>JASDDO010000008.1:364241690-365663654 GCA_030015575.1 Agapanthus africanus
CTGCTATGAAAGCAAGAGAATTACCAGAAAAGATAGGAGATGGGTAAAAGAAACATCAAATATAATTTCACACCTGCAATGCATGTGATGAAAAATAATACATTTTTACAATATCTTAATGTGTGTGTGCAGTGGCAGACCCAGGAATCTCGATCAGAGGGAGCACCATATGTAATAAAGTCCCAAAAAATCTAAGTGCATAATATTAAAAGTTATTTCAATTGAAAATATATAATTAAATTTTAAATTGATTTAATAATATAATGAAAAACTATTGTTGCTATAACATATTTGGAAAATTTTATATCATAAACTATAACATACAAATCACACTTTTGGAGAAACCGAGATAAAACTAATTTTACCGCCAATGTGGTGCATATGTATGCACCACGTCTGTGTATTTAGAGTTTGTGCATGAAGAAATTGCAAATTGCAAATGTATATTAGAAATATGGAATAACAATGTTGTTGTGAAACGTTTGAAGCAATAAATAAAAAATGGAATTTTTTCAAATAGAGAGAATAGAGCACGTTAAATCATTTGATATGGTTATAATAGTAGTGATAATTTTATGAAACAAGATTTTATGTAAAATATTTTATTATTTATTTTTCAATTGAGACTATTCACAAAGAGTAATCAATGGTATTTAATGCTCAAGGTAATTAAAACAAAAGCTAAAAAACAAAGGGAATTGAACCCATGACATCTTACTTGAAAATATCACATACAACCGAGTATTACTTCTATTGTGTTATTTTTATGAACACAATATATATAATATACCTCATATACAGATTATTGAATTAATAGGTCTAAGTAGGGGTTTCTTTTTCCACAAAATCTGAGTAGGGCCATGTGCCCTGCTCACCTCAATATGAGTCTGTCCCTGTGTGCGTGCGCGCGTGCGCATGTCAGTATTTTAAAAACGAAAAGCGAAATCAAGAAGACGAAACTTGCGTATCACATAAGACAAAATGCGCTAAAAAGGCGACGGTCTAAGTGAAGTAAGACGCCAAACATTTAAACCGCTTAAAGGAGTTTGTTAGGTCGGTTAGAAAATTAGGAAAAAAATGTGAAAGAAAGGATTAAGACTTTCTATTTAGAATTTAAAACCTAGTTTTTGGTTCAATTTTATTATCATTGAAGACTTTCTCTATGATTAAGGAGAAAGCAAGTACACAAAAAGAAAAAGAATAGTGAAATAATATGAAATTTAATTTATTTCACTCGGACACACGCCTCAAACTTCGCATTGGACGCCTGAGACAAGCGCCTAGACACTTGAGACGATTGCAGCTCAGATCACCTCGCCCGGGTGCATAAGGCGCCTCACCTTTAAAACACTGGTATGTATAATATACCTCTATTATGTTATTTTTATGAACATAATATATATAATATACCTCATATACAGATTATTGAATTAATAGGTCTAAGTAGGGGGTTTCCACAAAATCTCAGTGGGGCCACGTGCCCCGCTCACCTCAATATGAGTCCGTCCTTGTGTGTCTGCGCGCGCGTGTGTCAGTGTTTTAAAAACGAAAGGCGAAATCAAGGAGACAAAACTTGCTTATCACATGAGGCGAAAGGCGCTAAAAAAGCTGCAGCTTGAGTGAAGTAAGACGTCAAACATTTAAACTGCTCAAAGGAGTTTGTTAGGTCGGTTTGAAAATTAGGGAAAGGATGTGAAAGAATTGAATAAGACTTTCTATTTAGAATTTAAAACCTAGTTTTTGGTTCAATTCTGTTATCATTGAAGACTTTCTCTATGATTAAAGAGAAATCAAGTACACAAAAAAAAGAATAGTGAAATAATATGAAATTTAATTTATTTCACTCGGACACAAACCTCAAACTTCGCATTGGATGTCCAAGACGAGCGCCTGTGCACTCGGATGCATAAGGCGCCTCGCCTTTAAAACACCGGTGTGTGCGCGCGCGTATGTGCGCACGTGAAAGGGAGAGTGAGGTGCGTGATAAATACAATGGTTGGAATTGAAAGAATCAAATAAAAATTTTATATAAGAAGAATGATGATCTGGAAAGCTTGGGAGAGGGAGAGAGGAAGTGGCAGGGAAGGAGGGGGAGAGATTTAAATTATAAAATTTTAAAGATGTGAATTGATTTAAATGAGAATTCATTAGGGAAGTTGTCATATTTTTATATCCGAATTTATTTTGGCATTTTGTTATTTTTTTAATCCTTTTTTAGAAAGACAGGCCACTAATTGATGGCATGATCTGCATCTTAAAAGTCTGTATTATAAAAGTTGAGATGAATCAAAAGGTGTACCGATGCACACCAAGATGACATATTAGAGCATACGACACGATTTTCAACATAATGGAGATAGAGCTCTTGGATCCAAATTGTTCTCCAATCCTATGGTCTGCTACAAACAACATAAGATCAAAAAGGGATTGGCATCTGGGTGACTTCAAGTGGACGGAATATTCATATAAAAAACTTCCCTTGAGATGAAAAGATTACACGTAGATAACTTTAAGATGCTACAAACAGAGTGTTTGAGTAAACAATGCTGGAGTGTTCATGTTGTTGAACTATGAGTCTTATTCTTTTTAGTTTTGATTATTTTACAAAAACCGTATTTTAAAGATATCAAATGTTACTAACCGTGTCAGATAAGTTAAAATGCTAAAACAATGGAATTATTCAAGTAAGAGAACAATCAACAAAGCAACTGGCATCTCAACAGTAAAATCAAGAGACTCTAAAAATAAAAGAACGGTTCAAAGGAAAATAACAAAGAAGTCGATCAACGGAAAAAATTGAAGACTTTTATTTCTTTTGAGTTTAGATTCGATCTCAATAATTTGAATCTTTTTCTAATCTTAATTTTCTATATTAGATACCTCTTTATTTAAAGAGATCTAAATTGTCGAATTTGAGTATTATAATATCATTTTCTTTAAAAATATATTTTAAATATCAGTATAGACGTGTTTGGAGACGTCTATGTCTGATATATCAAACTATAGACATCTATAGGGATGTCTATAACAGTTATGGTCTTTTTGAACTTTCTGTTTTCGATTCAAATTTCAAATCCCAACGGCCATTAACTGCCTCTAACGGTCTAAAACTGTGGGAACGGTTATTCAAACTGCCCACATCAAAATTCTATATATAGGACCATACTTCAAAGAATTTTCACACTCAACACTTATACGTTTTTCGAACTTTCATCATTCTTTAATCTTTCTGTGAAAACTCTATTGCTCTCCGTTCTTAATTTTGTAATACTCTTTTGAGAGGATCTTTCAGGGTCTTAGAATTTTCTAGTTATTAAAAAAGAAAGATATCTAGTTTTCGAAGAAGTTTCGTTTGATTTAAATTTTTCTTATTCTTTTTTTAAAAACTTCTTTGAGATCATTAGGATTGTAAAGTTGGTTTTGTAAAGATTTGTTAAAAATCTGATTTGTACGACCTAGTGAAGAAGGTTTGTGATCTTCAAGGTGTAAAGGGTTTCGGACTTGAGCCTTAATGAAAAAATATAGATGTTCACAGTCTGCAAATATAAAGGTTCTAAGATCTGAACCTGATAAAAGATATCGGTTTCTCCATCCGTAAGGAGTCACTTGGATAGTGAGTTTCCTGAATAGGAGTTCTCAGAAGGGGATTAGCCACCGAGTTGGTGAACCGTAATAAACAAATCTCTGTCATTTACTTTCTGTGCTCTCCGTGTTGTGAAAATTTTATTACTATTAAACTTTGATTTACATTTGGCTGCAACGTTTTCAAATTAGCACAATTGCACTGGGTTTGGCATAAAGCCTTATTCACCCCCTCTAAGACTGTTTTCATATGTGTGTGCATGGATCATCAGAGCTTAGCATAAAAAATAGGATTGATTGTGAGAGAAAAACTTCTAGACGAGAAGGCTCAATGAAATATTAGAAGAAGTTGTACAACCGACTAACCTAATGTCATGTAAGTGGCATTTTGGTGAGAATTCCTCTCCAAGGGACAAGAGAAAGGACGGTCACAGAACTTTACATGCCAGTTAACAAGAGTTCTATTGAGAAATTTACACTCATGAAAGAAAAGGAGACTCTTTCAACAACAAAAGAATGAAAGAAAAGAGAAGCGCCTAAACCCTGAAAGAATCCAGGAGGATTAAGATGGTAAATCCACTGTGGCCAACATCTTCAAACCATGGTATTAGGTAAAGAAGATTAAAAAAAGACACCCCAAAATTACATATTTCAAGAGATGCAACAATAAGAAGCCTTCATCCCAAATTTTTGGTGTTGGCTATATGAATCCTTCTTGCCATTCTTTTGTAGGATTCATTTCGAGAGGTAAAATAAATAAATAATAACACATAATACACTGATATGATAACTTAACAAGACAATTCTTTTACATGGAAACATCCGACCACGGGTCAGTAGGATGCCATATAACACTGACAACTCTGACAGTTGTTTCCAAGGTTGCTCGGATGAAAGGAAACACGGTGTTTTAACTGAGTACAAACTACACGGGTGCATTGAAGGAACGAAATATGAAGTTTACACAAGGAGTATATGTAAGTCCACGTTGCCCACCTCGGTGCTCACGGGAAGGCGGAAAACGGAATAAAAATCAAATTTTTATCAACTTAGGCAACATAGACTAGACAAAGAAGGATCTTTGCTAAACAAAAACCAGCTAAAGCTAACTAGAAACTAGCTAAGTGTTTGGAAGGTTATACCTAGGGCTTTATGTCCTTCTCTCCTTGCTCCTTGGAGTAGTGGAAAGAGGTCACCTTCGTCGTCTTCTCACGTCGAAGAAAGATCCACCCGAAAGCCTCAACCTTTGGCTTCAACTCCAAGCTAGAAGTAACTAGGGTGCAAGAAGTGCTAATCCTTGAACCCTAGATGAGAGTAGAGATTATCAAGAAGGGGTTTTTCTCAAGATCAAGTGTTTCTCAACACATGAGAGGGGAGAGCTTGAAGGAGAGGAAGAACAAGAGAGAGAAAGTAAATAATAGAATGAGAGAATAATATGAAGCATTCTCTCATATATGTGTGAATTATTGTAATTAGATAATTAGTGAGATAATTGTCATGGCTTAATCAAGACATGAGCATTATCATTTCATTTTTAATGCAAATTGCAAGGATCAAAGAGGATCTTCCAAATGAAATGATGATGGTCAAAGTGTCAACCAAGGTCAACAAGTCAAGAATGTCAAATTCTCAACAACCATAACCATGCACAATTATAATAAACTAATATCAATTAACCATAATACACACATAAGCATTAGGGTTAATAAAATGACAATAGTCATTAACCCTAATCAAAGTCCTCTCCCTCTGTCTCAAGCAACTGTGCATACGCATCCGTATTCGTGATCCGAGGAACACGAATACAATGAGAAAAACCAATCCCAAATCATATACTAGGATCCGGCTTAAACCAAAGCCCGCTAGTATAAGCTGTCCGGACAGCAAACGTGCACAAGTGCGCGGATGTGAACGAACCCTGTCGCAAAACCATGCGACCTCTACTCATTTTGCCTAAAGGCGAATAGCTCTCTGTGTGGGACTCTAAAGACTCGACACTACGCTGGCAGTGGGTTTAACCACAGACCGCAGGCGGCACTAGCTGTACGTAACGGTCCCCAGGTAGATGTCGATAAGAAGACTGACGAGGTGAACCCCATCTGAACTCCTACTGAGCCTGTATATGACAGTCTCCGTACAGTCCGGTCTGTTCGTCTGATACATCGCATGGCGGGCCTAGGGGGCGGTGAACATCAGTCCCCTAATAGCGGTACAAGTCGTGTCGGAGTGTAGCCCAGAACACCCTGAGATAACACTGGAAACCTACCAGTATATCTCGCTTGCCCTGGCCAGGGACTACTTGTGTAATGGCTCTCCTGGACACAGCGCGATGTCAACCCCCAATACCGGGAGAGACGAATCCTGTCTAACCGTCACTGCCTCCAAGTGCTTCGGGACTGCACCCAAAAACTACCTGTTTGCACGACTCCTTTGAGCCGTGGTAGGGTAGTAATCAAAGTGCAGTGGGAACACACTCGAGGCGAAGTGACAGTGTCAAGTCAGCGGACTAAGCTGTACTCATGTCACCTGGGAACTGATAACTGACGATAGGTATAATACCAACCAACAGTTCCCGACGAGTCCTGTCCAGTGTACTCGTAACCTAACGAGCAACCGCATACTATCTCAAGTATGACGTACTGACAGCTGTGGGACAGACCGTCTCCCACACTGGGATGAGAAGCGCATACGCTAGTCTACTCCAGAGTATCGATGCCCTGTCTCGATAGTCCAACGACTAAGGACCTGTATAAGGATGTGCTTATGGATTACCCAGCTCCCACGAGTGTGAGCGCCATCACAACGCTGGTAATCAAGCAAAGATCCTAAGGGCTCTACTAATATGTATATCAGCGATATGCTAAAAGAAACACATGCACATATTGAAGTAGAGACAAACCAAGTAGCATACTACCATTTCGAGCAAGATTGTATATACAACTGTGAATATCCCAACCTTCCATCAAGTAATATACAAACTAGTATGATACAATAATGGCCTCTAGGGCATATACACTAACAATCTCCCACTTGCACTAAGGCCATGTACTGGCGTATCGAAGACCTATCATCTCGATCAGCCGCTCGAACTGAGTCTGGGGCAAGGCCTTGGTGAATGGATCTGCTGTGTTATCTTCTGAAGCAACCCTCCGAACCTCGATCTCCTGGCGATCCACGATCTCCCTGATCAGGTGATACCGCCTCAAGATATGTCTGGATTTCTGATGCGACCTGGGTTCCTTCGCTAAAGCTATAGCCCCGTTGTTGTCGCAATACAGAGGTATTGGGTCAACAATGGACGGAACCACCTGAAGTTCTTTCAAGAACTTCCTCATCCAGACAGCTTCTTTTGCGGCATCAGATGCAGCGATGTATTCCGCTTCCATAGTCGAGTCAGCAACGGTTTCCTGTTTGGAGCTCTTCCAACACACCGCCCCTCCATTGAGGGTAAAGACAAAACCCGACATGGACTTGGAATCATCCTTGTCACTCTGGAAGCTGGAGTCAGCAAAGGCCTCAATCTGGATGTCTTTTCCACCATACACCAAGAACATCTCCTTAGTCCTTCTCAGGTACTTGAGAATGTTCTTTACTGCTATCCAATGTTTCTCCCCAGGGTTTGACTGATACCTGCTTACCACACTCAGTGCATAAGCCACATCTGGTCTGGTACACAACATCGCATACATTATAGAGCCTACCGCAGAAGCGTAGGGTATAATAGACATGCGATCCCTCTCCAAATCAGACTTTGAAGACATCTCTTTGGAGAGGGTGATCCCGTGACAAGCCGGTAGACTACCGTGCTTGGAATCTTCCATACTGAATCTCTTCAGTATGGTGTCGATGTACCTGGACTGTGAAAGTCCTAATATCCTCTTGGATCTGTCACGGTAGATCCGGATACCCAGAATGTATGAGGCATCACCCAGGTCTTTCATGGAGAACCTGTGTGACAAGAACCCCTTGACAGATTGTAGCATAGGAATGTCATTTCCTATTAAGAGAATGTCATCCACGTATAAAACGAGGAATACTACAGTTCTCGCTACAAATCTACAATAGATGTATGGTTCATCTGGATTTTTGATAAAGCCAAATTCCTTGACCGTCTTATCAAAACAGATGTTCCAACTCCGCGATGCCTGCTTTAGTCCATAAATGGACTTAAGCAACTTGCACACCTTTCCGCTGCTCCCACTCTGAATGAAACCCTCTGGCTGGTCCATATAGACACACTCCTCTAAATGTCCATTTAGAAAAGCTGTCTTTACATCCATCTGCCAAATCTCATAATCGTGGAAGGCAGCAATGGCAAGAAGGATCCGAATGGATTTCAGCATAGCTACTGGAGAAAAGGTTTCGTCATAGTCCAAACCAGGTCGCCGACGAAAACCCTTTGCTACCAGTCTAGCTTTATAGGTCTCAACCTGTCCATCTACACCAATCTTCCTTTTGAAGATCCACTTGCATCCTACGGGTTTTACCCCATCTGGAGCAAAGTCCAACGTCTATACTTTGTTGGTGTACATAGACTCCATTTCGGTCCGCATTGCATCCAGCCATTTTACCGAGTCGACGCTCTAAATGGCTTGCTGGAAGCTAGTAGGCTCATCACAATCTATGATGCAATCCTCTCTATCCCCGTCAATGATAAAACCGTAGTATCTCTCGGGCGGATGAGACTGCCTACTACTCCTGCGGAGTGGCATGGGAATGTCATGATCTTTCGAACTCTCTGGTTCTACTAAGCTTTCAGTAATAGCTTGTGGTTCTGGAATTTCTTCCAGTTCTATTGCGCTCCCACTTATTTCTTTTTCTAAGAACTGATGTTCCAGAAAATGGGCATTACGAGAAACAAGGACTTTTTGTTCCTCTGCGTAATAGAAAAGATACCCCCTGAAGTCCTTTGGGTATCCCACAAACTTGCACAATACTGAGCGTGCCTCGAGCTTGTCCGCATGCTGCTTTTTGACATAAGCTGGACATCCCCAAATCTTCAGGTATTGAAGATAGGATTTCTTCCCACTCCATAACTCATATGGTGTGGTAGGCACAGTCTTAGTGGGAACTCGGTTCAAAAGGTATGCTGCTGATTCTAGCGCATATCCCCAGAACGATCGCGACAACTCAGCGTTACTCATCATGGACCGTACCATATCCAATAGGGTTCGGTTCCGTCTCTCCGATACACCGTTATGTTGCGGAGTGTATAGAGGAGTAAGCTGAGAGAGAATTCCATTCTCTTTTAAGTAACCCAGGAACTCGGCACTCAAGTATTCACCACCTCGATCAGATCTCAGTGCCTTGATACTTTTGCCTGTTTGTTTTTCTACTTCATTCTTATATTCCTGGAACTTTTCAAAAACTTCGGATTTATGCTTCATCAAGAAGACATGTCCGAACCTTGAGAAATCATCCGTAAAAGTAATGAAGAATAACCGCTTCGCGCATGTGTAGACATTGGACCACACACGTCGCTGTGTACGAGTCCCAAGAGCTCGCTCGCTCTTACTCCGTGTCCAGTGAACGGAGTTTTTGTCATCTTTCACTTGAGACAGGATTGACAAGTTGCATACGATTGATATCCGAACGGATCCAAATATTCTTCTGCATGTAACTTAGTCAACCTTCTCTCATTGATGTGACCCAGTCTACAATGCCATAAGAAAGTTTTATTGATTTCTGGAGACTTTCTTTTGTGTGTATTCTGGACATTGAAAATCTGTGGTTGGTTTAATACGTATATACCGTTGTTCAATGTACCTGACCCAATCAAAACTTGATTAAGGTGAATGTTCACTACATTACTTACAAATGCAAATTCATAACCTTCTTTAGATAATAAAGATACAGAAATGATATTACAGGTTGCATTTGGTACATAATAACAACTACGCAAAACCAAAAAATGTCCATCCGACAATCCCAGGTGATAGTCCCCTACGGCCTCAGCATCCATGCTAGCACCGTTTGCAACTCTGAGGGTCATGTCATCTGCCTTCAAAACTCTACGCTTTCTCAACGCCTGCAAAGAATTACAGATATGAGATCCTGATCCGGTATCCAATACGCAGGATGTAGAGTTTATTGATAGACAGTTTTCAATAACATACACACCTGAAGCCGAAGCTGCAACTCGCTTCAAATCCTGTGTTCTGGCCTTCCAAGCCTTGCAATCCTGTTTCCAGTGGCCACTTTTGTGACAATAGAAGCATTCTTCCTTCCCCACCAACTTTCCCGCTATCTTTGTTGCTTTTCCTTTTCCCTTCGTATCCACTTTACCGACACCGCCTCTTGGTTTGGCGGGGGCTTTCTTCTTCTTACCCTTGGCTTTCGTCTTGGATCTAGAAGAGGAAGATCCTCCTACAAACAAAGTAGATGTCTCCCTAATTTTCTGTAGGGTGCCCTCAGCACTCCTCAACATGTTCAGAAGTTCGGAAAGTTCAACCTCCTTTCCTTGCATGTTGAAGTTAAGGATAAACTGGGCATAAGTGGAAGGAAGGGTCTGGAGAATAAAATCAGTATAGAGTTCATTCTCCAACGTGGTCCCAAGGTCCGCGAGCTCCTCAATGTATCCAATCATCTTAAGCACGTGTTCCGCTACCGATGATTCGACGGCCAACCTTGCCGAAAACAACTTCTTCGACACTTCGTATCTTGCGATACGAGACTGCTCTCCATACAGTTCTTTTGTATGAAGAAATATGGACTCTAGGTCCATATTCTCGTGCCTCCTCTGATGTCCGTCGTCCATCGAGGCTAGTACGAGGCATTTGGCCTTTGCGCAATCTATTTCCCAGGTCTTGTAGATTTCCCTATCTACGACACTGGTTTTGGGACCTGAGACAGGGGGAGCTTTGGTGGTAAGGACATACCCCAACTTGTCGTAAGTGATTGCCATCTTGACATTTCTGAGCCAATCTTTGTAGTTTGACCCTGTCAATATGTTTTTATCTAGTAATAACTTAAGTCCGGTCATGTTGAATGGTCGCTGCAATTAGGAGAGAGAAAAGAAACACTTTAGCATGATGCTCTTGCAAGTTTAGAGTGGTTTTTAGTTTGTCTAAACTGGATGGCTCCCACTGTCTCTCGAATCCCTTCTCAAACCGTAAAGAAAGGATTAGTCAGGATCAATCTCACCGTACAATACTTGCTTAACCGTTCAGCCAGGCCAGTGTCGGTACTTCGAGGGAGGTTTTCCAACGCTTTCGCGAAGTTCCTTAATTCAAGAACCTCTTTTCCCTGGGGGCGTAGCCCCGCTAACACCTTTCTAGACACCTACTAGGTTTATAGCATTGATCGTTAAGTGAGAGTTTTCCCGAGGAGTAGCATATACTCACAGTAGGATCGGGATCCAAATATCATCGCGTGATAAAACCGAAGGAATCCTACCAGAATTATCACACTCCAAATGGTATACAGCGCTAGCAAGTTTCAGTACTTATGAAACTCCCGATGTGGATTTTTGCCCCATGCTCTTATGACCTTGGCATGAGGTCAAAATGTCATAAGTCACATGTCAAGTTCTTCCCATCATTATCCCGGTTAATTTGAACCCACCCGTACCTACCCTTGACGTAGGCCAAAATGGCAGTACGACTGTCTCAAACCAACGCATTCTATCTATGCAACAGATAAATATCCGGCAGCTACCAATCACTATGCCTTGGCGTGAGGTCAAAATACATAGCTTGAATACTACCGAGTATTTAACTGAAATGATGGAGGGCTACGGATGGTTTTGGCGAAACCGTGAACGTAGTGAACTTGATATAATCGATGGAACGAGATAGCTTTTAAAAGGAGTGGTTCAAGCTCCGCGTTTAAAAGTTTAGTTTTGAAAAGAACCGAGTGGTTTTCAAAGTGTTCCAATCGACTTTTACTTGGTTTATTTTCTTGCATTAGTTCTTTTAATGCGTCCCATCATTTAATCCTACCATTGCAGAAAACAACCAAAATATGACGTACGCTTATGCCATTCGCATTCGCCACGGGGCCCCATCATCACCCATTAGGTTACTTAACTAACGACAGAGCGGGGGCTGGGCTAGCGCGGCTGTAAAACATAAGCAACGCCTAAATAGTTATCATATATAAGTATATAGCAATGATAGACATTACAGATCACAGATGAATACATTGGATATACTAGGAATCCGCAATCCGTTCGAGTCTGCAACGAAAAGCGGATTACACGGTCGCGGTGAATAGCTAATACCCCACCCAAGACCCCTACGGGTGCGGCAAACTACCCGCCAAGTACCCGAAGCGAAGCAACCTCCCTCAACACCGTGAGTAGGCCACTCGGCACTTCGAGATACCCGGTAGTTTGTGCACCCCCTCCATGGGTCTATCCTAGGAGCAAAAACAGTAAAAAGAATTATACAATGACGGCTACAACCCCGACCCGGTTGTGCGGCCATACAAATAATAATATTACATCAATTTACATATTACAATGAATGAAAGAAAAAACAACACTCATCTCACATCCACCCCGGCTATTCACCCGCGGCAATCCAACGTATTCATATACACATACCATCATCAAACACAGATCACAGATATGTATAACCCCGACTAATCGACATATAGCGATTAGCCGACGTTCAATACATATAAACATCACAGATATAACCCTTTAGTCAAAGTGTATTGAAGTTCGATAAAAAATACGGATTTATAGGCCCCCAAAAACAAATTTCTTTTCTGGAAAACCTGGGCACATATAAACCATCTAAAAATCCCAAAACCAAGTCAGAAAAACACTGCACCAAACTCGACCCAGTACTGAGCCTAAACGGCCGCGGTTCCGCGGCAATAGCTAAAAATTTGATTTTTATTCCGTTTTCCGCCTCCCCGTAAGCACCGGGGTGGGCAACGTGGACTTACAGTGGTATCAGAGCATCTTCCAAATGAAATGATGATGGTCAAAGTGTCAACCAAGGTCAACAAGTCAAGAATGTCAAATGGTCAACAACCATAACCATGCACAATTATAATAAACTAATATCAATTAACAATAATACACACATAAGCATTAGGGTAAATAAAATGACAATAGTCATTAACCCTAATCAAAGTCATCTCCCTCTGTCTCAAGCAACTGTGCATACGCACCCGTATTCGTGATCCGAGGAACACGAATATAATGAGAAAAACAAATCCCAAATCATATACTAGGATCCGGCTTAAACCAAAGCCCGCTAGTATAAGCTGTCCGGACAGCAAACGTGCACAAGTGCGCGGATGTGAACGAACCCTGTCGCAAAACCATGCGACCTCTACTCATTTTGCCTAAAGGCGAATAGCTCTCTGTGTGGGACTCTAAAGACTCGACACTACGCTGGCAGTGGGTTTAACCACATACCGCAAGCGGCACTAGCTGTACGTAACGGTCCCCAGGTAGATGTCGATAAGAAGACTGACGAGGTGAACCCCATCTGAACTCCTACTGAGCCTGTATGTGACAGTCTCCGTATAGTCCGGTCTGTTCGTCTGATACATCGCATGGCGGGCTTAGGGGGGCGGTGAACGTCAGTCCCCTAATAGCGGTACAAGTCGTGTCGGAGTGTAGCCCAGAACATCCTGAGATAACACTGGAAACCTACCAGTATATCTCGCTTGCCCTGGCCAGGGACTCTCGTGTAATGGCTCTCCTGGACACAGCGCGATGTCAACCCCCAATACCGGGAGAGACGAATCCTGTCTAACCGTCACTGCCTCCAAGTGCTTCGGGACTGCACCCAAAAACTACCTGTTTGCACGACTCCTTTGAGCCGTGGTAGGGTAGTAATCAAAGTGCAGTGGGAACACACTCGAGGCGAAGTGACAGTGTCAAGTCAGCGGACTAAGCTGTACTCATGTCACCTGGAAACTGATAACTGACGATAGGTATAATACCAACCAACAGTTCCCGACGAGTCCTGTCCAGTGTACTCGTAACCTAACGAGCACCCACATACTATCTCAAGTACGACGTACTGACGGCTGTGGGACAGACCGTCTCCCACACTGGGATGAGAATCGCATACGCTAGTCTACTCCGGAGCATCGATGCCCTGTCTCGATAGTCCAACGACTAGGGACCTGTATAAGGATGTGCTTATGGATTACCCAGCTCCCACGAGTGTGAGCGCCATCACAACGCTGGTAATCAAGCAAAGATCCTAAGGGCTCTACTAATATGTATATCAGCGATATGCTAAAAGAAACACATGCACATATTGAAGTAGAGACAAACCAAATAGCATGCTACCATTTCGAGCAAGATTGTATATACAACTGTGAATATCCTAAGCTTCCATCAAGTAATATACAAACTAGTATGATACAATAATGGCCTCTAGGGCATATACACTAACAGTATACACGATGAAAAGTAACAGTGGGCACTGGTAAATGTTAACATAAGTTACAAAATTACATATAGTGATATTGTATATTGATAAATTTTACATTCATGGCAAAAATGCCTCACTTTTTAATAAGAGAATTTTATATGCCTCACTAGAAGTAAAGGAAACTCCTTTCATGCTAAGATCCCTGTAACAAGTAGAAGTTCCAACACAAAACGTAAAGAAGATGTCTATCACACTTCATCACAAGCACCTACATCAATACGTGTTTCCACTAAACCAAAACATCGAATTTTGTGATAAGTGTTAAGCCAAAACTTAGGGTTTTGCGCAGCGGGCATTTCATTCGCGCTTGAGGGGAATCAAAGCTGGGTTGCTCTAATATCATGTTAAATGTCCCTTCACTAGCAAGAGTTGAAATTGGCAACGAAGACAAATATGCCTCAAAATAAGTAGTAAATTTATCGAATCAAGTGTAAATTGATAATCCTAACCTAGTTGATGGAGATTAATCAAGGTTCACAATATTCAATGACATTAACCTAAAACTTGAACTAAAGTTAACAAATTATGAAATTTAGAAATTGATTTTGAGAGTGAGAGAAGGAGAGGATGTTACCGGCGAAGGAGGCGGGAAGCTGGAGAGAAGGGCCGAGGAGAGAGGCGGGGGAAAAGGAGTCGACGGCGGAGACGGAGGCGGCGGCGAGGTTAGAGTTGGTGCTTCCGAAGGGCCGCCCTCGCTTCGCCGGTGTGCCCAACGGCGGGGCCGAGCCTGAGCCCTTGCTTGCTTCCCTCTTCTGCATCTCTCTCTCGGCTCTCGCTCGCGTTCTCTCTTGGGTTTTTTCGGAAAGGGCTTAAAAAGAGTATTTTTCACTTAGATCCCAATAAACATATATGTTATGTAACGCTCTACAATATTCTTTTTTTTTATCTTTTATTTTTTTGGTGCTGGGGTGGTAGCGCCCCCCCTTTTTCCCATGCCATATTGGCATTTAAGAGCAAAGTGTAGACATAAAGCTTTTGTATACCCTCTAAAATCATCTACGCCTAGTTGCCGCAACAAGGTTTTCCAAGGCCCGGTTTTTTTAAACCTAAAATGAAACTTCGGTAAAAAATGGAGTTTCGTAAAGTTTATTATGGTTTGGCATCATAGTTCGCAAACCAATTTTTTGTTTAAAGATAGGTATTGAATAAGAGATCGACTTGAAACTTTTCCTAACTTCGGTAATTTTGAAGTTTTAAAAAAAAAAACAGAGAATTCAGGCTTCAATTGAAAACTCTATTTTCGTCGTGCTTAGACCAAAATTCGACTAAGCAAGCTGAGAGACTTTAGTAAGATCGATCTACCGAACGTTAAGGATAGCACATAGCTGAGCATTGTCTGTGACTAAAAATGAGAGTAGGTCGGGACCCCGATCATTATGAAAATATGTGTCATAGGAGTTTAGACAAGTTTGCTTGTTGATCTTTTATTCGCTCGATACCTGGATAGCCGTTACGTCCAGCTAGTACCGCTGACGGCTTGTGGGTGACTGATGTGATCATCACCTACTGCTGGCGTATTGACGAGTCTTTAGAGCCCCACATAGAAGTTTCCTGGTTCAAACGAAACGAAATAGGGCACATATGCTGATGATGCCCAATGTTGGGGATCTCCAGGATCACGACACGTGGCAGATAACGTGTCCAAGAACTCAGAAGAAAGGACCCACAGGGACCGACCCGGCCACCCATGTATCCGACCTGCAAGCCCTTGCCGGCTCTCCTCAGAGCCCCCTTTGAAATCGGCCTCATCGGCCACTCAACTCGTATCAAGCCTCCGCAAGACCAAGACTCCTCGGCCCTTTTTTGCTTGTCCCGAGCTCCCCTGTCGAGGCCGTCTTCCTCGGTTCTCCAACTGGCTCCACTACTCGCAGGCATAATCGCCGCTCCGCGAATCTTGCCATGCGCAAGATTCTCCGCCAGTAACATCCCACGTTCCACACCATCGCGATCCTCATTAATGGGCGATCCGCTCTTCACGCATTGTTGGAGATAGTGCCCTCATAGTCAATTATTGGATCGCAGGTACGTGATTGCAATAATTGCGGAGGACCTATACCGGTAGGACAGTCTTACTCAAGATGATAGTATGCTATCTGGTTTGCCTTTATCAGTCGTGTACATGTTCAGGTGACTGATTACATGTTACACTTTGATAGAGCCCTTAGGATCTTGCTTTACTACCAACAGTATGATGACGATCATATACGTGAGAGTTGGGTAGTTTATATGCATATCCTTAATTGTGGTCCCTAGTCGTGGGAGTTTCGAGACAGGGCATCGATACTCCAGAGTAGACTAGTGTGTACAGTCGAGACCCCGACGAGGGGCGGTGGCCGGTCTCACAAGCCACTGGTGTCAGTTGGATCACCTAAGATGTATACAGGTGCTTATTGGGTTATGAGTACACCGGACAGGACTCGCCGGGAATCTGCTAGTTAGTACTATATCTATCGTCAGATAGCAGTTCCCTGGTGACATATGTACAGGTTAGTTCATCGACCTGAGGTCGTCATTTGTCTCGTGTGAGTTCCCACTGTGCTTTGATTTCTACCCTACCACGGCTCAAAGGAGTCGTGCAAACAGGTAGTTTTTGGGTACAGTCCCGAGCCATATGGAGGCACGTGAGCGGATCGGCAGGGGATTCGTCTCTTCCGGTATTGGGGGCGAGGTCGTGCTGTGTCTAGGAGAGCCATGACACATAGCCCATGGCCATGGCAGGAGATTTACTGGTAGGTACTCCAGTAGTATCTCAGGGTGTTATTGGGCTACACTCCGACATGACTTATACTGCTATTGGGGGTCAGACGTTACTAGCCCCCTAGGCAGATATGCGATACTCATAGACGAACGGACCGGACTGTATATACATTATCACTGTTAGGCTCAGTAGGGTTTCTGGATGAGTTCGCTCATCGGCCTCCCTTGAGGTCAGTCCATGGGCAGCCGTTACGCATTGCTAGTGCCGCTGACGGTTTGTGGTTAAACCCACTGCCAGGGTACTGACGAGTCATTAGAGTTCCCCACAGACAGTTTCCCAAATTCGGGCGAAACGTTGTAGAGGCCGTATGGTTTTATGGCAGGGTTCGGAAAATGCACGTGCGTTTACGCACGTGTTATTTTTCGGGCAGATGATACTGGTCGGCTTTGGTTTAAGCCGGATCCGAGTATTATATTGAGTAGGTATAATGTCTTTGTCTCAGTTGCATTTGTATTCGGTCGTAATACAAATGCGGGTATATTTATACAGTTTCGGGGTTATCCTGAAAGTCGTTTCAGGATCACTTTTGGAAGTTGCCAGTTTCCAGTTTTCTATCAGCCGTCTTTTAACATTCGGTTAAAGACGGATTTATCTTTTCTTGGATATGGTGACTAGGGTGATGAGGTGGCTAATGACTCATCTTGACATTAATTGTTGCATTAATGACTTGATGAGGTGTATTAGTGACTCATGCTTTAGCATTAAAGTTTCTTGTTTACTTAAGGATATTTCTTCATGATCTTTGTTCTTAAGGTTACTCTCCCCTCTCCTACACTCACCCCCCACTCCTATAAGTGGCCGGCCCCCCTCCTCTCTCTCACACACTTGATGTTTCACTTGAAAAGATTATGATAGATTTTGGGGTGTATGGAATTCACAGCTCATTTCATTCCATCACCCGATTCCCTCGGCAACTTCATTTATCGATCGTCCACGGACTTGGCCGAAGTGAGACAAAGTCATCTACTCATTCTCTACATCATTCTTGGTCGTCTCTTTTGGCAAACTTGACGACCGAGTTGCCTCGAGTCAGAGGCGGGAGCCCGTTTAAAGAATCAGTGACGTGGTGCCACCTGGACGAGCAGATCGGAGATCGACGAGATCGGAGCAGCCGCAACGGAGCGTGGGATGATGGTTAAAGAACGATGGACTCGGATCGTTCGGTATAACCTTTCTACACTCTTTACAGATTGTTAGTTTAGCAATAATGGCAGATCCGGGTTAAAGTATATGATAGCGCCAGTTAAAAAGTTTTTGTTCCGCATTTGGCGTCTGTAGACGGCCGGGGCGCTAGCGTAGACTTACAGTAGTATCAGAGCCTCACCATTTTGCTATATTAACTTGTGCTAACGCGTTTAAAACATCGATCGAACCGGAAATCAAAAACTGCAAAATCCAAGCTTGACAGTTTCTGTAGATTTTAAAAGGGTTCCAAAATTAATTTTACACATCACAGAAAATTCAGCAGGCTTTTCTAAGAACACCGACAAAATTTGGGCTCGTGATTCCACCAATCCGCCGCGGAAACGCGGCCAAACCCATGGTTTGGCCGCGCATCCGCGGCCACTTAGTGAGATCATGCTCCCAAATTTGTACAGTGTGTTCTTCTCTGGAATTTGTGGTTTTTGGTATATATCTTTTGGGCCCAGATTTTGTTACTGTTTACCAGTTGTTCGTGGGACCCACTTTGTGATATTTTGTCGATCGAAATTTAAACATGTTAGTTTACAGTGCTTACGTTATATCTCCGACCGGGAATGTCATTTAATCGGTAAACCGCGTCTGATTGCTATAGTTCTTTTAGACGGGTTTGCGAACGTGACATTCGCGTTGATGTTCTGTGTTGTGCTGTGATGTTGCGGATTTGTCGTGGTGGATAGCAGTGTGCAATGGTAGTACAGTTTGAGTTTATTTGTACATTTGATATTGCGGGGCAAGCGTCCAACTTGTGAACTGCCGTCACTGCCTGTTGTATAATATTCTTTTGGGGCACGACCAGGTTGTGGTCGATGTACCTGTTGTACTATTTTTCATTACTGTACTAGGTTTTGCCCCGCGACGGAGTGCACGGATAGCCGGGTTCTGGAGGGGCAACGGGTCCGCATCTCATGGCTTTGAGAGGCAGAGGGGCCCCACTCTAGTATTGGCAGACTATTCGCCGCACTCGTAGGGGGTACAGGTTGACCCAAGGAGGGGTGCCCAAGATTACCGGATTCCGTGAAGTGCTGGGTGGTCCATTCACTATGCTGTAGGGGGCTGCCTCGCTTCAGGTTTTGGCGGGTAACTTGCCGCACCCGTAGGGGTCTAGGTTTCATTGCACAGGCTATCCACACGACAGGGGAACGTCGGGTTTCAGCAGCGGCTCTGTGAAACCCGGGGATCCCAGATTATCTGTATTGTTCTGTGATGCTTATTACTTTTCTGTAATGTTGCATATTATCACGCCTGGAGCGATTATTGTATATTGGTTTATATACTATTAGATGTTGTATATGTTTTACACCCGCGCTAGTCCAGTCCCCGCTCTGTCGTTAGTTAAGTAACCTAACGGGTGATGACGGGACCCAGTGACGAATGCGGATGGCATATACGTACATTTTATTTTCGTTCTTTTCTGGTGTGATCGATTGATGGGACTGCGTTGATTCTGATCAATGCAAAGTAAAGCAAACCTGTTTACAGTTGTTGGAACAAATTTAAAATGTGTTATTGCAAAGACGTTTCCTTTTGTTATGCATAGAGGTATTCAGTGGAATATCCTGCACCTCATTCGACGGGGCAAGGGCCGATATCCCTTCACCGGGACTGACCCCTTGGGCAGAAGTTTGTGTCAGGGTAATAACTTCACTATAGTCGATTACAAGTTGCTTTGCACCGCGGTATTCAGTGGAATATCCTGCACCTCATTCCATGAGGAAAGAGCCGAGATCCCTTTACCGGGAGTGACCTCTTTAGCAAAAGGTTTTCGCCACTATATTTTAAAAAAGCTATCAGGTTCCTTCAGCGATATCAAGTTCACTACGTTAAAGGTTTTTCGCCAAAAACCAGCCATAGCCCTCCGTCACTTCTTTTGGGTATTCAGTAGTATTCAAGCTATGTATTTTGACCTAACGCCAAGGCATAGTGTTTGGTAGCTGCTGGGTATTCAATTGTTGCATAGATAGATGAGTTGGTTTGGGACAGCCGTTCTGCCATTTTGACCTAACGCCAAAGGGCATGTGCGGGTGGGTTCAAATTAACAAGATAGTGACGGGTAGAACTTGGCATGTGACTTATGACATTTTGACCTAACGCCAAGGTTATAAGAGCATGGGGCAAAAATCATATCGGGAGTTTCTAAAGAAACTGAAACTTGCCAAGTATGCGCATACCTTCTGGAGTGTGAGTAGCGTGGATGCATTACATCACGTTATCATGCGATGAGAGTTGGATCCCGATTCCCACTGATGAGTTGGTTTACTCTTCGGGTGATCCCGATTGATTCTTCTTTCTGGTTTGGAGGAGAATTTGACAGGACAGTGGGAGGTTTCCGGATTAGATAAAGTGATAACCATTCTGATCTAGGTTAGAGTGCACGCAGAGTGTTTCTTTTCTCTCTCTCTTTGGCAGCGACCTTTGACCGACCCTAGACTATGACTCAGTGACCAAGTTGACCGAACCTTCTTAAAATACTGGCTTTTGGATTGTCTGAGTTGCATAAGTCATTGCCACTCCTTCTTTTACCCTTTGAATTTCTCAGAACACCCGTATTACTACGGATATCCACTTCCATTGGATAGATCCATCGTATGGTTATATACGAACTCGAAGGGACTTCTTCGAGGATGGATCCAGGTTCAGGAGAAATAGAATTGGTTTATTCAGTTGTCTTTTATTATCACCTTCTCTCAGGTTGCGAGAGCTCCTTGGTTTAGGAGAGTACACCTATTACGCTTATTGGATAGTCTTATTCCAAACCATAGGCTGGTGCCGAAAGGTAGGGAATGAAGAAAACCAATTAGCCTAAGTAGGGTGTGCAGAAGGTAATATGTAAAGACAAAATAAAGGGATTAGAAGGAGGGCAAAGTAAATTGCGACTGTTATCATTCACGACCAAACCGCGTACTTCATCGCCACTCCTATTTCACCTTTAAAGGAATAAGGTATTATTCAGTTGTCTTTTATCATCACCTTCTCTCAGTTGCGAGTACTCCTTGGTTTAGGAGGGTACACCTATTATGCTTACTGGATAGTCTTCTTCCAAACCATAGGCTGGTGCCGAACGGTAGGGAAGGAAGAAAACCATTTAGCCTAACGATGGTGTACAGAAGGTAACGACTAAAGACAAATAAAGGGATTTGGAGAGATGGCAAAGAGATATACGGTTGAAGTCATGAATTGGATTATGGAAGAGGCATTGCTATGAATACCAGGATACCCCAACGAAACATTTTCGTGTTTCAGTGCATTTTTAAAGAAAAACTGTTTTCCCGATTAGACACTTACTCCAAGGGTATGTATTTACCAGGTTTCATTCTTATATCTGTATGGTTTTACAGATGATGAGTGGGAGTAAGTTATTGGGAATTAGGTAATTATCCTCATTATATCGGAATTCGTTGTAATTGGTGATATTTGAGGAAATCGCCAGAGTACAGTTTTCAACCTACGACGCACAGGTTATGAGTTGTTAAAACTCAGCGGACTTATACAGAGTATTGTATGTTGTCCAGTGTCCATCAGGACAAAGGGGTAGGTCCTCGTACTATGTTCTGTTTACTTATAACTTCTCTAGTATTTAGACAAGTGTTTCGTAGAAATACAAGGTCTAAGTTTTGAGAAGTTATGGGTATAAGAATAAAGTAGAGAACCAGGTGTCACAAGTATCGGGATTCTTCAAAGAGATCGAAGATGTAGATTCTTGTGATTGGTATTCAGATGATAGTGATGGTTTTGAGAAACATGTTTCTCTTTCAGGTTACTCATAATTGGATGGATTCCTAAGTTGAGTAATGCTGATTAGCCTCTTTCCATTAAGTTGATATGCACTGGAGACAGCTGCATGATTTGAATATGGTTCCAATTAAATAAGTGCCAAAGTTTCTATATTGGATGTAGAATAGTTCGTACCTTAAAAGATATTAAGGTACGGGGAGTTGTCCAGCTTATGCTTAAAACCAGACTCTGGATAACTCAGGGCACGTTTCTGTAATGGCTGTTTGTGGGTTGACCCTGGCTACGACGAGGGTTGATATTCTACCATTTGGAAGATCAATAGTGATATTGTTCTTGACTCGCCACAGTTTTAGTAAAATGGATCTTTTCCAGAAAACACTAGTGGGAGTATGGTAGAACTGGAAGTGATTCCAGAACCGCGAACGATTACGGAAAATTTAATAGGAACTATATATTCAATCAGGTTTGACATTCCAATAGCCACTCCGCAGATATGATAGGTAACCTCAGACACCCGAGAGGTACTTCGGTAGGCTCAAGGACGGTGACAGGGAGGTTCTTATCTACCAAGACTTGACACTACTGTTGTTCCAGGCTATGAGACCCGGTAGGAGGGTTGTCGTAGCCAGTGGGAGCAGCGGAAGCATAGTGGGCAAGTAGCTTATATCTATTTATAGACTTGAGCAGTTATAGCGGAGATAGATCATCTAATTTTTGATGTGACAGTCATAGGTTTGACTTCATCAGAATAGGGGATGGATCTGTTAAGAAGATAGTAGGGTGTGATGTCATGGTATCTGGATGACATACACAGAGTTGGAAGTAAAATTCCTATACTACGATCGGTTGTACTGTGGTCGTCACACAGTTGTTTCTCCAGACAGGATATGGATATAATATTTGACATTCTGGTTTCTAGATCTATGGTTTTAGATCTGGATTTGGGTAGTTTCCCAATGTGGGTACTTTGACAGATATTCTAATGGTTTTTAGAATAGCTGACTCCTAGCATGGTGGTGTACCTGCAGGTGATGGAGTCACCCTCTCTAAAGGTGTCTTACGGACTAAAGGGGAGAGGGATGTGCATGATTGACAGATCACTTGCTTAGGCAATTGAGTCAATCGTGAGATGTCAAGTACCACACCAGATGTTGTTTTTGCACTAGATGCGATGAGTTTATATTAATCCAATCCTGGAGAAACATAAGGAAGCAGTTTTAGAACATAAGTACATGTTCTACGGATTTGATGACGGCAGCCTCCTTCGGGAGACGATTATCATTCCAGGCTTCAAAGGTGACATGGTTGACAGAGTGATTGTCAGAGTTATAGTTTTCCCTCTGATGAGGAACAGTATTATGGACAGGTGGTCCAAGAGGATACTGTGGGAGGCATGGTGCCGATACTGATTAGGTTCAGTGATCGATACAGTCTAAGAAGTTTGGATTTGGAGTTCATTTATGAACTAGGTCCCATCAGATATCCAGACATATTCTAAGACATGTATTACTCAATTCAGGAGATGGCTTTCTCCGCGAACTTGAGATTAAGAGAGATATAGAAAGAAACAACTAGGCGGATCCACTCAATGAGGCTATTTCTCGAACACAATAGTTTTTCAAACGGGCTTTGTGAAACTGATTAGTAGAGGAGTTGGATGTTCGGTTTCACACGGGCTGTGAGTAGTCGACATTGCAATAATTAGCCTTGAGTGCAAGTGGGAGATTGTTGGAGATATTGCTCTCATAGTCAATTATTGGATCGCAGGTACGTGATTGCAATAATTGCGGAGGACCTATACCGGTAGGACAGTCTTACTCAAGATGATAGTATGCTATCTGGTTTGCCTTTATCAGTCGTGTACATGTTCAGGTGACTGATTACATGTTACACTTTGATAGAGCCCTTAGGATCTTGCTTTACTACCAACAGTATGATGGCGATCATATACGTGAGAGTTGGGTAGTTTATATGCATATCCTTAATTGTGGTCCCTAGTCGTGGGAGTTTCGAGACAGGGCATCGATACTCCAGAGTAGACTAGTGTGTACAGTCGAGACCCCGACGAGGGGCGGTGGCCGGTCTCACAAGCCACTGGTGTCAGTTGGATCACCTAAGATTTATACAGGTGCTCATTGGGTTATGAGTACACCGGACAGGACTCGCCGGGAATCTGCTAGTTAGTACTATATCTATCGTCAGATAGCAGTTCCCTGGTGACATGTGTACAGGTTATTTCTGTTGGAGATAGTGCCCTCATAGTCAATTATTGGATCACAGGTACGTGATTGCAATGATTGCGGAGGACCTATCCCGGTAGCACAGTCTTACTCGAGATGATAGTATGCTATCTGGTTTGCCTTTATCAGTCGTGTACATGTTCAGGTGACTGATTGCATGTTACACTTTGATAGAGCCCTTAGGATCTTGCTTTACTACCAACGGTATGATGGCGATCATATACGTGAGAGTTGGGTAGTTTATATGCATATCCTTAATTGTGGTCCCTAGTCGTGGGAGTTTCGAGACAGGGCATCGATACTCCGGAGTAGACTAGTATGTACAGTCGAGACCCCGATGAAGGGCGGTGGCCGGTCTCACAAGCCACTGGTGTCAGTTGGATCACCTAAGATGTATACAGGTGCTCATTGGGTTATGAGTACACCGGACAGGACTCGCCGGGAATCTGCTAGTTAGTATTATATCTATCGTCAGATAGCAGTTCCCTGGTGACATGTGTACAGGTTAGTTCATCGACCTGAGGTCGTCATTTGTCTCGTGTGAGTTCCCACTGTGCTTTGATTTCTACCCTACCACGGCTCAAAGGAGTCGTGCAAACAGGTAGCTTTTGGGTACAGTCCCGAGCCATATGGAGGCACGTGAGCGGATCGGCAGGGGATTCGTCTCTCCCGGTATTGGGGGCGAGGTCGTGCTGTGTCTAGGAGAGCCATTACACAAAGTCCATGGCCATGGCAGGAGATTTACTGGTAGGTACTCCAGTAGTATCTCAGGGTGTTATTGGGCTTCACTCCGACACGACTTATACTGCTATTGGGGGTCTGACGTTGCTAGCCCCCTAGGCAGATATGCGATACTCATAGACGAACGGACCAGACTGTATATACATTGTCACTGTTAGGCTCAGTAGGGTTTTCCGGATGAGTGCGCTCATCGGCATCCCTTGAGGTCAGTCCATGGGCAGCCGTTACGCATTGCTAGTGCCGCTGACGGTTTGTGGTTAAACCCACTGCCAGGGTACTGACGAGTCATTAGAGTCCCCCACAGACAGTTTCCCAAGTTCGGGCGAAACGTTGTAGAGGCCGTATGGTTTTATGGCAGGGTTCGGAAAATGCACGTGCGTTTACGCACGTGTCGATTTTCGGACAGATGATACTGGTCGGCTTTGGTTTAAGCCGGATCCGAGTATTATATTGAGTAGGTATAATATCTTTGTCTCAGTTGCATTTGTATTCTGTCGTAATACAAATGCGGGTGTATTTATACAGTTTTGGGGTTGTCCTGAAATTCGTTTCAGGATCACTTTTGGAAGTTGCCAGTTTCCAGTTTTCTATCAGCCGTCTTTCAACATTTTGTTAAAGACGGATTTATCTTTTCTTCAGATGAGGTGAGTCAGTGTTCTA
Source organism: Agapanthus africanus (assembly GCA_030015575.1). NCBI lineage: Eukaryota > Viridiplantae > Streptophyta > Magnoliopsida > Asparagales > Amaryllidaceae > Agapanthus > Agapanthus africanus. Next base: position 364,267,013 of record JASDDO010000008.1, read on the forward strand.
GAAGATTCTAGATGAGGTGAGTAGGCTATTTGGTGTTGTGTTCTAATTGGATGCTTTTAATGAAATGATGACTAAGGATATGAGTCATCATTTTCATTATGGTATTTTGTTTTCCTTAAGATATTTTGTTTTTGTGTTCACATATGATATTTGTCTTATGGTCACCTCCCTCCTCCTACGGTCACCTCCCTCATGCATATATAATGGCCGGCCCTCTCTCTCCTCCCTACTTCACTTGATGTTTCATTTTGGATAGAAAAGATTATGATAGGTTTTATCGGTGTATGGAATTTCACAGTCCATTTCATTCCATCACCCGATTCCTTCGGCAACTTCATTAACCGATCGTCCACGGACTTGGACGAAGTGAGACAAAGTCATCTACTCATTCTCTACATCATTCTTGGTCGTCTCTTTTAGCAAACTTGACGATCGAGTTGCCTCGAGTCAGAGGCGGGAGCTCGTTTAAAGAATCGTCGATGTGGTACCACCTCGACGAGGATATCGGAGTTCGACGAGATCGGAGCAGCCGCAACGGAGCGTGGGATGATGGTTGAAGAACGAAGGACTCGGATCGTTCGGTACAACCTTTCTACACTCTTTACAGATTGTTAGTTTAGCAATAATGGCAGATCCGGGTTAAAGTATACGATAGCGCCGGTTAAAAGTTTTTGTTCCGCATTTTGGCGTCTGTAGACGGCCGGGGCGCTAGCGTAGACTTACAAGTTCATCGACCTGAGGTCGTCATTTGTCTCGTGTGAGTTCCCACTGTGCTTTGATTTCTATCCTACCACGGCTCAAAGGAGTCGTGCAAACAGGTAGTTTTTGGGTACAGTCCCGAGCCATATGGAGGCACGTGAGCGGATCGGAAGGGGATTCGTCTCTCCCGGTATTGGGGGCGAGGTCGTGCTGTGTCTAGGAGAGCCATTACACATAGTCCATGGCCATGGCAGGAGATTTACTGGTAGGTACTCCAGTAGTATCTCAGGGTGTTATTGGGCTACACTCCGACACGACTTATACTGCTATTGGGGGTCTGACGTTACTAGCCCCCTAGGCAGATATGCGATACTCATAGACGAACGGACCGGACTGTATATACATTGTCACTGTTAGGCTCAGTAGGGTTTCCGGATGAGTTCGCTCATCGGCCTCCCTTGAGGTCAGTCCATGGGCAGCCGTCGCTGACGGTTTGTGGTTAAACCCACTGCCAGGGTACTGACGAGTCATTAGAGTTCCCCACAGACAGTTTCTCAAATTCGGGCGAAACGTTGTAGAGGCCGTATGGTTTTATGGCAGGGTTCGGAAAATGCACGTGCGTTTACGCACGTGTTATTTTTCGGGCAGATGATACTGGTCGGCTTTGGTTTAAGCCGGATCCGAGTATTATATTGAGTAGGTATAATATCTTTGTCTCAGTTGCATTTGTATTCGGTCGTAATACAAATGCGGGTATATTTATACAGTTTCGGGGTTATCCTGAAAGTCGTTTCAGGATCACTTTTGGAAGTTGCCAGTTTCCAGTTTTCTATCAACCGTCTTTTAACATTCGGTTAAAGACGGATTTATCTTTTCTTGGATATGGTGACTAGGGTGATGAGGTGGCTAATGACTCATCTTGACATTAATTGTTGCATTAATGACTTGATGAGGTGTATTAGTGACTCATGCTTTAGCATTAAAGTTTCTTGTTTACTTAAGGATATTTCTTCATGATCTTTGTTCTTAAGGTTACTCTCCCCTCTCCTACACTCACCCCCCACTCCTATAAGTGGCCGGCCCCCCTCCTCTCTCTCACACACTTGATGTTTCACTTGAAAAGATTATGATAGATTTTGGGGTGTATGGAATTCACAGCTCATTTCATTCCATCACCCGATTCCCTCGGCAACTTCATTTACCGATCGTCCACGGACTTGGACGAAGTGAGACAAAGTCATCTACTCATTCTCTACATCATTCTTGGTCGTCTCTTTTGGCAAACTTGATGACCGAGTTGCCTCGAGTCAGAGGCGGGAGCCCGTTTAAAGAATCAGTGACGTGGTGCCACCTGGACGAGCAGATTGGAGATCGATGAGATCGGAGCAGCCGCAACGGAGCGTGGGATGATGGTTAAAGAACGAAGGACTCGGATCGTTCGGTATAACCTTTCTACACTCTTTACAGTTTGTTAGTTTAGCAATAATGGCAGATCCGGGTTAAAGTATACGATAGCGCCAGTTAAAAAGTTTTTGTTCCGCATTTGGCGTCTGTAGACGGCCGGGGCGCTAGCGTAGACTTACAGGTGTGACGTCGGGAGCGTAACTGCCGGCGAGATCTTCGCGTCTGCTGTTGCATGCCGCTGCCGCTATAAAAATCCCCATCACAGAGGGGTCAAGTAAGCCATTCTTATCCCACTTAGCCGTTACTCTGCTCGGATCTAGTGCTAACTTGATCGTCGAAGGGTCCTCGGTGGTACCAAACTGTTAGTGTTTATGCCCTAGAAGGCCATTACTGTATCATACTAGCTTGTATATTACTTAATGGAAGCTTGGGATATTCACATGTATATAACAGTCTTGCTAAACATGGTAGTATGCTACTTGGTTTTTTCTATCTTAATATGTGAGTGTACGTATTGATAGAGCTCTTAGGATCTTGCTTGCCTACCAGCGTTGTGATGGCAGTCACACTTGTGGGGGCTGGGTAGTCTACAAGCACATCCTTATTCAGGTCCCTGGTCGTTGGATTATCGAGACAGAGTATCGATACTCCGGAGTAGACTGGTGTGTACGCTTCTCATCCCAGTTGGGGAGATGGTCTGTCCCACAGCCGTCAGTACGTCGTACTGGAGATAGTATACAGGTGCTCGTTAGGTTACGGGTACACCGGACAGGACTCACAGGGAACTGTTGGTTGGTTTGATACCAGTCGTCAGTGAACAGTTCCCAGGTGACATGAGTACAGCGTAGTCCGCAGACTTGACACTGCTACTTCGCCTCGAGTGTGTCCCACTGTTCTTAGATTGCTACCCTACCGCGGCTCAAAGGAGTCGTGCAAACAGGTAGCAGTTGGGTGCAGTCCCGAGCACTTGGAGGCAGTGGCGGTTAGACAGGATTCGTCCCTCCCGGTATTGGGAGTAGATATCGTGCTGTGTCAGAGAGCCATTACGCAAAGTCCCTGGCCAGGGCAAGCGAGATTTGCTGGTAGGTTCGAGTAGTTTCTCAGGGTGTAATGGGCTTCACTCCGACACGACTTATACCGCTATTAGGGGACTGACGCTTGCCGCCCCCCTAGGCCCGATATGCGATAGTCTTGGACGAACGGACCGGACTGTATGGAGATTGTCACATCAGACTCAGTAGGAGTTCGGATGGGTTTACTCATCGGCCTTCTTATCGACAACTACCTGGGGACCGTTACGTACAGCTAGTGCCGCTTGCGGTCTGTGGTTAAACCCACTGCCAGTGTAGTAGTCGAGTCTCTAGAGTCCCACACAGAGAGTTTCCTACTCCAGGCGAAACGATATAGAGGTTGCATGGTTTTGCGACAAAGGGTTCGGACGCATACGTGCGTTTACGCGCGTACGACTTTCGGACAGTTTTTACCAGTCGGCTTTGGTTTAAGCCAGTTACTGGTATCCGGTTATTGGATTTTTACAGTCTAAAGTTTTTCCGTATTTTTGCGGATCGGAGGGGCGTTCTCGTAATTGTACGAGAAGCTTCTAGAAGATGGGACTAAGGAGGTTTCTTTTGGAAAGAAAGTGAGTCATGGTGGTGATTCATTCATTTCATTAATGCACATTTATTGCTTAATGACTCATGCTAATGAATCACCACTAGATATTTTATGAAGCATGCTTATTCATTTCCTTTATTCATTATTCTTAAAAAGAAATGCTTCATAATATATTATGATACACTCTCTCTCTTCTCATTATCTTATCTCACATTCTCTCTCCTCAAGCTCTCATCTTCAAACCCTAATCCTTAATCCTCATGTGTTGAGATCAAAGGATTAGTTAGACTAAACAATCCATAACCTTCACTCTACATCATCCTTTCATCTTTGATTAGCAATCAAAGTTGATTAGTTACCTCAAGTGAGAGGTTTAGCTTGGAGTTTCGCTCTCGGGTGGATCGTCTACTACCTAGAGAAGGTCGAGGAGAACTAAGGAGGACACAAAGACGAAGGACTAGTTTCGATCGGTATAATCCCTTAACACTATAGTTTAGTATAGCTATGTGTTTGGTTATTATTTGTTTAGCTTCGATTTAAGCGGTTAGTCGATGTTCGTTGTTTAAACTTGATCGTTTTTGAAAATTCCGCCTCCCCATAAGTACTGGGGTGTACTACATCGACTTACACAAACCACCCCGGGAATTCTTTGCAGGTACTCGGCGCTAAATTCCTCAAATCACCAATCTCCTCAAACCTATTGAGACCCACACGCAACAGGAGATCACCTCCAAAATCCACCAGGAGATCGACGGTAGACAACATCTGACGTAGATCCGAAAAGGACTTCCATCAGTTGGCGCCCACCGTGGGGCCCAAAACTCCTCAAAACACAAAGTTGGCCTTCCGATCACCATCCACATGGCAACCGATCCCCCTGAAGATCCAATCACCCGCTGTCGCCTTCCCCTCAACGGGGGCGCGGGCGTACCTTCACCGAATGTCATCGGCTCCCCCGCCGGCTGCAGTTTCACAGACTCCGGCAGCCGCAGGCCCCTCAATCCATCCTATTCAATCTTAAAGTCCCGCGTCGGGGGGCCTCGCCCCGTGCCTCGCCATATCCTTGTTCCATCCGAGGCAGTGGCAGTCAGCTCGCCTGCTTCCAGGCATGACCGGCATCCCCTCCCCCGACGGGGTCACTCCCGCAAGGCACGCCAAGGCAGCCCGAGGACCACCCTACCGCAGGGCAGGGCCCAAAGGACCTCGCCGAAAGGAACCGGGGCCCATCGAGAACTGTGGTCATGACGACGGGGGACCGGTCGAGCCCATGAGAGACCCGGCACCCACGCCGGCAGCAAACGCCAACGGCCGCCCGAGCAAGAAGGCCCGAGTCAACGAGCCTATCACCTTTGGCGATGGGGACCTCCACGGCATATTGTCACGACCCGAAAGTGCACGTGACTGGCCCTTGAACCATATGAAGTCTATAGGACTCCATCTGATCCAAGTAAGCCAAAAGCCCAGCAATCTAAAACCATTTTAAGAGTAAATAAAGAAAACCGGTTTAAAGAAGTAAAGAAAAACATGTTTGAAAGTCAAGGTTTTTAAATAACTAAGCCGAATATGCATTTTAAAAAAATGTACGGTCTTTTCTAAAAATTTCGGCAGAGTTTCTTTTGTAAATACTGGCTCCGAACGGGGTACAACAAGAACAATATATATATGCGATGATAAAAGTCATCCCCAAGCGGGAGCTAGCTCTTCGTCAATCGACGGTCACAACCACGCAAGCAATATAATATACAACGCCGAATGACAAGGATCAACACTCAACAAAAACCCAATAAGCATGAAAACCGTAATACTGCTAAGCGCGACTCTAAGGTCAAATAATACATCACTAGTGTCTAAGTCTGAAACAATATACAAGTTTTGGTCGATGGAATTCTAGATACAATGAATAATACAAGTACAATGGTGGTTCTTGATGCAAAAGAACCCACCTACCAAAAGCAATTCACCTGCAAGGAAGCAGTGTGCCAGAAATGCCGCAAGGGAACCTGTACGGCAATACCTTCAAGAACTGTAGCACAATGGGGGTGAGTTGCCAACTCGTGAATAGAAATATCTACAAGCAGAAACCGAATGCAAGACATAATCCTAGGTCAAAACGATCAGTATAATATAAACCACAAGAGTACGTCTGAAGCATGATAAGGTGGCAATGTAACATCTAAACATGTATGTAGTGCCAAGTACTCAGGTAATAACATGTCATCAATATAAGGTATGTCTGCATGAAGTAAATATGAAGAAATGTCAAATGGATATCAATACACATATATTAGCGTCCCATTCCACTAATATTGGTGTAAAGGTATATATAACAGCGCCCTCATACCCTGTTATATATACAAATGAAGTATGATCAATGTAAATCCAATCTGTATGTGATCAAGTCTGTATAAACGTGGAACCCGTCCACCCGTCACCCAATGACAATAAACGTGGAACCCGTCCACCCGTCACCCAATGACAATAAACATCATGTATGTAAATATGAGGATATAAACAAAATCATGAAAAACATCACGAAACCTGTGCCTAGCATCGGCACGAAAATCCTCATCTATCAGGCACTGTCACCAAGACTAGCCCTGATAGGTACGTATCATACGCTATATCGAAACCCGAGTGCCGAGCTTCGACCCTCGAATTGCGACGTATGCATACGTACAAGCTCCGGTTGGTATCCCCAAGATAACCGCCGAGTAAAAGGTAATATCACCGGACAGTATGGTTCCCCAGCCGGGCTCATCGGCTCATAGCACATCGACATCCCTTTCTTGCCCCGGGGTACTCCGGGCCCCACCATGTACCCTCATACGGCCTCGATGCCTCCTTGTAGGGGTATATAAATCAGAATCGATAAAACTCATGGTGGAAGCTGAAATATCATATCAAGGGTAACCGGGTTTTAAAACATTTACATAACCTCTTGAAATACCCACGATTCCCCAAATCCAGAAATATCATGAAAACAAATATCCCAATGCGCATAATCAGAAAGCATGATGTATGTGACATATAGATGAAATGCAAGTATAACAGCATATCATGCAACATAGAATAATGGTATGCATATACAAGGTCATATCCTGATGCAATAATACTACTGTGTAGTGACATGGCAATTATCGATGATGAAGTGTGTGAGCCGGCAAGCAGTGTACGTGGAACATATGCATCATCGATAATGGTGCTGGTGTCCTAACAGCATGATGGTAATATAGCAATAAACACATGCAAAGCGATGTGAATAGCATGAATATGTGGAAATCGAATAATCAACGCAACAGTAAAGAATCTACATCCATGTGTATATGTCATGCAATTATGCCATTTGAAATAAGACGAATCAGGGTTTTGGTAAAATAAGGGTTACGGTGTTTTTAAGAATAGATACGTCTTTTGAAAATACCCGTAGAATCCCTTTACTTATCCTTAAGATATTCTCGATTCGTTAGTTTTGAAATAGGTATGACTCGGGTCTAGTCTAACATCTACTATGCAAACTACAGACCTAAGTATCAAGTAAACCGGGAGGGGTATGGAAACCACCTAAATCTGAGTCGATATGTATATATATAGTAGTTGGTGATCCCGCCTCAGTAGTATCGCATACGATACAATAAATCATATAACATCCTCAAGTAAGGAGTGCGGATCTATCATCAATATAAAGCTCGTACGGTAAATCGTCGTACGGCATCCCAACAGCTGCGTACGGGTCAGTATCACAATCAGCTCATCAAATATCAGGTATCATTATCATCATATCACATAATCTGGGGTACTGATCTAAGTCTAGTACAAATCGATACCATCTATAAAGTATGAATGCGGGGGTAAACACACATCCAAAGCCTGCAAGAATCACATGTCGTATCCCAAATACGAATCATATCAAATCACCGATCTCACGGCACAATGCCCAAAACCATCGACTCATCTCCAATGTCATCCAATATCATCATCAACATAGTGTAAATGTAAGGAATATGCAAGTGTGTGCGTATGCGTGTAAACCTATCCTAGGGTTCGCAACTAGGAAATATTCTAGCTTACTTCTAACCCTATCACATCTAACACATCTCAAATAATCCACGACACTATACTATCATATATAAACACATAAGGTATACCAACTACGGACTGCGGGGGTGCTATACGCCATCCACCCGACTTCCCCATGTAGATATAATCTACTCACCTTGTGTCTTTATTTGTCGATGTCGCCACGCGCCTTCTTGTCGTCCCGAAGTCTTCATGGGGTACCTACACATTAACGTATCGCAAATGCGTATCAAAACCAATTCAAAACTAAAACGGCATACGAATCCCAAAACGATGCGATAAGGGGCATATAGGTTAGAACCTATGGCACGCCTTCAAAACCATCAATAAATCCTCTATATCGTCATATAAACGCCAATTAGTCGAGGTAAAACACAATACACAATTTCAGAATTAAAAATACGGAATACGGAAACACGAATCCAAAACAGCAACTTAGGAAATAGGCTCCAGATTTCACCCTAGGTCAAACTAGACAAATCTATACATACCAGGGGCCAAATCTACAGATAAGGGAACACCAAAACCAAAACGAGCAAGTTTGGTGGGGTCCAGGCCGCAAATTACGGCCAAACAGAATAAATCTGTGGCCGGGTCATGGAGTTAGGGGTTGGGGTCTTGTGTGGTGGTTCCTAGGTGCCTGCACATCTCACTGTCCAATCAATTTTATTTTAGGATGTCTCGGGTGATAGCAGATTCCCAAATACAATCCCAGAATTGCAGTTTTTCCCGACATCGTCTCATAAATCCGTATTCTGGGTTAAAGCTTCAGGTCAGGGTCCAATATAACATCACACCAAGATTCTAAGGTCACACCAAGTCTTAGTTTCACTTCACAACTCAATTTTTCCTCAAACCCTGACTAGGTTATCCTCAAATCCACAAAAACACACAATATCAATATGAAACTTGAATCGAAGCTTAAGCACAAGAAATACCACTCTAATTGTGGAGGAATTACCTCATAAGACCCACATGAATCCTCAACAGCGCCAAAATGAAAACTTCCTTGGTCCATCCTATAGCTTGCAAGCTTGTGCACATTTTTTGTGAAATAAGAGTGGGGTTTTAGTGAAGTTTGTAAGGTGATTTGGGGCTTGAAGAGGGGAGGATGAAGAGGGGCAGCAGCTTCAGCAGGAGATGGAGGAAGAGGGAGAGAGAAGATGAGAGGAAAAATGAAGAGATGGCTAAGTCCAAGGTCAAAGAAGGCCATACCTCTCTCTCTCACACCATGCTTCATATTTTATTCCCTTTTCCATTTTCTTTTCCTTTTCTTTTTTTTTCCTTTTCTCCAAAACCTTCTCACTAGAATAGTAACCCCAAATAACATGATAGAAAATGCACAAGTGTGAAAAAGTGATATGTGCATGTTTTGCACAAAATTTCTAAAAAACCGATTAGCGATTTTTAATCGCGATTAGCACTAAATTAGCATATAACTAATCATAAAAACTTAAAAATGGCATAATTCTATAAATTACCTTATTTTAGAATTTTCCATAATTTTTCTAAAAATTTTCCCATTTATTTGTATTTAATAATACCAAAATATTAAAATATTCAATAAAATAATATTAAATTATAAAAATTCCCAAAAAATAATATTTTATTTTTTTGAAATGTTAAACATATCCATGACCCACAACGACCCTCTGGTGATCACGGCAAGAATCCACCGGTACGAGGTCCACCGGATACTTGTCGACTCGGGCAACTCGGCAGACTTCCTCTTCCACGACTGCTTTCTGCGCATGGGGCTCACCCCAGCAGACTTGAAACCAACCTCCTATGTCCTTTCGGGATTCACCAACCACTCCATCCGGCGCAAGGGGTGGTCACCCTCCAGTTCAACGTCGGGGAGCCCGGCCGCACCCGTACGTTACCTGTGGACTTCATAGTGGCGAATGTTCCATCAGCCTACAACGTCCTCCTCGGCTGCCCGACGCTAAACTCCCGCCAGGCCCAAATATCGACCTACCACCTGGCGATGAAGTTCTCTCTCGATCAGGGCAGGGTAGGTTGGGTCTACGGGAACCAGCGGGTCGCGAAGATATGCCTTATCGAAATGTCTTCATTCGAGCGGTCGGTCGACGACGCTGAGGTAAATAATGACATCAAGGGTTCTCTAGACACCCGAGACGAGCGGAAGGAGGTCCGGGGGACGCCGGTCGAACCACTGACCGAGGTGTCCTTGAAAGAACGGGACGAGGAAAAAACCGTCCAGGTCGGATCACTCCTGATAGGGACTCAGCGAGACGACCTGGTCAGATTCCTAAGAAATAACTTCGACGTCTTCACCTGGGCGCCTGCTACATGCCTGGGATCGACCCTAAAATCATCTCCCATAAGCTTAGGGTTGATCCTGCAGCCCTGCCCGTCAGACAGAAGAAGCGGAGCTTCACCCCGGTCAAACAGAAGGCTATCGAAGAGAGGTTGATCGGCTTCTCGCTGCCAACTTCATTAGGAATGTGCCCTACTCGAAATGGCTGGCGAACGTAGTTCTGGTCAAGAAGACAAGCGGGAAGTGGCGCATGTGTGTCGACTTCATCGACCTCAATAAGGCCTGCCCCAAGGACAACTATCCACTCCCTCGGATAGATCAGCTCGTCGACAGCTCAGCCGGCCACAAGCTGTTGAGTTTCATGGATGCTTTCTCCGGCTACAACCAGATCCGTATGAATCTGGAAGATGAAGATCCACCGCGTTCACAATGGACCAGGGGGTATATTGTTATAAGGTGATGCCCTTCGGCCTCAAAAACGCCTGGGCCACGTACCAACGGTTGGTCAATCGCATGTTCAAGCCATAGATCGGCAGGAATATGGAGGTCTACGTTGACGACATGCTCGTCAAATCCGTCTCGACGGTCGACCATGCTAAGGATCTGGGCGAGGCCTTCGAAGTGCTCCGCAAGTTCAAAATGAAGCTAAACCCCGCCAAGTGCGCATTCGGAGTCACCGGGGGAAAGTTCCTCGGGTTCATGGTCACTCATCGTGGAATCGAAGCCAACCCAAAGAAAATCGACGCTATCCTCAACATGGCCGCGCCCAAAACTAACGTCGAAATCATGCGGCTCACGGGACGGGTCGCCGCTCTGAGCCGCTTCATGTCCAGGTCAGGGGAGAAATGCCTCTCGTTCTTTAAGGCTCTGAGAAAGATCCCGAGGTTCAAGTGGTCGGAGGAGTGCCAAGCCGCCTTCGACCAATTGAAGAAGCACCTCGCGACGCCACCACTGCTCACCCGACCAGTCGAAGGAGACGAGCTGTCGCTGTATCTAGCGGTATCCGATCAAGCAGCAGGCTCGGTGCTCGTCCGGGAGGTCGACGGAGCGCAGAAGTCGGTGTACTATGTGAGCCACGTATTTAAGGACGCGGAAACGAGGTACCGCGCCATAGAGAAGATTGTCTTAGCCCTCGTGGTGACCTTAAGGAAGCTGCGACACTACTTCCAAGCACACACCATCATCGTCCTTACCGAGCGCCCGTTGGGGGCTATCCTTGCTTCACCAGAGTCCTCGGGCAGCTTAGAAAAGTGGAGGTGGGAGCTATCTCAGTTTGATGTGAAATACCGCCTGAGGCAGGTCATCAAAGCGCAGGCCCTGGCCGACTTCATTGTTGAATGCACCATCCCTAGAAAGAAACCGGAGTCCACGCCGCCCCTCACAACTCAGTGTCCTATCGCGGAGAGGCCTGGATCGGTTCCTGAGTGGGTCATCTACGTCGACGGGTCTTCAACCAAGGAAGGCTGTGGTGCCGGCCTCATTATCCGGGGCCTGAACGAAGCAGAAATGGAGTACTTTCTAAAGCTCGGTTTCAAGGCCTCGAACAACGCGGCAGAGTACGAGGCCCTCCTGGCCGGACTGCGCATGGTCGCCGGGCTGGGGCTGAAGATAATTCGAATCCGCAGCGACTAGGCCCTTGTTGTCGGACAAGTGACTGGCCGCTTTGAAGCTCCGGAGCCTCTGAGGGTGAAGTACCTGGACGAGGTGAGGAAGCTCCGGAGGAACTTTGACGAAGTCCAAGTAGAACAAATACCCAGACAACTGAATGCCCAAGCCGATGCCCTGAGCAAGCTGGCTTCGTCATACTCGGCCAACAATAAGCGGTTTATCCTCTTCGAAACCTTACCTCAGCCCAGCGTGAAGACGGAGCGACAACACTCCACGTGTATGCGACGCAGGAGGGCGACCAAGATTGGAGGAAGCCCCTCGTGGAATTCCTGAAGGACGGTACGCTCCCAAAGGATTGGGAAGCCGCCCGCCGCCTCCGGGCCAAAGCCCGCTACTTCATCTGGAGCAATGGAAACCTTTACAAGAAGTCCTTCACTCAGCCCCTGCTCCGATGCGTTGACCCACACGAAGCTGACTACGTCCTCCGGGAAATCCATGAAGGGGTTGGCGGTGCACACCAAGGGGCCCGAACCTTGATCCAAAAGGCATTGCTCCAGGGGTACTACTGGCCCACTATTCATGAGGACGCCCAGAAGCTAGTCAGAAGATGCAAGAGTTGCCAGCTCCATGGCAGCATCCCCCGCCTCCCCGCTACCGAGCTGACCGCCATGACATCTGATTGGAGTGATTTAGCGTGCTTGCGCTTTCTAAAAGATAGATCAAAAATATTTGTAACCGCAATCAAGAACGGCGTCGCATGAAGCTAGCCGGTGAGTACGGGTCGGTCCACAGGGATTTTGTGAATTTCCGATTCGTTCTTACGAGTTAATTCCGAAGGGTGTTCGGAGTTGTTATTAAATCTAAAAACCTAAATTATCATAGGGCAATTATCTAGATCTAAATCTTGCTAGGGTTAGGTTTAGGAATGGTTTGGAAATGTAAATAAATCTCAACGCTTTCTATACCCAGATTAGGATCTAAGAGAAGTTATGGTAATTATCAATAAAGGGAATTAGATCCATTCGGGAAGGTGTTCCTTCCTCTAGGTTCTTGTCCTTCCTTTATAGATCCTTACCCTAACCTCCATGGAAAACGCGCGCAACTGAGCCTTTATACTACGGTATCACCGCTACCTCGAGGGATAGGGTGCCGTAGGGCACAGTGTGTGCGTGTATGCATGGAGTCCTATAGATTCTATATGATGGGTAAGAAAGGGATGAGAGATCTCATCTCTCAAAAGCCCTTCCCAAAGCTAACATCTAAGGCAAGGAATTAAAATCTAAACTAGAGCAATTAAATAAAACTACTTACAGATGTATCCCTCCAATCATCCATGCAGGGTTGTCAGATCTGAATTTCTGAATGGAAAAGAAACACCGATGCTCTCCAAAAGATTACTAAATTTTATTCATAAAAGGAGGCATAAGAAAATACAAAGCTTTTGGGTTCTATTTATAGGACATAGAAACCCTAGGTTTACAATTGCACCGCATGTCTACAATTACAAATATACCCCCAGAAAATCTTTCCATAGCCTTCAGAACATTTAGGTCAAATTTTCTTTCCATGAAGGCTTTAAAGGGCCGCGGAACCGCGGCAATGGTGCGCTTTGGCCGCGGTTCCGCGGCCCAATGGTGAGTTCATCTGATTGTTTTTCATGGGCTTCTTTAGGTTACTCTGGGCTTCTTTATTCTTTATTCCTTTTATCAGTTGGGCTTCTATATTAATTCCAGATCTTCAGTGAACACTTTGCAATGGATCTTTTAACCATCTTTCTTTCAAATTTGGATCTTGCGTTGCCTTGTTGGTGGTGAAGCATTCTTCTGCTGGGCTTTAGTAAGATCCTCCTAATTGTTGGTCAAAAGTCCTTCTTTTGTGTCGTCTTTTGTGTTTTTCACTGTTTTTCGCGCCAAGAACCTGTAACCTGTAATATGTAGCAGACATGGGTCAAAAGCACCTGTTTATTTATAAAAAGAATAAGAATGGGGAATATAATAATACAATATTATGGTGTGAACAAATACCCCCAAACTTATCTTTTGCTCGTCCTCGAGCAAACTTATTTTTTATTCTCAATAAAAATCTAACCTAGCCACACTTTCGCAGGGAAACGCGATTGCACTGAGCACGTGCAACAAGCCGTTAAACCTCTAGGTGTCCCTAGTAGGAGGAGTGTTGTCTCCTGAGGGTTTTCAGCGGATACTACCCACAAAATCCTATCAATTTGGCTTTTTCGACTTTTGTTTTCCAATTAGGTTTTCTAACAAGGAATTCTATTATCGTCGACTCATAAATTATCCACCCATATTCTTCACACTTCCTCATTATTTAACTTAAGATTATATATATCCTGTAGAATTACCTAGCTTTCGGCATTTCTTAAGTTTTCCTTCTAGGGTTCCATCTCCATTTAGGAATTTCTATCAACCCTTACTAAAGATACAAGTTCTATTCTTCACTCCTTTCTCTTTTCTAAATCCCAATCACATACCCCTACGTGTGTGTATAAATCACCCCTACACTTGGAAATTCAAATCAAGCAATCATGCCCTTGTCCGTTGTCCAAAGTACTTATTAGTAGGTGAATTTTTAATTGAATTTTGCTTACACATCCTTCATGCGACCGTTAATACTTCTTGAGGTACCAACAACCGATTACAAGATGTGTTTGCATATTAAAGCGTAATTCCTAGTCTTGCAACACCCAAGGCTTTAGCAGTGACTCCCAAACCAGTTGGTCTAAGGCACTAGGTGATAAGGCACCCTTGCTAAATATTTTTCTATTTTTTACAGCCTTAAGTAATCACAAAAACCAGTGTCCATTTTTTTCTTTATTCACTTTTTTTTCTTTTATTTTCATTGTACTAAGGACTTTAGACAAGAGCATTTCAAGGTCTCTTCTACTATTCCAAGTTTCAAGGTGCGTGATTGTGCAAATTGTAGGGTATACATTTTCAGAATCTATACTTAAGCTAGGAACTATTTTTCAAACTTATACTCTAATAAGAACATCAATACTCTTTCCTTGTTTCGACTTAGCCCAAGAAGTGAACCCAAAATTTGCCTATTTCTAAATAAACTACAAAGGCATATACTTTCTACCATTTAACTTTAAGGACGGTTATCTTTAGGGTTTTTAATTCACTAAGTCTAAGATCTAGTTGTTCCTAGCCAGTTAACCTATTTGTCAAACTCAAGTCAATTAGCCAAAATTGAATACATTAATTTTTATAATTTTTGAAATTTTTCAAATTTTTATGGGTTTTCAAATAAGTGTGCAAATGCAAAAAAAAAAAATATGTACAAATGAATGCGAAGGAAGAAGACGTACCGAGCATACCCCCAAACTTGAACTTGACAGTGTCCTCACTGTCATGCTAAACCAAGAGTGTAAAAATGCCGGCACTCCCCTGTTTATTTATTTATAATTTTTTTTATATTTTTAATGTTTTGAAATTTTTATTATTTTTTTATAGAAAAAGAAAACAAAAATATATATACATATATACAAAGATTCCCCCAAACTTAACCTTGGCCTTGCACAAGCCAAAAGTTAGCACCAACCATTCAAAAATCTTATCGTGGTAATGGTATAGTTGGTGTAAGAAAATGAGAAGCACGCGAGACCGTGTGGAAAGAATGGTAGAATATGGTCTCGGTGGGGTGGAAGAATGGCGAAAAGAAGAAGGAAGTGGAGTACGATCTTGAGGGTGTAAATGGAGTGAATAAATTAGCGCAGTTTGTGATGACCGATGTGTTAAAAGCGATTGCGCTAACCTATCAACTCGTCGTGAAATAGGGTCAAATCCCTCAAGATTCGCAAGAAAACATGGGTACGCCGAACTTGGTATAGGAGATGAAAGCGTAATGGTCATTTGTTCGGTCGGAACAATGGGAAAGACGAAAGGGAGTGAATTAGGGATAATATCTTTCTCACCGTCGTAAACTGTTTCGAACTTGAAAGATTCCATTAATGGTTCGAAACTACTATAATCAACCGAGTCTGATGGCTCATCTGAAAATGTAAAGGACTCAAACTCGGGCGGTGAGTCATCAACATCGTCCGAAAAAGTGAAACACTCGTAGGTGTTATCGTCTGTGAGAATTGTGTCAGATTCAAAGGAAAAGGTTTCAAGCTCACAGTCTTCAAGCGGGGTCGGAACGATGGGAAGGAGAGAGGGTGATATAACAGTCAAAAGTTCAGGAGGATGAATTGGAAAATCAGACACATCAAACAAAAATGATTCAACCTCAATATTATCCTCAAGACTCTCCTCAATACTATCCTCAATATTCAACTCATCCATGCCATTATCATCAAAATCTAGACGCATATGAGATTCGGGAGAAACATTTAATAACCCAGGATGATGATTTGAACATAAAATTTCAAGCAAATCGACAGGTTCATCATCCGAAATATTCCCGGCGTCTATATCCTCAATCAAGTGAAAATCAATTTCTTTAGACACCTCATCAGCATGGATATGTATCGATTTAGGTTCTAGAGTGGAGGTGTAAAGATCGAAAGAATTAGGTGTGGTTTCACTCGAAAGGGGTTCCTCACAATTTGGCAAATCAAACACTACAAAATCACATAACTCGTGGTTATTTTCAACTGGTGAATCATTTGGAACAATCGATGGCAAACAGGAGTTGTGGGCTTCAATTGGGTAAGGGTAGGTTTGATTTGAAAATCCTCTCTCATTCTCATTCTTTCCAACCACCTCCTCATACATTGAAAAATTTGGTGCTAGCGGAAAACTAGCTACCGGTTCAGCAGGTTGCATAAGGGCGGCCACAGACGCATCCACATTCCTAACCATTTTGTTTGTTGCTGCGATATACGCCTCCAACGCCTCTTCCAGACTAGACTTTGGTGGTAAGGGGGTTTCGGGAAAAGATTCGAAATCGTGTGGATATGCAAAACTCCCTAATGGCTGTGAAGAAACAGTGTCCAGTGATGGTGGAAAAGTCGGGTAGGACTGGTAGGAAGTGGGTGATTGGACAGAGGTAGGGTCAACATGTGGATAAAAAGGTGAATAGTCTTGTTGATCCCTAGAACTAGATGTGTGGAGAGGGGTGAAAGATCGGCTACGAGATTGAGCAATATGCTCAGCAATGGACATCGGCTTAGGAGTGACAGAAGGACTTGAAAAAGTGGTGTCAACATACGAAGGTGGTAAAGGTTGACTTGGTTGACACAAAGTGGGTTGAAAAGTCAAACTGTTTCTCCTAGACTCCTCTATGTGATCTTTCAAAGATTTTTTAGGCATGGAAGGATCGTCTTTAAATTGACCGAACACATTGACATATGACGCAAAATTAGGTTCGGGATACCAAAGTTCGGCTAATGATTTTTTATGTGGGGTACCCATGTTAGAAGAAGAAAGGTGACAAAAAGGAAGGTTGGATGGTGCAAGGATTTATTTGGGGCTAAAAAATTTTGCAAGTTCTATAAAATATTTTTTCTTTTTATTTTCATTTTTCATTAATTTTTTTCTTTCTCTTTATTTGGAAAAAATTTGTTGCAAAAAGATTTTTAGAGAAAAGATATGCAACAGCAAAATATTACTTGCAATTGGTTATTATTTGAAGCATATCACAAGAATCTTTATTTGGAAAAAATTGTTGCGAAAAGATATTCGAGAAAAGATATGCAACAACAAAATATTTCTTGCAATCAATTTAGTTCAAGCGGGGCCCAAAAATCCTGCACAAGACTTGTTATATGGAAGGCAATATATTTTATAGCTCACAGAATCTTGCAGGAATTTCCAGAAAATATATTTCAAAAATTACAGAGGAGGAATAGAGGATGCTTACAGAGCAAAGATAATCAGATGATGTCACTGTTTCACCGCCCTTCCGCGGCAAAACCAGGCTCCCACCGCGATTTCGCAGTCAAAATGACTGCACAGTGCCCCAAAAAAATTTTCACGGTCTGATTTGACAAGACGGCCGCGGTTCCGCGGCCTAAGGTAGGTTTTTTGCCGCGGAAGCGCGGCACTTTGGGCGGTTCACTGCTCCAAAAAATATCCAGTGTTCTGTTTTTTAAAATATCTTCTGTTTCGATATTTTGTTTCCTGTTTTGCTTTCTGGAAATCTCCAGATCCGAATTTATATATCCTGCAAAAATTCAAGCACAAAGTATCCTTCCCAAAAATAACAAATGATATATATTTTTATATTTTTTGGATTTTTTAGATTTTTATGATTTTTTTAAATTTTATGATTAACCCGAAATTGCGAAAAGAAAATTCTACGCCATCCACGGCAACGACGCCATTTGATTGGAGTGATTTAGCGTGCTTGCGCTTTCTAAAAGATAGATCAAAAATATTTGTAACCGCAATCAAGAACGGCGTCGCATGAAGCTAGCCGGTGAGTACGGGTCGGTCCACAGGGATTTTGTGAATTTCCGATTCGTTCTTACGAGTTAATTCCGAAGGGTGTTCGGAGTTGTTATTAAATCTAAAAACCTAAATTATCATAGGGCAATTATCTAGATCTAAATCTTGCTAGGGTTAGGTTTAGGAATGGTTTGGAAATGTAAATAAATCTCAACGCTTTCTATACCCAGATTAGGATCTAAGAGGAGTTATGGTAATTATCAATAAAGGGAATTAGATCCATTCGGGAAGGTGTTCCTTCCTCTAGGTTCTTGTCCTTCCTTTAGAGATCCTTACCCTAACTTCCATGGAAAACGCGCGCAACTGAGCCTTTATACTACGGTATCACCGCTACCTCGAGGGATAGGGTGCCGTAGGGCGCAGTGTGTGCGTGTATGCATGGAGTCCTATAGATTCTATGTGATGGGTAAGAAAGGGATGAGAGATCTCATCTCTCAAAAGCCCTTCCCAAAGCTAACATCTAAGGCAAGGAATTAAAATCTAAACTAGAGCAATTAAATAAAACTACTTACAGATGTATCCCTCCAATCATCCATGCAGGGTTGTCAGATCTGAATTTCTGAATGGAAAAGAAACACCGATGCTCTCCAAAAGATTACTAAATTCTATTCATAAAAGGAGGCATAAGAAAATACAAAGCTTTTGGGTTCTATTTATAGGACATAGAAACCCTAGGTTTACAATTGCACCGCATGTCTACAATTACAAATATACCCCCAGAAAATCTTTCCATAGCCTTCAGAACATTTAGGTCAAATTTTCTTTCCATGAAGGCTTTAAAGGGCTGCGGAACCGCGGCAATGGTGCGCTTGGGCCGCGGTTCCGCGGCCCAATGGTGAGTTCATCTGATTGTTTTTCCCGGGCTTCTTTAGGTTACTCTGGGCTTCTTTATTCTTTATTCCTTTTATCAGTTGGGCTTCTATATTAATTCCAGATCTTCAGTGAACACTTTGCAATGGATCTTTTAACCATCTTTCTTTCAAATTTGGATCTTGCGTTGCTTTGTTGGTGGTGAAGCGTTCTTCTGCTGGGCTTTACTAAGATCCTCCTAATTGTTGGTCAAAAGTCCTTCTTTTGTGTCGTCTTTTGTGTTTTTCACTGTTTTTCGCGCCAAGAACCTGTAACCTGTAATATGTAGCAGACATGGGTCAAAAGCACCTGTTTATTTATAAAAAGAATAAGAATGGGGAATATAATAATACAATATTATGGTGTGAACAACATCCCCTTGGCCATTCGCCCAGTGGGGATTGGACATGATCGGCCAGTTCCCTAGTGGTACAGGCGTGCACAAATACGTCCTCGTCGTAGTAGACTACTTCACCAAGTGGATCGAGGCCGTCCCCATCAGGAAACCGAACACCACCACTACTATCAAGTTCCTGCAAAACAATCTGATACTCCGGTTCGGCATCCCGAGATGTATCATCACCGACCACGGGACGAACTTCGAGAACGAGAAAGTGAAAGACTTCTGTAAAGAATATCATATCTTCATGAAGTTCGCCGCGGTCGCGCATCCCCAATGCAATGGGCAGGCCGAAGTCGCTAACCGAGACGTTCTCCGGGGTCTCCGAACCCGCCTAGAAGGGCGACAAGGCAGTTGGGTCGAAGAATTGCCTCGGATCTTATGGGCCCTGCACGCGTCAAAGAAGACCCCTACCGGGGAAACCCCCTTCAGTCTCTGCTATGGGACCGAGGCAATGGTCCCAGCGGAGATCGGGCTACCCAGTCATCGGGTCGAGCACTTCGACAACGATGCGAATACCTTGGCGCTACGGACCAACCTGGACATCTTGTTGGAGAAGAGAGATCGGGCCCAGATCAGAGCTGCCGCTTATCAACAACAAACTACCCGATACTACAACGCTCGGGTCAAGCACCGCTCCTTTCAGACCGAGGATCTGGTCCTACGACAAAACGAGTTCGTTGATCAAGGCAGGCTACACAAGTTCTCCCCGAGGTGAGACGGTCCCTTCCTCGTCTCTGAGGTGCTCCCCGGCGGGGCCTACCGCCTGCAAGATGCGGACGGGCGCAACCTCCCACGGCCTTACAACGCCGAGAAGTTCAAGCTATACCAATGAAGCCAAGGCCAACAAGTATGTACCCCTCCTTTCACAAAGACGATGTAAACGCTTTCCAAAAATCATTTCCATTCGAATAAAGAAACGTCAAAACATTGCGAATAAAGTCTTTTCTTTGCGATCTAAAGCTCTCCTTAGAGGCAGCTCAGCAGCTACCCTGCTCAGCTATCCCCGGCTAGTAGCTTCCTACCGCGACCGACAGGGATCACAAAGCCCTCATTAGAGGTAGCTCAGCAGCTATCCTGCTCGGATATCCCCGGCTGGTAGCTTCCTACCATGACCGACAGGGATCACAAAGCCCTCCCAGAGGCAGTCGAGCTCGAGGATCCCTCACTCGGCTATCCTTCAGGACAAAAGCCCTCGACAAGAGGCACCAGGTAGTAACCCTGCCCGGCCAAGGGTCCTTAGTAGGCTTCTTACATCCCCTCCCACGCTAAGGACCAAAGTCCTCCCAGAGGCAGTCGAGTCCTTGCTTGGCTATCCCCGGCTGGTAGCTTCCTACCACAACCGACAGGGATCAAAGTCCTCGCCAAGAGGCACTGGGCAGTAACCCTGCTCGGTCCCCGTCCTGAAGGATCAAAGCCCTCACATGAGGCAACCGTGCAGCTACCCTGCTCGGTCTTCTCCGGCTGGTAGCTCCCTACCCACGATGCCATGGATCGAAGCCCTCGCAAGAGGCATCCGAGCGGCTGCCCCGCTCGGTCATCCCAGGCTAGTAGTTGCCTACCCGCGATGCCAGAAATCAAAGCCCTCGCTAAGAGGCGACCGCGCAGCTTCATTGCCCGGCCAACCTTAGTTGGCTTCTTACAGCCCCTACAACACTAAAGACCAAAGTACTCCCAGAGGCAGTCGAGTCCTCGCTTGGCTATCCCCGGATGGTAGCTTCCTACTACAACCGACGGGGATCAAAGTCCTCGCAAGAGGCAACCGAGCAGCTACCCTGCTCGGTCATCCCAGGCTGGTAGTTGCTTGCCCTCGACGCCAGAGATCAAAGCCCTCGCCAGGAGGCTACCGCGCAGCTTCGCTGCTCGGTCATCCTTAGTGGGTTTCTTACAGCCCCCACCAACACAGAGGATCCGAGGCCCCAAAAAGGGGCAACAAGTCTATCCGAGTCTAAGCGATCCCCCTCGACTTCGGGGCCATGGAGATGCCTCCTCGGCAGTACTTGACAAGTGATCAAAATCAACTTGACGAACAATCGCTAGACAGATAGCTGACCCATCTTGAACATGAACCTGTACTTTATATATATATATATATATATATATATATTCATGGATTTGGCCAAGACCTGTAAACTATACAATACAATACACGGGGATAAAGGGCTAGATTGGTACGGAACGTATATCGTGGCTTGAAAGGTCACTTAAAAGTCACCCACATGAATTCACGTGTCATTGTCCTATGGGTTATGACGGAGCCTTGTACGACATGTTACTATAGTCCACAGGGTAACATGGACTACTCTCGTATACATGAATACCTTCATTATCAAATTACAAACAACCACGTTAGAATAACTATCTTACACCTGTAAATAAATATGCTTAGATACTCTTATATATAACCTTGCCTGTTCATATTCACTTGATTTTTATTCACTTTCATTCATCATTACTTATTTCTTTCGGGGACTTATCGAGCGCTAGTTCGCTGACGGCATTCCTCTATGTTTCTTTTCTATGGAATGTTCGTCATGAGGACCGGACTTTAAGGATATAGAGCCGAGCCGGGAGGACTTGGACCAGTTCGCTACTCAGCTTGACTATTAGCTCCTGCTTGTATTTACTTTTAGTATACCATTGTTTTAGGCATTTGCTTTACCATTGTATCTTTTATTTACAAACAGTTGTATGTAAATTTGAATGTAAATAAAGTTGATGTTTCATCTTATTACTCTTGTTGTTCTTGTACATTGCTACATTGCATAATTACGCTTAACGTATTCTCATAGTAAATACGTTGTGGGCTTGCCACGTCACCGTTTCCGTCTACTGGGAAGCGGAGCATGACAGATGTCTGAAGTTCAATTGAAAAATCCCAATGGCTATATTTTTTCAAAATATTTCTTCATCAGGCGTCAGCTCCATATAGCTGTAGACGTCTATCGATCATTTTAAAGAAGGAGACTTAAAACACAGATTGAAGACATACGTCTTAAGCGAAATTAACCAGACGTCTGAAGAACAAAAAATCCTTCATCAGACATCTATCCAAAAGAACTGCAGACATCTGGTTTTCCAAAACAAATAACAGAGTGCAAGGAAAAGCTCGGCAGACGTCTGAAATTATAAAAATCTTTTTTGAAAACCTTCATCAGACTTCTGTCCATATGAACTGCAGACGTCTGTCTCTAAAAAAAAATAGGCCATATGAAAACACTGAGAGAATCCAGACATCTGAAGAAGCATTGGGCAGACGTCTGAAGCACAAAACGCATGAAAACTGATATATCTGACACTTGGGGTTTTTATTCAAACACAGTAAGACGACAAACATCTGAAACACATGGGGACAGACATCTGAAGTGTAAAAACTCATTAACTTGTGTTTTATGATGAAAATCAATTTTAAATCGAAAACCCTAAAGTTCATGCAAAATGTTTGTGCTAGCGTGTGTGGGTGTTCAAGAGCTCTAATTGATATAAACCATAATCGATCGAGTACTTACAAAGATTCCTATGTCGGTATCATATTTCTTCAAAATCTTGAATCTTCATCGTCTCGACTCAAGCTCTTGAAACTTTGGCACTTCACTTGAACTTGCGTTAGTTGATTGATCTTCAAATTGGTTTCGACACTTGACATTTCAAAATCGAACATGCCAATCCACACACTTGCGTCTTGAAGTCGATATTTGAACATCAAATCTTGATCTTGACTTCGACGCTTCAACTTGGAGTTCGGCTTCTAACTTCTCGAAACTATTCGTAGCTTGAATTCTTAAACACTTGTTTCTCGGCTACATAGCTTGAACTCATGAGCTTGATATGTAATTTGGGAAGCTCCCATCCATATCCTCCAACCTCCATTAGAAAATCTGTTTAAGCTCAATTTCCATCCATCCTCCCTTATACGCTTATGTCGTGAGATATCCGATATCCTGAAATTCAATCTCAAAGTGACCAAGCATATTATATACGGTGTTATGAAATAAGCAAGATAGTAAACACTAGTATATGAAACTTTCATTGTTGATATCAAAAGTTATGAATAGTATATCAATATCAAGATATAAATCAAACTCAAAGCATGATATATATATATATATATATATATATATATATATATATATATATATATATAGATATAGATATATTGTGAGTTACCAAAACAATAAATGAGAGTAATATATCGATATCAAAGAATATAACACAAGTAAAGCATGTCGATATAGATATATTACTCGGTATACACAAAATATAGGAAAAGAAAGCTAAACCACAAGTGTATATAAGTTTACTGTCAATAGAGTAAAATAAGATAAGCAAGTGATACTAAACAAACCATTCATGTTTAAACTATCATCAAAACCAAATAATAGGATCATCGAAATCCATAAGTCATCAGGCGTGCTTTTTGCCGCCACCTAACGTAAAAAGTCTTCTAAGGCCTCTTTCATCCATTATATATATATATATGTATACATATATATATATATATATATGTATACATATATGTATATATATATGTATACATATATGTATACATATATATATAGATAGATATATACATATATATATATATATATATATACATACATATATATATATACATACATATATATATATATAACGGGTTGTCAACTAGTTAGGTTATAATTACATAGCCCAATCCGACCGTCAAATCGACGATCCGCTCTGGCCATCTTGTTCCACACATAGAGTGATCTATGTGTGTAAAATTTTGATCGATATGATGCATTACAGGTGATGGCTCAAGCATTTAAAAATTGGACGGTTGTTAAACACAATAAAAATGTCATATATTTAGGACACTCGATCGAAGACATAGACGGTGTCAAAATGATTAAAATTTTATACACAGATCACTCTATGTGTAGAACAACTTGACCGAAGCGGATCGTCGATTTGACGATCGGATTAGGCTATGTAATAGGCTAACTGACGGTTTAATATCAGCTGGTTAGTTGATAATCCGTTCCCCCCCTCTCTCTACACACACACACTAGATTTTTTGCACGTTCCATGGACGTGGTTTGTTATCTTCTTGCAAATATAAAATATTATTTCACATATCACTTTTACACAAAACACAAATTCAAATAAAAAATTTACTAAATAAAATAGTATTTATATTTATGTTTATAATAATATATAATAAATAGAATCAGGGATAACAAGGTATCTATCATCTGCAAAAAGTAAAAATTTAATTAGCAATTAATGGATTAAATAAGAGTAATCTATCTGGCTTATGCAACAATAGGGCTCATATATTCTGAATTATACAAAAAAATAGAAAGATGCAAACTTTTACAAAAAAGATAAATAAACAACACATATATAAAAATATATCAGAGTTATGTAAAAAATAAAGGCAAATAAAAAATTTATTCAATAAAAATTCTAATAATTATTACCATAATCAGATTAGTGTAATTCTGCTTAGCTTGTGCAAAAACTACCTTCTTATCATCTGAAAAAATTATAAAATAAGAAAAGATAAATTAAACACTGAATCTTTTCTAAGAACAGTGTGAAAATTTTGCAATAATAAAAAATATAGAAATAAATAATCACGTGTAATTAAAAAGAAAACATTATTGATCATATGTAAATTAAAATATAGAGAGAGGAGAGATGATAAGTGTTTATATAGCATATGAGTTTGTTTAAATAAACAAAACAAAATTTGTAGATATATTATAGATATAGGAAAATATGTAAATTGAATCTTATGTAAGCCAAATAATTCAAAATAAACTAATAATATTAAACTTTATTTCTAATTTTAAAGGATTCAAAAATAAAAATTTAGCTTAATCATAACTTAAAGGTAAAATAAAATGAATTTTCATTTAAGAGTACTTTAAATATAGACGAGGATAAGTGCAGAAATAAATAGATTATAAATAAGAGAAAATAAATAAATTTTATATTTATTTATTAAAAAAATATTTTTCAATAATATTGTAAATAAATCTTGGTTTGCTTTTTATATATACATAAGAAAAGTAAAGGATAAAAATATTAACTCATAACTCAATTTATATTTAAATAAACTACTTTATAAAAATAGATTCTGAGTTTGAAATTTGAAACAATTGATATTGTTGGATATATGTATGCCCTAGAGGCCATTATGAAATAGTGTATGTACTGATGTGTGTGTGTGTGTGTATTCAGAGGACAGTCTTGCTCGACATGATAGTATGCTATCTGGTTTCACTTTATCATATGTTCACTTGATCATGTTTATATTCATTTGGTACATGTTGATAAAGCCCTAAGGATATTGGCTTGACTACTGGGATTATGATGCGGACATACTAGTGGGACATCTGTAGTTTATAAGCATATCCTTGAAATATTCCTAGTCGTAGGTATATCGAGACAGGGCATCGATATTCCAGTGTAGACTAGCGTATACCATTCTTGTTCCATATGATGGGCGATGGATGATCCCATATCCGTCTGGTGTGTTGACACCAAAGATAGTATACGGGTGCTCAGTGAGACTGGGTACACTGAACGGACTGACCGAGAACTCCTATGTGGTATTATATCATACTCGGATAGCAGTTCTCAGGTGACAATGGTACAGGTTAGTCTGTAGACCCGAGATCGTCATAGAGTCTTGTGTGTCCTCCCACTGTACTTTGATCTCCACCCTACTACGGCTCTACTGAGTCGTACAAACAGGTGGATTTTGGGTATAGTCCCGAGGCATATGGAGGCAGTGAGCGATATGAGAGATTTTGTCTCTCCCGGTATTGGGGGTTAATGTTGTGCTGTGCACGATTGGCTATAACAAGAAGTCCCTGGCCAGGGCTGCTGAGATATTACTGATAAGTGTTATCAGTAAGTTTCTCGATCTGTTATAGACCATATACCGTCATGACTTATTGAGTTATTAGGGTCGACGATTCCATCCCTAGACTCAATATGCAGCATATCTGACGAAGAGACCGGACTGTACGGTAAGTGTTGCCAGTTGGATTGACAGGAGTTTTGGCAGGCTCGCTTGTTCTTCTTCTGATCGCTCAATACCCGGGTGGCCGTTACGTTTAGCTGACCGCTTGCGGCTTGTAAATGTTTGATATGATACTGTTGGCGTATTGACGAGTCTTAGAGTCCCACATAGAAATTTCTCGGCTCAGGCGAAACGAAGTGGTGCGCATATGAGATATGTACGGAAGCTCGATTTAATATGAGTATGTGATACTGTATTTTAATCGGGCGTTTTATACTAGTCGGGTCGTATGAGATATGACCGGTTTATTGAATCAAGTGTTGATTTAATATTGACTTTTATCTCATTTATTTAAACCCTTTTCTTTTAATGGATGCATATATATATATGTACATGATGATGTGCATACACACATACATACATGCATATGTATCATTGTTGATGA
This sequence comes from Agapanthus africanus, assembly GCA_030015575.1. NCBI lineage: Eukaryota > Viridiplantae > Streptophyta > Magnoliopsida > Asparagales > Amaryllidaceae > Agapanthus > Agapanthus africanus. Next base: position 364,293,797 of record JASDDO010000008.1, read on the forward strand.
TACAAAATAGATGGCAATATAAGAATCACATGGTTCATAATTTAATATATGGATATTTTTGAATTAAGTTAAAGATAAACGAAAATATATAATGACTCATTTCATTTTAAATGACTCATTTCTTCTACACTTTTCCATGGTTGACTTTGACTTAACCATGGTTTATTTTCCTTTGCCTTTTAACTCAAGAAGAAATATCTAGATATTATTTATTAACTATGGTTATTATATGATATTTATCTCTCTCTCTTTTTCTTTTTGCATTATTCATCCAAAAGAAAAAATATCAATCCATCTTCTTCTTCCTCTCTCTAGCTCTCTCTTGAGTTCTAAATTGAGTTAGATAAATAAAAGGAAAGGGTATTAAGTGAGATTAGCAACCACTTCATCATCCTACACAACCCTTGCTACTTTGTGTAGGGTGTTTTGCTTCAAGGATTTCAAAGATCAAGTGAAGTAACAAGCTTTGGGCAAAGGACTTCGGGTGGATCGTCGTGGACTTGGAGGTGATCTAGCGAGTTGTTCCAAACCAAAGGAGATCTAAGGAGTCACCCTAGGAGGTCTACAAAGGTTGTAGTCTCTCCACTTAGTGTAAATTATCTTTTAGATGTGATACTTTTAATTGTTACTTCATAATTCTAGTTCGATTCCTAATTTAGTTTACTTAGCACCTCATAAATTTAAAGTTATGGCATGTGTGATACTTTCAAATCCTAAACGAGGTGTTAAGGAAACCCAACAGATATGATATCTTATACATGATTATTTTCAAACAGCTGCAAGGTATCTTTCAAGAAAATACTTTTAGTTAGGATATGACAGACGGAAAAATAGACTAATTTGTTTATAAGAACCGTAAGTATAATATTGTACACATAGATAAATATTTTCAAATGCTACACACAGAAATTGATAAAAGTGTTTATTATTTGAAAACAAATTTGATAATTGCATATGTACCATGGTTAAAATTTAAAAAGTTCTATATTTTTAAAATTCACACATATTTATTCCCACATGATTTGTTTGTTTTAAAAAGATAATCTTTCAATGTAAAAAAGAAATTACAACTTATAAATTTTTTATAAATTTATATTCCTTATTTTAATAAATCTTACATTTAAATTTGTTATAATAAAAATATTTTAGTTTATATCAAATCTTAACTAAACATAAGGACCAAAAAGTGTGTCAATTTGCTTATAAGAGTAGTGTGTGTACAGAAAAAGGGATGTGAGGTAGCGCCCCTTTTTCAAAAATTGGCCCCGTCTCAACATACACCTACACTCATGTATTTCACCGATCCCAACCGGTCAATTTAATCTACGTATTATGATATCCCTATGTACAAAAAATTTTGAGATTTCAAAAGCTCTAGCACGTCCATCAAGCGACCGTAATTTTTCATATACTGATAAACCGTTAATTTTTCTATTCATATGAGGAACCCGTTGGAGATTTTTAAATTTCAAGATTTTTTGTATATATGGATTTTATGATATGCAGATCAAGATGACCAGTTTTAGATCAGTGAAAAATATGGAAGATGTGTGTGTTTGAGGGGAGGACCCCTTCTTGAAAAAGGGGCTGCCATCTCTCTCTCTATATATATATGCAATACCCACATGAATGACATAGTATTAATAATAAAGTTATTCCTTTAAATAACTCCATATGTTAAATCCCTCATAATAAAGTGGGCAACATGCTGCCGATTTTTTTGAGGACAAAAATCACGGGCAAATTCAAAAGAAAATTCCTGTTAAAAAAAATAAAAATAACGCAATGACTAAATCATAGTTATAAGGCCGTGAATGAAATTACAACAAAGAAGGCAAGAGTTAATTTTCAAGCCTTTTATGCTATATATGTATAAACAAAGAATGGACCAAACAAACAACCTTGAAGAATAGGGGGCAAAGTCTAAATTTCTGCACAAAATTCCAAAAAGGAGCTTCATTCTGCCCCCAATGGGGATTATATATATATATATATATAGAGAGAGAGAGAGAGAGAGAGGGCGGGGGGGGGGGGGGGCGGGGAGAGGGAGCGGGCGGGGGCGAGAGATTGAGGTCTCGAACAAGGCTTGTGACGGTGAATTTATAGGGCAGAGAGCCTACAAGAGAATGTTCATGTGGATTGACAATGCAATGAACCATAGAATGTGATGAGATCCTCTAGACTTGAATTCAGAGATTTTGTCCTAAAGACATTCAATCTAATTTTGGAAGGGTTTATTTGCAATGAAAGCTTTTAGATTCTATTGTTCATGCTTCTTTAAAGGGATATCTGATCGTTCATGCATACCTTGATCGTCCACGCATTTGAATATTTCAAGGTATATATGTGAATATTTCAAGGTATATATGTGAGGTTGGTTTGTGATTAGGGCAGAGAACTAGGAAAGGTATAGCCCGGGTCTGACTCGCCCCAATCCGATTAAGCAAACTTGGAAGAACATATAGCTAGAAATGTTCATCGGTCGGGTCGGATTTGATACGAACTCACCCGATCCTAAATAAGGGGAAAAATCAAGATAAAGGGGAAACTCGTAGTTAACTAAACAAGAGGAGAACAAGCAAGAAACGAGTACATAATAATCCATTGATCTGCGCATCGGTTCTTCTTCAAAGAAGATATTACCCAAATAATATCTTAAACTAAATAGCCAATGCAAATTTCAGTACTTGTGCAGACAACTCAGATCCTGTTCATTTCTTACATTCAAGTTACAAAAAACTACAGTGGTCTTCAATAGATGAATCCACTCACATGCCCCAAACTGCACGGCCACCAAGCTTGTTATTCGGCCTTGAAGTCAGCTCGTACAATATTCGCGCAAAAGTATCAGCAAATCTTCCATCGGTCAACAGAATCTCCGAGAAAGTCGATTCATGAGCAGCCAGCGTAGCTCTGTTTTGAGGCTCTAATGCGAGGCTCTCTAAGATCATTGCAGCTTTTCTGCAAATCTCGGGCACGGGATGTGGAGCCCTAATTATCTTTAGGAGTCTGTCAACAGCCCTGAATCAAGTGAGGCATGAATTAAGTTTGCTTACAAAGACTAAGCCCTTAATCATAATAAGCACATACCATTTCCTTTTTCCCCCTTTTCAACCATTTATATAACTCATAATTCTAACCCAAAGTGTCAAGTGTCAATAAAATTTCTAGCAAATTGCAACCAAGGAAAAATCAATGCCATTTAAGAGAAAATACTCATGCTGAATCTCTTTCTCTGCCTACACTTCAGGGAGAGAAGAAGTTAAACATTGTCATCTTTCAAAAATAAAGAAAAGCAATTCGCAAAAGCAAAGAAGATGAAAAGAAATCTAAAATTGTGAAGCGGGAAAAAACATATTATGATAATTGAGTTTTTAGATTAGGGTTAAAGATTGGTCATTTAGGGTTGAACACGTAGAAGAAATGGATAAAATAGAAACCAGAAAAATATGATAGAAATTATAATTTATGAGTACTTATTATGATAGTGGAGAATATGTGCTCAACCTATGGGTAATTAACCCTAATATAATTTAGTCATGTCATGTGGCTTAAGGATTACCATCGTTCGCTAGCTAGCTTTAATCTACTGTCCATATTAACTTCTGCGAGGTTGTAAAGTGCGCCAACGGCGGCAGCTTGCGCATCTACTGCTTGCAAGCTCAGAAGATCGACTAGGCGCTTGTACATCTGAATAAATTTTTTATACATAAGATAATCGAAGGAGGGATAGCATTCATGCACAAATGAATCAGGTTCAGATACTGACTTGGGGAGCAGAAGGAAGAAGATATGGTTCATTCTCGGGATTTATTATCAAGCGTCCGAGCAACTCCGCAGCTGCACAATGCCATGCCTTGACTGAAGATCCCAGCACCCCCATGATGGCCTGAACTGCACGCTTCTCACTGAATGGATTTTTTTAAAATTAAAACATCACGAGCACTGAAACCAATACAAAAATTTAAAGAGTAAAGAAACTGGGATGGAAATGTAACTTGCGTCATTTTAATATAAGATGGTTTTGATGATCTGAAAATTCGAAAGTCCAAGTGTGGCGCTAAATTGACAATTGTCTCGAGGGCGTTGGTTATGAGCTCCTCGTCTTCTGTTAAATCAAAATGAAAGTAGGGGTAAGTTCTCATGCATAATTATTATGTGGGCATGTGTGTGAGAAAAACCACCTTCTATTACCTAGTGTAAAACAAATCAACTTATCTGTGTGACTGGGGTGGACAACTCAGCCAGTGCCTAGCTTAACTAATAGGTATTATCTCAGCATAACAACAAAAAGAACTTATAACTATGAAATAAATCTAATCAACATGAAGTTAAGTCCTCATGTTAGCTACACTGTTTGGCCATTACCTTTTCCAAAACTAGAAAAATTATATAGCATGTACTTGCTCTCCTACTATATTCATTCCATGTAATTCTACATCAAATCTTAATCTAGGATAAAGTAACAAGATCTTACCAAAGAGATTCTGCTCTTTGGGCATCGCTGAAATGAACCCAAGATGAATTAAGGATAGGAGACTTTAAAGGCATATCAAGGGTTCTACATTTTGTTAAAAAGTATCCGAAACATCGAGTTCAGAATTGAGCCATATGCAGATCATAAATGCATAATGCGTTATAGCAAGATCTGTTTTAACTATATCATTGCTTCCTGGAACCATGAATGTTTAATAACTTTTTTGCTGGAAATTCTTGATACACCTTGCATTACAATTTTAAGGGTGAACATTAGAAGTTATCATAGTTAACTCGCCCGAGATCATGTGGATACAGAATCTGAAAAGATTGCACAATTTGCCGTGTCTGACTGTACGACACTCTTCGGATTACAAATTAAAGGCCTAAAGCTCTGTGTTCATAATCTGACCAGACACAGGATTAAAAAAATTTGAAAGTAATAGAAAAAAAATGCAATCATTGATCGGTGCTACAAGCTGAAAGTTTCCCATCCTATTTTTCTCATATCAAGAAGACTACTCGTCCCCAAAAGAAATATATCACTTCTCTTTTTCTTTCTCTTTTCAGAAAAGAGACGATATTATTTATATCAGAATTTGAAACAAAGGGGGAGGATATAAGGTTACTGGGATGCATAGAGATTAGAAATAACTAAATGGAATGTATAAAGATTAGAAATAACTAAATGCCTAGCCTGTATTGTGATCTTCAATGCATTGAAATATCGTTTCCATGCAGTGTCTATTTTGGGCCATAATCGTCTCATTGTCTGGCATGAAGGAGAAGTTTCTGATGATATTTGAAGCAGCAACAGCACACTGTTGTTTCTCTGCCCGTCCTTCATCATCAAGATTCCTCATCAAACCACCACTCGAAAGATTGGTGTTTATGCTTATCACTTCCTGGGCTGCCACATGATGATTCAATTATTAAACTCCATGCGCCACAATTGCAAGTTAGATTGGCTAGTATGTTGCTTGTACAGATATAATAATAAATAAATATAGCATACCCACGATGTGAGAGAGCGTCAGTAGAGCTTGTTGTCCCATATTCATTTCCAAAACCTGTAACCAAATTATTTGCACCCAGTGACCTTACTCTAGCAGCTTTTGTAGAAACTATAGGAAAAGTGATGTCGCGCCAATCATCAACCTGTTTCATAAAAAGATTAACTTTCCCTGTAAGCCAGTTGCATTGTAAATAGGTGACAGTAAATTTGAGCAAGAAGTTAGAAGCACACTGATATATAAAATATACATCGAGACCACAACCATCCAATTATAAATTTGGGACATTACAAATGTTAATAGAATAAGTATCAGTGTTTGCTGAGGAACCGGTGGCACGAAACAATTCACATAAAATGAATATGTGGTAGTGTGTCATATTTAAGTAATAATTCAAAATTTTCCTTACAGCTTTGTTATTGGAACGAGAGCTTAAGGATGCAGAATGCAACAAATCAATTTAGAAACCTCTACTAACTTAGAAGAACAATCACTATAGATTGAAAACAATGATATGAGCACCTACAACTTGGAGAAGAGCATCTAAAAGTCCTGGTATCTTAGCAAGAGGAGTAGCATCTCTACGTGAATCTTCCCTCTCTTTGAAGGAGAGCAACGTAAGAGTGTTCAAAGCCCAAGTCAAGTCACTCTTGAGTCCACTTTGTAGAGCAAGGACAATCCTTTTGTTGTTCTGATCTGTAGAAAATAAAAATGATTTCTGTGAGAAACGCAAAAAAAAATTAAAAATCCAAGAAACTACTACTGAGAATTTCATATGGAGACATTAATGGAAAGCTAACCCAATAAATAAGTTAAAAAGAGAAGAATTTGCTGCTATGAAAGCAAGAGAATTACCAGAAAAGATAGGAGATGGGTAAAAGAAACATCAAATATAATTTCACACCTGCAATGCATGTGATGAAAAATAATACATTTTTACAATATCTTAATGTGTGTGTGCAGTGGCAGACCCAGGAATCTCGATCAGAGGGAGCACCATATGTAATAAAGTCCCAAAAAATCTAAGTGCATAATATTAAAAGTTATTTCAATTGAAAATATATAATTAAATTTTAAATTGATTTAATAATATAATGAAAAACTATTGTTGCTATAACATATTTGGAAAATTTTATATCATAAACTATAACATACAAATCACACTTTTGGAGAAACCGAGATAAAACTAATTTTACCGCCAATGTGGTGCATATGTATGCACCACGTCTGTGTATTTAGAGTTTGTGCATGAAGAAATTGCAAATTGCAAATGTATATTAGAAATATGGAATAACAATGTTGTTGTGAAACGTTTGAAGCAATAAATAAAAAATGGAATTTTTTCAAATAGAGAGAATAGAGCACGTTAAATCATTTGATATGGTTATAATAGTAGTGATAATTTTATGAAACAAGATTTTATGTAAAATATTTTATTATTTATTTTTCAATTGAGACTATTCACAAAGAGTAATCAATGGTATTTAATGCTCAAGGTAATTAAAACAAAAGCTAAAAAACAAAGGGAATTGAACCCATGACATCTTACTTGAAAATATCACATACAACCGAGTATTACTTCTATTGTGTTATTTTTATGAACACAATATATATAATATACCTCATATACAGATTATTGAATTAATAGGTCTAAGTAGGGGTTTCTTTTTCCACAAAATCTGAGTAGGGCCATGTGCCCTGCTCACCTCAATATGAGTCTGTCCCTGTGTGCGTGCGCGCGTGCGCATGTCAGTATTTTAAAAACGAAAAGCGAAATCAAGAAGACGAAACTTGCGTATCACATAAGACAAAATGCGCTAAAAAGGCGACGGTCTAAGTGAAGTAAGACGCCAAACATTTAAACCGCTTAAAGGAGTTTGTTAGGTCGGTTAGAAAATTAGGAAAAAAATGTGAAAGAAAGGATTAAGACTTTCTATTTAGAATTTAAAACCTAGTTTTTGGTTCAATTTTATTATCATTGAAGACTTTCTCTATGATTAAGGAGAAAGCAAGTACACAAAAAGAAAAAGAATAGTGAAATAATATGAAATTTAATTTATTTCACTCGGACACACGCCTCAAACTTCGCATTGGACGCCTGAGACAAGCGCCTAGACACTTGAGACGATTGCAGCTCAGATCACCTCGCCCGGGTGCATAAGGCGCCTCACCTTTAAAACACTGGTATGTATAATATACCTCTATTATGTTATTTTTATGAACATAATATATATAATATACCTCATATACAGATTATTGAATTAATAGGTCTAAGTAGGGGGTTTCCACAAAATCTCAGTGGGGCCACGTGCCCCGCTCACCTCAATATGAGTCCGTCCTTGTGTGTCTGCGCGCGCGTGTGTCAGTGTTTTAAAAACGAAAGGCGAAATCAAGGAGACAAAACTTGCTTATCACATGAGGCGAAAGGCGCTAAAAAAGCTGCAGCTTGAGTGAAGTAAGACGTCAAACATTTAAACTGCTCAAAGGAGTTTGTTAGGTCGGTTTGAAAATTAGGGAAAGGATGTGAAAGAATTGAATAAGACTTTCTATTTAGAATTTAAAACCTAGTTTTTGGTTCAATTCTGTTATCATTGAAGACTTTCTCTATGATTAAAGAGAAATCAAGTACACAAAAAAAGAATAGTGAAATAATATGAAATTTAATTTATTTCACTCGGACACAAACCTCAAACTTCGCATTGGATGTCCGAGACGAGCGCCTGTGCACTCGGATGCATAAGGCGCCTCGCCTTTAAAACACCGGTGTGTGTGCGCGCGTATGTGCGCATGTGAAAGGGAGAGTGAGGTGCGTGATAAATACAATGGTTGGAATTGAAAGAATCAAATAAAAATTTTATATACGAAGAATGATGATCTGGAAAGCTTGGGAGAGGGAGAGAGGAAGCGGCAGGGAAGGAGGGGGAGAGATTTAAATTATAAAAATTTAAAGATGTGAATTGATTTAAATGAGAATTCATTAGGAAAGTTGTCTTATTTTTATATCCGAATTTATTTTGGCATTTTGTTATTTTTTTTATCCTTCTTTAGAAAAGACAGGCCACTAATTGATGGCATGATCTGCATCTTAAAAGTCTGTATTATAAAAGTTGAGATGAATCAAAAGGTGTACCGATGCACACCAAGATGACATATTAGAGCATACGACACGATTTTCAACATAATGGAGATAGAGCTCTTGGATCCAAATTGTTCTCCAATCCTATGGTCTGCTACAAACAACACAAGATCAAAAAGGGATTGGCATCTGGGTGACTTCAAGTGGACGGAATATTCATATAAAAAACTTCCCTTGAGATGAAAAGATTACACGTAGATAACTTTAAGATGCTACAAACAGAGTGTCACGACCCGAGAATTCGACTCGTGAACGGCACTTAACCACGCAACGTCTACAGGCGTAACGCGGCTAAGTAAGCCGAACCCAGAAATCAAAACCAATAATAAAGAGTGATTAAAACATTTTTTTTGTAAAAACAGTCATACATGTCTGAAAAGCTTCCATTTATTTAGTAGAAATCCTTTTAAGTTCAAGAGTTATAACTTTTGTAATTTTGGTAACATTTCCTTTTTAAAACATTAGCCCCGCGAGTCGGGTAAAAGCAAGGTGTAACAGAAATAACAAGTGACATGAATAAAGCATCACAATATGATATACGACGCCGTAGCGAAGAGTACCCAGTAAAGCAAGGACAAAATCATAAAAGATGAGACTGCATAAAGTAAAGTCGGCTCACATGCGAGCTCGACACCAGAATATAAAATCTTACATATCGTCCTCTCAACTGTCTCTAAGTCAATACAGAAAGGTAGATGGAGAATACTAGATACATCAATATACAACTGAAATGATAACAGATACCGTACAAAACCCACCTAAACAGCAAAAAGGCTAACTCGCCTCAGAAAGGGTATCTGTGCCAAAAGATGCGGTAACAGCCAGCCGTGACTACTCCCAAGGGCAACCTGCAAACACTGTGGCACAACGGGGGTGAGTTGCCAACTCGTGAATAGAGATAACATATAAAGGTGATCGCGAGCATGCACATATAGCGTGGCTCTACTAATGCCAGCAGATGATATCAATGCATGTCAAATAGAGGATGCAATAGTAATGCAAATACTCTAACAGGTAAATGCTACAGGATGAGATATATAGTAGTCAATACTGAGTATGGGATAAATAACATCTACATGGACTATGTCAACATGGAAAACCATAATCGGTGCCTCAGGCTGCACTCAAATCCCAAATACACTTAGGTGCCGGCACACCCATCGGCCCTCAAATCCTGTACATCTCTGAGAAATCACGAGTGCCCAGCATCGGCACCCAAAATATCATAAAATACTTGTGTCCAGCATCGACACGCAAATCCTCGTATATCGGGCCCCGTCAGTCCGGATCGGCCCACGGGGTCCGTCTGCGGTGTCGGCCCTCGGGCCCGGCAGTACGGATCATCCCGCATCCATCTCTCGACTCTGGTCAGTATTCTCCGGACAACTGCCAGGTCCAACCAATCACCGGTAGGTACTCGCCCACCTCCAGGCTCAATCGGCAAACCCATCGATCATCTCGCCGAGGGGAACCATACCGGGCCCACCACGAACCTGCAAACGGAACATCCACTCCTCGAATCGGGTTTCAAGCACACGTCTCAGCACCGAGAAAACGCGTGGTGGACACACCAAAATATCATATCACGAGGTACCGGGTTTTGCAAAATAGTGCATTTTGTCTTAAATACTTCCACGGTCCTCAAAACAGAAATCACATGAAAATCCAACACCAATAGTAAATCCAATGCGAGGTACAATATACATCAATCCATGGTATGGGTATAAGGGGAAAACCGCTTTTTAAAGTAGTTTCGTTTCCGGTTTTAAAAGATGTCATGCGGCTCCCTATATACATGAAAGTCATATCAAATCACATATGAAGCGAACTATAGCAATATAATCATGGCAGCTCTACAGTGAGTGTGGCATGGCAATTACTAACGGTGTGTGTATCATGCAAATAGTGCCCGTGCAACATAAACCGTTAGTAATAGTGCGGTGTTCTATCAGTTTTAAGCATATATCTATAAACACATAGCAGGGAATGCGATATGCAATGACAGTCCATCGGGGTAAATGCAATATGTAATACTAAGGTCCTATCAGCCCTGACGCATAACGCCATGCGGGCGATATCCCCGTAGATGTGAAATCTACTCACTGTGTCTCGCGCTAAGTGTAGCCGACGACTTGCTTGCCCTTCTTCGCAGCGTCCGTCTCACTGGCCTGCGAACCTAGAATCACATACACATATCACACATATAAGCTCAATTTCACCAAAAACGCGACATTACGGTCAAACTAGAAACTCGTGTCGCAAACTAATCGCGCGTGTGCGCGATACGCTAAAACGTGTGATCACGCGCCTGAAACTACCCCGACGCACCGCGATACGCAGAAACCCAAACCTACTCACATATCACGCGTGTCGCGAAGGTTTAGAAAAACGGCAAAACAGGTATTTGGTCCCAGATTTCTACACAGAGCTAGATTTACAAAACTATATATACCAGAGAACCCTACACACTAGCAGACACCTATAGGACCCAAAAATCCCCAAAACCCCACCCATCTGGCCGCAAATTGCGGCCAGAATGAAGATTTCGGCGGCCCACTGTAGCAGTATGGGGGTCGGGTTACACCTGGAGTATCAGCACATCACTACCATACTACAGTACTCTCAATATCACTCAGATCTCATCGGGTCAATAGCAGATCCAGAAAAACTCATATTTGTACAAAAACGACATTTTGCATCGAATAGTGAAACTGGTGGTATTTTAGTGTAATAGGGGTTAAACTAAGTTAACATGGTCTCAACAAACCTCAAGCATCCTACTGAAACCAATCTACACCTCATTAGCACAAAGTTCCCACTAAACACCCCATATCGCACTAAAACACACTAAAATCCATTAACCGAAGCAAAACTACACTAACTAAGCTAACTAGGGAATAAGGTTAGGAATTATACCTCATACTTAACCCTAGGGAGCTGCAGGAAGGTGAAGAAGTGAAGGGAAGGGGCTGCCTAGGAGCTGGGCTGCTGTTGCTCACTGTGCTGCTGTTGCTGTTGCTGTATGCTTGCTGCTGCTTCAGTTGCTTCTGCTGCTGCTTGAAGAGGTAAGTGTGTGTGTGTGTGTGAGTGTGTGAGAGTTGAGAGAAAGCAACAAAGAATGAGAGGGAAAAATCATCACTCCAAATGTCAACCCCTCACTCTCTCTCTCTTCATTAATGGCAAGTATGGGCTAAGCCATGATGCCCACTCCCTCTCTCTCACAAGTCAACACTTAACAATTCAAATTAAAGTTACTTCTAATTTAACTAATTAACCCACTTAAAACCCAAAAGGCTTAATCCACAAGATTAACCCACCATGGTTAATAATTAAGGTATTAACTTAATTTAAAAACCCTAGTTTACATGCACATGTGTGTGCAAGCCTAGGAAAATTTTGGAAAAATATTTATTAAATTAGGAAAAATATTTAAAACACAATTTGGTAAACTTTTTGTTAAAAACCATTATTTAAATATATTAAGTCACTAAACAAATCCTAAGGAGTTACAATCTCTCCCCCTTAAAGAAATTCGTCCCCGAATTTCAAAAATCTAACTACGGTTACCTTCAAAATGATGGGGATACGTCTTCATCATCTCGCTTTCGGTCTCCCAAGTGACCTCCTCACGGTTCTGACCACGCCAAAGTACCTTAACTGATGGAATGTTCTTCGATCTCAATTTCTTCACTTGTCGATCCAGGATCATCACCGGCTGCTCTGCATAGGAAAGGTCACGCTCAAGCTGGATCGTCGGATGCTGAATCGCATGCGAAGGATCATGAAGATATCTGCGGAGCATCGAGACATGAAATACGGGGTGCACATCTGGAAAGCTGGGCGGAAGGGCTAAACGGTAGGCTACTGCACCAACACGCTCGAGGATCTCGAAGGGGCCCACATACCTGTGACTGAGCTTCCCCTTCTTCCCAAACCTCATCACACCTTTCATTGGGGAGACCCTCAAGAAAACATGATCACCAACAGAAAACTCAAGTCTGCGTCGCCGACGGTCCGCATAAGGCCTCTGCCTACTCTGGGCTGCTCTCATCCTATCGCGAATCAACTGGATCTTCGCTGTCGTCTCCTCAACGATCTGTGGTCCTAAGATACTGCTCTCACTGAGCTCTGTCCAACAAGTAGGCGACCTACATCTCCTCCCATAAAGAGCCTCAAATGGTGCCATCTGAATGGTCTCCTGGTAGCTGTTATTGTAGGAGAACTCTACTAAGCGCAAATGATGATCCCAGCTACCTCCGAAATCTAATACACAAGCTCTGAGCATGTTCTCAAGAGTCTGGATGGTCCGCTCTGACTGTCCGTCGGTCTGCGGATGAAAAGCCGTGCTGAAACTCAAGCGAGTGCCCAAAGCCTCCTGAAGCCTCTGCCATAGTCTACTGGTAAACTGGGTGCCTCTGTCGGACACAATACATGTCGGGACTCCGTGTAGTCGCACTATCTCATCAATGTAGATCTGGGCATACTGAGTAAATCCGAAAGTCGTCTTCACCGGTAGGAAGTAAGCCGCTTTCGTCAAACGATCCACGATCACCCAGATGGAGTCATACCCCCGACTAGTCCTGGGTAGACCCACAACGAAATCCATCGAAATCTGTTCCCATTTCCACTTCGGAATGGGTAACGGCTGTAGCTCTCCTGCGGGCCTCTGGTGCTCAGCCTTGACTTGCTGACAAGTCAGGCATCTCGACACAAAATCTGCGATGTCCCTCTTCATTCCGTCCCACCAATAAACATCTCTCATATCGTGATACATCTTGGTGGAACCGGGGTGGACGCTATATACCGATCGATGTGCCTCCTCAAGAATCTCACGCCTCAGTCCCTCAGTATCAGGTACGCACAGTCTGACTCCAAATCGTAGTACTCCCTGATCATCGATCACGAACTCGGAAAATCTGCCCTGTCCAATCTATGCCATGATCTCTGAACATCGGTCATCACTGAGCTGTGCCTCACGTATACGATCGATCAACTGTGGGCGTGCACGGACATGCGCTATCTGTCCTCCAATCGGCGTGAACTCGAACTGTACTCGACTGTCGCATAATATCTGCCAGTCTGCCGATGACTGCTCCTGTACTGCGCTCAAATAAGATAAACTACTCCCGGGCCTCCTGCTCAAAGCATCCGCCACCACATTCGCCTTGCCCGGGTGATATAAGATCTCGCAGTCGTAATCCTTCACTAACTCCATCCATCGACGCTATCGAAGGTTCAGATCCCGCTGCTGAAATATGTATTTCAGACTCTTGTGATCCGTGAATATCTGGCACGACTCGCCGTATAGGTAATGTCGCCAGATCTTAAGTGCGAAGACCACTGCTGCCATCTCCAAATCATGAGTGGGGTAGTTTTGTTCATGTCTCTTCAATTGTCGCGAAGCATACGCAATCACCCTGTCGTGCTGCATCAAAACGCATCCCAACCCCACTCGAGAAGCATCACAGAAGACCACAAATCCGCCCGGTCCGGAAGGTAAAGATAACACCGGTGCCGTCGTCAGCCGAGTCCGTAACTGCTGGAAACTGTGCTCGCACTCCTCCGTCCAAACGAAAGGAACTCCCTTCCGGGTCAACCCGGTCAACGGTGTAGCAATACGGGAGAAGTCCTGCACAAAACGCCTGTAGTAACCGGCCAACCCCAAAAAGCTACGATTCTCCGTCACCGATGTGGGTCTGGGCCAACGCTGAACGGCATCGATCTTCCTCGGGTCAACACATATACCGTCTCGTGAAATCACGTGACCCAAGAAGTCTACGCTGTCCAGCCAAAAAGCACACTTGGAAAATTGCGCATAAAGCTGGTGCTCCCTCAATGTCTGCAATGTAATCCGCAGGTGCTGCTCGTGCTCCTCACTACTCCGGGAGTACACCAAGATATCGTCAATGAAGACTATGATGAACAGATCCAAATAAGCCCGGAAAATGCGGTTCATCAAGTCCATGAAGGCTGCTAGCGCATTGGTGAGTCCGAACGACATCACCAAAAACTCGTAATGGCCGTAGCGCGTACGGAAAGCTGTCCTGGGAATGTCCTCCTGTCGAACCCGCAGCTGATGATAGCCCGATCGCAAATCGATCCTCGAAAAGTACCCTGCCCCCTGGAGCTGGTCGAACAAATCGTCGATACGCGGCAAAAGATACCTGTTCCGCACTGTCACCCTGTTCAGCTGGCGGTAGTCGATACAAAGACGCAAACTGCCGTCCTTCTTCCTGACGAACAGGACTGGAGCACCCCAAGGAGAAACACTAGGTCGAATAAGTCCCTTGTCCAGCAAATCTTGCAACTGACCCTTCAACTCTCGAAGTTCCGCCGGGGCCATCCGATAAGGCGGTATAGAAATAGGCCCCGAACCAGGAACCAAATCAATACAGAAAGAAATGTCGCGCTCGGGCGGCAACCCAGGAAGCTCGTCAGGGAACACATCAGGAAACTCGCTAACAACCGGAACCTGGTCCAATAGAACCTGTGTAGCGCGAGCATCGCAAACATAGGCGAGAAATCCCTGACATCCCTTCCTCAAAAGCTGTCCAGCGCGAATAGAAGAAATCACACTGTGAGGGGCGGCACCACGGTCCCCCAACACAACAAAAACCGACTCACCGGGGAAACATAATCTAACTGTCTTCTCGCGGCAGTCCACAGAAGCATAGCACGTGGCTAACCAATCCATGCCCAAAAGAACGTCGAAGTCCAACATCTCCAGAAGGATCAAGTCGACAGGCAACTCTCTCTCGCCAATACAGACGATACAGGATCGGAATACGTGCCTAGCCACAAACGACTCTCCCACCGGAGTGGTCACCACAAGCGGCTGATCAAGCAAGCCGGACTCTCTACCCAAACTCGGCACAAAGTGTGTGGATACGTACGAGTGTGTGGATCCGGGATCGAACAGTACATGTGCATCAACTGAACATACAGGAAGGATACCTAAAACCACAGCATTGGACGCCTGCGCGTCCTGATGTGTCAAAGCAAAGACCCTCGCCTGTCCACCACCTGTAACTGACTGACCTCTGCCGCGGTCATCTCGTCCCCTCTGAGCAACTCCTCCACGCCCACGACCTCTCTGTGCATAAGTCTGGCGCGGAGCAACGGTAGGCACAACGGGCAACGCCCTCTGGGGTGGTGAAGGTGGTAAGGTAACATGCGGTGCTGCCGCCTCCCTCCGGGTGTCTCTGGACAATCTCGAACGAGGTGAAGTAGGCTGCCACATCTGAAGCAACCCCGCGGCGACTGCTGACCTTCCTGGGGATACGAACTAAACATCCGACCTCGTCCCGAATCTCTGCTACTCCTCGTACCGGAACGATACCTGTCGCGGCGTCTGAATGACTGCCTCCGTGCGGAAATACTGGTACGAACTCTCTTCGGCTCTGGAACTACCGAAGTCTCAGCAAGGTGCTCCTCGACCACTAGGGCTGCGTCTACAGCTGCCGCATAGGTCTCGTAGTGTTGCGCGCTGATCGCGAGGAACAATGGTGTAAGCAAGCCTCGAACAAATCTCCGGACTCGCAACTCCTCGGTAGCCACTAAATATAGGGCGTAGACTGCTAGCTCTGTAAACAGTACGTCATACTCTGCCACTGTCATCCCTGGCGTCTGGCTCAAGGACTCAAATCTGCGTGCTCGGGCATCCCTAACACTCTGGGGAAGGAAACGGGCTAGAAATATGGTCACAAACTCCGTCCAGGTCATAGGAGGAAGACCTGCTGCTCTGCCCTTCTCCACTGAATCACACCATTTCTGCGCAAGACCTTCCAGGCGAAAGCTCGCGAACTCAACCCATCTCGTATCTGCGCATCTGAGGGAACGGCATATCCTAGCCATCCTGTCGATGAAAGACTGTGGGTCCTCGGCTGTATCGGTGCCTGTGAATACTATAGGCTTCAGCCTCATGAACTCTGATAGCGATACTGTAATCACCTCCGTGGCTGCAGGGGCAACTGGCTGTGCGGTAGGCACCATCGCGGTCTCTGGAACGGGTGGAGCTACCTCTGGTCGCTGCGCTCGAAGCGTCTCGACTAGCGATCCTATCATCTGGCGCATCTCCTGCATGCTAGATCCCACCGCCTGGCGCATCTCCTGCATACCAGCCCCTAGCGTGGCGATCTGCTCTGTCACGGCAGGAACAGCCTGCTCGGGTACAACGGGTGCACTGCCCGGATCAGTCCTCGTCTCGGACGAGTCAACACGAATCTCGGCCCTCGCGGCCGCTCTCTGTGCCCTCGTAGTCTTAGGTGGCATAATGGCTGAAAGAAAATTTGGATTCGATAAGAACACGGAAATCGAATCGCAAGAATATAAGGAGGGATCAAATCAATAAGTCCTAAGGTCGCGTAGGCGGAGTACCGTGTCGTGAGTATGCCGCGGAACATACACACGCTACGCTACCCTGCCCTGCTGCAGCTACCTACTCCATCATACCAGGGTCATCCTACACTCCGAAAGTAAAACCTACGCTCTGATACCAACTTTGTCACGACCCGAGAATTCGACTCGTGACCGGCACTTAACCACGCAACGTCTACAGGCGTAACGCGGCTAAGTAAGCCGAACCCAGAAATCAAAACCAATAATAAAGAGTGATTAAAACATTTTTTTTGTAAAAACAGTCATACATGTCTGAAAAGCTTCCATTTATTTAGTAGAAATCCTTTTAAGTTCAAGAGTTATAACTTTTGTAATTTTGGTAACATTTCCTTTTTAAAACATTAGCCCCGCGAGTCGGGTAAAAGCAAGGTGTAACAGAAATAACAAGTGACATGAATAAAGCATCACAATATGATATACGACGCCGTAGCGAAGAGTACCCAGTAAAGCAAGGACAAAATCATAAAAGATGAGACTGCATAAAGTAAAGTCGGCTCACATGCGAGCTCGACACCAGAATATAAAATCATACATATCGTTCTCTCAACTGTCTCTAAGTCAATACAGAAAGGTAGATGGAGAATACTAGATACATCAATATACAACTGAAATGATAACAGATGCCGTACAAAACCCACCTAAACAGCAAAAAGGCTAACTCGCCTCAGAAAGGGTATCTGTGCCAAAAGATGCGGTAACAGCCAGCCGTGACTACTCCCAAGGGCAACCTGCAAACACTGTGGCACAACGGGGGTGAGTTGCCAACTCGTGAATAGAGATAACATATAAAGGTGATCGCGAGCATGCACATATAGCGTGGCTCTACTAATGCCAGCAGATGATATCAATGCATGTCAAATAGAGGATGCAATAGTAATGCAAATACTCTAATAGGTAAATGCTACAGGATGAGATATATAGTAGTCAATACTGAGTATGGGATAAATAACATCTACATGGACTATGTCAACATGGAAAACCATAATCGGTGCCTCAGGCTGCACTCAAATCCCAAATACACTCAGGCGCCGGCACACCCATCAGCCCTCAAATCCTGTACATCTCTGAGAAATCACGAGTGCCCAGCATCGGCACCCAAAATATCATAAAATACTCGTGTCCAGCATCGACACGCAAATCCTCGTATATCGGGCCCCGTCAGTCCGGATCGGCCTACGGGGTCCGTCTGCGGTGTCGGCCCTCGGGCCCGGTAGTACGGATCATCCCGCATCCATCTCTCGACTCTGGTCAGTATCCTCCGGACAACTGCCAGGTCCAACCAATCACCGGTAGGTACTCGCCCACCTCCAGGCTCAATCGGCAAACCCATCGATCATCTCGCCGAGGGGAACCATACCGGGCCCACCACGAACCCGGAAATGGAATATCCACTCCTCGAATCGAGTTTCAAGCACACGTCTCAGCACCGAGAAAACGCGTGGTGGACACACCAAAATATCATATCACGAGGTACCGGGTTTTGCAAAATAGTGCATTTTGTCTTAAATACTTCCACGGTCCTCAAAACAGAAATCACATGAAAATCCAACACCAATAGTAAATCCAATGCGAGGTACAATATACATCAATCCATGGTATGGGTATAAGGGGAAAACCGCTTTTAAAGTAGTTTCGTTTCCGGTTTTAAAAGATGTCATGCGGCTCCCAATATACATGAAAGTCATATCAAATCACATATGAAGCGAATTATAACAATATAATCATGGCAGCTCTACAGTGAGTGTGGCATGGCAATTACTAACGGTGTGTGTGTAGCATGCAAATAGTGCCCGTGCAACATAAACCGTTAGTAATAGTGCGGTGTTCTATCAGTTTTAAGCATATATCTATAAACACATAGCAGGGAATGCGATATGCAATGACAGTCCATCGGGGTAAATGCAATATGTAATACTAAGGTCCTATCAGCCCTGACGCATAACGCCATGCGGGCGATATCCCCGTAGATGTGAAATCTACTCACTGTGTCTCGCGCTAAGTGTAGCCGACGACTTGCTTGCCCTTCTTCGCAGCGTCCGTCTCACTGGCCTGCGAACCTAGAATCACATACACATCACACATATAAGCTCAATTTCACCAAAAACGCGACATTACGGTCAAACTAGAAACTCGTGTCGCAAACTAATCGTGCGTGTGCGCGATACGCTAAAACGTGTGATCACGCGCCTGAAACTACCCCGACGCACCGCGATACGCAGAAACCCAAACCTACTCACGTATCACGCGTGTCGCGAAGGTTTAGAAAAACGGCAAAACATGTATTTGGTCCCAGATTTCTACATAGAGCTAGATTTACAAAACTATATATGCCAGAGAACCCTACACACTAGCAGACACCTATAGGACCCAAAAATCCCCAAAACCCCACCCATCTGGCCGCAAATTGCGGCCAGAATGAAGATTTCGGCGGCCCACTGTAGCAGTATGGGGGTCGGGTTTCACCTGGAGTATCAGCACATCACTACCATACTACAGTACTCTCAATATCACTCAGATCTCATCGGGTCAATAGCAGATCCAGAAAAACTCATATTTGTACAAAAACGACATTTTGCATCGAATAGTGAAACTGGTGGTATTTTAGTGTAATAGGGGTTAAACTAAGTTAACATGGTCTCAACAAACCTCAAGCATCCTACTGAAACCAATCTACACCTCATTAGCACAAAGTTCCCACTAAACACCCCATATCGCACTAAAACACACTAAAATCCATTAACCGAAGAAAAACTACACTAACTAAGCTAACTAGGGAATAAGGTTAGGAATTATACCTCATACTTAACCCTAGGGAGCTGCAGGAAGGTGAAGAAGTGAAGGGAAGGGGCTGCACTAGGAGCTGGTGCTGCAGCTGCTCACTGTGCTGCTGTTGCTGTTGCTGTATGCTTGCTGCTGCTGCTTCAGTTGCTTCTGCTGCTGCTTGAAGAGGTAAGTGTGTGTGTGTGTGTGAGAGTGTGTGAGAGTTGAGAGAAAACAACAAAGAATGAGAGGGAAAAATCATCACTCCAAATGTCAACCCCTCCCTCTCTCTCTTCATTAATGGCAAGCATGGGCTAAGCCATGATGCCCACTCCCTCTCTCTCTCACAAGTCAACACTTAACAATTCAAATTAAAGTTACTTCTAATTTAACTAATTAACCCACTTAAAACCCAAAAGGCTTAATCCACAAGATTAACCCACCATGGTTAATAATTATGGTATTAACTTAATTTAAAAACCCTAGTTTACATGCACATGTGTGTGCAAGCCTAGGAAAATTTTGGAAAAATATTTATTAAATTAGGAAAAATATTTAAAACACAATTTAGTAAACTTTTTGTTAAAAACCATTATTTAAATATATTAAGTCACTAAACAAATCCTAAGGTGTTACACAGAGTGTTTGAGTAAACAATGCAGGAGTGTTCATGTTGTTGACCTATGAGTCTTATTCTTTTTAGTTTTGATTATTTTACTAAAACCGTATTTTAAAGATATCAAATGTTACTAACCGTGTCAGATAAGTTAAAATGCTAAAACAATGGAATTATTCAAGCAAGAGAACAATCAACAAAACAACTGGCATCTCAACAGTAAAATCAAGAGACTCTAAAAATAAAAGAACGGTTCAAAGGAAAATAACAAAGAAGTCGATCAACGGAAAAAATTGAAGATTTTTATTTCCTTTGAGTTTAGAGTCGATCTCAATGATTTGAATCTTTTTCTAATCTTAATTTTCTATATTAGATACCTCTTTATTTAAAGAGATCTAAATTGTCGAATTTGAGTATTATAATATCATTTTCTTTAAAAATATATTTTAAATATCAGTATAGACGTGTTTGGAGACGTCTATGTCTGATATATCAAACTATAGACATCTATAGGGATGTCTATAACAGTTATGGTCTTTTTGAACTTTCTGTTTTCGATTCAAATTTCAAATCCTAACGGCCATTAACTGCCTCTAACGGTCCAAAACTGTGGGAACGGTTATTCAAACTGCCCACATCAAAATTCTATATATAGGACCATACTTCAAAGAATTTTCACACTTAACACTTATCTCTTTCACGTTTTTCGAACTTTCATCATTCTTTTAATCTTTCTGTGAAAACTCTATTGCTCTCCGTTCTTAATTTTGTAATACTCTTTTGAGAGGATCTTTCAGGGTCTTAGAATTTTCTAGTTATTAAAAAAGAAAGATATCTAGTTTTCGAAGAAGTTTCGTTTGATTTAAATTTTTCTTATTCTTTTTTTTAAAACTTCTTTGAATCGTTCTTAAACGTTTTATTATCTCCAAACACAATCCATTATCTTCTTGATTTAAAACTTAATTTATCTATTGAGATCATTAGGATTGTAAAGTTAGTTTTGTAAAGATTTGTTAAAAATCTGATTTGTATGACCTAGTGAAGAAGGTTTGTGATCTTCACGGTGTAAAGGATTTCGGACTTGAGCCTTAATGAAAAAATATAGATGTTCACAGTCTGCAAATATAAAGGTTCTAAGATCTGAACCTGATAAAAGATATCGGTTTCTCCATCCGTAAGGAGTCACTTGGATAGTGAGTTTCCTGAATAGGAGTTCTCAGAAGGGGATTAGCCACCGAGTTGGTGAACCGTAATAAACAAATCTCTGTCATTTACTTTCTGTGCTCTCCGTGTTGTGAAAATTTTATTACTATTAAACTCTGATTTACATTTGGCTGCAACGTTTTCAAATTAGCACAATTGCACTGGGTTTGGCATAAAGCCTTATTCACCCCCTCTAAGACTGTTTTCATATGTGTGTGCATGGGTCATCAGAGCTTAGCATAAAAAATAGGATTGATTGTGAGAGAAAAACTTCTAGACGAGAAGGCTCAATGAAATATTATTAGAAGTTGTACAACCGACTAACCTAATGTCATGTAAGTGGCATTTGGGTGAGAATTCCTCTCCAAGGGACAAGAGAAAGGACGGTCACAGAACTTTACATGCCAGTTAACAAGAGTTCTATTGAGAAATTTACACTCATGAAAGAAAAGGAGACTCTTTCAACAACAAAAGAATGAAAGAAAAGAGAAGCGCCTAAACCCTGAAAGAATCCAGGAGGATTAAGATGGTAAATCCACTGTGGCCAACATCTTTAAACCATGGTATTAGGTAAAGAAGATTAAAAAAAGACACCCCAAAATTACATATTTCAAGAGGTGCAACAATAAGAAGCCTTCATCCCAAATTTTTGGTGTTGGCTATATGAATCCTTCTTGCCATTCTTTTGTATGATTCATTTCGAGAGGTAAAATAAATAAATAATAACACATAATACACTGATATGATAACTTAACAAGACAATTCTTTTACATGGAAACATCCGACCACGGGTCAGTAGGATGCCATATAACACTGACAACTCTGACAGTTGTTTCCAAGGTTGCTCGGATGAAAGGAAACACGGTGTTTTAACTGAGTACAAACTACACGGGTGCATTGAAGGAACGAAATATGAAGTTTACACAAGGAGTATATGTAAGTCCATGTTGCCCACCCCGGTGCTCACGGGGAGGCGGAAAACGGAATAAAAATCAAATTTTTATCAACTTAGGCAACATGGACTAGACAAAGAAGGATCTTTGCTAAACAAAAACAAGCTAAAGCTAACTAGAAACTAGCTAAGTGTTTGGAAGGTTATACCTAGGGCTTTATGTCCTTCTCTCCTTGCTCCTTGGAGTAGTGGAAAGAGGTCACCTTTGTCGTCTTCTCACGTCGAAGAAAGATCCACCCGAAAGCCTCAACCTTTGGCTTCAACTCCAAGCTAGAAGTAACTAGGGTGCAAGAAGTGTTAATCCTTGAACCCTAGATGAGAGTAGAGATTATCAAGAAGGGGTTTTTCTCAAGCTCAAGTGTTTCTCAACACATGAGAGGGGAGAGCTTGAGGGAGAGAAAGAACAAGAGAGAGAAAATAAATAATAGAATGAGAGAATAATATGAAGCATTCTCTCATATATGCGTGAATTATTGTAATTAGATAATTAGTGAGATAATTGTCATGGCTTAATCAAGACATGACCATTATCATTTCATTTTTAATGAAAATTGCAATGATCAAAGAGCATCTTCCAAATGAAATGATGATGGTCAAAGTGTCAACCAAGGTCAACAAGTCAAGAATGTCAAATGGTCAACAACCATAACCATGCACAATTATAATAAACTAATATCAATTAACCATAATACACACATAAGCATTAGGGTTAATAAAATGACAATAGTCATTAACCCTAATCAAAGTCCTCTCTCTCTGTCTCAAGCAACTGTGCATACGCATCCGTATTCGTATCCGAGGAACACGAATACAATGAGAAAAACCAATCCCAAATCATATACTAGGATCCGGCTTAAACCAAAGCCCGCTAGTATAAGCTGTCCGGACAGCAAACGTGCACAAGTGCGCGGATGTGAACGAACCCTGTCGCAAAACCATGCGACCTCTACTCATTTTGCCTAAAGGCGAATAGCTCTCTGTGTGGGACTCTAAAGACTCGACACTACGCCGGCAGTGGGTTTAACCACAGACCGCAAGCGGCACTAGCTGTACGTAACGGTCCCCAGGTAGATGTCGATAAGAAGACTGACGAGGTGAACCCCATCTGAACTCCTACTGAGCCTGTATGTGACAGTCTCCGTACAGTCCGGTCTGTTCGTCTGATACATCGCATGGCGGGCCTAGGGGGGCGGTGAACGTCAGTCCCCTAATAGCGGTACAAGTCGTGTCGGAGTGTAGCCCAGAACACCCTGAGATAACACTGGAAACCTACCAGTATATCTCGCTTGCCTTGGCCAGGGACTACTTGTGTAATGGCTTTCCTGGACACAGCGCGATGTCAACCCCCAATACCGGGAGAGACGAATCCTGTCTAACCGTCACTGCCTCCAAGTGCTTCGGGACTGCACCCAAAAACTACCTGTTTGCACGACTCCTTTGAGCCGTGGTAGGGTAGTAATCAAAGTGCAGTGGGAACACACTCGAGATGAAGTGACAGTGTCAAGTCAGCGGACTAAGCTGTACTCATGTCACCTGGGAACTGATAACTGACGATAGGTATAATACCAACCAACAGTTCCCGACGAGTCCTGTCCAGTGTACTCGTAACCTAACAAGCACCCGCATACTATCTCAAGTACGACGTACTGACGGCTGTGGGACAGACCATCTCCCACACTGGGATGAGAAGCGCATACGCTAGTCTACTCCGGAGTATCGATGCCCTGTCTCGATAGTCCAACGACTAGGGACCTGTATAAGGATGTGCTTATGGATTACCCAGCTCCTACGAGTGTGAGCGCCATCACAACGCTGGTAATAAAGCAAAGATCCTAAGGGCTCTACTAATATGTATATCAGCGATATGCTAAAAGAAACACATGCACATATTGAAGTAGAGACAAACCAAGTAGCATACTACCATTTCGAGCAAAATTGTATATACAACTGTGAATATCCCAAGCTTCCATCAAGTAATATACAAACTAGTATGATACAATAATGGCCTCTATGGCATATACACTAACAACCTCCCACTTGCACTAAGGCCATGTACTGGCGTATCGAAGACCTATCATCTCGATCAGCCGCTCGAACTGAGTCTGGGGCAAGGCCTTGGTGAATGGATCTGCTGTGTTATCTTCTGAAGCAACCCTCCGAACCTCGATCTCCTGGCGATCCACGATCTCCCTGATCAGGTGATACCGCCTCAAGATATGTCTGGATTTCTGATGGGACCTGGGTTCTTTCGCTAAAGCTATAGCCCCGTTGTTGTCGCAATAAAGAGGTATTGGGTCAACAATGGACGGAACCACCTGAAGTTCTTTCAAGAACTTCCTCATCCAGACAGCTTCTTTTGCGGCATCAGATGCAGCGATGTATTCCGCTTCCATAGTCGAGTCAGCAACGGTTTCCTGTTTAGAGCTCTTCCAACACATCGTCCCTCCATTGAGGGTAAAGACAAAACCCGACATGGACTTGGAATCATCCTTGTCACTCTGGAAGCTGGAGTCAGCAAAGGCCTCAATCTGGAGGTCTCTTTTCCACCATACACCAAGAACATCTCCTTAGTCCTTCTCAGGTACTTGAGAATGTTCTTTACTGCTATCCAATATTTCTCCCCAGGGTTTGACTGATATCTGCTTACCACACTCAGTGCATAAGCCACATCTGGTCTGGTACACAACATCGCATACATTATAGAGCCTACCGCAGAAGCGTAGGGTATAATAGACATGCGATCCCTCTCCAAATCAGTCTTGGGAGACATCTCTTTGGAGAGGGTGATCCCGTGACAAGCCGGTAGACTACCGTGCTTGGAATCTTCCATACTGAATCTCTTCAGTATGGTGTCGATGTACCTGGACTGTGAAAGTCCTAATATCCTCTTGGATCTGTCACGGTAGATCCGGATACCCAGAATGTATGAGGCATCACCCAGGTCTTTCATGGAGAACCTGTGTGACAAGAACCCCTTGACAGATTGTAGCATACGAATGTCATTTCCTATTAAGAGAATGTCATCCACGTATAAAACGAGGAATACTACAGTTCTCGCTACAAATCTACAATAGATGCATGGTTCATCTGGATTTTTGATAAAGCCAAATTCCTTGACCGTCTCATCAAAACAGATGTTCCAACTCCGCGATGCCTGCTTTAGTCCATAAATGGACTTAAGCAACTTGCACACCTTTCCGCTGCTCCCACTCTGAATGAAACCCTCAGGTTGGTCCATATAGACACACTCCTCTAAATGTCCATTTAGAAAAGCTGTTTTTACGTCCATCTGCCAAATCTCATAATCGTGGAAGGCAGCAATGGCAAGAAGGATCCGAATGGATTTCAGCATAGCTACTGGAGAAAAGGTTTCGTCATAGTCCAAACCAGGTCGCTGACGAAAACCCTTTGCTACCAGTCTAGCTTTATAGGTCTCAACCTGTCCATCTACACCAATCTTCCTTTTGAAGATCCACTTGCATCCTACGGGTTTTACCCCATCTGGAGCAATGTCCAACGTCCATACTTTGTTGGTGTACATGGACTCCATTTCGGTCCGCATTGCATCCAGCCATTTTACCGAGTCGACGCTCTAAATGGCTTGCTGGAAGCTAGTAGGCTCATCACAATCTATGATGCAATCCTCTCTATCCCCGTCAATGAGAAAACCGTAGTATCTCTCGGGCGGATGAGACTGCCTACTACTCCTGCGGAGTGGCATGGGAATGTCCTGATCTTTCGAACCCTCTGGTTCTACTAAGCTTTCAGTAATAGCTTGTGGTTCTGGAATTTCTTCCAGTTCTATTGCGCTCCCACTTATTTCTTTTTCTAAGAACTGATGTTCCAAAAAATGGGCATTACGAGAAACAAGGACTTTTTGTTGCTCTGCGTAATAAAAAAGATACCCCCTGGAGTCCTTTGGGTATCCCACAAACTTGCACAATACTGAGAGTGCCTCGAGCTTGTCCGCATGCTGCTTTTTGACATAAGCTGGACATCCCCAAATCTTCAGGTATTGAAGATAGGGTTTCTTCCCACTCCATAACTCATATGGTGTGGTAGGCACAGTCTTAGTGGGAACTCGGTTCAAAAGGTATGCTGCTGATTCTAGCGCATATCCCCAGAACGATCGCGGCAACTCAGCGTTACTCATCATGGACCGTACCATATCCAATAGGGTTCGGTTCCGTCTCTCCGATACACCGTTATGTTGCGGAGTGTATGGAGGAGTAAGCTGAGA
The DNA here is from genome assembly GCA_030015575.1 of Agapanthus africanus. Lineage (NCBI taxonomy): Eukaryota > Viridiplantae > Streptophyta > Magnoliopsida > Asparagales > Amaryllidaceae > Agapanthus > Agapanthus africanus. The sequence goes on from JASDDO010000008.1 coordinate 364,320,590, forward strand.
GAGAATTCCATTCTCTTTTAAGTAACCCAGGAACTCGGCACTCAAGTATTCACCACCTCGATCAGATCTCAGTGCCTTGATACTTTTGCCTGTTTGTTTTTCTACTTCATTCTTATATTCCTGGAACTTTTCAAAAGCTTCGGATTTATGCTTCATCAAGAAGAAATGTCTGAACCTTGAGAAATCATCCGTAAAAGTAATGAAATAAGAATAACCGCTTCGCGCATGTGTAGACATTGGACCACACACGTCGCTGTGTACGAGTCCCAAGAGCTCGCTCGCTCTTACTCCGTGTCCAGTGAACGAAGTTTTTGTCATCTTTCCCTTGAGACAGGATTGACAAGTTGCATACGATTGATATCCGAACGGATCCAAATATCCTTCTGCATGTAACTTAGTCAACCTTCTCTCATTGATGTGACCCAGTCTACAATGCCATAAGAAAGTTTTATTGATTTCTGGAGACTTTCTTTTGTGTGTATTCTGGACATTGAAAATCTGTGGTTGGTTTAATACGTATATACCGTTGTTCAATGTACCTGACCCAATCAAAACTTGATTAAGGTGAATGTTCACTACATTACTTACAAATGCAAATTCATAATCTTCTTTAAATAATAAAGATACAGAAATGATATTACAGGTTGCATTTGGTACATAATAACAACTACGCAAAACCAAAAAATGTCCATCCAACAATCCCAGGTGATAGTCCCCTACGGCCTCAGCATCCATGCTAGCACCGTTTGCAACTCTGAGGGTCATGTCACCTGCCTTCAAATCTCTACGCTTTCTCAACGCCTGCAAAGAATTACAGATATGAGATCCTGATCCGGTATCCAATACGCAGGATGTAGAGTTTATTGATAGACAGTTTTCAATAACATACACACCTGAAGCTGAAGCTGCAACTCGCTTCAAATTCTGTGTTCTGGCCTTCCAAGCCTTGCAATCCTGTTTCCAGTGACCACTTTTGTGACAATAGAAGCATTCTTCCTTCCCCACCAGCTTTCCCGCTATCTTTGTTGCTTTTCCTTTTCCCTTCGTATCCACTTTACCGACACCGCCTCTTGGTTTGGCGGGGGCTTTCTTCTTCTTACCCTTGGCTTTCGCCTTGGATCTAGAAGAGGAAGATCCTCCTACAAACAAAGTGGATGTCTCCCTACTTTTCTGTAGGGTGCCCTCAGCACTTCTCAACATGTTCAGAAGTTCGGAAAGTTCAACCTCCTTTCCTTGCATGTTGAAGTTAAGGATAAACTGGGCGTAAGTGGAAGGAAGGGACTGGAGAATCAAATCAGTATAGAGTTCATTCTCCAACGTGGTCCCAAGGTCCGCGAGCTCCTCAATGTAGCCAATCATCTTAAGCACGTGTTCCGCTACCGATGATCCGACGGCCAATCTTGCCGAAAACAACTTCTTCGACACTTCGTATCTTGCGATACGAGACTGCTCTCCATACAGTTCTTTTGTATGAAGAAATATGGACTCTAGGTCCATATTCTCGTGCCTCCTCTGATGTCCGTCGTCCATCGAGGCTAGTACGAGGCATTTGGCCTTTGCGCAATCTATTTCCCAGGTCTTGTAGATTTCCCTATCTACGACACTGGTTTTGGGACCTGGGACAGGGGGAGCTTTGGTGGTAAGGACATACCCCAACTTGTCGTAAGTGATTGCCATCTTGACATTTCTGAGCCAATCTTTGTAGTTTGACCCTGTCAATATGTTTTTATCCAGTAATAACTTAAGTCCGGTCATGTTGAATGGTCGCTGCAATTAGGAGAGAGAAAAGAAACACTTTAGCATGATGCTCTTGCAAGTTTAGAGTGGTTTTTAGTTTGTCTAAACTGGATGGCTCCCACTGTCTCTCAAATCCCTTCTCAAACCGTAAAGAAAGGATTAATCAGGATCAATCTCACCGTACAATACTTGCTTAACCGTTCAGCCAGGCCAGTGTCGGTACTTCGAGGGAGGTTTTCCAAAGCTTTCGCGAAGTTCCTTAATTCAAGAACCTCTTTTCCCTGGGGGCATAGCCCCGCTAACACCTTTCTAGACACCTACTAGGTTTATAGCATTGATCGTTAAGTGAGAGTTTTCCCGAGGAGTAGCATATACTCACAGTAGGATCGGGATCCAAATATCATCGCGTGATAAAACCGAAGGAATCCTACCAGAATTATCACACTCCAAATGGTCTGCAGCGCTAGCAAGTTTCAGTACTTATGAAACTCCCGATGTGGATTTTTGCCCCATGCTCTTATGACCTTGGCGTAAGGTCAAAATGTCATAAGTCACATGTCAAGTTCTTCCCATCATTATCCCGGTTAATTTGAACCCACCCGTACCTACCCTTGACGTAGGCCAAAATGGCAGTACGACTGTCTCAAACCAACGCATTCAATCTATGCAACAGATAAATATCCGGCAGCTACTAATCACTATGCCTTGGCGTGAGGTCAAAATACATAGCTTGAATACTACCGAGTATTTAACTGAAATGATGGAGGGCTACGCATGGTTTTGGCGAAACCGTGAACGTAGTGAACTTGATATAATCGATGGAACGAGATAGCTTTTAAAATGAGTGGTTCAAGCTCCGCGTTTAAAAGTTTAGTTTTGAAAAGAACCGAATGGTTTTCAAAGTGTTCCAATCGACTTTTACTTGGTTTATTTTCTTGCATTAGTTCTTTTAATACGTCCCAACATTTAATCCTACCATTGCAGAAAACAACCAAAATATGACGTACGCTTATGCCATTCGCATTCGCCATGGGGCCCCGTCATCACCCGTTAGGTTACTTAACTAACGACAGAGCGGGGGCTGGGCTAGCGCGGCTGTAAAACATAAGCAACGCCTAAATAGTTATCATATATAAGTATATAGCAATGATAGACATTACAGATCACAGATGAATACATTGGATATACTAGGAATCCGCAATCCGTTCGAGCCTGCAACGAAAAGCGGCTTACACGGTCGCGGTGAATAGCCAATGCCCCACCCAAGACCCCTACGGGTGCGGCAAACTACCCGCCAAGTACCCGAAGCGAAGCAACCTCCCTCAACACCGTGAGTAGGCCACTCGGCACTTCGAGATACCCGGTAGTTTGTGCACCCCCTCCATGGGTCTATCCTAGGAGCAAAAACAGTAAAAAGAATTATACAATAACGGCTACAACCCCGACCCGGTTGTGTGGCCATACAAATAATAATATTACATCAATTTACATATTACAATGAATGAAAGAAAAAACAACACTTATCTCACATCCACCCCGGCTATTCACCCGCGGCAATCCAACGCATTCATATACACATACCATCATCAAACACAGATCACAGATATGTATAACCCTGACTAATCGACATATAGCGATTAGCCGACGTTCAATACATATAAACATCACAGATATAACCCTTTAGTCAAAGTGTATTGAAGTTCGATAAAAAATACGGATTTATAAGCCCCCAAAAACAAATTTCTTTTCTGGAAAACCTGGGCACATATAAACCCACTTAAAATCCCAAAACCAAGTCAGAAAAACACTGCACCAAACTTGACCCAGTACTGAGCCTAAACGGCCGCGGTTCCGCGGCAATAGCTAAAAATTTGATTTTTATTCCGTTTTCCGCCTCCCCGTAAGCACCGGGATGGGCAACGTGGACTTACAGTGGTATCAGAGCATCTTCCAAATGAAATGATGATGGTCAAAGTGTCAACCAAGGTCAACAAGTCAAGAATGTCAAATGGTCAACAACCATAACCATGCACAATTATAATAAACTAATATCAATTAACAATAATACACACATAAGTATTAGGGTTAATAAAATGACAATAGTCATTAACCCTAATCAAAGTCCTCTCCCTCTGTCTCAAGCAACTGTGCATACGCACCCGTATTCGTGATCCGAGGAACACGAATACAATGAGAAAAACCAATCCCAAATCATATATTAGGATCCGGCTTAAACCAAAGCCCGCTAGTATAAGCTGTCCGGACAGCAAACGTGCACAAGTGCGCGGATGTGAACGAACCCTGTCGCAAAACCATGCGACCTCTACTCATTTTGCCTAAAGGCGAATAGCTCTCTGTGTGGGACTCTAAAGACTCGACACTACGCCGGCAGTGGGTTTAACCACAGACCGCAAGCGGCACTAGCTGTACGTAACGTTCCCCAGGTAGATTTGATAAGAAGACTGACGAGGTGAACCCCATCTGAACTCCTTCTGAGTCTGTATGTGATAGTCTCCGTACAGTCCGGTCTGTTCGTCTGACACATCGCATGGCGGGCCTAGGGGGCGGTGAACGTCAGTCCCCTAATAGCGGTACAAGTCGTGTCGGAGTGTAGCCCAGAACACCCTGAGATAACACTGGAAACCTACCAGTATATCTCGTTTGCCCTGGCCAGGGACTACTCGTGTAATGGCTCTCCTGGACACAGCGCGATGTCAACCCCCAATACCGGGAGAGACGAATCCTGTCTAACCGTCACTGCCTCCAAGTGCTTCGGGACTGCACCCAAAAACTACCTGTTTGCACGACTCCTTTGAGCCGTGGTAGGGTAGTAATCAAAGTGCAGTGGGAACACACTCGAGCCAAGGTGACAGTGTCAAGTCAGCGGACTAAACTGTACTCATGTCACCTGGGAACTGATAACTGACGATAGGTATAATACCAACCAACAGTTCCCGACGAGTCCTGTCCAGTGTACTCGTAACCTAACGAGCACCCGCATATTATCTCAAGTACGACGTACCGACGGCTGTGGGACAGACCGTCTCCCACACTGGGATGAGAAGCGCATACGCTAGTCTACTCCGGAGTATCGATGCCCTGTCTCGATAGTCCAACGACTAGGGACCTGTATAAGGATGTGCTTATGGATTACCCAGCTCCCACGAGTGTGAGCGCCATCACAACGCTGGTAATCAAGCAAAGATCCTAAGGGCTCTACTAATATGTATATCAGCGATATGCTAAAAGAAACAAATGCACATATTGAAGTAGAGACAAACCAAGTAGTATACTACCATTTCGAGCAAGATTGTATATACAACTGTGAATATCCCAAGCTTCCATCAAGCAATATACAAACTAGTATGATACAATAATGGCCTCTAGGGCATATACACTAACAGTATACACGATGAAAAGTAACAGTGGGCACTGGTAAATGTTAACATAAGTTACAAAATTACATATAGTGATATTGTATATTGATAAATTTTACATTCATGGCAAAAATGCCTCACTTTTTAATAAGAGAATTTTATATGCCTCACTAGAAGTAAAGGAAACTCCTTTCATGCTAAGATCCCTATAACAAGTAGAAGTTCCAACACAAAACGTAAAGAAGATGTCTATCACACTTCATCACAAGCACCTACATCAATACGTGTTTCCACTAAACCAAAACATCGAATTTTGTGATAAGTGTTAAGCCAAAACTTAGGGTTTTGCGCAGCGGGCATTTCATTCGCGCTTGAGGGGAATCAAAGCCGGGTTGCTCTAATATCATGTTAAATGTCCCTTCACTAGCAAGAGTTGAAATTGGCAACGAAGACAAATATGCCTCAAAATAAGTAGTAAATTTATCGAATCAAGTGTAAATTGATAATCCTAACCTAGTTGATGGAGATTAATCAAGGTTCACAATATTCAATGACATTAACCTAAAACTTGAACTAAAGTTAACAAATTACGAAATTTAGAAATTGATTTTGAGAGTGAGAGAAGGAGAGGATGTTACCGGCGAAGGAGGCGGGGAGCTGGAGAGAAGGGCCGAGGAGAGGCGCGGGGGAAAAGGAGTCGACGGCGGAGACGGCGGCGGCGGCGAGGTTGGAGTTGGTGCTTCCGAAGGGCCGCCCTCGCTTCGCCGGTGTGCCCAACGGCGGGGCCGAGCCTGAGCCCTTGCTTGCTTCCCTCTTCTGCATCTCTCTCTCGGCTCTCGCTCGCGTTCTCTCTTGGGTTTTTTCGGAAAGGTCTTAAAAAGAGTATTTTTCACTTAGATCCCAATAAACATATATGTTATGTAACGCTCTACAATATTCTTTTTTTTTTATCTTTTATTTTTTTGGTGCTCGGGTGGTAGCGCCCCCCTTTTTCCCATGCCATATTGGCATTTAAGAGCAAAGTTTAGACATAATGCTTTTGTATACCCTCTAAAATCATCTACGCCTGGTTGCCGCAACAAGGTTTTCCAAGGCCCGGTTTTTTTAAACCTAAAATGAAACTTCGGTAAAAAATGGAGTTTCGTAAAGTTTATTATGGTTTGGCATCATAGTTCGCAAACCAATTTTTTGTTTAAAGATAGGTATTGAATAAGAGATCGACTTGAAACTTTTCCTAACTTCGGTAATTTTGAAGTTTTAAAAAAAAAACCAGAGAATTCAGGCCTCAATTGAAAACTCTATTTTCGTCGTGCTTAGACCAAAATTCGACTAAGCAGGCTGAGAGACTTTAGTAAGATCGATCTACCGAACGTTAAGGATAGCACATAGCTGAGCATTGTCTGTGACTAAAAATGAGAGTAGGTCGGGACCCCGATCATTATGAAAATATGTGTCATAGGAGTTTAGACAAGTTTGCTTGTTGATCTTTTATTCGCTCAATACCTGGATAGCCGTTACGTCCAGCTAGTACCGCTGACGGCTTGTGGGTGACTGATGTGATCATCACCTACTGCTGGCGTATTGACGAGTCTTTAGAGCCCCACATAGAAGTTTCCTGGTTCAAGCGAAACGAAATAGGGCACATATGCTGATGATGCCCAATGTTGGGGATCTCCAGGATCACGACACGTGGCAGATAACGTGTCCAAGAACTCAGAAGAAAGGACCCACAGGGACCGACCCGGCCACCCATGTATCCGACCTGCAAGCCCTTGCCGGCTCTCCTCAGAGCCCCCTTTGAAATCAGCCTCATCGGCCACTCAACTCGTATCAAGCCTCCGCAAGACCAAGACTCCTCGGCCCTTTTTTGCTTGTCCCGAGCTCCCCTGTCGAGGCCGTCTTCCTCAGTTCTCCAACTAGCTCTACTACTCGCAGGCATAACTGCCGCTCCGCGAATCTCGCCATGCGCAGATTCTCCGCCAGTAACATCCCACGTTCCACGCCATCGCGATCCCCAATAATGGGCGATCCGCTCTTCACGCAGGTGTGACGTCGGAAACGTAACTGCCGGCGAGATCTTCGCGTCTGCTGCTGTATGCCGCTGCCGCTATAAAAAAAACCCATCACAGAGGGGTCAAGTAAGCCATTCTTATCCCACTTAGCCGTTACTCTGCTCGGATCTAGTGCTAACTTGATCGTCGAAGGGTCCTCGGTGGTACCAAACCACCCCGGGAATTCTTTGCAGGTACTCTGCGCTAAATTCCTCAAATCACCAATCTCCTCAAACCCATTGAGACCCACACGCAACAGGAGATCACCTCCAAAATCCACCAGGAGATCGACGGTAGACAACATCTGACGTAGATCCGAAAAGGACTTCCATCAGTTGGCGCCCACCGTGGGGCCCGAAACTCCTCAAAACACAAAGTTGGCCTTCCGATCACCATCCACATGGCAACCGATCCCCCTGAAGATCCAATCACCCGATGTCGCCTCCCCCTCAACGGGGGCGCGGGCGTACCTTCACCGAATGTCATCGGCTCCCCCGCCGGCTGCAGTTTCACAGACTCCGGCAGCCGCAGGCCCCTCAATCCATCCCATTCAATCCTAAAGTCCCGCGTCGGGGGGCCTCGCCCCGTGCCTCGCCATATCCCTGTTCCATCCGAGGCGGGTGGCAGTCAGCTCGCCTGCTTCCAGGCATGACCGGCATCCCCTCCCCCGACGGGGTCACTCCCGCAAGGCCCGCCAAGGCAGCCCGAGGACCACCCTACCGCAGGGCCCAAAGGACCTCGCCGAAAGGAACCGGGGCCCATCGAGAACTGTGGTCATGACGACGGGGGACCGGTCGAGCCCATGAGAGACCCGGCACCCCACGCCGGCAGCAAACGCCAACGGCCGCCCGAGCAAGAAGGCCCGAGTCAACGAGCCTATCACCTTTGGCGATGGGGACCTCCACGGCAAATTGTCACGACCCGAAAGAGCACGTGACTGGCCCTTGAACCATATGAAGTCTATAGGACTCCATCTGATCCAAGTAAGCCAAAAGCCCAGCAATCTAAAACCATTTTAAGAGTAAATAAAGAAAACTGGTTTAAAGAAGTAAAGAAAAACATGTTTGAAAGTCAAGGTTTTTAAATAACTAAGCCGAATATGCATTTTAAAAAAATGTACGGTCTTTTCTAAAAATTTCGGCAGAGTTTCTTTTGTAAATACTGGCCCCGAACGGGGTACAACAAGAACAATATATATATGCAATGATAAAAGTCATCCCCAAGCGGGAGCTAGCTCTTCGTCAATCGACGGTCACAACCACGCAAGCAATATAATATACAACGCCGAATGATGAGGATCAACACTCAACAGAAACCCAATAAGCATGAAAACCGTAATACTGCTAAGCGCGACTCTAAGGTCAAATAATACATCACTAGTGTCTAAGTCTGAAACAATATACAAGTTTTGGTCGATGGAATTCTAGATACAATGAATAATACAAGTACAATGGTGGTTCTTGATGCAAAAAAAACCCACCTACCAAAAGCAATTCACCTGCAAGGAAGCAGTGTGCCAGAAATGCCGCAATGGAACCTGTACGGCAATACCTGCAAGAACTGTGGCATAATGGGGGTGAGTTGCCAACTCGTGAATAGAAATATCTACAAGCAGAAACCGAATGCAAGACATAATCCTAGGTCAAAACGATCAGTATAATATAAACCACAAGAGTACGTCTGAAGCATGATAAGGTGGCAATGTAACATCTAAACATGTATGTAGTGCCAAGTACTCAGGTAATAACATGTCATCAATATAAGGTATGTCTGCATGAAGTAAATATGAAGAAATGTCAAATGGATATCAATACACATATATTAGCGTCCCATTCCACTAATATTGGTGTAAAGATATATATAACAGCGCCCTCATACCCTGTTATATATACAAATGAAGTATGATCAATGTAAATCCAATCTGTATGTGATCAAGTCTGTATAAACGTGGAACCCGTCCACCCGTCACCCAATGACAATAAACATCATGTATGTAAATATGAGGATATAAACAAAATCATGGAAAACATCACGAAACATGTGCCTAGCATCGACACGAAAATCCTCATCTATCAGGCACTGTCACCAAGACTAGCCCTGATAGGTACGTATCATACGCTATATCGAAACCCGAGTGCCGAGCTTCGACCCTCGAATTGCGACGTATGCATACGTACAAGCTCCGGTTGGTATCCCCAAGATAACCGCTGAGTAAAAGGTAATATCACCGGACAGTATGGTTCCCCAGCCGGGCTCATCGGCTCATAGCACATCGACATCCCTTTTTTGCCCCGGGGTACTCCGGGCCCCACCATGTACCCTCATACGGCCTCGACGCCTCCTTGTAGGGGTATATAAATCAGAATCGATAAAACTCATGGTGGAAGCTGAAATATCATATCAAGGGTAACCGGGTTTTAAAACATTTACATAACCTCTTGAAATACCCACGGTTCCCCAAATCCAGAAATATCATGAAAACAAATATCCCAATGCGCATAATCAGAAAGCATGATGTATGTGACATATAGATGAAATGCAAGTATAACAGCATATCATGCAACATAGAATAATGGTATACACATACAAGGTCATATCCTGATGCAATAATACTACTGTGTAGTGACATGGCAATTATCGATGATGAAGTGTGTAAGCCGGCAAGCAATGTACGTGGAACATATGCATCATCGATAATGGTGCTGGTGTCCTAACAGCATGATGGTAATATAGCAATAAACACATGCAAAGCGATGTGAATAGCATGAATATGCGGAAATCGAACAATCAACGCAACAGTAAAGAATCTACATCCATGTGTATATGTCATGCGGTTATGCCATTTGAAATAAGACGAATCGGGGTTTTGGTAAAATAAGGGTTACGGTGTTTTTAAGAATAGATACGTCTTTTGAAAATACCCATAGAATCCCTTTACTTATCCTTAAGATATTCCCGATTCGTTAGTTTTGAAATAGGTATGACTCGGGTCTAGTCTAACATCTACTATGCAAACTACAGACCTAAGTATCAAGTAAACCGGAAGGGGTATGGAAACCACCTAAATCTGAGTCGATATGTATATATATAGTAGTCGGTGATCCCGCCTCAGTAGTATCGCATACGATACAATAAATCATATGACATCCTCAAGTAAGGAGTGCGGATCTATCATCAATATAAAGCTCGTACGGTAAATCGTCGTACGGCATCCCAACAGCTGGGTACGGGTCAGTATCACAATCAGCTCATCAAATATCAGGTATCATTATCATCATATCACATAATCTGGGGTACTGATCTAAGTCTAGTACAAATCGATACCATCTATAAAGTATGAATGCGGGGGTAAACACACATCCAAAGCCTGCAAGAATCACATGTCGTATCCCAAATACGAATCATATCAAATCACCGATCTCACGGCACAATGCCCAAAACCATCGACTCATCTCCAATGTCATCCAATATCATCATCAACACAGTGTAAATGTAAGGAATATGCAAGTGTGTGCGTATGCGTGTAAACCTATCCTAGGGTTCGCAACTAGGAAATATTCTAGCTTACTTCTAACCCTATCACATCTAACACATCTCAAATAATCCACGACATTATACTATCATATATAAACACATAAGGTATACCAACTACGGACTGCGGGGGTGCTATACGCCATCCACCCGACTTCCCCATGTAGATATAATCTACTCACCTTGTGTCTTTATTTGTCGATGTCGCCACGCGCCTTCTTGTCGTCCCGAAGTCTTCATGGGGTACCTACACATTAACGTATCGCAGATGCGTATCAAAACCAATTCAAAACTAAAATGGCATACGAATCCCAAAACGATGCGATAAGGGGCATATAGGTTAGAACCTATGGCACGCCTTCAAAACCATCAATAAATCCTCTATATCGTCGTATAAACGCCAATTAGTCGAGGTAAAACACAATACACAATTTCAGAATTAAAAATACGGAATACGGAAACACGAATCCAAAACAGCAACTTAGGAAATAGGCTCCAGATTTCACCCTAGGTCAAACTAGACAAATCTATACATACCAGGGGCCAAATCTACAGATAAGGGAACACCAAAACCAAAACAAGCAAGTTTGGTGGGGTCCAGGCCGCAAATTGCGGCCAAACAGAATAAATCTGTGGCCGGGTCATGGAGTTAGGGGTTGGGGTCTTGTGTGGTGGTTCCTAGGTGCCTGCACATCTCGCTGTCCAATCAATTTTATTTTAGGATGTCTCGGGTGATAGCAGATTCCCAAATACAATCCCAGAATTGCAGTTTTTCCCGACATCGTCTCATAAATCCGTATTCTGGATTAAAGCTTTAGGTCAGGGTCTAATATAACATCACACCAAGATTCTAAGGTCACACCAAGTCTTAGTTTCACTTCACAACTCAATTTTTCCTCAAACCCTAACTAGGTTATCCTCAAATCCACAAAAACACACAATATCGATATGAAACTTGAATCGAAGCTTAAGCACAAGAAATACCACTCTAATTGTGGAGGAATTACCTCATAAGACCCACATGAATCCTCAACAGCGCCAAAATGAAAACTTCCTTGGTCCATCCTATAGCTTGCAAGCTTGTGCACATTTTTTGTGAAATAAGAGTGGGGTTTTAGTGAAGTTTGTAAGGTGATTTGGGGCTTGAAGAGGGGAGGATGAAGAGGGGCAGCAGCTTCAGCAGGAGATGGAGGAAGAGGGAGAGAGAAGATGAGAGGAAAAATGAAGAGATGGCTAAGTCCAAGGTCAAAGAAGGCCATACCTCTCTCTCTCACACCATGCTTCATATTTTATTCCCTTTTCCATTTTCTTTTCCTTTTCTCCAAAACCTTCTCACTAGAATATTACCCCCAAATAACATGATAGAAAATGCACAAGTGTGAAAAAGTGATATGTGCATGTTTTGTACAAAATTTCTAAAAAACCGATTAGCGATTTTTAATCGCGATTAGCACTAAATTAGCATATAACTAATCATAAAAACTTAAAAATGGCATAATTCTATAAATTACCCTATTTTAGAATTTTCCATAATTTTTCTAAAATTTTTCCCATTAATTTGTATTTAATAATACCAAAATATTAAAATATTCAATAAAATAATATTAAATTATAAAAATTCACAAAAATAATATTTTATTTTTTTGAAATGTTAAACATATCCATGACCCACAACGACCCTCTGGTGATCACGGCAAGAATCCACCGGTACGAGGTCCACCGGATACTTGTCGACTCGGGCAATTCGGCAGACTTCCTCTTCCACGACTGCTTTCTGCGCATGGGGCTCACCCCATCAGACTTGAAACCAACCTCCTATGTCCTTTCGGGATTCACCAACCACTCCATCCGGCGCAAGGGGTGGTCACCCTCCAGTTCAACGTCGGGGAGCCCGGCCGCACCCGTACGTTACCTGTGGACTTCATAGTGGCGAATGTTCCATCAGCCTACAACGTCCTCCTCGGCTGCCCGACGCTAAACTCCCTCCAGGCCCAAATATCGACCTACCACTGTTCATCGCATATTTTTGTATATTTGTACCGCCCATTCTTAATCACATTGCATACATGTAAGTGCTTTTTATCCGTATTTGCTGCATGTTACAGATTACAGGTTTCCAGTCCAAGAGAGAGCAAATCCGACAAAATCACCACATTTACGGCAAAAATCCAGAACATCTGTCACAAACAGATAAAAGCCGGGTTCCAGCATCCGTCCCGTACCAGTTCAGAAGAGGGGACGACAAGAGTCGTCATTTGGGACTAAAGGAAAAATTGAAGTCAAAAATGGTGAAAGTCAAAAGTGAAAGAAATGAAGAAGTCTTGGATCAGAAATCTGGAGATTTTCTGGTTGAATTATTGCAATGTAAAGTGTTCAAAGATCAGGAAAAATGAGCACAAGACAGAGGAAAAAAGCAACCAGAGTTTGGCCACCTAACCGCCGCGCATGCGCGGCCAAAGCCCCACTTTGGCCGCGGATGCGCGGCTGCCACGTGTCCTCGCAGTGTGAATTTTTGGGGTTATTCATGTAATTATGTATAGGGTTGTGTTTTACTGCCAAACTCTCAGAATCAGGCCTATAAATAGCCCAGAGCAGAACCAAGAGAGGTACTTAGTTTTTATTTGTAATTTTTGTATTAGAATTATTTAGTTTCTAATAAAAGTCCATTTTTCTCCATCTTCCTCCATTAAAACTTGTGAGAGGTTTTGTTGAGTGTGAAGCATGAAAGAAGTGTTCTTTATCTGTATGTGTAATTTGTAATTCCGTTCCTTATATTGCTCGTAATTTTCATTGTTAAACGTAGTTGTTGTTATTTCTTAAAATTGTCGTTTTGATATTTCTTCCATTTTTCGGTTATCCTTACAACCATGATGCTTAGTGTGATCCTTGCCTAAGTGAGGTCCCGAATAGCTAGTTGTGATTTTCTACCTCAATTCTTATTACCCTCTTTCTTTATTTTATTTTTATTTAACTCTTCTAATGGGTGAGTAATTTTTCACTTGTTAGGGTAGGAAACGGAAAGTTTGAAAGACGGAAAACTCCCTCACTTTTCTCTTTTACATATATCTTGATTTGAACTCCTGTTAATTGATCCACAATCCGCTCCCTACGGCACCCTATTCTCCATAATAGCGGTGATACCCTAGTGAGACCGGTTGTGGTTGAATCAACTTGAGGTTGCGACTAAGAGCCAAGAACGGACGGACAAGGACCAAAAAGAGAAAACGAAGTGTTGGAAAGCCTAGCTTATACTCGCAAGTTTTCTCTTAGTCGTCCTAATCCCTGTTGTTGCCGATTACCGTAACATCAATATTAAGAAATGGCAAAAGAATCAAGTGAGCGATCCTCCTAACTCAAACCAACCAAATCCTGCCCTTAACAAGTTCTCCTATCATTCATTTTTCAATTAGCTAAACTCAAACAAACCCAACATATTTGGACTTAACTCGTCAAGACATTAAGAAAAAGACTCCCATCTCTCTGTGGATCGACCCGTACTCATCCGGCTAGCTGCAAAGCGACACCGTCCTGATTGCGGTAATTAAACAACTTAAACACGCAGAATCTCTGCCAATCAAATGGCGCCGTTGCCGGGGAGACGGTAGTTTATTTCTTTTTGTAATTTCGGGTTAATTTGTGAATATAACTATAACTAAAAAAAAATATACTGTACAAAATCATTTTGTTATTCTTTGTGCAAGAGTGCAGGAAAAGGAGAATTTCAAGTTCAGTGCCAAAGTCGTGGGGAGTTAGACCCATATCTCGCGGTTACACCGCGGCAGATCAAGGCGAAAACCAAAAATCCTCTGTGAGTATCCCAACCATCTTCTCAACTCCTCTAAACTCCACTGAACTGTGTTTTCTGCAGCATTCTTTGCGCCGCGCTGAAAATAAAAAAAATTGTTTGCATTTGATTTGTTACTGCTTTGCATTGAAAAATACGGACTTTAAGGGGCTTGAAACCAATTCAGATTGGGTGGGGATTTCATCACCCTTCCCAGGACCCCAGAAATCACAAAAGCATATGCATTGACCATTGTTAATAAAAAATACTAGACTCAGCCCTAAGGACTTCGCGCTCATTAGGAGAAGTTAAACCGTGTTTAGAACCTCACTTAACGGTATATTGTTTAAGGGGTGTCTAGGGAAGTGTTAACGGCGCAACCGCCAAAAGAGAAAGGGTTACATAATTAAGGAACTTCGCGAAAGCGTTGGAAAACCTCCCCTTATCTCTGCACTTACCTGGCCTCTTGATCAGTGTATTTTGAGCATGTTTCTCGATACAGTTTTGCTTCGACAATCAAGTCTTGGAGCAGGTCTAGAAGACCTAGGTGACTCTAAATCTAGGTGTGAGTGTGCATATCTTGTTTGTGATTGCTTAAAGCCGTAAATCTGTACATATCTCTGTAAACTCTTTCAAAAAAAAAATAAAAAAAAAATAAAAAGAAAAAAAATCAACAACTTTTATAAAAACTTGCCCTTTGTCGCCACGTTCCACTTTTCACTCCACCATCCATTGCCTTTCTCGTTGACGTTTTCTTACCCTCACCTTCTTCGCTTTGACTATACTAAACTCGTTTAGTATATGTCCGCTTGGACTCGGGACACTAGCGCCCGCTTAGTCCGCGTTTCGTTAGTCGCCACCGACTGCGCTATCGACTCAGACGTCGATACACCATCACCAACCTCTTCTTCCGCGATGTCAGGATTTAATCCGAACATCTCTTTGACTACCCCTGGATTGGCTCCACCTCCTATGGAGACCAATAACACACCACCACCGCCTCTTGTAGCGCCGCAGCGAATTGCGCTCCAGGATCGTTTCTATCCAACCCGTTTTGCACTCCCCACCTGCCTTTCTCTTCCTCCGGCCAATGGGGACAACTTTGAAATTAAGCCCCATTTCATCAACATGCTTCCACGTTTTCATGGGCTTGAATCTGAAGATGCCTATATCTTCATCAATAAATTTCAAAACGTCTGTGCCATGATGAAAACAACCCAGCTGTCGGACGATACTATACGTCTACGAGTCATTCCATTCACTCTATGCGATCTCGCTGAAAAATGGCTGTATAGCACCGCTTCCCACTCCATCACCAGCTGGGACGAGTTTGTTAAAGCGTTTCTAAAAAAATTCTATCCAAACCATAAGACCGCAAGGATTCGAAATGAAATCAACCAATTCTCCCAGCTTCCTTCTCAACCTTTCTGGAAGTGCTTTGACCGATACAAAGACCTTCTTGTTCAGTGTCCTCACCACGGTATAGAGAAATGGCAACTCTGCCAAACCTTATACGAGGGACTGAACCCAGCAACAAAGCAGTTGTTGGAAACCATCTGTCAGGGCCACTTCCTATCCAAATCCGACGAGGAAGCGTGGCAGTTCTTTGACGACCTTGCGGAGCAAACGCTACAGTGGGAGAGCACCAGACCGACTTCTTCTTCTTCTTCTTCTTCTACCTCCACTTCTACCGGTCAGTCTAGGGTAGGAATCCACCAACTCGATGTCTCTATTGCGATGAAAGCTGAAATGGCTGCAATAACACGAAAGCTTGAAGAGATAGAGAGCAAATTCTCTGCTCCTGCTCCTGTTCTCCCCCTTCGTACCATCTGCGCTTGTTGTTCCGATCCTTCTCACTTGACCGAAGAGTGTCCTTACAATCCACCCTCGCAAGGACAGGATCAGGTTAATGCATTCCAGCAAAGACCGAGGAATGATCCATACTCTTCCACCTACAATCCCGGTTGGAGGAACCACCCCAATTTCGCCTGGAATCAGAATCAGAATCAATTCTAGGGCAACAATTTCCAAAGGGGCCCTCCACCGCAACAACAAGCGCAACAACAAACTCAGTATCAGCAGCCCTTCCAACCCCAACCCTTCCAAAACCAGACGAACAATTTTGCGCCCAACAACTCTTTTCCACCAAACAACTTTGTTCCGTCGAACAACGATAAGGTTTCCTCGCTCGAGCGAAGTCTGGAGGCGTTTGTTAAACAATCGACTCAATCCACCGCCAACATCCAGTCTTCGATTCAATCTTTAGTGCAACACACTGCCGCACACGGGCAAAGCATCAAGACCATCGAGGCCCAGATTGCACAACTGAACGCGGCCTTGAGCGAGCGAGAGAAGGGGAAGCTCCCGTCCCAGCCACTTCCAAATCCCGGTCACCCACATAATGCACATGTTGCTCTTGAACAACAAAACCATAATGTGAGTGCCGTAACCACACTGAGATCGGGGAGGATGCTGCAAAACAACATTGGCACACGGATCAACGATGACACCCCGGCTTCTTCTTCTTCTTCTTCTTCTTCTACTTCGCCATCTTCTGAGCCTATTCTCCGTTCTTCACAAGGCTCTTCTTCCTCTTCTTCTGCTTTGAACGGACCCACTTCTCACTCCACGAAAACACCTATTCTGGAATCCATTCCAACTCCACAATCTCCTCCTCCAGCATTAGACTCAACCAATTTTCAAAATGTTCCATTTCCAAACCGGTTGAGGTCTAACAAACAAAATCCACAAATGGAGAAGATTTTGGAGTTATTCAAGCAAGTTAACATTAACATTCCTCTTTTAGATGCTGTCCAACAAGTCCCGTCCTACGCTAAAATCTTAAAGGACTTGTGCATGAAAAAGAGGAAGTCTCAGGTACCAAAGAAAGTTTTCTTGGCCAGTGCTGTGAGTGATGCCCTTACCCAATCTTTACCACTGAAACGGAAGGACCCTGGCTGTCCTACTATTTCTATTACCATTGGGGATAAGAACATCAACCGCGCACTATTAGATCTTGGTGCCAGTGTTAACCTGCTTCCATATTCAGTATACGAGCAATTAGGTATAGGAGAGCTGAAACCTACGCATTGTACTCTCCAAATGGCCGACCGATCGATCACCCATCCTAGGGGTGAGCTAGAGGATGTGTTAATAAAAGTCGGGGACTTCATCTTCCCTGTTGATTTTATTGTATTAGACACACAACCTGTAGCTAACCCCCGGAATCAAATTCCTGTGATACTCGGCCGCCCATTCCTCGCAACCTCAAATGCTGTGATCAATTGTCGCAATGGTTCTATGAACCTATCTTTCGGAAATATGACGATTGAACTCAACATTTTTAGGTTGGGGAATCAGCCCTCTGAACCTAATGCTCATATACTGGACGTCTGCTCGATCCAGGAGATCACCTCAGAAGAGTGTGAATTCGAGGAGTTTCTGTTTGATAATGATAATATTGACGCCACTAGTGCGTTCCTCTTCGAACCTGCTGCTGTTTCTGCGCCCTACAACGAATACGAGTGTTTCACGTTCTCGAACGATCTTAGCTGCGCACAACCCGAGTTTGAATCCTTCGATTTTCCGGATGAGTTACCTGAACCATCCAACTCGGTTGCCTACACTCGTTTTGAACCTTTGCTGGAGTCCTTTGAGTTCGAGACCTTTGCACCAGTCTTGCCTTCCATCGTTTCACCTCCAACGCTTGAACTCAAGCCGTTGCCATCTCACCTTAAGTATGCTTACTTAGGTGAGAACGAGACCCTTCCTGTCATCATCTCGGCTTCTCTAGCTCCCGAGCAAGAGAAAGCCCTTCTAGCGGTCTTGCACAGCAACAGGCAAGCTTTTGGCTGGTCCATGGCGGACATCAAGGGGATTAGTCCCCTCATCGTTGAGCATCACATTCATCTGATGGATGATGCCAAACCAGCCCGGGATCCACAAAGACGTCTTAATCCAGTCATGAAGGAGGCTGTGAAGAAGGAGATCGTCAAATGTCTAGATAGTGGTATCATTTACCCTATCTCTGATAGCCAGTGGGTTAACCCCATTCATGTTGTCCCCAAGAAGTCGGGAATCACGGTCATAACCAACGAGGCGAATGAGTTAATCCCTACTCGAACCCAAACTGGGTGGCGAGTTTGCATTGATTACAGAAAACTCAACGCTGCAACGCGGAAAGACCACTTTCCGCTACCTTTCATTGACCAGATGCTTGAACGATTGGCTGGACATGAGTATTACTGCTTTCTTGATGGCTACTCTGGCTATAACCAAATTCCCATCGCCGAAAAAGACCAGGACAAGACCACTTTCACTTGTCCCTTCGGCACGTTTGCATATCGTCGCATGCCCTTTGGGTTATGTAATGCGCCCGCTACCTTCCAGCGGTGTATGATGGGAATATTCTTAGACATGGTGGAGAAATTCTTGGAGATCTTCATGGACGACTTCTCCATTTTCAGCGACTCCTTTGACGAGTGTCTGCTGCATCTTAACGCTGTTCTTACCCGATGTAAGGACAAGAATCTCACTTTAAATTGGGAGAAATGCCACTTCATGGTGCGAGAAGGTATTGTCTTAGGACATATCATCTCGCAAAATGGCATAGAGGTTGACAAAGCAAAAATTGAGGTCATTTCCAATCTTCCTCCTCCCAGTTGCGTCAGAGATATCCGAGCCTTCCTTGGCCATGCCGGTTTCTATAGACGGTTTATCAAGGACTTTAGCAAGATTGCTAGACCCTTGACTCTTCTACTGGCCAAGGACACGCCATTCGAATTCTACTCGAGCTGCATGACTGCGTTCAAGTCACTGAAACGCTCACTCACTTCTGCTCCCGTTCTTTCTTCTCCTGACTGGACGCACCCATTTGAGATTATGTGCGATGCATCTGACTTTGCCATCGGTGCTGTCCTTGGACAACACATCAACAAGATGCCGCACGTAATCTACTACGCTAGCCGAACCCTGAACGACGCCCAACTCAATTATACAACAACTGAGAAAGAATTCTTGGCTGTTGTATTTGCTCTAGAAAAGTTCAGGCCATACCTCATCGGCTCTCCATTCATTATTTAAACGGACCATTCTGCTCTACGCTATCTTTTTGCGAAGAAAGATGCCAAATCTCGGCTTATACGTTGGATCCTCTTGCTTCAAGAGTTTGACCTTGTCATTAAGGACAAACGAGGATGTGAAAACGTCGTTGCCGATCATCTCTCACGACTTCCTTCTTCGCCGTCGCTTCAAATCCCGATCAATGATGATTTCCCGGATGAACAGCTCTTGACGATATCTTGCGAACCCTGGTTCGCAGATATTGTGAACTATTTGGCCACGGGATTACTACCGAATGAATGGACAAGTCAGGACAAACTTCGCTTCTTATCCCAAGTAAAACATTTTTACTAGGAGTACTGTCCTGACCAGATTATTCGTCGGTGTGTTCCTGACAATGAATTCAAGAGTGTGCTGTCGTTTTGCCACGACCAAGCATGTGGCGGGCATTTTGGCCCCAGAAAGACAGCTGAGAAGATCTTGCAATGTGGTTTCTACTAGCCACAACTCTTCAAAGACGCTTATGATTATTGCAAGACTTGCTCCCGGTGCCAACACATGGGCCGGATATCCCGGAGGAATGAGATGCCGCTCCTACCAATCTTGGTTGTGGAGATTTTTGATGTTTGGGGGATAGATTTCATGGGGCCGTTTCCCAGCTCTTTCGGGAACTTGTACATCCTTCTAGCTGTTGATTACGTCTCTAAATGGGTCGAGGCTGTGCCCAGCCGGACTAACGACAACAAGGTTGTCGTTAGGTTCCTTAAAGAAAACATTTTCTCTCGTTTTAGGCACCCCCGAGCAATCATTAGCGACAATGGAAGTCATTTCTGCAATAAGACTTTCGAAGCCTTGATGCGGAAATACTCCATTAATCATAAGCTTTCTACGCCCTACCACCCCCAAACCTGCGGGCAGGCCGAAGTTTCAAATCGGCAAATCAAGCATATACTGGAGAAGACGGTTTCCAAGAACCGTAAGGATTGGTCTCTGAAACTCACTGATGCCCTTTGGGCATTTAGAACCGCTTATAAGACCGACCTTGGCATGTCTCCCTATCGGCTTGTGTACGGAAAAGCTTGCCACCTTCCTGTCGAAATAGAGCATCGCGCATTTTGGGCGATAAAAGAGCTGAATCTGTCTCTAGAAGATGCGGGTAGCAATCGGAAGCTGCAACTGAACGAACTGAATGAGCTTAGGGATGAGGCTTACGACAAAGCGGTTGTCGTTAAGAATCGAACGAAGGTGTTTCACGATAAACACCTTTTGCGCAGAACCTTTGTACCTGGTCAGCAGGTACTTCTCTACGACACCCGACTTCACTTCCATCCTGGAAAGCTCAGATCTCGCTGGAAAGGGCCGTATTTCGTGCGGAATGTGTATCCGCATGGCGCTGTGGATTTGGAGAATCCAAAGGACGGTTCATTTTTCAAAGTGAACGGACATCGACTAAAACCGTACCTTAGCGCCGAACCAACAGAGGAGCTCCTGTTCTTACAGGAGCCGGTTTACCCTGAATGAGCTTCCTCTGCCTACCTCCAAACTTCGGCTATCCAGCCAAGAACAGCGGACACTGTTCCAAATAAGTTTGGGGGTATGCACAAACCATTTTGTATATATTTGTGTATATTCTTTTTCTTTTTCTTTAAAAACAAAAACCAAATAAAAAAAAATTGTGTGTCGCTAACCGACAATTTTGAACCTTCCAACTGCTCTCTTCATGCAACGACAGTGAGGACACTGTCCAGTTTAAGTTTGGGGGTACGCTCGGTATGCATTTCTTACCTTCGCATTCATATGTACATTTTGCATCTGCATATTTAAATCCATAAAATCCATAAAAATTTGAAAATTTTCTAAAAATATAAAAACCTTTTTGTCAAGTTAACTTGTGGAAGAACTCTGATTCAACATTCGACGGTTTTTGTTTGAAAAAATAGGAATAACTAGATCTTATGTTTGGATTTTAAAAACCTGAAAGATAACTCTCCTTTGAAGTTAACTATAGCTGATATACGTCTTTACATCACACTACACGTGTCGTGAGTTTTTGGGAATTTGATGACAAGTTTTTAATGTTTAAAAACTTTTAAACATATAAATGATTTTCTGAGGATCAAATAGGTTTGTTCTGAAATAAGTAATGTCAAGAATAGTTTATGAAGTAAGTGAATATGAAGGAATGTTATTGATGCCGTAATTGGAGCTAAGTCTGAAAAATAACCCATCTGAAACTTGATTGGAATGATTACACACCAAACCCACTAAACACGTCTTTTATCCAAAAAAATAATTGAACTGCCGGTTATATCTCCGTTCGTATTAAATCATCTGATTTTCACGCCAAACTTTCTTTTGTTTTTGGACATAGGTAACTTGAGTAATTAAGTCCGCTGGGGCGTTTCTACACCTAATGCCCTAAAACCAACTGGTTTGGATGCATTGGCCCAAAGCTCGCTAAGAAGCCTAGAAAGTTCAGTTTTAAAACAAAGTCAAGCAAGTGTTCTCTCCGAGTTAAAATTCCTAACGGTTCTTTGTGTGAGAATAATCTTGATAAAAGACAGGCTTTTATAAAAATTTTAACGGAGATATGAAGGTTTTATTCTATGATAAAGACTATTGCACGTTCACAGAGGTGTGTATGAAATGAAAACAAGAAAAAGGTAGAGTGAAGAATAAGACCTAGTTTCCTGTTATGAAAGATAGAAATTCTGAAGTTGAAACCTCACTGGAAAACGAAACTTGAAAAATGCTTAACTCTTTATAAAACTTATGTGATCCATTTAAAATGGTTATCTGGGATTTATTGTGCGACATGATGACTTTATTCGACCTTTCGAGAACTTAACGACACTATACGCACTGCACGTAAAGACATATAAAATCTGTAGTTAAATAAGAAGCGAGGTGTGAGAAATAAAGGTTCGATGGTCTAGACTTAGGATTATAGAATTGTTATTTTTTAAAACAAAACTTTAGGGTTTGAAGCTTAGTTATTTTACAAAACCAACTTGACCGGATTTTGTGGGTAGTATCCGCTGAAAACCCTCAGGAGACAACACTCCTCCTACTAGGGACACCTAGAGGTTTAACGGCTTGTTGCACATGCTCAGTGCAATCGCGTTCCCTGCGAAAGTGAGGTTAGGAATTTTTTGTGAATAAAATGGTTTTGCTCGGGACGAGCAAAAGATAAGTTTGGGGGTATTTGTTCATCGCATATTTTTGTATATTTGTACCGCCCATTCTTAATCACATTGCATACATGTAAGTGCTTTTTATCCGTATTTGCTGCATGTTACAGATTACAGGTTTCCAGTCCAAGAGAGAGCAAATCCGACAAAATCACCACATTTACGGCAAAAATCCAGAACATCTGTCACAAACAGATAAAAGCCGGGTTCCAGCATCCGTCCCGTACCAGTTCAGAAGAGGGGACGAAAAGAGTCGTCATTTGGGACTAAAGGAAAAATTGAAGTCAAAAATGGTGAAAGTCAAAAGTGAAAGAAATGAAGAAGTCTTGGATCAGAAATCTGGAGATTTTCTGGTTGAATTATTGCAATGTAAAGTGTTCAAAGATCAGGAAAAATGAGCACAAGACAGAGGAAAAAAACAACCAGAGTTTGGCCACCTAACCGCCGCGCATGCGCGGCCAAAGCCCCACTTTGGCCGCGGATGCGCGGCTGCCACGTGTCCTCGCAGTGTGAATTTTTGGGGTTATTCATGTAATTATGTATAGGGTTGTGTTTTACTACCAAACTCTCAGAATCAGGCCTATAAATAGCCCAGAGCAGAACCAAGAGAGGTACTTAGTTTTTATTTGTAATTTTTGTATTAGAATTATTTAGTTTCTAATAAAAGTCCATTTTTCTCCATCTTCCTCCATTAAAACTTGTGAGAGGTTTTGTTGAGTGTGAAGCATGCAAGAAGTGTTCTTTATCTGTATGTGTAATTTGTAATTCCGTTCCTTATATTGCTCGTAATTTTCATTGTTAAACGTAGTTGTTGTTATTTCTTAAAATTGTCGTTTTGATATTTCTTCCATTTTTCGGTTATCCTTACAACCATGATGCTTAGTGTGATCCTTGCCTAAGTGAGGTCCCGAATAGCTAGTTGTGATTTTCTACCTCAATTCTTATTACTCTCTTTCTTTATTTTATTTTTATTTAACTCTTCTAATGGGTGAGTAATTTTTCACTTGTTAGGGTAGGAAACGGAAAGTTTGAAAGACGGAAAACTCCCTCACTTTTCTCTTTTACATTGAACTCCTGTTAATTGATCCACAATCCGCTCCCTACGGCACCCTATTCTCCATAATAGCGGTGATACCCTAGTGAGACCGGTTGTGGTTGAATCAACTTGAGGTTGCGACTAAGAGCCAAGAACGGACGGACAAGGACCAAAAAGAGAAAACGAAGTGTTGGAAAGCCTAGCTTATACTCGCAAGTTTTCTCTTAGTCGTCCTAATCCCTGTTGTTGCCGATTACCGTAACATCAATATTAAGAAGTGGCAAAAGAATCAAGTGAGCGATCCTCCTAACTCAAACCAACCAAATCCTGCCCTTAACAAGTTCTCCTATCATTCATTTTTCAATTAGCTAAACTCAAACAAACCCAACATATTTGGACTTAACTCGTCAAGACATTAAGAAAAAGACTCTCATCTCTCTGTGGATCGACCCGTACTCATCCGGCTAGCTGCAAAGCGACACCGTCCTGATTGCGGTAATTAAACAACTTAAACACGCAGAATCTCTGCCAATCAACCACCTGGCGATGAAGTTCTCTCTCGATCAGGGCAGGGTAGGTTGGGTCTATGGGAACCAGCGGGTCGCGAAGATATGCCTTATCGAAACGTCTTCATTCGAGCGGTCGGCCGACGACGCTGAGGTAAATAATGACATCAAGGGTTCTCTAGACACCCGAGACGAGCGGAAGGAGGTCCGGGGGACGCCGGTCGAACCACTGACCGAGGTGTCCCTGACAGAACGGGACGAGGAAAAAACCGTCCAGGTCGGATCACTCCTGATAGGGACTCAGCGAGACGACCAGGTCAGATTCCTAAGAAATAACTTCGACGTCTTCACCTGGGCGCCTGCTACATGCCTGGGATCGACCCTAAAATCATCTCCCACAAGCTTAGGGTTGATCCTGCAGCCCTGCCCGTCAGACAGAAGAAGCGGAGCTTCACCCCGGTCAAACAGAAGGCTATCGAAGAGAGGTTGATCGGCTTCTCGCTGCCAACTTCATTAGGAATGTGCCCTACTCGAAATGGCTGGCGAACGTAGTTCTGGTCAAGAAGACAAGCGGGAAGTGGCGCATGTGTGTCGACTTCATCGACCTCAATAAGGCCTGCCCCAAGGACAACTATCCACTCTCTCGGATAGATCAGCTCGTCGACAGCTCAGCCGGCCACAAGCTGTTGAGTTTCATGGATGCTTTCTCCGGCTACAACCAGATCCGTATGAATCCGGAAGATGAAGATCCACCGCGTTCACAATGGACCAGGGGGTATATTGTTATAAGGTGATGCCCTTCGGCCTCAAAAACGCCTGGGCCACGTACCAACGGTTGGTCAATCGCATGTTCAAGCCATAGATCGGCAGGAATATGGAGGTCTACGTTGACGACATGCTCGTCAAAGCCGTCTCGACGGCCGACCATGCTAAGGATCTGGGCGAGGCCTTCGAAGTGCTCCGCAAGTTCAAAATGAAGCTAAACCCCGCCAAGTGCGCATTCGGAGTCACCGGGGGAAAGTTCCTCGGGTTCATGGTCACTCATCGTGGAATCGAAGCCAACCCAAAGAAAATCAACGCTATCCTCAACATGGCCGCGCCCAAAACTAACGTCGAAATCATGCGGCTCACGGGACGGGTCGCCGCTCTGAGCCGCTTCATGTCCAGGTCAGGGGAGAAATGCCTCCCGTTCTTTAAGGCTCTGAGAAAGATCCCGAGGTTCAAGTGGTCGGAAGAGTGCCAAGCCGCCTTCGACCAATTGAAGAAGCACCTCGCGACGCCACCACTGCTCACCCGACCAGTCGAAGGAGACGAGCTGTCGCTGTATCTAGCGGTATCCGATCAAGCAGCAGGCTCGGTGCTCGTCCGGGAGGTCGACGGAGCGCAGAAGCCGGTGTACTATGTGAGCCACGTATTTAAGGACGCGGAAACGAGGTACCCCGCCATAGAGAAGATTGTCTTAGCCCTCGTGGTGACCTCAAGGAAGCTGCGACACTACTTCCAAGCACACACCATCATCGTCCTTACCGAGCGCCTGTGGGGGGCTATCCTTGCTTCACCAGAGTCCTCGGGCCGCTTAGAAAAGTGGAGGTGGGAGCTATCTCAGTTTGATGTGAAATACCGCCTGAGGCAGGTCATCAAAGAGCAGGCTCTGGCCGACTTCATTGTTGAATGCACCATCCCTAGAAAGAAACCGGAGTCCACGCCGCCCCTCACAACTCAGTGTCCTATCGCGGAGAGGCCTGGATCGGATCCTGAGTCGGTCATCTACGTCGACGGGTCTTCAACCGAGGAAGGCTGTGGTGCCGGCCTCATTATCCGGGGCCTGAACGAAGCAGAAATGGAGTACTTTCTAAAGCTCGGTTTCAAGGCCTCGAACAACGCGGCAGAGTACGAGGCCCTCCTGGCCAGACTGCGCATGGTCGCCGGGCTGGGGCTGAAGATAATTCGAATCCGCAGCGACTAGGCCCTTGTTGTCGGACAAGTGACTGGCCGCTTTGAAGCTCGGGAGCCTCTGAGGGTGAAGTACCTGGACGAGGTGAGGAAGCTCCGGAGGAACTTTGACGAAGTCCAAGTAGAACAAATACCCAGGCAACTGAATGCCCAAGCCGATGCCCTGAGCAAGCTGGCTTCGTCATACTCGGCCAACAATAAGCGGTTTATCCTCTTCGAAACCTTACCTCAGCCCAGCGTGGAAGACGGAGCGACAACACTCCACGTGTATGCGACACAGGAGGGCGACTAAGATTGGAGGAATCCCCTCGTGGAATTCCTGAAGGACGGTACGCTCCCAGAGGATTGGGAAGCCGCCCGCCGCCTCCGGGCCAAAGCCCGCTACTTCATCTAGAGCAATGGAAACCTTTACAAGAAGTCCTTCACTCATCCCCTGCTCCGATGCGTTGACCCACACGAAGCTGACTACATCCTCCGGGAAATCTATGAAGGGGTTGGCGGTGCGCACCAAGGGGCCCGAACCTTGATCCAAAAGGCATTGCTTCAGGGGTACTACTGGCCCACTATTCATGAGGACGTCCAGAAGCTAGTCATAAGATGCAAGAGTTGCCAGCTCCATGGCAGCATCCCCCGCCTCCCCGCTACCGAGCTGATCGCCCTGACATCCCCATGGCCATTCACCCAGTGGGGATTGGACATGATCGGCCAGTTCCCTACTGGTACAGGCGTGCACAAATACGTCCTCGTCGTAGTAGACTACTTCACCAAGTGGATCGAGGCCGTCCCCATCAGGAAACCGAACACCACCACTACTATCAAGTTCCTGCAAAACAATCTGATACTCCGGTTCGGCATCCCGAGATGTATCATCACCGACGACGGGACGAACTTCGAGAACGAGAAAGTGAAAGACTTCTGTAAAGAATATCATATCTTCATGAAGTTCGCCGCGGTCGCGCATCCCCAATGCAATGGGCAGGCCGAAGTCGCTAACCGAGACGTCCTCCGGGGTTTCCGAACCCGCCTAGAAGGGCGACAAGGCAGTTGGGTCGAAGAATTGCCTCGGGTCTTATGGGCCCTGCACTATTCAAAGAAAACCCCTACCGGGGAAACCCCCTTCAGTCTCTGCTATGGGACCGAGGCAATGGTCCCAGCGGAGATTGGGCTACCCAGTCATCGGGTCGAGCACTTCGACAACGATGTGAATACCTTGGCGCTACGGACCAACCTGGACATCTTGTTGGAGAAGAGAGATCGGGGCCAGATCAGAGCTGCCGCTTATCAACAACAAACTACTCGATACTACAACGCTCGGGTCAAGCACCGCTCCTTTCAGACCGAGGATCTGGTCCTACGACGAAACGAGTTCGTTGATCAAGGCAGGCTACACAAGTTCTCCCCGAGGTGAGACGGTCCCTTCCTCGTCTCTGAGGTGCTCCCCGGCGGGGCCTACCGCCTGCAAGATGCGGACGGGCGCAAGCTCCCACGGCCTTACAACGCCGAGAAGTTCAAGCTATACCAATGAGGCCAAGGCCAACAAGTATGTACCCCTCCTTTCACAAAGACGATGTAAACGCTTTCCAAAAATCCTTTCCATTCGAATAAAGAAACGTCAAAACATTGTGAATAAAGTCTTTTCTTTGCGATCCAAAGCTCTCCTTAGAGGCAGCTCAGCAGCTACCCTGCTCAGCTATCCCCGGCTAGTAGCTTCCTACCGCGACCGACAGGGATCACAAAGCCCTCCTTAGAGGTAGCTCAGCAGCTATCCTGCTCCGATATCCCCGGCTGGTAGCTTCCTACCATGACCGACAGGGATCATAAAGCCCTCCCAGAGGCAGTCGAGCTCGAGGATCCCTCACTCGGCTATCCTTCGGGACAAAAGCCCTCGACAAGAGGCACCAGGCAGTAACCCAGCCCGGCCAAGGGTCCTTAGTAGGCTTCTTACATCCCCTCCCACGCTAAGGACCAAAGTCCTCCCAGAGGCAGTCGAGTCCTTGCTTGGCTATCCCCGGCTGGTAGCTTCCTACCACAACCGACAGGGATCAAAGTCCTCGCCAAGAGGCACTGGGCAGTAACCCTGCTCGGTCCCCGTCCTGAAGGATCAAAGCCCTCACATGAAGCAACCGAGCAGCTACCCTGCTCGGTCTTCTCCGGCTGGTAGCTCCCTACCCACGATGCCATGGATCGAAGCCCTCGCAAGAGGCATCCGAGCGGCTGCCCCGCTCGGTCATCCCAGGCTAGTAGTTGCCTACCCGCGATGCCAGAAATCAAAGCCCTCGCTAAGAGGCGACCGCGTAGCTTCATTGCCCGGTCAACCTTAGTTAGCTTCTTACAGCCCCTACAACACTAAAGACCAAAGTACTCCCAGAGGCAGTCGAGTCCTCGCTTGGCTATCCCCGGATGGTAGCTTCCTACTACAACCGACGGGGATCAAAGTCCTCGCAAGAGGCAACCGAGCAGCTACCCTGCTCGGTCATCCCAGGCTGATGAATCCCTCTCCCCGATACGAACGGAACACAAACGAAATACAAACCGAGCGACAAACGACTCGCCTACCGGAGTAACAACAACAAGTGGCTGATCTAACGACGACGACTCACGGCCCAACATCGGTGCAAAGTGTGTAGAGACGTACGAATGTGTGGAACCTGGGTCGAATAATACCCGTGCGTCGGAAGAACAAACTGGCAAAGTACCTATCACAACGGCATTGGATGCCTGCGCATCCTGTGGTGTCAAAGCAAAAACTCGGGCCTGTCCTCCACCGATAGCGGGCTGACCTCGACCTCGGCCTCTGCCTCCTTGTCCTCTCTGAACAGGACCGCCGCCTCCACGGCCTCTCGGTGCACCTAACTGGCGTGGAGCATCGCCTGGGGTAGGAAGTAGGGCTCTCTGAGGAGGGGGTGGTGATGGTGGTAGGGTCACGTGCGGAACTGTCGCTGCTCCCTGTCGTCTCACCGGGCAGTCTCTGACAAGATGGTGCAAACTCCCGCACCCAAAACATCCTGGCGACGGCTGCTGCCCCTGGGAATAAGAACCATATAACTGTCCTCGCCCAAATCCTCTGCCAGGCCTATCTCTAGGAAAGAATCTGGCGCGCTGCCTCTGAGGCGGTACATCGGTGCGCATCCTCTTCGGCCCAGAAACGGCCGGAGTCTGTGATATGCGTGCCTCCATCCGTAATGCCGTATCCCTAGCCGCTGAATAAGTGTCGTAGTGTTGGGCGCCAATGGCAAGGTATAGCTGGGCATCAAGTCCCTGTACGAACCTCTTCACCATCTTCTCCTCGGTATCCACCAAATACTGAGCATATCGGGATAACTGTGTGAACTGGATATCATACTCAGACACCGTCATCCCAGGTGTCTTGACTAAGGCCTCGAAACTGCGAGCTCTGGCGTCACGAACGCTCTCTGGAAGGAAACGGGCTAGAAAGACCGCTGTAAACTCGACCCAAGTCATAGGCGGTAGATCTGCAGCTCGACCTCTCAAGACTGACTCCCACCATGTCTGCGCGAGACCCTCTAGTCGGAAACTCGCAAGCTCTACCCATCGATCATCCGAACATCTCAGCGAACGGCAGATCCTGGCTAAACTGTCAAGGAACGTCTGTGGGTCCTCCGCTGTCTCGGTGCCTGTGAATACTGGAGGTCTCAGCCTCATGAAATCCTGTAGTGAAACCGGAATGGCCACGGTGGTAGTAGTAGGAGCAGGTATCATGGTCGTCTGTGATGTAGTAGGTACGTCATCCGGCCTCGGTGTACGAATGGCTGCAACTAGGGATCCTACCATCTGACGCAGCTCCTGCATGCCTCCCATCATCTGTCGCAACTCCTCCATACCGGTCTCGAGCCTATCCATACGGCCTGGGGAAGGTGGATCGGTCTGTCCCTGCGGCGTAGGCATACCACCCTGCTCAGTCCTAGTCTCGGACGAGCCAGCTCGAATCTCGTCTCTGGCGGCAGCCCTCTGTGCCCTCGTAGCCTTCGGCGGCATAGTGGCTGTTACAGGAAAACGGATAGTAAGAACAGTGCAATAGGATCATAGGATACACGGAATTGAAGAAGGAAATTTCCAAGCAAGTATCCTAAAGTCACTTAGGCGGAGTACCGTATCGTAAGTATGCCGCGGACATACGCACGCTACGTTACCCTGCTTAAGTCACTTACTCCATCTACCAAGGGTCATCCTACACTCACAAAGGTAAACCTATCGCTCTGATACCAACTTTGTCACGACCCGCAGGGTACGGAACGTGACTGGCACTTAAGTTTACGAAACGTCTAAAGGCGTCCGTAAAATAAGTAAGCCAAAAGCCCAGAAAAACAAAACCAATTAAGCAAAAGAGTGAAGAAAACCCAACATTCGAAAGCAAGTTTATCAAATAAGTCATGTGAAACACTTTTTAAAAACAATACCAACTTTTCCCGAAAATTTCGGCAGAGTCTCCTTTGTAAATACTGACCCCCAAAAATGGGTACAACAAAATATATACATGAATCCAACAAAATAGGGCATCCCCAAGCGGGAGCTAGCTCTTCGCCATAAGGCGGTCACAAATCCCACGCAATGTAAATGACAACAAGCATAATAAAGCATAAGGAAGCATGAAAAAAGGTAGCATGTCGGCTCAAGTGAGCTCGACCCCAAAATACAGCATAAAATCCACAAACCTCACTGTCTCATCTCTAGGTCAATATACAATAATCTGGTGGAAAACAGTAGATGGAGTACACTATATACAAGAATATACAAGGTGGTACAAAAAATAACATAACCCACCTATGAGCAAAACTCGAGCTCAGGCAAAAGAGGCAAAAGACAAGTGCACCCGCCGCTACTGAACTGACGGAGCGGACCTGCAAAAGACTGTGGCACAACGGGGGTGAGTTGCCAACTCGTGAGTAATAAATAACATCTACAAAGGCTATCGTATGCATGCACACAAGCATCCTAACATCTATAATACAGGTAAGACTGGATGCACTAGCAGGTGTGTATATAACATCAGTGTACTAATATGTATGCAACATGAATATCTGAGGTCTCAATAGGTATATATAAGAAATATTTTATCTCTTTTTGTTTTTGAAACTCTTTTAGAATGCCAGCATAATGTCAATGAATCCACGAAAATCGGTGTCCAGCAACGACACCCAAAAAGCTGTCTCAAATCTCATAAATCCATGTCATAGTGTCTCTGGCCTCAGCCATCCGGCTGACCCATCTCAGTATCAATATATCATCCTCTCGCGGCCCCGGTCGGTATCCTCTGGATATCCGCCGTGCCCAATGAAGTCACCGGTAGGTAATCCGTCCCCTGCCAGGCTCATCGTCATCACCACGAGCTTCTTGCCCCGGGGTACCCTACCGGGCCCACCATGTACCCGAAACGGTTCATCCAACTCCTCGAAACGGGTCTCCAAAAACCACAGCAAACTCATGGTGGACGACACTTACATCACTAGAAAACCGCAATTTACATATTTTAAAAAATGTAATAAGTTTAGAAATTTTGCGGTTTCCCCCCGAAATCCAGCAATATCATAAAATCCCAAGAAATCCTCATAAGTGCATATATCAATGATAATGAGTGCGTATGATATCAATAATCAAGTTGCGATGTGTGATTAATGTATTAAGCATGAACAATGAATATGATGAAGTACATGCACATGAATAGCAATCCTAGGGTTTCATTTTAAGGAAATAGCACAATTTAAGTATCAATTAGTAAAAGGTTTAAATTAAAGGTTATCTAGTGTGGTGGCATGGCAATTACCAGGGTGTGTGTGTAAACATGAATAGTGCTCGTGCTGCATATAAAAACCTGGTAATGGTGCATGTGTCATACAATTGAGTTTGCATATATGGATATAACATATTGATCTACTTGCAGCAATTATCATGCCAGTATTATTATTCTAATGTCACAAGTGATTATCCAATTTACTATTTTCCAGTTTACTAAATCTATCGGGCGACTTGCGCCATCCAAACGATCGTCCCCCGTAGATGTTAAATCTACTCACCGGAATCCCTGGCTAGCTGTGTCCAATCACCGCCTTTCCTTTTCGCGCCGCGTCTGACGTTTCCGCGACCGAACCTGGAATTTACATCAGTACCAGACATAAGGTTACACATTCAAGAACGACGCAAAACCCCAACGAAACTACTAAAGTTCGCTAACTAGGTACAACGTGCACAAAGTGCGCGGAACACACGCGAAAATCGCAAAAACTGCCAAAAAAACGCCGATTTGGGTCGCCCGGCAAAATTAAAACCCGACTACCCAAAAACCGCACTCACGCATCCTAAAAGTCGTAGGACAAGCCAACACAATCATCAAGATGCCACAATTAATTCATCACATAGCTTTTATAAAAATCTAGTAAGCAGAAATTGCAATTTGATGCAAATATCGACAATTTAGCGACAAAGTCAACACCACCCAACACCAACATCCAAACTAACCAAATAGCTAGCCAAAACACAAATTCTAAACCATTAACTAAGCTTAAAAACCTAATTTACATAACAAAACCTTCTCTTGATTTTTGTAATTAGCAAACATAAACCAAACTATATATGAAAAACCTTAATTTAACACTATATTTTAGCCTAATAAGCAAATTAACCACTTAGATTAAGGTTAGCAAAACACTAGATAGCAAATTAGGTTTAATCACTTAAATAATGCTTTCTAAAACTTAATCCACTCACTAATCAAGCTTCACAAACCAATACCAACATAAACCCTCTCTTGAAATTTCAAAACAACAATTCCACCCTTCTAAAATTAACTAATTTAGAAAAATTGAAAACTATATCAACAAGGTAACTATATAGATTAGTTCATTAACAACTAACTTAACTATAAACAACTTAATTAACTATTATGGCTTTCAAACCCTAGTTAGAATTTTCAAGCAAAACCTAAGAAAACTAGATTAAACTACACTAAATTAACACTAAACCATATAACATAAGAACTTAAACAAAGAATTTACCATGAAAGAAATTATACCTCTTGATCAATGGATCAAGCAAGAAGTTTGCTCCAAAGAATGGCTTCCTAGCTCCAAGATTCAAGCAAGAATGGCTAAGGATAATGATAGCATAAGGATTTTGTTTGGATTTTTGGAATTAATTCATGGATTTTGATGTATTTTCTTGAAGGAAAATGAAGAAAAATGCAAAGAAAAGAGATGAGGAAGAGGGGTGCAGGTTTCGGCCAGGTAGGAGGTATGGGGGAGGGTGTGGGGTGAGTGGGAAGGTCAAGGGTCAAGTTCCAAAGTCAATGTATCATACTTTATCCAATATATTTAAATTAATCCATAAACCAACAATTTAACTCAAGAAAGAAACCAAGAAGAGAGAGGCCAGAAATTTCTGGTCTCACACAAGGTGGGGCTGTCCTAGGGCTGAGGAAAAAGATAGAGGGGTTTTACAAAAGAAATTTTATGCAAAAAGGCCCCCTACAACTCAAAAATTGCAAGTTTTAGCCCAAAATTCAATAAATTCGTTTCAATTCATAAAAATTTGTTAAAAATCAAAATAAATTACTAAAAATTCATGTTATCACTAGATTATAATTATCATAATTTTAGAGATTAAAATTAGCCCGGAAAAATTTGTATTTATCGCTTATTTAATGTATTTTCTTACCAGCTTAAAATAATATTAAAAAATTGAAAAATAGGGAAAAAATTTTAAATGACCAAAATTTCATAATTAACTCATTAGCTACTAGAAACAAGTAATTACCTATCCATTTTAGGTATAATTAGCCCTAAACTGCAAAATATCGAGAAAGACAGTTTTCGGAAAAATACCGAATTTTCACCGAATTTCAGGAAAACACCAAAACGACTTTTCAAGACGCTACATCATCCCAGGCTAGTAGTTGCCTACCCGCGATGCCAGAAATCAAAGCCCTCGCTAAGAGGCGACCGCGTAGCTTCATTGCCCGGTCAACCTTAGTTAGCTTCTTACAGCCCCTATAACACTAAAGACCAAAGTACTCCCAGAGGCAGTCGAGTCCTCGCTTGGCTATCCCCGAATGGTAGCTTCCTACTACAACCTCGCAAGAGGCAACCGAGCAGCTACCCTGCTCGGTCATCCCAGGCTGGTAGTTGCTTGCCCTCGACGCCAGAGATCAAAGCCCTCGCCAGGAGGCTACCGCGCAGCTTCGCTGCCCGATCATCCTTAGTGGGCTTCTTACAGCCCCCACCAACACAGAGGATCCGAGGCCCCAAAAAGGGGCAACAAGTCTATCCGAGTCTAAGCGATCCCCCTCGACTTCGGGGCCATGGAGATGCCTCCTCGGCAGTACTTGACAAGTGATCAAAATCAACTTGACGAACAATCGCTAGACAGATAGCTGACCCATCTTGAACATGAACCTGTACTTTATATATATATATATATTCATGGATTTGGCCAAGACCTGTAAACTATACAATACAATACACGGGGATAAAGGGCTAGATTGGTACGGAACGTATATCGTGGCTTGAAAGGTCACTTAAAAGACACCCACATGAATTCACGTGTCATTGTCCTATGGGTTATGACGGAGCCTTGTACGACATGTTACTATAGTCCACAGGGTAACATGGACTACTCTCGTATACATGAATACCTTCATTATCAAATTACAAACAACCACGTTAGAATAACTATCTTACACCTGTAAATAAATATGCTTAGATACTCTTATATATAACCTTGCCTGTTCATATTCACTTGATTTTTATTCACTTTCATTCATCATTACTTATTTCTTTCGGGGACTTATCGAGCGCTAGTTCGCTGACGACATTCCTCTATGTTTCTTTTCTTTGGAATGTTCGTCATGAGGACCGGACTTTAAGGATATAGAGCCGAGCCGGGAGGACTTGGACCAGTTCGCTACTCAGCTTGACTATTAGCTCCTGCTTGTATTTACTTTTAGTATACCATTGTTTTAGGCATTTGCTTTATCATTGTATCTTTTATTTACAAACAGTTGTATGTAAATTTGAATGTAAATAAAGTTGATGTTTCATCTTATTACTCTTGTTGTTCTTGTACATTGCTACATTGCATAATTACGCTTAACGTATTCTCATAGTAAATACGTTGTGGGCTTGCCACGTCACCGTTTCCGTCTACTGGGAAGCGGAGCATGACAGATGTCTGAAGTTCAATTGAAAAATCCCAATGGCTATATTTTTTCAAAATATTTCTTCATCAGGCGTCAGCCCCATATAGCTGTAGACGTCTATCGATCATTTTAAAGAAGGAGACTTAAAACACAGATTGAAGACATACGTCTTAAACGAAATTAACCAGACGTCTGAAGAACAAAAAATCCTTCATCAGACATCTATCCAAAAGAACTGCAGACATCTGGTTTTCCAAAACAAATAACAGAGTGCAAGGAAAAGCTCGGCAGACGTCTGAAATTATAAAAATCTTTTTTGAAAACCTTCATCAGACTTCTGTCCATATGAACTGCAGACGTCTGTCTCTCAAAAAAAATAGGCCATATGAAAACACTGAGAGAATCCAGACATCTGAAGAAGCATTGGGCAGACGTCTGAAGCACAAAACGCATGAAAACTGATATATCTGACACTTGGGGTTTTTATTCAAACACGGTAAGACGACAAACATGTGAAACACATGGGGACAGACATCTGAAGTGTAAAAACTCATAAACTTGTGTTTTATGATGAAAATCAATTTTAAATCGAAAACCCTAAAGTTCATGCAAAACGTTTGTGCTAGCGTGTGTGGGTGTTCAAGAGCTCTAATTGATATAAACCATAATCGATCAAGTACTTACAAAGATTCCTATGTCGGTATCATATTTCTTCAAAATCTTGAATCTTCATCGTCTCGACTCAAGCTCTTGAAACTTTGGCACTTCACTTGAACTTGCGTTAGTTGATTGATCTTCAAATTGGTTTCGACACTTGACATTTCAAAATCGAACATGCCAATCCACGCACTTGCGTCTTGAAGTCGATATTTGAACATCAAATCTTGATCTTGACTTCGACGCTTCAACTTGGAGTTCGGCTTCTAACTTCTCGAAACTATTCGTAGCTTGAATTCTTAAACACTTGTTTCTCGGCTACATAGCTTGAACTCATGAGCTTGATATGTAATTTGGGAAGCTCCCGTCCATATCCTCCAACCTCCATTAGAAAATCTGTTTAAGCTCAATTTCCATCCATCCTCCCTTATACGCTTATGTCGTGAGATATCCGATATCCTGAAATTCAATCTCAAAGTGACCAAGCATATTATATACAGTGTTATGAAATAAGCAAGATAGTAAACACTAGTATATGAAACTTTCATTGTTGATATCAAAAGTTATGAATAGTATATCAATATCAAGATATAAATCAAACTCAAAGCATGATATATATATATATATATATATATATATATATATATATATAGATATATATATATATTGTGAGTTACCAAAACAATAAATGAGAGTAATATATCGATATCAAAGAATATAACACAAGTAAAGCATGTCGATATAGATATA
The DNA here is from genome assembly GCA_030015575.1 of Agapanthus africanus. NCBI lineage: Eukaryota > Viridiplantae > Streptophyta > Magnoliopsida > Asparagales > Amaryllidaceae > Agapanthus > Agapanthus africanus. Next base: position 364,357,372 of record JASDDO010000008.1, read on the forward strand.
TTACTCGGTATACACAAAATATAGGAAAAGCAAGCTAAACCACAAGTGTATATAAGTTTACTGTCAATAGAGTAAAATAAGATAAGCAAGTGATACTAAACAAACCATTCATGTTTAAACTATCATCAAAACCAAATAATAGGATCATCGAAATCCATAAGTCATCAGGCGTGCTTTTTGCCGCCACCTAACGTAAAAAGTCTTCTAGGGCCTCTTTCATCCATTATATATATATATATACATATATATATATATATATATATATATATATATATATATATATATATATATATATATATATATATATAACGGGTTGTCATCTAGTTAGGTTATAATTACATAGCCCAATCCGACCGTCAAATCGACGATCCGCTCTGGCCATCTTGTTCCACACATAGAGTGATCTATGTGTGTAAAATTTTGATCGATATGATGCATTACAGGTGATGGCTCAAGCATTTAAAAATTGGACGGTTGTTAAACACAATAAAAATGTCATATATTTAGGACACTCGATCGAAGACATAGACGGTGTCAAAATGATTAAAATTTTATACACATAGATCACTCTATGTGTAGAACAACTTGACCGAAGCGGATCGTCGATTTGACGATCGGATTAGGCTATGTAATATGTTAACTGACGGTTTAATATCAGCTGGTTAGCTGATAACCCGTTCCCCCTCTCTCTCTACACACACACACTAGATTTTTTGCACGTTCCATGGACGTGGTTTGTTATCTTCTTGCAAATATAAAATATTATTTCACATATCACTTTTACACAAAACACAAATTCAAATAAAAAATTTACTAAATAAAATAGTATTTATATTTATGTTTATAATAATATATAATAAATAGAATCAGGGATAACAAGGTATCTATCATCTGCAAAAAGTAAAAATTTAATTAGCAATTAATGGATTAAATAAGAGTAATCTATCTGGCTTATGCAACAATAGGGCTCATAAATTCTGAATTATACAAAAAAATAGAAAGATGCAAACTTTTACAAAAAAGATAAATAAACAACACATATATAAAAATATATCAGAGTTATGTAAAAAATAAAGGCAAATAAAAAATTTATTCAATAAAAATTCTAATAATTATTACCATAATCAGATTAGTGTAATTCTGCTTAGCTTGTGCAAAAACTATCTTCATATCATCTGAAAAAATTATAAAATAAGAAAAGATAAATTAAACACTGAATCTTTTCTAAGAACAGTGTGAAAATTTTGCAATAATAAAAAATATAGAAATAAATAATCACGTTTAATTAAAAAGAAAACATTATTGATCATATGTAAATTAAAATATAGAGAGAGGAGAGATGATAAGGGTTTATATAGCATATGAGTTTGTTTGAATAAACAAAACAAAATTTGTAGATATATTATAGATATAGGAAAATATGTAAATTGAATCTTATGTAAGCCAAATAATTCAAAATAAACTAATAATATTAAACTTTATTTCTAATTTTAAAGGATTCAAAAATAAAAATTTAGCTTAATCATAACTTAAAGGTAAAATAAAATGAATTTTCATTTAAGAGTACTTTAAATATAGACGAGGATAAGTGCAGAAATAAATAGATTATAAATAAGAGAAAATAAATAAATTTTATATTTATTTATTAAAAAAATATTTTTCAATAATATTGTAAATAAATCTTGGTTTGCTTTTTATATATACATAAGAAAAGTAAAGGATAAAAATATTAACTCATAACTCAATTTATATTTAAATAAACTACTTTATAAAAATAGATTCTGAGTTTGAAATTTGAAACAATTGATATTGTTGGATATATGTATGCCCTAGAGGCCATTATGAAATAGTGTATGTACTGATGTGTGTGTGTGTGTATTCAGAGGACAGTCTTGCTCGACATGATAGTATGCTATCTGGTTTCACTTTATCATATGTTCACTTGATCATGTTTATATTCATTTGGTACATGTTGATAAAGCCCTAAAGATATTGGCTTGACTACTGGGATTATGATGCGGACATACTAGTGGGACATCTGTAGTTTATAAGCATATCCTTGAAATATTCCTAGTCGTAGGTATATCGAGACAGGGCATCGATATTCCAGTGTAGACTAGCGTATACCATTCTTGTTCCATATGATGGGCGATGGATGATCCCATATCCGTCTGGTGTGTTGACACCAAAGATAGTATACGGGTGCTCAGTGAGACTGGGTACACTGAACGGACTGACCGAGAACTCCTATGTGGTATTATATCATACGTCGGATAGCAGTTCTCAGGTGACAATGGTACAGGTTAGTCTGTAGACCCGAGATCGTCATAGAGTCTTGTGTGTCCTCCCACTGTACTTTGATCTCCACCCTACTACGGCTCTACTGAGTCGTACAAACAGGTGGATTTTGGGTATAGTCCCGAGGCATATGGAGGCAGTGAGCGATAGGAGAGGTTTCGTCTCTCCCGATATTGGGGGTTAATGTTGTGCTGTGCACGATTGGCTATAACAAGAAGTCCCTGGCCAGGGCTGCTGAGATATTACTGATAAGTGTTATCAGTAAGTTTCTCGATCTGTTATAGACCATATACCGTCATGACTTATTGAGTTATTGGGGTCGACGATTCCATCCCTAGACTCAATATGCAGCATATCTGACGAATAGACCGGACTGTACGGTAAGTGTTGCCAGTTGGATTGACAGGAGTTTTGGCAGGCTCGCTTGTTCTTCTTCTGATCGCTCAATACTCGGGTGGCCGTTACGTTTAGCTGACCGCTTGCGGCTTGTAAATGTTTGATATGATACTGTTGGCGTATTGACGAGTTTTAGAGTCCCACATAGAAGTTTCTCGGCTCAGGCGAAACGAAGTGGTGCGCATATGAGATATGTACGGAAGCTCGATTAAATACGAGTATGTGATACTATATTTTAATCGGGCGTTTTATACTAGTCGGGTCGTATGAGATATGACCGGTTTATTGAATCAAGTGTTGATTTAATATTGACTTTTATCTCATTTATTTAAACCTTTTTCTTTTAATGGATGCATACATGTATATGTACATGATGATGTGCATACACACATACATACATGCATATGTATCATGGTTGATGATACAAAATAGATGGCAATATAAGAATCACATGGTTCATAATTTAATATATGATATTTTTGAATTAAGTTAAAGATAAAGGAAAATATATAATGACTTATTTCTTTTTAAATGACTCATTTCTTCTACACTTTTCCATGGTTGACTTTGACTTAAGCATGGTTTATTTTCCTTTGCCTTTTAACTCAAGAAGAAATATCTAGATATTATTTATTAACTATGGTTATTATTATGATATTTATCTCTCTCTCTCTCTTTTTCTTTTTGCATTATTCATCCAAAAGAAAAAATATCAATCCATCTTCTTCTTCCTCTCTTTAGCTCTCTCTTGAGTTCTAAATTGAGTTAGATAAATAAAAGGAAAGGGTATTAAGTGAGATTAGCAACCACTTCATCATCCTACACAACCCTTGCTACTTTGTGTAGGGTGTTTTGCTTCAAGGATTTCAAAGATCAAGTGAAGTAATAAGCTTTGGGCAAAGGACTTCGGGTGGATCGTCGTGGACTTGGAGGTGATCTAGCGAGTTGTTCCAAACCAAAGGAGATCTAAGGAGTCACCCTAGGAGGTCTACAAAGGTTGTAGTCTCTCCACTTAGTGTAAATTATCTTTTAGATGTGATACTTTTAATTGTTACTTCATAATTCTAGTTCGATTCCTAATTTAGTTTACTTAGCACCTCATAAATTTAAAGTTATGGCATGTGTGATACTTCCAAATCCTAAACGAGGTGTTAAGGAAACCCAACAGATATGATATCTTATACATGATTATTTTCAAACAGCTGCAAGGTATCTTTCAAGAAAATACTTTTAGTTAGGATATGACAGACGGAAAAATAGACTAATTTGTTTATAAGAACCGTAAGTATAATATTGTACACATAGATAAATATTTTCAAATGCTACACACAGAAATTGATAAAAGTGTTTATTATTTGAAAACAAATTTGATAATTGCATATGTACCATGGTTAAAATTTAAAAAGTTCTATATTTTTAAAATTCACAGATATTTATTCCCACATGATTTGTTTGTTTTAAAAAGATAATCTTTCAATGTAAAAAAGAAATTACAACTTATAAATTTTTTATAAATTTATATTCCTTATTTTAATAAATCTTACATTTAAATTTGTTATAATAAAGATATTTTAGTTTATATCAAATCTTAACTAAACATAAGGACCAAAAAATGTGTCAATTTGCTTATAAGAGTAGTGTGTGTACAGAAAAAGGGATGTGAGGTAGCGCCCCTTTTTCAAAAATTGGCCCCGCCTCAACATACACCTACACTCATGTATTTCACCGATCCCAACCGGTCAATTTAATCTACGTATTATGATATCCCTATGTACAAAAAATTTTGAGATTTCAAAAGCTCTAGCACGTCTATCAAGCGACCGTAATTTTTCATATACTGATAAACCGTTAATTTTTCTATTCATTTGAGGAACGCGTTGGAGATTTTTAAATTTCAAGATTTTTTGTATATATGGATTTTATGATATGCAGATCAAGATGACCAGTTTAGATCTGTGAAAAATATGGAAGATATGTGTGTTTGAGGGGAGGACCCCTTCTTGAAAAAGGGGCTGCCATCTCTCTCTAGATATATATATATATATATATATATATATATATGCAATACCCACATGAATGACATAGTATTAATAATAAAGTTATTCCTTTAAATAACTCCATATGTTAAATCCCTCATAATAAAGTGGGCAACATGCTGCCGATTTTTTTGAGGACAAAAATCACGGGCAAATTCAAAAGAGAATTCCTGTTAAAAAAATAAAAATAACGCAATGACTAAATCATAGTTATAAGGCCGTGAATGAAATTACAACAAAGAAGGCAAGAGTTAATTTTCAAGCCTTTTATGCTATATATGTATAAACAAAGAATGGACCAAACAAACATCCTTGAAGAATAGGGGGCAAAGTCTAAATTTCTGCACAAAATTCCAAAAAGGAGCTTCGTTCTGCCCCCAATGGGGATTATATATATAGAGAGAGAGAGAGAGAGAGGGGGGGGGGGGGGGGGAGGGGGAGCGGGAGCGAGAGATTGAGGTCTCGAACAAGGCTTGTGACGGTGAATTTATAGGGCAGAGAGCCTACAAGAGAATGTTCATGTGGATTGACAATGCAATGAACAATAATAAGAAACATTGAATCATGCATGGGACAAACAATGCAATGAACCATAGAATGTGATGAGATCCTCTAGACTTGAATTCAGAGATTTTGTCCTAAAGACATTCAATCTAATTTTGGAAGGGTTTATTTGCAATGAAAGCTTTTAGATTCTATTGTTCATGCTTCTTTAAAGGGATATCTGATCGTTCATGCATACCTTGATCGTCCACGCATTTGAATATTTCAAGGTATATATGTGAATATTTCAAGGTATATATGTGAGGTTGGTTTGTGATTAGGGCAGAGAACTAGGAAAGGTATAGCCCGGGTCTGACTCGCCCCAATCCGATTAAGCCAAACTTGGAAGAACATATAGCTAGAGATGTTCATCGGTCGGGTCGGATTTGATACGAACTCACCCGATCCTAAACAAGAGGAAAAATCAAGATAAAGGGGAAACTCGTAGTTAACTAAACAAGAGGAGAACAAGCAAGAAACGAGTACATAATAATCCATTTGATCTGCGCATCGGTTCTTCTTCAAAGAAGATATTACCCAAATAATATCTTAAACTAAATAGCCAATGCAAATTTCAGTACTTGTGCAGACAACTCAGATCCTGTTCATTTCTTACATTCAAGTTACAAAAAACTACAGTGGTCTTCAATAGATGAACCCACTCACATGCCCCAAACTGCACGGCCACCAAGCTTGTTATTCGGCCTTGAAGTCAGCTCGTACAATATTCGCGCAAAAGTATCAGCAAATCTTCCATCGGTCAACAGAATCTTCGAGAAAGTCGATTCATGAGCAGCCAGCGTAGCTCTGTTTTGAGGCTCTAATGCGAGGCTCTCTAAGATCATTGCAGCTTTTCTGCAAATCTCGGGCACGGGATGTGGAGCCCTAATTATCTTTAGGAGTCTGTCAACAGCCCTGAATCAAGTGAGGCATGAATTAAGTTTGCTTACAAAGACTAAGCCCTTAATCATAATAAGCACTTACCATTTCCTTTTTCCCCCTTTTCAATCATTTATATAACTCATAATTCTAACCCAAAGTGTCAAGTGTCAATAAAATTTCTAGCAAATTGCAACCAAGGAAAAATCAATGCCATTTAAGAGAAAATACTCATGCTGAATCTCTTTCTCTGCCTACACTTCAGGGAGAGAAGAAGTTAAACATTGTCATCTTTCAAAAATAAAGAAAAGCAATTCGCAAAAGCAAAGAAGATGAAAAGAAATCTAAAATTGTGAAGCGGGAAAAAACATATTATGATAATTGAGTTTTTAGATTAGGGTTAAAGATTGGTCATTTAGGGTTGAACACGTAGAAGAAATGGATAAAATAGAAACCAGAAAAATATGATAGAAATTATAATTTATGAGTACTTATTATGATAGTGGAGAATATGTGCTCAACCTATGGGTAATTAACCCTAATATAATTTAGTCATGTCATGTGGCTTAAGGATTACCATCGTTCGCTAGCTAGCTTTAATCTACTGTCCATATTAACTTCTGCGAGGTTGTAAAGTGCGCCAACGGCGGCAGCTTGCGCATCTACTGCTTGCAAGCTCAGAAGATCGACTAGGCGCTTGTATATCTGAATAAATTTTTTATACATAAGATAATCGAAGGAGGGATAGCATTCATGCACAAATGAATCAGGTTCAGATACTGACTTGGGGAGCAGAAGGAAGAAGATATGGTTCATTCTCGGGATTTATTATCAAGCGTCCGAGCAACTCCGCAGCTGCACAATGCCATGCCTTGACTGAAGATCCCAGCACCCCCATGATGGCCTGAACTGCACGCTTCTCACTGAATGGATTTTTTTAAAATTAAAACATCACGAGCACTGAAACCAATACAAAAATTTAAAGAGTAAAGAAACTGGGATGGAAATGTAACTTGCGTCATTTTAATATAAGATGGTTTTGATGATCTGAAAATTCGAAAGTCCAAGTGTGGCGCTAAATTGACAATTGTCTCGAGGGCGTTGGTTATGAGCTCCTCGTCTTCTGTTAAATCAAAATGAAAGTAGGGGTAAGTTCTCATGCATAATTATAATGTGGGCATGTGTGTGAGAAAAACCACCTTCTATTACCTAGTGTAAAACAAATCAACTTATCTGTGTGACTGGGGTGGACAACTCAGCCAGTGCCTAGCTTAACTAATAGGTATTATCTCAGCATAACAACAAAAAGAACTTATAACTATGAAATAAATCTAATCAACATGAAGTTAAGTCCTCATGTTAGCTACACTGTTTGGCCATTACCTTTTCCAAAACTAGAAAAATTATATAGCATGTACTTGCTCTCCTACTATATTCATTCCATGTAATTCTACATCAAATCTTAATCTAGGATAAAGTAACAAGATCTTACCAAAGAGATTCTGCTCTTTGGGCATCGCTGAAATGAACCCAAGATGAATTAAGGATAGGAGACTTTAAAGACATATCAAGGGTTCTACATTTTGTTAAAAGGTATCCGAAACATCGAGTTCAGAATTGAGCCATATGCAGATCATAAATGCATAATGCGTTATAGCAAGATCTGTTTTAACTATATCATTGCTTCCTGGAACCATGAATGTTTAATAACTTTTTTGCTGGAAATTCTTGATACACCTTGCATTACAATTTTAAGGGTGAACATTAGAAGTTGTCATAGTTAACTCGCCCGAGATCATGTGGATACAGAATCTGAAAAGATTGCACAATTTGCCGTGTCTGACTGTACGACACTCTTCGGATTACAAATTAAAGGCCTAAAGCTCTGTGTTCATAATCTGACCAGATACAGGATTAAAAAAATTTGAAAGTAAAAGAAAAAAAATGCAATCATTGATCGGTGCTACAAGCTGAAAGTTTCCCATCCTATTTTCCTCATATCAAGAAGACTACTCGTCCCCAAAAGAAATATATCGCTTCTCTTTTTCTTTCTCTTTTCAGAAAAGAGACGATATTATTTATATCAGAATTTGAAACAAAGGGGGAGGATATAAGGTTACTGGGATGCATAGAGATTAGAAATAACTAAATGGAATGTATAAAGATTAGAAATAACTAAATGCCTAGCCTGTATTGTGATCTTCAATGCATTGAAATATCGTTTCCATGCAGTGTCTATTTTGGGCCATAATCGTCTCATTGTCTGGCATGAAGGAGAAGTTTCTGATGATATTTGAAGCAGCAACAGCACACTGTTGTTTCTCTGCCCGTCCTTCATCATCAAGATTCCTCATCAAACCACCACTCGAAAGATTGGTGTTTATGCTTATCACTTCCTGGGCTGCCACATGATGATTCAATTATTAAACTCCATGCGCCACAATTGCAAGTTAGATTGGCTAGTATGTTGCTTGTACAGATATAATAATAAATAAATATAGCATACCCACGATGTGAGAGAGCGTCAGTAGAGCTTGTTGTCCCATATTCATTTCCAAAACCTGTAACCAAATTATTTGCACCCAGTGACCTTACTCTAGCAGCTTTTGTAGAAACTATAGGAAAAGTGATGTCGCGCCAATCATCAACCTGTTTCATAAAAAGATTAACTTTCCCTGTAAGCCAGTTGCATTGTAAATAGGTGACAGTAAATTTGAGCAAGAAGTTAGAAGCACACTGATATATAAAATATACATCGAGACCACAACCATCCAATTATAAATTTGGGACATTACAAATGTTAATAGAATAAGTATCAGTGTTTGCTGAGGAACCGGTGGCACGAAACAATTCACATAAAATGAATATGTGGTAGTGTGTCATATTTAAGTAATAATTCAAAATTTTCCTTACAGCTTTGTTATTGGAACGAGAGCTTAAGGATGCAGAATGCAACAAATCAATTTAGAAACCTCTACTAACTTAGAAGAACAATTACTATAGATTTAAAACAATGATATGAGCACCTACAACTTGGAGAAGAGCATCTAAAAGTCCTGGTATCTTAGCAAGAGGAGTAGCATCTCTACGTGAATCTTCCCTCTCTTTGAAGGAGAGCAACGTAAGAGTGTTCAAAGCCCAAGTCAAGTCACTCTTGAGTCCACTTTGTAGAGCAAGGACAATCCTTTTGTTGTTCTGATCTGTAGAAAATAAAAATGATTTCTGTGAGAAACACAAAAAAATATTAAAAATCCAAGAAACTACTACTGAGAATTTCATATGGAGACATTAATGGAAAGCTAACCCAATAAATAAGTTAAAAAGAGAAGTATTTGCTGCTATGAAAGCAAGAGAATTACCAGAAAAGATAGGAGATGGGTAAAAGAAACATCAAATATAATTTCACACCTGCAATGCATGTGATGAAAAATAATACATTTTTACAATATCTTAATGTGTGTGTGCAGTGGCAGACCCAGGAATCTCGCCATATGTAATAAAGTCTCAAAAAATCTAAGTGCATAATATTAAAAGTTATTTCAATTGAAAATATATAATTAAATTTTAAATTGATTTAATAATATAATGAAAAACTATTGTTGCTATAACATATTTGGAAAATTTTATATCATAAACTATAACATAAAAATCACACTTTTGGAGAAACCGAGATAAAACTAATTTTACCGCCAATGTGGTGCATATGTATGCACCACGTCTGTGTATTTAGAGTTTGTGCATGAAGAAATTGCAAATTGCAAATGTATATTAGAAATATGGAATAACAATGTTGTTGTGAAACGTTTGAAGCAATAAATAAAAAATGGAATTTTTTCAAATAGAGAGAATAGAGCACGTTAAATCATTTGATATGGTTATAATAGTAGTGATAATTTTATGAAACAAGATTTTATGTAAAATATTTTATTATTTATTTTTCAATTGAGACTATTCACAAAGAGTAATCAATGGTATTTAATGCTCAAGGTAATTAAAACAAAAGCTAAAAAACAAAGGGAATTGAACCCATGACATCTTACTTGAAAATATCACATACAACCGAGTATTACTTCTATTGTGTTATTTTTATGAACACAATATATATAATATACCTCATATACAGATTATTGAATTAATAGGTCTAAGTAGGGGTTTCTTTTTCCACAAAATCTGAGTAGGGCCATGTGCCCTGCTCACCTCAATATGAGTCTGTCCCTGTGTGCGTGCACGCGTGCGCATGTCAGTATTTTAAAAACGAAAAGCGAAATCAAGAAGACGAAACTTGCGTATCACATAAGACAAAATGCGCTAAAAAGGCGACGGTCTAAGTGAAGTAAGACGCCAAACATTTAAACCGCTTAAAGGAGTTTGTTAGGTCGGTTAGAAAATTAGGAAAAAAATGTGAAAGAAAGGATTAAGACTTTCTATTTAGAATTTAAAACCTAGTTTTTGGTTCAATTTTATTATCATTGAAGACTTTCTCTATGATTAAGGAGAAAGCAAGTACACAAAAAGAAAAAGAATAGTGAAATAATATGAAATTTAATTTATTTCACTCGGACACACGCCTCAAACTTCGCATTGGACGCCTGAGACAAGCGCCTAGACACTTGAGACGATTGCAGCTCAGATCACCTCGCCCGGGTGCATAAGGCGCCTCACCTTTAAAACACTGGTATGTATAATATACCTCTATTATGTTATTTTTATGAACATAATATATATAATATACCTCATATACAGATTATTGAATTAATAGGTCTAAGTAGGGGGTTTCCACAAAATCTCAGTGGGGCCACGTGCCCCGCTCACCTCAATATGAGTCCGTCCTTGTGTGTCTGCGCGCGCGTGTGTCAGTGTTTTAAAAACGAAAGGCGAAATCAAGGAGACAAAACTTGCTTATCACATGAGGCGAAAGGCGCTAAAAAAGCTGCAGCTTGAGTGAAGTAAGACGTCAAACATTTAAACTGCTCAAAGGAGTTTATTAGGTCGGTTTGAAAATTAGGGAAAGGATGTGAAAGAATTGAATAAGACTTTCTATTTAGAATTTAAAACCTAGTTTTTGGTTCAATTCTGTTATCATTGAAGACTTTCTCTATGATTAAAGAGAAATCAAGTACACAAAAAAAAGAATAGTGAAATAATATGAAATTTAATTTATTTCACTCGGACACAAACCTCAAACTTCGCATTGGATGTCCGAGACGAGCGCCTGTGCACTCGGATGCATAAGGCGCCTCGCCTTTAAAACACCGGTGTGTGCGCGCGCGTATGTGCGCACGTGAAAGGGAGAGTGAGGTGCGTGATAAATACAATGGTTGGAATTGAAAGAATCAAATAAAAATTTTATATAAGAAGAATGATGATCTGGAAAGCTTGGGAGAGGGAGAGAGGAAGTGGCAGGGAAGGAGGGGGAGAGATTTAAATTATAAAATTTTAAAGATGTGAATTGATTTAAATGAGAATTCATTAGGGAAGTTGTCATATTTTTATATCCGAATTTATTTTGGCATTTTGTTATTTTTTTAATCCTTTTTTAGAAAGACAGGCCACTAATTGATGGCATGATCTGCATCTTAAAAGTCTGTATTATAAAAGTTGAGATGAATCAAAAGGTGTACCGATGCACATCAAGATGACATATTAGAGCATACGACACGATTTTCAACATAATGGAGATAGAGCTCTTGGATCCAAATTGTTCTCCAATCCTATGGTCTGCTACAAACAACATAAGATCAAAAAGGGATTGGCATCTGGGTGACTTCAAGTGGACGGAATATTCATATAAAAAACTTCCCTTGAGATGAAAAGATTACACGTAGATAACTTTAAGATGCTACAAACAGAGTGTTTGAGTAAACAATGCTGGAGTGTTCATGTTGTTGAACTATGAGTCTTATTCTTTTTAGTTTTGATTATTTTACAAAAACCGTATTTTAAAGATATCAAATGTTACTAACCGTGTCAGATAAGTTAAAATGCTAAAACAATGGAATTATTCAAGTAAGAGAACAATCAACAAAGCAACTGGCATCTCAACAGTAAAATCAAGAGACTCTAAAAATAAAAGAACGGTTCAAAGGAAAATAACAAAGAAGTCGATCAACGGAAAAAATTGAAGACTTTTATTTCTTTTGAGTTTAGAGTCGATCTCAATAATTTGAATCTTTTTCTAATCTTAATTTTCTATATTAGATACCTCTTTATTTAAAGAGATCTAAATTGTCGAATTTGAGTATTATAATATCATTTTCTTTAAAAATATATTTTAAATATCAGTATAGACGTGTTTGGAGACGTCTATGTCTGATATATCAAACTATAGACATCTATAGGGATGTCTATAACAGTTATGGTCTTTTTGAACTTTCTGTTTTCGATTCAAATTTCAAATCCCAACGGCCATTAACTGCCTCTAACGGTCTAAAACTGTGGGAACGGTTATTCAAACTGCCCACATCAAAATTCTATATATAGGACCATACTTCAAAGAATTTTCACACTCAACACTTATACGTTTTTCGAACTTTCATCATTCTTTAATCTTTCTGTGAAAACTCTATTGCTCTCCGTTCTTAATTTTGTAATACTCTTTTGAGAGGATCTTTCAGGGTCTTAGAATTTTCTAGTTATTAAAAAAGAAAGATATCTAGTTTTCGAAGAAGTTTCGTTTGATTTAAATTTTTCTTATTCTTTTTTTAAAAACTTCTTTGAATCGTTCTTAAACGTTTTATTATCTCCAAACACAATCCATTATCTTCTTGATTTAAAACTTAATTTATCTATTGAGATCATTAGGATTGTAAAGTTGGTTTTGTAAAGATTTGTTAAAAATCTGATTTGTACGACCTAGTGAAGAAGGTTTGTGATCTTCAAGGTGTAAAGGGTTTCGGACTTGAGCCTTAATGAAAAAATATAGATGTTCACAGTCTGAAATATAAAGGTTCTAAGATCTGAACCTGATAAAAGATATCGGTTTCTCCATCCGTAAGGAGTCACTTGGATAATGAGTTTCCTGAATAGGAGTTCTCAGAAGGGGATTAGCCACCGAGTTGGTGAACCGTAATAAACAAATCTCTGTCATTTACTTTCTGTGCTCTCCGTGTTGTGAAAATTTTATTACTATTAAACTTTGATTTACATTTGGCTGCAACGTTTTCAAATTAGCACAATTGCACTGGGTTTGGCATAAAGCCTTATTCACCCCCTCTAAGACTGTTTTCATATGTGTGTGCATGGATCATCAGAGCTTAGCATAAAAAATAGGATTGATTGTGAGAGAAAAACTTCTAGACGAGAAGGCTCAATGAAATATTAGAAGAAGTTGTACAACCGACTAACCTAATGTCATGTAAGTGGCATTTTGGTGAGAATTCCTCTCCAAGGGACAAGAGAAAGGACGGTCACAGAACTTTACATGCCAGTTAACAAGAGTTCTATTGAGAAATTTACACTCATGAAAGAAAAGGAGACTCTTTCAACAACAAAAGAATGAAAGAAAAGAGAAGCGCCTAAACCCTGAAAGAATCCAGGAGGATTAAGATGGTAAATCCACTGTGGCCAACATCTTCAAACCATGGTATTAGGTAAAGAAGATTAAAAAAAGACACCCCAAAATTACATATTTCAAGAGATGCAACAATAAGAAGCCTTCATCCCAAATTTTTGGTGTTGGCTATATGAATCCTTCTTGCCATTCTTTTGTAGGATTCATTTCGAGAGGTAAAATAAATAAATAATAACACATAATACACTGATATGATAACTTAACAAGACAATTCTTTTACATGGAAACATCCGACCACGGGTCAGTAGGATGCCATATAACACTGACAACTCTGACAGTTGTTTCCAAGGTTGCTCGGATGAAAGGAAACACGGTGTTTTAACTGAGTACAAACTACACGGGTGCATTGAAGGAACGAAATATGAAGTTTACACAAGGAGTATATGTAAGTCCACGTTGCCCACCTCGGTGCTCACGGGAAGGCGGAAAACGGAATAAAAATCAAATTTTTATCAACTTAGGCAACATAGACTAGACAAAGAAGGATCTTTGCTAAACAAAAACCAGCTAAAGCTAACTAGAAACTAGCTAAGTGTTTGGAAGGTTATACCTAGGGCTTTATGTCCTTCTCTCCTTGCTCCTTGGAGTAGTGGAAAGAGGTCACCTTCGTCGTCTTCTCACGTCGAAGAAAGATCCACCCGAAAGCCTCAACCTTTGGCTTCAACTCCAAGCTAGAAGTAACTAGGGTGCAAGAAGTGCTAATCCTTGAACCCTAGATGAGAGTAGAGATTATCAAGAAGGGGTTTTTCTCAAGATCAAGTGTTTCTCAACACATGAGAGGGGAGAGCTTGAAGGAGAGGAAGAACAAGAGAGAGAAAGTAAATAATAGAATGAGAGAATAATATGAAGCATTCTCTCATATATGTGTGAATTATTGTAATTAGATAATTAGTGAGATAATTGTCATGGCTTAATCAAGACATGAGCATTATCATTTCATTTTTAATGCAAATTGCAAGGATCAAAGAGGATCTTCCAAATGAAATGATGATGGTCAAAGTGTCAACCAAGGTCAACAAGTCAAGAATGTCAAATGCTCAACAACCATAACCATGCACAATTATAATAAACTAATATCAATTAACCATAATACACACATAAGCATTAGGGTTAATAAAATGACAATAGTCATTAACCCTAATCAAAGTCCTCTCCCTCTGTCTCAAGCAACTGTGCATACGCATCCGTATTCGTGATCCGAGGAACACGAATACAATGAGAAAAACCAATCCCAAATCATATACTAGGATCCGGCTTAAACCAAAGCCCGCTAGTATAAGCTGTCCGGACAGCAAACGTGCACAAGTGCGCGGATGTGAACGAACCCTGTCGCAAAACCATGCGACCTCTACTCATTTTGCCTAAAGGCGAATAGCTCTCTGTGTGGGACTCTAAAGACTCGACACTACGCTGGCAGTGGGTTTAACCACAGACCGCAGGCGGCACTAGCTGTACGTAACGGTCCCCAGGTAGATGTCGATAAGAAGACTGACGAGGTGAACCCCATCTGAACTCCTACTGAGCCTGTATGTGACAGTCTCCGTACAGTCCGGTCTGTTCGTCTGATACATCGCATGGCGGGCCTAGGGGGCGGTGAACATCAGTCCCCTAATAGCGGTACAAGTCGTGTCGGAGTTTAGCCCAGAACACCCTGAGATAACACTGGAAACCTACCAGTATATCTCGCTTGCCCTGGCCAGGGACTACTTGTGTAATGGCTCTCCTGGACACAGCGCGATGTCAACCCCCAATACCGGGAGAGACGAATCCTGTCTAACCGTCACTGCCTCCAGGTGCTTCGGGACTGCACCCAAAAACTACCTGTTTGCACGACTCCTTTGAGCCGTGGTAGGGTAGTAATCAAAGTGCAGTGGGAACACACTCGAGGCGAAGTGACAGTGTCAAGTCAGCGGACTAAGCTGTACTCATGTCACCTGGGAACTGATAACTGACGATAGGTATAATACCAACCAACAGTTCCCGACGAGTCCTGTCCAGTGTACTCGTAACCTAACGAGCACCCGCATACTATCTCAAGTACGACGTACTGACAGCTGTGGGACAGACCGTCTCCCACACTGGGATGAGAAGCGCATACGCTAGTCTACTCCGGAGTATCGATGCCCTGTCTCGATAGTCCAACGACTAGGGACCTGTATAAGGATGTGCTTATGGATTACCCAGCTCCCACGAGTGTGAGCGCCATCACAACGCTGGTAATCAAGCAAAGATCCTAAGGGCTCTACTAATATGTATATCAGCGATATGCTAAAAGAAACACATGCACATATTGAAGTAGAGACAAACCAAGTAGCATACTACCATTTCGAGCAAGATTGTATATACAACTGTGAATATCCCAACCTTCCATCAAGTAATATACAAACTAGTATGATACAATAATGGCCTCTAGGGCATATACACTAACAATCTCCCACTTGCACTAAGGCCATGTACTGGCGTATCGAAGACCTATCATCTCGATCAGCCGCTCGAACTGAGTCTGGGGCAAGGCCGTGGTGAATGGATCTGCTGTGTTATCTTCTGAAGCAACCCTCCGAACCTCGATCTCCTGGCGATCCACGATCTCCCTGATCAGGTGATACCGCCTCAAGATATGTCTGGATTTCTGATGCGACCTGGGTTCCTTCGCTAAAGCTATAGCCCCGTTGTTGTCGCAATACAGAGGTATTGGGTCAATAATGGACGGAACCACCTGAAGTTCTTTCAAGAACTTCCTCATCCAGACAGCTTCTTTTGCGGCATCAGATGCAGCGATGTATTCCGCTTCCATAGTCGAGTCAGCAACGGTTTCCTGTTTGGAGCTCTTCCAACACACCGCCCCTCCATTGAGGGTAAAGACAAAACCCGACATGGACTTGGAATCATCCTTGTCACTCTGGAAGCTGGAGTCAGCAAAGGCCTCAATCTGGATGTCTTTTCCACCATACACCAAGAACATCTCCTTAGTCCTTCTTAGGTACTTGAGAATGTTCTTTACTGCTATCCAATGTTTCTCCCCAGGGTTTGACTGATACCTGCTTACCACACTCAGTGCATAAGCCACATCTGGTCTGGTACACAACATCGCATACATTATAGAGCCTACCGCAGAAGCGTAGGGTATAATAGACATGCGATCCCTCTCCAAATCAGACTTTGAAGACATCTCTTTGGAGAGGGTGATCCCGTGACAAGCCGGTAGACTACCGTGCTTGGAATCTTCCATACCGAATCTCTTCAGTATGGTGTCGATGTACCTGGACTGTGAAAGTCCTAATATCCTCTTGGATCTGTCACGGTAGATCCGGATACCCAGAATGTATGAGGCATCACCCAGGTCTTTCATGGAGAACCTGTGTGACAAGAACCCCTTGACAGATTGTAGCATAGGAATGTCATTTCCTATTAAGAGAATGTCATCCACGTATAAAACGAGGAATACTACAGTTCTCGCTACAAATCTACAATAGATGCATGGTTCATCTGGATTTTTGATAAAGCCAAATTCCTTGACCGTCTCATCAAAACAGATGTTCCAACTCCGCGATGCCTGCTTTAGTCCATAAATGGACTTAAGCAACTTGCACACCTTTCCGCTGCTCCCACTCTGAATGAAACCCTCTGGCTGGTCCATATAGACACACTCCTCTAAATGTCCATTTAGAAAAGCTGTCTTTACATCCATCTGCCAAATCTCATAATCGTGGAAGGCAGCAATGGCAAGAAGGATCCGAATGGATTTCAGCATAGCTACTGGAGAAAAGGTTTCGTCATAGTCCAAACCAGGTCGCCGACGAAAACCCTTTGCTACCAGTCTAGTTTTATAGGTCTCAACCTGTCCATCTACACCAATCTTCCTTTTGAAGATCCACTTGCATCCTACGGGTTTTACCCCATCTGGAGCAAAGTCCAACGTCTATACTTTGTTGGTGTACATGGACTCCATTTCGGTCCGCATTGCATCCAGCCATTTTACCGAGTCGACGCTCTAAATGGCTTGCTGGAAGCTAGTAGGCTCATCACAATCTATGATGCAATCCTCTCTATCTCCGTCAATGATAAAACCGTAGTATCTCTCGGGCGGATGAGACTGCCTACTACTCCTGCGGAGTGGCATGGGAATGTCATGATCTTTCGAACTCTCTGGTTCTACTAAGCTTTCAGTAATAGCTTGTGGTTCCGGAATTTCTTCCAGTTCTATTGCGCTCCCACTTATTTCTTTTTCTAAGAACTGATGTTCCAGAAAATGGGCATTACGAGAAACAAGGACTTTTTGTTCCTCTGCGTAATAGAAAAGATACCCCCTGAAGTCCTTTGGGTATCCCACAAACTTGCACAATACTGAGCGTGCCTCGAGCTTGTCCGCATGCTGCTTTTTGACATAAGCTGGACATCCCCAAATCTTCAGGTATTGAAGATAGGATTTCTTCCCACTCCATAACTCATATGGTGTGGTAGGCACAGTCTTAGTGGGAACTCGGTTCAAAAGGTATGCTGCTGATTCTAGCGCATATCCCCAGAACGATCGCGACAACTCAGCGTTACTCATCATGGACCGTACCATATCCAATAGGGTTCGGTTCCGTCTCTCCGATACACCGTTATGTTGCGGAGTGTATAGAGGAGTAAGCTGAGAGAGAATTCCATTCTCTTTTAAGTAACCCAGGAACTCGGCACTCAAGTATTTACCACCTCGATCAGATCTCAGTGCCTTGATACTTTTGCCTGTTTGTTTTTCTACTTCATTCTTATATTCCTGGAACTTTTCAAAAGCTTCGGATTTATGCTTCATCAAGAAGACATGTCCGAACCTTGAGAAATCATCCGTAAAAGTAATGAAGAATAACCGCTTCGCGCATGTGTAGACATTGGACCACACACGTCGCTGTGTACGAGTCCCAAGAGCTCGCTCGCTCTTACTCCGTGTCCAGTGAACGGAGATTTTGTCATCTTTCACTTGAGACAGGATTGACAAGTTGCATACGATTGATATCCGAACGGATCCAAATATTCTTCTGCATGTAACTTAGTCAACCTTCTCTCATTGATGTGACCCAGTCTACAATGCCATAAGAAAGTTTTATTGATTTCTGGAGACTTTCTTTTGTGTGTATTCTGGACATTGAAAATCTGTGGTTGGTTTAATACGTATATACCGTTGTTCAATGTACCTGACCCAATCAAAACTTGATTAAGGTGAATGTTCACTACATTACTTACAAATGCAAATTCATAACCTTCTTTAGATAATAAAGATACAGAAATGATATTACAGGTTGCATTTGGTACATAATAACAACTACGCAAAACCAAAAAATGTCCATCCGACAATCCCAGGTGATAGTCCCCTACGGCCTCAGCATCCATGCTAGCACCGTTTGCAACTCTGAGGGTCATGTCATCTGCCTTCAAAACTCTACGCTTTCTCAACGCCTGCAAAGAATTACAGATATGAGATCCTGATCCGGTATCCAATACGCAGGATGTAGAGTTTATTGATAGACAGTTTTCAATAACATACACACCTGAAGCCGAAGCCGCAACTCGCTTCAAATCCTGTGTTCTGGCCTTCCAAGCCTTGCAATCCTGTTTCCAGTGGCCACTTTTGTGACAATAGAAGCATTCTTCCTTCCCCACCAGCTTTCCCGCTATCTTTGTTGCTTTTCCTTTTCCCTTCGTATCCACTTTACCGACACCGCCTCTTGGTTTGGCGGGGGCTTTCTTCTTCTTACCCTTGGCTTTCGTCTTGGATCTAGAAGAGGAAGATCCTCCTACAAACAAAGTAGATGTCTCCCTAATTTTCTGTAGGGTGCCCTCAGCACTCCTCAACATATTCAGAAGTTCGGAAAGTTCAACCTCCTTTCCTTGCATGTTGAAGTTAAGGATAAACTGGGCATAAGTGGAAGGAAGGGTCTGGAGAATAAAATCAGTATAGAGTTCATTCTCCAACGTGGTCCCAAGGTCCGCGAGCTCCTCAATGTATCCAATCATCTTAAGCACGTGTTCCGCTACCGATGATCCGACGGCCAACCTTGCCGAAAACAACTTCTTCGACACTTCGTATCTTGCGATACGAGACTGCTCTCCATACAGTTCTTTTGTATGAAGAAATATGGACTCTAGGTCCATATTCTCGTGCCTCCTCTGATGTCCGTCGTCCATCGAGGCTAGTACGAGGCATTTGGCCTTTGCGCAATCTATTTCCCAGGTCTTGTAGATTTCCCTATCTACGACACTGGTTTTGGGACCTGAGACAGGGGGAGCTTTGGTGGTAAGGACATACCCCAACTTGTCGTAAGTGATTGCCATCTTGACATTTCTGAGCCAATCTTTGTAGTTTGACCCTGTCAATATGTTTTTATCTAGTAATAACTTAAGTCCGGTCATGTTGAATGGTCGCTGCAATTAGGAGAGAGAAAAGAAACACTTTAGCATGATGCTCTTGCAAGTTTAGAGTGGTTTTTAGTTTGTCTAAACTGGATGGCTCCCACTGTCTCTCGAATCCCTTCTCAAACCGTAAAGAAAGGATTAGTCAGGATCAATCTCACCGTACAATACTTGCTTAACCGTTCAGCCAGGCCAGTGTCGGTACTTCGAGGGAGGTTTTCCAACGCTTTCGCGAAGTTCCTTAATTCAAGAACCTCTTTTCCCTGGGGGCGTAGCCCCGCTAACACCTTTCTAGACACCTACTAGGTTTATAGCATTGATCGTTAAGTGAGAGTTTTCCCGAGGAGTAGCATATACTCACAGTAGGATCGGGATCCAAATATCATCGCGTGATAAAACCGAAGGAATCCTACCAGAATTATCACACTCCAAATGGTATACAGCGCTAGCAAGTTTCAGTACTTATGAAACTCCCGATGTGGATTTTTGCCCCATGCTCTTATGACCTTGGCGTGAGGTCAAAATGTCATAAGTCACATGTCAAGTTCTTCCCATCATTATCCCGGTTAATTTGAACCCACCCGTACCTACCCTTGACGTAGGCCAAAATGGCAGTACGACTGTCTCAAACCAACGCATTCTATCTATGCAACAGATAAATATCCGGCAGCTACCAATCACTATGCCTTGGCGTGAGGTCAAAATACATAGCTTGAATACTACCGAGTATTTAACTGAAATGATGGAGGGCTACGGATGGTTTTGGCAAAACCGTGAACGTAGTGAACTTGATATAATCGATGGAACGAGATAGCTTTTAAAAGGAGTGGTTCAAGCTCCGCGTTTAAAAGTTTAGTTTTGAAAAGAACCGAGTGGTTTTCAAAGTGTTCCAATCGACTTTTACTTGGTTTATTTTCTTGCATTAGTTCTTTTAATGCGTCCCATCATTTAATCCTACCATTGCAGAAAACAACCAAAATATGACGTACGCTTATGCCATTCGCATTCGCCACGGGGCCCCATCATCACCCATTAGGTTACTTAACTAACGACAGAGCGGGGGCTGGGCTAGCGCGGCTGTAAAACATAAGCAACGCCTAAATAGTTATCATATATAAGTATATAGCAATGATAAACATTACAGATCACAGATGAATACATTGGATATACTAGGAATCCGCAATCCGTTTGAGTCTGCAACGAAAAGCGGATTACACGGTCGCGGTGAATAGCCAATACCCCACCCAAGACCCCTACGGGTGCGGCAAACTACCCGCCAAGTACCCGAAGCGAAGCAACCTCCCTCAACACCGTGAGTAGGCCACTCGGCACTTCGAGATACCCGGTAGTTTGTGCACCCCCTCCATGGGTCTATCCTAGGAGCAAAAACAGTAAAAAGAATTATACAATGACGGCTACAACCCCGACCCGGTTGTGCGGCCATACAAATAATAATATTACATCAATTTACATATTACAATGAATGAAAGAAAAAACAACACTCATCTCACATCCACCCCGGCTATTCACCCGCGGCAATCCAACGTATTCATATACACATACCATCATCAAACACAGATCACAGATATGTATAACCCCGACTAATCGACATATAGCGATTAGCCGACGTTTAATACATATAAACATCACAGATATAACCCTTTAGTCAAAGTGTATTGAAGTTCGATAAAAAATACGGATTTATAGGCCCCCAAAAACAAATTTCTTTTCTGGAAAACCTGGGCACATATAAACCATCTAAAAATCCCAAAACCAAGTCAGAAAAACACTGCACCAAACTCGACCCAGTACTGAGCCTAAACGGCCGCGGTTCCGCGGCAATAGCTAAAAATTTGATTTTTATTCCGTTTTCCGCCTCCCCGTAAGCACCGGGGTGGGCAACGTGGACTTACAGTGGTATCAGAGCATCTTCCAAATGAAATGATGATGGTCAAAGTGTCAACCAAGGTCAACAAGTCAAGAATGTCAAATGGTCAACAACCATAACCATGCACAATTATAATAAACTAATATCAATTAACAATAATACACACATAAGCATTAGGGTAAATAAAATGACAATAGTCATTAACCCTAATCAAAGTCATCTCCCTCTGTCTCAAGCAACTGTGCATACGCACCCGTATTCGTGATCCGAGGAACACGAATATAATGAGAAAAACAAATCCCAAATCATATACTAGGATCCGGCTTAAACCAAAGCCCGCTAGTATAAGCTGTCCGGACAGCAAACGTGCACAAGTGCGCGGATGTGAATGAACCCTGTCGCAAAACCATGCGACCTCTACTCATTTTGCCTAAAGGCGAATAGCTCTCTGTGTGGGACTCTAAAGACTCGACACTACGCTGGCAGTGGGTTTAACCACATACCGCAAGCGGCACTAGCTGTACGTAACGGTCCCCAGGTAGATGTCGATAAGAAGACTGACGAGGTGAACCCCATCTGAACTCCTACTGAGCCTGTATGTGACAGTCTCCGTATAGTCCGGTCTGTTCGTCTGATACATCGCATGGCGGGCTTAGGGGGGCGGTGAACGTCAGTCCCCTAATAGCGGTACAAGTCGTGTCGGAGTGTAGCCCAGAACATCCTGAGATAACACTGGAAACCTACCAGTATATCTCGCTTGCCCTGGCCAGGGACTCTCGTGTAATGGCTCTCCTGGACACAGCGCGATGTCAACCCCCAATACCGGGAGAGACGAATCCTGTCTAACCGTCACTGCCTCCAAGTGCTTCGGGACTGCACCCAAAAACTACCTGTTTGCACGACTCCTTTGAGCCGTGGTAGGGTAGTAATCAAAGTGCAGTGGGAACACACTCGAGGCGAAGTGACAGTGTCAAGTCAGCGGACTAAGCTGTACTCATGTCACCTGGAAACTGATAACTGACGATAGGTATAATACCAACCAACAGTTCCCGACGAGTCCTGTCCAGTGTACTCGTAACCTAACGAGCACCCGCATACTATCTCAAGTACGACGTACTGACGGCTGTGGGACAGACCGTCTCCCACACTGGGATGAGAAGCGCATACGCTAGTCTACTCCGGAGCATCGATGCCCTGTCTCGATAGTCCAACGACTAGGGACCTGTATAAGGATGTGCTTATGGATTACCCAGCTCCCACGAGTGTGAGCGCCATCACAACGCTGGTAATCAAGCAAAGATCCTAAGGGCTCTACTAATATGTATATCAGCGATATGCTAAAAGAAACATATGCACATATTGAAGTAGAGACAAACCAAATAGCATGCTACCATTTCGAGCAAGATTGTATATACAACTGTGAATATCCTAAGCTTCCATCAAGTAATATACAAACTAGTATGATACAATAATGGCCTCTAGGGCATATACACTAACAGTATACACGATGAAAAGTAACAGTGGGCACTGGTAAATGTTAACATAAGTTACAAAATTACATATAGTGATATTGTATATTGATAAATTTTACATTCATGGCAAAAATGCCTCACTTTTTAATAAGAGAATTTTATATGCCTCACTAGAAGTAAAGGAAACTCCTTTCATGCTAAGATCCCTGTAACAAGTAGAAGTTCCAACACAAAACGTAAAGAAGATGTCTATCACACTTCATCACAAGCACCTACATCAATACGTGTTTCCACTAAACCAAAACATCGAATTTTGTGATAAGTGTTAAGCCAAAACTTAGGGTTTTGCGCAGCGGGCATTTCATTCGCGCTTGAGGGGAATCAAAGCTGGGTTGCTCTAATATCATGTTAAATGTCCCTTCACTAGCAAGAGTTGAAATTGGCAACGAAGACAAATATGCCTCAAAATAAGTAGTAAATTTATCGAATCAAGTGTAAATTGATAATCCTAACCTAGTTGATAGAGATTAATCAAGGTTCACAATATTCAATGACATTAACCTAAAACTTGAACTAAAGTTAACAAATTACGAAATTTAGAAATTGATTTTGAGAGTGAGAGAAGGAGAGGATGTTACCGGCGAAGGAGGCGGGAAGCTGGAGAGAAGGGCCGAGGAGAGAGGCGGGGGAAAAGGAGTCGACGGCGGAGACGGAGGCGGCGGCGAGGTTGGAGTTGGTGCTTCCGAAGGGCCGCCCTCGCTTCGCCGGTGTGCCCAACGGCGGGGCCGAGCCTGAGCCCTTGCTTGCTTCCCTCTTCTGCATCTCTCTCTCGGCTCTCGCTCGCGTTCTCTCTTGGGTTTTTTCGGAAAGGGCTTAAAAAGAGTATTTTTCACTTAGATCCCAATAAACATATATGTTATGTAACGCTCTACAATATTCTTTTTTTTATCTTTTATTTTTTTGGTGCTGGGGTGGTAGCGCCCCCCCTTTTTCCCATGCCATATTGGCATTTAAGAGCAAAGTGTAGACATAAAGCTTTTGTATACCCTCTAAAATCATCTACGCCTAGTTGCCGCAACAAGGTTTTCCAAGGCCCGGTTTTTTTAAACCTAAAATGAAACTTCGGTAAAAAATGGAGTTTCGTAAAGTTTATTATGGTTTGGCATCATAGTTCGCAAACCAATTTTTTGTTTAAAGATAGGTATTGAATAAGAGATCGACTTGAAACTTTTCCTAACTTCGGTAATTTTGAAGTTTTAAAAAAAAAAACAGAGAATTCAGGCTTCAATTGAAAACTCTATTTTCGTCGTGCTTAGACCAAAATTCGACTAAGCAAGCTGAGAGACTTTAGTAAGATCGATCTACCGAACGTTAAGGATAGCACATAGCTGAGCATTGTCTGTGACTAAAAATGAGAGTAGGTCGGGACCCCGATCATTATGAAAATATGTGTCATAGGAGTTTAGACAAGTTTGCTTGTTGATCTTTTATTCGCTCGATACCTGGATAGCCGTTACGTCCAGCTAGTACCGCTGACGGCTTGTGGGTGACTGATGTGATCATCACCTACTGCTGGCGTATTGACGAGTCTTTAGAGCCCCACATAGAAGTTTCCTGGTTCAAACGAAACGAAATAGGGCACATATGCTGATGATGCCCAATGTTGGGGATCTCCAGGATCACGACACGTGGCAGATAACGTGTCCAAGAACTCAGAAGAAAGGACCCACAGGGACCGACCCGGCCACCCATGTATCCGACCTGCAAGCCCTTGCCGGCTCTCCTCAGAGCCCCCTTTGAAATCGGCCTCATCGGCCACTCAACTCGTATCAAGCCTCCGCAAGACCAAGACTCCTCGGCCCTTTTTTGCTTGTCCCGAGCTCCCCTGTCGAGGCCGTCTTCCTCGGTTCTCCAACTGGCTCCACTACTCGCAGGCATAATCGCCGCTCCGCGAATCTTGCCATGCGCAAGATTCTCCGCCAGTAACATCCCACGTTCCACGCCATCGCGATCCTCATTAATGGGCGATCCGCTCTTCACGCATTGTTGGAGATAGTGCCCTCATAGTCAATTATTGGATCGCAGGTACGTGATTGCAATAATTGCGGAGGACCTATACCGGTAGGACAGTCTTACTCAAGATGATAGTATGCTATCTGGTTTGCCTTTATCAGTCGTGTACATGTTCAGGTGACTGATTACATGTTACACTTTGATAGAGCCCTTAGGATCTTGCTTTACTACCAACAGTATGATGACGATCATATACGTGAGAGTTGGGTAGTTTATATGCATATCCTTAATTGTGGTCCCTGGTCGTGGGAGTTTCGAGACAGGGCATCGATACTCCAGAGTAGACTAGTGTGTACAGTCGAGACCCCGACGAGGGGCGGTGGCCGGTCTCACAAGCCACTGGTGTCAGTTGGATCACCTAAGATGTATACAGGTGCTTATTGGGTTATGAGTACACCGGACAGGACTCGCCGGGAATCTGCTAGTTAGTACTATATCTATCGTCTGATAGCAGTTCCCTGGTGACATATGTACAGGTTAGTTCATCGACCTGAGGTCGTCATTTGTCTCGTGTGAGTTCCCACTGTGCTTTGATTTCTACCCTACCACGGCTCAAAGGAGTCGTGCAAACAGGTAGTTTTTGGGTACAGTCCCGAGCCATATGGAGGCACGTGAGCGGATCGGCAGGGGATTCGTCTCTTCCGGTATTGGGGGCGAGGTCGTGCTGTGTCTAGGAGAGCCATGACACATAGCCCATGGCCATGGCAGGAGATTTACTGGTAGGTACTCCAGTAGTATCTCAGGGTGTTATTGGGCTACACTCCGACACGACTTATACTGCTATTGGGGGTCAGACGTTACTAGCCCCCTAGGCAGATATGCGATACTCATAGACGAACGGACCGGACTGTATATACATTATCACTGTTAGGCTCAATAGGGTTTCTGGATGAGTTCGCTCATCGGCCTCCCTTGAGGTCAGTCCATGGGCAGCCGTTACGCATTGCTAGTGCCGCTGACGGTTTGTGGTTAAACCCACTGCCAGGGTACTGACGAGTCATTAGAGTTCCCCACAGACAGTTTCCCAAATTCGGGCGAAACGTTGTAGAGGCCGTATGGTTTTATGGCAGGGTTCGGAAAATGCACGTGCGTTTACGCACGTGTTATTTTTCGGGCAGATGATACTGGTCGGCTTTGGTTTAAGCCGGATCCGAGTATTATATTGAGTATGTATAATGTCTTTGTCTCAGTTGCATTTGTATTCGGTCGTAATACAAATGCGGGTATATTTATACAGTTTCGGGGTTATCCTGAAAGTCGTTTCAGGATCACTTTTGGAAGTTGCCAGTTTCCAGTTTTCTATCAGCCGTCTTTTAACATTCGGTTAAAGACGGATTTATCTTTTCTTGGATATGGTGACTAGGGTGATGAGGTGGCTAATGACTCATCTTGACATTAATTGTTGCATTAATGACTTGATGAGGTGTATTAGTGACTCATGCTTTAGCATTAAAGTTTCTTGTTTACTTAAGGATATTTCTTCATGATCTTTGTTCTTAAGGTTACTCTCCCCTCTCCTACACTCACCCCCCACTCCTATAAGTGGCCGGCCCCCCTCCTCTCTCTCACACACTTGATGTTTCACTTGAAAAGATTATGATAGATTTTGGGGTGTATGGAATTCACAGCTCATTTCATTCCATCACCCGATTCCCTCGGCAACTTCATTTATCGATCGTCCACGGACTTGGCCGAAGTGAGACAAAGTCATCTACTCATTCTCTACATCATTCTTGGTCGTCTCTTTTGGCAAACTTGACGACCGAGTTGCCTCGAGTCAGAGGCGGGAGCCCGTTTAAAGAATCAGTGACGTGGTGCCACCTGGACGAGCAGATCGGAGATCGACGAGATCGGAGCAGCCGCAACGGAGCGTGGGATGATGGTTAAAGAACGATGGACTCGGATCGTTCGGTATAACCTTTCTACACTCTTTACAGATTGTTAGTTTAGCAATAATGGCAGATCCGGGTTAAAGTATATGATAGCGCCAGTTAAAAAGTTTTTGTTCCGCATTTGGCGTCTGTAGACGGCCGGGGCGCTAGCGTAGACTTACAGTAGTATCAGAGCCTCACCATTTTGCTATACTAACTTGTGCTAACGCGTTTAAAACATCGATCGAACCGGAAATCAAAAACTGCAAAATCCAAGCTTGACAGTTTCTGTAGATTTTAAAAGGGTTCCAAAATTAATTTTACACATCACAGAAAATTCAGCAGGCTTTTCTAAGAACACCGACAAAATTTGGGCTCGTGATTCCACCAATCCGCCGCGGAAACACGGCCACTTAGTGAGATCATGCTCCCAAATTTGTACAGTGTGTTCTTCTCTGGAATTTGTGGTTTTTGGTATATATCTTTTGGGCCCAGATTTTGTTACTGTTTACCAGTTGTTCGTGGGACCCACTTTGTGATATTTTGTCGATCGAAATTTAAACATGTTAGTTTACAGTGCTTACGTTATATCTCCGACCGGGAATGTCATTTAATCGGTAAACCGCGTCTGATTGCTATAGTTCTTTTAGACGGGTTTGCGAACGTGACATTCGCGTTGATGTTCTGTGTTGTGCTGTGATGTTGCGGATTTGTCGTGGTGGATAGCAGTGTGCAATGGTAGTACAGTTTGAGTTTATTTGTACATTTGATATTGCGGGGCAAGCGTCCAACTTGTGAACTGCCGTCACTGCCTGTTGTATAATATTCTTTTGGGGCACGACCAGGTTGTGGTCGATGTACCTGTTGTACTATTTTTCATTATTGTACTAGGTTTTGCCCCGCGACGGAGTGCACGGATAGCCGGGTTCTGGAGGGGCAACGGGTCCGCATCTCATGGCTTTGAGAGGCAGAGGGGACCCACTCTAGTATTGGCAGACTATTCGCCGCACTCGTAGGGGGTACAGGTTGACCCAAGGAGGGGTGCCCAAGATTACCGGATTCCGTGAAGTGCTGGGTGGTCCATTCACTATGCTGTAGGGGGCTGCCTCGCTTCAGGTTTTGGCGGGTAACTTGCCGCACCCGTAGGGGTCTAGGTTTCATTGCACAGGCTATCCACACGACAGGGGAACGTCGGGTTTCAGCAGCGGCTCTGTGAAACCCGGGGATCCCAGATTATCTGTATTGTTCTGTGATGCTTATTACTTTTCTGTAATGTTGCATATTATCACGCCTGGAGCGATTATTGTATATTGGTTTATATACTATTAGATGTTGTATATGTTTTACACCCGCGCTAGTCCAGTCCCCGCTCTGTCGTTAGTTAAGTAACCTAACGGGTGATGACGGGACCCAGTGACGAATGCGGATGGCATATACGTACATTTTATTTTCGTTCTTTTCTGGTGTGATCGATTGATGGGACTGCGTTGATTCTGATCAATGCAAAGTAAAGCAAACCTGTTTACAGTTGTTGGAACAAATTTAAAATGTGTTATTGCAAAGACGTTTCCTTTTGTTATGCATAGAGGTATTCAGTGGAATATCCTGCACCTCATTCGACGGGGCAAGGGCCGATATCCCTTCACCGGGACTGACCCCTTGGGCAGAAGTTTGTGTCAGGGTAATAACTTCACTATAGTCGATTACAAGTTGCTTTGCACCGCGGTATTCAGTGGAATATCCTGCACCTCATTCCATGAGGAAAGAGCCGAGATCCCTTTACCGGGAGTGACCTCTTTAGCAAAAGGTTTTCGCCACTATATTTTAAAAAAGCTATCAGGTTCCTTCAGCGATATCAAGTTCACTACGTTAAAGGTTTTTCGCCAAAAACCAGCCATAGCCCTCCGTCACTTCTTTTGGGTATTCAGTAGTATTCAAGCTATGTATTTTGACCTAACGCCAAGGCATAGTGTTTGGTAGCTGCTGGGTATTCAATTGTTGCATAGATAGATGAGTTGGTTTGGGACAGCCGTTCTGCCATTTTGACCTAACGCCAAAGGGCATGTGCGGGTGGGTTCAAATTAACAAGATAGTGACGGGTAGAACTTGGCATGTGACTTATGACATTTTGACCTAACGCCAAGGTTATAAGAGCATGGGGCAAAAATCATATCGGGAGTTTCTAAAGAAACTGAAACTTGCCAAGTATGCGCATACCTTCTGGAGTGTGAGTAGCGTGGATGCATTACATCACGTTATCATGCGATGAGAGTTGGATCCCGATTCCCACTGATGAGTTGGTTTACTCTTCGGGTGATCCCGATTGATTCTTCTTTCTGGTTTGGAGGAGAATTTGACAGGACAGTGGGAGGTTTCCGGATTAGATAAAGTGATAACCATTCTGATCTAGGTTAGAGTGCACGCAGAGTGTTTCTTTTCTCTCTCTCTTTGGCAGCGACCTTTGACCGACCCTAGACTATGACTCAGTGACCAAGTTGACCGAACCTTCTTAAAATACTGGCTTTTGGATTGTCTGAGTTGCATAAGTCATTGCCACTCCTTCTTTTACCCTTTGAATTTCTCAGAACACCCGTATTACTACGGATATCCACTTCCATTGGATAGATCCATCGTATGGTTATATACGAACTCGAAGGGACTTCTTCGAGGATGGATCCAGGTTCAGGAGAAATAGAATTGGTTTATTCAGTTGTCTTTTATTATCACCTTCTCTCAGGTTGCGAGAGCTCCTTGGTTTAGGAGAGTACACCTATTACGCTTATTGGATAGTCTTATTCCAAACCATAGGCTGGTGCCGAAAGGTAGGGAATGAAGAAAACCAATTAGCCTAAGTAGGGTGTGCAGAAGGTAATATGTAAAGACAAAATAAAGGGATTAGAAGGAGGGCAAAGTAAATTGCGACTGTTATCATTCACGACCAAACCGCGTACTTCATCGCCACTCCTATTTCACCTTTAAAGGAATAAGGTATTATTCAGTTGTCTTTTATCATCACCTTCTCTCAGTTGCGAGTACTCCTTGGTTTAGGAGGGTACACCTATTATGCTTACTGGATAGTCTTCTTCCAAACCATAGGCTGGTGCCGAACGGTAGGGAAGGAAGAAAACCATTTAGCCTAACGATGGTGTACAGAAGGTAACGACTAAAGACAAATAAAGGGATTTGGAGAGATGGCAAAGAGATATACGGTTGAAGTCATGAATTGGATTATGGAAGAGGCATTGCTATGAATACCAGGATACCCCAACGAAACATTTTCGTGTTTCAGTGCATTTTTAAAGAAAAACTGTTTTCCCGATTAGACACTTACTCCAAGGGTATGTATTTACCAGGTTTCATTCTCATATCTGTATGGTTTTACAGATGATGAGTGGGAGTAAGTTATTGGGAATTAGGTAATTATCCTCATTATATCGGAATTCGTTGTAATTGGTGATATTTGAGGAAATCGCCAGAGTACAGTTTTCAACCTACGACGCACAGGTTATGAGTTGTTAAAACTCAGCGGACTTATACAGAGTATTGTATGTTGTCCAGTGTCCATCAGGACAAAGGGGTAGGTCCTCGTACTATGTTCTGTTTACTTATAACTTCTCTAGTATTTAGACAAGTGTTTCGTAGAAATACAAGGTCTAAGTTTTGAGAAGTTATGGGTATAAGAATAAAGTAGAGAACCAGGTGTCACAAGTATCGGGATTCTTCAAAGAGATCGAAGATGTAGATTCTTGTGATTGGTATTAAGATGATAGTGATGGTTTTGAGAAACATGTTTCTCTTTCAGGTTACTCATAATTGGATGGATTCCTAAGTTGAGTAATGCTGATTAGCCTCTTTCCATTAAGTTGATATGCACTGGAGACAGCTGCATGATTTGAATATGGTTCCAATTAAATAAGTGCCAAAGTTTCTATATTGGATGTAGAATAGTTCGTACCTTAAAAGATATTAAGGTACGGGGAGTTGTCCAGCTTATGCTTAAAACCAGACTCTGGATAACTCAGGACACGTTTCTGTAATGGCTGTTTGTGGGTTGACCCTGGCTACGACGAGGGTTGATATTCTACCATTTGGAAGATCAATAGTGATATTGTTCTTGACTCGCCACAGTTTTAGTAAAATGGATCTTTTTCAGAAAACACTAGTGGGAGTATGGTAGAACTGGAAGTGATTCCAGAACCGCGAACGATTACGGAAAATTTAATAGGAACTATATATTCAATCAGGTTTGACATTCCAATAGCCACTCCGCAGATATGATAGGTAACCTCAGACACCCGAGAGGTACTTCGGTAGGCTCAAGGACGGTGACAGGGAGGTTCTTATCTACCAAGACTTGACACTACTGTTGTTCCAGGCTATGAGACCCGGTAGGAGGGTTGTCGTAGCCAGTGGGAGCAGCGGAAGCATAGTGGGCAAGTAGCTTATATCTATTTATAGACTTGAGCAGTTATAGCGGAGATAGATCATCTAATTTTTGATGTGACAGTCATAGGTTTGACTTCATCAGAATAGGGGATGGATCTGTTAAGAAGATAGTAGGGTGTGATGTCATGGTATCTGGATGACATACACAGAGTTGGAAGTAAAATTCCTATACTACGATCGGTTGTACTGTGGTCGTCACACAGTTGTTTCTCCAGACAGGATATGGATATAATATTTGACATTCTGGTTTCTAGATCTATGGTTTTAGATCTGGATTTGGGTAGTTTCCCAATATGGGTACTTTGACAGATATTCTAATGGTTTTTAGAATAGCTGACTCCTAGCATGGTGGTGTACCTGCAGGTGATGGAGTCACCCTCTCTAAAGGTGTCTTACGGACTAAAGGGGAGAGGGATGTGCATGATTGACAGATCACTTGCTTAGGCAATTGAGTCAATCGTGAGATGTCAAGTACCACACCAGATGTTGTTTTTGCACTAGATGCGATGAGTTTATATTAATCCAATCCTGGAGAAACATAAGGAAGCAGTTTTAGAACATAAGTACATGTTCTACGGATTTGATGACGGCAGCCTCCTTCGGGAGACGATTATCATTCCAGGCTTCAAAGGTGACATGGTTGACAGAGTGATTGTCAGAGTTATAGTTTTCCCTCTGATGAGGAACAGTATTATGGACAGGTGGTCCAAGAGGATACTGTGGGAGGCATGGTGCCGATACTGATTAGGTTCAGTGATCGATACAGTCTAAGAAGTTTGGATTTGGAGTTCATTTATGAACTAGGTCCCATCAGATATCCAGACATATTCTAAGACATGTATTACTCAATTCAGGAGATGGCTTTCTCCGCGAACTTGAGATTAAGAGAGATATAGAAAGAAACATCTAGGCGGATCCACTCAATGAGGCTATTTCTCGAACACAATAGTTTTTCAAACGGGCTTTGTGAAACTGATTAGTAGAGGAGTTGGATGTTCGGTTTCACACGGGCTGTGAGTAGTCGACATTGCAATAATTAGCCTTGAGTGCAAGTGGGAGATTGTTGGAGATATTGCTCTCATAGTCAATTATTGGATCGCAGGTACGTGATTGCAATAATTGCGGAGGACCTATACCGGTAGGACAGTCTTACTCAAGATGATAGTATGCTATCTGGTTTGCCTTTATCAGTCGTGTACATGTTCAGGTGACTGATTACATGTTACACTTTGATAGAGCCCTTAGGATCTTGCTTTACTACCAACAGTATGATGGCGATCATATACGTGAGAGTTGGGTAGTTTATATGCATATCCTTAATTGTGGTCCCTAGTCGTGGGAGTTTCGAGACAGGGCATCGATACTCCAGAGTAGACTAGTGTGTACAGTCGAGACCCCGACGAGGGGCGGTGGCCGGTCTCACAAGCCACTGGTGTCAGTTGGATCACCTAAGATTTATACAGGTGCTCATTGGGTTATGAGTACACCGGACAGGACTCGCCGGGAATCTGCTAGTTAGTACTATATCTATCGTCAGATAGCAGTTCCCTGGTGACATGTGTACAGGTTATTTCTGTTGGAGATAGTGCCCTCATAGTCAATTATTGGATCACAGGTATGTGATTGCAATGATTGCGGAGGACCTATCCCGGTAGCACAGTCTTACTCGAGATGATAGTATGCTATCTGGTTTGCCTTTATCAGTCGTGTACATGTTCAGGTGACTGATTGCATGTTACACTTTGATAGAGCCCTTAGGATCTTGCTTTACTACCAACGGTATGATGGCGATCATATACGTGAGAGTTGGGTAGTTTATATGCATATCCTTAATTGTGGTCCCTAGTCGTGGGAGTTTCGAGACAGGGCATCGATACTCCGGAGTAGACTAGTATGTACAGTCGAGACCCCGATGAAGGGCGGTGGCCGGTCTCACAAGCCACTGGTGTCAGTTGGATCACCTAAGATGTATACAGGTGCTCATTGGGTTATGAGTACACCGGACATGACTCGCCGGGAATCTGCTAGTTAGTATTATATCTATCGTCAGATAGCAGTTCCCTGGTGACATGTGTACAGGTTAGTTCATCGACCTGAGGTCGTCATTTGTCTCGTGTGAGTTCCCACTGTGCTTTGATTTCTACCCTACCACGGCTCAAAGGAGTCGTGCAAACAGGTAGCTTTTGGGTACAGTCCCGAGCCATATGGAGGCACGTGAGCGGATCGGCAGGGGATTCGTCTCTCCCGGTATTGGGGGCGAGGTCGTGCTGTGTCTAGGAGAGCCATTACACAAAGTCCATGGCCATGGCAGGAGATTTACTGGTAGGTACTCCAGTAGTATCTCAGGGTGTTATTGGGCTTCACTCCGACACGACTTATACTGCTATTGGGGGTCTGACGTTGCTAGCCCCCTAGGCAGATATGCGATACTCATAGACGAACGAACCAGACTGTATATACATTGTCACTGTTAGGCTCAGTAGGGTTTTCCGGATGAGTGCGCTCATCGGCATCCCTTGAGGTCAGTCCATGGGCAGCCGTTACGCATTGCTAGTGCCGCTGACGGTTTGTGGTTAAACCCACTGCCAGGGTACTGACGAGTTATTAGAGTCCCCCACAGACAGTTTCCCAAGTTCGGGCGAAACGTTGTAGAGGCCGTATGGTTTTATGGCAGGGTTCGGAAAATGCACGTGCGTTTACGCACGTGTCGATTTTCGGACAGATGATACTGGTCGGCTTTGGTTTAAGCCGGATCCGAGTATTATATTGAGTAGGTATAATATCTTTGTCTCAGTTGCATTTGTATTCTGTCGTAATACAAATGCGGGTGTATTTATACAGTTTCGGGGTTGTCCTGAAATTCGTTTCAGGATCACTTTTGGAAGTTGCCAGTTTCCAGTTTTCTATCAGCCGTCTTTTAACATTTTGTTAAAGACGGATTTATCTTTTCTTCAGATGAGGTGAGTCAGTGTTCTAGAAGATTCTAGATGAGGTGAGTAGGCTATTTGGTGTTGTGTTCTAATTGGATGCTTTTAATGAAATGATGACTAAGGATATGAGTCATCATTTTCATTATGGTATTTTGTTTTCCTTAAGATATTTTGTTTTTGTGTTCACATATGATATTTGTCTTATGGTCACCTCCCTCCTCCTACGGTCACCTCCCTCATGCATATATAATGGCCGGCCCTCTCTCTCCTCCCTACTTCACTTGATGTTTCATTTTGGATAGAAAAGATTATGATAGGTTTTATCGGTGTATGGAATTTCACAGTCCATTTCATTCCATCACCCGATTCCTTCGGCAACTTCATTAACCGATCGTCCACGGACTTGGACGAAGTGAGACAAAGTCATCTACTCATTCTCTACATCATTCTTGGTCGTCTCTTTTAGTAAACTTGACGATCGAGTTGCCTCGAGTCAGAGGCGGGAGCTCGTTTAAAGAATCGTCGATGTGGTGCCACCTCGACGAGGATATCGGAGTTCGACGAGATCGGAGCAGCCGCAACGGAGCGTGGGATGATGGTTGAAGAACGAAGGACTCGGATCGTTCGGTACAACCTTTCTACACTCTTTACAGATTGTTAGTTTAGCAATAATGGCAGATCCGGGTTAAAGTATACGATAGCGCCGGTTAAAAGTTTTTGTTCCGCATTTTGGCGTCTGTAGACGGCCGGGGCGCTAGCGTAGACTTACAAGTTCATCGACCTGAGGTCGTCATTTGTCTCGTGTGAGTTCCCACTGTGCTTTGATTTCTACCCTACCACGGCTCAAAGGAGTCGTGCAAACAGGTAGTTTTTGGGTACAGTCCCGAGCCATATGGAGGCACGTGAGCGGATCGGAAGGGGATTCGTCTCTCCCGGTATTGGGGGCGAGGTCGTGCTGTGTCTAGGAGAGCCATTACACATAGTCCATGGCCATGGCAGGAGATTTACTGGTAGGTACTCCAGTAGTATCTCAGGGTGTTATTGGGCTACACTCCGACACGACTTATACTGCTATTGGGGGTCTGACGTTACTAGCCCCCTAGGCAGATATGCGATACTCATAGACGAACGGACCGGACTGTATATACATTGTCACTGTTAGGCTCAGTAGGGTTTCCGGATGAGTTCGCTCATCGGCCTCCCTTGAGGTCAGTCCATGGGCAGCCGTCGCTGACGGTTTGTGGTTAAACCCACTGCCAGGGTACTGACGAGTCATTAGAGTTCCCCACAGACAGTTTCTCAAATTCGGGCGAAACGTTGTAGAGGCCGTATGGTTTTATGGCAGGGTTCGGAAAATGCACGTGCGTTTACGCACGTGTTATTTTTCGGGCAGATGATACCGGTCGGCTTTGGTTTAAGCCGGATCCGAGTATTATATTGAGTAGGTATAATATCTTTGTCTCAGTTGCATTTGTATTCGGTCGTAATACAAATGCGGGTATATTTATACAGTTTCGGGGTTATCCTGAAAGTCGTTTCAGGATCACTTTTGGAAGTTGCCAGTTTCCAGTTTTCTATCAGCCGTCTTTTAACATTCGGTTAAAGACGGATTTATCTTTTCTTGGATATGGTGACTAGGGTGATGAGGTGGCTAATGACTCATCTTGACATTAATTGTTGCATTAATGACTTGATGAGGTGTATTAGTGACTCATGCTTTAGCATTAAAGTTTCTTGTTTACTTAAGGATATTTCTTCATGATCTTTGTTCTTAAGGTTACTCTCCCCTCTCCTACACTCACCCCACACTCCTATAAGTGGCCGGCCCCCTCCTCTCTCTCACACACTTGATGTTTCACTTGAAAAGATTATGATAGATTTTGGGGTGTATGGAATTCACAGCTCATTTCATTCCATCACCCGATTCCCTCGGCAACTTCATTTACCGATCGTCCACGGACTTGGACGAAGTGAGACAAAGTCATCTACTCATTCTCTACATCATTCTTGGTCGTCTCTTTTGGCAAACTTGATGACCGAGTTGCCTCGAGTCAGAGGCGGGAGCCCGTTTAAAGAATCAGTGACGTGGTGCCACCTGGACGAGCAGATTGGAGATCGATGAGATCGGAGCAGCCGCAACGGAGCGTGGGATGATGGTTAAAGAACGAAGGACTCGGATCGTTCGGTATAACCTTTCTACACTCTTTACAGTTTGTTAGTTTAGCAATAATGGCAGATCCGGGTTAAAGTATACGATAGCGCCAGTTAAAAAGTTTTTGTTCCGCATTTGGCGTCTGTAGACGGCCGGGGCGCTAGCGTAGACTTACAGGTGTGACGTCGGGAGCGTAACTGCCGGCGAGATCTTCGCGTCTGCTGTTGCATGCCGCTGCCGCTATAAAAATCCCCATCACAGAGGGGTCAAGTAAGCCATTCTTATCCCACTTAGCCGTTACTCTGCTCGGATCTAGTGCTAACTTGATCGTCGAAGGGTCCTCGGTGGTACCAAACCACCCCGGGAATTCTTTGCTGGTACTCGGCGCTAAATTCCTCAAATCACCAATCTCCTCAAACCCATTGAGACCCACACGCAACAGGAGATCACCTCCAAAATCCACCAGGAGATCGACGGTAGACAACATCTGACGTAGATCCGAAAAGGACTTCCATCAGTTGGCGCCCACCGTGGGGCCCAAAACTCCTCAAAACACAAAGTTGGCCTTCCGATCACCATCCACATGGCAACCGATCCCCCTGAAGATCCAATCACCCGCTGTCGCCTTCCCCTCAACGGGGGCGCGGGCGTACCTTCACCGAATGTCATCGGCTCCCCCGCCGGCTGCAGTTTCACAGACTCCGGCAGCCGCAGGCCCCTCAATCCATCCTATTCAATCTTAAAGTCCCGCGTCGGGGGGCCTCGCCCCGTGCCTCTCCATATCCTTGTTCCATCCGAGGCAGTGGCAGTCAGCTCGCCTGCTTCCAGGCATGACCGGCATCCCCTCCCCCGACGGGGTCACTCCCGCAAGGCACGCCAAGGCAGCCCGAGGACCACCCTACCGCAGGGCAGGGCCCAAAGGACCTCGCCGAAAGGAACCGGGGCCCATCGAGAACTGTGGTCATGACGACGGGGGACCGGTCGAGCCCATGAGAGACCCGGCACCCACGCCGGCAGCAAACGCCAACGGCCGCCCGAGCAAGAAGGCCCGAGTCAACGAGCCTATCACCTTTGGCGATGGGGACCTCCACGGCATATTGTCACGACCCGAAAGTGCACGTGACTGGCCCTTGAACCATATGAAGTCTATAGGACTCCATCTGATCCAAGTAAGCCAAAAGCCCAGCAATCTAAAACCATTTTAAGAGTAAATAAAGAAAACCGGTTTAAAGAAGTAAAGAAAAACATGTTTGAAAGTCAAGGTTTTTAAATAACTAAGCCGAATATGCATTTTAAAAAAATGTACGGTCTTTTCTAAAAATTTCGGCAGAGTTTCTTTTGTAAATACTGGCTCCGAACGGGGTACAACAAGAACAATATATATATGCGATGATAAAAGTCATCCCCAAGCGGGAGCTAGCTCTTCGTCAATCGACGGTCACAACCACGCAAGCAATATAATATACAACGCCGAATGACAAGGATCAACACTCAACAAAAACCCAATAAGCATGAAAACCGTAATACTGCTAAGCGCGACTCTAAGGTCAAATAATACATCACTAGTGTCTAAGTCTGAAACAATATACAAGTTTTGGTCGATGGAATTCTAGATACAATGAATAATACAAGTACAATGGTGGTTCTTGATGCAAAAGAACCCACCTACCAAAAGCAATTCACCTGCAAGGAAGCAGTGTGCCAGAAATGCCGCAAGGGAACCTGTACGGCAATACCTTCAAGAACTGTGGCACAATGGGGGTGAGTTGCCAACTCGTGAATAGAAATATCTACAAGCAGAAACCGAATGCAAGACATAATCCTAGGTCAAAACGATCAGTATAATATAAACCACAAGAGTACGTCTGAAGCATGATAAGGTGGCAATGTAACATCTAAACATGTATGTAGTGCCAAGTACTCAGGTAATAACATGTCATCAATATAAGGTATGTCTGCATGAAGTAAATATGAAGAAATGTCAAATGGATATCAATACACATATATTAGCGTCCCATTCCACTAATATTGGTGTAAAGGTATATATAACAGCGCCCTCATACCCTGTTATATATACAAATGAAGTATGATCAATGTAAATCCAATCTGTATGTGATCAAGTCTGTATAAACGTGGAACCCGTCCACCCGTCACCCAATGACAATAAACGTGGAACCCGTCCACCCGTCACCCAATGACAATAAACATCATGTATGTAAATATGAGGATATAAACAAAATCATGAAAAACATCACGAAACCTGTGCCTAGCATCGGCACGAAAATCCTCATCTATCAGGCACTGTCACCAAGACTAGCCCTGATAGGTACGTATCATACGCTATATCGAAACCCGAGTGCCGAGCTTCGACCCTCGAATTGCGACGTATGCATACGTACAAGCTCCGGTTGGTATCCCCAAGATAACCGCCGAGTAAAAGGTAATATCACCGGACAGTATGGTTCCCCAGCCGGGCTCATCGGCTCATAGCACATCGACATCCCTTTCTTGCCCCGGGGTACTCCGGGCCCCACCATGTACCCTCATACGGCCTCGATGCCTCCTTGTAGGGGTATATAAATCAGAATCGATAAAACTCATGGTGGAAGCTGAAATATCATATCAAGGGTAACCGGGTTTTAAAACATTTACATAACCTCTTGAAATACCCACGATTCCCCAAATCCAGAAATATCATGAAAACAAATATCCCAATGCGCATAATCAGAAAGCATGATGTATGTGACATATAGATGAAATGCAAGTATAACAGCATATCATGCAACATAGAATAATAGTATGCACATACAAGGTCATATCCTGATGCAATAATACTACTGTGTAGTGACATGGCAATTATCGATGATGAAGTGTGTGAGCCGGCAAGCAGTGTACGTGGAACATATGCATCATCGATAATGGTGCTGGTGTCCTAACAGCATGATGGTAATATAGCAATAAACACATGCAAAGCGATGTGAATAGCATGAATATGTGGAAATCGAATAATCAACGCAACAGTAAAGAATCTACATCCATGTGTATATGTCATGCAATTATGCCATTTGAAATAAGACGAATCAGGGTTTTGGTAAAATAAGGGTTACGGTGTTTTTAAGAATAGATACGTCTTTTGAAAATACCCGTAGAATCCCTTTACTTATCCTTAAGATATTCTCGATTCGTTAGTTTTGAAATAGGTATGACTCGGGTCTAGTCTAACATCTACTATGCAAACTACAGACCTAAGTATCAAGTAAACCGGGAGGGGTATGGAAACCACCTAAATCTGAGTCGATATGTATATATATAGTAGTTGGTGATCCCGCCTCAGTAGTATCGCATACGATACAATAAATCATATAACATCCTCAAGTAAGGAGTGCGGATCTATCATCAATATAAAGCTCGTACGGTAAATCGTCGTACGGCATCCCAACAGCTGCGTACGGGTCAGTATCACAATCAGCTCATCAAATATCAGGTATCATTATCATCATATCACATAATCTGGGGTACTGATCTAAGTCTAGTACAAATCGATACCATCTATAAAGTATGAATGCGGGGGTAAACACACATCCAAAGCCTGCAAGAATCACATGTCGTATCCCAAATACGAATCATATCAAATCACCGATCTCACGGCACAATGCCCAAAACCATCGACTCATCTCCAATGTCATCCAATATCATCATCAACATAGTGTAAATGTAAGGAATATGCAAGTGTGTGCGTATGCGTGTAAACCTATCCTAGGGTTCGCAACTAGGAAATATTCTAGCTTACTTCTAACCCTATCACATCTAACACATCTCAAATAATCCACGACACTATACTATCATATATAAACACATAAGGTATACCAACTACGGACTGCGGGGGTGCTATACGCCATCCACCCGACTTCCCCATGTAGATATAATCTACTCACCTTGTGTCTTTATTTGTCGATGTCGCCACGCGCCTTCTTGTCGTCCCGAAGTCTTCATGGGGTACCTACACATTAACGTATCGCAAATGCGTATCAAAACCAATTCAAAACTAAAACGGCATACGAATCCCAAAACGATGCGATAAGGGGCATATAGGTTAGAACCTATGGCACGCCTTCAAAACCATCAATAAATCCTCTATATCGTCATATAAACACCAATTAGTCGAGGTAAAACACAATACACAATTTCAGAATTAAAAATACGGAATACGGAAACACGAATCCAAAACAGCAACTTAGGAAATAGGCTCCAGATTTCAACCTAGGTCAAACTAGACAAATCTATACATACCAGGGGCCAAATCTACAGATAAGGGAACACCAAAACCAAAACGAGCAAGTTTGGTGGGGTCCAGGCCGCAAATTACGGCCAAACAGAATAAATCTGTGGCCGGGTCATGGAGTTAGGGGTTGGGGTCTTGTGTGGTGGTTCCTAGGTGCCTGCACATCTCACTGTCCAATCAATTTTATTTTAGGATGTCTCGGGTGATAGCAGATTCCCAAATACAATCCCAGAATTGCAGTTTTTCCCGACATCGTCTCATAAATCCGTATTCTGGGTTAAAGCTTCAGGTCAGGGTCCAATATAACATCACACCAAGATTCTAAGGTCACACCAAGTCTTAGTTTCACTTCACAACTCAATTTTTCCTCAAACCCTGACTAGGTTATCCTCAAATCCACAAAAACACACAATATCAATATGAAACTTGAATCGAAGCTTAAGCACAAGAAATACCACTCTAATTGTGGAGGAATTACCTCATAAGACCCACATGAATCCTCAACAGCGCCAAAATGAAAACTTCCTTGGTCCATCCTATAGCTTGCAAGCTTGTGCATATTTTTTGTGAAATAAGAGTGGGGTTTTAGTGAAGTTTGTAAGGTGATTTGGGGCTTGAAGAGGGGAGGATGAAGAGGGGCAGCAGCTTCAGCAGGAGATGGAGGAAGAGGGAGAGAGAAGATGAGAGGAAAAATGAAGAGATGGCTAAGTCCAAGGTCAAAGAAGGCCATACCTCTCTCTCTCACACCATGCTTCATATTTTATTCCCTTTTCCATTTTCTTTTCCTTTTCTTTTTTTTTCCTTTTCTCCAAAACCTTCTCACTAGAATAGTAACCCCAAATAACATGATAGAAAATGCACAAGTGTGAAAAAGTGATATGTGCATGTTTTGCACAAAATTTCTAAAAAACCGATTAGCGATTTTTAATCGCGATTAGCACTAAATTAGCATATAACTAATCATAAAAACTTAAAAATGGCATAATTCTATAAATTACCTTATTTTAGAATTTTCCATAATTTTTCTAAAAATTTTCCCATTTATTTGTATTTAATAATACCAAAATATTAAAATATTCAATAAAATAATATTAAATTATAAAAATTCCCAAAAAATAATATTTTATTTTTTTGAAATGTTAAACATATCCATGACCCACAACGACCCTCTGGTGATCACGGCAAGAATCCACCGGTACGAGGTCCACCGGATACTTGTCGACTTGGGCAACTCGGCAGACTTCCTCTTCCACGACTGCTTTCTGCGCATGGGGCTCACCCCAGCAGACTTGAAACCAACCTCCTATGTCCTTTCGGGATTCACCAACCACTCCATCCGGCGCAAGGGGTGGTCACCCTCCAGTTCAACGTCGGGGAGCCCGGCCGCACCCGTACGTTACCTGTGGACTTCATAGTGGCGAATGTTCCATCAGCCTACAACGTCCTCCTCGGCTGCCCGACGCTAAACTCCCGCCAGGCCCAAATATCGACCTACCACCTGGCGATGAAGTTCTCTCTCGATCAGGGCAGGGTAGGTTGGGTCTACGGGAACCAGCGGGTCGCGAAGATATGCCTTATCGAAATGTCTTCATTCGAGCGGTCGGTCGACGACGCTGAGGTAAATAATGACATCAAGGGTTCTCTAGACACCCGAGACGAGCGGAAGGAGGTCCGGGGGACGCCGGTCGAACCACTGACCGAGGTGTCCTTGAAAGAACGGGACGAGGAAAAAACCGTCCAGGTCGGATCACTCCTGATAGGGACTCAGCGAGACGACCTGGTCAGATTCCTAAGAAATAACTTCGACGTCTTCACCTGGGCGCCTGCTACATGCCTGGGATCGACCCTAAAATCATCTCCCATAAGCTTAGGGTTGATCCTGCAGCCCTGCCCGTCAGACAGAAGAAGCGGAGCTTCACCCCGGTCAAACAGAAGGCTATCGAAGAGAGGTTGATCGGCTTCTCGCTGCCAACTTCATTAGGAATGTGTCCTACTCGAAATGGCTGGCGAACGTAGTTCTGGTCAAGAAGACAAGCGGGAAGTGGCGCATGTGTGTCGACTTCATCGACCTCAATAAGGCCTGCCCCAAGGACAACTATCCACTCCCTCGGATAGATCAGCTCGTCGACAGCTCAGCCGGCCACAAGCTGTTGAGTTTCATGGATGCTTTCTCCGGCTACAACCAGATCCGTATGAATCTGGAAGATGAAGATCCACCGCGTTCACAATGGACCAGGGGGTATATTGTTATAAGGTGATGCCCTTCGGCCTCAAAAACGCTTGGGCCACGTACCAACGGTTGGTCAATCGCATGTTCAAGCCATAGATCGGCAGGAATATGGAGGTCTACGTTGACGACATGCTCGTCAAATCCGTCTCGACGGTCGACCATGCTAAGGATCTGGGCGAGGCCTTCGAAGTGCTCCGCAAGTTCAAAATGAAGCTAAACCCCGCCAAGTGCGCATTCGGAGTCACCGGGGGAAAGTTCCTCGGGTTCATGGTCACTCATCGTGGAATCGAAGCCAACCCAAAGAAAATCGACGCTATCCTCAACATGGCCGCGCCCAAAACTAACGTCGAAATCATGCGGCTCACGGGACGGGTCGCCGCTCTGAGCCGCTTCATGTCCAGGTCAGGGGAGAAATGCCTCCCGTTCTTTAAGGCTCTGAGAAAGATCCCGAGGTTCAAGTGGTCGGAGGAGTGCCAAGCCGCCTTCGACCAATTGAAGAAGCACCTCGCGACGCCACCACTGCTC
This sequence comes from Agapanthus africanus, assembly GCA_030015575.1. NCBI lineage: Eukaryota > Viridiplantae > Streptophyta > Magnoliopsida > Asparagales > Amaryllidaceae > Agapanthus > Agapanthus africanus. Next base: position 364,401,353 of record JASDDO010000008.1, read on the forward strand.
ACCCGACCAGTCGAAGGAGACGAGCTGTCGCTGTATCTAGCGGTATCCGATCAAGCAGCAGGCTCGGTGCTCGTCCGGGAGGTCGACGGAGCGCAGAAGTCGGTGTACTATGTGAGCCACGTATTTAAGGACGCGGAAACGAGGTACCGCGCCATAGAGAAGATTGTCTTAGCCCTCGTGGTGACCTCAAGGAAACTGCGACACTACTTCCAAGCACACACCATCATCGTCCTTACCGAGCGCCCGTTGGGGGCTATCCTTGCTTCACCAGAGTCCTCGGGCAGCTTAGAAAAGTGGAGGTGGGAGCTATCTCAGTTTGATGTGAAATACCGCCTGAGGCAGGTCATCAAAGCGCAGGCCCTGGCCGACTTCATTGTTGAATGCACCATCCCTAGAAAGAAACCGGAGTCCACGCCGCCCCTCACAACTCAGTGTCCTATCGCGGAGAGGCCTAGATCGGTTCCTGAGTGGGTCATCTACGTCGACGGGTCTTCAACCAAGGAAGGCTGTGGTGCCGGCCTCATTATCCGGGGCCTGAACGAAGCAGAAATGGAGTACTTTCTAAAGCTCGGTTTCAAGGCCTCGAACAACGCGGCAGAGTACGAGGCCCTCCTGGCCGGACTGCGCATGGTCGCCGGGCTGGGGCTGAAGATAATTCGAATCCGCAGCGACTAGGCCCTTGTTGTCGGACAAGTGACTGGCCGCTTTGAAGCTCGGGAGCCTCTGAGGGTGAAGTACCTGGACGAGGTGAGGAAGCTCCGGAGGAACTTTGACGAAGTCCAAGTAGAACAAATACCCAGGCAACTGAATGCCCAAGCCGATGCCCTGAGCAAGCTGGCTTCGTCATACTCGGCCAACAATAAGCGGTTTATCCTCTTCGAAACCTTACCTCAGCCCAGCGTGGAAGACGGAGCGACAACACTCCACGTGTATGCGACGCAGGAGGGCGACCAAGATTGGAGGAAGCCCCTCGTGGAATTCCTGAAGGACGGTACGCTCCCAAAGGATTGGGAAGCCGCCCGCCGCCTCCGGGCCAAAGCCCGCTACTTCATCTGGAGCAATGGAAACCTTTACAAGAAGTCCTTCACTCAGCCCCTGCTCCGATGCGTTGACCCACACGAAGCTGACTACGTCCTCCGGGAAATCCATGAAGGGGTTGGCGGTGCACACCAAGGGGCCCGAACCTTGATCCAAAAGGCATTGCTCCAGGGGTACTACTGGCCCACTATTCATGAGGACGCCCAGAAGCTAGTCAGAAGATGCAAGAGTTGCCAGCTCCATGGCAGCATCCCCCGCCTCCCCGCTACCGAGCTGACCGCCATGACATCTGATTGGAGTGATTTAGCGTGCTTGCGCTTTCTAAAAGATAGATCAAAAATATTTGTAACCGCAATCAAGAACGGCGTCGCATGAAGCTAGCCGGTGAGTACGGGTCGGTCCACAGGGATTTTGTGAATTTCCGATTCGTTCTTACGAGTTAATTCCGAAGGGTGTTCGGAGTTGTTATTAAATCTAAAAACCTAAATTATCATAGGGCAATTATCTAGATCTAAATCTTGCTAGGGTTAGGTTTAGGAATGGTTTGGAAATGTAAATAAATCTCAACGCTTTCTATACCCAGATTAGGATCTAAGAGAAGTTATGGTAATTATCAATAAAGGGAATTAGATCCATTCGGGAAGGTGTTCCTTCCTCTAGGTTCTTGTCCTTCCTTTATAGATCCTTACCCTAACCTCCATGGAAAACGCGCGCAACTGAGCCTTTATACTACGGTATCACCGCTACCTCGAGGGATAGGGTGCCGTAGGGCACAGTGTGTGCGTGTATGCATGGAGTCCTATAGATTCTATATGATGGGTAAGAAAGGGATGAGAGATCTCATCTCTCAAAAGCCCTTCCCAAAGCTAACATCTAAGGCAAGGAATTAAAATCTAAACTAGAGCAATTAAATAAAACTACTTACAGATGTATCCCTCCAATCATCCATGCAGGGTTGTCAGATCTGAATTTCTGAATGGAAAAGAAACACCGATGCTCTCCAAAAGATTACTAAATTTTATTCATAAAAGGAGGCATAAGAAAATACAAAGCTTTTGGGTTCTATTTATAGGACATAGAAACCCTAGGTTTACAATTGCACCGCATGTCTACAATTACAAATATACCCCCAGAAAATCTTTCCATAGCCTTCAGAACATTTAGGTCAAATTTTCTTTCCATGAAGGCTTTAAAGGGCCGCGGAACCGCGGCAATGGTGCGCTTTGGCCGCGGTTCCGCGGCCCAATGGTGAGTTCATCTGATTGTTTTTCATGGGCTTCTTTAGGTTACTCTGGGCTTCTTTATTCTTTATTCCTTTTATCAGTTGGGCTTCTATATTAATTCCAGATCTTCAGTGAACACTTTGCAATGGATCTTTTAACCATCTTTCTTTCAAATTTGGATCTTGCGTTGCCTTGTTGGTGGTGAAGCATTCTTCTGCTGGGCTTTACTAAGATCCTCCTAATTGTTGGTCAAAAGTCCTTCTTTTGTGTCGTCTTTTGTGTTTTTCACTGTTTTTCGCGCCAAGAACCTGTAACCTGTAATATGTAGCAGACATGGGTCAAAAGCACCTGTTTATTTATAAAAAGAATAAGAATGGGGAATATAATAATACAATATTATGGTGTGAACAAATACCCCCAAACTTATCTTTTGCTCGTCCTCGAGCAAACTTATTTTTTATTCTCAATAAAAATCTAACCTAGCCACACTTTCGCAGGGAAACGCGATTGCACTGAGCACGTGCAACAAGCCGTTAAACCTCTAGGTGTCCCTAGTAGGAGGAGTGTTGTCTCCTGAGGGTTTTCAGCGGATACTACCCACAAAATCCTATCAATTTGGCTTTTTCGACTTTTGTTTTCCAATTAGGTTTTCTAACAAGGAATTCTATTATCGTCGACTCATAAATTATCCACCCATATTCTTCACACTTCCTCATTATTTAACTTAAGATTATATATATCCTGTAGAATTACCTAGTTTTCGGCATTTCTTAAGTTTTCCTTCTAGGGTTCCATCTCCATTTAGGAATTTCTATCAACCCTTACTAAAGATACAAGTTCTATTCTTCACTCCTTTCTCTTTTCTAAATCCCAATCATACGTGTGTGTATAAATCACCCCTACACTTGGAAATTCAAATCAAGCAATCATGCCCTTGTCGGTTGTCCAAAGTACTTATTAGTAGGTGAATTTTTAATTGAATTTTGCTTACACATCCTTCATGCGACCGTTAATACTTCTTGAGGTACCAACAACCGATTACAAGATGTGTTTGCACATTAAAGCGTAATTCCTAGTCTTGCAACACCCAAGGCTTTAGCAGTGACTCCCAAACCAGTTGGTCTAAGGCACTAGGTGATAAGGCACCCTTGCTAAATATTTTTCTATTTTTTACAGCCTTAAGTAATCACAAAAACCAGTGTCCATTTTTTTCTTTATTCACTTTTTTTTCTTTTATTTTCATTGTACTAAGGACTTTAGACAAGAGCATTTCAAGGTCTCTTCTACTATTCCAAGTTTCAAGGTGCGTGATTGTGCAAATTGTAGGGTATACATTTTCAGAATCTATACTTAAGCTAGGAACTATTTTTCAAACTTATACTCTAATAAGAACATCAATACCCTTTCCTTGTTTCGACTTAGCCCAAGAAGTGAACCCAAAATTTGCCTATTTCTAAATAAACTACAAAGGCATATACTTTCTACCATTTAACTTTAAGGACGGTTATCTTTAGGGTTTTTAATTCACTAAGTCTAAGATCTAGTTGTTCCTAGCCAGTTAACCTATTTGTCAAACTCAAGTCAATTAGCCAAAATTGAATACATTAATTTTTATAATTTTTGAAATTTTTCAAATTTTTATGGGTTTTCAAATAAGTGTGCAAATGCAAAAAAAAAAAAAATATGTACAAATGAATGCGAAGGAAGAAGACGTACCGAGCATACCCCCAAACTTGAACTTGACAGTGTCCTCACTGTCATGCTAAACCAAGAGTGTAAAAATGCCGGCACTCCCCTGTTTATTTATTTATAATTTTTTTTATATTTTTAATGTTTTGAAATTTTTATTATTTTTTTATAGAAAAAGAAAACAAAAATATATATACATATATACAAAGATTCCCCCAAACTTAACCTTGGCCTTGCACAAGCCAAAAGTTAGCACCAACCATTCAAAAATCTTATCGTGGTAATGGTATAGTTGGTGTAAGAAAATGAGAAGCACGCGAGACCGTGTGGAAAGAATGGTAGAATATGGTCTCGGTGGGGTGGAAGAATGGCGAAAAGAAGAAGGAAGTGGAGTACGATCTTGAGGGTGTAAATGGAGTGAATAAATTAGCGTAGTTTGTGATGACCGATGTGTTAAAAGCGATTGCGCTAACCTATCAACTCGTCGTGAAATAGGGTCAAATCCCTCAAGATTCGCAAGAAAACATGGGTACGCCGAACTTGGTATAGGAGATGAAAGCGTAATGGTCATTTGTTCGGTCGGAACAATGGGAAAGACGAAAGGGAGTGAATTAGGGATAATATCTTTCTCACCGTCGTAAACTGTTTCGAACTTGAAAGATTCCATTAATGGTTCGAAACTACTATAATCAACCGAGTCTAATGGCTCATCTGAAAATGTAAAGGACTCAAACTCGGGCGGTGAGTCATCAACATCGTCCGAAAAAGTGAAACACTCGTAGGTGTTATCGTCTGTGAGAATTGTGTCAGATTCAAAGGAAAAGGTTTCAAGCTCACAGTCTTCAAGCGAGGTCGGAACGATGGGAAGGAGAGAGGGTGATATAACAGTCAAAAGTTCAGGAGGATGAATTGGAAAATCAGACACATCAAACAAAAATGATTCAACCTCAATATTATCCTCAAGACTCTCCTCAATACTATCCTCAATATTCAACTCATCCATGCCATTATCATCAAAATCTAGACGCATATGAGATTCGGGAGAAACATTTAATAACCCAGGATGATGATTTGAACATAAAATTTCAAGCAAATCGACAGGTTCATCATCCGAAATATTCCCGGCGTCTATATCCTCAATCAAGTGAAAATCAATTTCTTTAGACACCTCATCAGCATGGATATGTATCGATTTAGGTTCTAGAGTGGAGGTGTAAAGATCGAAAGAATTAGGTGTGGTTTCACTCGAAAGGGGTTCCTCACAATTTGGCAAATCAAACACTACAAAATCACATAACTCGTGGTTATTTTCAACTGGTGAATCATTTGGAACAATCGATGGCAAACAGGAGTTGTGGGCTTCAATTGGGTAAGGGTAGGTTTGATTTGAAAATCCTCTCTCATTCTCATTCTGTCCAACCACCTCCTCATACATTGAAAAATTTGGTGCTAGTGGGAAACTAGCTACCGGTTCAGCAGGTTGCATAAGGGCGGCCACAGACGCATCCACATTCCTAACCATTTTGTTTGTTGCTGCGATATACGCCTCCAACGCCTCTTCCAGACTAGACTTTGGTGGTAAGGGGGTTTCGGGAAAAGATTCGAAATCGTGTGGATATGCAAAACTCCCTAATGGCTGTGAAGAAACAGTGTCCAGTGATGGTGGAAAAGTCGGGTAGGACTGGTAGGAAGTGGGTGATTGGACAGAGGTAGGGTCAACATGTGGATAAAAAGGTGAATAGTCTTGTTGATCCCTAGAACTAGATGTGTGGAGAGGGGTGAAAGATCGGCTACGAGATTGAGCAATATGCTCAGCAATGGACATCGGCTTAGGAGTGACAGAAGGACTTGAAAAAGTGGTGTCAACATACGAAGGTGGTAAAGGTTGACTTGGTTGACACAAAGTGGGTTGAAAAGTCAAACTGTTTCTCCTAGACTCCTCTATGTGATCTTTCAAAGATTTTTTAGGCATGGAAGGATCGTCTTTAAATTGACCGAACACATTGACATATGACGCAAAATTAGGTTCGGGATACCAAAGTTCGGCTAATGATTTTTTATGTGGGGTACCCATGCTAGAAGAAGAAAGGTGACAAAAAGGAAGGTTGGATGGTGCAAGGATTTATTTGGGGCTAAAAAATTTTGCAAGTTCTATAAAATATTTTTCCTTTTTATTTTCATTTTTCATTAATTTTTTTCTTTCTCTTTATTTGGAAAAAATTTGTTGCAAAAAGATTTTTAGAGAAAAGATATGCAACAGCAAAATATTACTTGCAATTGGTTATTATTTGAAGCATATCACAAGAATCTTTATTTGGAAAAAATTGTTGCGAAAAGATATTCGAGAAAAGATATGCAACAACAAAATATTTCTTGCAATCAATTTAGTTCAAGCGGGGCCCAAAAATCCTGCACAAGACTTGTTATATGGAAGGCAATATATTTTATAGCTCACAGAATCTTGCAGGAATTTCCAGAAAATATATTTCAAAAATTACAGAGGAGGAACAGAGGATGCTTACAGAGCAAAGATAATCAGATGATGTCACTGTTTCACCGCCCTTCCGCGGCAAAACCAGGCTCCCACCGCGATTTCGCAGTCAAAATGACTGCACAGTGCCCCAAAAAAATTTTCACGGTCTGATTTGACAAGACGGCCGCGGTTCCGCGGCCTAAGGTAGGTTTTTTGCCGCGGAAGCGCGGCACTTTGGGCGGTTCACTGCTCCAAAAAATATCCAGTGTTCTGTTTTTTAAAATATCTTCTGTTTCGATATTTTGTTTCCTGTTTTGCTTTCTGGAAATCTCCAGATCCGAATTTATATATCCTGCAAAAATTCAAGCACAAAGTATCCTTCCCAAAAATAACAAATGATATATATTTTTATATTTTTTGGATTTTTTAGATTTTTATGATTTTTTTAAATTTTATGATTAACCCGAAATTGCGAAAAGAAAATTCTACGCCATCCCCGGCAACGACGCCATTTGATTGGAGTGATTTAGCGTGCTTGCGCTTTCTAAAAGATAGATCAAAAATATTTGTAACCGCAATCAAGAACGGCGTCGCATGAAGCTAGCCGGTGAGTACAGGTCGGTCCACAGGGATTTTGTGAATTTCCGATTCGTTCTTACGAGTTAATTCCGAAGGGTGTTCGGAGTTGTTATTAAATCTAAAAACCTAAATTATCATAGGGCAATTATCTAGATCTAAATCTTGCTAGGGTTAGGTTTAGGAATGGTTTGGAAATGTAAATAAATCTCAACGCTTTCTATACCCAGATTAGGATCTAAGAGGAGTTATGGTAATTATCAATAAAGGGAATTAGATCCATTCGGGAAGGTGTTCCTTCCTCTAGGTTCTTGTCCTTCCTTTAGAGATCCTTACCCTAACTTCCATGGAAAACGCGCGCAACTGAGCCTTTATACTACGGTATCACCGCTACCTCGAGGGATAGGGTGCCGTAGGGCGCAGTGTGTGCGTGTATGCATGGAGTCCTATAGATTCTATGTGATGGGTAAGAAAGGGATGAGAGATCTCATCTCTCAAAAGCCCTTCCCAAAGCTAACATCTAAGGCAAGGAATTAAAATCTAAACTAGAGCAATTAAATAAAACTACTTACAGATGTATCCCTCCAATCATCCATGCAGGGTTGTCAGATCTGAATTTCTGAATGGAAAAGAAACACCGATGCTCTCCAAAAGATTACTAAATTCTATTCATAAAAGGAGGCATAAGAAAATACAAAGCTTTTGGGTTCTATTTATAGGACATAGAAACCCTAGGTTTACAATTGCACCGCATGTCTACAATTACAAATATACCCCCAGAAAATCTTTCCATAGCCTTCAGAACATTTAGGTCAAATTTTCTTTCCATGAAGGCTTTAAAGGGCCGCGGAACCGCGGCAATGGTGCGCTTGGGCCGCGGTTCCGCGGCCCAATGGTGAGTTCATCTGATTGTTTTTCCTGGGCTTCTTTAGGTTACTCTGGGCTTCTTTATTCTTTATTCCTTTTATCAGTTGGGCTTCTATATTAATTCCAGATCTTCAGTGAACACTTTGCAATGGATCTTTTAACCATCTTTCTTTCAAATTTGGATCTTGCGTTGCCTTGTTGGTGGTGAAGCGTTCTTCTGCTGGGCTTTACTAAGATCCTCCTAATTGTTGGTCAAAAGTCCTTCTTTTGTGTCGTCTTTTGTGTTTTTCACTGTTTTTCGCGCCAAGAACCTGTAACCTGTAATATGTAGCAGACATGGGTCAAAAGCACCTGTTTATTTATAAAAAGAATAAGAATGGGGAATATAATAATACAATATTATGGTGTGAACAACATCCCCTTGGCCATTCGTCCAGTGGGGATTGGACATGATCGGCCAGTTCCCTACTGGTACAGGCGTGCACAAATACGTCCTCGTCGTAGTAGACTACTTCACCAAGTGGATCGAGGCCGTCCCCATCAGGAAACCGAACACCACCACTACTATCAAGTTCCTGCAAAACAATCTGATACTCCGGTTCGGCATCCCGAGATGTATCATCACCGACCACGGGACGAACTTCGAGAACGAGAAAGTGAAAGACTTCTGTAAAGAATATCATATCTTCATGAAGTTCGCCGCGGTCGCGCATCCCCAATGCAATGGGCAGGCCGAAGTCGCTAACCGAGACGTTCTCCGGGGTCTCCGAACCCGCCTAGAAGGGCGACAAGGCAGTTGGGTCGAAGAATTGCCTCGGATCTTATGGGCCCTGCACACGTCAAAGAAGACCCCTACCGGGGAAACCCCCTTCAGTCTCTGCTATGGGACCGAGGCAATGGTCCCAGCGGAGATCGGGCTACCCAGTCATCGGGTCGAGCACTTCGACAACGATGCGAATACCTTGGCGCTATGGACCAACCTGGACATCTTGTTGGAGAAGAGAGATCGGGCCCAGATCAGAGCTGCCGCTTATCAACAACAAACTACCCGATACTACAACGCTCGGGTCAAGCACCGCTCCTTTCAGACCGAGGATCTGGTCCTACGACAAAACGAGTTCGTTGATCAAGGCAGGCTACACAAGTTCTCCCCGAGGTGAGACGGTCCCTTCCTCGTCTCTGAGGTGCTCCCCGGCGGGGCCTACCGCCTGCAAGATGCGGACGGGCGCAACCTCCCACGGCCTTACAACGCCGAGAAGTTCAAGCTATACCAATGAAGCCAAGGCCAACAAGTATGTACCCCTCCTTTCACAAAGACGATGTAAACGCTTTCCAAAAATCATTTCCATTCGAATAAAGAAACGTCAAAACATTGCGAATAAAGTCTTTTCTTTGCGATCCAAATCTCTCCTTAGAGGCAGCTCAGCAGCTACCCTGCTCAGCTATCCCCGGCTAGTAGCTTCCTACCGCGACCGACAGGGATCACAAAGCCCTCCTTAGAGGTAGCTCAGCAGCTATCCTGCTCGGATATCCCCGGCTGGTAGCTTCCTACCATGACCGACAGGGATCACAAAGCCCTCCCAGAGGCAGTCGAGCTCGAGGATCCCTCACTCGGCTATCCTTCAGGACAAAAGCCCTCGACAAGAGGCACCAGGTAGTAACCCTGCCCGGCCAAGGGTCCTTAGTAGGCTTCTTACATCCCCTCCCACGCTAAGGACCAAAGTCCTCCCAGAGGCAGTCGAGTCCTTGCTTGGCTATCCCCGGCTGGTAGCTTCCTACCACAACCGACAGGGATCAAAGTCCTCGCCAAGAGGCACTGGGCAGTAACCCTGCTCGGTCCCCGTCCTGAAGGATCAAAGCCCTCACATGAGGCAACCGTGCAGCTACCCTACTCGGTCTTCTCCGGCTGGTAGCTCCCTACCCACGATGCCATGGATCGAAGCCCTCGCAAGAGGCATCCGAGTGGCTGCCCCGCTCGGTCATCCCAGGCTAGTAGTTGCCTACCCGCGATGCCAGAAATCAAAGCCCTCGCTAAGAGGCGACCGCGCAGCTTCATTGCCCGGCCAACCTTAGTTGGCTTCTTACAGCCCCTACAACACTAAAGACCAAAGTACTCCCAGAGGCAGTCGAGTCCTCGCTTGGCTATCCCCGGATGGTAGCTTCCTACTACAACCGACGGGGATCAAAGTCCTCGCAAGAGGCAACCGAGCAGCTACCCTGCTCGGTCATCCCAGGCTGGTAGTTGCTTGCCCTCGACGCCAGAGATCAAAGCCCTCGCCAGGAGGCTACCGCGCAGCTTCGCTGCTCGGTCATCCTTAGTGGGTTTCTTACAGCCCCCACCAACACAGAGGATCCGAGGCCCCAAAAAGGGGCAACAAGTCTATCCGAGTCTAAGCGATCCCCCTCGACTTCGGGGCCATGGAGATGCCTCCTCGGCAGTACTTGACAAGTGATCAAAATCAACTTGACGAACAATCGCTAGACAGATAGCTGACCCATCTTGAACATGAACCTGTACTTTATATATATATATATATATATATATATTCATGGATTTGGCCAAGACCTGTAAACTATACAATACAATACACGGGGATAAAGGGCTAGATTGGTACGGAACGTATATCGTGGCTTGAAAGGTCACTTAAAAGTCACCCACATGAATTCACGTGTCATTGTCCTATGGGTTATGACGGAGCCTTGTAGGACATGTTACTATAGTCCACAGGGTAACATGGACTACTCTCGTATACATGAATACCTTCATTATCAAATTACAAACAACCACGTTAGAATAACTATCTTACACCTGTAAATAAATATGCTTAGATACTCTTATATATAACCTTGCCTGTTCATATTCACTTGATTTTTATTCACTTTCATTCATCATTACTTATTTCTTTCGGGGACTTATCGAGCGCTAGTTCGCTGACGACATTCCTCTATGTTTCTTTTCTTTGGAATGTTCGTCATGAGGACCGGACTTTAAGGATATAGAGCCGAGCCGGGAGGACTTGGACCAGTTCGCTACTCAGCTTGACTATTAGCTCCTGCTTGTATTTACTTTTAGTATACCATTGTTTTAGGCATTTGCTTTATCATTGTATCTTTTATTTACAAACAGTTGTATGTAAATTTGAATGTAAATAAAGTTGATGTTTCATCTTATTACTCTTGTTGTTCTTGTACATTGCTACATTGCATAATTACGCTTAACGTATTCTCATAGTAAATACGTTGTGGGCTTGCCACGTCACCGTTTCCGTCTACTGGGAAGCGGAGCATGACAGATGTCTGAAGTTCAATTGAAAAATCCCAATGGCTATATTTTTTCAAAATATTTCTTCATCAGGCGTCAGCTCCATATAGCTGTAGACGTCTATCGATCATTTTAAAGAAGGAGACTTAAAACACAGATTGAAGACATACGTCTTAAGCGAAATTAACCAGACGTCTGAAGAACAAAAAATCCTTCATCAGACATCTATCCAAAAGAACTGCAGACATCTGGTTTTCCAAAACAAATAACAGAGTGCAAGGAAAAGCTCGGCAGACGTCTGAAATTATAAAAATCTTTTTTGAAAACCTTCATCAGACTTCTGTCCATATGAACTGCAGACGTCTGTCTCTCAAAAAAAATAGGCCATATGAAAACACTGAGAGAATCCAGACATCTGAAGAAGCATTGGGCAGACGTCTGAAGCACAAAACGCATGAAAACTGATATATCTGACACTTGGGGTTTTTATTCAAACACAGTAAGACGACAAACATCTGAAACACATGGGGACAGACATCTGAAGTGTAAAAACTCATTAACTTGTGTTTTATGATGAAAATCAATTTTAAATCGAAAACCCTAAAGTTCATGCAAAATGTTTGTGCTAGCGTGTGTGGGTGTTCAAGAGCTCTAATTGATATAAACCATAATCGATCGAGTACTTACAAAGATTCCTATGTCGGTATCATATTTCTTCAAAATCTTGAATCTTCATCGTCTCGACTCAAGCTCTTGAAACTTTGGCACTTCACTTGAACTTGCGTTAGTTGATTGATCTTCAAATTGGTTTCGACACTTGACATTTCAAAATCGAACATGCCAATCCACACACTTGCGTCTTGAAGTCGATATTTGAACATCAAATCTTGATCTTGACTTCGACGCTTCAACTTGGAGTTCGGCTTGTAACTTCTCGAAACTATTCGTAGCTTGAATTCTTAAACACTTGTTTCTCGGCTACATAGCTTGAACTCATGAGCTTGATATGTAATTTGGGAAGCTCCCATCCATATCCTCCAACCTCCATTAGAAAATCTGTTTAAGCTCAATTTCCATCCATCCTCCCTTATACGCTTATGTCGTGAGATATCCGATATCCTGAAATTCAATCTCAAAGTGACCAAGCATATTATATACGGTGTTATGAAATAAGCAAGATAGTAAACACTAGTATATGAAACTTTCATTGTTGATATCAAAAGTTATGAATAGTATATCAATATCAAGATATAAATCAAACTCAAAGCATGATATATATATATATATATATATATATATATATATATATATAGATATAGATATATTGTGAGTTACCAAAACAATAAATGAGAGTAATATATCGATATCAAAGAATATAACACAAGTAAAGCATGTCGATATAGATATATTACTCGGTATACACAAAATATAGGAAAAGAAAGCTAAACCACAAGTGTATATAAGTTTACTGTCAATAGAGTAAAATAAGATAAGCAAGTGATACTAAACAAACCATTCATGTTTAAACTATCATCAAAACCAAATAATAGGATCATCGAAATCCATAAGTCATCAGGCGTGCTTTTTGCCGCCACCTAACGTAAAAAGTCTTCTAAGGCCTCTTTCATCCATTATATATATATATATATGTATACATATATATATATATATATATGTATACATATATATATATATATATGTATACATATATATATATACATACACATACATATATATATATATACATACACATACATATATATATATATACATACATATATATATATATATATAACGGGTTGTCAACTAGTTAGGTTATAATTACATAGCCCAATCCGACCGTCAAATCGACGATCCGCTCTGGCCATCTTGTTCCACACATAGAGTGATCTATGTGTGTAAAATTTTGATCGATATGATGCATTACAGGTGATGGCTCAAGCATTTAAAAATTGGACGGTTGTTAAACACAATAAAAATGTCATATATTTAGGACACTCGATCGAAGACATAGACGGTGTCAAAATGATTAAAATTTTATACACAGATCACTCTATGTGTAGAACAACTTGACCGAAGCGGATCGTCGATTTGACGATCGGATTAGGCTATGTAATAGGCTAACTGACGGTTTAATATCAGCTGGTTAGTTGATAATCCGTTCCCCCCCTCTCTCTACACACACACACTAGATTTTTTGCACGTTCCATGGACGTGGTTTGTTATCTTCTTGCAAATATAAAATATTATTTCACATATCACTTTTACACAAAACACAAATTCAAATAAAAAATTTACTAAATAAAATAGTATTTATATTTATGTTTATAATAATATATAATAAATAGAATCAGGGATAACAAGGTATCTATCATCTGCAAAAAGTAAAAATTTAATTAGCAATTAATGGATTAAATAAGAGTAATCTATCTGGCTTATGCAACAATAGGGCTCATATATTCTGAATTATACAAAAAAATAGAAAGATGCAAACTTTTACAAAAAAGATAAATAAACAACACATATATAAAAATATATCAGAGTTATGTAAAAAATAAAGGCAAATAAAAAATTTATTCAATAAAAATTCTAATAATTATTACCATAATCAGATTAGTGTAATTCTGCTTAGCTTGTGCAAAAACTACCTTCATATCATCTGAAAAAATTATAAAATAAGAAAAGATAAATTAAACACTGAATCTTTTCTAAGAACAGTGTGAAAATTTTGCAATAATAAAAAATATAGAAATAAATAATCACGTGTAATTAAAAAGAAAATATTATTGATCATACGTAAATTAAAATATAGAGAGAGGAGAGATGATAAGTGTTTATATAGCATATGAGTTTGTTTAAATAAACAAAACAAAATTTGTAGATATATTATAGATATAGGAAAATATGTAAATTGAATCTTATGTAAGCCAAATAATTCAAAATAAACTAATAATATTAAACTTTATTTCTAATTTTAAAGGATTCAAAAATAAAAATTTAGCTTAATCATAACTTAAAGGTAAAATAAAATGAATTTTCATTTAAGAGTACTTTAAATATAGACGAGGATAAGTGCAGAAATAAATAGATTATAAATAAGAGAAAATAAATAAATTTTATATTTATTTATTAAAAAAATATTTTTCAATAATATTGTAAATAAATCTTGGTTTGCTTTTTATATATACATAAGAAAAGTAAAGGATAAAAATATTAACTCATAACTCAATTTATATTTAAATAAACTACTTTATAAAAATAGATTCTGAGTTTGAAATTTGAAACAATTGATATTGTTGGATATATGTATGCCCTAGAGGCCATTATGAAATAGTGTATGTACTGATGTGTGTGTGTGTGTGTATTCAGAGGACAGTCTTGCTCGACATGATAGTATGCTATCTGGTTTCACTTTATCATATGTTCACTTGATCATGTTTATATTCATTTGGTACATGTTGATAAAGCCCTAAGGATATTGGCTTGACTACTGGGATTATGATGCGGACATACTAGTGGGACATCTGTAGTTTATAAGCATATCCTTGAAATATTCCTAGTCGTAGGTATATCGAGACAGGGCATCGATATTCCAGTGTAGACTAGCGTATACCATTCTTGTTCCATATGATGGGCGATGGATGATCCCATATCCGTCTGGTGTGTTGACACCAAAGATAGTATACGGGTGCTCAGTGAGACTGGGTACACTGAACGGACTGACCGAGAACTCCTATGTGGTATTATATCATACTCGGATAGCAGTTCTCAGGTGACAATGGTACAGGTTAGTCTGTAGACCCGAGATCGTCATAGAGTCTTGTGTGTCCTCCCACTGTACTTTGATCTCCACCCTACTACGGCTCTACTGAGTCGTACAAACAGGTGGATTTTGGGTATAGTCCCGAGGCATATGGAGGCAGTGAGCGATAGGAGAGATTTCGTCTCTCCCGGTATTGGGGGTTAATGTTGTGCTGTGCACGATTGGCTATAACAAGAAGTCCCTGGCCAGGGCTGCTGAGATATTACTGATAAGTGTTATCAGTAAGTTTCTCGATCTGTTATAGACCATATACCGTCATGACTTATTGAGTTATTAGGGTCGACGATTCCATCCCTAGACTCAATATGCAGCATATCTGACGAAGAGACCGGACTGTACGGTAAGTGTTGCCAGTTGGATTGACAGGAGTTTTGGCAGGCTCGCTTGTTCTTCTTCTGATCGCTCAATACCCGGGTGGCCGTTACGTTTAGCTGACCGCTTGCGGCTTGTAAATGTTTGATATGATACTGTTGGCGTATTGACGAGTCTTAGAGTCCCACATAGAAGTTTCTCGGCTCAGGCGAAACGAAGTGGTGCGCATATGAGATATGTACGGAAGCTCGATTTAATATGAGTATGTGATACTGTATTTTAATCGGGCGTTTTATACTAGTCGGGTCGTATGAGATATGACCGGTTTATTGAATCAAGTGTTGATTTAATATTGACTTTTATCTCATTTATTTAAACCCTTTTCTTTTAATGGATGCATATATATATATGTACATGATGATGTGCATACACACATACATACATGCATATGTATCATTGTTGATGATACAAAATAGATGGCAATATAAGAATCACATGGTTCATAATTTAATATATGGATATTTTTGAATTAAGTTAAAGATAAACGAAAATATATAATGACTCATTTCATTTTAAATGACTCATTTTTTCTACACTTTTCCATGGTTGACTTTGACTTAACCATGGTTTATTTTCCTTTGCCTTTTAACTCAAGAAGAAATATCTAGATATTATTTATTAACTATGGTTATTATATGATATTTATCTCTCTCTCTTTTTCTTTTTGCATTATTCATCCAAAAGAAAAAATATCAATCCATCTTCTTCTTCCTCTCTCTAGCTCTCTCTTGAGTTCTAAATTGAGTTAGATAAATAAAAAGAAAGGGTATTAAGTGAGATTAGCAACCACTTCATCATCCTACACAACCCTTGCTACTTTGTGTAGGGTGTTTTGCTTCAAGGATTTCAAAGATCAAGTGAAGTAACAAGCTTTGGGCAAAGGACTTCGGGTGGATCGTCGTGGACTTGGAGGTGATCTAGCGAGTTGTTCCAAACCAAAGGAGATCTAAGGAGTCACCCTAGGAGGTCTACAAAGGTTGTAGTCTCTCCACTTAGTGTAAATTATCTTTTAGATGTGATACTTTTAATTGTTACTTCATAATTCTAGTTCGATTCCTAATTTAGTTTACTTAGCACCTCATAAATTTAAAGTTATGGCATGTGTGATACTTCCAAATCCTAAACGAGGTGTTAAGGAAACCCAACAGATATGATATCTTATACATGATTATTTTCAAACAGCTGCAAGGTATCTTTCAAGAAAATACTTTTAGTTAGGATATGACAGACGGAAAAATAGACTAATTTGTTTATAAGAACCGTAAGTATAATATTGTACACATAGATAAATATTTTCAAATGCTACACACAGAAATTGATAAAAGTGTTTATTATTTGAAAACAAATTTGATAATTGCATATGTACCATGGTTAAAATTTAAAAAGTTCTATATTTTTAAAATTCACACATATTTATTCCCACATGATTTGTTTGTTTTAAAAAGATAATCTTTCAATGTAAAAAAGAAATTACAACTTATAAATTTTTTATAAATTTATATTCCTTATTTTAATAAATCTTACATTTAAATTTGTTATAATAAAAATATTTTAGTTTATATCAAATCTTAACTAAACATAAGGACCAAAAAGTGTGTCAATTTGCTTATAAGAGTAGTGTGTGTACAGAAAAAGGGATGTGAGGTAGCGCCCCTTTTTCAAAAATTGGCCCCGTCTCAACATACACCTACACTCATGTATTTCACCGATCCCAACCGGTCAATTTAATCTACGTATTATGATATCCCTATGTACAAAAAATTTTGAGATTTCAAAAGCTCTAGCACGTCCATCAAGCGACCGTAATTTTTCATATACTGATAAACCGTTAATTTTTCTATTCATATGAGGAACCCGTTGGAGATTTTTAAATTTCAAGATTTTTTGTATATATGGATTTTATGATATGCAGATCAAGATGACCAGTTTAGATCTGTGAAAAATATGGAAGATATGTGTGTTTGAGGGAAGGACCCCTTCTTGAAAAAGGGGCTGCCATCTCTCTCTATATATATATATATATATATGCAATACCCACATGAATGACATAGTATTAATAATAAAGTTATTCCTTTAAATAACTCCATATGTTAAATCCCTCATAATAAAGTGGGCAACATGCTGCCGATTTTTTTGAGGACAAAAATCACGGGCAAATTCAAAAGAGAATTCCTGTTAAAAAAATAAAAATAACGCAATGACTAAATCATAGTTATAAGGCCGTGAATGAAATTACAACAAAGAAGGCAAGAGTTAATTTTCAAGCCTTTTATGCTATATATGTATAAACAAAGAATGGACCAAACAAACAATGCAATGAACCATAGAATGTGATGAGATCCTCTAGACTTGAATTCAGAGATTTTGTCCTAAAGACATTCAATCTAATTTTGGAAGGGTTTATTTGCAATGAAAGCTTTTAGATTCTATTGTTCATGCTTCTTTAAAGGGATATCTGATCGTTCATGCATACCTTGATCGTCCACGCATTTGAATATTTCAAGGTATATATGTGAATATTTCAAGGTATATATGTGAGGTTGGTTTGTGATTAGGGCAGAGAACTAGGAAAGGTATAGCCCGGGTCTGACTCGCCCCAATCCGATTAAGCCAAACTTGGAAGAACATATAGCTAGAAATGTTCATCGGTCGGGTCGGATTTGATACGAACTCACCCGATCCTAAATAAGGGGAAAAATCAAGATAAAGGGGAAACTCGTAGTTAACTAAACAAGAGGAGAACAAGCAAGAAACGAGTACATAATAATCCATTGATCTGCGCATCGGTTCTTCTTCAAAGAAGATATTACCCAAATAATATCTTAAACTAAATAGCCAATGCAAATTTCAGTACTTGTGCAGACAACTCAGATCCTGTTCATTTCTTACATTCAAGTTACAAAAAACTACAGTGGTCTTCAATAGATGAATCCACTCACATGCCCCAAACTGCACGGCCACCAAGCTTGTTATTCGGCCTTGAAGTCAGCTCGTACAATATTCACGCAAAAGTATCAGCAAATCTTCCATCGGTCAACAGAATCTCCGAGAAAGTCGATTCATGAGCAACAAGCGTAGCTCTGTTTTGAGGCTCTAATGCAAGGCTCTCTAAGATCATTGCAGCTTTTCTGCAAATCTCGGGCACGGGATGTGGAGCCCTAATTATCTTTAGGAGTCTGTCAACAGCCCTGAATCAAGTGAGGCATGAATTAAGTTTGCTTACAAAGACTAAGCCCTTAATCATAATAAGCACTTACCATTTCCTTTTTCCCCCTTTTCAACCATTTATATAACTCATAATTCTAACCCAAAGTGTCAAGTGTCAATAAAATTTCTAGCAAATTGCAACCAAGGAAAAATCAATGCCATTTAAGAGAAAATACTCATGCTGAATCTCTTTCTCTGCCTACACTTCAGGGAGAGAAGAAGTTAAACATTGTCATCTTTCAAAAATAAAGAAAAGCAATTCGCAAAAGCAAAGAAGATGAAAAGAAATCTAAAATTGTGAAGCGGGAAAAAACATATTATGATAATTGAGTTTTTAGATTAGGGTTAAAGATTGGTCATTTAGGGTTGAACACGTAGAAGAAATGGATAAAATAGAAACCAGAAAAATATGATAGAAATTATAATTTATGAGTACTTATTATGATAGTGGAGAATATGTGCTCAACCTATGGGTAATTAACCCTAATATAATTTAGTCATGTCATGTGGCTTAAGGATTACCATCGTTCGCTAGCTAGCTTTAATCTACTGTCCATATTAACTTCTGCGAGGTTGTAAAGTGCGCCAACGGCGGCAGCTTGCGCATCTACTGCTTGCAAGCTCAGAAGATCGACTAGGCGCTTGTACATCTGAATAAATTTTTTATACATAAGATAATCGAAGGAGGGATAGCATTCATGCACAAATGAATCAGGTTCAGATACTGACTTGGGGAGCAGAAGGAAGAAGATATGGTTCATTCTCGGGATTTATTATCAAGCGTCCGAGCAACTCCGCAGCTGCACAATGCCATGCCTTGACTGAAGATCCCAGCACCCCCATGATGGCCTGAACTGCACGCTTCTCACTGAATGGATTTTTTTAAAATTAAAACATCACGAGCACTGAAACCAATACAAAAATTTAAAGAGTAAAGAAACTGGGATGGAAATGTAACTTGCGTCATTTTAATATAAGATGGTTTTGATGATCTGAAAATTCGAAAGTCCAAGTGTGGCGCTAAATTGACAATTGTCTCGAGGGCGTTGGTTATGAGCTCCTCGTCTTCTGTTAAATCAAAATGAAAGTAGGGGTAAGTTCTCATGCATAATTATTATGTGGGCATGTGTGTGAGAAAAACCACCTTCTATTACCTAGTGTAAAACAAATCAACTTATCTGTGTGACTGGGGTGGACAACTCAGCCAGTGCCTAGCTTAACTAATAGGTATTATCTCAGCATAACAACAAAAAGAACTTATAACTATGAAATAAATCTAATCAACATGAAGTTAAGTCCTCATGTTAGCTACACTGTTTGGCCATTACCTTTTCCAAAACTAGAAAAATTATATAGCATGTACTTGCTCTCCTACTATATTCATTCCATGTAATTCTACATCAAATCTTAATCTAGGATAAAGTAACAAGATCTTACCAAAGAGATTCTGCTCTTTGGGCATCGCTGAAATGAACCCAAGATGAATTAAGGATAGGAGACTTTAAAGGCATATCAAGGGTTCTACATTTTGTTAAAAAGTATCCGAAACATCGAGTTCAGAATTGAGCCATATGCAGATCATAAATGCATAATGCGTTATAGCAAGATCTGTTTTAACTATATCATTGCTTCCTGGAACCATGAATGTTTAATAACTTTTTTGCTGGAAATTCTTGATACACCTTGCATTACAATTTTAAGGGTGAACATTAGAAGTTATCATAGTTAACTCGCCCGAGATCATGTGGATACAGAATCTGAAAAGATTGCACAATTTGCCGTGTCTGACTGTACGACACTCTTCGGATTACAAATTAAAGGCCTAAAGCTCTGTGTTCATAATCTGACCAGACACAGGATTAAAAAAATTTGAAAGTAATAGAAAAAAAATGCAATCATTGATCGGTGCTACAAGCTGAAAGTTTCCCATCCTATTTTTCTCATATCAAGAAGACTACTCGTCCCCAAAAGAAATATATCACTTCTCTTTTTCTTTCTCTTTTCAGAAAAGAGACGATATTATTTATATCAGAATTTGAAACAAAGGGGGAGGATATAAGGTTACTGGGATGCATAGAGATTAGAAATAACTAAATGGAATGTATAAAGATTAGAAATAACTAAATGCCTAGCCTGTATTGTGATCTTCAATGCATTGAAATATCGTTTCCATGCAGTGTCTATTTTGGGCCATAATCGTCTCATTGTCTGGCATGAAGGAGAAGTTTCTGATGATATTTGAAGCAGCAACAGCACACTGTTGTTTCTCTGCCCGTCCTTCATCATCAAGATTCCTCATCAAACCACCACTCGAAAGATTGGTGTTTATGCTTATCACTTCCTGGGCTGCCACATGATGATTCAATTATTAAACTCCATGCGCCACAATTGCAAGTTAGATTGGCTAGTATGTTGCTTGTACAGATATAATAATAAATAAATATAGCATACCCACGATGTGAGAGAGCGTCAGTAGAGCTTGTTGTCCCATATTCATTTCCAAAACCTGTAACCAAATTATTTGCACCCAGTGACCTTACTCTAGCAGCTTTTGTAGAAACTATAGGAAAAGTGATGTCGCGCCAATCATCAACCTGTTTCATAAAAAGATTAACTTTCCCTGTAAGCCAGTTGCATTGTAAATAGGTGACAGTAAATTTGAGCAAGAAGTTAGAAGCACACTGATATATAAAATATACATCGAGACCACAACCATCCAATTATAAATTTGGGACATTACAAATGTTAATAGAATAAGTATCAGTGTTTGCTGAGGAACCGGTGGCACGAAACAATTCACATAAAATGAATATGTGGTAGTGTGTCATATTTAAGTAATAATTCAAAATTTTCCTTACAGCTTTGTTATTGGAACGAGAGCTTAAGGATGCAGAATGCAACAAATCAATTTAGAAACCTCTACTAACTTAGAAGAACAATCACTATAGATTGAAAACAATGATATGAGCACCTACAACTTGGAGAAGAGCATCTAAAAGTCCTGGTATCTTAGCAAGAGGAGTAGCATCTCTACGTGAATCTTCCCTCTCTTTGAAGGAGAGCAACGTAAGAGTGTTCAAAGCCCAAGTCAAGTCACTCTTGAGTCCACTTTGTAGAGCAAGGACAATCCTTTTGTTGTTCTGATCTGTAGAAAATAAAAATGATTTCTGTGAGAAACGCAAAAAAAAATTAAAAATCCAAGAAACTACTACTGAGAATTTCATATGGAGACATTAATGGAAAGCTAACCCAATAAATAAGTTAAAAAGAGAAGAATTTGCTGCTATGAAAGCAAGAGAATTACCAGAAAAGATAGGAGATGGGTAAAAGAAACATCAAATATAATTTCACACCTGCAATGCATGTGATGAAAAATAATACATTTTTACAATATCTTAATGTGTGTGTGCAGTGGCAGACCCAGGAATCTCGATCAGAGGGAGCACCATATGTAATAAAGTCCCAAAAAATCTAAGTGCATAATATTAAAAGTTATTTCAATTGAAAATATATAATTAAATTTTAAATTGATTTAATAATATAATGAAAAACTATTGTTGCTATAACATATTTGGAAAATTTTATATCATAAACTATAACATACAAATCACACTTTTGGAGAAACCGAGATAAAACTAATTTTACCGCCAATGTGGTGCATATGTATGCACCACGTCTGTGTATTTAGAGTTTGTGCATGAAGAAATTGCAAATTGCAAATGTATATTAGAAATATGGAATAACAATGTTGTTGTGAAACGTTTGAAGCAATAAATAAAAAATGGAATTTTTTCAAATAGAGAGAATAGAGCACGTTAAATCATTTGATATGGTTATAATAGTAGTGATAATTTTATGAAACAAGATTTTATGTAAAATATTTTATTATTTATTTTTCAATTGAGACTATTCACAAAGAGTAATCAATGGTATTTAATGCTCAAGGTAATTAAAACAAAAGCTAAAAAACAAAGGGAATTGAACCCATGACATCTTACTTGAAAATATCACATACAACCGAGTATTACTTCTATTGTGTTATTTTTATGAACACAATATATATAATATACCTCATATACAGATTATTGAATTAATAGGTCTAAGTAGGGGTTTCTTTTTCCACAAAATCTGAGTAGGGCCATGTGCCCTGCTCACCTCAATATGAGTCTGTCCCTGTGTGCGTGCGCGCGTGCGCATGTCAGTATTTTAAAAACGAAAAGCGAAATCAAGAAGACGAAACTTGCGTATCACATAAGACAAAATGCGCTAAAAAGGCGACAGTCTAAGTGAAGTAAGACGCCAAACATTTAAACCGCTTAAAGGAGTTTGTTAGGTCGGTTAGAAAATTAGGAAAAAAATGTGAAAGAAAAGATTAAGACTTTCTATTTAGAATTTAAAACCTAGTTTTTGGTTCAATTTTATTATCATTGAAGACTTTCTCTATGATTAAGGAGAAAGCAAGTACACAAAAAGAAAAAGAATAGTGAAATAATATGAAATTTAATTTATTTCACTCGGACACACGCCTCAAACTTCGCATTGGACGCCTGAGACAAGCGCCTAGACACTTGAGACGATTGCAGCTCAGATCACCTCGCCCGGGTGCATAAGGCGCCTCACCTTTAAAACACTGGTATGTGTAATATACCTCTATTATGTTATTTTTATGAACATAATATATATAATATACCTCATATACAGGTTATTGAATTAATAGGTCTAAGTAGGAGGTTTCCTCAAAATCTCAGTGGGGCCACGTGCCCCGCTCACCTCAATATGAGTCCGTCCTTGTGTGTCTGCACGCGCGTGTGTCAGTGTTTTAAAAACGAAAGGCGAAATCAAGGAGACAAAACTTGCCTATCACATGAGGCGAAAGGCGCTAAAAAAGCTGCAGCTTGAGTGAAGTAAGACGTCAAACATTTAAACTGCTCAAAGGAGTTTGTTAGGTCGGTTTGAAAATTAGGGAAAGAATGTGAAAGAATTGAATAAGACTTTCTATTTAGAATTTAAAACCTAGTTTTTGGTTCAATTCTGTTATCATTGAAGACTTTCTCTATGATTAAAGAGAAATCAAGTACACAAAAAAAGAATAGTGAAATAATATGAAATTTAATTTATTTCACTCGGACACAAACCTCAAACTTCGCATTGGATGTCCGAGACGAGCGCCTGTGCACTCGGATGCATAAGGCGCCTCGCCTTTAAAACACCGGTGTGTGTGCGCGCGTATGTGCGCATGTGAAAGGGAGAGTGAGGTGCGTGATAAATACAATGGTTGGAATTGAAAGAATCAAATAAAAATTTTATATACGAAGAATGATGATCTGGAAAGCTTGGGAGAGGGAGAGAGGAAGCGGCAGGGAAGGAGGGGGAGAGATTTAAATTATAAAAATTTAAAGATGTGAATTGATTTAAATGAGAATTCATTAGGAAAGTTGTCTTATTTTTATATCCGAATTTATTTTGGCATTTTGTTATTTTTTTTATCCTTCTTTAGAAAAGACAGGCCACTAATTGATGGCATGATCTGCATCTTAAAAGTCTGTATTATAAAAGTTGAGATGAATCAAAAGGTGTACCGATGCACACCAAGATGACATATTAGAGCATACGACACGATTTTCAACATAATGGAGATAGAGCTCTTGGATCCAAATTGTTCTCCAATCCTATGGTCTGCTACAAACAACACAAGATCAAAAAGGGATTGGCATCTGAGTGACTTCAAGTGGACGGAATATTCATATAAAAAACTTCCCTTGAGATGAAAAGATTACACGTAGATAACTTTAAGATGCTACAAACAGAGTGTCACGACCCGAGAATTCGACTCGTGAACGGCACTTAACCACGCAACGTCTACAGGCGTAACGCGGCTAAGTAAGCCGAACCCAGAAATCAAAACCAATAATAAAGAGTGATTAAAACATTTTTTTTGTAAAAACAGTCATACATGTCTGAAAAGCTTCCATTTATTTAGTAGAAATCCTTTTAAGTTCAAGAGTTATAACTTTTGTAATTTTGGTAACATTTCCTTTTTAAAACATTAGCCCCGCGAGTCGGGTAAAAGCAAGGTGTAACAGAAATAACAAGTGACATGAATAAAGCATCACAATATGATATACGACGCCGTAGCGAAGAGTACCTAGTAAAGCAAGGACAAAATCATAAAAGATGAGACTGCATAAAGTAAAGTCGGCTCACATGCGAGCTCGACACCAGAATATAAAATCTTACATATCGTCCTCTCAACTGTCTCTAAGTCAATACAGAAAGGTAGATGGAGAATACTAGATACATCAATATATAACTGAAATGATAACAGATACCGTACAAAACCCACCTAAACAGCAAAAAGGCTAACTCGCCTCAGAAAGGGTATCTGTGCCAAAAGATGCGGTAACAGCCAGCCGTGACTACTCCCAAGGGCAACCTGCAAACACTGTGGCACAACGGGGGTGAGTTGCCAACTCGTGAATAGAGATAACATATAAAGGTGATCGCGAGCATGCACATATAGCGTGGCTCTACTAATGCCAGCAGATGATATCAATGCATGTCAAATAGAGGATGCAATAGTAATGCAAATACTCTAACAGGTAAATGCTACAGGATGAGATATATAGTAGTCAATACTGAGTATGGGATAAATAACATCTACATGGACTATGTCAACATGGAAAACCATAATCGGTGCCTCAGGCTGCACTCAAATCCCAAATACACTTAGGTGCCGGCACACCCATCGGCCCTCAAATCCTGTACATCTCTGAGAAATCACGAGTGCCCAGCATCGGCACCCAAAATATCATAAAATACTCGTGTCCAGCATCGACACGCAAATCCTCGTATATCGGGCCCCGTCAGTCCGGATCGGCCCACGGGGTCCGTCTGCGGTGTCGGCCCTCGGGCCCGGCAGTACGGATCATCCCGCATCCATCTCTCGACTCTGGTCAGTATCCTCCGGACAACTGCCAGGTCCAACCAATCACCGGTAGGTACTCGCCCACCTCCAGGCTCAATCGGCAAACCCATCGATCATCTCGCCGAGGGGAACCATACCGGGCCCACCACGAACCGGCAAACGGAACATCCACTCCTCGAATCGGGTTTCAAGCACACGTCTCAGCACCGAGAAAACGCGTGGTGGACACACCAAAATATCATATCACGAGGTACCGGGTTTTGCAAAATAGTGCATTTTGTCTTAAATACTTCCACGGTCCTCAAAACAGAAATCACATGAAAATCCAACACCAATAGTAAATCCAATGCGAGGTACAATATACATCAATCCATGGTATGGGTATAAGGGGAAAACCGCTTTTTAAAGTAGTTTCGTTTCCGGTTTTAAAAGATGTCATGCGGCTCCCTATATACATGAAAGTCATATCAAATCACATATGAAGCGAACTATAGCAATATAATCATGGCAGCTCTACAGTGAGTGTGGCATGGCAATTACTAACGGTGTGTGTAGCATGCAAATAGTGCCCGTGCAACATAAACCGTTAGTAATAGTGCGGTGTTCTATCAGTTTTAAGCATATATCTATAAACACATAGCAGGGAATGCGATATGCAATGACAGTCCATCGGGGTAAATGCAATATGTAATACTAAGGTCCTATCAGCCCTGACGCATAACGCCATGCGGGCGATATCCCCGTAGATGTGAAATCTACTCACTGTGTCTCGCGCTAAGTGTAGCCGACGACTTGCATGCCCTTCTTCGCAGCGTCCGTCTCACTGGCCTGCGAACCTAGAATCACATACACATATCACACATATAAGCTCAATTTCACCAAAAACGCGACATTACGGTCAAACTAGAAACTCGTGTCGCAAACTAATCGCGCGTGTGCGCGATACGCTAAAACGTGTGATCACGCGCCTGAAACTACCCCGACGCACCGCGATACGCAGAAACCCAAACCTACTCACATATCACGCGTGTCGCGAAGGTTTAGAAAAACGGCAAAACAGGTATTTGGTCCCAGATTTCTACACAGAGCTAGATTTACAAAACTATATATACCAGAGAACCCTACACACTAGCAGACACCTATAGGACCCAAAAATCCCCAAAACCCCACCCATCTGGCCGCAAATTGCGGCCAGAATGAAGATTTCGGCGGCCCACTGTAGCAGTATGGGGGTCGGGTTTCACCTGGAGTATCAGCACATCACTACCATACTACAGTACTCTCAATATCACTCAGATCTCATCGGGTCAATAGCAGATCCAGAAAAACTCATATTTGTACAAAAACGACATTTTGCATCGAATAGTGAAACTGGTGGTATTTTAGTGTAATAGGGGTTAAACTAAGTTAACATGGTCTCAACAAACCTCAAGCATCCTACTGAAACCAATCTACACCTCATTAGCACAAAGTTCCCACTAAACACCCCATATCGCACTAAAACACACTAAAATCCATTAACCGAAGCAAAACTACACTAACTAAGCTAACTAGGGAATAAGGTTAGGAATTATACCTCATACTTAACCCTAGGGAGCTGCAGGAAGGTGAAGAAGTGAAGGGAAGGGGCTGCACTAGGAGCTGGGCTGCTGTTGCTCACTGTGCTGCTGTTGCTGTTGCTGTATGCTTGCTGCTGCTTCAGTTGCTTCTGCTGCTGCTTGAAGAGGTAAGTGTGTGTGTGTGTGTGTGAGTGTGTGAGAGTTGAGATAAAGCAACAAAGAATGAGAGGGAAAAATCATCACTCCAAATGTCAACCCCTCACTCTCTCTCTCTTCATTAATGGCAAGCATGGGCTAAGCCATGATGCCCACTCCCTCTCTCTCACAAGTCAACACTTAACAATTCAAATTAAAGTTACTTCTAATTTAACTAATTAACCCACTTAAAACCCAAAAGGCTTAATCCACAAGATTAACCCACCATGGTTAATAATTATGGTATTAACTTAATTTAAAAACCCTAGTTTACATGCACATGTGTGTGCAAGCCTAGGAAAATTTTGGAAAAATATTTATTAAATTAGGAAAAATATTTAAAACACAATTTGGTAAACTTTTTGTTAAAAACCATTATTTAAATATATTAAGTCACTAAACAAATCCTAAGGAGTTACAATCTCTCCCCCTTAAAGAAATTCGTCCCCGAATTTCAAAAATCTAACTACGGTTACCTTCAAAATGATGGGGATACGTCTTCATCATCTCGCTTTCGGTCTCCCAAGTGACCTCCTCACGGTTCTGACCACGCCAAAGTACCTTAACTGATGGAATGTTCTTCGATCTCAATTTCTTCACTTGTCGATCCAGGATCATCACCGGCTGCTCTGCATAGGAAAGGTCACGCTCAAGCTGGATCGTCGGATGCTGAATCACATGCGAAGGATCATGAAGATATCTGCGGAGCATCGAGACATGAAATACGGGGTGCACATCTGGAAAGCTGGGCGGAAGGGCTAAACGGTAGGCTACTGCACCAACACGCTCGAGGATCTCGAAGGGGCCCACATACCTGTGACTGAGCTTCCCCTTCTTCCCAAACCTCATCACACCTTTCATTGGGGAGACCCTCAAGAAAACATGATCACCAACAGAAAACTCAAGTCTGCGTCGCCGACGGTCCGCATAAGACCTCTGCCTACTCTGGGCTGCTCTCATCCTATCGCGAATCAACTGGATCTTCGCTGTCGTCTCCTCAACGATCTGTGGTCCTAAGATACTGCTCTCACTGAGCTCTGTCCAACAAGTAGGCGACCTGCATCTCCTCCCATAAAGAGCCTCAAATGGTGCCATCTGAATGGTCTCCTGGTAGCTGTTATTGTAGGAGAACTCTACTAAGCGCAAATGATGATCCCAGCTACCTCCGAAATCTAATACACAAGCTCTGAGCATGTCCTCAAGAGTCTGGATGGTCCGCTCTGACTGTCCGTCGGTCTGCGGATGAAAAGCCGTGCTGAAACTCAAGCGAGTGCCCAAAGCCTCCTGAAGCCTCTGCCATAGTCTACTGGTAAACTGGGTGCCTCTGTCGGACACAATACATGTCGGGACTCCGTGTAGTCGCACTATCTCATCAATGTAGATCTGGGCATACTGAGTAAATCCGAAAGTCGTCTTCACCGGTAGGAAGTAAGCCGCTTTCGTCAAACGATCCACGATCACCCAGATGGAGTCATACCCCCGACTAGTCCTGGGTAGACCCACAACGAAATCCATCGAAATCTGTTCCCATTTCCACTTCGGAATGGGTAACGGCTGTAGCTCTCCTGCGGGCCTCTGGTGCTCAGCCTTGACTTGCTGACAAGTCAGGCATCTCGACACAAAATCTGCGATGTCCCTCTTCATTCCGTCCCACCAATAAACATCTCTCATATCGTGATACATCTTGGTGGAACCGGGGTGGACGCTATATACCGATCGATGTGCCTCCTCAAGAATCTCACGCCTCAGTTCCTCAGCATCAGGTACGCACAGTCTGACTCCAAATCGTAGTACTCCCTGATCATCGATCACGAACTCGGAAAATCTGCCCTGTCCAATCTATGCCATGATCTCTGAACATCGGTCATCACTGAGCTGTGCCTCACGTATACGATCGATCAACTGTGGGCGTGCACGGACATGCGCTATCTGTCCTCCAATCGGCGTGAACTCGAACTGTACTCGACTGTAGCATAATATCTGCCAGTCTGCCGATGACTGCTCCTGTACTGCGCTCAAATAAGATAAACTACTCCCGGGCCTCCTGCTCAAAGCATCCGCCACCACATTCGCCTTGCCCGGGTGATATAAGATCTCGCAGTCGTAATCCTTCACTAACTCCATCCATCGACGCTATCGAAGGTTCAGATCCCGCTGCTGAAATATGTATTTCAGACTCTTGTGATCCGTGAATATCTGGCACGACTCGCCGTATAGGTAATGTCGCCAGATCTTAAGTGCGAAGACCACTGCTGCCATCTCCAAATCATGAGTGGGGTAGTTTTGTTCATGTCTCTTCAATTGTCGCGAAGCATACGCAATCACCCTGTCGTGCTGCATCAAAACGCATCCCAACCCCACTCGAGAAGCATCACAGAAGACCACAAATCCGCCCGGTCCGGAAGGTAAAGATAACACCGGTGCCGTCGTCAGCCGAGTCCGTAACTGCTGGAAACTGTGCTCGCACTCCTCCGTCCAAACGAAAGGAACTCCCTTCCGGGTCAACCCGGTCAACGGTGTAGCAATACGGGAGAAGTCCTGCACAAAACGCCTGTAGTAACCGGCCAACCCCAAAAAGCTGCGATTCTCCGTCACCGATGTGGGTCTGGGCCAACGCTGAACGGCATCGATCTTCCTCGGGTCAACACATATACCGTCTCGTGAAATCACGTGACCCAAGAAGTCTACGCTGTCCAGCCAAAAAGCACACTTGGAAAATTGCGCATAAAGCTGGTGCTCCCTCAATGTCTGCAATGTAATCCGCAGGTGCTGCTCGTGCTCCTCACTACTCCGGGAGTACACCAAGATATCGTCAATGAAGACTATGATGAACAGATCCAAATAAGCCCGGAAAATGCGGTTCATCAAGTCCATGAAGGCTGCTGGCGCATTGGTGAGTCCGAACGACATCACCAAAAACTCGTAATGGCCGTAGCGCGTACGGAAAGCTGTCCTGGGAATGTCCTCCTGTCGAACCCGCAGCTGATGATAGCCCGATCGCAAATCGATCCTCGAAAAGTACCCTGCCCCCTGGAGCTGGTCGAACAAATCGTCGATACGCGGCAAAAGATACCTGTTCCGCACTGTCACCCTGTTCAGCTGGCGGTAGTCGATACAAAGACGCAAACTGCCGTCCTTCTTCCTGACGAACAGGACTGGAGCACCCCAAGGAGAAACACTAGGTCGAATAAGTCCCTTGTCCAGCAAATCTTGCAACTGACCCTTCAACTCTCGAAGTTCCGCCGGGGCCATCCGATAAGGCGGTATAGAAATAGGCCCCGAACCAGGAACCAAATCAATACAGAAAGAAATGTCGCGCTCGGGCGGCAACCCAGGAAGCTCGTCAGGGAACACATCAGGAAACTCGCTAACAACCGGAACCTGGTCCAATGGAACCTGTGTAGCGCGAGCATCGCAAACATAGGCGAGAAATCCCTGACATCCCTTCCTCAAAAGCTGTCCAGCGCGAATAGAAGAAATCACACTGTGAGGGGCGGCACCACGGTCCCCCAACACAACAAAAACCGACTCACCGGGGAAACATAATCTAACTTTCTTCTCGCGGCAGTCCACAGAAGCATAGCACGTGGCTAACCAATCCATGCCCAAAAGAACGTCGAAGTCCAACATCTCCAGAAGGATCAAGTCGACAGGCAACTCTCTCTCGCCAATACAGACGATACAGGATCGGAACACGTGCCTAGCCACAAACGACTCTCCCACCGGAGTGGTCACCACAAGCGGCTGATCAAGCAAGCCGGACTCTTTACCCAAACTCGGCACAAAGTGTGTGGATACGTACGAGTGTGTGGATCCGGGATCGAACAGTACATGTGCATCAACTGAACATACAGGAAGGATACCTAAAACCACAGCATTGGACGCCTGCGCGTCCTGATGTGTCAAAGCAAAGACCCTCGCCTGTCCACCACCTGTAACTGACTGACCTCTGCCGCGGTCATCTAGTCCCCTCTGAGCAACTCCTCCACGCCCACGACCTCTCTGTGCATAAGTCTGGCGCGGAGCAACGGTAGGCACAACGGGCAACGCCCTCTGGGGTGGTGAAGGTGGTAAGGTAACATGCGGTGCTGCCGCCTCCCTCCGGGTGTCTCTGGACAATCTCGAACGAGGTGAAGTAGGCTGCCACATCTGAAGCAACCCCGCGGCGACTGCTGACCTTCCTGGGGATACGAACTAAACATCCGACCTCGTCCCGAATCTCTGCTACTCCTCGTACCGGAACGATACCTGTCGCGGCGTCTGAATGACTGCCTCCGTGCGGAAATACTGGTACGAACTCTCTTCGGCTCTGGAACTACCGAAGTCTCAGCAAGGTGCTCCTCGACCACTAGGGCTGCGTCTACAGCTGCCGCATAGGTCTCGTAGTGTTGCGCGCTGATCGCGAGGAACAATGGTGTAAGCAAGCCTCGAACAAATCTCCGGACTCGCAACTCCTCGGTAGCCACTAAATATAGGGCGTAGACTGCTAGCTCTGTAAACAGTACGTCATACTCTGCCACTGTCATCCCTGGCGTCTGGCTCAAGGACTCAAATCTGCGTGCTCGGGCATCCCTAACACTCTGGGGAAAGAAACGGGCTAGAAATATGGTCACGAACTCCGTCCAGGTCATAGGAGGAAGACCTGCTGCTCTGCCCTTCTCCACTGAATCACACCATTTCTGCGCAAGACCTTCCAGACGAAAGCTCGCGAACTCAACCCATCTCGTATCTGCGCATCTGAGGGAACGGCATATCCTAGCCATCCTGTCGATGAAAGACTGTGGGTCCTCGGCTGTATCGGTGCCTGTGAATACTATAGGCTTCAGCCTCATGAACTCTGATAGCGATACTGTAATCACCTCCGTGGCTGCAGGGGCAACTGGCTGTGCGGTAGGCACCATCGCGGTCTCTGGAACGGGTGGAGCTACCTCTGGTCGCTGCGCTCGAAGCGTCTCGACTAGCGATCCTATCATCTGGCGCATCTCCTGCATGCTAGATCCCACCGTCTGGCGCATCTCCTGCATACCAGCCCCTAGCGTGGCGATCTGCTCTGTCACGGCAGGAACAGCCTGCTCGGGTACAACGGGTGCACTGCCCGGATCAGTCCTCGTCTCGGACGAGTCAACACGAATCTCGGCCCTCGCGGCCGCTCTCTGTGCCCTCGTAGTCTTAGGCGGCATAATGGCTGAAAGAAAATTTGGATTCGATAAGAACACGGAAATCGAATCGCAAGAATATAAGGAGGGATCAAATCAATAAGTCCTAAGGTCGCGTAGGCGGAGTACCGTATCGTGAGTATGCCGCGGAACATACACACGCTACGCTACCCTGCCCTGCTGCAGCTACCTACTCCATCATACCAGGGTCATCCTACACTCCGAAAGTAAAACCTACGCTCTGATACCAACTTTGTCACGACCCGAGAATTCGACTCGTGACCGGCACTTAACCACGCAACGTCTACAGGCGTAACGCGGCTAAGTAAGCCGAACCCAGAAATCAAAACCAATAATAAAGAGTGATTAAAACATTTTTTTTGTAAAAACAGTCATACATGTCTGAAAAGCTTCCATTTATTTAGTAGAAATCCTTTTAAGTTCAAGAGTTATAACTTTTGTAATTTTGGTAACATTTCCTTTTTAAAACATTAGCCCCGCGAGTCGGGTAAAAGCAAGGTGTAACAGAAATAACAAGTGACATGAATAAAGCATCACAATATGATATACGACGCCGTAGCGAAGAGTACCCAGTAAAGCAAGGACAAAATCATAAAAGATGAGACTGCATAAAGTAAAGTCGGCTCACATGCGAGCTCGACACCAGAATATAAAATCATACATATCGTTCTCTCAACTGTCTCTAAGTCAATACAGAAAGGTAGATGGAGAATACTAGATACATCAATATACAACTGAAATGATAACAGATGCCGTACAAAACCCACCTAAACAGCAAAAAGGCTAACTCGCCTCAGAAAGGGTATCTGTGCCAAAAGATGCGGTAACAGCCAGCCGTGACTACTCCCAAGGGCAACCTGCAAACACTGTGGCACAACGGGGGTGAGTTGCCAACTCGTGAATAGAGATAACATATAAAGGTGATCGCGAGCATGCACATATAGCGTGGCTCTACTAATGCCAGCAGATGATATCAATGCATGTCAAATAGAGGATGCAATAGTAATGCAAATACTCTAATAGGTAAATGCTACAGGATGAGATATATAGTAGTCAATACTGAGTATGGGATAAATAACATCTACATGGACTATGTCAACATGGAAAACCATAATCGGTGCCTCAGGCTGCACTCAAATCCCAAATACACTCAGGCGCCGGCACACCCATCAGCCCTCAAATCCTGTACATCTCTGAGAAATCACGAGTGCC
Source organism: Agapanthus africanus (assembly GCA_030015575.1). Taxonomy (NCBI): domain Eukaryota; kingdom Viridiplantae; phylum Streptophyta; class Magnoliopsida; order Asparagales; family Amaryllidaceae; genus Agapanthus; species Agapanthus africanus. The sequence goes on from JASDDO010000008.1 coordinate 364,434,951, forward strand.
CAGCATCGGCACCCAAAATATCATAAAATACTCGTGTCCAGCATCGACACGCAAATCCTCGTATATCGGGCCCCGTCAGTCCGGATCGGCCCACGGGGTCCGTCTGCGGTGTCGGCCCTCGGGCCCGGCAGTACGGATCATCCCGCATCCATCTCTCGACTCTGGTCAGTATCCTCCGGACAACTGCCAGGTCCAACCAATCACCGGTAGGTACTCGCCCACCTCCAGGCATAATCGGCAAACCCATCGATCATCTCGCCGAGGGGAACCATACCGGGCCCACCACGAACCCGGAAACGGAACATCCACTCCTCGAATCGAGTTTCAAGCACGCGTCTCAGCACCGAGAAAACGCGTGGTGGACACACCAAAATATCATATCACGAGGTACCGGGTTTTGCAAAATAGTGCATTTTGTCTTAAATACTTCCACGGTCCTCAAAACAGAAATCACATGAAAATCCAACACCAATAGTAAATCCAATGCGAGGTACAATATACATCAATCCATGGTATGGGTATAAGAGGAAAACCGCTTTTAAAGTAGTTTCGTTTCCGGTTTTAAAAGATGTCATGCGGCTCCCAATATACATGAAAGTCATATCAAATCACATATGAAGCGAATTATAGCAATATAATCATGGCAGCTCTACAGTGAGTGTGGCATGGCAATTACTAACGGTGTGTGTGTAGCATGCAAATAGTGCCCGTGCAACATAAACCGTTAGTAATAGTGCGGTGTTCTATCAGTTTTAAGCATATATCTATAAACACATAGCAGGGAATGCGATATGCAATGACAGTCCATCGGGGTAAATGCAATATGTAATACTAAGGTCCTATCAGCCCTGACGCATAACGCCATGCGGGCGATATCCCCGTAGATGTGAAATCTACTCACTGTGTCTCGCGCTAAGTGTAGCCGACGACTTGCTTGCCCTTCTTCGCAGCGTCCGTCTCACTGGCCTGCGAACCTAGAATCACATACACATCACACATATAAGCTCAATTTCACCAAAAACGCGACATTACGGTCAAACTAGAAACTCGTGTCGCAAACTAATCGTGCGTGTGCGCGATACGCTAAAACGTGTGATCACGCGCCTGAAACTACCCCGACGCACCGCGATACGCAGAAACCCAAACCTACTCACGTATCACGCGTGTCGCGAAGGTTTAGAAAAACGGCAAAACATGTATTTGGTCCCAGATTTCTACATAGAGCTAGATTTACAAAACTATATATGCCAGAGAACCCTACACACTAGCAGACACCTATAGGACCCAAAAATCCCCAAAACCCCACCCATCTGGCCGCAAATTGCGGCCAGAATGAAGATTTCGGCGGCCCACTGTAGCAGTATGGGGGTCGGGTTTCACCTGGAGTATCAGCACATCACTACCATACTACAGTACTCTCAATATCACTCAGATCTCATCGGGTCAATAGCAGATCCAGAAAAACTCATATTTGTACAAAAACGACATTTTGCATCGAATAGTGAAACTGGTGGTATTTTAGTGTAATAGGGGTTAAACTAAGTTAACATGGTCTCAACAAACCTCAAGCATCCTACTGAAACCAATCTACACCTCATTAGCACAAAGTTCCCACTAAACACCCCATATCGCACTAAAACACACTAAAATCCATTAACCGAAGAAAAACTACACTAACTAAGCTACTAGGGAATAAGGTTAGGAATTATACCTCATACTTAACCCTAGGGAGCTGCAGGAAGGTGAAGAAGTGAAAGGAAGGGGCTGCACTAGGAGCTGGTGCTGCAGCTGCTCACTGTGCTGCTGTTGTTGTTGCTGTATGCTTGCTGCTGCTGCTTCAGTTGCTTCTGCTGCTGCTTGAAGAGGTAAGTGTGTGTGTGTGTGAGAGTGTGTGAGAGTTGAGAGAAAACAACAAAGAATGAGAGGGAAAAATCATCACTCCAAATGTCAACCCCTCACTCTCTCTCTTCATTAATGGCAAGCATGGGCTAAGCCATGATGCCCACTCCCTCTCTCTCTCACAAGTCAACACTTAACAATTCAAATTAAAGTTACTTCTAATTTAACTAATTAACCCACTTAAAACCCAAAAGGCTTAATCCACAAGATTAACCCACCATGGTTAATAATTATGGTATTAACTTAATTTAAAAACCCTAGTTTACATGCACATGTGTGTGCAAGCCTAGGAAAATTTTGGAAAAATATTTATTAAATTAGGAAAAATATTTAAAACACAATTTAGTAAACTTTTTGTTAAAAACCATTATTTAAATATATTAAGTCACTAAACAAATCCTAAGGTGTTACACAGAGTGTTTGAGTAAACAATGCAGGAGTGTTCATGTTGTTGACCTATGAGTCTTATTCTTTTTAGTTTTGATTATTTTACTAAAACCGTATTTTAAAGATATCAAATGTTACTAACCGTGTCAGATAAGTTAAAATGCTAAAACAATGGAATTATTCAAGCAAGAGAACAATCAACAAAACAACTGGCATCTCAACAGTAAAATCAAGAGACTCTAAAAATAAAAGAACGGTTCAAAGGAAAATAACAAAGAAGTCGATCAACGGAAAAAATTGAAGATTTTTATTTCCTTTGAGTTTAGAGTCGATCTCAATGATTTGAATCTTTTTCTAATCTTAATTTTCTATATTAGATACCTCTTTATTTAAAGAGATCTAAATTGTCGAATTTGAGTATTATAATATCATTTTCTTTAAAAATATATTTTAAATATCAGTATAGACGTGTTTGGAGACGTCTATGTCTGATATATCAAACTATAGACATCTATAGGGATGTCTATAACAGTTATGGTCTTTTTGAACTTTCTGTTTTCGATTCAAATTTCAAATCCTAACGGCCATTAACTGCCTCTAACGGTCCAAAACTGTGGGAACGGTTATTCAAACTGCCCACATCAAAATTCTATATATAGGACCATACTTCAAAGAATTTTCACACTTAACACTTATCTCTTTCACGTTTTTCGAACTTTCATCATTCTTTTAATCTTTCTGTGAAAACTCTATTGCTCTCCGTTCTTAATTTTGTAATACTCTTTTGAGAGGATCTTTCAGGGTCTTAGAATTTTCTAGTTATTAAAAAAGAAAGATATCTAGTTTTCGAAGAAGTTTCGTTTGATTTAAATTTTTCTTATTCTTTTTTTTAAAACTTCTTTGAATCGTTCTTAAACGTTTTATTATCTCCAAACACAATCCATTATCTTCTTGATTTAAAACTTAATTTATCTATTGAGATCATTAGGATTGTAAAGTTAGTTTTGTAAAGATTTGTTAAAAATCTGATTTGTACGACCTAGTGAAGAAGGTTTGTGATCTTCACGGTGTAAAGGATTTCGGACTTGAGCCTTAATGAAAAAATATAGATGTTCACAGTCTGTAAATATAAAGGTTCTAAGATCTGAACCTGATAAAAGATATCGGTTTCTCCATCCGTAAGGAGTCACTTGGATAGTGAGTTTCCTGAATAGGAGTTCTCAGAAGGGGATTAGCCACCGAGTTGGTGAACCGTAATAAACAAATCTCTGTCATTTACTTTCTGTGCTCTCCGTGTTGTGAAAATTTTATTACTATTAAACTCTGATTTACATTTGGCTGCAACGTTTTCAAATTAGCACAATTGCACTGGGTTTGGCATAAAGCCTTATTCACCCCCTCTAAGACTGTTTTCATATGTGTGTGCATGGGTCATCAGAGCTTAGCATAAAAAATAGGATTGATTGTGAGAGAAAAACTTCTAGACGAGAAGGCTCAATGAAATATTATTAGAAGTTGTACAACCGACTAACCTAATGTCATGTAAGTGGCATTTGGGTGAGAATTCCTCTCCAAGGGACAAGAGAAAGGACGGTCACAGAACTTTACATGCCAGTTAACAAGAGTTCTATTGAGAAATTTACACTCATGAAAGAAAAGGAGACTCTTTCAACAACAAAAGAATGAAAGAAAAGAGAAGCGCCTAAACCCTGAAAGAATCCAGGAGGATTAAGATGGTAAATCCACTGTGGCCAACATCTTTAAACCATGGTATTAGGTAAAGAAGATTAAAAAAAGACACCCCAAAATTACATATTTCAAGAGGTGCAACAATAAGAAGCCTTCATCCCAAATTTTTGGTGTTGGCTATATGAATCCTTCTTGCCATTCTTTTGTATGATTCATTTCGAGAGGTAAAATAAATAAATAATAACACATAATACACTGATATGATAACTTAACAAGACAATTCTTTTACATGGAAACATCCGACCACGGGTCAGTAGGATGCCATATAACACTGACAACTCTGACAGTTGTTTCCAAGGTTGCTCGGATGAAAGGAAACACGGTGTTTTAACTGAGTACAAACTACACGGGTGCATTGAAGGAACGAAATATGAAGTTTACACAAGGAGTATATGTAAGTCCATGTTGCCCACCCCGGTGCTCACGGGGAGGCGGAAAACGGAATAAAAATCAAATTTTTATCAACTTAGGCAACATGGACTAGACAAAGAAGGATCTTTGCTAAACAAAAACAAGCTAAAGCTAACTAGAAACTAGCTAAGTGTTTGGAAGGTTATACCTAGGGCTTTATGTCCTTCTCTCCTTGCTCCTTGGAGTAGTGGAAAGAGGTCACCTTTGTCGTCTTCTCACGTCGAAGAAAGATCCACCCGAAAGCCTCAACCTTTGGCTTCAACTCCAAGCTAGAAGTAACTAGGGTGCAAGAAGTGTTAATCCTTGAACCCTAGATGAGAGTAGAGATTATCAAGAAGGGGTTTTTCTCAAGCTCAAGTGTTTCTCAACACATGAGAGGGGAGAGCTTGAGGGAGAGAAAGAACAAGAGAGAGAAAATAAATAATAGAATGAGAGAATAATATGAAGCATTCTCTCATATATGCGTGAATTATTGTAATTAGATAATTAGTGAGATAATTGTCATGGCTTAATCAAGACATGACCATTATCATTTCATTTTTAATGAAAATTGCAATGATCAAAGAGCATCTTCCAAATGAAATGATGATGGTCAAAGTGTCAACCAAGGTCAACAAGTCAAGAATGTCAAATGGTCAACAACCATAACCATGCACAATTATAATAAACTAATATCAATTAACCATAATACACACATAAGCATTAGGGTTAATAAAATGACAATAGTCATTAACCCTAATCAAAGTCCTCTCTCTCTGTCTCAAGCAACTGTGCATACGCATCCGTATTCGTATCCGAGGAACACGAATACAATGAGAAAAACCAATCCCAAATCATATACTAGGATCCGGCTTAAACCAAAGCCCGCTAGTATAAGCTGTCCGGACAGCAAACGTGCACAAGTGCGCGGATGTGAACGAACCCTGTCGCAAAACCATGCGACCTCTACTCATTTTGCCTAAAGGCGAATAGCTCTCTGTGTGGGACTCTAAAGACTCGACACTACGCCGGCAGTGGGTTTAACCACAGACCGCAAGCGGCACTAGCTGTACGTAACGGTCCCCAGGTAGATGTCGATAAGAAGACTGACGAGGTGAACCCCATCTGAACTCCTACTGAGCCTGTATGTGACAGTCTCCGTACAGTCCGGTCTGTTCGTCTGATACATCGCATGGCGGGCCTAGGGGGGTGGTGAACGTCAGTCCCCTAATAGCGGTACAAGTCGTGTCAGAGTGTAGCCCAGAACACCCTGAGATAACACTGGAAACCTACCAGTATATCTCGCTTGCCTTGGCCAGGGACTACTTGTGTAATGGCTTTCCTGGACACAGCGCGATGTCAACCCCCAATACCGGGAGAGACGAATCCTGTCTAACCGTCACTGCCTCCAAGTGCTTCGGGACTGCACCCAAAAACTACCTGTTTGCACGACTCCTTTGAGCCGTGGTAGGGTAGTAATCAAAGTGCAGTGGGAACACACTCGAGACGAAGTGACAGTGTCAAGTCAGCGGACTAAGCTGTACTCATGTCACCTGGGAACTGATAACTGACGATAGGTATAATACCAACCAACAGTTCCCGACGAGTCTTGTCCAGTGTACTCGTAACCTAACGAGCACCCGCATACTATCTCAAGTACGACGTACTGACGGCTGTGGGACAGACCATCTCCCACACTGGGATGAGAAGCGCATACGCTAGTCTACTCCGGAGTATCGATGCCCTGTCTCGATAGTCCAACGACTAGGGACCTGTATAAGGATGTGCTTATGGATTACCCAGCTCCCACGAGTGTGAGCGCCATCACAACGCTGGTAATCAAGCAAAGATCCTAAGGGCTCTACTAATATGTATATCAGCGATATGCTAAAAGAAACACATGCACATATTGAAGTAGAGACAAACCAAGTAGCATACTACCATTTCGAGCAAAATTGTATATACAACTGTGAATATCCCAAGCTTCCATCAAGTAATATACAAACTAGTATGATACAATAATGGCCTCTATGGCATATACACTAACAACCTCCCACTTGCACTAAGGCCATGTACTGGCGTATCGAAGACCTATCATCTCGATCAGCCGCTCGAACTGAGTCTGGGGCAAGGCCTTGGTGAATGGATCTGTTGTGTTATCTTCTGAAGCAACCCTCCGAACCTCGATCTCCTGGCGATCCACGATCTCCCTGATCAGGTGATACCGCCTCAAGATATGTCTGGATTTCTGATGGGACCTGGGTTCTTTCGCTAAAGATATAGCCCCGTTGTTGTCGCAATAAAGAGGTATTGGGTCAACAATGGACGGAACCACCTGAAGTTCTTTCAAGAACTTCCTCATCCAGACAGCTTCTTTTGCGGCATCAGATGCAGCGATGTATTCCGCTTCCATAGTCGAGTCAGCAACGGTTTCCTGTTTAGAGCTCTTCCAACACATCGTCCCTCCATTGAGGGTAAAGACAAAACCCGACATGGACTTGGAATCATCCTTGTCACTCTGGAAGCTGGAGTCAGCAAAGGCCTCAATCTGGAGGTCTCTTTTCCACCATACACCAAGAACATCTCCTTAGTCCTTCTCAGGTACTTGAGAATGTTCTTTACTGCTATCCAATATTTCTCCCCAGGGTTTGACTGATATCTGCTTACCACACTCAGTGCATAAGCCACATCTGGTCTGGTACACAACATCGCATACATTATAGAGCCTACCGCAGAAGCGTAGGGTATAATAGACATGCGATCCCTCTCCAAATCAGTCTTGGGAGACATCTCTTTGGAGAGGGTGATCCCGTGACAAGCCGGTAGACTACCGTGCTTGGAATCTTCCATACTGAATCTCTTCAGTATGGTGTCGATGTACCTGGACTGTGAAAGTCCTAATATCCTCTTGGATCTGTCACGGTAGATCCGGATACCCAGAATGTATGAGGCATCACCCAGGTCTTTCATGGAGAACCTGTGTGACAAGAACCCCTTGACAGATTGTAGCATACGAATGTCATTTCCTATTAAGAGAATGTCATCCACGTATAAAACGAGGAATACTACAGTTCTCGCTACAAATCTACAATAGATGCATGGTTCATCTGGATTTTTGATAAAGCCAAATTCCTTGACCGTCTCATCAAAACAGATGTTCCAACTCCGCGATGCCTGCTTTAGTCCATAAATGGACTTAAGCAACTTGCACACCTTTCCGCTGCTCCCACTCTGAATGAAACCCTCAGGTTGGTCCATATAGACACACTCCTCTAAATGTCCATTTAGAAAAGCTGTTTTTACGTCCATCTGCCAAATCTCATAATCGTGGAAGGCAGCAATGGCAAGAAGGATCCGAATGGATTTCAGCATAGCTACTGGAGAAAAGGTTTCGTCATAGTCCAAACCAGGTCGCTGACGAAAACCCTTTGCTACCAGTCTAGCTTTATAGGTCTCAACCTGTCCATCTACACCAATCTTCCTTTTGAAGATCCACTTGCATCCTACGGGTTTTACCCCATCTGGAGCAATGTCCAACGTCCATACTTTGTTGGTGTACATGGACTCCATTTCGGTCCGCATTGCATCCAGCCATTTTACCGAGTCGACGCTCTAAATGGCTTGCTGGAAGCTAGTAGGCTCATCACAATCTATGATGCAATCCTCTCTATCCCCGTCAATGAGAAAACCGTAGTATCTCTCGGGCGGATGAGACTGCCTACTACTCCTGCGGAGTGGCATGGGAATGTCCTGATCTTTCGAACCCTCTGGTTCTACTAAGCTTTCAGTAATAGCTTGTGGTTCTGGAATTTCTTCCAGTTCTATTGCGCTCCCACTTATTTCTTTTTCTAAGAACTGATGTTCCAAAAAATGGGCATTACGAGAAACAAGGACTTTTTGTTGCTCTGCGTAATAAAAAAGATACCCCCTGGAGTCCTTTGGGTATCCCACAAACTTGCACAATACTGAGAGTGCCTCGAGCTTGTCCGCATGCTGCTTTTTGACATAAGCTGGACATCCCCAAATCTTCAGGTATTGAAGATAGGGTTTCTTCCCACTCCATAACTCATATGGTGTGGTAGGCACAGTCTTAGTGGGAACTCGGTTCAAAAGGTATGCTGCTGATTCTAGCGCATATCCCCAGAACGATCGCGGCAACTCAGCGTTACTCATCATGGACCGTACCATATCCAATAGGGTTCGGTTCCGTCTCTCCGATACACCGTTATGTTGCGGAGTGTATGGAGGAGTAAGCTGAGAGAGAATTCCATTCTCTTTTAAGTAACCCAGGAACTCGGCACTCAAGTATTCACCACCTCGATCAGATCTCAGTGCCTTGATACTTTTGCCTGTTTGTTTTTCTACTTCATTCTTATATTCCTGGAACTTTTCAAAAGCTTCGGATTTATGCTTCATCAAGAAGAAATGTCTGAACCTTGAGAAATCATCCGTAAAAGTAATGAAATAAGAATAACCGCTTCGTGCATGTGTAGACATTGGACCACACACGTCGCTGTGTACGAGTCCCAAGAGCTCGCTCGCTCTTACTCCGTGTCCAGTGAACGAAGTTTTTGTCATCTTTCCCTTGAGACAGGATTGACAAGTTGCATACGATTGATATCCGAACGGATCCAAATATCCTTCTGCATGTAACTTAGTCAACCTTCTCTCATTGATGTGACCCAGTCTACAATGCCATAAGAAAGTTTTATTGATTTCTGGAGACTTTCTTTTGTGTGTATTCTGGACATTGAAAATCTGTGGTTGGTTTAATACGTATATACCGTTGTTCAATGTACCTGACCCAATCAAAACTTGATTAAGGTGAATGTTCACTACATTACTTACAAATGCAAATTCATAATCTTCTTTAAATAATAAAGATACAGAAATGATATTACAGGTTGCATTTGGTACATAATAACAACTACGCAAAACCAAAAAATGTCCATCCAACAATCCCAGGTGATAGTCCCCTACGGCCTCAGCATCCATGCTAGCACCGTTTGCAACTCTGAGGGTCATGTCACCTGCCTTCAAATCTCTACGCTTTCTCAACGCCTGCAAAGAATTACAGATATGAGATCCTGATCCGGTATCCAATACGCAGGATGTAGAGTTTATTGATAGACAGTTTTCAATAACATACACACCTGAAGCTGAAGCTGCAACTCGCTTCAAATTCTGTGTTCTGGCCTTCCAAGCCTTGAAATCCTGTTTCCAGTGACCACTTTTGTGACAATAGAAGCATTCTTCCTTCCCCACCAGCTTTCCCGCTATCTTTGTTGCTTTTCCTTTTCCCTTCGTATCCACTTTACCGACACCGCCTCTTGGTTTGGCGGGGGCTTTCTTCTTCTTACCTTTGGCTTTCGCCTTGGATCTAGAAGAGGAAGATCCTCCTACAAACAAAGTGGATGTCTCCCTACTTTTCTGTAGGGTGCCCTCAGCACTTCTCAACATGTTCAGAAGTTCGGAAAGTTCAACCTCCTTTCCTTGCATGTTGAAGTTAAGGATAAACTGGGCGTAAGTGGAAGGAAGGGACTGGAGAATCAAATCAGTATAGAGTTCATTCTCCAACGTGGTCCCAAGGTCCGCGAGCTCCTCAATGTAGCCAATCATCTTAAGCACGTGTTCCGCTACCGATGATCCGACGGCCAATCTTGCCGAAAACAACTTCTTCGACACTTCGTATCTTGCGATACGAGACTGCTCTCCATACAGTTCTTTTGTATGAAGAAATATGGACTCTAGGTCCATATTCTCGTGCCTCCTCTGATGTCCGTCGTCCATCGAGGCTAGTACGAGGCATTTGGCCTTTGCGCAATCTATTTCCCAGGTCTTGTAGATTTCCCTATCTACGACACTGGTTTTGGGACCTGGGACAGGGGGAGCTTTGGTGGTAAGGACATACCCCAACTTGTCGTAAGTGATTGCCATCTTGACATTTCTGAGCCAATCTTTGTAGTTTGACCCTGTCAATATGTTTTTATCTAGTAATAACTTAAGTCCGGTCATGTTGAATGGTCGCTGCAATTAGGAGAGAGAAAAGAAACACTTTAGCATGATGCTCTTGCAAGTTTAGAGTGGTTTTTAGTTTGTCTAAACTGGATGGCTCCCACTGTCTCTCGAATCCCTTCTCAAACCGTAAAGAAAGGATTAATCAGGATCAATCTCACCGTACAATACTTGCTTAACCGTTCAGCCAGGCCAGTGTCGGTACTTCGAGGGAGGTTTTCCAAAGCTTTCGCGAAGTTCCTTAATTCAAGAACCTCTTTTCCCTGGGGGCATAGCCCCGCTAACACCTTTCTAGACACCTACTAGGTTTATAGCATTGATCGTTAAGTGAGAGTTTTCCCGAGGAGTAGCATATACTCACAGTAGGATCGGGATCCAAATATCATCGCGTGATAAAACCGAAGGAATCCTACCAGAATTATCACACTCCAAATGGTCTGCAGCGCTAGCAAGTTTCAGTACTTATGAAACTCCCGATGTGGATTTTTGCCCCATGCTCTTATGACCTTGGCGTAAGGTCAAAATGTCATAAGTCACATGTCAAGTTCTTCCCATCATTATCCCGGTTAATTTGAACCCACCCCTACCTACCCTTGACGTAGGCCAAAATGGCAGTACGACTGTCTCAAACCAACGCATTCAATCTATGCAACAGATAAATATCCGGCAGCTACCAATCACTATGCCTTGGCGTGAGGTCAAAATACATAGCTTGAATACTACCGAGTATTTAACTGAAATGATGGAGGGCTACGCATGGTTTTGGCGAAACCGTGAACGTAGTGAACTTGATATAATCGATGGAACGAGATAGCTTTTAAAATGAGTGGTTCAAGCTCCGCGTTTAAAAGTTTAGTTTTGAAAAGAACCGAATGGTTTTCAAAGTGTTCCAATCGACTTTTACTTGGTTTATTTTCTTGCATTAGTTCTTTTAATACGTCCCAACATTTAATCCTACCATTGCAGAAAACAACCAAAATATGACGTACGCTTATGCCATTCGCATTCGCCATGGGGCCCCGTCATCACCCGTTAGGTTACTTAACTAACGACAGAGCGGGGGCTGGGCTAGCGCGGCTGTAAAACATAAGCAACGTCTAAATAGTTATCATATATAAGTATATAGCAATGATAGACATTACAGATCACAGATGAATACATTGGATATACTAAGAATCCGCAATCCGTTCGAGCCTGCAACGAAAAGCGGCTTACACGGTCGCGGTGAATAGCCAATGCCCCACCCAAGACCCCTACGGGTGCGGCAAACTACCCGCCAAGTACCCGAAGCGAAGCAACCTCCCTCAACACCGTGAGTAGGCCACTCGGCACTTCGAGATACCCGGTAGTTTGTGCACCCCCTCCATGGGTCTATCCTAGGAGCAAAAACAGTAAAAAGAATTATACAATAACGGCTACAACCCCGACCCGGTTGTGTGGCCATACAAATAATAATATTACATCAATTTACATATTACAATGAATGAAAGAAAAAACAACACTTATCTCACATCCACCCCGGCTATTCACCCGCGGCAATCCAACGCATTCATATACACATACCATCATCAAACACAGATCACAGATATGTATAACCCTGACTAATCGACATATAGCGATTAGCCGACGTTCAATACATATAAACATCACAGATATAACCCTTTAGTCAAAGTGTATTGAAGTTCGATAAAAAATACGGATTTATAAGCCCCCAAAAACAAATTTCTTTTCTGGAAAACCTGGGCACATATAAACCCTCTTAAAATCCCAAAACCAAGTCAGAAAAACACTGCACCAAACATGACCCAGTACTGAGCCTAAACGGCCGCGGTTCCGCGGCAATAGCTAAAAATTTGATTTTTATTCCGTTTTCCGCCTCCCCGTAAGCACCGGGATGGGCAACGTGGACTTACAGTGGTATCAGAGCATCTTCCAAATGAAATGATGATGGTCAAAGTGTCAACCAAGGTCAACAAGTCAAGAATGTCAAATGGTCAACAACCATAACCATGCACAATTATAATAAACTAATATCAATTAACAATAATACACACATAAGTATTAGGGTTAATAAAATGACAATAGTCATTAACCCTAATCAAAGTCCTCTCCCTCTGTCTCAAGCAACTGTGCATACGCACCCGTATTCGTGATCCGAGGAACACGAATACAATGAGAAAAACCAATCCCAAATCATATACTAGGATCCGGCTTAAACCAAAGCCCGCTAGTATAAGCTGTCCGGACAGCAAACGTGCACAAGTGCGCGGATGTGAACGAACCCTGTCGCAAAACCATGCGACCTCTACTCATTTTGCCTAAAGGCGAATAGCTCTCTGTGTGGGACTCTAAAGACTCGACACTACGCCGGCAGTGGGTTTAACCACAGACCGCAAGCGGCACTAGCTGTACGTAACGGTCCCCAGGTAGATGTCGATAAGAAGACTGACGAGGTGAACCCCATCTGAACTCCTTCTGAGTCTGTATGTGATAGTCTCCGTACAGTCCGGTCTGTTCGTCTGACACATCGCATGGCGGGCCTAGGGGGCGGTGAACGTCAGTCCCCTAATAGCGGTACAAGTCGTGTCGGAGTGTAGCCCAGAACACCCTGAGATAACACTGGAAACCTACCAGTATATCTCGCTTGCCCTGGCCAGGGACTACTCGTGTAATGGCTCTCCTGGACACAGCGCGATGTCAACCCCCAATACCGGGAGAGACGAATCCTGTCTAACCGTCACTGCCTCCAAGTGCTTCGGGACTGCACCCAAAAACTACCTGTTTGCACGACTCCTTTGAGCCGTGGTAGGGTAGTAATCAAAGTGCAGTGGGAACACACTCGAGCCAAGGTGACAGTGTCAAGTCAGCGGACTAAACTGTACTCATGTCACCTGGGAACTGATAACTGACGATAGGTATAATACCAACCAACAGTTCCCGACGAGTCCTGTCCAGTGTACTCGTAACCTAACGAGCACCCGCATATTATCTCAAGTACGACGTACCGACGGCTGTGGGACAGACTGTCTCCCATACTGGGATGAGAAGCGCATACGCTAGTCTACTCCGGAGTATCGATGCCCTGTCTCGATAGTCCAACGACTAGGGACCTGTATAAGGATGTGCTTATGGATTACCCAGCTCCCACGAGTGTGAGCGCCATCACAACGCTGGTAATCAAGCAAAGATCCTAAGGGCTCTACTAATATGTATATCAGCGATATGCTAAAAGAAACAAATGCACATATTGAAGTAGAGACAAACCAAGTAGTATACTACCATTTCGATCAAGATTGTGTATACAACTGTGAATATCCCAAGCTTCCATCAAGCAATATACAAACTAGTATGATACAATAATGGCCTCTAGGGCATATACACTAACAGTATACACGATGAAAAGTAACAGTGGGCACTGGTAAATGTTAACATAAGTTACAAAATTACATATAGTGATATTGTATATTGATAAATTTTACATTCATGGCAAAAATGCCTCACTTTTTAATAAGAGAATTTTATATGCCTCACTAGAAGTAAAGGAAACTCCTTTCATGCTAAGATCCCTATAACAAGTAGAAGTTCCAACACAAAACGTAAAGAAGATGTCTATCACACTTCATCACAAGCACCTACATCAATACGTGTTTCCACTAAACCAAAACATCGAATTTTGTGATAAGTGTTAAGCCAAAACTTAGGGTTTTGCGCAGCGGGCATTTCATTCGCGCTTGAGGGGAATCAAAGCCGGGTTGCTCTAATATCATGTTAAATGTCCCTTCACTAGCAAGAGTTGAAATTGGCAACGAAGACAAATATGCCTCAAAATAAGTAGTAAATTTATCGAATCAAGTGTAAATTGATAATCCTAACCTAGTTGATGGAGATTAATCAAGGTTCACAATATTCAATGACATTAACCTAAAACTTGAACTAAAGTTAACAAATTACGAAATTTAGAAATTGATTTTGAGAGTGAGAGAAGGAGAGGATGTTACCGGCGAAGGAGGCGGGGAGCTGGAGAGAAGGGCCGAGGAGAGGCGCGGGGGAAAAGGAGTCGACGGCGGAGACGGCGGCGGCGGCGAGGTTGGAGTTGGTGCTTCCGAAGGGCCGCCCTCGCTTCGCCGGTGTGCCCAACGGCGGGGCCGAGCCTGAGCCCTTGCTTGCTTCCCTCTTCTGCATCTCTCTCTCGGCTCTCGCTCGCGTTCTCTCTTGGGTTTTTTCGGAAAGGTCTTAAAAAGAGTATTTTTCACTTAGATCCCAATAAACATATATGTTATGTAACGCTCTACAATATTCTTTTTTTTTATCTTTTATTTTTTTGGTGCTCGGGTGGTAGCGCCCCCCTTTTTCCCATGCCATATTGGCATTTAAGAGCAAAGTTTAGACATAATGCTTTTGTATACCCTCTAAAATCATCTACGCCTGGTTGCCGCAACAAGGTTTTCCAAGGCCCGGTTTTTTTAAACCTAAAATGAAACTTCGATAAAAAATGGAGTTTCGTAAAGTTTATTATGGTTTGGCATCATAGTTCGCAAACCAATTTTTTGTTTAAAGATAGGTATTGAATAAGAGATCGACTTGAAACTTTTCCTAACTTCGGTAATTTTGAAGTTTTAAAAAAAAAACGAGAGAATTCAGGCCTCAATTGAAAACTCTATTTTCGTCGTGCTTAGACCAAAATTCGACTAAGCAGGCTGAGAGACTTTAGTAAGATCGATCTACCGAACGTTAAGGATAGCACATAGCTGAGCATTGTCTGTGACTAAAAATGAGAGTAGGTCGGGACCCCGATCATTATGAAAATATGTGTCATAGGAGTTTAGACAAGTTTGCTTGTTGATCTTTTATTCGCTCAATACCTGGATAGCCGTTACGTCCAGCTAGTACCGCTGACGGCTTGTGGGTGACTGATGTGATCATCACCTACTGCTGGCGTATTGACGAGTCTTTAGAGCCCCACATAGAAGTTTCCTGGTTCAAGCGAAACGAAATAGGGCACATATGCTGATGATGCCCAATGTTGGGGATCTCCAGGATCACGACACGTGGCAGATAACGTGTCCAAGAACTCAGAAGAAAGGACCCACAGGGACCGACCCGGCCACCCATGTATCCGACCTGCAAGCCCTTGCCGGCTCTCCTCAGAGCCCCCTTTGAAATCAGCCTCATCGGCCACTCAACTCGTATCAAGCCTCCGCAAGACCAAGACTCCTCGGCCCTTTTTTGCTTGTCCCGAGCTCCCCTGTCGAGGCCGTCTTCCTCAGTTCTCCAACTAGCTCCACTACTCGCAGGCATAACCGCCGCTCCGCGAATCTCGCCATGCGCAGATTCTCCGCCAGTAACATCCCACGTTCCACGCCATCGCGATCCCCAATAATGGGCGATCCGCTCTTCACGCAGGTGTGACGTCGGAAACGTAACTGCCGGCGAGATCTTCGCGTCTGCTGCTGTATGCCGCTGCCGCTATAAAAAAAACCCATCACAGAGGGGTCAAGTAAGCCATTCTTATCCCACTTAGCCGTTACTCTGCTCGGATCTAGTGCTAACTTGATCGTCGAAGGGTCCTCGGTGGTACCAAACCACCCCGGGAATTCTTTGCAGGTACTCTGCGCTAAATTCCTCAAATCACCAATCTCCTCAAACCCATTGAGACCCACACGCAACAGGAGATCACCTCCAAAATCCACCAGGAGATCGACGGTAGACAACATCTGACGTAGATCCGAAAAGGACTTCCATCAGTTGGCGCCCACCGTGGGGCCCGAAACTCCTCAAAACACAAAGTTGGCCTTCCGATCACCATCCACATGGCAACCGATCCCCCTGAAGATCCAATCACCCGATGTCGCCTCCCTCTCAACGGGGGCGCGGGCGTACCTTCACCGAATGTCATCGGCTCCCCCGCCGGCTGCAGTTTCACAGACTCCGGCAGCCGCAGGCCCCTCAATCCATCCCATTCAATCCTAAAGTCCCGCGTCGGGGGACCTCGCCCCGTGCCTCGCCATATCCCTGTTCCATCCGAGGCGGTGGCAGTCAGCTCGCCTGCTTCCAGGCATGACCGGCATCCCCTCCCCCGACGGGGTCACTCCCGCAAGGCCCGCCAAGGCAGCCCGAGGACCACCCTACCGCAGGGCCCAAAGGACCTCGCCGAAAGGAACCGGGGCCCATCGAGAACTGTGGTCATGACGACGGGGGACCGGTCGAGCCCATGAGAGACCCGGCACCCCACGCCGGCAGCAAACGCCAACGGCCGCCCGAGCAAGAAGGCCCGAGTCAACGAGCCTATCACCTTTGGCGATGGGGACCTCCACGGCATATTGTCACGACCCGAAAGAGCACGTGACTGGCCCTTGAACCATATGAAGTCTATAGGACTCCATCTGATCCAAGTAAGCCAAAAGCCCAGCAATCTAAAACCATTTTAAGAGTAAATAAAGAAAACTGGTTTAAAGAAGTAAAGAAAAACATGTTTGAAAGTCAAGGTTTTTAAATAACTAAGCCGAATATGCATTTTAAAAAAATGTACGGTCTTTTCTAAAAATTTCGGCAGAGTTTCTTTTGTAAATACTGGCCCCGAACGGGGTACAACAAGAACAATATATATATGCAATGATAAAAGTCATCCCCAAGCGGGAGCTAGCTCTTCGTCAATCGACGGTCACAACCACGCAAGCAATATAATATACAACGCCGAATGATAAGGATCAACACTCAACAGAAACCCAATAAGCATGAAAACCGTAATACTGCTAAGCGCGACTCTAAGGTCAAATAATACATCACTAGTGTCTAAGTCTGAAACAATATACAAGTTTTGGTCGATGGAATTCTAGATACAATGAATAATACAAGTACAATGGTGGTTCTTGATGCAAAAAAAACCCACCTACCAAAAGCAATTCACCTGCAAGGAAGCAGTGTGCCAGAAATGCCGCAATGGAACCTGTACGGCAATACCTGCAAGAACTGTGGCACAATGGGGGTGAGTTGCCAACTCGTGAATAGAAATATCTACAAGCAGAAACCGAATGCAAGACATAATCCTAGGTCAAAACGATCAGTATAATATAAACCACAAGAGTACGTCTGAAGCATGATAAGGTGGCAATGTAACATCTAAACATGTATGTAGTGCCAAGTACTCAGGTAATAACATGTCATCAATATAAGGTATGTCTGCATGAAGTAAATATGAAGAAATGTCAAATGGATATCAATACACATATATTAGCGTCCCATTCCACTAATATTGGTGTAAAGATATATATAACAGCGCCCTCATACCCTGTTATATATACAAATGAAGTATGATCAATGTAAATCCAATCTGTATGTGATCAAGTCTGTATAAACGTGGAACCCGTCCACCCGTCACCCAATGACAATAAACATCATGTATGTAAATATGAGGATATAAACAAAATCATGGAAAACATCACGAAACATGTGCCTAGCATCGACACGAAAATCCTCATCTATCAGGCACTGTCACCAAGACTAGCCCTGATAGGTACGTATCATACGCTATATCGAAACCCGAGTGCCGAGCTTCGACCCTCGAATTGCGACGTATGCATACGTACAAGCTCCGGTTGGTATCCCCAAGATAACCGCCGAGTAAAAGGTAATATCACCGGACAGTATGGTTCCCCAGCCGGGCTCATCGGCTCATAGCACATCGACATCCCTTTTTTGCCCCGGGGTACTCCGGGCCCCACCATGTACCCTCATACGGCCTCGACGCCTCCTTGTAGGGGTATATAAATCAGAATCGATAAAACTCATGGTGGAAGCTGAAATATCATATCAAGGGTAACCGGGTTTTAAAACATTTACATAACCTCTTGAAATACCCACGGTTCCCCAAATCCAGAAATATCATGAAAACAAATATCCCAATGCGCATAATCAGAAAGCATGATGTATGTGACATATAGATGAAATGCAAGTATAACAGCATATCATGCAACATAGAATAATGGTATGCACATACAAGGTCATATCCTGATGCAATAATACTACTGTGTAGTGACATGGCAATTATCGATGATGAAGTGTGTAAGCCGGCAAGCAATGTACGTGGAACATATGTATCATCGATAATGGTGCTGGTGTCCTAACAGCATGATGGTAATATAGCAATAAACACATGCAAAGCGATGTGAATAGCATGAATATGCGGAAATCGAACAATCAACGCAACAGTAAAGAATCTACATCCATGTGTATATGTCATGCGGTTATGCCATTTGAAATAAGACGAATCGGGGTTTTGGTAAAATAAGGGTTACGGTGTTTTTAAGAATAGATACGTCTTTTGAAAATACCCGTAGAATCCCTTTACTTATCCTTAAGATATTCCCGATTCGTTAGTTTTGAAATAGGTATGACTCGGGTCTAGTCTAACATCTACTATGCAAACTACAGACCTAAGTATCAAGTAAACCGGGAGGGGTATGGAAACCACCTAAATCTGAGTCGATATGTATATATATAGTAGTCGGTGATCCCGCCTCAGTAGTATCGCATACGATACAATAAATCATATGACATCCTCAAGTAAGGAGTGCGGATCTATCATCAATATAAAGCTCGTACGGTAAATCGTCGTACGGCATCCCAACAGCTGGGTACGGGTCAGTATCACAATCAGCTCATCAAATATCAGGTATCATTATCATCATATCACATAATCTGGGGTACTGATCTAAGTCTAGTACAAATCGATACCATCTATAAAGTATGAATGCGGGGGTAAACACACATCCAAAGCCTGCAAGAATCACATGTCGTATCCCAAATACGAATCATATCAAATCACCGATCTCACGGCACAATGCCCAAAACCATCGACTCATCTCCAATGTCATCCAATATCATCATCAACACAGTGTAAATGTAAGGAATATGCAAGTGTGTGCGTATGCGTGTAAACCTATCCTAGGGTTCGCAACTAGGAAATATTCTAGCTTACTTCTAACCCTATCACATCTAACACATCTCAAATAATCCACGACACTATACTATCATATATAAACACATAAGGTATACCAACTACGGACTGCGGGGGTGCTATACGCCATCCACCCGACTTCCCCATGTAGATATAATCTACTCACCTTGTGTCTTTATTTGTCGATGTCGCCACGTGCCTTCTTGTCGTCCCGAAGTCTTCATGGGGTACCTACACATTAACGTATCGCAGATGCGTATCAAAACCAATTCAAAACTAAAATGGCATACGAATCCCAAAACGATGCGATAAGGGGCATATAGGTTAGAACCTATGGCACGCCTTCAAAACCATCAATAAATCCTCTATATCGTCGTATAAACGCCAATTAGTCGAGGTAAAACACAATACACAATTTCAGAATTAAAAATACGGAATACGGAAACACGAATCCAAAACAGCAACTTAGGAAATAGGCTCCAGATTTCACCCTAGGTCAAACTAGACAAATCTATACATATCAGGGGCCAAATCTACAGATAAGGGAACACCAAAACCAAAACAAGCAAGTTTGGTGGGGTCCAGGCCGCAAATTGCGGCCAAACAGAATAAATCTGTGGCCGGGTCATGGAGTTAGGGGTTGGGGTCTTGTGTGGTGGTTCCTAGGTGCCTGCACATCTCGCTGTCCAATCAATTTTATTTTAGGATGTCTCGGGTGATAGCAGAGTCCCAAATACAATCCCAGAATTGCAGTTTTTCCCGACATCGTCTCATAAATCCGTATTCTGGATTAAAGCTTTAGGTCAGGGTCCAATATAACATCACACCAAGATTCTAAGGTCACACCAAGTCTTAGTTTCACTTCACAACTCAATTTTTCCTCAAACCCTAACTAGGTTATCCTCAAATCCACAAAAACACACAATATCGATATGAAACTTGAATCGAAGCTTAAGCACAAGAAATACCACTCTAATTGTGGAGGAATTACCTCATAAGACCCACATGAATCCTCAACAGCGCCAAAATGAAAACTTCCTTGGTCCATCCTATAGCTTGCAAGCTTGTGCACATTTTTTGTGAAATAAGAGTGGGGTTTTAGTGAAGTTTGTAAGGTGATTTGGGGCTTGAAGAGGGGAGGATGAAGAGGGGCAGCAGCTTCAGCAGGAGATGGAGGAAGAGGGAGAGAGAAGATGAGAGGAAAAATGAAGAGATGGCTAAGTCCAAGGTCAAAGAAGGCCATACCTCTCTCTTTCACACCATGCTTCATATTTTATTCCCTTTTCCATTTTCTTTTCCTTTTCTCCAAAACCTTCTCACTAGAATAGTACCCCCAAATAACATGATAGAAAATGCACAAGTGTGAAAAAGTGATATGTGCATGTTTTGTACAAAATTTCTAAAAAACCGATTAGCGATTTTTAATCGCGATTAGCACTAAATTAGCATATAACTAATCATAAAAACTTAAAAATGGTATAATTCTATAAATTACCCTATTTTAGAATTTTCCATAATTTTTCTAAAATTTTTCCCATTAATTTGTATTTAATAATACCAAAATATTAAAATATTCAATAAAATAATATTAAATTATAAAAATTCCCAAAAATAATATTTTATTTTTTTGAAATGTTAAACATATCCATGACCCACAACGACCCTCTGGTGATCACGGCAAGAATCCACCGGTACGAGGTCCACCGGATACTTGTCGACTCGGGCAATTCGGCAGACTTCCTCTTCCACGACTGCTTTCTGCGCATGGGGCTCACCCCATCAGACTTGAAACCAACCTCCTATGTCCTTTCGGGATTCACCAACCACTCCATCCGGCGCAAGGGGTGGTCACCCTCCAGTTCAACGTCGGGGAGCCCGGCCGCACCCGTACGTTACCTGTGGACTTCATAGTGGCGAATGTTCCATCAGCCTACAACGTCCTCCTCGGCTGCCCGACGCTAAACTCCCTCCAGGCCCAAATATCGACCTACCACTGTTCATCGCATATTTTTGTATATTTGTACCGCCCATTCTTAATCACATTGCATACATGTAAGTGCTTTTTATCCGTATTTGCTGCATGTTACAGATTACAGGTTTCCAGTCCAAGAGAGAGCAAATCCGACAAAATCACCATATTTACGGCAAAAATCCAGAACATCTGTCACAAACAGATAAAAGCCGGGTTCCAGCATCCGTCCCGTACCAGTTCAGAAGAGGGGACGACAAGAGTCGTCATTTGGGACTAAAGGAAAAATTGAAGTCAAAAATGGTGAAAGTCAAAAGTGAAAGAAATGAAGAAGTCTTGGATCAGAAATCTGGAGATTTTCTGGTTGAATTATTGCAATGTAAAGTGTTCAAAGATCAGGAAAAATGAGCACAAGACAGAGGAAAAAAGCAACCAGAGTTTGGCCACCTAACCGCCGCGCATGCGCGGCCAAAGCCCCACTTTGGCCGCGGATGCGCGGCTGCCACGTGTCCTCGCAGTGTGAATTTTTGGGGTTATTCATGTAATTATGTATAGGGTTGTGTTTTACTGCCAAACTCTCATAATCAGGCCTATAAATAGCCCAGAGCAGAACTAAGAGAGGTACTTAGTTTTTATTTGTAATTTTTGTATTAGAATTATTTAGTTTCTAATAAAAGTCCATTTTTCTCCATCTTCCTCCATTAAAACTTGTGAGAGGTTTTGTTGAGTGTGAAGCATGAAAGAAGTGTTCTTTATCTGTATGTGTAATTTGTAATTCCGTTCCTTATATTGCTCGTAATTTTCATTGTTAAACGTAGTTGTTGTTATTTCTTAAAATTGTCGTTTTGATATTTCTTCCATTTTTCGGTTATCCTTACAACCATGATGCTTAGTGTGATCCTTGCCTAAGTGAGGTCCCGAATAGCTAGTTGTGATTTTCTACCTCAATTCTTATTACCCTCTTTCTTTATTTTATTTTTATTTAACTCTTCTAATGGGTGAGTAATTTTTCACTTGTTAGGGTAGGAAACGGAAAGTTTGAAAGACGGAAAACTCCCTCACTTTTCTCTTTTACATATATCTTGATTTGAACTCCTGTTAATTGATCCACAATCCGCTCCCTACGGCACCCTATTCTCCATAATAGCGGTGATACCCTAGTGAGACCGGTTGTGGTTGAATCAACTTGAGGTTGCGACTAAGAGCCAAGAACGGACGGACAAGGACCAAAAAGAGAAAACGAAGTGTTGGAAAGCCTAGCTTATACTCGCAAGTTTTCTCTTAGTCGTCCTAATCCCTATTGTTGCCGATTACCGTAACATCAATATTAAGAAATGGCAAAAGAATCAAGTGAGCGATCCTCCTAACTCAAACCAACCAAATCCTGCCCTTAACAAGTTCTCCTATCATTCATTTTTCAATTAGCTAAACTCAAACAAACCCAACATATTTGGACTTAACTCGTCAAGACATTAAGAAAAAGACTCCCATCTCTCTGTGGATCGACCCGTACTCATCCGGCTAGCTGCAAAGCGACACCGTCCTGATTGCGGTAATTAAACAACTTAAACACGCAGAATCTCTGCCAATCAAATGGCGCCGTTGCCGGGGAGACGGTAGTTTATTTCTTTTTGTAATTTCGGGTTAATTTGTGAATATAACTATAACCAAAAAAAATATACTGTACAAAATCATTTTGTTATTCTTTGTGCAAGAGTGCAGGAAAAGGAGAATTTCAAGTTCAGTGCCAAAGTCGTGGGGAGTTAGACCCATATCTCGCGGTTACACCGCGGCAGATCAAGGCGAAAACCAAAAATCCTCTGTGAGTATCCCAACCATCTTCTCAACTCCTCTAAACTCCACTGAACTGTGTTTTCTGCAGCATTCTTTGCGCCGCGCTGAAAATAAAAAAAATTGTTTGCATTTGATTTGTTACTGCTTTGCATTGAAAAATACGGACTTTAAGGGGCTTGAAACCAATTCAGATTGGGTGGGGATTTCATCACCCTTCCCAGGACCCCAGAAATCACAAAAGCACATGCATTGACCATTGTTAATAAAAAATACTAGACTCAGCCCTAAGGACTTCGCGCTCATTAGGAGAAGTTAAACCGTGTTTAGAACCTCACTTAACGGTATATTGTTTAAGGGGTGTCTAGGGAAGTGTTAACGGCGCAACCGCCAAAAGAGAAAGGGTTACATAATTAAGGAACTTCGCGAAAGCGTTGGAAAACCTCCCCTTATCTCTGCACTTACCTGGCCTCTTGATCAGTGTATTTTGAGCATGTTTCTCGATACAGTTTTGCTTCGACAATCAAGTCTTGGAGCAGGTCTAGAAGACCTAGGTGACTCTAAATCTAGGTGTGAGTGTGCATATCTTGTTTGTGATTGCTTAAAGCCGTAAATCTGTACATATCTCTGTAAACTCTTTCAAAAAAAAAAAATAAAAAGAAAAAAAATCAACAACTTTTATAAAAACTTGCCCTTTGTCGCCACGTTCCACTTTTCACTCCACCATCCATTGCCTTTCTCGTTGACATTTTCTTACCCTCACCTTCTTCGCTTTGACTATACTAAACTCGTTTAGTATATGTCCGCTTGGACTCGGGACACTAGCGCCCGCTTAGTCCGCGTTTCGTTAGTCGCCACCGACTGCGCTATCGACTCAGACGTCGATACACCATCACCAACCTCTTCTTCCGCGATGTCAGGATTTAATCCGAACATCTCTTTGACTACCCCTGGATTGGCTCCACCTCCTATGGAGACCAATAACACACCACCACCGCCTGTTGTAGCGCCGCAGCGAATTGCGCTCCAGGATCGTTTCTATCCAACCCGTTTTGCACTCCCCACCTGCCTTTCTCTTCCTCCGGCCAATGGGGACAACTTTGAAATTAAGCCCCATTTCATCAACATGCTTCCACGTTTTCATGGGCTTGAATCTGAAGATGCCTATATCTTCATCAATAAATTTCAAAACGTCTGTGCCATGATGAAAACAACCCAGCTGTCGGACGATACTATACGTCTACGAGTCATTCCATTCACTCAATGCGATCTCGCTGAAAAATGGCTGTATAGCACCGCTTCCCACTCCATCACCAGCTGGGACGAGTTTGTTAAAGCGTTTCTAAAAAAATTCTATCCAAACCATAAGACCGCAAGGATTCGAAATGAAATCAACCAATTCTCCCAGCTTCCTTCTCAACCTTTCTGGAAGTGCTTTGACCGATACAAAGACCTTCTTGTTCAGTGTCCTCACCACGGTATAGAGAAATGGCAACTCTGCCAAACCTTATACGAGGGACTGAACCCAGCAACAAAGCAGTTGTTGGAAACCATCTGTCAGGGCCACTTCCTATCCAAATCCGACGAGGAAGCGTGGCAGTTCTTTGACGACCTTGCGGAGCAAACGCTACAGTGGGAGAGCACCAGACCGACTTCTTCTTCTTCTTCTTCTTCTTCTACCTCCACTTCTACCGGTCAGTCTAGGGTAGGAATCCACCAACTCGATGTCTCTATTGCGATGAAAGCTGAAATGGCTGCAATAACACGAAAGCTTGAAGAGATAGAGAGCAAATTCTCTGCTCCTGCTCCTGCCCCTGTTCTCCCCCTTCGTACCATCTGCGCTTGTTGTTCCTATCCTTCTCACTTGACCGAAGAGTGTCCTTACAATCCACCCTCGCAAGGACAGGATCAGGTTAATGCATTCCAGCAAAGACCGAGGAATGATCCATACTCTTCCACCTACAATCCCGGTTGGAGGAACCACCCCAATTTCGCCTGGAATCAGAATCAGAATCAATTCTAGGGCAACAATTTCCAAAGGGGCCCTCCACCGCAACAACAAGCGTAACAACAAACTCAGTATCAGCAGCCCTTCCAACCCCAACCCTTCCAAAACCAGACGAACAATTTTGCGCCCAACAACTCTTTTCCACCAAACAACTTTGTTCCGTCGAACAACGATAAGGTTTCCTCGCTCGAGCGAAGTCTGGAGGCGTTTGTTAAACAATCGACTCAATCCACCGCCAACATCCAGTCTTCGATTCAATCTTTAGTGCAACACACTGCCGCACACGGGCAAAGCATCAAGACCATCGAGGCCCAGATTGCACAACTGAACGCGGCCTTGAGCGAGCGAGAGAAGGGGAAGCTCCCGTCCCAGCCACTTCCAAATCCCGGTCACCCACATAATGCACATGTTGCTCTTGAACAACAAAACCATAATGTGAGTGCCGTAACCACACTGAGATCGGGGAGGATGCTGCAAAACAACATTGGCACACGGATCAACGATGACACCCCGGCTTCTTCTTCTTCTTCTACTTCGCCATCTTCTGAGCCTATTCTCCGTTCTTCACAAGGCTCTTCTTCCTCTTCTTCTGCTTTGAACGGACCCACTTCTCACTCCACGAAAACACCTATTCTGGAATCCATTCCAACTCCACAATCTCCTCCTCCAGCATTAGACTCAACCAATTTTCAAAATGTTCCATTTCCAAACCGGTTGAGGTCTAACAAACAAAATCCACAAATGGAGAAGATTTTGGAGTTATTCAAGCAAGTTAACATTAACATTCCTCTTTTAGATGCTGTCCAACAAGTCCCGTCCTACGCTAAAATCTTAAAGGACTTGTGCATGAAAAAGAGGAAGTCTCAGGTACCAAAGAAAGTTTTCTTGGCCAGTGCTGTGAGTGATGCCCTTACCCAATCTTTACCACTGAAACGGAAGGACCCTGGCTGTCCTACTATTTCTATTACCATTGGGGATAAGAACATCAACCGCGCACTATTAGATCTTGGTGCCAGTGTTAACCTGCTTCCATATTCAGTATACGAGCAATTAGGTATAGGAGAGCTGAAACCTACGCATTGTACTCTCCAAATGGCCGACCGATCGATCACCCATCCTAGGGGTGAGCTAGAGGATGTGTTAATAAAAGTCGGGGACTTCATCTTCCCTGTTGATTTCATTGTATTAGACACACAACCTGTAGCTAACCCCCGGAATCAAATTCCTGTGATACTCGGCCGCCCATTCCTCGCAACCTCAAATGCTGTGATCAATTGTCGCAATGGTTCTATGAACCTATCTTTTGGAAATATGACGATTGAACTCAACATTTTTAGGTTGGGGAATCAGCCCTCTGAACCTAATGCTCATATACTGGACGTCTGCTCGATCCAGGAGATCACCTCAGAAGAGTGTGAATTCGAGGAGTTTCTGTTTGATAATGATAATCTTGACGCCACTAGTGCGTTCCTCTTCGAACCTGCTGCTGTTTCTGTTCCCTACAACGAATACGAGTGTTTCACGTTCTCGAACGATCTTAGCTGCGCACAACCCGAGTTTGAATCCTTCGATTTTCCGGATGAGTTACCTGAACCATCCAACTCAGTTGCCTACACTCGTTTTGAACCTTTGCTGGAGTCCTTTGAGTTCGAGACCTTTGCACCAGTCTTGCCTTCCATCGTTTCACCTCCAACGCTTGAACTCAAGCTGTTGCCATCTCACCTTAAGTATGCTTACTTAGGTGAGAACGAGACCCTTCCTGTCATCATCTCGGCTTCTCTAGCTCCCGAGCAAGAGAAAGCCCTTCTAGCGGTCTTGCACAGCAACAGGCAAGCTTTTGGCTGGTCCATGGCGGACATCAAGGGGATTAGTCCCCTCATCGTTGAGCATCACATTCATCTGATGGATGATGCCAAACCAGCCCGGGATCCACAAAGACGTCTTAATCCAGTCATGAAGGAGGCTGTGAAGAAGGAGATCGTCAAATGTCTAGATAGTGGTATCATTTACCCTATCTCTGATAGCCAGTGGGTTAACCCCATTCATGTTGTCCCCAAGAAGTCGGGAATCACGGTCATAACCAACGAGGCGAATGAGTTAATCCCTACTCGAACCCAAACTGGGTGGCGAGTTTGCATTGATTATAGAAAACTCAACGCTGCAACGCGGAAAGACCACTTTCCGCTACCTTTCATTGACCAGATGCTTGAACGATTGGCTGGACATGAGTATTACTGCTTTCTTGATGGCTACTCTGGCTATAACCAAATTCCCATCGCCGAAAAAGACCAGGACAAGACCACTTTCACTTGTCCCTTCGGCACGTTTGCATATCGTCGCATGCCCTTTGGGTTATGTAATGCGCCCGCTACCTTCCAGCGGTGTATGATGGGAATATTCTTAGACATGGTGGAGAAATTCTTGGAGATCTTCATGGACGACTTCTCCATTTTCAGCGACTCCTTTGACGAGTGTCTGCTGCATCTTAACGCTGTTCTTACCCGATGTAAGGACAAGAATCTCACTTTAAATTGGGAGAAATGCCACTTCATGGTGCGAGAAGGTATTGTCTTAGGACATATCATCTCGCAAAATGGCATAGAGGTTGACAAAGCAAAAATTGAGGTCATTTCCAATCTTCCTCCTCCCAGTTGCGTCAGAGATATCCGAGCCTTCCTTGGCCATGCCGGTTTCTATAGACGGTTTATCAAGGACTTTAGCAAGATTGCTAGACCCTTGACTCTTCTACTGGCCAAGGACACGCCATTCGAATTCTACTCGAGCTGCATGACTGCGTTCGAGTCACTGAAACGCTCACTCACTTCTGCTCCCGTTCTTTCTTCTCCTGACTGGACGCACCCATTTGAGATTATGTGCGATGCATCTGACTTTGCCATCGGTGCTGTCCTTGGACAACACATCAACAAGATGCTGCACGTAATCTACTACGCTAGCCGAACCCTGAACGACGCCCAACTCAATTATACAACAACTGAGAAAGAATTCTTGGCTGTTGTATTTGCTCTAGAAAAGTTCAGGCCATACCTCATCGGCTCTCCATTCATTATTTAAACGGACCATTCTGCTCTACGCCATCTTTTTGCGAAGAAAGATGCCAAATCTCGGCTTATACGTTGGATCCTCTTGCTTCAAGAGTTTGACCTTGTCATTAAGGACAAACGAGGATGTGAAAACGTCGTTGCCGATCATCTCTCACGACTTCCTTCTTCGCCGTCGCTTCAAATCCCGATCAATGATGATTTCCCGGATGAACAGCTCTTGACGATATCTTGCGAACCCTGGTTCGCAGATATTGTGAACTATTTGGCCACGGGATTACTACCGAATGAATGGACAAGTCAGGACAAACTTCGCTTCTTATCCCAAGTAAAACATTTTTACTAGGAGTACTGTCCTGACCAGATTATTCGTCGGTGTGTTCCTGACAATGAATTCAAGAGTGTGCTGTCGTTTTGCCACGACCAAGCATGTGGCGGGCATTTTGGCCCCAGAAAGACAGCTGAGAAGATCTTGCAATGTGGTTTCTACTAGCCACAACTCTTCAAAGACGCTTATGATTATTGCAAGACTTGCTCCCGGTGCCAACACATGGGCCGGATATCCCGGAGGAATGAGATGCCGCTCCAACCAATCTTGGTTGTGGAGATTTTTGATGTTTGGGGGATAGATTTCATGGGGCCGTTTCCCAGCTCTTTCGGGAACTTGTACATCCTTCTAGCTGTTGATTACGTCTCTAAATGGGTCGAGGCTGTGCCCAGCCGGACTAACGACAACAAGGTTGTCGTTAGGTTCCTTAAAGAAAACATTTTCTCTCGTTTTGGGCACCCCCGAGCAATCATTAGCGACAATGGAAGTCATTTCTGCAATAAGACTTTCGAAGCCTTGATGCGGAAATACTCCATTAATCATAAGCTTTCTACGCCCTACCACCCCCAAACCTGCGGGCAGGCCGAAGTTTCAAATCGGCAAATCAAGCAGATACTGGAGAAGACGGTTTCCAAGAACCGTAAGGATTGGTCTCTGAAACTCACTGATGCCCTTTGGGCATTTAGAACCGCTTATAAGACCGACCTTGGCATGTCTCCCTATCGGCTTGTGTACGGAAAAGCTTGCCACCTTCCTGTCGAAATAGAGCATCGCGCATTTTGGGCGATAAAAGAGCTGAATCTGTCTCTAGAAGATGCGGGTAGCAATCGGAAGCTGCAACTGAACGAACTGAATGAGCTTAGGGATGAGGCTTACGACAACGCGGTTGTCGTTAAGAATCGAACGAAGGTGTTTCACGATAAACACCTTTTGCGCAGAACCTTTGTACCTGGTCAGCAGGTACTTCTCTACGACACCCGACTTCACTTCCATCCTGGAAAGCTCAGATCTCGCTGGAAAGGGCCGTATTTCGTGCGGAATGTGTATCCGCATGGCGCTGTGGATTTGGAGAATCCAAAGGACGGTTCATTTTTCAAAGTGAACGGACATCGACTAAAACCGTACCTTAGCGCCGAACCAACAGAGGAGCTCCTGTTCTTACAGGAGCCGGTTTACCCTGAATGAGCTTCCTCTGCCTACCTCCAAACTTCGGCTATCCAGCCAAGAACAGCGGACACTGTTCCAAATAAGTTTGGGGGTATGCACAAACCATTTTGTATATATTTGTGTATATTCTTTTTCTTTTTCTTTAAAAACAAAAACCAAATAAAAAAAAAATTGTGTGTCGCTAACCGACAATTTTGAACCTTCCAACTGCTCTCTTCATGCAACGACAGTAAGGACACTGTCCAGTTTAAGTTTGGGGGTACGCTCGGTATGCATTTCTTACCTTCGCATTCATATGTACATTTTGCATCTGCATATTTAAATCCATAAAATCCATAAAAATTTGAAAATTTTCTAAAAATATAAAAACCTTTTTGTCAAGTTAACTTGTGGAAGAACTCTGATTCAACATTCGACGGTTTTTGTTTGAAAAAATAGGAATAACTAGATCTTATGTTTGGATTTTAAAAACCTAAAAGATAACTCTCCTTTGAAGTTAACTATAGCTGATATACGTCTTTACATCACACTACACGTGTCGTGAGTTTTTGGGAATTT
Organism: Agapanthus africanus; assembly: GCA_030015575.1. Classification (NCBI taxonomy): domain Eukaryota; kingdom Viridiplantae; phylum Streptophyta; class Magnoliopsida; order Asparagales; family Amaryllidaceae; genus Agapanthus; species Agapanthus africanus. The sequence goes on from JASDDO010000008.1 coordinate 364,465,227, forward strand.
GATGACAAGTTTTTAATGTTTAAAAACTTTTAAACATATAAATGATTTTCTGAGGATCAAATAGGTTTGTTCTGAAATAAGTAATGTCAAGAATAGTTTATGAAGTAAGTGAATATGAAGGAATGTTATTGATGCCGTAATTGGAGCTAAGTCTGAAAAATAACCCATCTGAAACTTGATTGGAATGATTACACACCAAACCCACTAAACACGTCTTTTATCCAAAAAAATAATTGAACTGCCGGTTATATCTCCGTTCGTATTAAATCATCTGATTTTCACGCCAAACTTTCTTTTGTTTTTGGACATAGGTAACTTGAGTAATTAAGTCCGCTGGGGCGTTTCTACACCTAATGCCCTAAAACCAACTGGTTTGGATGCATTGGCCCAAAGCTCGCTAAGAAGCCTAGAAAGTCCAGTTTTAAAACAAAGTCAAGCAAGTGTTCTCTCCGAGTTAAAATTCCTAACGGTTCTTTGTGTGAGAATAATCTTGATAAAAGACAGGCTTTTATAAAAATTTTAACGGAGATATGAAGGTTTTATTCTATGATAAAGACTATTGCACGTTCACAGAGGTGTGTATGAAATGAAAACAAGAAAAAGGTGGAGTGAAGAATAAGACCTAGTTTCCTGTTATGGAAGATAGAAATTCTGAAGTTGAAACCTTACTGGAAAACGAAACTTGAAAAATGCTTAACTCTTTATAAAACTTATGTGATCCATTTAAAATGGTTATCTGGGATTTATTGTGCGACATGATGACTTTATTCGACCTTTCGAGAACTTAACGACACTATACGCACTGCACGTAAAGACATATAAAATCTGTAGTTAAATAAGAAGCGAGGTGTGAGAAATAAAGGTTCGATGGTCTAGACTTAGGATTATAGAATTGTTATTTTTTAAAACAAAACTTTAGGGTTTGAAGCTTAGTTATTTTACAAAACCAACTTGACCGGATTTTGTGGGTAGTATCCGCTGAAAACCCTCAGGAGACAACACTCCTCCTACTAGGGACACCTAGAGGTTTAACGGCTTGTTGCACATGCTCAGTGCAATCGCGTTCCCTGCGAAAGTGAGGTTAGGAATTTTTTGTGAATAAAATGGTTTTGCTCGGGACGAGCAAAAGATAAGTTTGGGGGTATTTGTTCATCGCATATTTTTGTATATTTGTACCGCCCATTCTTAATCACATTGCATACATGTAAGTGCTTTTTATCCGTATTTGCTGCATGTTACAGATTACAGGTTTCCAGTCCAAGAGAGAGCAAATCCGACAAAATCACCACATTTACGGCAAAAATCCAGAACATCTGTCACAAACAGATAAAAGCCGGGTTCCAGCATCCGTCCCGTACCAGTTCAGAAGAGGGGACGAAAAGAGTCGTCATTTGGGACTAAAGGAAAAATTGAAGTCAAAAATGGTGAAAGTCAAAAGTGAAAGAAATGAAGAAGTCTTGGATCAGAAATCTGGAGATTTTCTGGTTGAATTATTGCAATGTAAAGTGTTCAAAGATCAGGAAAAATGAGCACAAGACAGAGGAAAAAAACAACCAGAGTTTGGCCACCTAACCGCCGCGCATGCGCGGCCAAAGCCCCACTTTGGCCGCGGATGCGCGGCTGCCACGTGTCCTCGCAGTGTGAATTTTTGGGGTTATTCATGTAATTATGTATAGGGTTGTGTTTTACTACCAAACTCTCAGAATCAGGCCTATAAATAGCCCAGAGCAGAACCAAGAGAGGTACTTAGTTTTTATTTGTAATTTTTGTATTAGAATTATTTAGTTTCTAATAAAAGTCCATTTTTCTCCATCTTCCTCCATTAAAACTTGTGAGAGGTTTTGTTGAGTGTGAAGCATGCAAGAAGTGTTCTTTATCTGTATGTGTAATTTGTAATTCCGTTCCTTATATTGCTCGTAATTTTCATTGTTAAACGTAGTTGTTGTTATTTCTTAAAATTGTCGTTTTGATATTTCTTCCATTTTTCGGTTATCCTTACAACCATGATGCTTAGTGTGATCCTTGCCTAAGTGAGGTCCCGAATAGCTAGTTGTGATTTTCTACCTCAATTCTTATTACTCTCTTTCTTTATTTTATTTTTATTTAACTCTTCTAATGGGTGAGTAATTTTTCACTTGTTAGGGTAGGAAACGGAAAGTTTGAAAGACGGAAAACTCCCTCACTTTTCTCTTTTACATATATCTTGATTTGAACTCCTGTTAATTGATCCACAATCCGCTCCCTACGGCACCCTATTCTCCATAATAGCGGTGATACCCTAGTGAGACCGGTTGTGGTTGAATCAACTTGAGGTTGCGACTAAGAGCCAAGAACGGACGGACAAGGACCAAAAAGAGAAAACGAAGTGTTGGAAAGCCTAGCTTATACTCACAAGTTTTCTCTTAGTCGTCCTAATCCCTGTTGTTGCCGATTACCGTAACATCAATATTAAGAAGTGGCAAAAGAATCAAGTGAGCGATCCTCCTAACTCAAACCAACCAAATCCTGCCCTTAACAAGTTCTCCTATCATTCATTTTTCAATTAGCTAAACTCAAACAAACCCAACATATTTGGACTTAACTCGTCAAGACATTAAGAAAAAGACTCCCATCTCTCTGTGGATCGACCCGTACTCATCCGGCTAGCTGCAAAGCGACACCGTCCTGATTGCGGTAATTAAACAACTTAAACACGCAGAATCTCTGCCAATCAACCACCTGGCGATGAAGTTCTCTCTCGATCAGGGCAGGGTTGGTTGGGTCTACGGGAACCAGCGGGTCGCGAAGATATGCCTTATCGAAACGTCTTCATTCGAGCGGTCGGCCGACGACGCTGAGGTAAATAATGACATCAAGGGTTCTCTAGACACCCGAGACGAGCGGAAGGAGGTCCGGGGGACGCCGGTCGAACCACTGACCGAGGTGTCCCTGACAGAACGGGACGAGGAAAAAACCGTCCCGGTCGGATCACTCCTGATAGGGACTCAGCGAGACGACCAAGTCAGATTCCTAAGAAATAACTTCGACGTCTTCACCTGGGCGCCTGCTACATGCCTGGGATCGACCCTAAAATCATCTCCCACAAGCTTAGGGTTGATCCTGCAGCCCTGCCCGTCAGACAGAAGAAGCGGAGCTTCACCCCGGTCAAACAGAAGGCTATCGAAGAGAGGTTGATCGGCTTCTCGCTGCCAACTTCATTAGGAATGTGCCCTACTCGAAATGGCTGGCGAACGTAGTTCTGGTCAAGAAGACAAGCGGGAAGTGGCGCATGTGTGTCGACTTCATCGACCTCAATAAGGCCTGCCCCAAGGACAACTATCCACTCCCTCGGATAGATCAGCTCGTCGACAGCTCAGCCGGCCACGAGCTGTTGAGTTTCATGGATGCTTTCTCCGGCTACAACCAGATCCGTATGAATCCGGAAGATGAAGATCCACCGCGTTCACAATGGACCAGGGGGTATATTGTTATAAGGTGATGCCTTTCGGCCTCAAAAACGCCTGGGCCACGTACCAACGGTTGGTCAATCGCATGTTCAAGCCATAGATCGGCAGGAATATGGAGGTCTACGTTGACGACATGCTCGTCAAAGCCGTCTCGACGGCCGACCATGCTAAGGATCTGGGCGAGGCCTTCGAAGTGCTCCGCAAGTTCAAAATGAAGCTAAACCCCGCCAAGTGCGCATTCGGAGTCACCGGGGGAAAGTTCCTCGGGTTCATGGTCACTCATCGTGGAATCGAAGCCAACCCAAAGAAAATCAACGCTATCCTCAACATGGCCGCGCCCAAAACTAACGTCGAAATCATGCGGCTCACGGGACGGGTCGCCGCTCTGAGCCGCTTCATGTCCAGGTCAGGGGAGAAATGCCTCCCGTTCTTTAAGGCTCTGAGAAAGATCCCGAGGTTCAAGTGGTCGGAAGAGTGCCAAGCCGCCTTCGACCAATTGAAGAAGCACCTCGCGACGCCACCACTGCTCACCCGACCAGTCGAAGGAGACGAGCTGTCGCTGTATCTAGCGGTATCCGATCAAGCAGCAGGCTCGGTGCTCGTCCGGGAGGTCGACGGAGCGCAGAAGCCGGTGTACTATGTGAGCCACGTATTTAAGGACGCGGAAACGAGGTACCCCGCCATAGAGAAGATTGTCTTAGCCCTCGTGGTGACCTCAAGGAAGCTGCGACACTACTTCCAAGCACACACCATCATCGTCCTTACCGAGCGCCCGTGGGGGGCTATCCTTGCTTCACCAGAGTCCTCGGGCCGCTTAGAAAAGTGGAGGTGGGAGCTATCTCAGTTTGATGTGAAATACCGCCTGAGGCAGGTCATCAAAGAGCAGGCTCTGGCCGACTTCATTGTTGAATGCACCATCCCTAGAAAGAAACCGGAGTCCACGCCGCCCCTCACAACTCAGTGTCCTATCGCGGAGAGGCCTGGATCGGATCCTGAGTGGGTCATCTACGTCGACGGGTCTTCAACCGAGGAAGGCTGTGGTGCCGGCCTCATTATCCGGGGCCTGAACGAAGCAGAAATGGAGTACTTTCTAAAGCTCGGTTTCAAGGCCTCGAACAACGCGGCAGAGTACGAGGCCCTCCGGGCCAGACTGCGCATGGTCGCTGGGCTGGGGCTGAAGATAATTCGAATCCGCAGCGACTAGGCCCTTGTTGTCGGACAAGTGACTGGCCGCTTTGAAGCTCGGGAGCCTCTGAGGGTGAAGTACCTGGACGAGGTGAGGAAGCTCCGGAGGAACTTTGACGAAGTCCAAGTAGAACAAATACCCAGGAAACTGAATGCCCAAGCCGATGCCCTGAGCAAGCTGGCTTCGTCATACTCGGCCAACAATAAGCGGTTTATCCTCTTCGAAACCTTACCTCAGCCCAGCGTGGAAGACGGAGCGACAACACTCCACGTGTATGCGACACAGGAGGGCGACTAAGATTGGAGGAATCCCCTCGTGGAATTCCTGAAGGACGGTACGCTCCCAGAGGATTGGGAAGCCTCCCGCCGCCTCCGGGCCAAAGCCCGCTACTTCATCTAGAGCAATGGAAACCTTTACAAGAAGTCCTTCACTCATCCCCTGCTCCGATGCGTTGACCCACACGAAGCTGACTACATCCTCCGGGAAATCTATGAAGGGGTTGGCGGTGCGCACCAAGGGGCCCGAACCTTGATCCAAAAGGCATTGCTTCAGGGGTACTACTGGCCCACTATTCATGAGGACGTCCAGAAGCTAGTCATAAGATGCAAGAGTTGCCAGCTCCATGGCAGCATCCCCCGCCTGCCCGCTACCGAGCTGATCGCCCTGACATCCCCATGGCCATTCACCCAGTGGGGATTGGACATGATCGGCCAGTTCCCTACTGGTACAGGCGTGCACAAATACGTCCTCGTCGTAGTAGACTACTTCACCAAGTGGATCGAGGCCGTCCCCATCAGGAAACCGAACACCACCACTACTATCAAGTTCCTGCAAAACAATCTGATACTCCGGTTCGGCATCCCGAGATGTATCATCACCGACGACGGGACGAACTTCGAGAACGAGAAAGTGAAAGACTTCTGTAAAGAATATCATATCTTCATGAAGTTCGCCGCGGTCGCGCATCCCCAATGCAATGGGCAGGCCGAAGTCGCTAACCGAGACGTCCTCCGGGGTTTCCGAACCCGCCTAGAAGGGCGACAAGGCAGTTGGGTCGAAGAATTGCCTCGGGTCTTATGGGCCCTGCACTATTCAAAGAAAACCCCTACCGGGGAAACCCCCTTCAGTCTCTGCTATGGGACCGAGGCAATGGTCCCAGCGGAGATTGGGCTACCCAGTCATCGGGTCGAGCACTTCGACAACGATGTGAATACCTTGGCGCTACGGACCAACCTGGACATCTTGTTGGAGAAGAGAGATCGGGGCCAGATCAGAGCTGCCGCTTATCAACAACAAACTACTCGATACTACAACGCTCGGGTCAAGCACCGCTCCTTTCAGACCGAGGATCTGGTCCTACGACGAAACGAGTTCGTTGATCAAGGCAGGCTACACAAGTTCTCCCCGAGGTGAGACGGTCCCTTCCTCGTCTCTGAGGTGCTCCCCGGCGGGGCCTACCGCCTGCAAGATCCGGACGGGCGCAAGCTCCCACGGCCTTACAACGCCGAGAAGTTCAAGCTATACCAATGAGGCCAAGGCCAACAAGTATGTACCCCTCCTTTCACAAAGACGATGTAAACGCTTTCCAAAAATCCTTTCCATTCGAATAAAGAAACGTCAAAACATTGCGAATAAAGTCTTTTCTTTGCGATCCAAAGCTCTCCTTAGAGGCAGCTCAGCAGCTACCCTGCTCAGCTATCCCCGGCTAGTAGCTTCCTACCGCGACCGACAGGGATCACAAAGCCCTCCTTAGAGGTAGCTCAGCAGCTATCCTGCTCCGATATCCCCGGCTGGTAGCTTCCTACCATGACCGACAGGGATCATAAAGCCCTCCCAGAGGCAGTCGAGCTCGAGGATCCCTCACTCGGCTATCCTTCGGGACAAAAGCCCTCGACAAGAGGCACCAGGCAGTAACCCAGCCCGGCCAAGGGTCCTTAGTAGGCTTCTTACATCCCCTCCCACGCTAAGGACCAAAGTCCTCCCAGAGGCAGTCGAGTCCTTGCTTGGCTATCCCCGGCTGGTAGCTTCCTACCACAACCGACAGGGATCAAAGTCCTCGCCAAGAGGCACTGGGCAGTAACCCTGCTCGGTCCCCGTCCTGAAGGATCAAAGACCTCACATGAGGCAACCGAGCAGCTACCCTGCTCGGTCTTCTCCGGCTGGTAGCTCCCTACCCACGATGCCATGGATCGAAGCCCTCGCAAGAGGCATCCGAGCGGCTGCCCCGCTCGGTCATCCCAGGCTAGTAGTTGCCTACCCGCGATGCCAGAAATCAAAGCCCTCGCTAAGAGGCGACCGCGTAGCTTCATTGCCCGGTCAACCTTAGTTAGCTTCTTACAGCCCCTACAACACTAAAGACCAAAGTACTCCCAGAGGCAGTCGAGTCCTCGCTTGGCTATCCCCGGATGGTAGCTTCCTACTACAACCGACGGGGATCAAAGTCCTCGCAAGAGGCAACCGAGCAGCTACCCTGCTCGGTCATCCCAGGCTGATGAATCCCTCTCCCCGATACGAACGGAACACAAACGAAATACAAACCGAGCGACAAACGACTCGCCTACCGGAGTAACAACAACAAGTGGCTGATCTAACGACGACGACTCACGGCCCAACATCGGTGCAAAGTGTGTAGAGACGTACGAATGTGTGGAACCTGGGTCGAATAATACCCGTGCGTCGGAAGAACAAACTGGCAAAGTACCTATCACAACGGCATTGGATGCCTGCGCATCCTGCGGTGTCAAAGCAAAAACTCGGGCCTGTCCTCCACCGATAGCGGGCTGACCTCGACCTCGGCCTCTGCCTCTGCCTCCTCGTCCTCTCTGAACAGGACCGCCGCCTCCACGGCCTCTCGGTGCACCTAACTGGCGTGGAGCATCGCCTGGGGTAGGAAGTAGGGCTCTCTGAAGAGGGGGTGGTGATGGTGGTAGGGTCACGTGCGGAACTGTCGCTGCTCCCTGTCGTCTCACCGGGCAGTCTCTGACAAGATGGTGCAAACTCCCGCACCCAAAACATCCTGGCGACGGCTGCTGCCCCTGGGAATAAGAACCATATAACTGTCCTCGCCCAAATCCTCTGCCAGGCCTATCTCTAGGAAAGAATCTGGCGCGCTGCCTCTGAGGCGGTACATCGGTGCGCATCCTCTTCGGCCCAGAAACGGCCGGAGTCTGTGATATGCGTGCCTCCATCCGTAATGCCGTATCCCTAGCCGCTGAATAAGTGTCGTAGTGTTGGGCGCCAATGGCAAGGTATAGCTGGGCATCAAGTCCCTGTACGAACCACTTCACCATCTTCTCCTCGGTATCCACCAAATACTGAGCATATCGGGATAACTGTGTGAACTGGATATCATACTCAGACACCGTCATCCCAGGTGTCTTGACTAAGGCCTCGAAACTGCGAGCTCTGGCGTCACGAACGCTCTCTGGAAGGAAACGGGCTAGAAAGACCGCTGTAAACTCGACCCAAGTCATAGGCGGTAGATCTGCAGCTCGACCTCTCAAGACTGACTCCCACCATGTCTGCGCGAGACCCTCTAGTCGGAAACTCGCAAGCTCTACCCATCGATCATCCGAACATCTCAGCGAACGGCAGATCCTGGCTAAACTGTCAAGGAACGTCTGTGGGTCCTCCGCTGTCTCGGTGCCTGTGAATACTGGAGGTCTCAGCCTCATGAAATCCTGTAGTGAAACCGGAATGGCCACGGTGGTAGTAGTAGGAGCAGGTATCATGGTCGTCTGTGATGTAGTAGGTACGTCATCCGGCCTCGGTGTACGACTGGCTGCAACTAGGGATCCTACCATCTGACGCAGCTCCTGCATGCCTCCCATCATCTGTCGCAACTCCTCCATACCGGTCTCGAGCCTATCCATACGGCCTGGGGAAGGTGGATCGGTCTGTCCCTACGGCGTAGGCATACCACCCTGCTCAGTCCTAGTCTCGGACGAGCCAGCTCGAATCTCGTCTCTGGCGGCAGCCCTCTGTGCCCTCGTAGCCTTCGGCGGCATAGTGGCTGTTACAGGAAAATGGATAGTAAGAACAGTGCAATAGGATCATAGGATACACGGAATTGAAGAAGGAAATTTCCAAGCAAGTATCCTAAAGTCACTTAGGCGGAGTACCGTATCGTAAGTATGCCGCGGACATACGCACGCTACGTTACCCTGCTTAAGTCACTTACTCCATCTACCAAGGGTCATCCTACACTCACAAAGGTAAACCTATCGCTCTGATACCAACTTTGTCACGACCCGCAGGGTACGGAACGTGACTGGCACTTAAGTTTACGAAACGTCTAAAGGCGTCCGTAAAATAAGTAAGCCAAAAGCCCAGAAAAACAAAACCAATTAAGCAAAAGAGTGAAGAAAACCCAACATTCGAAAGCAAGTTTATCAAATAAGTCATGTGAAACACTTTTTAAAAACAATACCAACTTTTCCCGAAAATTTCGGCAGAGTCTCCTTTGTAAATACTGACCCCCAAAAATGGGTACAACAAAATATATACATGAATCCAACAAAATAGGGCATCCCCAAGCGGGAGCTAGCTCTTCGCCATAAGGCGGTCACAAATCCCACGCAATGTAAATGACAACAAGCATAATAAAGCATAAGGAAGCATGAAAAAAGGTAGCATGTCGGCTCAAGTGAGCTCGACCCCAAAATACAGCATAAAATCCACAAACCTCACTGTCTCATCTCTAGGTCAATATACAATAATCTGGTGGAAAACAGTAGATGGAGTACACTAGATACAAGAATATACAAGGTGGTACAAAAAATAACATAACCCACCTATGAGCAAAACTCGAGCTCAGGCAAAAGAGGCAAAAGACAAGTGCACCCGCCGCTACTGAACTGACGGAGCGGACCTGCAAAAGACTGTGGCACAACGGGGGTGAGTTGCCAACTCGTGAGTAATAAATAACATCTACAAAGGCTATCGTATGCATGCACACAAGCATCCTAACATCTATAATACAGGTAAGACTGGATGCACTAGCAGGTGTGTATATAACATCAGTGTACTAATATGTATGCAACATGAATATCTGAGGTCTCAATAGGTATATATAAGAAATATTTTATCTCTTTTTGTTTTTGAAACTCTTTTAGAATGCCAGCATAATGTCAATGAATCCACGAAAATCGGTGTCCAGCAACGACACCCAAAAAGCTGTCTCAAATCTCATAAATCCATGTCATAGTGTCTCTGGCCTCAGCCATCCGGCTGACCCATCTCAGTATCAATATATCATCCTCTCGCGGCCCCGGTCGGTATCCTCTGGATATCCGCCGTGCCCAATGAAGTCACCGGTAGGTAATCCGTCCCCTGCCAGGCTCATCGTCATCACCACGAGCTTCTTGTCCCGGGGTACCCTACCGGGCCCACCATGTACCCGAAACGGTTCATCCAACTCCTCGAAACGGGTCTCCAAAAACCACAGCAAACTCATGGTGGACGACACTTACATCACTAGAAAACCGCAATTTATATATTTTAAAAAATGTAATAAGTTTAGAAATTTTGCGGTTTTCCCCCGAAATCCAGCAATATCATAAAATCCCAAGAAATCCTCATAAGTGCATATATCAATGATAATGAGTGCGTATGATATCAATAATCAAGTTGCGATGTGTGATTAATGTATTAAGCATGAACAATGAATATGATGAAGTACATGCACATGAATAGCAATCCTAGGGTTTCATTTTAAGGAAATAGCACAATTTAAGTATCAATTAGTAAAAGGTTTAAATTAAAGGTTAAATAGTGTGGTGGCATGGCAATTACCAGGGTGTGTGTGTAAACATGAATAGTGCTCGTGCTGCATATAAAAACCTGGTAATGGTGCATGTGTCCTACAATTGAGTTTGCATATATGGATATAACATATTGATCTACTTGCAGCAATTATCATGCCAGTATTATTATTCTAATGTCACAAGTGATTATCCAATTTACTATTTTCCAGTTTACTAAATCTATCGGGCGACTTGCGCCATCCAAACGATCGTCCCCCGTAGATGTTAAATCTACTCACCGGAATCCCTGGCTAGCTGTGTCCAATCACCGCCTTTCCTTTTCGCGCCGCGTCTGACGTTTCCGCGACCGAACCTGGAATTTACATCAGTACCAGACATAAGGTTACACATTCAAGAACGACGCAAAACCCCAACGAAACTACTAAAGTTCGCTAACTAGGTACAACGTGCACAAAGTGCGCGGAACACACGCGAAAATCGCAAAAACTGCCAAAAAAACGCCGATTTGGGTCGCCCGGCAAAACTAAAACCCGACTACCCAAAAACCGCACTCACGCATCCTAAAAGTCGTAGGACAAGCCAACACAATCATCAAGATGCCACAATTAATTCATCACATAGCTTTTATAAAAATCTAGTAAGCAGAAATTGCAATTTGATGCAAACATCGACAATTTAGCGACAAAGTCAACACCACCTAACACCAACATCCAAACTAACCAAATAGCTAGCCAAAACACAAATTCTAAACCATTAACTAAGCTTAAAAACCTAATTTACATAACAAAACCTTCTCTTGATTTTTGTAATTAGCAAACATAAACCAAACTATATATGAAAAACCTTAATTTAACACTATATTTTAGCCTAATAAGCAAATTAACCACTTAGATTAAGGTTAGCAAAACACTAGATAGCAAATTAGGTTTAATCACTTAAATAATGCTTTCTAAAACTTAATCCACTCACTAATCAAGCTTCACAAACCAATACCAACATAAACCCTCTCTTGAAATTTCAAAACAACAATTCCACCCTTCTAAAATTAACTAATTTAGAAAAATTGAAAACTATATCAACAAGGTAACTATATAGATTAGTTCATTAACAACTAACTTAACTATAAACAACTTAATTAACTATTATGGCTTTCAAACCCTAGTTAGAATTTTCAAGCAAAACCTAAGAAAACTAGATTAAACTACACTAAATTAACACTAAACCATATAACATAAGAACTTAAACAAAGAATTTACCATGAAAGAAATTATACCTCTTGATCAATGGATCAAGCAAGAAGTTTGCTCCAAAGAATGGCTTCCTCGCTCCAAGATTCAAGCAAGAATGGCTAAGGATAATGATAGCATAAGGATTTTGTTTGGATTTTTGGAATTAATTCATGGATTTTGATGTATTTTCTTGAAGGAAAATGAAGAAAAATGCAAAGAAAAGAGATGAGGAAGAGGGGTGCAGGTTTCGGCCAGGTAGGAGGTATGGGGGAGGGTGTGGGGTGAGTGGGAAGGTCAAGGGTCAAGTTCCAAAGTCAATGTATCATACTTTATCCAATATATTTAAATTAATCCATAAACCAACAATTTAACTCAAGAAAGAAACCAAGAAGAGAGAGGCCAGAAATTTCTGGTCTCACACAAGGTGGGGCTGTCCTAGGGCTGAGGAAAAAGATAGAGGGGTTTTACAAAAGAAATTTTATGCAAAAAGGCCCCCTACAACTCAAAAATTGCAAGTTTTAGCCCAAAATTCAATAAATTCGTTTCAATTCATAAAAATTTGTTAAAAATCAAAATAAATTACTAAAAATTCATGTTATCACTAGATTATAATTATCATAATTTTAGAGATTAAAATTAGCCCGGAAAAATTTGTATTTATCGCTTATTTAATGTATTTTCTTACCAGCTTAAAATAATATTAAAAAATTGAAAAATAGGGAAAAAATTTTAAATGACCAAAATTTCATAATTAACTCATTAGCTACTAAAAACAAGTAATTACCTATCCATTTTAGGTATAATTAGCCCTAAACTGCAAAATATCGAGAAAGACGGTTTTCGGAAAAATACCGAATTTTCACCGAATTTCAGGAAAACACCAAAACGACTTTTCAAGACGCTACATCATCCCAGGCTAGTAGTTGCCTACCCGCGATGCCAGAAATCAAAGCCCTCGCTAAGAGGCGACCGCGTAGCTTCATTGCCCGGTCAACCTTAGTTAGCTTCTTACAGCCCCTACAACACTAAAGACCAAAGTACTCCCAGAGGCAGTCGAGTCCTCGCTTGGCTATCCCCGGATGGTAGCTTCCTACTACAACCGACGGGGATCAAAGTCCTCGCAAGAGGCAACCGAGCAGCTACCCTGCTCGGTCATCCCAGGCTGGTAGTTGCTTGCCCTCGACGCCAGAGATCAAAGCCCTCGCCAGGAGGCTACCGCGCAGCTTCGCTGCCCGATCATCCTTAGTGGGCTTCTTACAGCCCCCACCAACACAGAGGATCCGAGGCCCCAAAAAGGGGCAACAAGTCTATCCGAGTCTAAGCGATCCCCCTCGACTTCGGGGCCATGGAGATGCCTCCTCGGCAGTACTTGACAAGTGATCAAAATCAACTTGACGAACAATCGCTAGACAGATAGCTGACCCATCTTGAACATGAACCTGTACTTTATATATATATATATATATATATTCATGGATTTGGCCAAGACCTGTAAACTATACAATACAATACACGGGGATAAAGGGCTAGATTGGTACGGAACGTATATCGTGGCTTGAAAGGTCACTTAAAAGACACCCACATGAATTCACGTGTCATTGTCCTATGGGTTATGACGGAGCCTTGTACGACATGTTACTATAGTCCACAGGGTAACATGGACTACTCTCGTATACATGAATACCTTCATTATCAAATTACAAACAACCACGTTAGAATAACTATCTTACACCTGTAAATAAATATGCTTAGATACTCTTATATATAACCTTGCCTGTTCATATTCACTTGATTTTTATTCACTTTCATTCATCATTACTTATTTCTTTCGGGGACTTATCGAGCGCTAGTTCGCTGACGACATTCCTCTATGTTTCTTTTCTTTGGAATGTTCGTCATGAGGACCGGACTTTAAGGATATAGAGCCGAGCCGGGAGGACTTGGACTAGTTCGCTACTCAGCTTGACTATTAGCTCCTGCTTGTATTTACTTTTAGTATACCATTGTTTTAGGCATTTGCTTTATCATTGTATCTTTTATTTACAAACAGTTGTATGTAAATTTGAATGTAAATAAAGTTGATGTTTCATCTTATTACTCTTGTTGTTCTTGTACATTGCTACATTGCATAATTACGCTTAACGTATTCTCATAGTAAATACGTTGTGGGCTTGCCACGTCACCGTTTCCGTCTACTGGGAAGCGGAGCATGACAGATGTCTGAAGTTCAATTGAAAAATCCCAATGGCTATATTTTTTCAAAATATTTCTTCATCAGGCGTCAGCCCCATATAGCTGTAGACGTCTATCGATCATTTTAAAGAAGGAGACTTAAAACACAGATTGAAGACATACGTCTTAAACGAAATTAACCAGACGTCTGAAGAACAAAAAATCCTTCATCAGACATCTATCCAAAAGAACTGCAGACATCTGGTTTTCCAAAACAAATAACAGAGTGCAAGGAAAAGCTCGGCAGACGTCTGAAATTATAAAAATCTTTTTTGAAAACCTTCATCAGACTTCTGTCCATATGAACTGCAGACGTCTGTCTCTCAAAAAAAATAGGCCATATGAAAACACTGAGAGAATCCAGACATCTGAAGAAGCATTGGGCAGACGTCTGAAGCACAAAACGCATGAACACTGATATATCTGACACTTGGGGTTTTTATTCAAACACGGTAAGACGACAAACATCTGAAACACATGGGGACAGACATCTGAAGTGTAAAAACTCATAAACTTGTGTTTTATGATGAAAATCAATTTTAAATCGAAAACCCTAAAGTTCATGCAAAACGTTTGTGCTAGCGTGTGTGGGTGTTCAAGAGCTCTAATTGATATAAACCATAATCGATCAAGTACTTACAAAGATTCCTATGTCGGTATCATATTTCTTCAAAATCTTGAATCTTCATCGTCTCGACTCAAGCTCTTGAAACTTTGGCACTTCACTTGAACTTGCGTTAGTTGATTGATCTTCAAATTGGTTTCGACACTTGACATTTCAAAATCGAACATGCCAATCCACGCACTTGCGTCTTGAAGTCGATATTTGAACATCAAATCTTGATCTTGACTTCGACGCTTCAACTTGGAGTTCGGCTTCTAACTTCTCGAAACTATTCGTAGCTTGAATTCTTAAACACTTGTTTCTCGGCTACATAGCTTGAACTCATGAGCTTGATATGTAATTTGGGAAGCTCCCGTCCATATCCTCCAACCTCCATTAGAAAATCTGTTTAAGCTCAATTTCCATCCATCCTCCCTTATACGCTTATGTCGTGAGATATCCGATATCCTGAAATTCAATCTCAAAGTGACCAAGCATATTATATACAGTGTTATGAAATAAGCAAGATAGTAAACACTAGTATATGAAACTTTCATTGTTGATATCAAAAGTTATGAATAGTATATCAATATCAAGATATAAATCAAACTCAAAGCATGATATATATATATATATATATATATATATATATATATATATATATATATATATATATATATATATATATATTGTGAGTTACCAAAACAATAAATGAGAGTAATATATCGATATCAAAGAATATAACACAAGTAAAGCATGTCGATATAGATATATTACTCGGTATACACAAAATATAGGAAAAGCAAGCTAAACCACAAGTGTATATAAGTTTACTGTCAATAGAGTAAAATAAGATAAGCAAGTGATACTAAACAAACCATTCATGTTTAAACTATCATCAAAACCAAATAATAGGATCATCGAAATCCATAAGTCATCAGGCGTGCTTTTTGCCGCCACCTAACGTAAAAAGTCTTCTAGGGCCTCTTTCATCCATTATATATATATATATATATACATACATATATATATATATATATATATACATACATATATATATATATATATATATATACATACATATATATATATATATATATATATATACATACATATATATATATATATATATACATACATATATATATATATATATATACATACATATATATATATATATATACATACATATATATATATATATACATATATATATATAACGGGTTGTCATCTAGTTAGGTTATAATTACATAGCCCAATCCGACCGTCAAATCGACGATCCGCTCTGGCCATCTTGTTCCACACATAGAGTGATCTATGTGTGTAAAATTTTGATCGATATGATGCATTACAGGTGATGGCTCAAGCATTTAAAAATTGGACGGTTGTTAAACACAATAAAAATGTCATATATTTAGGACACTCGATCGAAGACATAGACGGTGTCAAAATGATTAAAATTTTATACACATAGATCACTCTATGTGTAGAACAACTTGACCGAAGCGGATCGTCGATTTGACGATCGGATTAGGCTATGTAATATGTTAACTGACGGTTTAATATCAGCTGGTTAGCTGATAACCCGTTCCCCCTCTCTCTCTACACACACACACTAGATTTTTTGCACGTTCCATGGACGTGGTTTGTTATCTTCTTGCAAATATAAAATATTATTTCATATATCACTTTTACACAAAACACAAATTCAAATAAAAAATTTACTAAATAAAATAGTATTTATATTTATGTTTATAATAATATATAATAAATAGAATCAGGGATAACAAGGTATCTATCATCTGCAAAAAGTAAAAATTTAATTAGCAATTAATGGATTAAATAAGAGTAATCTATCTGGCTTATGCAACAATAGGGCTCATATATTCTGAATTATACAAAAAAATAGAAAGATGCAAACTTTTACAAAAAAGATAAATAAACAACACATTTATAAAAATATATCAGAGTTATGTAAAAAATAAAGGCAAATAAAAAATTTATTCAATAAAAATTCTAATAATTATTACCATAATCAGATTAGTGTAATTCTGCTTAGCTTGTGCAAAAACTATCTTCATATCATCTGAAAAAATTATAAAATAAGAAAAGATAAATTAAACACTGAATCTTTTCTAAGAACAGTGTGAAAATTTTGCAATAATAAAAAATATAGAAATAAATAATCACGTTTAATTAAAAAGAAAACATTATTGATCATATGTAAATTAAAATATAGAGAGAGGAGAGATGATAAGGGTTTATATAGCATATGAGTTTGTTTGAATAAACAAAACAAAATTTGTAAATATATTATAGATATAGGAAAATATGTAAATTGAATCTTATGTAAGCCAAATAATTCAAAATAAACTAATAATATTAAACTTTATTTCTAATTTTAAAGGATTCAAAAATAAAAATTTAGCTTAATCATAACTTAAAGGTAAAATAAAATGAATTTTCATTTAAGAGTACTTTAAATATAGACGAGGATAAGTGCAGAAATAAATAGATTATAAATAAGAGAAAATAAATAAATTTTATATTTATTTATTAAAAAAATATTTTTCAATAATATTGTAAATAAATCTTGGTTTGCTTTTTATATATACATAAGAAAAGTAAAGGATAAAAATATTAACTCATAACTCAATTTATATTTAAATAAACTACTTTATAAAAATAGATTCTGAGTTTGAAATTTGAAACAATTGATATTGTTGGATATATGTATGCCCTAGAGGCCATTATGAAATAGTGTATGTACTGATGTGTGTGTGTGTGTATTCAGAGGACAGTCTTGCTCGACATGATAGTATGCTATCTGGTTTCACTTTATCATATGTTCACTTGATCATGTTTATATTCATTTGGTACATGTTGATAAAGCCCTAAGGATATTGGCTTGACTACTGGGATTATGATGCGGACATACTAGTGGGACATCTGTAGTTTATAAGCATATCCTTGAAATATTCCTAGTCGTAGGTATATCGAGACAGGGCATCGATATTCCAGTGTAGACTAGCGTATACCATTCTTGTTCCATATGATGGGCGATAGATGATCCCATATCCGTCTGGTGTGTTGACACCAAAGATAGTATACGGGTGCTCAGTGAGACTGGGTACACTGAACGGACTGACCGAGAACTCCTATGTGGTATTATATCATACGTCGGATAGCAGTTCTCAGGTGACAATGGTACAGGTTAGTCTGTAGACCCGAGATCGTCATAGAGTCTTGTGTGTCCTCCCACTGTACTTTGATCTCCACCCTACTACGGCTCTACTGAGTCGTACAAACAGGTGGATTTTGGGTATAGTCCCGAGGCATATGGAGGCAGTGAGCGATAGGAGAGGTTTCGTCTCTCCCGATATTGGGGGTTAATGTTGTGCTGTGCACGATTGGCTATAACAAGAAGTCCCTGGCCAGGGCTGCTGAAATATTACTGATAAGTGTTATCAGTAAGTTTCTCGATCTGTTATAGACCATATACCGTCATGACTTATTGAGTTATTGGGGTCGACGATTCCATCCCTAGACTCAATATGCAGCATATCTGACGAAGAGACCGGACTGTACGGTAAGTGTTGCCAGTTGGATTGACAGGAGTTTTGGCAGGCTCGCTTGTTCTTCTTCTGATCGCTCAATACTCGGGTGGCCGTTACGTTTAGCTGACCGCTTGCGGCTTGTAAATGTTTGATATGATACTGTTGGCGTATTGACGAGTTTTAGAGTCCCACATAGAAGTTTCTCGGCTCAGGCGAAACGAAGTGGTGCGCATATGAGATATGTACGGAAGCTCGATTAAATACGAGTATGTGATACTATATTTTAATCGGGCGTTTTATACTAGTCGGGTCGTATGAGATATGACCGGTTTATTGAATCAAGTGTTGATTTAATATTGACTTTTATCTCATTTATTTAAACCTTTTTCTTTTAATGGATGCATACATGTATATGTACATGATGATGTGCATACACACATACATACATGCATATGTATCATGGTTGATGATACAAAATAGATGGCAATATAAGAATCACATGGTTCATAATTTAATATATGATATTTTTGAATTAAGTTAAAGATAAAGGAAAATATATAATGACTCATTTCTTTTTAAATGACTCATTTTTTCTACACTTTTCCATGGTTGACTTTGACTTAAGCATGGTTTATTTTCCTTTGCCTTTTAACTCAAGAAGAAATATCTAGATATTATTTATTAACTATGGTTATTATTATGATATTTATCTCTCTCTCTCTCTTTTTCTTTTTGCATTATTCATCCAAAAGAAAAAAATATCAATCCATCTTCTTCTTCCTCTCTCTAGCTCTCTCTTGAGTTCTAAATTGAGTTAGATAAATAAAAGGAAAGGGTATTAAGTGAGATTAGCAACCACTTTATCATCCTACACAACCCTTGCTACTTTGTGTAGGGTGTTTTGCTTCAAGGATTTCAAAGATCAAGTGAAGTAACAAGCTTTGGGCAAAGGACTTCGGGTGGATCGTCGTGGACTTGGAGGTGATCTAGCGAGTTGTTCCAAACCAAAGGAGATCTAAGGAGTCACCCTAGGAGGTCTACAAAGGTTGTAGTCTCTCCACTTAGTGTAAATTATCTTTTAGATGTGATACTTTTAATTGTTACTTCATAATTCTAGTTCGATTCCTAATTTAGTTTACTTAGCACCTCATAAATTTAAAGTTATGGCATGTGTGATACTTCCAAATCCTAAACGAGGTGTTAAGGAAACCCAACAGATATTATACATGATTATTTTCAAACAGCTGCAAGGTATCTTTCAAGAAAATACTTTTAGTTAGGATATGACAGACGGAAAAATAGACTAATTTGTTTATAAGAACCGTAAGTATAATATTGTACACATAGATAAATATTTTCAAATGCTACACACAGAAATTGATAAAAGTGTTTATTATTTGAAAACAAATTTGATAATTGCATATGTACCATGGTTAAAATTTAAAAAGTTCTATATTTTTAAAATTCACACATATTTATTCCCACATGATTTGTTTGTTTTAAAAAGATAATCTTTCAATGTAAAAAAGAAATTACAACTTATAAATTTTTTATAAATTTATATTCCTTATTTTAATAAATCTTACATTTAAATTTGTTATAATAAAGATATTTTAGTTTATATCAAATCTTAACTAAACATAAGGACCAAAAAATGTGTCAATTTGCTTATAAGAGTAGTGTGTGTACAGAAAAAGGGATGTGAGGTAGCGCCCCTTTTTCAAAAATTGGCCCCGCCTCAACATACACCTACACTCATGTATTTCACCGATCCCAACCGGTCAATTTAATCTACGTATTATGATATCCCTATGTACAAAAAATTTTGAGATTTCAAAAGCTCTAGCACGTCTATTAAGCGACCGTAATTTTTCATATACTGATAAACCGTTAATTTTTCTATTCATTTGAGGAACGCGTTGGAGATTTTTAAATTTCAAGATTTTTTGTATATATGGATTTTATGATATGCAGATCAAGATGACCAGTTTAGATCTGTGAAAAATATGGAAGATATGTGTGTTTGAGGGAAGGACCCCTTCTTGAAAAAGGGGCTGCCATCTCTCTCTATATATATATATATATATATGCAATACCCACATGAATGACATAGTATTAATAATAAAGTTATTCCTTTAAATAACTCCATATGTTAAATCCCTCATAATAAAGTGGGCAACATGCTGCCGATTTTTTTGAGGACAAAAATCACGGGCAAATTCAAAAGAGAATTCCTGTTAAAAAAATAAAAATAACGCAATGACTAAATCATAGTTATAAGGCCGTGAATGAAATTACAACAAAGAAGGCAAGAGTTAATTTTCAAGCCTTTTATGCTATATATGTATAAACAAAGAATGGACCAAACAAACATCCTTGAAGAATAGGGGGCAAAGTCTAAATTTCTGCACAAAATTCCAAAAAGGAGCTTCATTCTGCCCCCAATGGGGATTATATATATATATAGAGAGAGAGAGGGGGGGGGGGGGGGGGGAGGGAGACGGAGAGGGAGGGGGGGGGGGCGGGGAGGGGGAGCGGGAGCGAGAGATTGAGGTCTCGAACAAGGCTTGTGACGGTGAATTTATAGGGCAGAGAGCCTACAAGAGAATGTTCATGTGGATTGACAATGCAATGAACAATAATAAGAAACATTGAATCATGCATGGGACAAACAATGCAATGAACCATAGAATGTGATGAGATCCTCTAGACTTGAATTCAGAGATTTTGTCCTAAAGACATTCAATCTAATTTTGGAAGGGTTTATTTGCAATGAAAGCTTTTAGATTCTATTGTTCATGCTTCTTTAAAGGGATATCTGATCGTTCATGCATACCTTGATCGTCCACGCATTTGAATATTTCAAGGTATATATGTGAATATTTCAAGGTATATATGTGAGGTTGGTTTGTGATTAGGGCAGAGAACTAGGAAAGGTATAGCCCGGGTCTGACTCGCCCCAATCCGATTAAGCCAAACTTGGAAGAACATATAGCTAGAGATGTTCATCGGTCGGGTCGGATTTGATACGAACTCACCCGATCCTAAACAAGAGGAAAAATCAAGATAAAGGGGAAACTCGTAGTTAACTAAACAAGTGGAGAACAAGCAAGAAACGAGTACATAATAATCCATTTGATCTGCGCATCGGTTCTTCTTCAAAGAAGATATTACCCAAATAATATCTTAAACTAAATAGCCAATGCAAATTTCAGTACTTGTGCAGACAACTCAGATCCTGTTCATTTCTTACATTCAAGTTACAAAAAACTACAGTGGTCTTCAATAGATGAACCCACTCACATGCCCCAAACTGCACGGCCACCAAGCTTGTTATTCGGCCTTGAAGTCAGCTCGTACAATATTCGCGCAAAAGTATCAGCAAATCTTCCATCGGTCAACAGAATCTCCGAGAAAGTCGATTCATGAGCAGCCAGCGTAGCTCTGTTTTGAGGCTCTCTAAGATCATTGCAGCTTTTCTGCAAATCTCGGGCACGGGATGTGGAGCCCTAATTATCTTTAGGAGTCTGTCAACAGCCCTGAATCAAGTGAGGCATGAATTAAGTTTGCTTACAAAGACTAAGCCCTTAATCATAATAAGCACTTACCATTTCCTTTTTCCCCCTTTTCAACCATTTATATAACTCATAATTCTAACCCAAAGTGTCAAGTGTCAATAAAATTTCTAGCAAATTGCAACCAAGGAAAAATCAATGCCATTTAAGAGAAAATACTCATGCTGAATCTCTTTCTCTGCCTACACTTCAGGGAGAGAAGAAGTTAAACATTGTCATCTTTCAAAAATAAAGTAAAGCAATTCGCAAAAGCAAAGAAGATGAAAAGAAATCTAAAATTGTGAAGCGGGAAAAAACATATTATGATAATTGAGTTTTTAGATTAGGGTTAAAGATTGGTCATTTAGGGTTGAACACGTAGAAGAAATGGATAAAATAGAAACCAGAAAAATATGATAGAAATTATAATTTATGAGTACTTATTATGATAGTGGAGAATATGTGCTCAACCTATGGGTAATTAACCCTAATATAATTTAGTCATGTCATGTGGCTTAAGGATTACCATCGTTCGCTAGCTAGCTTTAATCTACTGTCCATATTAACTTCTGCGAGGTTGTAAAGTGCGCCAACGGCGGCAGCTTGCGCATCTACTGCTTGCAAGCTCAGAAGATCGACTAGGCGCTTGTATATCTGAATAAATTTTTTATACATAAGATAATCGAAGGAGGGATAGCATTCATGCACAAATGAATCAGGTTCAGATACTGACTTGGGGAGCAGAAGGAAGAAGATATGGTTCATTCTCGGGATTTATTATCAAGCGTCCGAGCAACTCCGCAGCTGCACAATGCCATGCCTTGACTGAAGATCCCAGCACCCCCATGATGGCCTGAACTGCACGCTTCTCACTGAATGGATTTTTTTAAAATTAAAACATCACGAGCACTGAAACCAATACAAAAATTTAAAGAGTAAAGAAACTGGGATGGAAATGTAACTTGCGTCATTTTAATATAAGATGGTTTTGATGATCTGAAAATTCGAAAGTCCAAGTGTGGCGCTAAATCGACAATTGTCTCGAGGGCGTTGGTTATGAGCTCCTCGTCTTCTGTTAAATCAAAATGAAAGTAGGGATAAGTTCTCATGCATAATTATAATGTGGGCATGTGTGTGAGAAAAACCACCTTCTATTACCTAGTGTAAAACAAATCAACTTATCTGTGTGACTGGGGTGGACAACTCAGCCAGTGCCTAGCTTAACTACTAGGTATTATCTCAGCATAACAACAAAAAGAACTTATAACTATGAAATAAATCTAATCAACATGAAGTTAAGTCCTCATGTTAGCTACACTGTTTGGCCATTACCTTTTCCAAAACTAGAAAAATTATATAGCATGTACTTGCTCTCCTACTATATTCATTCCATGTAATTCTACATCAAATCTTAATCTAGGATAAAGTAACAAGATCTTACCAAAGAGATTCTGCTCTTTGGGCATCGCTGAAATGAACCCAAGATGAATTAAGGATAGGAGTCTTTAAAGGCATATCAAGGGTTCTACATTTTGTTAAAAGGTATCCGAAACATCGAGTTCAGAATTGAGCCATATGCAGATCATAAAAGCATAATGCGTTATAGCAAGATCTGTTTTAACTATATCATTGCTTCCTGGAACCATGAATGTTTAATAACTTTTTTGCTGGAAATTCTTGATACACCTTGCATTACAATTTTAAGGGTGAACATTAGAAGTTGTCATAGTTAACTCGCCCGAGATCATGTGGATACAGAATCTGAAAAGATTGCACAATTTGCCGTGTCTGACTGTACGACACTCTTCGGATTACAAATTAAAGGCCTAAAGCTCTGTGTTCATAATCTGACCAGACACAGGATTAAAAAAATTTGAAAGTAATAGAAAAAAAATGCAATCATTGATCGGTGCTACAAGCTGAAAGTTTCCCATCCTATTTTCCTCATATCAAGAAGACTACTCGTCCCCAAAAGAAATATATCGCTTCTCTTTTTCTTTCTCTTTTCAGAAAAGAGACGATATTATTTATATCAGAATTTGAAACAAAGGGGGAGGATATAAGGTTACTGGGATGCATAGAGATTAGAAATAACTAAATGGAATGTATAAAGATTAGAAATAACTAAATGCCTAGCCTGTATTGTGATCTTCAATGCATTGAAATATCGTTTCCATGCAGTGTCTATTTTGGGCCATAATCGTCTCATTGTCTGGCATGAAGGAGAAGTTTCTGATGATATTTGAAGCAGCAACAGCACACTGTTGTTTCTCTGCCCGTCCTTCATCATCAAGATTAAACAAGCCATCCTCATCAAACCACCACTCGAAAGATTGGTGTTTATGCTTATCACTTCCTGGGCTGCCACATGATGATTCAATTATTAAACTCCATGCGCCACAATTGCAAGTTAGATTGGCTAGTATGTTGCTTGTACAGATATAATAATAAATAAATATAGCATACCCACGATGTGAGAGAGCGTCAGTAGAGCTTGTTGTCCCATATTCATTTCCAAAACCTGTAACCAAATTATTTGCACCCAGTGACCTTACTCTAGCAGCTTTTGTAGAAACTATAGGAAAAGTGATGTCGCGCCAATCATCAACCTGTTTCATAAAAAGATTAACTTTCCCTGTAAGCCAGTTGCATTGTAAATAGGTGACAGTAAATTTGAGCAAGAAGTTAGAAGCACACTGATATATAAAATATACATCGAGACCACAACCATCCAATTATAAATTTGGGACATTACAAATGTTAATAGAATAAGTATCAGTGTTTGCTGAGGAACCGGTGGCACGAAACAATTCACATAAAATGAATATGTGGTAGTGTGTCATATTTAAGTAATAATTCAAAATTTTCCTTACAGCTTTGTTATTGGAACGAGAGCTTAAGGATGCAGAATGCAACAAATCAATTTAGAAACCTCTACTAACTTAGAAGAACAATTACTATAGATTTAAAACAATGATATGAGCACCTACAACTTGGAGAAGAGCATCTAAAAGTCCTGGTATCTTAGCAAGAGGAGTAGCATCTCTACGTGAATCTTCCCTCTCTTTGAAGGAGAGCAACGTAAGAGTGTTCAAAGCCCAAGTCAAGTCACTCTTGAGTCCACTTTGTAGAGCAAGGACAATCCTTTTGTTGTTCTGATCTGTAGAAAATAAAAATGATTTCTGTGAGAAACACAAAAAAAAATTAAAAATCCAAGAAACTACTACTGAGAATTTCATATGGAGACATTAATGGAAAGCTAACCCAATAAATAAGTTAAAAAGAGAAGTATTTGCTGCTATGAAAGCAAGAGAATTACCAGAAAAGATAGGAGATGGGTAAAAGAAACATCAAATATAATTTCACACCTGCAATTCATGTGATGAAAAATAATACATTTTTACAATATCTTAATGTGTGTGCGCAGTGGCAGACCCAGGAATCTCGATCAGAGGGAGCACCATATGTAATAAAGTCTCAAAAAATCTAAGTGCATAATATTAAAAGTTATTTCAATTGAAAATATATAATTAAATTTTAAATTGATTTAATAATATAATGAAAAACTATTGTTGCTATAACATATTTGGAAAATTTTATATCATAAACTATAACATACAAATCACACTTTTGGAGAAACCGAGATA
Source organism: Agapanthus africanus (assembly GCA_030015575.1). Classification (NCBI taxonomy): domain Eukaryota; kingdom Viridiplantae; phylum Streptophyta; class Magnoliopsida; order Asparagales; family Amaryllidaceae; genus Agapanthus; species Agapanthus africanus. The sequence continues at coordinate 364,490,447 of JASDDO010000008.1, forward strand.
AAACTAATTTTACCGCCAATGTGGTGCATATGTATGCACCACGTCTGTGTATTTAGAGTTTGTGCATGAAGAAATTGCAAATTGCAAATGTATATTAGAAATATGGAATAACAATGTTGTTGTGAAACGTTTGAAGCAATAAATAAAAAATGGAATTTTTTCAAATAGAGAGTATAGAGCACGTTAAATCATTTGATATGGTTATAATAGTAGTGATAATTTTATGAAACAAGATTTTATGTAAAATATTTTATTATTTATTTTTCAATTGAGACTATTCACAAAGAGTAATCAATGGTATTTAATGCTCAAGGTAATTAAAACAAAAGCTAAAAAACAAAGGGAATTGAACCCATGACATCTTACTTGAAAATATCACATACAACCGAGTATTACTTCTATTGTGTTATTTTTATGAACACAATATATATAATATACCTCATATACAGATTATTGAATTAATAGGTCTAAGTAGGGGTTTCTTTTTCCACAAAATCTGAGTAGGGCCATGTGCCCTGCTCACCTCAATATGAGTCTGTCCTTGTGTGCGTGCGCGCGTGCGCATGTCAGTATTTTAAAATCGAAAAGCGAAATCAAGAAGACGAAACTTGCGTATCACATAAGACAAAATGCGCTAAAAAAGCGACGGTCTAAGTGAAGTAAGACGCCAAACATTTAAACCGCTTAAAGGTGTTTGTTAGGTCGGTTAGAAAATTAGGAAAAAAATGTGAAAGAAAGGATTAAGACTTTCTATTTAGAATTTAAAACCTAGTTTTTGGTTCAATTTTATTATCATTGAAGACTTTCTCTATGATTAAGGAGAAAGCAAGTACACAAAAAGAAAAAGAATAGTGAAATAATATGAAATTTAATTTATTTCACTCGGACACACGCCTCAAACTTCGCATTGGACGCCTGAGACAAGCGCCTAGACACTTGAGACGATTGCAGCTCAGATCACCTCGCCCGGGTGCATAAGGCGCCTCACCTTTAAAACACTGGTATGTGTAATATACCTCTATTATGTTATTTTTATGAACATAATATATATAATATACCTCATATACAGATTATTGAATTAATAGGTCTAAGTAGGAGGTTTCCACAAAATCTCAGTGGGGCCACGTGCCCCGCTCACCTCAATATGAGTCCGTCCTTGTGTGTCTGCGCGCGCGTGTGTCAGTGTTTTAAAAACGAAAGGCGAAATCAAGGAGACAAAACTTGTCTATCACATGAGGCGAAAGGCGCTAAAAAAGCTGCAGCTTGAGTGAAGTAAGACGTCAAACATTTAAACTGCTCAAAGGAGTTTGTTAGGTCGGTTTGAAAATTAGGGAAAGGATGTGAAAGAATTGAATAAGACTTTCTATTTAGAATTTAAAACCTAGTTTTTGGTTCAATTCTGTTATCATTGAAGACTTTCTCTATGATTAAAGAGAAATCAAGTACACAAAAAAAGAATAGTGAAATAATATGAAATTTAATTTATTTCACTCGGACACAAACCTCAAACTTCGCATTGGATGTCCGAGACGAGCGCCTGTGCACTCGGATGCATAAGGCGCCTCGCCTTTAAAACACCGGTGTGTGTGCGCGCGTATGTGCGCACGTGAAAGGGAGAGTGAGGTGCGTGATAAATACAATGGTTGGAATTGAAAGAATCAAATAAAAATTTTATATAAGAAGAATGATGATCTGGAAAGCTTGGGAGAGGGAGAGAGGAAGTGGCAGGGAAGGAGGGGGAGAGATTTAAATTATAAAAATTTAAAGATGTGAATTGATTTAAATGAGAATTCATTAGGGAAGTTGTCTTATTTTTATATCCGAATTTATTTTGGCATTTTGTTATTTTTTTTATCCTTCTTTAGAAAGACAGGCCACTAATTGATGGCATGATCTGCATCTTAAAAGTCTGTATTATAAAAGTTGAGATGAATCAAAAGGTGTACCGATGCACACCAAGATGACATATTAGAGCATACGACATGATTTTCAACATAATGGAGATAGAGCTCTTGGATCCAAATTGTTCTCCAATCCTATGGTCTGCTACAAACAACACAAGATCAAAAAGGGATTGGCATCTGGGTGACTTCAAGTGGACGGAATATTCATATAAAAAACTTCCCTTGAGATGAAAAGATTACACGTAGATAACTTTAAGATGCTACAAACAGAGTGTTTGAGTAAACAATGCAGGAGTGTTCATGTTGTTGACCTATGAGTCTTATTCTTTTTAGTTTTGATTATTTTACAAAAACCGTATTTTAAAGATATCAAATGTTACTAACCGTGTCAGATAAGTTAAAATGCTAAAACAATGGAATTATTCAAGCAAGAGAACAATCAACAAAGCAACTGGCATCTCAACAGTAAAATCAAGAGACTCTAAAAATAAAAGAACGGTTCAAAGGAAAATAACAAAGAAGTCGATCAACGGAAAAAATTGAAGACTTTTATTTCCTTTGAGTTTAGAGTCGATCTCAATGATTTGAATCTTTTTCTAATCTTAATTTTCTATATTAGATACCTCTTTATTTAAAGAGATCTAAATTGTCGAATTTGAGTATTATAATATCATTTTCTTTAAAAATATATTTTAAATATCAGTATAGACGTGTTTGGAGACGTCTATGTCTGATATATCAAACTATAGACATCTATAGGGATGTCTATAACAGTTATGGTCTTTTTGAACTTTCTGTTTTCGATTCAAATTTCAAATCCTAACGGCCATTAACTGCCTCTAACGATCCAAAACTGTGGGAACGGTTATTCAAACTGCCCACATCAAAATTCTATATATAGGACCATACTTCAAAGAATTTTCACACTCAACACTTATACGTTTTTCGAACTTTCATCATTCTTTAATCTTTCTGTGAAAACTCTATTGCTCTCCGTTCTTAATTTTGTAATACTCTTTTGAGAGGATCTTTCAGGGTCTTAGAATTTTCTAGTTATTAAAAAAGAAAGATATCTAGTTTTCGAAGAAGTTTCGTTTGATTTAAAATTTTCTTATTCTTTTTTTTAAAACTTCTTTGAATCGTTCTTAAACGTTTTATTATCTCCAAACACAATCCATTATCTTCTTGATTTAAAACTTAATTTATCTATTGAGATCATTAGGATTGTAAAGTTGGTTTTGTAAAGATTTGTTAAAAATCTGATTTGTACGACCTAGTGAAGAAGGTTTGTGATCTTCACGGTGTAAAGGGTTTCGGACTTGAGCCTTAATGAAAAAATATAGATGTTCACAGTCTGCAAATATAAAGGTTCTAAGATCTGAACCTGATAAAAGATATCGGTTTCTCCATCCGTAAGGAGTCACTTGGATAGTGAGTTTCCTGAATAGGAGTTCTCAGAAGGGGATTAGCCACCGAGTTGGTGAACCGTAATAAACAAATCTCTGTCATTTACTTTCTGTGTTCTCCGTGTTGTGAAAATTTTATTACTATTAAACTCTGATTTACATTTGGCCGCAACGTTTTCAAATTAGCACAATTGCACTGGGTTAGGCATAAAGCCTTATTCACCCCCTCTAAGACTGTTTTCATATGTGTGTGCATGGGTTATCAGAGCTTAGCATAAAAAATAGGATTGATTGTGAGAGAAAAACTTCTAGACGAGAAGGCTCAATGAAATATTAGAAGAAGTTGTACAACCGACTAACCTAATGTCATGTAAGTGGCATTTTGGTGAGAATTCCTCTCCAAGGGACAAGAGAAAGGACGGTCACAGAACTTTACATGCCAGTTAACAAGAGTTCTATTGAGAAATTTACACTCATGAAAGAAAAAGAGACTCTTTCAACAACAAAAGAATGAAAGAAAAGAGAAGCGCCTAAACCCTGAAAGAATCCAGGAGGATTAAGATGGTAAATCCACTGTGGCCAACATCTTTAAACCATGGTATTAGGTAAAGAAGATTAAAAAAAGACACCCCAAAATTACATATTTCAAGAGGTGCAACAATAAGAAGCCTTCATCCCAAATTTTTGGTGTTGGCTATATGAATCCTTCTTGCCATTCTTTTGTAGGATTCATTTCGAGAGGTAAAATAAATAAATAATAACACATAATACACTGATATGATAACTTAACAAGACAATTCTTTTACATGGAAACATCCGACCACGGGTCAGTAGGATGCCATATAACACTAACAACTCTGACAGTTGTTTCCAAGGTTGCTCGGATGAAAGGAAACACGGTGTTTTAACTGAGTACAAACTACACGGGTGCATTGAAGGAACGAAATATGAAGTTTACACAAGGAGTATATGTAAGTCCACGTTGCCCACCCCGGTGCTCACGGGGAGGCGGAAAACGGAATAAAAATCAAATTTTTATCAACTTAGGCAACATGGACTAGACAAAGAAGGATCTTTGCTAAACAAAAACAAGCTAAAGCTAACTAGAAACTAGCTAAGTGTTTGGAAGGTTATACCTAGGGCTTTATGTCCTTCGCTCCTTGCTCCTTGGAGTAGTGGAAAGAGGTCACCTTTGTCGTCTTCTCACGTCGAAGAAAGATCCACCCGAAAGCCTCAACCTTTGGCTTCAACTCCAAGCTAGAAGTAACTAGGGTGCAAGAAGTGCTAATCCTTGAACCCTAGATGAGAGTAGAGATTATCAAGAAGGGGTTTTTCTCAAGCTCAAGTGTTTCTTAACACATGAGAGGGGGGAGCTTGAGGGAGAGGAAGAACAAGAGAATAGAATGAGAGAATAATATGAAGCATTCTCCCATATATGTTTGAATTATTGTAATTAGATAATTAGTGAGATAATTGTCATGGCTTAATCAAGACATGACCATTATCATTTCATTTTTAATGCAAATTGCAAGGATCAAAGAGCATCTTCCAAATGAAATGATGATGGTCAAACTGTCAACCAAGGTCAACAAGTCAAGAATGTCAAATGGTCAACAACCATAACCATGCACAATTATAATAAACTAATATCAATTAACCATAATACACACATAAGCATTAGGGTTAATAAAATGACAATAGTCATTAATCCTAATCAAAGTCCTCTCCCTCTGTCTCAAGCAACTGTGCATACGCATCCGTATTCGTAATCCGAGGAACACGAATACAATGAGAAAAACCAATCCCAAATCATATACTAGGATCCGGCTTAAACCAAAGCCCGCTAGTATAAGCTGTCCGGACAGCAAACGTGCACAAGTGCGCGGATGTGAACGAACCCTGTCGCAAAACCATGCGACCTCTACTCATTTTGCCTAAAGGCGAATAGCTCTCTGTGTGGGACTCTAAAGACTCGACAATACGCCGGCAGGGTTTAACCACAGACCGCAAGCGGCACTAGCTGTACGTAACGGTCCCCAGGTAGATGTCGATAAGAAGACTGACGAGGTGAACCCCATCTGAACTCCTACTGAGCCTGTATGTGACAGTCTCCGTACAGTCGGTCTGTTCGTCTGATACATCGCATGGCGGGCCTAGGGGGGCGGTGAACATCAGTCCCCTAATAGCGGTACAAGTCGTGTCGGAGTGTAGCCCAGAACACCCTGAGATAACACTGGAAACCTACCAGTATATCTCGCTTGCCCTGGCCAGGGACTACTTGTGTAATGGCTCTCCTGGACACAGCGCGATGTCAACCCCCAATACCGGGAGAGACGAATCCTGTCTAACCGTCACTGTCTCTAAGTGCTTCGGGACTGCACCCAAAAACTACCTGTTTGCACGACTCCTTTGAGCCGTGGTAAGGTAGTAATCAAAGTGCAGTGGGAACACACTCGAGGCGAAGTGACAGTGTCAAGTCAGCGGACTAAGCTGTACTCATGTCACCTGGGAACTGATAACTGACGATAGGTATAATACCAACCAACAGTTCCCGATGAGTCCTGTCCAGTGTACTCGTAACCTAACGAGCACCCGCATACTATCTCAAGTAAGACGTACTGACGGCTGTGGGACAGACCGTCTCCCACACTGGGATGAGAAGCGCATACGCTAGTCTACTCCGGAGTATCGATGCCCTGTCTCGATAGTCCAACGACTAGGGACCTGTATAAGGATGTGCTTATGGATTACCCAGCTCCCACGAGTGTGAGCGCCATCACAACGCTGGTAATCAAGCAAAGATCCTAAGGGCTCTACTAATATGTATATCAGCGATATGCTAAAAGAAACACATGCACATATTGAAGTAGAGACAAACCAAGTAGCATACTACCATTTCGAGCAAGATTGTATATACAACTGTGAATATCCCAAGCTTCCATCAAGTAATATACAAACTAGTATGATACAATAATGGCCTCTAGGGCATATACACTAACAATCTCCCACTTGCACTAAGGCCATGTACTGGCGTATCGAAGACCTATCATCTCGATCAGCCGCTCGAACTGAGTCTGGGGCAAGGCCTTGGTGAATGGATCTGCTGTGTTATCTTCTGAAGCAACCCTCCGAACCTCGATCTCCTGGCGATCCACGATCTCCCTGATCAGGTGATACCGCCTCAAGATATGTCTGGATTTCTGATGGGACCTGGGTTCCTTCGCTAAAGCTATAGCCCCGTTGTTGTCGCAATAAAGAGGTATTGGGTCAACAATGGACGGAACCACCTGAAGTTCTTTCAAGAACTTCCTCATCCAGACAGCTTCTTTTGCGGCATCAGATGCAGCGATGTATTCCGCTTCCATAGTCGAGTCAGCAACGGTTTCCTGTTTGGAGCTCTTCCAACACACCGTCCCTCCATTGAGGGTAAAGACAAAACCCGACATGGACTTGGAATCATCCTTGTCACTCTGGAAGCTGGAGTCAGCAAAGGCCTCAATCTGGAGGTCTCTTTTCCACCATACACCAAGAACATCTCCTTAGTCCTTCTCAGGTACTTGAGAATGTTCTTTACTGCTATCCAATATTTCTCCCCAGGGTTTGACTGATATCTGCTTACCACACTCAGTGCATAAGCCACATCTGGTCTGGTACACAACATCGCATACATTATAGAGCCTACCGCAGAAGCGTAGGGTATAATAGACATGCGATCCCTCTCCAAATCAGTCTTGGGAGACATCTCTTTGGAGAGGGTGATCCCGTGACAAGCCGGTAGACTACCGTGCTTGGAATCTTCCATACTGAATCTCTTCAGTATGGTGTCGATGTACCTGGACTGTGAAAGTCCTAATATCCTCTTGGATCTGTCACGGTAGATCCGGATACCCAGAATGTATGAGGCATCACCCAGGTCTTTCATGGAGAACCTGTGTGACAAGAACCCCTTGACAGATTGTAGCATACGAATGTCATTTCCTATTAAGAGAATGTCATCCACGTATAAAACGAGGAATACTACAGTTCTCGCTACAAATCTACAATAGATGCATGGTTCATCTGGATTTTTGATAAAGCCAAATTCCTTGACCGTCTCATCAAAACAGATGTTCCAACTCCGCGATGCCTGCTTTAGTCCATAAATGGACTTAAGCAACTTGCACACCTTTCCGCTCTCCCACTCTGAATGAAACCCTCAGGTTGGTCCATATAGACACACTCCTCTAAATGTCCATTTAGAAAAGCTGTTTTTACGTCCATCTGCCAAATCTCATAATCGTGGAAGGCAGCAATGGCAAGAAGGATCCGAATGGATTTCAGCATAGCTACTGGAGAAAAGGTTTCGTCATAGTCCAAACCAGGTCGCTGACGAAAACCCTTTGCTACCAGTCTAGCTTTATAGGTCTCAACCTGTCCATCTACACCAATCTTCCTTTTGAAGATCCACTTGCATCCTACGGGTTTTACCCCATCTGGAGCAATGTCCAACGTCCATACTTTGTTGGTGTACATGGACTCCATTTCGGTCCGCATTGCATCCAGCCATTTTACCGAGTCGACGCTCTGAATGGCTTGCTGGAAGCTAGTAGGCTCATCACAATCTATCATGCAATCCTCTCTATCCCCGTCAATGAGAAAACCATTGTATCTCTCGGGCGGATGAGACTGCCTACTACTCCTGCGGAGTGGCATGGGAATGTCCTGATCTTTCGAACCCTCTGGTTCTACTAAGCTTTCAGTAATAGCTTGTGGTTCTGGAATTTTTTCCAGTTCTATTGCGCTCCCACTTATTTCTTTTTCTAAGAACTGATGTTCCAGAAAATGGGCATTACGAGAAACAAGGACTTTTTGTTTCTCTGCGTAATAGAAAAGATACCCCCTGGAGTCCTTTGGGTATCCCACAAACTTGCACAATACTGAGCGTGCCTTGAGCTTGTCCGCATGCTGCTTTTTGACATAAGCTGGACATCCCCAAATCTTCAGGTATTGAAGATAGGGTTTCTTCCCACTCCATAACTCATATGGTGTGGTAGGTACAATCTTAGTGGGAACTCGGTTCAAAAGGTATGCTGCTGATTCTAGCGCATATCCCCAGAACGATCGCGGCAACTCAGCGTTACTCATCATGGACCGTACCATATCCAATAGGGTTCGGTTCTGTCTCTCCGATACACCGTTATGTTGCGGAGTGTATGGAGGAGTAAGCTGAGAGAGAATTCCATTCTCTTTTAAGTAACCCAGGAACTCGGCACTCAAGTATTCACCACCTCGATCAGATCTCAGTGCCTTGATACTTTTGCCTGTTTGTTTTTCTACTTCATTCTTATATTCCTGGAACTTTTCAAAAGCTTCGGATTTATGATTCATCAAGAAGACATGTCCGAACCTTGAGAAATCATCCGTAAAAGTAATGAAGTAAGAATAACCGCTTCGCGCATGTGTAGACATTGGACCACACACGTCGCTGTGTACGAGTCCCAAGAGCTCGCTCGCTCTTACTCCGTGTCCAGTGAACGGAGTTTTTGTCTTCTTTCCATTGAGACAGGATTGACAAGTTGCATACGATTGATATCCGAACGGATCCAAATATCCTTCTGCATGTAACTTAGTCAACCTTCTCTCATTGATGTGACCCAGTCTACAATGCCATAAGAAAGTTTTATTGATTTCTGGAGACTTTCTTTTGTGTGTATTCTGGACATTGAAAATCTGTGGTTGGTTTAATACGTATATACTGTTGTTCAATGTACCTGACCCAATCAAAACTTGATTAAGGTGAATGTTCACTACATTACTTACAAATGCAAATTCATAACCTTCTTTAGATAATAAAGATACAGAAATGATATTACAGGTTGCATTTGGTACATAATAACAACTACGCAAAACCAAAAGATGTCCATCCGACAATCCCAGGTGATGGTCCCCAACGGCCTCAGCATCCATGCTAGCACCGTTTGCAACTCTGAGGGTCATGTCATCTGCCTTCAAAACTCTACGCTTTCTCAACGCCTGCAAAGAATTACAGATATGAGATCCTGATCCGGTATCCAATACGCAGGATATAGAGTTTATTGATAGACAGTTTTCAATAACATACACACCTGAAGCTGAAGCTGCAACTCGCTTCAAATCCTGTGTTCTGGCCTTCCAAGCCTTGCAATCCTGTTTCCAGTGACCACTTTTGTGACAATAGAAGCATTCTTCCTTACCCACCAACTTTCCCGCTATCTTTGTTGCTTTTCCTTTTCCCTTCGTATCCACTTTACCGACACCGCCTCTTAGTTTGGCGGGGGCTTTCTTCTTCTTACCCTTGGCTTTCGCCTTGGATCTAGAAGAGGAAGATCCTCCTACAAACAAAGTGGATGTCTCCCTACTTTTCTGTAGGGTGCCCTCAGCACTCCTCAACATGTTCAGAAGTTCGAAAAGTTCAACCTCCTTTCCTTGCATGTTGAAGTTAAGGATAAACTGGACGTAAGTGGAAGGAAGGGACTGGAGAATCAAATCAGTATAGAGTTCATTCTCCAACATGGTCCCAAGGTCCGCGAGCTCCTCAATGTAGCCAATCATCTTAAGCACGTGTTCCGCTACCGATGATCCGACGGCCAACCTTGCCGAAAACAACTTCTTCGACACTTCGTATCTTGCGATACGAGACTGCTCTCCATACAGTTCTTTTGTATGAAGAAATATGGACTCTAGGTCCATATTCTCGTGCCTCCTTTGATGTTCATCGTCCATCGAGGCTAGTACGAGGCATTTGGCCTTTGCGCAATTTATTTCCCAGGTCTTGTAGATTTCCCTATCTACGACACTGGTTTTGGGACCTGGGACAGGGGGAGCTTTGGTGGTAAGGACATACCCCAACTTGTCGTAAGTGATTGCCATCTTGACATTCCTGAGCCAATCTTTGTAGTTTGGCCCTGTCAATATGTTTTTATCCAGTAATAACTTAAGTCCGGTCATGTTGAATGGTCGCTGCAATTAGGAGAGAGAAAAGAAACACTTTAGCATGATGCTCTTGCAAGTTTAGAGTGGTTTTTAGTTTGTCTATACTAGATGGCTCCCACTGTCTCTCGAATCCCTTCTCAAACCGTAAAGAAAGGATTAGTCAGGATCAATCTCACCGTACAATACTTGCTTAACCGTTCAGCCAGGCCAGTGTCGGTACTTCGAGGGAGGTTTTCCAACGCTTTCGCGAAGTTCCTTAATTCAAGAACCTCTTTTCCCTGGGGGCGTAGCCCCGCTAACACCTTTCTAGACACCTACTAGGTTTATAGCATTGATCGTTAAGTGAGAGTTTTCCCGAGGAGTAGCATATACTCACAGTAGGATCGGGATCCAAATATCATCGAGTGATAAAACCGAAGGAATCCTACCAGAATTATCACACTCCAAATGGTATGCAGCGCTAGCAAGTTCAGTACTTATGAAACCCCCGATGTGGATTTTTGTCCCATGCTCTTATGACCTTGGCGTGAGGTCAAAATGTCATAAGTCACATGTCAAGTTCTTCCCATCATTATCCCGGTTAATTTGAACCCACCCGTACCTACCCTTGACGTAGGCCAAAATGGCAGTACGACTGTCTTAAACCAACACATTCTATCTATGCAACAGATAAATATCCGGCAGCTACCAATCACTATGCCTTGGCGTGAGGTCAAAATACATAGCTTGAATACTACCGAGTATTTAACTGAAATGATGGAGGGCTACGGATGGTTTTGGCGAAACCGTGAACGTAGTGAACTTGATATAATCGATGGAACAAGATAGCTTTTAAAAGGAGTGGTTCAAGCTCCGCGTTTAAAAGTTTAGTTTTGAAAAGAACCGAGTGGTTTTCAAAGTGTTCCAATCGACTTTTACTTGGTTTATTTTCTTGCATTAGTTCTTTTAATGCGTCCCATCATTTAATCCTACCATTGCAGAAAACAACCAAAATATGACGTACGCTTATGCCATTCGCATTCGCCACGGGGCCCCGTCATCACCCGTTAGGTTACTTAACTAACGACAGAGCGGGGGCTGGGCTAGCACGGCTGTAAAACATAAGCAACGCCTAAATAGTTATCATATATAAGTATATAGCAATGATAGACATTACAGATCACAGATGAATACATTGGATATACTAGGAATCCGCAATCCGTTCGAGCCTGCAACGAAAAGCGGATTACACGGTCGCGGTGAATAGCCAATACCCCACCCAAGACCCCTACGGGTGCGGAAAACTACCCGCCAAGTACCCGAAGCGAAGCAACCTCTCTCAACACCGTGAGTAGGACACTCGGCACTTCGAGATACCCGGTAGTTTGTGCACCCCCTCCATGGGTCTATCCTAGGAGCAAAAACAGTAAAAAGAATTATACAATGACGGCTACAACCCCGACCCGGTTGTGCGGCCATACAAATAATAATATTACATCAATTTACATATTACAATGAATGAAAGAAAAAATAACACTAATCTCACATCCACCCCGGCTATTCACCCGCGGCAATCCAACGCATTCATATACACATACCATCATCAAACACAGATCACAGATATGTATAACCCCGACTAATCGACATATAGCGATTAGCCGACGTTCAATACATATAAACATCACAGATATAACCCTTTAGTCAAAGTGTATTGAAGTTCGATAAAAAATACGGATTTATAGGCCCCCAAAAACAAATTTCTTTTCTGGAAAACCTGGGCACATATAAACCATCTTAAAATCCCAAAACCAAGTCAGAAAAACACTGCACCAAACTCAACCCAGTACTGAGCCTAAACGGCCGCGGTTCCGCGGCAATAGCTAAAAATTTGATTTTTATTCCGTTTTCCGCCTCCCCGTAAGCCGGGTGGGCAACATGGACTTACAGTGGTATCAGAGCATCTTCCAAATGAAATGATGATGGTCAAACTGTCAACCAAGGTCAACAAGTCAAGAATGTCAAATGGTCAACAACCATAACCATACACAATTATAAAAACTAATATCAATTAACAATAATACACGCATAAGCATTAGGGTTAATAAAATGACAATAGTCATTAACCCTAATCAAAGTCCTCTCCCTCTGTCTCAAGCAACTGTGCATACGCACCTGTATTCGTGATCCGAGGAACACGAATACAATGAGAAAAACCAATCCCAAATCATATACTAGGATCCGGCTTAAACCAAAGCCCGCTAGTATAAACTGTCCGGACAGCAAACGTGCACAAGTGCGCGGATGTGAACGAACCCTGTCGCAAAACCATGCGATCTCTACTCATTTTGCCTAAAGGCGAATAGCTCTCTGTGTGGGACTCTAAAGACTCGACACTACGCTGGCAGTGGGTTTAATCACAGACCGCAAGCGGCACTAGCTGTACGTAACGGTCCCCAGGTAGATGTCGATAAGAAGACTGACGAGGTGAACCCCATCTGAACTCCTACTGAGCCTGTATGTGACAGTCTCCGTACAGTCCGGTCTGTTCGTCTGATACATCGCATGGCGGGCCTAGGGGGGCGGTGAACGTCAGTCCCCTAATAGCGGTACAAGTCGTGTCGGAGTGTAGCCCAGAACACCCTGAGATAACACTGGAAACCTACCAGTATATCTCGTTTGCCCTGGCCAGGGACTACTCGTGTAATGACTCTCCTGGACACAACGCGATGTCAACCACCAATACCGGGAGAGACGAATCCTGTCTAACCGTCACTGCCTCCAAGTGCTTCGGGACTGCACCCAAAAACTACCTGTTTGCACGACTCCTTTGAGCCGTGGTAGGGTAGTAATCAAAGTGCAGTGGGAACACACTCGAGGCGAAGTGACAGTGTTAAGTCAGCGGACTAAACTGTACTCATGTCACCTGGGAACTGATAACTGACGATAGGTATAATACCAACCAACAGTTCCCGACGAGTCCTGTCCAGTGTACTCGTAACCTAACGAGCACCCGCATACTATCTCAAGTACGACGTACTGACGGCTGTGGGACAGACTGTCTTCCACACTGGGATGAGAAGCGCATACGCTAGTCTACTCCGGAGTATCGATGCCCTGTCTCGATAGTCCAACGACTAGGGACCTGTATAAGGATGTGCTTATGGATTACCCAGCTCCCACGAGTGTGAGCGCCATCACAACGCTGGTAATCAAGCAAAGATCCTAAAGGCTATACTAATATGTATATCAGCGATATGCTAAAAGAAACACATGCACATATTGAAGTAGAGACAAACCAAGTAGCATACTACCATTTCGAGCAAGATTGTATATACAACTGTGAATATCCCAAGCTTCAATCAAGCAATATACAAACTAGTATGATACAATAATGGCCTCTAGGGCATATACACTAACAGTATACACGATGAAAAGTAACAGTAGGCACTGGTAAATGTTAACATAAGTTACAAAATTACATATAGTGATATTGTATATTGATAAATTTTACATTCATAGCAAAAATGCCTCACTTTTTAATAAGAGAATTTTATATGCCTCACTAGAAGTAAAGGAAACTCCTTTCATGCTAAGATCCCTATAACAAGTAGAAGTTCCAACACAAAACGTAAAGAAGATGTCTATCACACTTCATCACAAGCACCTACATCAATACGTGTGTCCACTAAACCAAAACATCGAATTTTGTGATAAGTGTTAAGCCAAAACTTTGGGTTTTGCGCAGCGGGCATTTCATTCGCGCTTGAGGGGAATCAAAGCTGGGTTGCTCTAATATCAAGTTAAATGTCCCTTCACTAGCAAGAGTTGAAATTGGCAACGAAGACAAATATGCCTCAAAATAAGTAGTAAATTTATCGAATCAAGTGTAAATTGATAATCCTAACCTAGTTGATGGAGATTAATCAAGGTTCACAATATTCAATGACATTAACCTAAAACTTGAACTAAAGTTAACAAATTACGAAATTTAGAAATTGATTTTGAGAGTGAGAGAAGGAGAGGATGTTACCGGCGAAGGAGGCGGGGAGCTGGAGAGAAGGGCCGAGGAGAGAGGCGGGGGAAAAGGAGTCGACGGCGCAGACGGCGGCGGCGGCGAGGTTGGAGTTGGTGCTTCCGAAGGGCCGCCCTCGCTTCGCCGGTGTGCCCAACGGCGGGGCCGAGCCTGAGCCCTTGCTTGCTTCCCTCTTCTGCATCTCTCTCTCGGCTCTCGCTCGCGTTCTCTCTTGGGTTTTTTCGGAAAGGTCTTAAAAAGAGTATTTTTCACTTAGATCCCAATAAACATATATGTTATGTAACGCTCTACAATATTCTTTTTTTTTATCTTTTATTTTTTTGGTGCTGGGGTGGTAGCGCCCCCCCTTTTTCCCATGCCATATTGGCATTTAAGAGCAAAGTTTAGACATAAAGCTTTTGTATACCCTCTAAAATCATCTACGCCTAGTTGCCGCAACAAGGTTTTCCAAGGCCCGGTTTTTTTAAACCTAAAAAGAAACTTCGGTAAAAAATGGAGTTTCGTAAAGTTTATTATGGTTTGGCATCATAGTTCGCAAACCAATTTTTTGTTTGAAGATAGGTATTGAATAAGAGATCGACTTGAAACTTTTCCTAACTTCGGTAATTTTGAAGTTTAAAAAAAAACAGAGAATTCAGGCCTCAATTGAAAACTCTATTTTCGTCGTGCTTAGACCAAAATTCGACTAAGCAGGCTGAGAGACTTTAGTAAGATCGATCTACCGAACGTTAAGGATAGCACATAGCTGAGCATTGTCTGTGACTAAAAATGAGAGTAGGTCGGGACCCCGATCATTATGAAAATATGTGTCATAGGAGTTTAGACAAGTTTGCTTGTTGATCTTTTATTCGCTCAATACCTGGATAGCCGTTACGTCCAGCTAGTACCGCTGACGGTTTGTGGGTGACTGATGTGATCATCACCTACTGCTGGCGTATTGACGAGTCTTTAGAGCCCCACATAGAAGTTTCCTGGTTCAAGCGAAACGAAATAGGGCACATATGCTGATGATGCCCAATGTTGGGGATCTCTAGGATCACGACACGTGGCAGATAACGTGTCCAAGAACTCAAAAGAAAGGACCCACAGGGACCGACCCGGCCACCCATGTATCCGACCTGCAAGCCCTTGCCGGCTCTCCTCAGAGCCCCCTTTGAAATCGGCCTCATCGGCCACTCAACTCGTATCAAGCCTCCGCAAGACCAAGACTCCTCGGTCCTTTTTTGCTTGTCCCGAGCTCCCCTGTCGAGGCCGTCTTCCTCAGTTCTCCAACTGGCTCCACTACTCGCAGGCATAACCGCCGCTCCGCGAATCTCGCCATGCGCAAATTCTCCGCCAGTAACATCCCACGTTCCACGCCATCGCGATCCCCATTAATGGGCGATCCGCTCTTCACGCAGGTGTGACGTCGGGAGCGTAACTGCCGGCGAGATCTTCGCGTCTGCTGCTGCATGCCGCTGCCGCTATAAAAAACCCCATCACAGAGGGGTCAAGTAAGCCATTCTTATCCCATTTAGCCGTTACTCTGCTCGGATCTAGTGCTAACTTGATCGTCGAAGGGTCCTCGGTGGTACCAAACCACCCCGGGAATTCTTTGCAGGTACTCGGCGCTAAATTCCTCAAATCACCAATCTCCTCAAACCCATTGAGACCCACACGCATCAGGAGATCACCTCCAAAATCCACCAGGAGATCGACGGTAGACAACATCTGACGTAGATCCGAAAAGGACTTCCATCAGTTGGCGCCCACCGTGGGGCTCGAAACTCCTCAAAACACAAAGTTGGCCTTCTGATCACCATCCACATGGCAACCGATCCCCCTGAAGATCCAATCACCCGCTGTCGCCTCCCCCTCAACGGGGGCGCGGGCGTACCTTCACCGAATGTCATCGGCTCCCCCGCCGGCTGCAGTTTCACAGACTCCGGCAGCCGCAGGCCCCTCAATCCATCCCATTCAATCCTAAAGTCCCGCGTCGGGGGGCCTCGCCCCGTGCCTCGCCATATCCCTGTTCCATCCGAGGCAGTGGCAGTCAGCTCGCCTGCTTCCAGGCATGACCGGCATCCCCTCCCCCGACGGGGTCACTCCCGCAAGGCCCGCCAAGGCAGCCCGAGGACCACCCTACCGCGGGCCCAAAGGACCTCGCCGAAAGGAACCGGGGCCCATCGAGAACTGTGGTCATGACGATGGGGGACCGGTCGAGCCCATGAGAGACCCGGCACCCCACGCCGGCAGCAAACGCCACGGCCGCCCGAGCAAGAAGGCCCGAGTCAACGAGCCTATCACCTTTGGCGATGGGGACCTCCACGGCATATTGTCACGACCCGAAAGAGCACGTGACTGGCCCTTGAACCATATGAAGTCTATAGGACTCCATCTGATCCAAGTAAGCCAAAAGCCCAGCAATCTAAAACCATTTTAAGAGTAAATAAAGAAAACTGGTTTAAAGAAGTAAAGAAAAACATGTTTGAAAGTCAAGGTTTTTAAATAACTAAGCCGAATATGCATTTTAAAAAAATGTACGGTCTTTTCTAAAAATTTCGGCAGAGTTTCTTTTGTAAATACTGGCCCCGAACGGAGTACAACAAGAACAATATATATATGCAATGATAAAAGTCATCCCCAAGTGGGAGCTAGCTCTTCGTCAATCGACGATTATAACCACGCAAGCAATATAATATACAACGCCGAATGACGAGGATCAACACTCAACAGAAACCCAATAAGCATGAAAACCGTAATACTGCTAAGCGCGACTCTAAGGTCAAATAATACATCACTAGTGTCTAAGTCTGAAACAATATACAAGTTTTGGTCGATGGAATTCTAGATACAATGAATAATACAAGTACAATGGTGGTTCTTGATGCAAAAGAACCCACCTACCAAAAGCAATTCACCTGCAAGGAAGCAGTGTGCCAGAAATGCCGCAATGGAACCTGTACGGCAAAACCTGCAAGAACCGTGGCACAATGGGGGTGAGTTGCCAACTCGTGAATAGAAATATCTACAAGCAGAAACCGAATGCAAGACATAATCCTAGGTCAAAACGATCAGTATAATATAAACCACAAGAGTACGTCTGAAGCATGATAAGGTGGCAATGTAACATCTAAACATGTATGTAGTGCCAAGTACTCAGGTAATAACATGTCATCAATATAAGGTATGTCTGCATGAAGTAAATATGAAGAAATGTCAAATGGATATCAATACACATATATTAGCGTCCCATTCCACTAATATTGGTGTAAAGGTATATATAACAGCGCCCTCATACCCTGTTATATATACAAATGAAGTATGATCAATGTAAATCCAATCTGTATGTGATCAAGTCTGTATAAACGTGGAACCCGTCCACCCGTCACCCAATGACAATAAACGTGGAACCCGTCCACCCATCACCCAATGACAATAAACATCATGTATGTAAATATGCGGATATAAACAAAATCATGGAAAACATCACGAAACCTGTGCCTAGCATCGGCACGAAAATCCTCATCTATCAGGCACTATCACCAAGACTAGCCCTGATAGGTACGTATCATACGCTATATCGAAACCCGAGTGCCGAGCTTCGACCCTCGAATTGCAACGTATGCATACGTACAAGCTCCGGTTGGTATCCCCAAGATAACCGCCGAGTAAAAGGTAATATCACCGGACAGTATGGTTCCCCAGCCGGGCTCATCGGCTCATAGCACATCGACATCCTTTTCTTGCCCCGGGGTATTCCGGGCCCCACCATGTACCCTCATACGGCCTCGACGCCTCCTTCTAGGGGTATATAAATCAGAATCGATAAAACTCATGGTGGAAGCTGAAATATCATATCAAGGGTAACCGGATTTTAAAACATTTACATAACCTCTTGAAATACCCACGGTTCCCCAAATCCAGAAATATCATGAAAATAAATATCCCAATGCGCATAATCAGAAAGCATGATGTATGTGACATATAGATGAAATGCAAGTATAACAGCATATCATGCAACATAGAATAATGGTATGCACATACAAGGTCATATCCTGATGCAATAATACTACTGTGTAGTGACATGGCAATTATCGATGATGAAGTGTGTGAGCCGGCAAGCAGTGTACGTGGAACATATGCATCATCGATAATGGTGCTGGTGTCCTAACAGCATGATGGTAATATAGCAATAAACACATGCAAAGCGATGAGAATAGCATGAATATGCGGAAATCGAATAATCAACGCAACAGTAAAGAATCTACATCCATGTGTATATGTCATGCAGTTATGCCATTTGAAATAAGACGAATCAGGGTTTTGGTAAAATAAGGGTTACGGTGTTTTTAAGAATAGATACGTCTTTTGAAAATACCCGTAGAATCCCTTTACTTATACTTAAGATATTCCCGATTCGTTAGTTTTGAAATAGGTATGACTCGGGTCTAGTTTAACATCTACTATGCAAACTACAGACCTAAGTATCAAGTAAACCGGGAGGGGTATGGAAACCACCTAAATCTGAGTCGATATGTATATATATAGTAGTCGGTGATCCCGCCTCAGTAGTATCGCATACGATACAATAAATCATATGACATCCTCAAGTAAGGAGTGCGGATCTATCATCAATATAAAGCTCGTACGGTAAATCGTCGTACGGCATCCCAACAGCTGGGTACGGGTCAGTATCATAATCAGCTCATCAAATATCAGGTATCATTATCATCATATCACATAATCTGGGGTACTGATCTAAGTCTAGTACAAATCGATACCATCTATAAAGTATGTATGCGGGGGTAAACACACATCCAAAGCCTGCAAGAATCACATGTCGTATCCCAAATACGAATCATATCAAATCACCGATCTCACGGCACAATGCCCAAAACCATCGACTCATCTCCAATGTCATCCAATATCATCATCAACACAGTGTAAATGTAAGGAATATGCAAGTGTGTGCGTATGCGTGTAAACCTATCCTAGGGTTCGCAACTAGGAAATATTCTAGCTTACTTCTAACCCTATCACATCTAACACATCTCAAATAATCCACGACATTATACTATCATATATAAACACATAAGGTATACCAACTACGGACTGCGGGGGTGCTATACGCCATCCACCCGACTTCCCCATGTAGATATAATCTACTCACCTTGTGTCTTTATTTGTCGATGTCGCCACGCGCCTTCTTGTCGTCCCGAAGTCTTCATGGGGTACCTACACATTAACGTATCGCAAATGCGTATCAAAACCAATTCAAAACTAAAACGGCATACGAATCCCAAAACGATGCGATAAGGGGCATATAGGTTAGAACCTATGGCATGCCTTCAAAACCATCAATAAATCCTCTATATTATCGTATAAACGCCAATTAGTCGAGGTAAAACACAATACACAATTTCAGAATTAAAAATACGGAATACGGAAACACGAATCCAAAACATCAACTTAGGAAATAGGCTCCAGATTTCACCCTAGGTCAAACTAGACAAATCTATACATATCAGGGGCCAAATCTACAGATAAGGGAACACCAAAACCAAAACGAGCAAGTTTGGTGGGGTCCAGGCCGCAAATTGCGGCCAAACAGAATAAATCTGTGGCCGGGTCATGGAGTTAGGGGTTGGGGTCTTGTGTGGTGGTTCCTAGGTGCCTGCACATCTCACTGTCCAATCAATTTTATTTTAGGATGTCTCGGGTGATAGCAGATTCCCAAATACAATCCCAGAATTGCAGTTTTTCCTGACATCGTCTCATAAATCCGTATTCTGGGTTAAAGCTTCAGGTCAGGGTACAATATAACATCACACCAAGATTCTAAGGTCACACCAAGTCTTAGTTTTACTTCACAACTCAATTTTTCCTCAAACCCTAACTAGGTTATCCTCAAATCCACAAAAACACACAATATCGATATGAAACTTGAATCGAAGCTTAAGCATAAGAAATACCACTCTAATTGTGGAGGAATTACCTCATAAGACCCACATGAATCCTCAACAGCGCCAAAATGAAAACTTCCTTGGTCCATCCTATAACTTGCAAGCTTGTGCACATTTTTTGTGAAATGAGAGTGGGGTTTTAGTGAAGTTTGTAAGGTGATTTGGGGCTTGAAGAGGGGCAGCAGCTTCAGCAGGAGATGGAGGAAGAGGGAGAGAGAAGATGAGAGGAAAAATGAAGAGATGGTTAAGTCCAAGGTCAAAGAAGGCCATACCTCTCTCTCTCACACCTTGCTTCATATTTTATTCCCTTTTCCATTTTCTTTTCCTTTTCTTTTTTTTTCCTTTTCTCCAAAACCTTCTCACTAGAATAGTAACCCTAAATAACATGATAGAAAATGCACAAGTGTGAAAAAGTGATATGCGCATGTTTTGCACAAAATTTCTAAAAAACCGATTTGCGATTTTTAATCGCGATTAGCACTAAATTAGCATATAACTAATCATAAAAACTTAAAAATGGCATAATTCTATAAATTACCCTATTTTAGAATTTTCCATAATTTTTCTAAAATTTTTCCCATTTATTTATATTTAATAATACCAAAATATTAAAATATTCAATAAAATAATATTAAATTATAAAAATTCCCAAAAATAATATTTTATTTTTTTGAAATGTTAAACATATCCATGACCCACAACGACCCTCTGGTGATCACGGCAAGAATCCACCGGTACGAGGTCTACCGGATACTTGTCAACTCGGGCAACTCGGCAGACTTCCTCTTCCACGACTGCTTTCTGCCCATGGGGCTCACCCCAGCAGACTTGAAACCAACCTCCTATGTCCTTTCGGGATTCACCAACCACTCCATCCGGCGCAAGGGGTGGTCACCCTCCAGTTCAACGTCGGGGAGCCCGGCCGCACCCGTACGTTACCCGTGGACTTCATAGTGGCGAATATTCCATCAGCCTACAACGTCCTCCTCGGCTGCCCGACGCTAAACTCCCTCCAGGCCCAAATATCGATCTACCACCTGGCGATGAAGTTCTCTCTCGATCAGGGCAGGGTAGGTTGGGTCTACGGGAACCAGCGGGTCGCGAAGATATGCCTTATCGAAACGTCTTCATTCGAGCGGTCGGCCGACGACACTGTGGTAAATAATGACATCAAGGGTTCTCTAGACACCCGAGACGAGCGGAAGGAGGTCCGGGGGACGCCGGTCGAACCACTGACCGAGGTGTCCCTGACAGAACGGGACGAGGAAAAAACCGTCCAGGTCGGATCACTCCTGATAGGGACTCAGCGAGACGACCAGGTCAGATTCCTAAGAAATAACTTCGACGTCTTCACCTGGGCGCCTGCTACATGCCTGGGATCGACCCTAAAATCATCTCCCACAAGCTTAGGGTTGATCCTGCAGCCCTGCCCGTCAGACAGAAGAAGCGAAGCTTCACCCCGGTCAAACAGAAGGCTATCGAAGAGAGGTTGATCGACTTCTCGCTGCCAACTTCACTAGGAATGTGCCCTACTCGAAATGGCTGGCGAACGTAGTTCTGGTCAAGAAGACAAGCGGGAAGTGGCGCATGTGTGTCGACTTCATCGACCTCAATCAGGCCTGCCCCAAGGACAACTATCCACTCCCTCGGATAGATCAGCTCGTCGACAGCTCAGCCGGCCACGAGCTGTTGAGTTTCATGGATGCTTTCTCCGGCTACAACCAGATCCGTATGAATCCGGAAGATGAAGATCCACCGCGTTCACAATGGACCTGGGGGTATATTGTTATAAGGTGATGCCCTTCGGCCTCAAAAACGCCTGGGCCACGTACCAACGGTTGGTCAATCGCATGTTCAAGCCATAGATCGGCAGGAATATGGAGGTCTACGTTGACGACATGCTCGTCAAATCCTTCTCGACGGCCGACCATGCTAAGGATCTGGGCGAGGCCTTCGAAGTGCTCCGCAAGTTCAAAATGAAGCTAAACCCCGCCAAGTGCGCATTCGGAGTCACCGGGGGAAAGTTCCTCGGGTTCATGGTCACTCATCGTGGAATCGAAGCCAACCCAAATTAAATCGACGCTATCCTCAACATGGCCGCGCCAAAAACTAACGTCGAAATCATGCGGCTCACGGGACGGGTCGCCGCTCTGAGCCGCTTCATGTCCAGGTCAGGGGAGAAATGCCTCCCGTTCTTTAAGGCTCTGAGAAAGATCCCGAGGTTCAAGTGGTCGGAGGAGTGCCAAGCCGCCTTCGACCAATTGAAGAAGCACCTCGCGACGCCACCACTGCTCACCCGACCAGTCGAAGGAGAAGAGCTGTCGCTGTATCTAGTGGTATCCGATCAAGCAGCATGCTCGGTGCTCGTCCGGGAGGTCGACGGAGCGCAGAAGCCGGTGTACTATGTGAGCCACGTATTTAAGGACGCGGAAACGAGGTACCCCGCCATAGAGAAGATTGTCTTAGCCCTCGTGGTGACCTCAAGGAAGCTGCGACACTACTTCCAAGCACACACCATCATCGTCCTTACCGAGCGCCCGTGGGGGGCTATCCTTGCTTCACCAGAGTCCTCGGGCCGCTTAGAAAAGTGGAGGTGGGAGCTATCTCAGTTTGATGTGAAATACCGCCTGAGGCAGGTCATCAAAGCGCAGGCCCTGGCCGACTTCATTGTTGAATGCACCATCCCTAGAAAGAAACCGGAGTCCACGCCGCCCCTCACAACTCAGTGTCCTATAGCGGAGAGGCCTGGATAGGTTCCTGAGTGGGTCATCTACGTCGACGGGTCTTCAACCGAGGAAGGCTGTGGTGCCGGCCTCATTATCCGGGGCCTGAACGAAGCAGAAATGGAGTACTTTCTAAAGCTCGGTTTCAAGGCCTCGAACAACGCGGCAGAGTACGAGGCCCTCTTGGCCGGACTGCGCATGGTCGCCGGGCTGGGGCTGAAGATAATTCGAATCCGCAGCGACTAGGCCCTTGTTGTCGGACAAGTGACTGGCCGCTTTGAAGCTCGGGAGCCTCTGAGGGTGAAGTACCTGGACGAGGTGAGGAAGCTCCGGAGGAACTTTGACGAAGTCCAAGTAGAACAAATACCCAGGCAACTGAATGCCTAAGCCGATGCCCTGAGCAAGCTGGCTTCGTCATACTCGGCCAACAATAAGCGGTTTATCCTCTTCGAAACCTTACCTCATCCCAGCGTGGAAGACGGAGCGACAACACTCCACGTGTATGCGACGTAGGAGGGCGACCAAGATTGGAGGAAGCCCCTCGTGGAATTCCTGAAGGACGGTACGCTCCCAGAGGATTGGGAAGCCGCCCGCCGCCTCCGGGCCAAAGCCCGCTACTTCATCTGGAGCAATGGAAACCTTTACAAGAAGTCATTCACTCAGCCTTTGCTCCGATGCGTTGACCCACACGAAGCTGACTACGTCCTCCGGGAAATCCATGAAGGGGTTGGCGGTGCGCACCAAGGGGCCCAAACCTTGATCCAAAAGGCATTGCTCCAGGGGTACTACTGGCCCATTATTCATGAGGACGCCCAGAAGCTAGTCAGAAGATGCAAGAGTTGCCAGCTCCATGGTAGCATCCCCCGCCTCCCCGCTACCGAGCTGACCGCCCTGACATCCCCATGGCCATTCGCCCAGTGGGGATTGGACATGATCGGCCAGTTCCCTATTGGTACAGGCGTGCACAAATACGTCCTCGTCGTAGTAGACTACTTCACCAAGTGGATCGAGGCCGTCCCCATCAGGAAACCGAACACCACCACTACTATCAAGTTCCTGCAAAACAATCTGATACTCCGGTTCGGCATCCCGAGATGTATCATCACCGACCACGGGACGAACTTCGAGAACGAGAAAGTGAAAGACTTCTGTAAAGAATATCATATCTTCATGAAGTTCGCCGCGGTCGTGCATCCCCAATGCAATGGGCAGGCCGAAGTCGCTAACCGAGACGTCCTCCGGGGTCTCCGAATCCGCCTAGAAGGGCGACAAGGCAGTTGGGTCGAAGAATTGCCTCGGGTCTTATGGGCCCTGCACACGTCAAAGAAGACCCCTACCGGGGAAACCCCCTTCAGTCTCTGCTATGGGACCGAGGCAATGGTCCCAGCGGAGATCGGGCTACCCAGTCATCGGGTCGAGCACTTCGACAACGATTCGAATACCTTGGCGCTACGGACCAACCTGGACATCTTGTTGGAGAAGAGAGATCGGGCCCAGATCAGAGCTGCCGCTTATCAACAACAAACTACCCGATACTACAATGCTCGGGTCAAGCACCGCTCCTTTCAGACCGAGGATCTGGTCCTACGACGAAACGAGTTCGTTGATCAAGGCAGGCTACACAAGTTCTCCCCGAGGTGAGACGGTCCCTTCCTCGTCTCTGAGGTGCTCCCCGGCGGGGCCTACCTCCTGCAAGATGCGGACGGGCGCAAGCTCCCACGGCCTTACAACGCCGAGAAGTTCAAGCTATACCAATGAGGCCAAGGCCAACAAGTATGTACCCCTCCTTTCACAAAGACGGTGTAAACGCTTTCCAAAAATCCTTTCCATTCGAATAAAGAAACGTCAAAACATTGCGAATAAAGTCTTTTCTTTGCGATCCAAAGCTCTCCTTAGAGGCAGCTCAGCAGCTACCCTGCTCAGCTATCCCCGGCTAGTAGCTTCCTACCGCGACCGACAGGGATCACAAATCCCTCCTTAGAGGTAGCTCAGCAGCTATCCTGCTCGGATATCCCCTGCTGGTAGCTTCCTACCATGACCGACAGGGATCACAAAGCCCTCCCAGAGGCAGTCGAGCTCGAGGATCCCTCACTCGGCTATCCTTCAGGACAAAAGCCCTCGACAAGAGGCACCAGGAAGTAACCCTGCCCGGCCAAGGGTCCTTAGTAGGCTTCTTACATCCCCTCCCACGCTAAGGACCAAAGTCCTCCCAGAGGCAGTCGAGTCCTTGCTTGGCTATCCCCGGCTGGTAGCTTCCTACCACAACCGACAGGGATCAAAGTCCTCGCCAAGAGGCACTGGGCAGTAATCCTGCTCGGTCGCCGTCCTGAAGGATCAAAGCCCTCACATGAGGCAACCGAGCAGCTACCCTGCTCGGTCTTCTCCGGCTGGTAGCTCCCTACCCACGACGCCATGGATCGAAGCCCTCGCAAGAGGCATCCGAGCGGCTGCCCCGCTCGGTCATCCCAGGCTAGTAGTTGCCTACCCGCAATGCCAGAAATCAAAGCCCTCGCTAAGAGGCGACCGCGCAGCTTCATTGCCCGGTCAATCTTAGTTGGCTTCTTACAGCCCCTACAACACTAAAGACCAAAGTACTCCCAGAGGCAGTCGAGTCCTCGCTTGGCTATCCCCGGATGGTAGCTTCCTACTACAACCGACGAGGATCAAAGTCCTCGCAAGAGGAAACCGAGCAGCTACCCTGCTCGGTCATCCCAGGCTGGTAGTTGCTTGCCCTCGACGCCAGAGATCAAAGCCCTCGCCAGGAGGCTACCGCACAGCTTCGCTGCCCGATCATCCTTAGTGGGCTTCTTACAGCCCCCACCAACACAGAGGATCCGAGGCCCTAAAAAGGGGCAACAAGTCTATCCGAGTCTAAGCGATCCCCCTCGACTTCGGGGCCATGGAGATGCCTCCTCGGCAGTACTTGACAAGTGATCAAAATCAACTTGACGAACAATCGCTAGACAGATAGCTGACCCATCTTGAACATGAACCTGTACTTTATATATATATATATTCATGGATTTGGCCAAGACCTGTAAACTATACAATACAATACACGGGGATAAAGGGCTAGATTGGTATGGAACGTATATCGTGGCTTGAAAGGTCACTTAAAAGACACCCACATGAATTCACGTGTCATTGTCCTATGGGTTATGACGGAGCCTTGTACGACATGTTACTATAGTCCACAGGGTAACATGGACCACTCTCGTATACATGAATACCTTCATTATCAAATTACAAACAACCACGTTAGAATAACTATCTTACACCTATAAATAAATATGCTTAGATACTCTTATATATAACCTTGCCTGTTCATATTCACTTGATTTTTATTCACTTTTATTCATCATTACTTATTTCTTTCGGGGACTTATCGAGCGCTAGTTCACTGACGACATTCCTCTATGTTTCTTTTCTTTGGAATGTTCGTCATGAGGACCGGACTTTAAGGATATAGAGTCGAGCCGGGAGGACTTGGACCAGTTCGCTACTCAGCTTGACTATTAGCTCCTGCTTGTATTTACTTTTAGTATACCATTGTTTTAGGCATTTGCTTTATCATTGTATCTTTTATTTACAAACAGTTGTATGTAAATTTGAATGTAAATAAAGTTGATGTTTCATCTTATTACTCTTGTTGTTCTTGTACATTGTTACATTGCTTAATTACGCTTAACGTATTCTCATAGTAAATACGTTGTGGGCTTGCCACGTCACCGTTTCCGTCTACTGGGAAGCAGAGCATGACAGATGTCTGAAGTTCAATTGAAAAATCCCAATGGCTATATTTTTTCAAAATATTTCTTCATCAGGCGTCTGCCCCATATAGCTGTAGACGTCTGTCGATCATTTTAAAGAAGGAGACTTAAAACACAGATTGAAGACATACGTCTTAAGCGAAATTAACCAGACGTCTGAAGAACAAAAAATCCTTCATCAGACATCTATCCAAAAGAACTGCAGACATCTGGTTTTCCAAAACAAATAACAGAGTGCAAGGAAAAGCTCGGCAGACGTCTGAAATTATAAAAATCTTTTTTGAAAACCTTCATCAGACTTCTGTCCATATGAACTGCAGACGTCTGTCTCTCAAAAAAAATAGGCCATATGAAAACACTGAGAGAATCCAGACATCTGAAGAAGCATTGGGCAGACATTTGAAGCACAAAACGCATGAAAACTGATATATCTGACACTTGGGGTTTTTATTCAAACACAGTAAGACGACAAACATCTGAAACACATGGGGACAGACATCTGAAGTGTAAAAACTCATAAACTTGTGTTTTATGATGAAAATCAATTTTAAATCGAAAACCCTAAAGTTCATGCAAAACGTTTGTGCTAGCGTGTGTGGGTGTTCAAGAGCTCTAATTGATATAAACCATAATCGATCGAGTACTTACAAAGATTCCTATGTCGGTATCATATTTCTTCAAAATCTTGAATCTTCATCGTCTCGACTCAAGCTCTTGAAACTTTGGCACTTCACTTGAACTTGCGTTAGTTGATTGATCTTCAAATTGGTTTCGACACTTGACATTTCAAAATCGAACATGCCAATCCACGCACTTGCGTCTTGAAGTCGATATTTGAACATCAAATCTTGATCTTGACTTCGACGCTTCAACTTGGAGTTCGGCTTGTAACTTCTCGAAACTATTCGTAGCTTGAATTCTTAAACACTTGTTTCTCGGCTACATAGCTTGAACTCATGAGCTTGATATGTAATTTGGGAAGCTCCCGTCCATATCCTCCAACCTCCATTAGAAAATCTGTTTAAGCTCAATTTCCATCCATCCTCCCTTATACGCTTATGTCGTGAGATATCCGATATCCTAAAATTCAATCTCAAAGTGACCAAGCATATTATATACAGTGTTATGAAATAAGCAAGATAGTAAACACTAGTATATGAAACTTTCATTGTTGATATCAAAAGTTATGAATAGTATATCAATATCAAGATATAAATCAAACTCAAAGCATGATATATATATATATATATATATTGTGAGTTACCAAAACAATAAATGAGAGTAATATATCGATATCAAAGAATATAACACAAGTAAAGCATGTCGATATAGATATATTACTCGGTATACACAAAATATAGGAAAAGCAAGCTAAACCACAAGTGTATACAAGTTTACTGTCAATAGAGTAAAATAAGATAAGCAAGTGATACTAAACAAACCATTCATGTTTAAACTATCATCAAAACCAAATAATAGGATCATCGAAATCCATAAGTCATCAGGCGTGCTTTTTGCCGCCACCTAACGTAAAAAGTCTTCTAGGGCCTCTTTCATCCATTCTATATATATATATATATATATATATATATATATATATATATATAACGGGTTGTCATCTAGTTAGGTTATAATTAAATAGCCCAATCCGATCGTCAAATCGACGATCCGCTCTGGCCATCTTGTTCCACACATAGAGTGATCTATGTGTGTAAAATTTTGATCGATATGATGCATTACAGGTGATGGCTCAAGCATTTAAAAATTGGACGGTTGTTAAACACAATAAAAATGTCATATATTTAGGACACTCGATCGAAGACATAGACGGTGTCAAAATGATTAAAATTTTATACACATAGATCACTCTATGTGTAGAACAACTTGACCGAAGCGGATCGTCGATTTGACGATCGGATTAGGCTATGTAATAGGCTAACTGACGGTTTAATATCAGCTGGTTAGCTGATAACCCGTTCCCCCCTCTCTCTACACACACACACTAGATTTTTTGCACGTTCCATGGACGTGGTTTGTTATCTTCTTGCAAATATAAAATATTATTTCACATATCACTTTTACACAAAACACAAATTCAAATAAAAAATTTACTAAATAAAATAGTATTTATATTTATGTTTATAATAATATATAATAAATAGAATCAGGGATAACAAGGTATCTATCATCTGCAAAAAGTAAAAATTTAATTAGCAATTAATGGATTAAATAAGAGTAATCTATCTGGCTTATGCAACAATAGGGCTCATATATTCTGAATTATACAAAAAAATAGAAAGATGCAAACTTTTACAAAAAAGATAAATAAACAACACATATATAAAAATATATCAGAGTTATGTAAAAAATAAAGGCAAATAAAAAATTTATTCAATAAAAATTCTAATAATTATTACCATAATCAGATTAGTGTAATTCTGCTTAGCTTGTGCAAAAACTACCTTCATATCATCTGAAAAAATTATAAAATAAGAAAAGATAAATTAAACACTGAATCTTTTCTAAGAACAGTGTGAAAATTTTGCAATAATAAAAAATATAGAAATAAATAATCACGTGTAATTAAAAAGAAAACATTATTGATCATATGTAAATTAAAATATAGAGAGAGGAGAGATGATAAGTGTTTATATAGCATATGAGTTTGTTTGAATAAACAAAACAAAATTTGTAGATATATTATAGATATAGGAAAATATGTAAATTGAATCTTATGTAAGCCAAATAATTCAAAATAAACTAATAATATTAAACTTTATTTCTAATTTTAAAGGATTCAAAAATAAAAATTTAGCTTAATCATAACTTAAAGGTAAAATAAAATGAATTTTCATTTAAGAGTACTTTAAATATAGACGAGGATAAGTGTAGAAATAAATAGATTATAAATAAGAGAAAATAAATAAATTTTATATTTATTTATTAAAAAAATATTTTTCAATAATATTGTAAATAAATCTTGGTTTGCTTTTTATATATACATAAGAAAAGTAAAGGATAAAAATATTAACTCATAACTCAATTTATATTTAAATAAACTACTTTATAAAAATAGATTCTGAGTTTGAAATTTGAAACAATTGATATTGTTGGATATATGTATGCCCTAGAGGCCATTAGGAAATAGTGTATGTACTGATGTGTGTGTGTGTATTCAGAGGACAGTCTTGCTCGACATGATAGTATGCTATCTGGTTTCACTTTATCATATGTTCACTTGATCATGTTTATATTCATTTGGGACATGTTGATAAAGCCCTAAGGATATTGGCTTGACTACTGGGATTATGATGCGGACATACTAGTGGGACATCTGTAGTTTATAAGCATATCCTTGAAATATTCCTAGTCGTAGGTATATCGAGACAGGGCATCGATATTCCAGTGTAGACTAGCGTATACCATTCTTGTTCCATATGATGGGCGATGGATGATCCCATATCCGTCTGGTGTGTTGACACCAAAGATAGTATACGGGTGCTCAGTGAGACTGGGTACACTGAACGGACTGACCGAGAACTCCTATGTGGTATTATATCATACGTCGGATAGCAGTTCTCAGGTGACAATGGTACAGGTTAGTCTGTAGATCCGAGATCGTCATAGAGTTAGCTCAGCAGCTACCCTGCTCAGCTATCCCCGGCTAGTAGCTTCCTACCGCGACCGACAGGGATCACAAAGCCCTCCTTAGAGGTAGCTCAGCAGCTATCCTGCTCGGATACCCCCGACTGGTAGCTTCCTACCATGACCGACAGGGATCACAAAGCCCTCCCAGAGGCAGTCGAGCTCGAGGATCCCTCACTCGGCTATCCTTCAGGACAAAAGCCCTCGACAAGAGGAACCAGGCAGTAACCCTGCCCGACCAAGGGTCCTTAGTAGGCTTCTTACATCCCCTCCCACGCTAAGGACCAAAGTCCTCCCAGAGGCAGTCGAGTCCTTGCTTGGCTATCCCCGGCTGGTAGCTTCCTACCACAACCGACAGGGATCAAAGTCCTCGCCAAGAGGCACTGGGCAGTAACCCTGCTCGGTCCCCGTCCTGAAGGATCAAAGCCCTCACATGAGGCAACCGAGCAGCTACCCTGCTCGGTCTTCTCCGGCTGGTAGCTCCCTACCCACGACGCCAAGGATCGAAGCCCTCGCAAGAGGCATCCGAGCGGCTGCCCCGCTCGGTCATCCCAGGCTAGTAGTTGCCTACCCGCGATGCCAGAAATCAAAGCCCTCGCTAAGAGGCGACCGCGCAGCTTCATTTCCCGGTCAACCTTAGTTGGCTTCTTACAGCCCCTACAACACTATAGACCAAAGTGCTCCCAGAGGCAGTCGAGTCCTCGCTTGGCTATCCCCGGATGGTAGCTTCCTACTACAACCGACGGGGATCAAAGTCCTCGCAAGAGGCAACCGAGCAGCTACCCTGCTCGGTCATCCCAGGCTGGTAGTTGCTTGCCCTCGACGCCAGAGATCAAAGCCCTCGCCAGGAGGCTACCGCGCAGCTTCGCTGCCCGGTCATCCTTAGTGGGCTTCTTACAGCCCCCACCAACACAGAGGATCTGAGGCCCCAAAAAGGGGCAGCAAGTCTATCCAAGTCTAAGCGATCCCCCTCGACTTCGGGGCCATGGAGATGCCTCCTCGGCAGTACTTGACAAGTGATCAAAATCAACTTGACGAACAATCGCTAGACAGATAGCTGATCCAAAAGTGCAAGCAGAGATATTTTGCAAACATTCTTCACACACAGAAGATAAAATGCAAACCGATGAGACAAAAATTTTTTATTACCAAAGGAAAAGTTTTTACAAAGGGTATTCTGGGCTCCCCAGCCTTACAAACTGCACGGAGGCTTACTAAGAGGAACGAGGAAATATCAAAAAAGTCCTAAGTCGCATACCCCCCTATGTGCTTCGGTCCCCTCATCGCTAGCATCACGGCCTGCCGGGGGCTTCACCACCGGAGGTTTCGCCACCAGGGGCGCGCCTCGCTCCCCTCGCCATTGTCTGCCGGAGACCTCGCCACCGGAAGTGGGACCCGAGCTCGGAGCTCTCCATCGGCGAACTCGGGAAGCTGCTCCTTCACGGCGTCCAGAGCCTTATTCCACGCAACGGCCGAATACTCCCCAAGCTCGGCGTAAAACTGCTCTGACACCTTATAATTGGCCACATCTTTCCTAGCCCGAATCTCTGCAGTCTGGGCCTCCAGGAGCACCGCCTCAGCATCCCCCCTGCTGGCGTCCCTCTCCTTCTCTATGGCTACGAAGCATTCGGCCATATCTGCCAGCTTCCTCTCGGCGACCCGGAGGGATGCACTCAGGCAACGATGGACGCCCCGAGTCGCCGAATTGGAAAGTTCTGCAGCCTCCGCACGGGCTGCCAGGACGTCGGCCCTTGCCCTCTCCAGACGCAGGTCACACCGCAAGACCTCGACCTTCGAGGGAAATGCTTCTACTGGACTCGGTGCATGGAACGCACCCTCGGCCTCCATACGAGTAGCAAGGGCGCAATGTTGAAGGACCTGACGAGAAGTGGATGAGAAACTTGGAGGCGCTCGAACCGAAGAAAAGAATACCAAAAAAACTACGCGAAGAGAAGTTCGTACCTGGACCTCCCCTTGGGCCATGGCCTCCAGTTGGGCCCTCAGGGTGCCATGCCGAAGCTTTCCCCCGGCCGACTCTTCCATCCTGGCGAGCAGGCCGGCAGCAACGGAAAGCCCAGACAGGACCATGAAGACGGCGCCGCCCTCTTGCACGGAAATCCCCTCAGGAACCCTCTACGACGATGAGCAAGAAACTGTCCTTTTTCTTTTAAAGGGGGCCCCATCTTCGCCCTCCCCTCCGTCTCCTGTCTGGGGCTCGAATGACCGTGGACGTCTCTGGCTTCCGCCAAAACCATCACCAAACGCCGTCGACAAAGCGATCGGTGGCGCCGTTGCCGGGGAAACGCTCGACGCAAGGCATGAGCCAGCCAGAGGCATGGCCGCACCGCTGGCCTCCCTCTGGAACGAGTGACCCAAAGAGTGGGAACGAACCCTGTATCCGGAAGGAGAAAAGCACCGAGCAGTCAAGGCTTAGGAAGAAGGAAATTTGAAAGGGTAGGGACCCTGGAGTGGGTCCCACCCCTATTTATTGCTGCAAGCGACCTCATCCAACGGCGCCCGTCATCTCCCGCCAAAACGCCTCCTCATGTCCAGCGGTTCCGGTCGCTCTACGTGTCGTTCCCGCACTGGGCCGCATCCCATCAGACACCGCAGGCCCACATACGTCGCGTCGGCCAACCGACGCTTGATATGTGGATCGTCGCTTCAGTGGCAGAATGCGCGAACTGGCACACCTTCCTTGAATGCGGAGATCTCACCCTGATTCACTGACAGAAAAGACAGCCGACAGCCGAGGGACGCGTCCCGATGAAACCTTGGGAGGGAGCTCACCCCGGGCAGCCCGACAGTCCACTCCTGACCCGACCTGCTAGCTGGTCGGGACAGGAGTGGGGGGCTAATGATGATGCCCAATGTTGGGGATCTCCAGGATCACGACACGTGGCAGATGACGTGTCCAAGAACTCAGAAGAAAGGTCCCACAGGGACCGACCCGGCCACCCATGTATCCGACCAGCAAGCCCTTGCCGGCTCTCTTCAGAGCCCCCTTTGAAATCGGCCTCCTCGGCCACACAACTCGTATCGAGCCTCCGCAAGACCAAGACTCTTCGGCCCTTTTTCGCTTGTCCCGAGCTCCCCTCCCGAGGCCGTATTCCTCAGTTCTCCGACCGGCTCCACCACTCGCAGGCGTAACCGCCGCTCCGCGAATCTCGCCATGCGCAGATTCTCTGCTAGCATCATCCCACGTTCCACGCCATCGCGATCTCCATTAATGGGCGATCCTCTCTTCACGCAGGCGTGACGTCGGGAGCGTAACTGCCGGCGAGATCTTCGCGCCTGCTGCTGCATGCCGCTGCCGCTATAAAACCCCCCATCACAGAGGGGTCAAGTAAGCCATTCTTATCCCACTTAGCCGTTACTCTGCTCGGATCTAGTGCTAACTTGATCGTCGGAGGGTCCTCGGTGGTACCAAACCACCCTGGGACTTCTTTGCAGGTACTCGGTGCTAAATTTCTCAAATCACCAATCTCCTCAAACCCATTGAGACCCACACGCAACAGGAGATCACCTCCAAAATCCACCAGGAGATTGACGGAAGACAACATCTGACGGAGATCCGAAAAGGAATTCCATCATATGCTGATATGTGTGGGGGCCTGATTAAATACGAGTATGAGATACCATATTGTAATCTGACAGCTATTTGTTATCAGTTAGGTTATTTGTGATATAACCGGATTATTGAATCAAGTGTTGATTTGATAATGTGATATACAGATAAATGATATTAGTCGGTTATATGTGATATAACCGGATTATTGAATCAAGTGTTGATTTAATAATATGATATATATATATATATATATTTATATTTGATATAATTATATATTAACTAATATTATAGCTCACTAATTATTCTTCATAATATGTATATGTATGTATGTATATGTACATATACATACATATATAG
This sequence comes from Agapanthus africanus, assembly GCA_030015575.1. Taxonomy (NCBI): domain Eukaryota; kingdom Viridiplantae; phylum Streptophyta; class Magnoliopsida; order Asparagales; family Amaryllidaceae; genus Agapanthus; species Agapanthus africanus. The sequence goes on from JASDDO010000008.1 coordinate 364,524,731, forward strand.
ATACATATACACACACACACACACACATATATATATATATATATATATATATATACATATATATATATATACATACATGCATACATACATATATATACATATATACATACATATATATATATATATATATATATATATATATATATATATATATATATATATATATATATATATATATATATATATATATATATATACACACACACACATATGAAGCATGGCATGGAATTTCTATTTTTGGAAAATGGGGAGATTTTGGAGGAATGGGTATAGTATGGCTTGCTCATTATTTTATTAGCCATTCTTCACTATTGAAGCATGGCTTAATAAAAGTATAATGTTTTATTTGGATGGTTCAATAAGTGTATGGATGAGGCAAGCCATTATAGACCTTAGTTCATTTTTCTTACATGAGAGCTCATGTGATGAGCTGCTCTCTAGCTCTCTCCATCTTCTTCACCTCCACCTCCAAGCTCAATCCTTCACATGAGTTGTGAACCCTTAAGCTTGTGAGAACCCTAGTGAGCAAACAACGTCCCTACTTCACCATCCTACACTAGATTAGCGCTTTGGTGTAGTGTGTTTACTTCACTAAAGAGTTTAGTGAAGAGATAGCTTGGATTAGCGGACTTCGGGTGGATCATTTTTGGCACGAAGGTCATCGAAGCAAGTTCGTTCAACCTTCAAGTGGAGCATAGTGGAGCCGCGTAGACTACAACCCAGAGCTTTAGAAGAGAAGAACACGGTCTACAAAGGTTGTAGACATCCATCTCTTAGTGTAAAGTTTATGATATCAAGTTAAACCCTAATCATCTAGTTTAAGATCTTGGTTAGTGTAGATTAGCACCACTAATTTTTAAAAAATGGCATGCTTGATGCTAGTAAAACCCAGTGGTGGAGCTAACACACACTTTCATGGTATCAGAGTCAAAGCTAGAAGATTATACGATGTATATAGAATCACAAAACTGAAACAACTCCGAAATTGCAACCCGAAACCCCAAGTCTCTGATGTTTTTAAAATGGACTCTAAATTTTTTTTAAATAGCTGTAGAATGTTATATGTGATATAACTAGAACACTGGAAAAAAAAAAACGAGACCAAAATTCCTAAGTCAACCGTGGGAGATCGAACATTTGACCAGCGTCGTCGGCCCCCCATGCTCTATTTGTCTTGTATATGTTTGGTGTTCTGGTCTGTAGATTTTGGGGTTTCAGATCATGTTTGATTAGTCCAAAATTGCATGTGATGTTAATTTTGTTAAAAGGCTAATTCAGAGTGTTTCGTAGTCGTAATTTTAATATCGTTTCGGGTTTAAGTTTGATATGTGATACAGTAGTTGAAATCCACATTAAATTAGTTTTGTGAAAACTAGTTTGTTTGTAAATCTAGCAAGTTAGTCTCTATTGATCGATTGCCACGAAGTTTCGATTCGGATCGAAACTCCGTCGCAATCGCGTATCGTACGTGAATACTCGCCGGATAACTTTACTAGGTAGCCACGCCCTATAGTCCCGACCAAGTGACCTTAGGAGAACCCCGTTGCCAAAAGAATCCACTCGGGTGCTCGCGGCCATGGTGTTCCGCCTAAGTGCACTTGGTCGACGGCATCGGGGATGCGGCCATCTGCTAAAGTTCCTGACGAGTATTCGATTGGGTAGTCGGGAATCTTGTTTAATTACCTGACTACGTTATTGAAAAGTGTTTTCGATATGAGACTAAAATGCAAGGTTTATAGGGTTAGGCATGAAATTCGGAATATGAGATATTCCGGGTTTATGATGTCTAAGGATATGCGGATTCTAATTATTGTAGTTTTTTATTTTCTTTTCTGCGACCGTAAGTGTAATATGTGGGGTATCCCAAATCTCGTTGCTATATGTCAACGGAATTTGGGATACGCGTATTTATTTACGTTGATGACATGTGATGTTATTTGTTGCTGTGATATGTTATATTGGATCATCGTGAATAAATAGCCAGGGGTTTTATGTGAGATGAGAGTTTTACAATTTTCATTCATGTAAAATTTGTATGTAATATTCTTTTATTGGAACACTTCCGGGTTGAGGATGATGTCACCATTAATGTATATTATTTACTTTTTCGTATTAGGATAGACCCAAGGCAGGGAGCATAAGTAACCGGGTTCTGGAGTCCAGTGGGAGACCATCTCGAGGAGTCGAGACCGGGTCTCCTAACTCTAGAATTGGCAGGGTTGCTTGCCTCTCTCGTAGGGGTCTAGAGATGTGGGATTGGATATTCATCACGACCGTGGAATCCGTGTTTTTCATTATTGGCTTAATTTAAAATATGGACCTCCTAATATATCTAATATTTCATATGTTGACTTCTACTGCTTGGTTCTGTGATGTGATCATATAACTGGTGTAACATTTTAGAAAATAAAATATTATTTTTGGGAATTTAGATAATTAAATAACGAATTATTATAAATATTTTAAGGTATGGAGATTAGTTTTAATGAAAGGGGTATAATTATATACCGATAGTTTGGAAAATATTTGGAAAATTAATAGGAACTATTGATTTTGAAAGAAATTATGAGAATTGAGCATTCATAGATTTTCTTATAATTAATTGTATTCTATGTTAATGCTAAACTTGATTAATTTTCACTAATCTTGTATTAATCTCGATTATGCATAATGGCATGCAGCAAAGTATGTTACAAACCTTATTACACTTTTATGTGACCATGGTTTCATTTGCAATTAAATGGTTTTTGATTTTGATTCAAAAAAAAAGAAAAGAATTTTAAAAAGTGACATGGGGAGGGAATATGGGTGTATGGGCATGTGAGGGGAGAGAGAGAGAAGGAGAGGGGCTTTTTGACTATGATTCATCACATTTCCTTCTTCACTTCTCTCTTCATTTTCCTCTTCCTCATTCTCCACCTCCTCTTCCACCACTTATCACCCCCAAAACTTAACCAAAAACCAAGCACCCCTTCATAAAAATTGACCACAACCTTCTTTCAAGCTCGATGGTAGGACCAAGTGGAGATTTTGAAGACTTTGAGCAACTCAAGAAAAATTCTTGAGTTGCCAAATGATGTATAATTTCACACCCTTAGTTAAGATGCTAGCTTCCTTTGTATCCTATAGTGTTTAGAGTTAAATTTGTGTAGTTTAGCAATGTCGGAAAATTCCAAGATGAGGTTTTAGGGAAATTGTGGAGTTGTAAAGGTGTATTTGAGGTTTAGTCATGACTACAACCCATCTAGTGTCAATTTTGGACCAACACTTAGTGTAGAAAACCCAAAACTTGAGTTTAGATATTTCAAATGTCAGTTTTGTGGAAATATTGGGGACTACAGGATATCTGGAGCAATCTGAGACCCTTTTAGGATAATCAAACAACCCCAGAGACTTAATTAGAACCCTAGAGGACCACCACCCAAATTCAAGTCAAAAATTCCCTAGTCTGGCCGGCCACACCGGTCATTGTGGACTTCTCACCGGGTCATTGGTGGGTATTGGTATTAAGGATGGGTCTGTAGCTCAATTACCTCATAAACTATCCCTTGTATTGTTTGTTTAGCCCCAAATTACCTGAGTCAAAATCTGGAGCTAGTTTTCTAAGTTGTTGTTTTATGTTTTATGGATTTTAATAACCTGAGTTTTGATATTGTGTTTTATCTCGATCGATTGGCGTTTGTATGTCGATGTCGAGAGTTGTTGGTTATTCTTGCACGCAAAGACCATAGGTTCTAACCTATGTGTGTTTCGTGTGCCGTTTTAGTTTTCGTATTCGATTCGTGTTACGATATAACGTATTGGAAACTCTAGGTACCCCGCGTGGACATCGTATGACAAGGGAGAGCGTGGCATCATTGACTTTGGCAAGCGAGGATCAAGGTGAGTAGATGTATATCTACTCACTTTTTAGCTAAATATATACATCCTATTTTTAACATACATGATTAACCAAGGCGCGGTCAACCGGTCGCTGCAATTAGGAGAAAGAGAAGAAACACTTTAGCTAAATGTAACCAAGGCACGATCAACTGGTCGCTGCAATTAGGAGAAAGAGAAGAAACACTTTAGCATGATACTCTTGCAAGTTTAGATTGGTTTTTAATTTATCTAAACAGGATGGCTCCCACTGTTTCTTGAATCTCTCCTCAAAGCATAAAAGAAGAATTAGTAAGGATTAATCTCACCGTACAATACTTGCTTAACCTTTCAGCCAGGCTAGTGTAGGTTCTTCAAGGGAGGTTTTACGAGGCTTTTGCGAAGTTCCTTAATTAAATAACCTCTTTTCCCTGGAGGCGTAGCCCCGCTAACACCGTTCTAGACACCTACTTGGTTTATAGCATTGATCGTTAAGTGAAACATCTCCCGAGGAGTAGCACTCATAGTAGGATCGGGATCCAAATATCATTGTGTGATAATCCTGAAGGAATCCTACCAACATTATCACACTCCAAATGGTATGCAACACCAGCATGTTTCAGTTTTCTTAGAAACTCCCGATGTGGAATTTTGCCCCTGCTCTTATGACCTTAACGAAGGCCAACAAATCATAAGTCACATGTCAAGTTCTACCCATCATTGTCCAAGTTAATTTGAACCCACCCGTATATACCCTTGATGAAGGCCAACAAAGTAATACGATTGTTCCAAACCAACGTATCTATCTATGCAACATATGAATATTCAGCAGCTACTAATCACTATGCCTTGGCGAAGGTCAACAAACATAGCTTGAATATTACTGAACATTTAAATGAAATGATAGAGGGCTACGAATGGTTTTGGTGAAAACGTGAACGTAGTGAACTTGATATAATCGAAGGAACTGTTGGGCTTCCCTTACACCTAGTCTAGGGTTTGGTAGCATCACTCATGCCATTTTAAAATTTAGAGAGGTGCAAAGCAAGCAAACAAAGAATCATGCTAGAATTTCTAGGGTAACAAGTTTGTATCACTTACAAATAAGTAAAGAGATAGGGATTACAACCTTTGTAGTCCGTTCCTTCACTTCATAAGCTCCGTGTTGAGGTCCCTTCGCTGCGATCATCAAGAACTCCGACTCTCGTGAGGCTCCAAGAGGTGAATGATGCATCTTGCTTGAAGTCTTCATGATCTAAGATGATCTACCTTAAAGAATCTCTAACCCAAGCTTACACTATACTAAACAACTTATTAGAGAAGTGAACACCCTAATCTAAGTGACTAGAATAGATGAGGATGATGAAGTAGGAATTTTGCTCTCTTTTGTTTTCAATTTCTCACTCAATATCATCACAAATCAAAAAGCAAGTGAAGGTTTTTCAAGAGCTCAAGGAAGAAGAAGGAGGAGAAAAATGAAGCTAATTCCTTTTGTGATGAATAATGAATTATTGTTGTGGTTACTTATTCAACCATGAGTTAAGCATGAAGGGTTTTAACTCATGTAGGGAATAAACTAGAGCTAATGGTTTGGATTGGGTTAACAAATATCTACACAAAAGAACAAAGCTAAAGACCAAGTCAATGCTTCATGAAGCTTCATGCAAAAGCTAACCCTAATCCAAACCCTAACTAAGTTTACATCCTAAATCATGGTGGCATTTGTAACCTTAACTTGTTACAATAATATATATCACATATATATTATGTTTTGTAACAAAAGAAAATAATACAATTAACATATATCGCACATATATCAATGTATTATCCCGTGAGAAAATGAATCAATAAAGCGAGCTTATATTAGTTAACGTAATGTAATATATCACATATATAATTATACATTAAATTATCGAATCAACACTTGATCCGATAATCCGGCTATAATACATATAACCGACTAATATAACATGTACCAATTAATCGAATCAACACTTGATCCGATGACCCGGCTATATCACATATACCCGGCCGATATCATATATCGCTAGAATAGAATACGGTATCTCATATCGAATTATTCTCGGTCCCGCACATATCACATATGTGCTCCTACTCCATTTTGCCTGAGCCAGGAAACCTTTGTGTAGGACTCTAAAGAATCGTCAATACGCCGGCAGTAGGTGATGATCATATCAAACACCCACAAACTGCAAGCGGTTAGCTAAATGTAACAGCCACCCAGGTATTGAGCGATCAGAAGATCAACAAGCAAGCATGTACATTCTCCTGTGAATCCAATCAGTAACACTACCGTACAGTCCGATCTCTTCGTCTGATATGTCGCATATCCAGTCTAGGGGTGGTAAACGTCAGACCCCAGTAACCGATAAATCGTGTCAATGTGAGGCCCATAACAGCTCGAGAAACCACTGATAATTCTTACCAGTAGCACTCCATATCAGCCCTGGCTAGGGACTTCCAGTTATAGCCAATCGAATACAGCACAATATCAACTTCCTATACCGGGGGAGACGAAACCCCTCCTATCGCTCATTGCCTCCATATGATTCGGGACTATACCCAAAAGCCACCATTTTGCACGCCCTCTTGAACGTGGTAAGGTGGAAATCAAAGCACAGTGGGAATCACACAAGACTCTATGACGATCTCAGGTCTACAGACTAACCTGTACTAGTGTCACCGGAGAACTGCTATCTGACGATTGGTATAATACCATCTAGGAGTTCTCGGCGAGTCCGTTCAGTGTACCCAGTCTCCACTGAGCACCCGTACACCATTTTTGATGTCAAACACCGATGGATATGGGATCATCCATCGCCCATCCTATGGGTCAAGATGCGTATACACTAGTCTACTCTGGAGTATCGATGCCCTGTCTCGATACTCCCTCGACTAGGAACAGTTATAGGATGTACTCTTAGACTATCCTGGCCCCACTAGTATGATCTGCATCATAGTCCTAGTAGTCGGGTACATATCCTAAGGGCTTTGTCAACATGTGAGAGTAAGACAGTAAACTAATACAAGTCAATATGTTAAGACAAAGTGAAACCAAATAGCATACTATCATGTCGAGCAAGAAAGTCCTCTATATATATATCCAAGCATCCACTATAATATACATCATATGTACAACAATGGCCTCTGGGCATATATATAACTAATAATCTACCACTTGCCCTAAGGCCAGTTGTTGTAGTATTTCATACCCAACATCCCGAAGAGTCTCTCAAATTGTATCTGGGGAATGGCCTTCGTGAGTGGATCTGCAGTGTTGTCCTTCGTATCAACTCTCCTGACCTTGATCTCTTGGCGATCAACTATCTCCTGGATCAGGTGATACTACCTCAGAATATGTATGGACTTCTGATGGGACCTGGGTTCCAAGACCAAAGCCACAGCTCCATTGTTATCACAATACAAAGGTATTAGATGCTCAATGGAAGGAACCACACCAAGTTCAGTGATGAACTTATTCATCCGGAGAGCCTCTTTGGCAGCATCGTTGGCAGCGATGTATTCAGCCTCCATCGTTGAGTCTGCTACGGTTTCTTGCTTGGAACTCTTCCAACAAACCGCCCCTCCATTGAGCGTAAAGACAAATCCCAAGACCGACTTAGAGTCGTCCTTATCACTCTGGAAGCTCGAATTGGTAAAGGACTCCACTTGGAGTTCACCATTACCATACACCAAGAATATCTCTTTAGTCCTTCTCAAGTACTTGAGAATGTTCTTCATAGCTGTCCAGTGATTCTCTCCTGGATCTGCTTGATATCTACTCACTACACTTAGTGAGTATGCTACACCGGGTCTGGTACATAGCATCGCGTACATGATAGAGCCTACTGCCGAAGCATAGGGTATCCCTTGCATGCGAGCTCTCTCCAAATCAGTCTTGGGAGACATCTCTTTGGAGAGAGTGAGTCCAGAGATCGTGGGTTGGTTCCCACGCTTAGATTCTTCCATACTAAACCTCTTTAGTATGGTGTCAATGTACCTGGATTGGGACAATCCCAGTATTCGTTTGGATCTATCTCTATAGATCTTAATGCCCAAAATGCAGGAGCCACCACCTAGATCTTTCATTGAGAATCTATGTGATAAGAAGAGCTTGACCGAGTGCAGCATAGGAACATCATTTCCTATTAAGAGGATGTCATCCACGTATAATACGAAGAAGACGACCTTACTCCCTGCAACCTTCTTGTATATACAAGGTTCATCTACGTTCTTGATGAAGTCAAACTCTTCGACTACAACATCAAAACAGATGTTCCAACTCCGCGATGCCTTCTTTAACCCGTAGATGGATTTAAGCAGCTAGCACGCCTTTCCGCTGCTCCCACTATCTACGAAGCCCTCTGGCTGAATCATGTACACGCACTCCTCTAAATCACCATTTAGAAAGGCGGTCTTAACATCCATTTGCCAGATTTCGTAGTCATGGTATGCAGCAATGGCACGTAAGATCCGGATGGACTTAAGTATAGCCACTGGAGAAAAGGTTTCGTCATAATCCACACCTGGTCGTTGACTAAAACCCTTTACAACAAGTCTAGCTTTGAAAGTCTCCACCTTTCCATCTACACCAAGTTTCTTCTTAAAGATCCACTTGCTCCCAATGGGTTTTACCCCTTCAGGAGCAACTTCCAAAGTCCATACTTTGTTGGTGTACATGGATTCCATCTTAGATCGCATTACATCCAGCCACTTCACAGAGTCACCACTCGTGATGGCCTGCTCGAAGCTAGTCGGGTCATCATCTTCCATGATGCAATCCTTGCTTCCACCGTCAATGAGAAAACCGTAGTATCTCTCAGGTGGATGAGGAACCCTACTAGATCGGCAGAGAGGCTGTGGTTCATCAGGAACTACTGAATCCTCTGGTTCCACCAAATCTTCTATCGTAGTTTGTGTTGCTGGAACTTCTTCCAGTTCTACATCATTGCCACAGATTTCTTTCATGAGAAAACTCTTTTCCAAGAAAGTGGCATGTCGAGAAACAAACACTTTTTGTTCCTCGGAATGGTAGAAGATATACCCTCATGAATGCTTGGGATATCCAATAAACTTACACAGAACAGACCTTGCCTCGAGCTTGTCCGGATTTTGTGTTTTCACATAGGCCGGACAACCCCATATCTGAATAAAATTTAGACATGGCCTCTTCCCATTCCGTATCTCATATGGAGTGGTAGGCACTGATTTGGTGGGAACTCTATTCAATAGATATGCTGCTGTCTCAAGCGCATACCCCCAGAAGGAAATAGGTAACTCAGCAGTGCTCATCATGGAGCGCACCATATCTAATAGAGTGCGATTCCTCCGCTCTGATACACCGTTGTGTTGTGGTGTATAGGGAGGAGTAAGCTGAGAGAGAATCCCATTCTCTTTTAGATAATCCAGGAACTCATTGCTCAAGTATTCTCCTCCTCGATCTGATCGAAGGATCTTAATACTTTTGCCCGTTTGGTTCTCTACTTCGTGCTTATATTCTCTGAATTTCTCAAAAGCTTCAGACTTGTGTTTCAACAGGAACACATGTCCGTATCTTGAGAGATCGTCAGTGAATGTAATGAATGTTAGTTATATGTATGCCCTAGAGGCCATTACTGTACATACGATGTATATTGTAGTGGATGCTAGGACATATATAGGGAGGACTTTCTTGCTCGACATGATAGTATGCTATCTGGTTGTACTTTATCTTAACATGTACTCAGATTGTCTCTATGTTACATGTTGATAAAGCCCTTAGGATATGTACTCGGCTACTGGGACTATGATGAGATCATACTAGTGGGGCCACGGTAGTCGACGAGTACATCCTATAACTGTTCCTAGTCGAGGGTGTATCGAGACAGGGCATCGATACACCAGAGTAGACTAGCGTATACGCATCTTGACCCATATGATGGGCGATGGATGATCCCATATCCATCGGTGTTTGACATCAAGGATGGTGTACGGGTGCTCAGTGGAGACTGGGTACACTGGACGGACTCGCCGAGAACTCCCAGATGGTATTATACCATACGTCAGATGGCAGTTCTCCGGTGACACTGGTACAGAGTAGTCTGTTGACCCGAGATCGTCATAGAGTCTTGTGTGATTCCCACTGTGCTTTGATTTCCATCATACCACGTCCAAGAGGGCGTGCAAAAAGGTGGCTTTTGGGTACAGTCCCGAATCACATGGAGGCAATGAGCGATAGGAGGGGATTCGTCTCTCCCGGTATAGGGAGTTGATGTTGTGCTGTGTTCGATTGGCTATAACCGGAAATCCCTGGCCAGGGTTGCTGAGATTTACTGGTAAGTGTTATCAGTAGTTTCTCGAACTGTTATAGACCTCATATCGACACGACTTATCGAGCTACTGGGGTCTGACGTTTACCACCCCTAGGCGAGATATGCAACATATCAGACGACGAGACCGGACTGTACGGGAGTGTTACTGTTTGGATTCACAGGAGAATGTACATGCTTGCTTGTTGATCTTCTGAGCGCTCAATACCTGGGTAGCTGTTACGTTTAGCTGACCGCTTGCAGCTTGTGGGTGTTTGATATGATCATCACCTACTGCCGGCGTATTGACGATTCTTTAGAGTCCTACACAGAGGTTTCTTAACTCAGGCAAAACGGAGTAGGAGCACATATGTGATATGTGCGGGACCGAGGATAATACGATATGAGATACCGTATTCTATTCTCACGATATTTGATATCAGCCGGGTCATCGGATCAAGTGTTGATTCGATGAATCGGTACGGATAAATATTAGTCGGTTATATGCGATATAGCCGGATTGTCGGATCAAGTGTTGATTCGATAATTTAATGTATAATAATATATTTGATATATTAAATTGCATTAACTAATATTAGCTCACTAAAAGATTCTTTTTCTCACTCGGGTAATACATTGATATATATGCGATATATGTTAAATGTATTATTTTATTTGGTTACAATAAATATTATATATGTGATATATAATATTGTAACATGATATGATAAATAATGCAACTTGTTTAGTAGAGATTAAACATGGTTAGGGTTTGATTAGGGTTAAGGCTTTCTAGAAGTTTCTAGAAGTTTTCTTTCTTTGTCTTTGTTAAGATATTATGCTAGATATTTCCTTAACCCTAACCAAACCTTTAACCTTAGTCAAATCTCTACAAGGGTTTGTTTGACCATGGTTACATTATTCATCATATCATTTCTTTTCCTATTCATCACAAAAGGAATTCTAATTGTTCATCTTCTTTCCTTCATTCTTTCATGAAAAAGCTTGCTTGATTTTTCCAAAGTGATGAATAAATATGAGAAAAAGATAAATAAAGAGAGCAAAAATCCTACTTCATCATCCTCATCTTCTCTTGCCATTTAGATGAGGGTGTTCACATCATTTCATGAGTGTTAGCTTGTGTTAAAGAAACTTCAAGGTAGATCATCTTAGTATCGAAGATCGGAAGCAAAGGTTGCATCTTTCTCTTTGTGGAACCTCTCGAAAGCCCGGAACCCGATGATCGCAGCGAAGGGACCACAACACGGAGCATATGAAGTGAAGGACCGGATCTACAAAGGTTGTAATCCCTCTCACTTAGTGTTAAAGTGTTTAACATGCTAGTTTTCGCCTAATCTCTAGTTTAAAGTTCCGTATTCGGGTTGTTCGGCACGGCTAAATTTTAAATCGGGCATGGTTGATGCCTCGTAGACCCTTGTGCGCGTGCCTAGCAACCCTACAGTAGTATCAGAGCCAAGCTAGAGCTTTAGGCGAAGTCTAGACGAAGTTTAAAGTCCGATCGAACCCGAAACCCCGACTCCAAAATGCTCTCTGGAAATTTTCTGAAAATTTGGATTTTTGTCAATTAAAAATTTCTAAAAAATTCAGCAGGGTCTTATTAGAATTACTGTAAAATTCGAGGGGCTAATTCGTCAAAAGTGCGGCGGAACCGCGGCAGAAGCCTGGCTTCTGCGGCGGTTCCGCGGCCATTTGATGACGTCACCCCTCCTATTTTGCACAGTAATTCCTACTATACAGTGCTGAGTTCTTTGGGAATTTTTAATTTTTATTCTACAGTTGAGTTTTCTGGGGTTGTTTTGGGGATTCGATGTTTCGATCGGAGTATTAGATTTTGTCTATGTGGCTTTCCGGATAAATTTAAGAAACTGTTAAAAAGTTCGAACGGATATCAATAACTCACTTTTTCCCCTGTCGGAAATTTTTTCAAAAGTAGGATTTTTTCTCGTGTTTAAGAATGTTCTAAGTCGTGCAAGTAACTCGGTGGACCCTCTAGAAGACAACAAACCTTAACTCGATTATGTGACCGTCTTGAACTGCCTTTTGAACCTTAGGGTTGGGGCAGTACGGCATGCCACATGTGAGGCGTTGGCTTGACCCTTCTACGGCTGGACCATTGGTACTGTGGCATGTAATGGATGTTTTTAAACTGATTTCAAGTGTTGAGATATATTGGGGAAATCTTGGGTGCTTGGTGATTCGATCGGAAAGTTTAACCTTTTCTATTTATCTGGAATGTGATACAATATTTGGAATCCACAGGTAGTTATGAGATAACTAATTTGAATATTATAAACATAGCAGTTTAGTCTCAGATGATCGGTTGCCACGGAATTTTGATGTGATCAAAAGTCCGTCGCAATCACGTAGCGTACGCGGATACTCGCTGGGTAAACTTAATAGACAGCCTCACTCCATAGCCCTGACCAAGTGACTGTAGGAGAACCCCGTCGCCGAAAGCATCCGTTCGGGTGCTCGCGGCAGCGGTGTTCCGCCTTAGTGCACTTCGTCGACGGCATCTGGGGGTGCAGCCGTCTACTAAAGTTTGCGACGAGCATTCGATCAGGACGTCGGGAATCTTGTTGAATTGCCCGACTTGATATTGAAAAGTGTTTTCGATAATGAGAATAAAATGCAGGGTTTATAATTGTTAGGCATGAGATGTCTAAGAAATTCATTTGGTTAGGCATGCGATATCTAAGGAGGTTGCGGATTCCAACTGTTGTAGTTTTACACTTTCTTTTCTGTGACCGTAAGCGTAGATGTAGTGTATCGCCGGATTCGTTGCTATACATCAACGACAATCGGGATACGCATACTTGCTTACGTTGATGATATGAGATATTATGTGTTGCTGTGATATGTTGTATTGGATCGTCGCGTTTGAATAGCCGGGGGTTTTATGTGAGATGAGAGTTTTTTCTTTTTCATTCATGTAAAATTCATTTGTATGTAATATTCTTTTATTGGGGCACTTCCAGGTAGCGGAAGATGTCACCGTTGTATATTATTTACTTTTCCGCATTAGGTAGACCCAAGGCGGGGAGCACAAGTAACCGGGTTCTAGGGTCCAGTGGGAGACCATCTCGAGGAGTCGAGACCGGGTCTCCTAACCCTAGAATTGGCTGTGTTGCTTGCCGCTCTCGTAGGGGTCTAGGGATGTGGGTTTGGCTATTCATCGCGACCGTGGAATCCGTGTTTTATACAGGCTCGTATTGAAAACACGGACGTCCTAGTATATCCAATATTTCATATATGTTCTTCTGCCGCAATGTTCTGTGATGAGATCATATTACTGCCTGTGACGAATTTTTATATTATATATATGAGATATATGTTATATTGCAGATTTCGTTTTCAAATGTGATGCTTATGAAGCATAATAAAATGGGACTTCATTAATGCGATTAATGAAATAAAAGAAACCTATGATGTTGTAGAAACTTGTTTAAAAACTGGTAGCTCTAGTTCTTGCTTTGCATAGCGGTGTTCCTTGTAGAACATCCAGCACCTTATTCGATAAGGAAAGGACCGAGATCCCTTCACCGGGAGTGACTCCTTTAGCAATAACTGGCAGATGCTACAAACTCGGTTTGTATTTTGATTGCTTCTATAGTTTCTGCTTTGCACAGTGATATATATGATATATCCTGCACCTTATTCGATGAGGAAAGGGCCGACGATCCCTTCACCGAGAGTGACCCCTTTAGCAAAACTAGAAAAGCCTCAAAAACATTCCATTTAAAATCACTCGATTCTAAAACGATATCAAGTTCATTACGCAATAGGTTTTCTTAAAAACCTGTCGTAACCCTCCGTCATTTTAGGAAGTAGAGTACTTAGTATTCGTGCTGTGTTTGTTGACCATAGTTAAGGCACAGTGTACGGTAGCTAAGTGATGTCTTCCTATATAGCATATGATGCGATTAGTTAGGACAGTCATATGACTTTGTTGACCTTAGTTAAGGGTCATGTGGGTGGGTCTAATTAATCAAGAAATGACGGGTAGAACTTGACTAGTGCTTATGATTTGTTGACCATAGTTAAGGTCGTAAGTCACTAGGGGTAAAATATTATTAGGAATTTCAAGTGTTGAAATTTGCAATAAGATTGCATACCTTCTATGAGATAGTTGGATTCCGATACCCGCTGCGAGTAAGAGTTACTCCTGGGAGAGTTTTACACATTACCATTAGCCGATCAAGTAGGTGTCTAGAAAGGTGTTAACGGGGTTACGCCTCTGGGAAAACGAGGTTTACTTTAATTAGGTTCGTGCGAAAGCACGGGGGACCTCCCTCAAAGTACCGACACTGGCCTGGCTGAAAGATTGGCGAACTTGTAGCGTGTAATTAATCCCGGCTAGTCTTTCCTTTTAGGTTTTGAAGGAAGATTTGATAAAAATAGTGGGAGACATCCTGATTAGATATAATATATAACCAATCTAATCTTGCAAGAGCATACGCTGAGTGTTTTCTTCTCTCTCTCTCCAGGTAGCGACCATATCACGCCTTAATCAAGATAATAATACGGATATATTGACCGAACCCGCTTGTTATACTGAGCCGGGGAACGTTGGTCCCGCTCCAACTTATAATTGTTATAAGACAGAGCAGGAAATTGGGGAATACCAGATTTCCCGTGCCGTCCAAACGATTGATGCATCATCTTCGGGTGTGTTCATTACAGAGAACTGTTTCTCAGTATCCTTTACGTCCTGGGTATGTGATACCGGATCAGGATCCCGTATATGTAATCTGTTACATGGGCTACAGATAGGTAGAGAACTGAGAACGGGTGATAAGTTTCATGAGATAGAAAACGGTGCAAGTGTTGCAGCCAAGTCTGTTGGTCACTGTCACCCTGTATTACCAGAATACATTGATTCTGAACAAATGTTATTAGATACCGAACCTGATATACAAAATCATATCAGTCTCTTTATTAGTAAAGAAAGGATATAATTTTGTATTGTTGGATAATGTTTCGAACATTTCCTATATCAAGAGTTGATCGGTTCAGGCACATTATCTAAAAGCATTGTCGTTCTAAATCAAACTACAGTTCTTAGTATACGGAACACACACAAGAGGAAGAGTTCAGAAATGAACGAATCCTTCTTGAGGCATTGTAGACTAGGTCATATCAATGCGACCCGACTGGCTGAAGTTACATATAGATGCATATTTAAATTAGTTTGAATTTACATCTTGTGAAACTTGCCGGTCATGTCACAAAGATAAGATGACCACAGCTCTATTTGTTGGAAACAGAGAAAGAGTTAGTGAACTTTTGGGATTGATACATGCTGATGTATGAAAGTCCCCTGTCTACATATGCTAAGATCGGTTCTTTGTACTTCATTACATTCTCTGATAATCTCTCAAGATTCAGACATATGTTCCTGCTGAAACACAAGTCCGAAGCTTTTGAGATATTCACAGAATATAAGTTAGAAGTAGAGAACCAAAATACGGGTATAAGTATTATGTCCTTTGATGAGATCAAGGAGGAGAATACTTGAGCACGGAATTCCTGGACTATTCTAAAGGAGAATGAGATTCTCTTTCAGCATTACTCCTTCGAATACACCACAGCACGTCGGTGTATCGGGGCGGAGCATTAGCACCCTATTTGATATGGTGTGCTCTATGATGAGTACTACTGAGTTTCCCATTTCCTTTGGGGAGTTATGCACTTGTGAAGTTGCATACCTATTGAATAGGGTTCAAATCAAATCAGTTGCCTACCACTTCATATGTGATATGGATGGGGAAGAGCCCATATCTTAAGCTTGTTAAGATTTGGGGTTGTCCGGCCTATGTCTAAAAGCAAAATCTGGACAAGCTCGAGTCAAGGTCTGTTATGTAGAACTGGAAAGGTTCCAGCTATACAAACTGCAGTTGATGATTTGGTAGAACCAAAGGATTCAATAGTTTCCAACGAACCTCAGCCTCTCCGCCGATCTAGTAGGGTTCCTCACCCACCTGAGAGATACTTCGGTTTCTCTATGACAGTGGGAGCGAGGATTGCATCATGAGATGATGACCCAACTAGTTTCGAGCTTGCCATCAGGAGTGGGACTCTGTAAGAATGGCTGGATGCTTATCGATCTGAGATGGAATCCTTATACACCAACAAAGTATGGACTTTGGTTGCTTTATCTGAAGGGTTAAATCCCCATCAGGAGCAAGTATATCTTGAGAAGATTACTTGGTGTACATGGAAAAGTTGAGACTTTCAAAGCTAGACTTGTTAAAGGTTTGCATCATAGACCAGGTATGGATTATGTTGAAACCTTTTCTAAGGACCTATGCTTAAGTCCATCCAGATCCTACTTGCCACGGCTACATACCATGACTACGATATCTGGTGGTTGGGTGTCATGACTGCTTTTCTAAATGATGTTTTAGAAAAGAGCGTCTATAAGTACACTGCCAGAGGGCTTCGTAGACAGTGGGAGCAGCGGAAACGTGTGCAAGATGTTTTATAAAATAGGCATCGCGGAGTTGGAACATCTGTTTTTGACGTGGTAGTCAAAGAGTTTGACTTCATCAAAATGGTAGATGAACCTTGTATATACAAAAAGGTAGTAGAGAGTATGGTGGAGATCCTCGTGGAGTACGTGGATGATATACTCTTGATAGGGAAGGAGTTTCCTATGCTACGCTCGGTCAATCTCCGCTTATCACAAGGATTCTCCATATAGGATCAAAGTGATACCTCCTAAATCCTGGGTTTTGGATCTATGAGATAGATCTAAATGGATGTTAGGATACTCACTAGTTGTAGTGAGATGGTATTAATCGATCCTGGAGAGAATCACTGGAAGGGTTCCAGGGTGATAAGGACGACTGAATGTCAGTCGCAGGCAATGTCTACACCCTCAGTGGAGGGACGGTATGATGGAAGAGTTCCAAGCTAGATACCGTGACATACTAGACGATTAAAGGCAAGATACATCGTTACCAAGGATACTACAAAAGAGGCAGTCTAGATATTTATAAGTTCATAAGATGAACTTCGTTCCTGCCATTGTGTGACAATGGAGTTGTGGCTTCAGCCAAGGAACTACCGTCCCATCAGAAATCCAGATATAATTCTTAGGCAGTATCACCTGATCATGGAGATGGTTGATCTCCAGGGAGATCGAGGTTAGGAGAGTAGACACAGAGGACAACAGCGCGGATCCACTCACGAAGGCCTTTTTCCCTGTAGAGACTCTTATGGGATGGTTGAGTATGAGATACTTCAACCGCAGCTAATTGTTGGGTATGCGATACCATAACAGATGGCCCTAGTGCAAGTGGGAGATTGTTAGTTATATGTATGCCCTAGAGGCCATTACTGTACATACGATGTATATTGTAGTGGATGCTAGGACATATATAGGGAGGACTTTCTTGCTCGACATGATAGTATGCTATCTGGTTGTACTTTATCTTAACATGTACTCAGATTGTCTCTATGTTACATGTTGATAAAGCCCTTAGGATATGTACTCGGCTACTGGGACTATGATGAGATCAAACTAGTGGGGCCACGGTAGTCGACGAGTACATCCTATAACTGTTCCTAGTCGAGGGTGTATCGAGACAGGGCATCGATACACCAGAGTAGACTAGCGTATACGCATCTTGACCCATATGATGGGCGATGGATGATCCCATATCCATCGGTGTTTGACATCAAGGATGGTGTACGGGTGCTCAGTGGAGACTGGGTACACTGGACGGACTCGCTGAGAACTCCCAGATGATATTATACCATACGTCAGATGGCAGTTCTCCGGTGACACTGGTACAGAGTAGTCTGTTGACCCGAGATCGTCATAGTGTCTTGTGTGATTCCTACTGTGCTTTGATTTCCATCATACCACGTCCAAGAGGGCATGCAAAAAGGTGGCTTTTGGGTACAGTCCCGAATCACATGGAGGCAATGAGCGATAGGAGGGGATTTGTCTCTACCGGTATAGGGAGTTGATGTTGTGCTGTGTTCGATTGGCTATAACCGGAAATCCCTGGCCAGGGTTGCTGAGATTTACTGGTAAGTGTTATCAGTAGTTTCTCGAACTGTTATAGACCTCATATCAACACGACTTATCGAGCTACTGGGGTCTGACGTTTATTACCCCTAGGCGAGATATGCAACATATCAGACGACGAGACCGGACTGTACGAGAGTGTTACTGTTTGGATTCACAGGAGAATGTACAGGCTTGCTTGTTGATCTTCTGAGCGCTCAATACCTGGGTAGCTGTTACGTTTAGCTGACCGCTTGCAGCTTGTGGGTGTTTGATATGATCATCACCTGCTGCCGGCGTATTGACGATTCTTTAGAGTCTACACAGAGGTTTCTTGACTCAGGCAAAACGGAGTAGGAGCACATATGTGATATGTGCGGGACCGAGGATAATACGATATGAGATACCGTATTCTATTCTCGCGATATTTGATATCAGCCGGGTCATCGGATCAAGTGTTGATTCGATGAATCGGTACGGATAAATATTAGTCGGTTATATGCGATATAGCCGGATTGTCGGATCAAGTGTTGATTCGATAATTTAATGTATAATAATATATTTGATATATTAAATTGCATTAACTAATATTAGCTCACTAAGAGATTCTTTTTCTCACTCGGGTAATACATTGATATATATGCGATATATTTTAAATGTATTATTTTATTTGGTTACAATAAATATTATATATGTGATATATAATATTGTAACATGATATGATAAATAATGCAACTTGTTTAGTAGAGATTAAACATGGTTAGGGTTTGATTAGGGTTAAGGCTTTCTAGAAGTTTCTAGAAGTTTTCTTTCTTTGTCTTTGTTAAGATATTATGCTAGATATTTCCTTAACCCTAACCAAACCTTTAACCTTAGTCAAATCTCTACAAGGGTTTGTTTGACCATGGTTACATTATTCATCATATCATTTCTTTTCCTATTCATCACAAAAGGAATTCTAATTGTTCATCTTCTTCTTCCTTCATTCTTTCATGAAAAAGCTTGCTTGATTTTTCCAAAGTGATGAATAAATATGAGAAAAAGATAAATAAAGAGAGCAAAAATCCTACTTCATCATCCTCATCTTCCCTTGCCATTTAGATGAGGGTGTTCACATCATTTCATGAGTGTTAGCTTGTGTTAAAGAAACTTCAAGGTAGATCATCTTAGTATCGAAGATCGGAAGCAAAGGTTGCATCTTTCTCTTCGTGAAACCTCTGGAGAGCCCGGAACCCGATGATCGCAGCGAAGGGACCACAACACGGAGCATATGAAGTGAAGGACCGGATCTACAATGGTTGTAATCCCTCTCACTTAGTGTTAAAGTGTTTAGCATGCTAGTTTTCGCCTAATCTCAAGTTTAAAGTTCCGTATTCAGGTTGTTCGGCACGGCTAAATTTTAAATCGGGCATGGTTGATGCCTCGTAGACCCTTGTGCGCGTGCCTAGCAACCCTACAATGAAGTAGGAAGAACCGTTCCTGACATGTGTATACATGGGACCACATACATCACTATGTATCAGTCCCAAGAGTTCTGTAACTCTTTCTCCGTGTCCAGTAAACGGAGTTTTGGTCATCTTGCCTTTGAGACATGACTGGCAAGTATCATAAGATGAAAATTCGAACGGATTCAAATATCCATCCTTATGTAACTTAGCTAGCCGTGTCGCATTGATATGACCTAGTCTACAATGCCACAAGAAGGATTCGTTCATTTTTGAACTCTTCCTCTTGTGTGTGTTTTGTACATTAAGTACTGTAGTTTGATTGAGAACGTATATGCCATTATTTAACGAGCCAGATCCAATCAACTTTTGATTCAGGAAGATGTTCATAACATTATCCTGTACTACAAAATTATATCCCTCTTTACTCAATAAAGAAACTGATATAAGATTGCATATCAGGGTCGGAATGTAATAGCATTCGTTCAGAATCAATGTATTACCATTTGGTAATACAAGGTGATATTCGCCAACTGCTTTGCCTGCAACATTTGCACCATTCCCCACTCTTACGGAATGATCACCTTCTCCCAGTTCCCTACCTTTCCGTAGCCCATGTAACATATTACATATGTGGGATCCTGATCCGGTATCTAATACCCAGGACGTAGAGTGAACGGAGAAACAGTTCTCGATAACTAACACACCCGAAGAAGATGCATCAGCATACTTATTCTTCGTTTGGGCGGCGTGAGAATCTGGATATTCTCCTAATTCCTGCTCTGTCTTATAACAATTATAAGTTGGAGCGGGACCAACGTTCCCTTGCTCAGTATAATAAGCGGGTTCGGTCAATACATCCATATTATTATCTTGATTAAGACCTGATATGGTCGCTACCTGGAGAGAGAGAGAAGAAAACACTTTAGCGTATGCTCTTGCAAGATTAGATTGGTTATTATCTTATCTAATCAGGATGGCTCCCACTGTTTTCATCAAATCTTCCTTCAAACCCTAAAAGGTAAGATTAGCCGAGATTAATTACACCTTACAAGATCGCTAATCTTTCAGCCAGGCCAGTGTTGGTACTTTGAGGGAGGTTCCCCATGCTTTCGCATGGACCTAATTAAAATAAACCTCGTTTTCCCAGAGGCATAACCCCATTAACACCTTTCTAGTCACCTACTTGATCGACTAATTGTCCTGTGTAAAACTCTCTCAGGAGTAACTCTTACTAGCAGTGGGTATCGAGATCCAACTATTATATAGGAGGTATGCAATCTCATTGCAAATTTTAACACTTGAAATTCTCGATAATGCTTTTACCCCTAGCGTCCTATGACCTTGACGGAGGCCAAACTACCCATAGGGCGCTAGTCAAGTTTAACCCGTTCATTTCTTGATTGAATTAGACCTACCCCCACGACCCTTGACGGAGGCCAAACTACGTCGTACGAATACCCTAATCCAATCGCATTTTATGCTACAGATAAGTACTAATCAGCTACCATACACTACGCCTTGACGGAGGCCAAACTACCGTAGCACGAATACTAAATAATACTTATCTGAAATGACGGAGGGCTACGCAGGTTTTTTCAGAAAAACCATGAGCGTAATGAACTTGATATCGTTGTAGAAACAAGTGATTTTGAAAAGGAGTGTTTTTGAGGCCTTTCTAGTTTCGCTAAAGTGGTCACTCCCGGTGAAGGGATCTCAGCTCTTTCCTTATCGAATAAAGTGCAGGATATTTCATAAATACCGCTGTGCAATGCAAGAACTATAGAAGCAATCAAAAACTAAACCGTGAGTTTGTAGCATCTGCCAGTTTTGCTAAAGAGGTCACTCCCGGTGAAGGGATCTCGGCTCTTTCCTCATCGAATAAGGTGCAGGGTATATCGCATATACCACGGTGCAAAGCAAGAACTGTAGCTACCCTTTTTGAAAATTTGATTCTACAACATCTTTTAGGTTTCTTTTCTTTTATTAATCTCATTAATAAATCCCATCATTTATGCTTCCTAAGCATCACAGAAGAAACGAAAATACAACGTACGCTTATGCCATCCGCATTCGCCACAATGTTCCGTTATGCATCGTTAGGTTACTTAACTATCGGCATATCGGGACGGGACTAGCGCGGGTGTAAAACATAAGCAGCGTCTACTATATATCTCATATATAATAATAAAGTATTCGTCTCACGCATATAAAATGACCACGTCATAATATATCAGCAACAGAAGAAACATATGAAATATTGGATATACTTGGAGGTCCATGTTTTATTGTGAGCCTGTACAAAACACAGATTCCACGGTCGCGATGAATAGCCAAACCCATATCCCTAGACCCCTACGAGAGCGGCAAGTAACACTGCCAATTCTAGGGTTAGGAGACCCGGTCTCGACTCCTCGAGATGACCTCCCACTGGACCCTAGAACCCGGTTACTTGTGCTCCCCACCTTAGGTCTATCCTAATGCGGAAAAGTAAATAATATACAATGGTGACATCATCCTCAACCCGGAAGTGTCCCAATAAAAGAATATTACATACAATGAATTTTACATGAATGAAAATAAAAACCCTCATCTCACATAAAACCCCCGGCTATTCAGAACACGACGATCCAATATAACATATCACAACAACACATAATATCTCATATCATCAACGTAAGCAAGTATGTGTATCCCGATTGTCGTTGATGTATAGCAACGAAGCCGGCGATACACCACATACAACGCTTACGGTCGCAGAAAAGAAAAGTGAAAAACTACAACATTTGGAATCCATAATCTCCTTAGACATCGTAAACCCGAAATATCACATATTACGGATTTCATGCCTAACTATATGAATTCCACATATTGTATCACAATCACAGAATATCAAGACGATGTTTAACGTTTTGATCGAATCAACATACACTCACAAATTACCCCCGTGAGCTCAACACTTGACCAAACTTAAAACACTCAAAAACCGTGCCACAGTGTCTATGGTCCAGCCGTAGAAGGAGTTAACCAACGCCTTACCTATGACACCACGGAACTACGGCAAACCCGAAGGTTCGATCGCGGTTCCGTGGCATAGAATTGAGTTAAGGTTATTATAGTCTTCTAGGGGGTCCATAGGGGTACTTGCACGATTTTACGAGTGCAATCAACTTCGGAAAATTACAACACTTGGAAATTTCAGCGGGGTACAAAATGTGGTGTGCGAAGTTCAATCGAACTGCTAAAAATAGTCAAGCTTACCAATATAGTGTTAAGTTATATGATACGAAGCACTACGAATTAGCCCCAGGTCAAAGTAAACATCACATTAAATTGGGCTAAATAAACAATACTAGGAAACCCAAACTGGAGACATAAGACCATAGGGGAAATACGGAGTCCAGAGGAAGTGGTGGGGCTGGCCTGGCCGGAATTTCCCCTCCTGCGGCCAGTTCAAAACCGGTTCCCTCCCTCCGTATTTCTCCCATGTTCATATAATGACCCAGAGACCATTCTGCACCTGTGTGAAAATTTTTGAAAGGACTTTTTGTAAAATTTCCAGAGAGCAAGAATGGGGTTTCCTAATACTGTATTTCGAAGTGATTTTTGTTTTCGTAATTGTTATAACACCGTATCTAGAATTCTAGTTTAGCTCTGATACCATTGTTAGGCTTCCCTTGCACCTAGTCTAGGGTTCGGTAGCATCACTCATGCCATTTTAAAATTTAGAGAGGTGCAAAGCAAGCAAACAAAGAATCATGCTAGAATTTCTAGGGCAACAAGTTTGTATCACATGCAAATAAGTAAAGAGATAGGGATTACAACCTTTGTAGTCCGTTCCTTCACTTCATAAGCTCCGTGTTGAGGTCCCTTCGCTGTGATCATCAAGAACTCCGACTCTCGTGAGGCTCCAAGAGCTGAATGATGCATCTTGCTTGAAGTCTTCATGATCTAAGATGATCTACCTTGAAGAATCTCTAACCCAAGCTTACAGTTCACTAAATAACTTATTAGAGAAGTGAACACCCTAATCTAAGTGGCTAGAATAGATGAGGATGACGAAGTAGGAATTTCTCTCTCTTTTGTTTTCAATTTCTCAATCAATATCATCACAAATCAAAAAGCAAGTAAATGTTTTTTAAGAGCTCAAGGAAGAAGAAGAAGGAGAAAAATGAAGCTAATTCCTTTTGTGATGAATAATGAATTATTGTTGTGGTTACTTATTCAACCATGAGTTAAGCATGAAGGGATTTAACTCATGTAGGGAATAAACTAGAGTTAATGGTTTGGATTGGGTTAACAAATATCTACACAAAAAAACAAAGCTAAAGACCAAGTCAATGCTTCATGAAGCTTCATGCAAAAGCTAACCCTAATCCAAACCCTAACTAAGTTTAAATCCTAAATCATGGTTGCATTTGTAACCTTAACTTGTTACAATAATATATATCAGATATATATTATGTTTTGTAACAAAAGAAAATAATACAATTAACATATATCGCATATATATCAATGTATTATCCCGTGAGAAAATGAATCAATAAAGCGAGCTTATATTAGTTAACGTAATGCAATATATCACATATATAATTATACATTAAATTATCGAATCAACACTTGATCCGATAATCCGGCTATAATACATATAACCGACTAATATAACATGTACCAATTGATCGAATCAACACTTGATACGATGACCCGGCTATATCACATATACCCGGCCGATATCACATATCGCGAGAATAGAATACGGTATCTCATATCGTATTATTCTCGGTCCCGCACATATTACATATATGCTCCTACTCCGTTTTGCCTGAGCTAGGAAACCTTTGTGTAGGACTCTAAAGAATCGTCAATACGCCGGCAGTAGGTGATGATCATATCAAACACCCACAAGATGCAAGCGGTCAGCTAAACGTAACAGCCACCCAGGTATTGGGCGATTAGAAGATCAACAAGAAAGCCTGTACATTCTCTTGTGAATCCAATCAGTAACACTACCGTACAGTCCGGTCTCTTCGTCTGATATGTCGCATATCTAGTCTAGGGGTAGTAAACGTCAGACCCCAGTAACCGATAAGTCGTGTCGATGTGAGGCTCATAACAGGTCGAGAAACCACTGATAACTCTTACCAGTAGCACTCCATATCAGCCCTGGCCAGGGACTTCCAGTTATAGCCAATCGAACACAGCACAACATCAACTCCCTATACCGGGAGAGACGAAACCCCTCCTATCGCTCATTGCCTCCATGTGATTCGGGACTGTACCCAAAAGCCACCATTTTGCACACTCTCTTGGACGTGGTAAGGTGGAAATCAAAGCACAGTGGGAATCACACAAGACTCTATGACGATCTCGGGTCTACAGACTAACCTGTACCAGTGTCACCGGAGAACTGCTATCTGACGATTGGTATAATACCATCTAGGAGTTCTCGGTGAGTCCGTTCAGTGTACCCAGTCTTTACTGAGCACCCATACACCATCTTTGATGTCAAACACCGATGGATATGGGATCATCCATCGCCTATCATATGGGTCAAGATGCGTATACGCTAGTCTACTTTGGAGTATCGATGCCCTGTCTCGATACTCCCTCGACTAGGAACAGTTATAGGGTGTACTCTTGGACTACCCTGGCCCCACTAGTATGATCTGCATCATAGTCCTAGTAGTTGAGTACATATCCTAAGGGCTTTATCAACATGTGAGAGTAAGACAGTAAACTAATACAAGTCAACATGTTAAGACAAAGTGAAACCAAATAGCATACTATCATGTCGAGCAAGAAAGTCCTCTCTATATATATCCAAGCATCCACTATAATATACATCATATGTACAATAATGGCCTCTAGGGCATATATATAACTAACAGGAACCTGATAGCTTTTAAAAGGAGTGGTTTAAGCTCCGCATTTTAAAAGTCTGCTGTTTTGAAAAAACCGAGTGGTTTTAAAATTTGTTCCAACGATTCAGCTTTGGTTTGTTTACATTGCATTAATGTAATGCAGTCCCATCATTTACACCTATCATCACAAAAAGAAACGAAAATATAACGTACGCTTATGCCATCCGCATTCGCCACTGGGCCGCTTCTTACACCGTTTGGTTACTTAACTAACGCCAGAGCTGGGGGCTGGACTAGCGCGGATGCAAAACATAAGCAACGTCTATTATATATATATATATATATATATAGTCTTATTCAATAAAAGGCATTCCAGATCATAGATGAACATATTAGATATATTAGGAATTCCGCGTTTCGTTTAAGCCTGTAACGAAAGACGGATTCCACGGTCGTGATGAATAGCCAAACCCTACCCTAGAACCCTACGGGTGTGGCAAACTACCCGCCAAATTCCCGAAGCGAAGAAACCTCCCTCATAAAAGTGAGTAGGCCACTCGGCACTTCAAAGAACCTGGTAGTTTGTGCAGTCCACCTTAGGTCTATCCTAGGAGTAAAAAACAGTAAAAGAAAATAATACAACGGTGGTTACAATTGTTAGTGTGATATGCCCTAGAGGCCATTATTGTATAGTACTAGTTTGTATATTACATTTTGGAAGCTTGGGATATATACACGGATTTATGACAGTCTTGCTCGATATAGTAGTATGCTACTTGGTTTGTATCTATCTTAATATGTGTGTATGTTTCTTTTAACATATCGCTAATACATATTGATAGAGCCCTTAGGATTTTGCTTGACTACCAGCGTTGTGATGGTAGTCACACTAGTGGGGGCTGGGTAGTCTATAAGCACATCCTTATACAGGTCCCTAGTCGTAGGATTATGAGACAGGGCATCGATACTCCAGAGTAGACTAGTGTATATACTTCTCATCCCAGGAGGCGAGATGGTCTGTCCCACAGCCATCAGTACGTCGTACTGGAGATAGTATGCAGGTGCTCGTTAGGTTACGAGTATACTGGATAGGACTCGTCGGTAACTGTTGGTTGGTACTATACCTATCGTTAGTTAACAGTTCCCAGGTGACATGAGTACAGCTTAGTCCGTTGACTTGACACTGCTGCTTCGCCTCAAGTGTGTTCCCACTGTTCTTAAATTACTACCCTACCACGGATCTTTTGAGTCGTGCAAATATGTAGTAGTTGGGTGCAGTCCCGAAGCACTTGGAGGCAGTGGCGGTTAGATAGTGTTAGTGTTTATGCCCTAGAAGGCCATTACTGTATCATACTAGCTTGTATATTACTTAATGGAAGCTTGGGTTATTCACATGTATATAACAGTCTTGCTAAACATGGTAGTATGCTACTTGGTTTTTCTATCTTAATATGTGAGTATACGTATTGATAGAGCTCTTAGGATCTTGCTTGTCTACCAGCGTTGTGATGGCAGTCACACTAGTGGGGGCTGGGTAGTCTACAAGCACATCCTTATTCAGGTCCCTGGTCGTTGGATTATCGAGACAGAGCATCGATACTCCGGAGTAGACTAGTGTGTACGCTTCTCATCCCAGTTGGGGAGATGGTCTGTCCCACAGCCGTCAGTACGTCGTACTGGAGATAGTATACAGGTGCTCGTTAGGTTACGGGTACACCGGACAGGACTCACAGGGAACTGTTGGTTGGTTTGATACCAGTCGTCAGTGAACAGTTCCCAGGTGACATGAGTACAGCGTAGTCCGCAGACTTGACACTGCTACTTCGCCTCGAGTGTGTCCCACTGTTCTTAGATTGCTACCCTACCACGGCTCAAAGGAGTCGTGCAAACAGGTAGCAGTTGGGTGCAGTCCCGAGCACTTGGAGGCAGTGGCGGTTAGACAGGATTCGTCCCTCCCGGTATTGGGAGTAGATATCGTGCTGTGTCAGAGAGCCATTACGCAAAGTCCCTGGCCAGGGCAAGCGAGATTTGCTGGTAGGTTCCAGCAGTTTCTCAGGGTGTAATGGGCTTCACTCCGACACGACTTATACCGCTATTAGGGGACTGACGCTTGCCGCCCCCCTAGGCCCGATATGCGATAGTCTTGGACGAACGGACCGGACTGTATGGAGATTGTCACATCAGACTCAGTAGGAGTTCGGATGGGTTTACTCATCGGCCTTCTTATCGACAACTACCTGGGGACCGTTACGTACAGCTAGTGCCGCTTGCGGTCTGTGGTTAAACCCACTGCCAGCGTAGTAGTCGAGTCTCTAGAGTCCCACACAGAGAGTTTCCTACTCCAGGCGAAACGATATAGAGGTTGCATGGTTTTGCGACAAAGGGTTCGGACGCATACGTGCGTTTACGCGCGTACGACTTTCGGACAGTTTTTACCAGTCGGCTTTGGTTTAAGCCAGTTACTGGTATCCGGTTATTGGATTTATACAGTCTAAAGTTTTTCCGTATTTTTACGGATCGGAGGGGCGTTCTCGTAATTACTCGAGAAGCTTCTAGAAGATGTGACTAAGGAGGTTTCTTTTGGATAAGAGAGTGAGTCATGGTGGTGATTCATTCACTTCATTAATGCACATTTATTGCTTAATGACTCATGCTAATGAATCATCACAAGATATTTTATGAAGCATGCTTATTCATTTCCTTTATTGATTATTCTAAAATAAGAATGCTTCATAATATTATGATACACTCTCTCTCTTCTCTCATTATCTTATCTCACATTCTCTCTCCTCAAGCTCTCATCTTCAAACCCTAATCCTTAATCCTCATGTGTTGAGATCAAAGGATTAGTTAGACTAAACAATCCATAACCTACACTCTACATCATCCTTTCATCTTTGATTAGCAATCAAAGTTGATTAGTTACCTCAAGTTAGAGGTTTAGCTTGGAGTTTTGCTCTCGGGTGGATCGTCTACTACCTAGAGAAGGTCGAGGAGAACAAAGGAGGACGTAAAGAAGAAGGACCGGTTTCATTAGGTATAATCCCTAATCACTTGCAAAAGAAACTCATATGATACGGTTATTTATAGTTTAGCTTCGATTCAAGCGGTTAGTCGATGTTCGTTGTTTAAACTTGATTGTTTTTGAAAAATTCCGCCTCCCCATAAGTACTGGGGTGTACTACATCGACTTACAGTGGTATCAGAGCCTCGCTAAACACTAAATAACTTAATCGCAAATTTGTACGAATTTCGAACGAAAAAACGAAGCCGGAAAACCCTAATTCTGTTTAGTTTCTGTCGAACTTAAAATGAAGTCCTAAAATTTTTCTGGTGTGTTCAGAGAGCTTGACATGACCACAGGAGAACACCCAAGAAATTCGAGCCCATGATTCGACTAAAGCGCCGCGGAAGGGCGGCGGATCCCACCGATCCGCCGCGCTTCCGCGGCCGAGTTGCCGAGTCATGAGCTCATTTTTCATGGGTGGGTCCCCTGTGATATTTGGGGTTTTCTGGAATATTTAATTATTGCTCAGGTTACTGTTTAACAGAGCAGATTTTGGAGCAATATTGATGTTGTTTATTCGATCGAAAAGTACAGTATTTGCGTATTGGATTATATCTGTGATTGTTTAATGTGTTCGTAAACCTCCCCCAACTGCTAGTATGTCGGTTGGCAGGGGGTTGCACATTTCTGAAATGGCAATATCTGTTTGTGCATATAAACTGTATTGGACTGTTGTGGTGTATAGCCGGGGTTTGCAATGGGTTATTGTTTAATTCATTTGTTGTAAATGTAATTTGTTGTAATATAATATTCGCGGGGCACTTCCAGGTTGCGGTTGTAGCCACCGTTGTATTATTTCATTTTACTGTTTTTGCTCCTAGGACTGACCCAAGGTGGGGTACACAGACTGCCGGGTGGGTAGTTTGCCGTACCCGTAGGGGTCGAGGGTGGGGTAAACGGCTATTCATCACAACTGTGTAATCTGTCTTTTCTTGCAGGCTCAAAAGAAATACAGATTGCTTGCAAATCCAATATTGTTTATCTGTGTTCTGGAATGAATATCATTGCGTCAGACGAATGTAAAATATCTATATTATGATAGCTATTTAGACGTCACTTATGTTTTACACCCGCGCTAGCCCAGCCCCCGCTCTGTCGTTAGTTAAGTAACCTAACGGGTGATGACGGGACCCCGTGGCGAATGCGGATGGCATAAGAGGACGTTATATTTTCGTTGTTTTCTGCAATGATAGGTTAATGATGGGACGCATTATCTATAATGCAAAGTAAAACAAACCAAAGTTTAAATCGTTGGAACAATTTAAAAGAAACCACTCGGTTATTTTTAAAACAGATATTTTTAAATGCGGAGATTTAACCACTCCTTTTAAAAGCTATCAGGTTCCTTCGGTTATATCAAGTTCACTACGTTTATGGTTTCGCCAAAACCAGTCGTAGCCCTCCGTCGTTTCATTTGGGTATTCAGTAGTATTCAAGCTATGCATTTTGGCCAAAGTCAAGGCATAGTGTTTGGTAGCTACTGGGTTTTCATTTGTTGCATAAGATAGATGAGTTAGTTTGGGACAGTCGTATTATCATTTGACCAAAGTCAGGGGTATATACGGATGGGTTCAAATTGACAAGATAATGACGGGTAGAACTTGACATGTGACTTATGACATTTTGACCAAAGCCAAGGTCATAAGAGCATGGGGCAAAAACTTATATCGGGAATTTCTAAAGAAACTGAAATTTGCAAAGAGATGCATACCATTTGGAGTTTGATGAATGTTGGTAGGATTCCTTCAACATTATCATACGATGATATTTGGATCCCGATCCTACTGTGAGTATATGCTACTTATCAGGATATTCGTCGCTTAACGATCAATGCTATAAACCTAGTAGGTGTCCAGAAAAGTGTCAGCGGGGTTACGCCCCCAGAGAAAAGAGGTTCTTTAATTAAGGAACTTCGCGAAAGCGTTGGAAAACCTCCCTCGAAGTATCGACACCGGCCTGGCTGAACGGTTAAGCAAGTATTGTACGGTGAGAATAGTCTTGGCTAATTCTTCTTTTATGGTTTGAGGAAGGATTTGAGAAACAGTGGGAGCCATCCAGTTTAGATAAACTAAAAACCACTCTAAACTTGCAAGAGCATCATGCTAAAGAGTTTTCTTCTCTCTCTCCTAATTGCAGCGACCCTGAAAATGACTGGACTTAAGTTACTTTTAGAGAAAAATATACTGACGGGGCCAAACTATAAAGATTGGCTGCGGAATGTCAAGATGGCTTTGACCTATGACAAACTGGGGTACGTCCTCACCGCTACAGCACCTGCTGTCCTTGGTCCCAAATCCAGCAATGCGGATAAGGAAATCCGCAAAACCTGGGATTTAGATTGCGCGAGAGCCAAGTGCATCGTGCTTGCCTCGATGAACAATGAACATCAGAGGAGGCACGAGGATATGTCCCTAGATGGCATATTTCTCCATACAAAGGAACTTTATGGAGAGCAATCTCGTATAGCAAGATACGAGACCTCTAAGAAATTGTTTCGAGCGAGGTTGGCTGTCGGGTCATCGGTAGGTGAACATGTCCTACAGATGATCGGCTATATTGAAGAGCTCGCGGACCTTGGGACGACTTTGGATAATGAGCTCTATACAGACCTTGTTCTCCAGTCCCTTCCTCCCACCTACGCCCAGTTTATCCTCAACTTCAATCTTCAAGGAAAAGAAGTTGAACTTGCGGAACTCCTGAACATGTTAAGGAGTGCAGAGGGCACCTTGCAGAAGGCAAGGGAAACACCCGCTATGTTTGTTGGCGGTTCATCTTCTTCCGGGTCCAAGGCTAGGGCCAAAGGAAGGAAGAAGAAGGCCGCACCCAGACCTAGAGGAGGTGTTAGTAAGGTGGGAAAGAAGGGAAAGAAAAAGTTTACAGCACCGGTAGTTGGCCTGGATGAGTGCTTCCATTGTCACAGGAAAGGGCACTGGAAGAAGGATTGCAAGGCGTGGAACGCCAAGAACCAGGAACCGAAGCAGGCTGTGGCTTCGACTTCAGGTGTGTTTGTAATTGAGAATTGTCTGTCAATCAACTCTACTTCCTGGGTATTGGATACCGGGTCAGGATCTCATATTTGCAATTCATTGCAGGCACTGAGAAACCGTAGAGTGCTGAAGGAAGGTGATATGATCCTCAGGGTTGCTAACGGAGCTAGCGTGGGAGCTGCGTCCGTCGGGGATTATCACCTAGGATTGACGAGTGGACACATTTTGGTTTTACATAACTGTTATTTTGTACCCAGCTTAACGTGTAATATCATATCAGTTTCCTTGTTATCAAATAAAGGTTATGATTTCACGTTTGTAAGAGATGTTGTAAACATCCACCTTAATCATGGTTTGATTGGGTCCGGTACTCTAAATAACGGCATATATGTGTTAAACCAACTCCAAATTTTCAATGTCCAGAACACACTAAAAAGAAAGTCTCCAGATTTAAATAAAGCTTTCTTATGGCATTGTAGACTGGGTCACATCAATGAGAGAAGGTTGACTAAGTTGCATAAAGAAGGATATTTGGACACGTTCGAATATCAAACTTATGACACTTGTCAATCTTGTCTCAAAGGAAAGATGACAAAGACTCCATTCACTGGACAAGGAGTAAGAGCGAGCGAGCTCTTAGGACTCATACATAGTGATGTATGCGGTCCAATGTCTACACATGCGAGAGGTGGTTTTTCCTATTTCATTACTTTCACGGATGATTACTCAAGATACGGATTCATTTATCTGATGAAACATAAATCCGAGGCTTTTGAGAAATTCCAAGAGTATAAGAATGAAGTAGAAAACCAAACCGGCAAAAGTATAAAGACACTTAGATCTGATCGAGGTGGAGAATACTTGAGTGCCGAGTTCCTAGGTTACCTAAAAGAGAAAGGAATTCTCTCTCAGCTTACTCCTCCATACACTCCACAGCATAACGGTGTATCGGAGAGAAGGAATCGAACCCTATTGGATATGGTACGATCCATGATGAGTAATGCTGAGTTACCGCGATCTTTCTGGGGTTATGCGCTTGAATCAGCGGCATATCTTCTGAACAGAGCTCCTACCAAGACTGTGCCTACCACTCCATATCAGATGTGGACTGGGAAGAAACCCCATCTTCAGCATATGAAGATTTGGGGATGTCCAGCTTTTGTTAAAAAGCAGCATGTGGACAAGCTCGAGGCACAATCAGTAAAATGTATGTTTGTGGGATATCCAAAGAACTCCAAGGGATATTATTTCTATTACGCAGAGGAACAAAAGGTTTTTGTTTCTCGTAATGCCCATTTTCTGGAAAATCAGTTTTTAGAAAAGGAAATAAGTGGGAGCGAAATAGAACTGGAAGAAATTCCAGAACCACAAACTACTGCTGAAAGTTTGGTAGAACCAGAGGTTCAAGAAGAACAGAACATTCCCGCACCCCTCCGCAGGAGTAGTAGGCCGTCTCATCCGCCTAAGAGATACTACGGTTTTCTCATTGACGGGGATAGAGAGGATTGCATCATAGATGATGATGAACCTACTGACTTCCAGCAGGCCATCCAGAGCGGCGACTCGGTACGATGGCTAGATGCAATGCGGACCGAAATGGAGTCCATGTACACCAACAAAGTATGGACTTTGGACTTTGCTCCAGATGGGGTAAAACCCATAGGATGCAAATGGATCTTCAAGAAAAAGATTGGTGTAGATGGACAGGTGGAAACCTATAAGGCTAGACTTGTTGCAAAGGGTTTTCGTCAAAGACCTGGTTTGGACTATGACGAAACCTTTTCTCCAGTGGCTATGCTCAAATCCATTCGGGTCCTTCTTGCTATTGCTGCCTTCCATGATTATGAAATCTGGCAGATGGACGTAAAGACGGCTTTTCTGAATGGAAATTTAGAAGAGAGCGTCTATATGGATCAGCCAGAGGGTTTCAATCAGAGTGGGAGCAGCGGGAAAGTATGCAAGCTGCTTAAGTCCATTTATGGACTAAAGCAGGCATCGCGGAGTTGGAACATCTGTTTTGATGAGACAGTCAAAGTATATGACTTTATCAAAAATCCAGATGAACCGTGCATATATAGTAAAGTTGTGGCCAGAAGTGTCGTATTCCTCGTCTTGTACGTGGATGACATTCTATTGATAGGAAATGACATTCCTATGCTACAATCTGTCAAAGGATTCTTGTCACACAGGTTCTCCATGGAAGACCTGGGTGATGCCTCTTACATTCTGGGGATCCGGATCTATCGTGATAGATCCAAGAGGATGTTGGGACTTTCGCAGTCCAGGTATATCGACACTGTACTGAAAAGATTCAGTATGGAAGATTCTAAGCGCGGTAATCTACCGGCTTGTCACGGAATCACCCTCTCCAAAGAGATGTCTCCCAAGACTGATTTGGAAAGGGAACGCATGTCTATTATACCCTACGCTTCTGCGGTAGGCTCTATAATGTATGCGATGTTGTGTACCAGACCAGATGTAGCTTACGCACTGAGCGTGGTAAGCCGGTATCAGTCAGACCCAGGGGAGAAACACTGGAGAGCAGTAAAGAACATTCTCAAGTACCTGAGGAGGACTAAGGAGATGTTCTTGGTTTACGGCGAAAAAGACCTCAGGTTGGAGGCCTTTGCTGATTCCGGCTTCCAGAGTGATAAGGACGATTCCAAGTCCATGTCGGGTTATGTCTTTACCCTCAATGGAGGGGCGGTGTGCTGGAAGAGCTCCAAGCAGGACACCGTTGCTGACTCGACGATGGAAGCGGAGTATATAGCTGCTTGCGATGCCGCAAAAGAAGCAGTCTGGATGAAGAAGTTCCTAACAGAACTTCAGGTGGTTCCTACCATAGTTGATCCAATACCTCTGTATTGCGACAACAACGGAGCTATAGCTTTAGCGAAGGAACCAAGGTCCCATCAGAAGTACAGACACATCTTGAGGCGGTATCACCTGATCAGGGAGATCATTGATCGTCAGGAGATCGAGGTTCGGAGAGTTGCTTCAGAAGAGAACATTGCTGATCCATTCACGAAGGCCCTTCCTCAGATTCAGTTCGAGAGGCTACTCGAGATCATTGGTCTGCGATATGCCAGTACATGGCCCTAGTGCAAGTGGGAGATTGTTAGTGTTTATGCCCTAGAAGGCAATTACTGTATCATACTAGCTTGTATATTACTTAATGGAAGCTTGGGATATTCACATGTATATAACAGTCTTGCTAAACATGGTAGTATGCTACTTGGTTTTTCTATCTTAATATGTGAGTATACGTATTGATAGAGCTCTTAGGATCTTGCTTGTCTACCAGCGTTGTGATGGCAGTCACACTAGTGGGGGCTGGGTAGTCTACAAGCACATCCTTATTCAGGTCCCTGGTCGTTGGAT
Organism: Agapanthus africanus; assembly: GCA_030015575.1. Classification (NCBI taxonomy): domain Eukaryota; kingdom Viridiplantae; phylum Streptophyta; class Magnoliopsida; order Asparagales; family Amaryllidaceae; genus Agapanthus; species Agapanthus africanus. Next base: position 364,559,676 of record JASDDO010000008.1, read on the forward strand.
TATCGAGACAGAGCATCGATACTCCGGAGTAGACTAGTGTGTACGCTTCTCATCCCAGTTGGGGAGATGGTCTGTCCCACAGCCGTCAGTACGTCGTACTGGAGATAGTATACAGGTGCTCGTTAGGTTACGGGTACACCGGACAGGACTCACAGGGAACTGTTGGTTGGTTTGATACCAGTCGTCAGTGAACAGTTCCCAGGTGACATGAGTACAGCGTAGTCCGCAGACTTGACACTGCTACTTCGCCTCGAGTGTGTCCCACTGTTCTTAGATTGCTACCCTACCACGGCTCAAAGGAGTCGTGCAAACAGGTAGCAGTTGGGTGCAGTCCCGAGCACTTGGAGGCAGTGGCGGTTAGACAGGATTCGTCCCTCCCGGTATTGGGAGTAGATATCGTGCTGTGTCAGAGAGCCATTACGCAAAGTCCCTGGCCAGGGCAAGCGAGATTTGCTGGTAGGTTCCAGCAGTTTCTCAGGGTGTAATGGGCTTCACTCCGACACGACTTATACCGCTATTAGGGGACTGACGCTTGCCGCCCCCCTAGGCCCGATATGCGATAGTCTTGGACGAACGGACCGGACTGTATGGAGATTGTCACATCAGACTCAGTAGGAGTTCGGATGGGTTTACTCATCGGCCTTCTTATCGACAACTACCTGGGGACCGTTACGTACAGCTAGTGCCGCTTGCGGTCTGTGGTTAAACCCACTGCCAGCGTAGTAGTCGAGTCTCTAGAGTCCCACACAGAGAGTTTCCTACTCCAGGCGAAACGATATAGAGGTTGCATGGTTTTGCGACAAAGGGTTCGGACGCATACGTGCGTTTACGCGCGTACGACTTTCGGACAGTTTTTACCAGTCGGCTTTGGTTTAAGCCAGTTACTGGTATCCGGTTATTGGATTTATACAGTCTAAAGTTTTTCCGTATTTTTACGGATCGGAGGGGCGTTCTCGTAATTACTCGAGAAGCTTCTAGAAGATGTGACTAAGGAGGTTTCTTTTGGATAAGAGAGTGAGTCATGGTGGTGATTCATTCACTTCATTAATGCACATTTATTGCTTAATGACTCATGCTAATGAATCATCACAAGATATTTTATGAAGCATGCTTATTCATTTCCTTTATTGATTATTCTAAAATAAGAATGCTTCATAATATTATGATACACTCTCTCTCTTCTCTCATTATCTTATCTCACATTCTCTCTCCTCAAGCTCTCATCTTCAAACCCTAATCCTTAATCCTCATGTGTTGAGATCAAAGGATTAGTTAGACTAAACAATCCATAACCTACACTCTACATCATCCTTTCATCTTTGATTAGCAATCAAAGTTGATTAGTTACCTCAAGTTAGAGGTTTAGCTTGGAGTTTTGCTCTCGGGTGGATCGTCTACTACCTAGAGAAGGTCGAGGAGAACAAAGGAGGACGTAAAGAAGAAGGACCGGTTTCATTAGGTATAATCCCTAATCACTTGCAAAAGAAACTCATATGATACGGTTATTTATAGTTTAGCTTCGATTCAAGCGGTTAGTCGATGTTCGTTGTTTAAACTTGATTGTTTTTGAAAAATTCCGCCTCCCCATAAGTACTGGGGTGTACTACATCGACTTACAGTGGTATCAGAGCCTCGCTAAACACTAAATAACTTAATCGCAAATTTGTACGAATTTCGAACGAAAAAACGAAGCCGGAAAACCCTAATTCTGTTTAGTTTCTGTCGAACTTAAAATGAAGTCCTAAAATTTTTCTGGTGTGTTCAGAGAGCTTGACATGACCACAGGAGAACACCCAAGAAATTCGAGCCCATGATTCGACTAAAGCGCCGCGGAAGGGTGGCGGATCCCACCGATCCGCCGCGCTTCCGCGGCCGAGTTGCCGAGTCATGAGCTCATTTTTCATGGGTGGGTCCCCTGTGATATTTGGGGTTTTCTGGAATATTTAATTATTGCTCAGGTTACTGTTTAACAGAGCAGATTTTGGAGCAATATTGATGTTGTTTATTCGATCGAAAAGTACAGTATTTGCGTATTGGATTATATCTGTGATTGTTTAATGTGTTCGTAAACCTCCCCCAACTGCTAGTATGTCGGTTGGCAGGGGGTTGCACATTTCTGAAATGGCAATATCTGTTTGTGCATATAAACTGTATTGGACTGTTGTGGTGTATAGCCGGGGTTTGCAATGGGTTATTGTTTAATTCATTTGTTGTAAATGTAATTTGTTGTAATATAATATTCGCGGGGCACTTCCAGGTTGCGGTTGTAGCCACCGTTGTATTATTTCATTTTACTGTTTTTGCTCCTAGGACTGACCCAAGGTGGGGTACACAGACTGCCGGGTGGGTAGTTTGCCGTACCCGTAGGGGTCGAGGGTGGGGTAAACGGCTATTCATCACAACTGTGTAATCTGTCTTTTCTTGCAGGCTCAAAAGAAATACAGATTGCTTGCAAATCCAATATTGTTTATCTGTGTTCTGGAATGAATATCATTGCGTCAGACGAATGTAAAATATCTATATTATGATAGCTATTTAGACGTCACTTATGTTTTACACCCGCGCTAGCCCAGCCCCCGCTCTGTCGTTAGTTAAGTAACCTAACGGGTGATGACGGGACCCCGTGGCGAATGCGGATGGCATAAGAGGACGTTATATTTTCGTTGTTTTCTGCAATGATAGGTTAATGATGGGACGCATTATCTATAATGCAAAGTAAAACAAACCAAAGTTTAAATCGTTGGAACAATTTAAAAGAAACCACTCGGTTATTTTTAAAACAGATATTTTTAAATGCGGAGATTTAACCACTCCTTTTAAAAGCTATCAGGTTCCTTCGGTTATATCAAGTTCACTACGTTTATGGTTTCGCCAAAACCAGTCGTAGCCCTCCGTCGTTTCATTTGGGTATTCAGTAGTATTCAAGCTATGCATTTTGGCCAAAGTCAAGGCATAGTGTTTGGTAGCTACTGGGTTTTCATTTGTTGCATAAGATAGATGAGTTAGTTTGGGACAGTCGTATTATCATTTGACCAAAGTCAGGGGTATATACGGATGGGTTCAAATTGACAAGATAATGACGGGTAGAACTTGACATGTGACTTATGACATTTTGACCAAAGCCAAGGTCATAAGAGCATGGGGCAAAAACTTATATCGGGAATTTCTAAAGAAACTGAAATTTGCAAAGAGATGCATACCATTTGGAGTTTGATGAATGTTGGTAGGATTCCTTCAACATTATCATACGATGATATTTGGATCCCGATCCTACTGTGAGTATATGCTACTTATCAGGATATTCGTCGCTTAACGATCAATGCTATAAACCTAGTAGGTGTCCAGAAAAGTGTCAGCGGGGTTACGCCCCCAGAGAAAAGAGGTTCTTTAATTAAGGAACTTCGCGAAAGCGTTGGAAAACCTCCCTCGAAGTATCGACACCGGCCTGGCTGAACGGTTAAGCAAGTATTGTACGGTGAGAATAGTCTTGGCTAATTCTTCTTTTATGGTTTGAGGAAGGATTTGAGAAACAGTGGGAGCCATCCAGTTTAGATAAACTAAAAACCACTCTAAACTTGCAAGAGCATCATGCTAAAGAGTTTTCTTCTCTCTCTCCTAATTGCAGCGACCCTGAAAATGACTGGACTTAAGTTACTTTTAGAGAAAAATATACTGACGGGGCCAAACTATAAAGATTGGCTGCGGAATGTCAAGATGGCTTTGACCTATGACAAACTGGGGTACGTCCTCACCGCTACAGCACCTGCTGTCCTTGGTCCCAAATCCAGCAATGCGGATAAGGAAATCCGCAAAACCTGGGATTTAGATTGCGCGAGAGCCAAGTGCATCGTGCTTGCCTCGATGAACAATGAACATCAGAGGAGGCACGAGGATATGTCCCTAGATGGCATATTTCTCCATACAAAGGAACTTTATGGAGAGCAATCTCGTATAGCAAGATACGAGACCTCTAAGAAATTGTTTCGAGCGAGGTTGGCTGTCGGGTCATCGGTAGGTGAACATGTCCTACAGATGATCGGCTATATTGAAGAGCTCGCGGACCTTGGGACGACTTTGGATAATGAGCTCTATACAGACCTTGTTCTCCAGTCCCTTCCTCCCACCTACGCCCAGTTTATCCTCAACTTCAATCTTCAAGGAAAAGAAGTTGAACTTGCGGAACTCCTGAACATGTTAAGGAGTGCAGAGGGCACCTTGCAGAAGGCAAGGGAAACACCCGCTATGTTTGTTGGCGGTTCATCTTCTTCCGGGTCCAAGGCTAGGGCCAAAGGAAGGAAGAAGAAGGCCGCACCCAGACCTAGAGGAGGTGTTAGTAAGGTGGGAAAGAAGGGAAAGAAAAAGTTTACAGCACCGGTAGTTGGCCTGGATGAGTGCTTCCATTGTCACAGGAAAGGGCACTGGAAGAAGGATTGCAAGGCGTGGAACGCCAAGAACCAGGAACCGAAGCAGGCTGTGGCTTCGACTTCAGGTGTGTTTGTAATTGAGAATTGTCTGTCAATCAACTCTACTTCCTGGGTATTGGATACCGGGTCAGGATCTCATATTTGCAATTCATTGCAGGCACTGAGAAACCGTAGAGTGCTGAAGGAAGGTGATATGATCCTCAGGGTTGCTAACGGAGCTAGCGTGGGAGCTGCGTCCGTCGGGGATTATCACCTAGGATTGACGAGTGGACACATTTTGGTTTTACATAACTGTTATTTTGTACCCAGCTTAACGTGTAATATCATATCAGTTTCCTTGTTATCAAATAAAGGTTATGATTTCACGTTTGTAAGAGATGTTGTAAACATCCACCTTAATCATGGTTTGATTGGGTCCGGTACTCTAAATAACGGCATATATGTGTTAAACCAACTCCAAATTTTCAATGTCCAGAACACACTAAAAAGAAAGTCTCCAGATTTAAATAAAGCTTTCTTATGGCATTGTAGACTGGGTCACATCAATGAGAGAAGGTTGACTAAGTTGCATAAAGAAGGATATTTGGACACGTTCGAATATCAAACTTATGACACTTGTCAATCTTGTCTCAAAGGAAAGATGACAAAGACTCCATTCACTGGACAAGGAGTAAGAGCGAGCGAGCTCTTAGGACTCATACATAGTGATGTATGCGGTCCAATGTCTACACATGCGAGAGGTGGTTTTTCCTATTTCATTACTTTCACGGATGATTACTCAAGATACGGATTCATTTATCTGATGAAACATAAATCCGAGGCTTTTGAGAAATTCCAAGAGTATAAGAATGAAGTAGAAAACCAAACCGGCAAAAGTATAAAGACACTTAGATCTGATCGAGGTGGAGAATACTTGAGTGCCGAGTTCCTAGGTTACCTAAAAGAGAAAGGAATTCTCTCTCAGCTTACTCCTCCATACACTCCACAGCATAACGGTGTATCGGAGAGAAGGAATCGAACCCTATTGGATATGGTACGATCCATGATGAGTAATGCTGAGTTACCGCGATCTTTCTGGGGTTATGCGCTTGAATCAGCGGCATATCTTCTGAACAGAGCTCCTACCAAGACTGTGCCTACCACTCCATATCAGATGTGGACTGGGAAGAAACCCCATCTTCAGCATATGAAGATTTGGGGATGTCCAGCTTTTGTTAAAAAGCAGCATGTGGACAAGCTCGAGGCACGATCAGTAAAATGTATGTTTGTGGGATATCCAAAGAACTCCAAGGGATATTATTTCTATTACGCAGAGGAACAAAAGGTTTTTGTTTCTCGTAATGCCCATTTTCTGGAAAATCAGTTTTTAGAAAAGGAAATAAGTGGGAGCGAAATAGAACTGGAAGAAATTCCAGAACCACAAACTACTGCTGAAAGTTTGGTAGAACCAGAGGTTCAAGAAGAACAGAACATTCCCGCACCCCTCCGCAGGAGTAGTAGGCCGTCTCATCCGCCTAAGAGATACTACGGTTTTCTCATTGACGGGGATAGAGAGGATTGCATCATAGATGATGATGAACCTACTGACTTCCAGCAGGCCATCCAGAGCGGCGACTCGGTACGATGGCTAGATGCAATGCGGACCGAAATGGAGTCCATGTACACCAACAAAGTATGGACTTTGGACTTTGCTCCAGATGGGGTAAAACCCATAGGATGCAAATGGATCTTCAAGAAAAAGATTGGTGTAGATGGACAGGTGGAAACCTATAAGGCTAGACTTGTTGCAAAGGGTTTTCGTCAAAGACCTGGTTTGGACTATGACGAAACCTTTTCTCCAGTGGCTATGCTCAAATCCATTCGGGTCCTTCTTGCTATTGCTGCCTTCCATGATTATGAAATCTGGCAGATGGACGTAAAGACGGCTTTTCTGAATGGAAATTTAGAAGAGAGCGTCTATATGGATCAGCCAGAGGGTTTCAATCAGAGTGGGAGCAGCGGGAAAGTATGCAAGCTGCTTAAGTCCATTTATGGACTAAAGCAGGCATCGCGGAGTTGGAACATCTGTTTTGATGAGACAGTCAAAGTATATGACTTTATCAAAAATCCAGATGAACCGTGCATATATAGTAAAGTTGTGGCCAGAAGTGTCGTATTCCTCGTCTTGTACGTGGATGACATTCTATTGATAGGAAATGACATTCCTATGCTACAATCTGTCAAAGGATTCTTGTCACACAGGTTCTCCATGGAAGACCTGGGTGATGCCTCTTACATTCTGGGGATCCGGATCTATCGTGATAGATCCAAGAGGATGTTGGGACTTTCGCAGTCCAGGTATATCGACACTGTACTGAAAAGATTCAGTATGGAAGATTCTAAGCGCGGTAATCTACCGGCTTGTCACGGAATCACCCTCTCCAAAGAGATGTCTCCCAAGACTGATTTGGAAAGGGAACGCATGTCTATTATACCCTACGCTTCTGCGGTAGGCTCTATAATGTATGCGATGTTGTGTACCAGACCAGATGTAGCTTACGCACTGAGCGTGGTAAGCCGGTATCAGTCAGACCCAGGGGAGAAACACTGGAGAGCAGTAAAGAACATTCTCAAGTACCTGAGGAGGACTAAGGAGATGTTCTTGGTTTACGGCGAAAAAGACCTCAGGTTGGAGGCCTTTGCTGATTCCGGCTTCCAGAGTGATAAGGACGATTCCAAGTCCATGTCGGGTTATGTCTTTACCCTCAATGGAGGGGCGGTGTGCTGGAAGAGCTCCAAGCAGGACACCGTTGCTGACTCGACGATGGAAGCGGAGTATATAGCTGCTTGCGATGCCGCAAAAGAAGCAGTCTGGATGAAGAAGTTCCTAACAGAACTTCAGGTGGTTCCTACCATAGTTGATCCAATACCTCTGTATTGCGACAACAACGGAGCTATAGCTTTAGCGAAGGAACCAAGGTCCCATCAGAAGTACAGACACATCTTGAGGCGGTATCACCTGATCAGGGAGATCATTGATCGTCAGGAGATCGAGGTTCGGAGAGTTGCTTCAGAAGAGAACATTGCTGATCCATTCACGAAGGCCCTTCCTCAGATTCAGTTCGAGAGGCTACTCGAGATCATTGGTCTGCGATATGCCAGTACATGGCCCTAGTGCAAGTGGGAGATTGTTAGTGTTTATGCCCTAGAAGGCCATTACTGTATCATACTAGCTTGTATATTACTTAATGGAAGCTTGGGATATTCACATGTATATAACAGTCTTGCTAAACATGGTAGTATGCTACTTGGTTTTTCTATCTTAATATGTGAGTATACGTATTGATAGAGCTCTTAGGATCTTGCTTGTCTACCAGCGTTGTGATGGCAGTCACACTAGTGGGGGCTGGGTAGTCTACAAGCACATCCTTATTCAGGTCCCTGGTCGTTGGATTATCGAGACAGAGCATCGATACTCCGGAGTAGACTAGTGTGTACGCTTCTCATCCCAGTTGGGGAGATGGTCTGTCCCACAGCCGTCAGTACGTCGTACTGGAGATAGTATACAGGTGCTCGTTAGGTTACGGGTACACCGGACAGGACTCACAGGGAACTGTTGGTTGGTTTGATACCAGTCGTCAGTGAACAGTTCCCAGGTGACATGAGTACAGCGTAGTCCGCAGACTTGACACTGCTACTTCGCCTCGAGTGTGTCCCACTGTTCTTAGATTGCTACCCTACCACGGCTCAAAGGAGTCGTGCAAACAGGTAGCAGTTGGGTGCAGTCCCGAGCACTTGGAGGCAGTGGCGGTTAGACAGGATTCGTCCCTCCCGGTATTGGGAGTAGATATCGTGCTGTGTCAGAGAGCCATTACGCAAAGTCCCTGGCCAGGGCAAGCGAGATTTGCTGGTAGGTTCCAGCAGTTTCTCAGGGTGTAATGGGCTTCACTCCGACACGACTTATACCGCTATTAGGGGACTGACGCTTGCCGCCCCCCTAGGCCCGATATGCGATAGTCTTGGACGAACGGACCGGACTGTATGGAGATTGTCACATCAGACTCAGTAGGAGTTCGGATGGGTTTACTCATCGGCCTTCTTATCGACAACTACCTGGGGACCGTTACGTACAGCTAGTGCCGCTTGCGGTCTGTGGTTAAACCCACTGCCAGCGTAGTAGTCGAGTCTCTAGAGTCCCACACAGAGAGTTTCCTACTCCAGGCGAAACGATATAGAGGTTGCATGGTTTTGCGACAAAGGGTTCGGACGCATACGTGCGTTTACGCGCGTACGACTTTCGGACAGTTTTTACCAGTCGGCTTTGGTTTAAGCCAGTTACTGGTATCCGGTTATTGGATTTATACAGTCTAAAGTTTTTCCGTATTTTTACGGATCGGAGGGGCGTTCTCGTAATTACTCGAGAAGCTTCTAGAAGATGTGACTAAGGAGGTTTCTTTTGGATAAGAGAGTGAGTCATGGTGGTGATTCATTCACTTCATTAATGCACATTTATTGCTTAATGACTCATGCTAATGAATCATCACAAGATATTTTATGAAGCATGCTTATTCATTTCCTTTATTGATTATTCTAAAATAAGAATGCTTCATAATATTATGATACACTCTCTCTCTTCTCTCATTATCTTATCTCACATTCTCTCTCCTCAAGCTCTCATCTTCAAACCCTAATCCTTAATCCTCATGTGTTGAGATCAAAGGATTAGTTAGACTAAACAATCCATAACCTACACTCTACATCATCCTTTCATCTTTGATTAGCAATCAAAGTTGATTAGTTACCTCAAGTTAGAGGTTTAGCTTGGAGTTTTGCTCTCGGGTGGATCGTCTACTACCTAGAGAAGGTCGAGGAGAACAAAGGAGGACGTAAAGAAGAAGGACCGGTTTCATTAGGTATAATCCCTAATCACTTGCAAAAGAAACTCATATGATACGGTTATTTATAGTTTAGCTTCGATTCAAGCGGTTAGTCGATGTTCGTTGTTTAAACTTGATTGTTTTTGAAAAATTCCGCCTCCCCATAAGTACTGGGGTGTACTACATCGACTTACAGATAGGATTCGCCTCTCCCGGTATTGGGGGTTGATATCGCACTGTGTTTGGAGAGCCATTACACAAAGTCCCTGGCCAGGGCAAGCGAGTTTTACTGGTAGGTACTCCAGTAGTTTCTCAGGGTGTTTTGGGATACACTCCGACACGACTTATACCGCTATTAGGGGGCTGACGTTTACTTCCCCCTAGGCGCGATATGCGATACTCTTATACGAACAGACCGGACTGTACGGAGATTGTCACATTCAGGCTCTGTAGGAGTTCGGATGGGTTTTCCTCATCGGCCTTCTTATCGACATCTACCTGGGGACTGTTACGTACAGCTAGTACCGCTTGCGGCCTGTGGTTAACCCACTGCCAGCGTAGTGTCGAGTCTTTAGAGTCCCACACAGAGGGTTGTTCACCTTTGGGCGAAACGTAGTAGAGGTCGTATGATTTTACGACGGGGTTCGTTCATATACGCGTACTTGTGCGTGTTTGGTGTTCGGGTTGTTGATACTAGTGGGCTTTGTTTTAAGCCAGATCCTAGTATTTGATTTTGGGTTGGTTCAGTCTTATTGTATTCATGTTCTTCGAAACACGGATGCAGGTATGTATATACAGTTGACAGAGGCAGAGAAGGAGACCCCTCATTAGGGTTTTGACCATTGACTTGATTAAAACCATTATGAGGTGGAGGAAATTGATTACTAATTTTTATTAGAGATAATTATTTTATGGCTAATTTGGTTTGACTATTTGACCATGTTGACCATTGTTGACTTAGATATTTTTTGTTGAGCAAAATATATTTTGCTTAGCATTAAATGTGACATGATAATAGTCAAATCAACATCAACCATGACAATTATCTAAATAAAACTTATTATTCTTTTTCCTAATACGAGAGCCCACTCTTCATTTATCAAGTAGACATTCTCTCTCTTAAGCTCTCTCCTCTCCTTCTTCCTCTCTCAAGCCCAATATATCTCATGAGTTGAGAACCATGGGTTGTTGAGATCAAGCCACCAAAATCCTTCTCTACTCACTCTAGGGTTCTTAGTTTAGCACACCAAGCACTCTAGTTACTTCATTATAGAAGTTGGAGCTCAAGGTAGAGACCTTCGGGTGGATCTTCTTTGACATTGAGAAATCGGTGAGGAGGCATCATCCACAACCACTCCAAGGAGAAGCACAACAAGGAGAAGCACAACAAGGAGAAGAAGGAGTTCAAGCTTGAGGTATAATCATCTAACCTAGTAGTTAACACTCCTAGTTAGTTTGTTAGTTAGTGTTTAGCAAAGATCCTTATGGCTTGTCTATGTTACCTTACTATGAAAAATTTGATTTTTACCTATTCCGCCTCCCCGTAAACTACCGGGGTGGGTAACATAGATTTACAGCAATCTTAACCCCGATGTGCCCCGCAAAATAATATTACATCACTTTACAATTTACATCGAATGAAAGAAAAGAAAACTCTCATCTCACATCCCCCGGCTATTCATCCACGACGATCCAATAAGTTCATATACACAATCCAACATCACAGATCATAGATATGTGCAACCCCCACTAATCGATGTATAGCGATTAGCAGACGTTCATCACATATATCACAACAAAGATAAAACCCGATTAGCAAATAACTTAGAATTTCGATCGAAAACTATTTTCCGTGTCTACCCCAAGTGCAAAACCGCACACAAAACATACTGGGTAGAAACCAAATATACCAGAGAACAGAACAATACACCTAAAATAAGACATACAGAGGAAAAACGAGCCAACTCGGCCACGACTCGGCTGCGGAATGGCGGCAAATCGACCGATTCGCCGCAGTTCCGTGGTGGTCCTGATGAGTTAGGGTCTCGTTTTTCTGCCGTGTTCTTATAATTCCCGGCTTTGAATTTTCATGCCTCTTGAATAATTTTTTTTTGCAGTTTTAAAATCGACAGAAAGCATAGTTTACGGGTGTATCGTTTTCGTGTTTTCTGACGATCGAAGTTCTAATAACTTGCTAACTAGCTAGTAATGATTTAGTAGGCTCTGATACCACTGTAAGTCGATGTCGCTCACCTCGCGGGTGTTGCGCCACGGCAGCGCCCCGGCCGTCTTACCGAGGCCAAAATGCGGAATCAAAATTTTCCTTACTCGGAAACTGGCGCTACCGCGGACAATAAAACCCGGATCGTTAACCATTAACCTATACTAGCTAACAAGAGATGGGAAGAGAAGTATACCAAGTGATCCGAGTCCTCCGGTCTTCTCGTCATCGTCCCGATCTCCCGCGGAAAGTCTAGTCTCCATGTCATCGCCTCTTCGCCGGAAGGGCACCACATCGCCTGTGTCTTTTACGGGCTCCCGCCTCAATACCGAGGCAACTCGGGCATGAAGCCGGCAAGTCGACATGCCCAAGAAATGCTGTAGAATGTAGTGTAGAAACTTTATCTCTTGGAGTTTATGTAGTTGCCATTGATGGATGGAGGAAGAGGTAAAGAAAATTGGTGCTTTCAATTTTCTAGAACAAGAAGAAGAATGAGATGAAGGAAAAATGCCATTGCACTCCAAATGAACCTCTCATTCTTTTTCTCTCAAGTGAAGCCTATCTCATCAAGTGAGAAAATGGTGGAGGAATGAAAATGCAAACCATAACAAGAAGGGAGGTGAGTGTAGGAGAAAGAGAAAGGTGACCATATCCAAACCTCATCATAACAATCTCACATCAAACACAAATCAATCCTAATCACCTTTTACAAGAAATGATGATAGAAAAGAAAGGAATAAAAAGATGCTTTCATAATCAAATCATTTGCATGAAAACCCTCCACAATGTGTTATTTGCAAACTTGCAAATAACCCCCTCCATCGAAAAAGTCCGGCCGGGAAAGAACAAAGGAAAACCGGCCGGAACGGAATGCAAACTGGCAACTCCAGAAAACTGGTCCCGTAATAAATTACAGGAAAACCCCTATACTGTGCATACACACCCGCATCTGTATTCCGTCCGGATACAAATGCAATGAGACAAAATCTACACTGTACTAAACTAGGATCCGGCTTAAACCAAAGCCGGCTAGTAATATCCGTCCGATCCTGATCCGTGCAATATCGCACGTGTCTGATCGAACCCTGCCATATATCCATACGGCTACTAGTACAAACCGTCCAATCCTGATCCGTGCAATACCGCACGTATCTGATCGGACCCTGCCATATCTCCATACGGCCTCTACAGCGTTTCGCCCGAAAGCTTGAGTAACTGAAAGTGTGTTGGACTCTAAAGACTCGTCAATACTATGGTTGTGGATTTAACCACTAGCACGTCAGAGGTATAAGCCAATACGTGACGGGCCACCAGCTATTGACCAAAAGGGACGTCGATGAGCGAACTCATCCTGACACCCTACCGAGCCTGTCAGTGACAATATCCGTACAGTCCGGTCCGTTCGTCTATGAGCATCGCATGTCGGGCCTAGGGGGTTGGTAAAAGTCAGACCCCCAAAAGCGGTACAAGTCGTGTCGGAGTGTAGCCCAGAACACCCTGAGATACTACTGCAGTACCTACAGTAAATCTCCTGCCTCGGCCGAGGGCTTTGTGTAATGGCTCTCCTAGACACAGCGTGACCTCACCCCCAATACCGGGAGAGACGAACCCCTGCAGATCCGCTCACTGCCTCCATGTGGCTCGGGACTGTACCCAACTAAAACCTGTTTGCATGACTCCTTTGAGCCATGGTAGGGTAGTAATCAAAGTACAGTGGGAACTCACACGAGACAAATGACGATCTCAGGTCGATGAACTAACCTGTACACATGTCACCAGGGAACTACTATCTGACGTCTGGTATAAGACCAACTAGCAGGTTCCCGGCGAGTCCTGTCCGGTGTACTCATAACCCAATGAGCACCTGTATACATCTTAGGTGAACCAACTGACACCAGTGGCTTATGAGACCGGCCACCGTCCCTCGTCGGGGTCTCGACTGTATACACTAGTCTACTGTGGAGAATCGATGCCCTGTCTCGAAACTCCAACGACTAGGGACCTTTTAAGGATGTGCTTATAGACCACCAGCTCTCACGTATATGATCGCCATCATACTGCTGGCAGTCAAGCAAGAATCCTAGGGGCTCTATCAGCGTGTAATAGCGACCTGTAAGGTCACCTGAAGCAGTACACGGTGATAAAGGTAAACCAGATAGCATACTATCATCTCGAGTAAGACTGTCCTACCGGGATAGGTCCTCCCTCAATCATTGCAATTACGTGCCTGTGATCCAATAATTGACTCTGTGGGAACTATCTCCAACAATCTCCCACTTGCACTCAAGGCTAATTATTGCGATGTCGCATACTCACAGCCCGTGTGATACCGAACACCCAACTCCTCTACTAGTCAGTCTCACAAAGCTCGTTTGCGAAACTATTGCGTTCGAGGAATAGCCTCAGTGAGTGGATCCGCTGTGATGTTTTTCTATGTCTCTCTATATCTCAAGTTCGCAGAGAAAGCCATCTCCCGAAATGAGAAATACCTGTCTTAGAGTATGTCTGGATATCTGATGGGACCTAGCTCATAAATGAACTCCAAATCCAAACTTCTTAGACTGTATCGATAACTGAACTTAATCAGTACCCAGCGTCATGCCTCCCTCAGTATTGCCTTGGACCACCTGTCCAAAATACTGCCCCTCGTCGGAAGAAGAAACTATAACTCTGACAGCCACTCTGCCATCCATGTCACCTTGGAAGCCTGGAGTGATAACCGTCTCCTAAAAGAGGCCGTCGTTATCACATCCCTAGGACACGCACTTATGTCCTAAAACTGCTTCCGATTGGTTCTCCAGGATTGGATTAATATCAACTTATTGCATCTACTGCAAGAACAACATCTGGTGTGGTACTTGACATCTCATGATCGACTCAATTGCCTAAGTAAGTGATCTGTCAATCATGCGTATCCCTCTCCCCTTTAGTTTGTAAGACACCTTTAGAGAGGGTGACTCTATTACCTGCAGGTGTACTACCGTGCCAGGAGTCGTCCATTCTAAATACTCATAGAATGCTGTCAAGGTACCCAGATTAGGAAACCGCCCAAATCTAGATCTAAAACCATAGATCTAGTAACCAGAATGTCTGATATAATATCCAAGTCCTGTGTGGAGAAACCACTGTGTGACAACCAAAGTATAACCGATCGTAGTATAGGAGTTTCCTTTCCTACTCTGTGTATGTCATCCAAATACCATGACATCACACCCTACTACCTTCTTAACAGATCCATCCCTTAATCTGATGAAGTCAAACCTATGACTGTCACATCAGAAACTGATGATCTCTCTCCGCTATATCTGCTTTGGTCTATAAATAGACATAAGCTACTTGTCCACCAATGCTTCCGCTGCTCCCACTGACTACGACAACCCTCTGCCAGAGTCATATAGACGTGTACTTCTAAAGCTAGTTTAGAACGACGCTATACTCATCCTCCTGCCGGGTCTCGTAGCCTGGAACAACAGCAATGGAAAGTGTGGGTAAACAAGAACTTCCCTGTCACCGTCCTTGAGGCTACCGGAGCACCTCTCGGGTGCCTGAAGTTACCCACCATATCTGTGGAGTGGCTAATGGAATGTCAAACCAGATTGAATCTTTAGGTTCTTATCAAATCTTCAGTAATCGTTTGCGGTTCTGGAATTACTTCCAGTTCTACCATACTCCCACTACTGTTTTCTGAAAAAAAATCCATTTTTATTAAAACTGTGGCGAGTCAAGAACAATATCACTATTGATCTTCCAGATGGTAGAAAGTCAACCCTCGTCATAGCCTGGGTCAACCCACAAACAACCATTACAGAAACGTGCCTTGAGTTATCCAGAGTCTGGTTTTAAGCATAAGCCGGACAACTCCCCGTACCTTAACATCGTTAAGATATGAACTGTTCTATATCCAATATAGAACCAGAGGCACTGATTTAATTGAACCAGATTCAAATCATGCAGTTGTCTCCAGTGCATGTCAACTAAATGGAAAAAGGTCGATCAGCGTCACTCAACTTAGGAATGCTTCCAATTATAAGTAACCCGAAAGAGAAGAAAGTTCTCTTAATCATTACTATCAACTGAATACCATACACAAGTATCTACATCTTCGATCACTTTGAAGAATCCCGATACTAGCAATACCTGGTTCTTTACTTTATTCAAATACCTATAACTTCTCAAAATTCAGACCCTGTGTTTCCACGAAACACCTGTCTAAAAACTAGAGAAGTCATAAGTAAACCGAATATAGTACGAGGACCATCCCCTCTGTCCTGATGGACGCTGGACAACATACAATACTCTGTACAAGTCCCTTAAGTCTGATAACTCATTCACTGTGTCTTGTAGGTTGAAAACTGTACTTATGGTTAAGAAGAATTACACCGCTGTTCAATACTCCTTACCTAACCATCTACTGATATAGGTAAATGTCATAGACATAATTTCAAAAAGGCATATCTCACTCTATGAAAATAGACGTACAGATATATCAATTTGAAATTGGTGCATGGCAACGGATATTCAAAACTAATTAATTGCCGACCGGCAAACAACCCAGGTGACTGTAAGTGCACGGCGGCGCCCCGACCGTCAATCCGACGGCCAAACGCGGAAGCGATGATAAACTTAAAATTTTGCGGACTTAGCAAACCGGCACCACCGCGCACTAAACCCCGGATCGTGCCATTAAACTAGTCTAAGCTAAGTAACAAGATAGGTTAGAGATGTACCGACGATCCAAGTCCTCCGGTCTTCATCTCCACTCCGATCTCCTCGCGGGATCTCCGTCCGTCTCCTCCGTGTCGGAAAGGGCACCACGAAGCCGGGTACTTTTACGGGCTCCCACCTCAATACCGAGGCAACTCGCGCATGAAGCCGGCTACTCGACATGCACAAGATATGCTGTAGGGAGTGTAATGTAGAATGTATGTCTCACTTTGGGGTTGGTTGCCATTTGAAGAGGATGGAGGAAACAAAGATAAGAAAAATGGTGCTTGCATTTTTCTTGGCATGGAATGAGATCAAGAATGAAAACCTCTCTCAAAGATGAAGCTCTCTCTTCTTCTCTTTTCTTCTTCTCACTTCTCTAAATGAAAAACTATCATACTTAGAAAATGGTGGAGGAAAAGATTATGAAGCATGAAGGGAGGTGAGTGTAGTAAAAGGAGGAGGGTGACCACATCCAAAAACATAATCATCACTAAACTCAAATCAAACCTCACTTCATTTCTAATCTCATCAAATCATGAAAAGCAAAGATGCTTATCATATCAACCCTTATGCAAATAAGTCCCCCACAAATTGTTATTTGCAAAACTGCAAATAACCCCCTCCATCGGAAAAGTCCGGCCGGGAAAGAACAAAGAAAAACCGGCCGGAACGGAATGCAAACTGGCAACTCCAGAAAACTGGTCCCGTAATAAATTACAGGAAAACCCCACACTGTGCATACACACCCGCATTTGTATTCCGTCCGGATACAAATGCAATGAGACAAAATCTACACTGTACTATACTAGGACCGGCTTAAACCAAAGCCGACTAGTAATATCCGTCCGATCCTGATGCGTGCAATACCGCACGTATCTGATCGAACGCTGCCATATAACTATACGGCCACTAGTACAAAACCGTCCGATCCTGATCCGTGCAATACCGCACGTATCTGATCGGACGCTGCCATATCTCCATACGGCCTCTACAGCGTTTCGCCCGAGAGCTTGAGTAACTGTAAGTGTGGTGGACTCTAAAGACTCGTCAATACTATGGCTGTGGATTTAACCACTAGCACGTCAGAGGTATAAGCCAATACGTGACGGGCCACCAGCTATTGACCAAAAGGGACGTCGATGAGAAAGCTCACCCCGACACCCAACTGAGCCTGTCAGTGACAATATCCGTACAGTCCGGTCCGTTCGTCTATGAGCATCGCATGGCGGGCCTAGGGGGTTGGTAAAAGTCAGACCCCCAAAAGCGGTACAAGTCGTGTCGGAGTGTAGCCCAGAACACCCTGAGATACTACTGGAATACCTACCAGTAAATCTCCTGCCTTGGCCAAGGACTTTTCATGTTCTGGCTCTCCTAGACACAGCGCGACCTCACCCCCAATACCGGGAGAGACGAACCCCTGAAGATCTGCTCACTGCCTCCATGTGGCTCGGGACTGTACCCAACTAAAACCTGTTTGCACGACTCCTTTGAGCCGTGGTAGGGTAGTAATCAAAGTACAGTGGGAACTCACACGAGACAAATGACGATCCCCAGGTCGATGAACTAACCTGTACACATGTCACCAGGGAACTGCTATCTGACGTCAAGTATAATCCCAACTAGCAGGTTCCCGGCGAGTCCTGTCCGGTGTACTCATAACCCAATGAGCACCTGTATACATCTTAGGTGAACCAACCGACACCAGTGGCTTGTGAGACCGGCCACCGCCCCTCGTCGGGGTCTCGACTGTATACACTAGTCTACTCTGGAGTATCGATGCCCTGTCTCGAAACTCCTACGACTATGGACCTTTAAGGATGTGCTTATAGACTACCAGCTCCCACGTATATGATCGCCCTCATACTGCCGGTAGTCAAGCAAGAATCCTAGGGGCTCTATCAACGTGCAATAGAGACATGTCAGGTCACCTAAAGAAGTGCACGATGATAAAGGTAAACCAGATAGCATACTATCATCTCGAGTAAGACTGTCCCACCGGGATAGGTCCTCCCTCAATCATTGCAATCACGTGCCTGTGATCCAATAATCGACTCTGAGGGCACTATCTCCAACAATCACCCACTTGCACTCAAGGCTAATTATTGCGATGTCGCATACTCACAGCCTGTGTGATACCGAACACCCAACTCCCCTACTAGTCAGTCTCACAAAATCCGTTTGCGAAACTATTGCGGTCGAGGAATAGCCTCAGTGAGTGGATCCGCTCTGGTGTTTCTTTCTATGTCTCTCTATATCTCAAGTTCGCGGAGAAAGCCATCTCCCGAAATGAGCAATACCTGTCTTAGACTGTCTGGATGTCTGATGGGACCTAGCTCATAAATGAACTCCAAATCCAAACTTCTTAGACTGTATCGTCAACTGAACTTAATCAGTATCCTGCGCCATGCCACCCTCAGTATTGCCTTGGATCACCTGTCCAAAATACTGCCCCTCGTCAGAAGGAAAACTATAACTCTGACAACCTCCTTGTCGTCCATGTCACCTTGGAAGCCTGGAATGATAACTGTCTCCCGAAGGAGAATGCTGCTATCATATCCCTAGAACATCCACTTATGTTCTAAAACTGCCTCCGACTGTTTCTCCAGGATTGGATGAATATCAACTTATTGCATCTACTGCAAGAACAACATCTAGTGTGGTACTTGACATTTCATGATTGACTCAATTGCCTAAGCAAGTGATCTGCCAATCATGCACATCCCTCTCTATTTTAGTCTATAAGACACCTTTAGAGAGGGTGACTCCATTACCTGCAGGTATACTACCGTGCCAGGAGTCGTCAATTCTAAATACTCTTAGAATGCTGTCAAGGTACCCTGATTGGGAAACCACCCAAATCTAGATCTAAAACCATAGATCCAGTAACCAGTATGTCTGATATAATGTCCAAGTCCTTTGTGGAGAAACCACTGTGTGACGACCAAAGTATAACCGATCGTAGTATAGGAATATCACTTCCTACTACCTTCTCAACAGATCCATCCCCTATTCTGATGATGTCAAACCTATGACTGTCACATCAGAAATGGATGATCTATCTCCGCTACATCTGCTTTAGTCTATAAATAGACATAAGCCTGATGTCCACCAATGCTTCCGCTGCTCCCACTGACTACGACAACCCTCTGGCAGAGTCATACAGACGTGCACTTCTAAAGCTAGTTTAGAACGACGCTATACTCATCCTCCTGCCGGGTCTCGCAGCCTGGAACAACAACAATGGCAAGTGTGGGTAAACAAGAACTTCCCTGTCACCGTCCTTGAGGCTACCGAAGTACCTCTCGGGTGCCTGAAGTTACCCACCATCCCTGCGGAGTGGCCAATGGAATGTCAAGCCAGATTGAATCTTTAGGTTCCTTATCAAATCTTCAGTAATCGTTTGCGGTTCTGGAATCACTTCCAGTTCTACCATACTCCCACTACTGTTTTTGAAAAAATCCATTTTTAATAAAACTGTGGCGAGTCTAGAACAATATTTCTATTGATCTGCCAGATGGTAGAAAGTCAACCCTCGTCATAGCCTGGGTCAACCCACAAACAGCCATTACAGAAACGTGCCTTGAGTTATCCAGAGTCTGGTTTTAATCATAAGCCGGACAACTCCCCGTACCTTAACAATGTTAAGATATGAACTGTTCTACATCCAATATAGAACCAGAGGCACTGATTTAATTTAACCAGATTTAAATCACGCAGCTGTCTCCAGTGCATGTGAACTAAATGGAGAGAGGCCGATCAGCGTTACTCAACTTAGGAATGCTTCCAATTATGAGTAACCCGAAAGAGAAGCAATTCTCTTTATCATTACTATCAACTGAATACCATACACAAGCATCTACATCTTCGATCACTTTGAAGAATCCCGATACTTGCTACACCTGGTTCTCTACTCTATTCAAATACCTATAACTCCTCAAAACTTAGACCCTGTGTTTCTACGAAACACTTGTCTAAGAACTAGAGAAGTCATAAGTAAACAGAATAGAGTACGAGGACCAACCCCTCTGTCCTGATGGACCCTGGACAACATACAATACTCTGTATAAGTCCCTTGAGTCTAGTGACTCATTCACTGTGTGTCGTAGGTTGAAAACTGTACTTTTGGTTAAGAAGAATTACACCGCTGTTCAATGCTCCTTACCTAACCATCCACTGATATAGGTAAATGTCATCGACATAATATCAAAAGGTATATCTCACTCTATGAAAATAGACGTACAGATATATATCAATTTGAAATTGGTGCACAACAGCGGATATTCAAAACCAAATATTTGCCGACCGGCAAACATCCCAGATGATCTCCTCAAATATCACCGATTACAACGAATCCCGATATAATGAGGATGATCACCTAATTCCCAATAACTTACTCCCACTCATCATCTGTAAAACCATACAGATGTGAGAATCATACCTGGTAAATACATACCCTGGAGTAAGTGTCTAATCGGGAAATCAGTTTTCTTTTAACAGTACACAGTGAACCTGAAACATTGAAATGTTTCGTTGGGGTATCCTGGTATTCTTAGTAATGCCTCATTCATTATCCAGATTCACAACTGTAACCGTATAATTCTTTGCCACCTCTCCAAATCCCTTCATATGTCTTTAGTCATTACCTTCTGTACACCCTTTTAGGCCAAATGGTTTTCTTCCTTCCCTACCGTTCGGCACCAGCCTATGGTTTGGAAGAAGACTATCCAATAAGCATAAAGGGTGTACTGTCCTAATCCTAGGAGCACTCGCAACGCGAGAGAAGGTGAAGATAAAAGACACCTGAATGTACTTTATTCCTATTTCTCCTGAACCAGGATCCATCCCCGAACTGGAACAAGTTCCTTTCGAGTTCGTATATAACCATACGATGGATTATCCAATAAAATGGGATCTTCGTAGTGATACGGAGTGTCCTGGAGAAATACAAAGGTGATTTAGGATTGGCGAAGAAATACTTGGTTTGGTCATGAATATCAGTCGCAATTTACTTTGCCCTCTTACTAATCCCTTGCTTTGTCTGAACTTAATACCTTCTGTACACCGTTTAGGCTAACTGGTTTTCTTCATTCCCTACCGGTCGGCACCAGCCTATGGTTTGGAAGAAGACTATCCAATTTGCATAATAGGTGTACTACTCCTAAACTAAGGAGTACTCGCAACCTGAGAGAGGGTGAAAAGAAAAGACAACTGAATAATCCTATCCGTTTTCTCCAGAACCAGAAACCATCCTCGAAGTCCTTCGAGTTCGTATATAACCATACGATGGTTTTGTCCAATGGAAGTGGACGTTCGTAGTAATACGGGGTGTCCTGGAGAAAAGGGTAAAAGTAGGAGTGGCAATGAGGTCTGCAACTCTGACAATCCAAAAGCCAGTGTTAAGTAGGTTCGGTCAACTTGGTCACTGAGTCATAATCTAGGGTCGGGTCAATGGTCGCTGCCAGAGAGAGAGAGAAAAGAAACACTCAGCGTGCACTCTATCCTAGATCAGAATGGTTATCACTTTTTCTAATCAGGAAACCTCCCACTGTACCTCAAATTCTTCTCCAAACCTGAAAGAAGAATTAGTCGGGGTCACCCGAGGAGTAAACCAACTCATCAGTGGGAATCGGGATCCAACTATCATCGTATGACAACGTGACGGAATCCGCTCACGGTATCACACTCCAGAAGGTATGCGCATATCTGGCAAGTTTCAGTTCTTTTGAAACTCCCGATGAGATTTCTGCCCCATGCTCTTATGACCTTGGCGTGAGGTCAAAATATCATAAGTCACATGTCAAGTTCTGCCCATCATTATCCAGGTTAATTTGAATCCACCCGTACATACCCTTGACGTAGGCCAAAATAGTAGTACGACTGTCCCAAACCAACGCATCTATCTATGCAACAGATAAATACCCGGCAGCTACCAATCACTATGCCTTGGCGTGAGGTCAAAATACATAGCTTGAATACTACCGAATATTTAACTGAAATGATGGAGGGCTACGAATGGTTTCTGGGGAAAACCTTTAACGTAAAGAACTTGATATCGTCGAAGGAACGGATAGCTTTTTAAAAATATAGTGACGAAAACCGTTGCTAAAGAGGTCACTCCCGGTGAAGGGATCTCGGCTCTTTCCCCGTAGAATGGGGTGCAGGATATTCCAAATGAATACCACGATGCAAAGCAAAAGTAATCGGCTATAGTGAAGTTAATGCCCTGATGCAAACTTCTGTCCAAGGGGTCACTCCCGGTGAAGGGATCTCGGCCCTTGCCTCGTCGACTGAGGAGCAGGATATTCCAAATGAATACCACGATGCAAAACAGAAGTGAACGTCCTTGCAATAACAGCTTTTTGAAAAGTGTTCCAACAACATCAGAATATGTTTGTTTTAACTTGCGTTGATCCGAATCAACGCAGTCCCATCAATTGATCACACCAAAAAGAACGAAAATATACTGATGTACGTATATGCCATCCGCATTCGCCACTGGGTCCCGTCATTACCCGTTAGGTTAGCTTACTAACGACAGAGCGGGGACTGGACTAGCGCGGATGCAAAACATATACAACATCTACTAATATATATACCAATATATTATATTTCGCTCAAGGCGTGAAAAGAAATGCAACATCACAGAAATGTACAGCATCACAGAACAATACAGATATCTGGGATCCCCGGGTTTCACAGAGCCACTACTGAAACCCGACGTTCCCCTGGTCGTGTGGATAGCCTGTGCAATGAAATCCTAGACCCCTACGGGCGCGGCAAGTTACCCGCCAAAACCTGAAGCGAGGCAGCCCCCTTCAGCTCCGTGAATGGACCACCCAGCACTCCACGGAATCCGGCAACTTGGGCACCCCTCCTGGGTCAACCTGTACCCCCTACGAGTGCGGCGAATAGCCCGCCAATCCCAGAGCGAAGCCCCCTCCGTCCCAATGCCATGAGATGCGGGCTTGTTGCCCTCCAGGAGCCGGCTATCCGTGCACCCCACCGCGGGGTAATCCTAGTACAGAAAGTAAAATATACATACACCGGGTACATCGACCGCAACCAGGTCGTGTCCCAAAAGAATAATACAAACAGGCAGTGACGGCAGTCCACATGTCGGACGCTCGCCCCGCAATATCAAATGTACATAATACACCAACACTGTACTAGCATTGCATCCAGGCTATCCCCACGACCGATCCGCAACATCACAGCATAAACATAGAACATCAACGCGAAAGTCACGTTCGCAAATCCGTCTAACCGGGCTATAGCAGCTAGACAGGATTTACCGATCGAGTGACATTCACGGTCGCAGATATAATGTAAATACTGTGAAAAATGTGTTTAAAATATCCGATCGATCAAAAATTAACAAGTGGGCCCTCAATCAAAACTGTAGCACTCACAGAAATCCTGGGCCCAATTTTAATATTCCAAAACCCATATTTTAAGCCCATAAGGCCTCTGAAAAAATTTGGTGAAGTGATGTGAATAGTGCGCGGCGGAAGGGCCGCGCGAGGGGGGGTTTCGCGGCGGTTCCGCGCTCCCACTGTGGAGTTACTTCGTCAAATTTTGCAGAACTCTTAGATTTTCCAGTACATCAATATTTTACAACCTGAAAAATTTTTCGAGACAAAAAATTTTCAACAGAAACTGATTCGAACTAAAATGCAGTTTTGGAACATTCGATCGATCGAAACAGAAAAACACATTACACCAAGCTAGACTATGTTAATGGCGAGGCTCTGATACTACTGTAAGTGCACGGCGGCGCCCCGACCGTCAATCCGACGGCCAAACGCGGAAGCGATGATAAACTTAAAATTTTGCGGACTTAGCAAACCGGCACCACCGCGCACTAAACCCCGGATCGTGCCATTAAACTAGTCTAAGCTAAGTAACAAGATAGGTTAGAGATGTACCGACGATCCAAGTCCTCCGGTCTTCATCTCCACTCCGATCTCCTCGCGGGATCTCCGTCCGTCTCCTCCGTGTCGGAAAGGGCACCACGAAGCCGGGTACTTTTACGGGCTCCCACCTCAATACCGAGGCAACTCGCGCATGAAGCCGGCTACTCGACATGCACAAGATATGCTGTAGGGAGTGTAATGTAGAATGTATGTCTCACTTTGGGGTTGGTTGCCATTTGAAGAGGATGGAGGAAACAAAGATAAGAAAAATGGTGCTTGCATTTTTCTTGGCATGGAATGAGATCAAGAATGAAAACCTCTCTCAAAGATGAAGCTCTCTCTTCTTCTCTTTTCATCTTCTCACTTCTCTAAATGAAAAACTATCATACTTAGAAAATGGTGGAGGAAAAGATTATGAAGCATGAAGGGAGGTGAGTGTAGTAAAAGGAGGAGGGTGACCACATCCAAAAACATAATCATCACTAAACTCAAATCAAACCTCACTTCATTTCTAATCTCATCAAATCATGAAAAGCAAAGATGCTTATCATATCAACCCTTATGCAAATAAGTCCCCCACAAATTGTTATTTGCAAAACTGCAAATAACCCCCTCCATCGGAAAAGTCCGGCCGGGAAAGAACAAAGAAAAACCGGCCGGAACGGAATGCAAACTGGCAACTCCAGAAAACTGGTCCCGTAATAAATTACAGGAAAACCCCACACTGTGCATACACACCCGCATTTGTATTCCGTCCGGATACAAATGCAATGAGACAAAATCTACACTGTACTATACTAGGACCGGCTTAAACCAAAGCCGACTAGTAATATCCGTCCGATCCTGATGCGTGCAATACCGCACGTATCTGATCGAACGCTGCCATATAACTATACGGCCACTAGTACAAAACCGTCCGATCCTGATCCGTGCAATACCGCACGTATCTGATCGGACGCTGCCATATCTCCATACGGCCTCTACAGCGTTTCGCCCGAGAGCTTGAGTAACTGTAAGTGTGGTGGACTCTAAAGACTCGTCAATACTATGGCTGTGGATTTAACCACTAGCACGTCAGAGGTATAAGCCAATACGTGACGGGCCACCAGCTATTGACCAAAAGGGACGTCGATGAGAAAGCTCACCCCGACACCCAACTGAGCCTGTCAGTGACAATATCCGTACAGTCCGGTCCGTTCGTCTATGAGCATCGCATGGCGGGCCTAGGGGGTTGGTAAAAGTCAGACCCCCAAAAGCGGTACAAGTCGTGTCGGAGTGTAGCCCAGAACACCCTGAGATACTACTGGAATACCTACCAGTAAATCTCCTGCCTTGGCCAAGGACTTTTCATGTTCTGGCTCTCCTAGACACAGCGCGACCTCACCCCCAATACCGGGAGAGACGAACCCCTGAAGATCCGCTCACTGCCTCCATGTGGCTCGGGACTGTACCCAACTAAAACCTGTTTGCACGACTCCTTTGAGCCGTGGTAGGGTAGTAATCAAAGTACAGTGGGAACTCACACGAGACAAATGACGATCCCCAGGTCGATGAACTAACCTGTACACATGTCACCAGGGAACTGCTATCTGACGTCAAGTATAATCCCAACTAGCAGGTTCCCGGCGAGTCCTGTCCGGTGTACTCATAACCCAATGAGCACCTGTATACATCTTAGGTGAACCAACTGACACCAGTGGCTTGTGAGACCGGCCACCGCCCCTCGTCGGGGTCTCGACTGTATACACTAGTCTACTCTGGAGTATCGATGCCCTGTCTCGAAACTCCTACGACTAGGGACCTTTTAAGGATGTGCTTATAGACTACCAGCTCCCACGTATATGATCGCCCTCATACTGCCGGTAGTCAAGCAAGAATCCTAGGGGCTCTATCAACGTGCAATAGAGACATGTCAGGTCACCTAAAGAAGTGCACGATGATAAAGGTAAACCAGATAGCATACTATCATCTCGAGTAAGACTGTCCCACCGGGATAGGTCCTCCCTCAATCATTGCAATCACGTGCCTGTGATCCAATAATCGACTCTGAGGGCACTATCTCCAACAGTGACTTCCTCAAATATCACCAATTACAACGAATCCCGATATAATGAGGATGATCACCCAATTCCCAATAACTTACTCCCACTCATCATCTGTAAAACCATACAGATGTGAGAATCATACCTGGTAAATACATACCCTGGAGTAAGTGTCTAATCGGGAAATCAGTTTTCCATTAACAGTACATAGTGAAACTGAAACATTGAAATGTTTCGTTGGGGTATCCTGGTATTCCTAGTAATGCCTCTTCCATTATCAAGATTCACAACTGTAACCGTATAATTCTTTGCCACCTCTCCAAATCCCTTTATATGTCTTTAGTCATTACCTTCTGTACACCCCTTTAGGCCAAATGGTTTTCTTCCTTCTCTACCGTTCGGCACCAGCCTATGGTTTGGAAGAAGACTATCCAATAAGCATAATGGGTGTACTCTCCTAATCCTAGGAGCACTCGCAACGCGAGAGAAGGTGAAGATAAAAGACACCTGAATGAACTTTATTCCTATTTCTCCTGAACCAGGATCCATCCCCGAACTGGAACAAGTTCCTTTCGAGTTCGTATATAACCATACGATGGAATATCCAAATAAACTGTGGATCTTCGTAGTGATACGGAGTGTCCTGGAGAAATACAAAGGTGATTTAGGATTGGCGAAGAAATACTTGGTTTGGTCGTGAATAGCAGTCGCGGTTTACTTTGCCCTCTTACTAATCCCTTGCTTTGTCTTAACTTAATACCTTCTGTACACCATCGTTATGCTAATTGGTTTTCTTCATTCCCCACCGTTCGGCACCAGCCTAAGGTTTGGAAGAAGACTATCCAATTTGCATAATAGGTGTACTATCTCCTAAACCAAGGAGTACTCGTAATCTGAGAGAAGGTGAAAGGAAAAGACAACTGAATAGTCCTATTCGTTTTCTCCAGAACCGGAAACCATCCTCGAATAAATTCCTTCGAGTTCGTATCTAACCAAACGATGGTTTTGTCCAATGGAAGTGGACGTTCGTAGTAATACGGGGTGTCCTGGAGAAAAGGGTAAAAGTAGGAGTGGCAATGAGGTTTGCAACTCTGACAATCCAAAAGCCAGTGTTAAGAAGGTTCGGTCAACTTAGTCACTGAGTCATAGTCAGGGTCGGGTCAATGGTCGCTGCCAAAGAGAGAGAGAAAAGAAACACTCAGCGTGCACTCTAACCTAGATCAGAATGGTTATCACTTTATCTAATCAGGAAACCTCCCACTGTAACCTCAAATTCTTCCCCAAACTTGAAAGAGGAATTAGTCGGGATCACCCGAGGCGTAAACCAACTCATCAGTGGGAATCGGGATCCAACTATCATCGTATGATAACTTGACGGAATCCACTCAAGTCAACACACTCCAGAAGGTATGCGCATGCCTGGCAAGTTTCAGTTTCTTTAGAAACTCCCGATGTGTGTTTTTACCCCTAGGACCCAAGTGACCTTGACGAATAATCAACAAATCAAAAGGTCCTAGTCAAGTTCAACCCGTCATTATCTTGATTGCGTTAAACCCACCCGCACGACCCTTGACGAATAATCAACAAAGTCGTACGACCGTCCTAACCAATCCACATATCCATACGACAGAAAGCATTACAGAGCTACCGCACACTACGCCTCGTCGAATAGCAACGACAAGCGTAGCGCGAATACTAAGCAATACTAATCTGAAATGATGGAGGGCTACGGCTGGTTTTTGGCGAAAAACCTTTAACGTAATGAACTTGATATCGTTGAAGGAACCGGATAACTTTTTATAAAAATATAGTGACGAAAACCTTTGCTAAAGAGGTCACTCCCGGTGAAGGGATCTCGGCTCTTTCCCCGTAGAATGAGGTGCAGGATATTCCAACTGAATACCACGATGCAAAGCAAAAGTAATCGGCTATAGTGAAGTTAATGCCCTGACGCAAACTTCTGTCCAAGGGGTCACTCCCGGTGAAGGGATCTCGGCCCTTGCCTCGTCGACTGAGGAGCAGGATATTCCAAATGAATACCACGATGCAAAACAAAAGTGAACGTCCTTGCAATAACAGCTTTTTGAAAAAGTGTTCCAACAACATCAGAATAGGTTTGTTTATCTTGCATTGATCCGAATCAACGCAGTCCCATAAATTGATCACACCATAAAGAACGAAAATATACTAATGTACGTATATGCCATCCGCATTCGCCACTGGGTCCCGTCATTACCCGTTAGGTTAGCTAACTAACGACAGAGCGGGGACTGGACTAGCGCGGATGTAAAACATATACAACATCTACTAATATATATACCAATATGTTATATTCACTCAAGGCGTGATAAGAATGCAACATCACAGAAAAATACAGTATCACAGAACAATACAGATATCTGGAAGCCCCGGGTTTCACAGAGCCGCTGCTGAAACCCGACGTTCCCCTGGTCATGTGGATAGCCTGTGCAATGAAATCCTAGACCCCTACAGGTGCGGCAAGTCACCCGCCAAGACCTGAAGCGAGGCAGTCCCCTCCAGCTCCGTGAATGGACCACCCAGCACTTCACGGAATCCGGTAACTTGGGCACCCCTCCTGGGTCAACCTGTACCCCCTACGAGTGCGGCGAATAGCCCGCCAATCCTGGAGTGAAGCCCCCTCCGTCTCAATGCCATGAGATGTGGGCCCGTTGCCCTCTAGAACCCGGCTATCCGTGCACTCCACCGCAGGGTAATCCTAGTACAGAAAGTAAAATATACATACACCGGGTACATCGACCGCAACCAGGTCGTGCCCCAAAAGAATAATACAAACAGGCAGTGACGGCAGTCCACATGTCGGACGCTCGCCCCGCAATATCAAATGTACATATAAAACAAAACTGTACTAGCATTGCATCCAGGCTATCCCCCACGACCGATCCGCAACATCACAGCATAAACACAGAACATCAACGTGAAAATCATGTTCGCAAATCCGTCTAACCGGGCTATAGCAGTTAGACAGGATTTACCGATCAAATGATATTCACGGTCGCATATATAATGTAAATACTGTGAAATAATGTGTTTAAAATATCCAATCGATCAAAAATTAACAAGTGGGCACCCAAGTAATACTGTAGCACTTCACAGAAATTTGGGCCCAAAAATAATATTCCAAAACCCCTATTTTCAACACTTCAGCATTCTGCAAAATTTTGGGGGACTGAACAGTCCACGTAGCGGCGGAACCGCGGCCCAAGCATGGATTTGGCCGTGGTTCCGTGGCGTTCTGAACTGTTCACGAGCCTAAATTTTTAGAGAACTCTTAGAATGTCCTGTACATTAGTTTTCTACAACCTGAAAAATTTTTAGAGCCCGGAAAAATTTGACAGAAAACTGATGCATGCAAAAACGCGGTTTTTGGAATTTTGGTCGATCGGATAAGTAAAACGCATTGGAACAAGCTAGACAAGGTTAATGGCGTGGCTCTGATACCATGTTGCGCCACGGCAGCGCCCCGGCTGTCTTACCGAGGCCAAAATGCGGAATCAAAATTTTCCTTACTCGGAAACTGGCGCTACCGCGGACAATAAAACCCGGATCGTTAACCATTAACCTATACTAGCTAACAAGAGATGGGAAGAGAAGTATACCAAGTGATCCGAGTCCTCCGGTCTTCTCGTCATCGTCCCGATCTCCCGCGGAAAGTCTAGTCTCCATGTCATCGCCTCCTCGCCGGAAGGGCACCACATCGCCTGCGTCTTTTATGGGCTCCCGCCTCAATACCGAGGCAACTCGGGTATGAAGCCGGCAAGTCGACATGCCCAAGAAATGCTGTAGAATGTAGTGTAGAAACTTTATCTCTTGGAGTTTATGTAGTTGCCATTGATGGATGGAGGAAGAGGTAAAGAAAATTGGTGCTTTCAATTTTCTAGAACAAGAAGAAGAATGAGATGAAGGAAAAATGCCATTGCTCTCCAAATGAACCTCTCATTCTTTTTCTCTCAAGTGAAGCCTATCTCATCAAGTGAGAAAATGGTGGAGGAATGAAAATGCAAACCATAACAAGAAGGGAGGTGAGTGTAGGAGAAAGAGAAAGGTGACCATATCCAAACCTCATCATAACAATCTCACATCAAACACAAATCAATCCTAATCACCTTTTACAAGAAATGATGATAGAAAAGAAAGGAATAAAATGATGCTTTCATAATCAAACCATTTGCATGAAAACCCTCCACAATGTGTTATTTGCAAACTTGCAAATAACCCCCTCCATCGAAAAAGTCCGGCCGGGAAAGAACAAAGGAAAACCGGCCGGAACGGAATGCAAACTGGCAACTCCAGAAAACTGGTCCCATAATAAATTACAGGAAAACCCCTATACTGTGCATACACACCCGCATCTCTATTCCGTCCGGATACAAATGCAATGAGACAAAATCTACACTGTACTAAACTAGGATCCGGCTTAAACCAAAGCCGGCTAGTAATATCCGTCCGATCCTGATCCGTGCAATACCGCACGTGTCTGATCGAACCCTGCCATATATCCATACGGCTACTAGTACAAACCGTCCGATCCTGATCCGTGCAATACCGCACGTATCTGATCGGACCCTGCCATATCTCCATACGGCCTCTACAGCGTTTCGCCCGAAAGCTTGAGTAACTGAAAGTGTGGTGGACTCTAAAGACTCGTCAATACTATGGTTGTGGATTTAACCACTAGCACGTCTGAGGTATAAGCCAATACGTGACGGGCCACCAGCTATTGACCAAAAGGGACGTCGATGAGCGAACTCATCCTGACACCCTACTGAGCCTGTCAGTTACAATATCCGTACAGTCCGGTCCGTTCGTCTATGAGCATCGCATGTCCGGCCTAGGGGGTTGGTAAAAGTCAGACCCCCAAAAGCGGTACAAGTCGTGTCGGAGTGTAGCCCAGAACACCCTGAGATACTACTGGAGTACCTACCAGTAAATCTCCTGCCTCAGCCGAGGGCTTTGTGTAATGGCTCTCCTAGACACAGCGCGACCTCACCCCCAATACCGGGAGAGACGAACCCCTGCAGATCCGCTCACTGCCTCCATGTGGCTCGGGACTGTACCCAACTAAAACCTGTTTGCACGACTCCTTTGAGCCGTGGTAGGTAGTAATCAAAGTACAGTGGGAACTCACACGAGACAAATGACGATCTCAGGTCGATGAACTAACCTGTACACATGTCACCAGGGAACTGCTATCTGACGTCTGGTATAAGACCAACTAGCAGGTTCCCGGCGAGTCCTGTCCGGTGTACTCATAACCCAATGAGCACCTGTATACATCTTAGGTGAACCAACTGACACCAGTGGCTTATGAGACCGGCCACCGCCCCTCGTCGGGGTCTCGACTGTATACACTAGTCTACTCTGGAGAATCGATGCCCTGTCTCGAAACTCCAACGACTAGGGACCTTTTAAGGATGTGCTTATAGACCACCAGCTCTCACGTATATGATTGCCATCATACTGCTGGCAGTCAAGCAAGAATCCTAGGGGCTCTATCAGCGTGTAATAGCGACCTGTAAGGTCACCTGAAGCAGTACACGGTGATAAAGGTAAACCAGATAGCATACTATCATCTCGAGTAAGACTGTCCTACCGGGATAGGTCCTCCCTCAATCATTGCAATCACGTGCCTGTGATCCAATAATTGACTCTGAGGGCACTATCTCCAACAGCGGGTTCGCGGGGAGGCGGAATATTTAAAAAACGATTTTCAAAGCTCGCAACACCGACTTGAACTCTAGGATCTTGGCTAAACCCTAACTAGCTAAGCTTGTAAAGAGGTTAACTACTCGGAGAGGAGTTTATACCTCATGATACGAGTCCTTCGGGTCTTCTTTGCTGTCCTCCTCATCATCGTAAGCTCCGAGGATCGTAACGAATTGTAGCATCCTTGTCGGCTTCCTCAAGTCAAAGACGATCTACCCAAGAGTCTATAGTCCGAGCTCCAACCTCAAATCCGAGATAATTTGAGCAACTAGCTTGCTAAACTAGATGACCTAGGTGATGTAAAGAAAGAAGATGGAATGGTTTGTCTCTTGGAACCCTAGGTTTCTCAACTCATGAGACTTTTAAGGTTTAGAGGAAAAAGAAGATCTCTTGAGAAAAAAGCAAGTGAAGAAAAATGAGCTTGGAAGAATGAAGCATCTCCCATGTGAGAATAATGAAGCATATGATATTTGATGAGATAAAATATCTCACAAATATCTCCATGCTTCAAAATATCTATTTTGTCAAGTGAATGACTAACCATCCATTTGCCAAAATATCTCCACCTAATTTTCCTCCATCCAATTTTAGGTTTTAATCCGAAAAGGAAAACAAAACCCTAATTAGGTTTTCTTCTTCTAGAAGATTTCCCGAGAAATTACGAGAATGCCCCTCATCCGTATATACATACCCGCATCCGTATTCCAAAGAATACAAATACAATGAGATGAAAATAATCCATCAATATAATACTAGGATCCGGCTTAAACCAAAGCCCACTAGTATTATCCTCCCGATCATCATACGTGCACAAGTACACGTAAGTGATCGAAGCCCCGCCGTAAAAGCATATGGCCTCTACATCTTTTGCCCGATGCAGGGAAACCTTCTATGTGGGACTCTAAAGACTCGACAGTACGCTGACAGTAGATTTAACCACAAGCCGCAAGTGGTACTAGCTGCACATAACGGCTACCCAGGTATCTGTCAATGAGAAGGCCGATGAGAAAACTCATCCGAACTCCTAGCCTGTATGTGACAATCTCCGTACAGTCCGGTCTGTTCGTCTAAGAGTATCGCAAATTGGGCATAGGGGGCTGATAATCGTCAGACCCCTAATAGCCCAATAAGTAGTGTCAGAGAATAGCCCAAGACACCCTAAGAAACTACTGGAGTACCTACCAGTAAATCTCGCTTGCCCTGGACAGGGACTTTGTGTAATGGCATTCTGAACACAACACGATATCAACCCCCAATACCGGGATAGACGAATCCTATCTAACCGCCACCGCCTCCAAGTGCTTCGGGACTGCACCCAATTATTACCTGTTTGCATGACTCCTTTGAGCCATGGTAGGGTAGTAATCAAAGTACAGTGGGAACACACTCAAAGCACAGTAGCAGTATCAAGTCGACGAACTAAGCTGTACTCATGTCACCTGGGAACTGCTACCCGACGATAGGTATAATAACCACCAACAGTTCCCGACGAGTCCTGTCCAATGTACTCATAACCTAATGAGCACCTGGATACTATCTTCAGTACGACGTACTAATGGCTGTGGGACAACCATATCCCCTGCTGGGATGAGAAGCGTATACACTAGTCTACTCCGGAGTATCGATGCTCCGTCTCTATAATTCTACGACTAATGACCTGTATAAGGATGTACTTGTAGACTATCCAACCCCCACTAGTGTGACTGCCATCACAACGCTGGTAATCAAGTAAAGATCCTAAGGGCTCTACCAATATGTATAAGTGATATGCTAAAAGAAACACATGCACATATTGAGATAAAAACAAACCAAGTAGCATACTACCATTTTGAGCAAGACTGTCAATACAACTGTGAATATCCCAAGCTTTCATTAAGTAATATACAAACCAGTATGATACAATAATGGCCTCTAGGGCATATACACTAACAACGACATCCTCAAAATCGAGGGTACGGGTCAAAAATCAAATATAAATCATCATTCGTACGGTATCATCATCGTACAATATCATGATCAGGGGTACGGTTCTAAAGTCTCGTACATTCTAATATCATCAAATCACATGTTATCTCATGATTAAATAGATATCACCCAAGGATCCTTTATAATATCATATCATATACGATATCACGACTCAATCACATATCAAAATCTCATGGCATCATGCCCGATCATATCGACAAATCACCATATATCATATACTATCCTCATCACACGTGTATATGTATACACACACACACACAAAACCAAGTGTGTGCGCGCACGTGTGTTGCTACATATAATCTGCGATTCGCTACCAAGGTAATAATCCTATGGATAGGTCTTCCTAGATCAACCTAATCTAACCTACGGTCTTCTAAATACCCTACTCGCTAAGCATCCAATATAGCATCCAAACTTATAATAATATAGTAATAACCCTATTCTACGTTTGCAGGGGTGCTATACGCCATCCACCCGACTTCCCCCGTAGATATACATCTACTCACCTTGATCCTCACTTGTCATATACATCTACTCATCTTGATCCTCACTTGCCAAAGTAAATGACGCCACGCTCTCCCTTGTCGTACGATGTCCATGCGGGGTACCTAGAGTTTCCAATACGTTATATCGTAACACGAAACAAATAAGAAAACCAAAATGGCACACGAAACACACATAGGTTAGAACCTATGGTCTTTACGTGCAAGAATAATCAACAATTCTCGACATCGACATACAAACGCCATTCGATCGAGATAAAACACAATATCAAAACTCAGGTTATTAAAATCCATAAAACATAAAACAACAACTTAGAAAACTAGCTCCAGATTTTGACTCAAGTAATTTGGGGCTAAACAAATAATACAGGGGATAGCTTATGAGGTAATTAAGCTATAGACCCAACCTTAACACCAATACCCACCAATGACCCGGCGAGAAGTCCACAATGACCGGCTTGGCCGGCCAGACTAGGGAATTTTTGACTCGAATTTGGGTGGTGGTCCTCTAGGGTTCTAATTAAGTCTCTTGGGTTGTTTGATAATCCTAAAAGGGCCTCAGATTGCTCCAGATATCCTAGAGTTCAATTCGGTGTTGCGAGCTTTGAAAATCGTTTTTTAAATATTCCGCCCCCCCCGCGAACCCGTGGGGTGCGCGACATCGACTTACAGCGTACGATGGATATTACCGTACGATATATATATGATAATTGATCCGCACTCTTGACTCGAGGATGCCGTACGATAGATATTACCGTACGTTATGATATGAGGCTGGATCGCCGACTACTAAATATATCGACTCGGATGCGTATAGTCTTCCACTACTTGACATAGGTTTTAGTTTAGCTTTTAGTTAGTTTCTTAAATTATTTAAGTAGATGTTAGAGTATAGTCGAGTCATACCTATTTTCAAAACTAGCGAATTGTGGGTATTTTCAAGTGGGTAACCGAGGGATACTACGGATTTTTAAAATGGTATTCATTCTTCAAAACATCGTAGCCCCTACTTTTCTAAAAACAACGATTCTCGCTATTTCCAACACTATCACTGTATGGCTCGTATATAGATTTATATTTTATAATGTTGCATTATTGCTTATTTCCTGTCATTCATTGCATTGTAGATTAAATGTGCTTCCTTTAGCTATGATGATCTCGTCTGTTAGGACACCAGAACTATTACCGATGATGCTTATGTTGTACGTACACTTGCTTGCCGACTCACACACATCATCATCGGTAATTGCTATGCCACGTACACACTAGAGAACCTTTACTTCATTCATATGATCTGACTATCTTTAGAAGTAGTATTGTTTCACATTCATGATCTTAAATGCTAGTGTGGACATTGTATTTATTACTTAGATACTACATGTATTTGCATCCATACATTTTAGTTGCGAATTGATCATTGGCTTTACGTCGGTATTTATTATCACATTGTATACTCATAGAATGTGATTCTTTTGGAGATTTCAGTATTCATAAGATTCCTGAATTTGGGGAGAAACCGCAAAGAATTTCATAAACTCATTGTCATTTTTAAAAAAAATGCAAATTGCGTTTTTCTCGTGATATGATGTGTGTGGCGTCCACCATGAGTTTTCTTGGTTCTTGAGCCAGGTGTGTACACATACCCGATTCGAGGAGGGGGTGCACCGTCTGCGGGTACATGGTGGATCTGGTGAGGTACCCCGGGGCAAGATGGACGTATTGAGAAGGCGTTGAGCCTGGCAGGGGAGCACTACCCAACGGTGATATTTGATGCGACGGACATCCGGAGGATACCGACCGTAGTTGTGTGATCAGATGATTTGGGCCAATCCGGACTGACGGAGCTCGAGATTTATGAGGATTTTATGTCGCTGATGTACATGGTTTTCATGATATTTTCGAGTGTCGATGCTTGGCACTCAGGTTTACCCTGATTTTTCTGTGTCGTTGCTGGACAC
Source organism: Agapanthus africanus (assembly GCA_030015575.1). Lineage (NCBI taxonomy): Eukaryota > Viridiplantae > Streptophyta > Magnoliopsida > Asparagales > Amaryllidaceae > Agapanthus > Agapanthus africanus. The sequence continues at coordinate 364,596,031 of JASDDO010000008.1, forward strand.
GCTCATTTAGTGATGCGTTCATACATCATACATGTGATATGTAGTTATTTTATGATACGAACAAAAGTACCTGACCTTACACACATGTCTATATTATCACCTCTAGTGTTACTCGATGTTATTCTGCTATTATTATTATTTTACTGTATTGTATGACCTAGGAGATCGTCATACATTTGGTTTCTACTCGGTGATGTATTCTACTCACGAGTTGGCAACTCACCCACATTATGCCACAGTTCTTACAGGTTTACCCGTACAGGTTCCGTAGCGGCTTGCCAGCACTCCACTTTCTTTTGGGTGATTGCTTGGTAGGTGGTTTCACTTTCATCATGACCACCGTTGTACTTGTACCTTATATTTCAGTTGTATTTATATATTTATTTCAGTTGTATCTAGTTAAACCTCCATCAACCAGACCATGTGTATTTAGTAGACTTAGAAACCATAGTTTGTATATATTTTCGGCCTTAGAGTTGCGGTTATGTATTATTCTAATTTCTGGTTCTCGATGATGCTTAGTTTCTTGCTTTCTTTCTGGTTTTTGATCTTCGCCTTCGGTGTTGTATATTTGCGTTACTTACATGGTTGTTTCCGCCAATTGGCGAAGAGCTAGCTCCCACTTGGAGATGACTTATATTATATTGTTTGTATCGTTTTCGGGTTAAGTTTTACAAAGGAGGTGCTGCCCAAATTTTCAATGACGAAAATGTTTTCAAGTTAAATATAAACATTGTGTTTTTCGTATACTATTATATATGTTTTGTAGAAAGAACTTGATTTCAGTAAACCTTATCTCAAAACTTCACCTCCACTATTTTCCCTAAAAAAGTTTAGATTTCTGGGCTTTTGGCTTACTTGAATTAGGTGGGGTCCTATAGACTTCACATGATTCAAGTGCCAGTCACGTGCCTTTTCTGGGTCCTGACAAAGTTGGTATCAGAGCGTTAGGTTTAACCTTGGTTCGAATCTAGGTTTGACTATGCGGAGTCTAGGGCGTATATTTATATTCGGTACCTAGGCTTGACCTTATGGAACTTAGACTTGGCCGAGGGGGAATTAGACCCGAACTTTCGTCGCATAGGTTGACCTTGGTTGATGGAGTAGGTGACTTAAGTAGATTGGCGTACCGTGTGTATGTTCCACGGCATACTTACGATGCGCTACTCCGCTTAAGAAGCCTTAGGATGTACATTTCTTATGCACTGTATTCTATTCGTTCCTATGATCTATCCTCATCGATATCGGATTATGGTTTCCGTTACCACGGCTATATGAGCAGTGAGAGCCGTGGCTAGAGTTGCGGTCAGAGCGAGCTCGTCATGGACGAGGACTGACCAGGGCATATTTTGGATACATACGAACACATTGCTTGATTGTGTTATTAAGAATTTTCGTTGACGTGAGCGTTTCAATATGTTGTTTTGCTAAGATTTTTCATTGACGCACGAGCAGATCTACATCAGATAACCGGGCCACTGCTAGAGGCCAGCCAGAATATGAAGGCTGATAATGTACCGTCGACTTCAGATGATTGAGACGTTGTCTACTGTGCGGACAGATGAGCCAGCGGTTACTGCGATTGACAAGATATCGCCCCTAGACGTTTGAAAGCTATTGCAGCATGAGGTTACACTTAGAAATGCGATAGGAGATCGCTAGTCACCTTGGATAAGACTAGGACCTTTTGTTCGTTTGTGTAACGTTTTGAAAATCGTTTAGGTGAAATTTCGGTTAATCGGTAAAATAACGGATGTTTTCCGTAAAAATCAAGATATAAATATCTTTTAATATAAAATTAAATATACATATTCTATCTATGTAATTGCTAGTATTTGGTGTTTATTGAGCCACTTGTAAAATTTCTAATTTACTGAAATTTTTTCCGAAATTAATTATTTTAATATTATTTTAAGCCGTCACTAATACATTTAATTAGGGATAATTACAAATTGGAATGGGTAGATACAAATTTTGTGCATCATGTGTAGGGTTACTAGGCACACTAACAAGGCTCTACAAGGCATCGACCATGCCAAAATTAAATTTTTATGTGCCGAATAACACTAAGCAAGATCGTATACTAGAGTTTAGGCGAATCAATTAGCAAGTAAACAACTTTACTCTAAAGGGAATACGAAATACAACCTTTATAGATTGGTCCTTCACTTCTAAAGCTCCTTGATGAAGTCCCTTCACTGCGATCGTGGTTCTCCCGGACCCTTGCATGGCTTCACGAGGCGAAAGGTGCGACCTTGCTTGAAGTCTCCGAGGCCGAAGATGATCTACGTCGAGAGAATTCCGACTCAAGATCCTACTTCACTAACTAGAGAATTAGTGAAGAAAACACCCTATACTAAAGTGCTAATCTAGTAGAGGATGGAGAAATAGGAAGTGGGTTCTCTTTGGATTTTTGTTTCTCACAATCTATCTCACTTTTTCAAAACCCTAGCAAGCTTTTTCTCTTGCTCAATGAAGAAGAAGATGATGAACTAAAGAAAAGAAAATGAGGATAATGATTAAGTGAGAATGCAAACTATGGTGAGTGAGTATCATATACTAACTCATGGTAGGACATAACCATGGCTAAGTCAAGTTGGTTAGGTTAATAAAAATCTAAAGAAAAACAAATTAAGTGGACTTTGTCAAAGCATCCAAAAGTTTCTACAAGCTTCATGCTTATGACATAAGCTTCACTAATTTGTAATTACTTTAAATAAATATTAACCACCATCCAAAATAGTATGGTGTATGTCTTGCACACCCATGTATAGTGTATCATCAACCATGATACAAAAGAAAACACTTTTAATATATATATATATATATATATATATATATATATATATATATATATATATATCACACACACACACACACACACACACATATATATTCAAGTGTTCTTGTGAGAAAAACCCTAAAGTGAACAAGTGTTAGTAAATGTAAATTAGTATATCTAATATACAATTATACACTTAATTATTAAATCAACACTTGACTTAATAATTCGGTCATATCTCATATAACCGACTAACATTCATCGTATCGACTTATCGAATCAACACTTGATTCGATAACCCGGTCATATCATATATAACCGACCGATGCAAGTAGTCGCGAGAATAGAATACGGTATCACATACACGCATTTATTCTCGGTCTTGCACATATCACATACGTGCTCCTATTTCGTTTTGCCTGAGCCAGAAAAACCTCTATGTAGGACTCTAAAGACTCGTCAATACGCCGGCAGTAGGTGATGATCACATCAGGCACCCACAAGCTGTCAGCGGTACTAGCTGGACGTAACGGCTACCTGGGTATTGAGCGATCAGAAGATCATCAAGCAAGCCCGCTCCAACTCCTGTAATAGCCTGCCGGTAACACTTCCCGTACAGTCCGGTCTCCTCGTCTGATATGTCGCATATCAAGTCTAGGGGTGGTAAACGTCAAACCCCAAAAACCGATAAGTCGTGCCGATATAAGGCTCATAACGGGTCAAGAAACTACTGGTAACACTTACCAGCAAATCTCTAAATCATCCCTGGCCAAGGACTTCCCTGTTATAGCCAATCGAGCACAGCGCAACATCAACCCCCAATACCGGGAGAGACGAAACCCCGCCTATCGCTCATTGCCTCCATGTGACTCGGGACTGTACCCAAAAACTACCGTTTTGCACGCCCTCATGGACGTGGTAAGGTGGAAATCAAAGCACAGTAGGAATCACACAAGACTCTATGACGATCTCGGGTCTACAGACTAACCTGCACAAGTGTCACCAGAGAACTGCCATCTGACGTAAGGTATAATACCATCTGGGAGTTCTCGGCGAGTCCGTCCAGTGTACCCAGTCTCCACTGAGCACCCGTATACCATCTCTGATGTCAAACACCAATGGATATGGGATCATCCATTGCCCATCTCATGGGTCGAGAAGCATATACGCTAGTCTACACTGGTATATCGATGCCCCGTCTCGATACACCCACGACTAGGGACCTTGAAGGATGTACTTATGGACTACTATGTCCCCACTAGTATGATCCGCATCATAGTCCAGGGAGTCAAGTACACATCCTAAGGGCTTTACCAACATGTAACGATAAGACAGTATAAAGAGACAAGTATACATGTTAAAGTAAAGATAGACCAGATAGCATACTATCATATTGAGCAAGAAAGTCCTCTCTATATATGTCCAAGCATCCAATATAATATACATCATCTGTACAATACTGGCCTCTAGGGCATACATACAACTAACAATCTCCCACTTGCACTAGGGCCAGCTGCTGTAGTATCGCATACCAACCATCCCGAAGAGTCTCTCAAACTGTATCTGGGGAATGGCCTTCGTGAGTGGATCCGCTGTGTTGTTCTTCGTGTCAACCCTCCTGACCTCGATCTCCCGGCGATCAACTATCTCCCGGATCAGGTGATACCGCCTTAGAATATGTCTGGATCGCCGATGGGACCTGGGTTCACCGCTCCATTGTTATCGCAATACAAAGGTATTGGATGCTCAATGGACGGAACCACTCCAAGTTCAGTGATGAACTTCTTGATCCAGACAGCCTCTTTGGCAGCATCGTTGGCAGCGATGTATTCAGCCTCCATTGTCGAGTCTGCCATGGTTTCCTGCTTGGAACTCTTCCAGCTAACCGCCCCTCCGTAAAGGGTAAAGACAAATCCCGACTGCGACTTAGAGTCGTCCTTATCACTCTGGAAGCTCGAATCGGTAAAGGACTCCACTTGGAGTTCTCCGTTACCATACACCAAGAGCATCTTTTTAGTCCTTCGTAAGTACTTGAGAATGCTCTTCACAGCTTTCCAGTGACTCTCTCCAGGATCAGCTTGATACCTACTCACTACACTTAGTAAGTATGCTACATCGAGTCTGGTACATAGCATCGCGTACATGATAGAGCCTACTGCCGAAGCATAGGGTATCCCTTGCATGCGAGCTCTCTCCAAATCAGTCTTGGGAGACATCTCTTTGGAGAGAGTGAGCCCTGAGATCGTGGGTAAAAACCTACGTTTGGACTCTTCCATACTAAACCTCTTTAGTATGGTGTCAATGTCCTGGATTGGGACAATCCCAATATCCTTTTAGATCTATCTCTATAGATCATAATTCCCAATATGCAGGAGGCATCACCAAGATCTTTCATTGAGAATCTTTGTGATAAGAAAAGCTTCACCGATTGCAGCATAGGAATGTCATTTCCTATCAAGAGTATGTCGTCTACGTACAATACGAGGAAGACAACCTTACTCTCTGCCACCTTCTTGTAGATACAAGGTTCATCACGTTTTTGACGAAATCAAACTCTTTGATAACGACGTCAAAGCAGATGTTCCAACTCCATGATGCTTGCTTCAATCTATAAATGGATTTAAGCAGCTTGCACACCTTCCCGCTGCTCCCACTATCTACGAAGCCCTCTGGCTGAGTCATGTACACGCACTCTTCTAAATCACCGTTTAGAAAGGCGGTCTTAACATCCATTTGCCAGATTTCGTAGTCATGATATGCAGCGATAGCAAGCATGATCCGGATGGATTTAAGCATAGCTACTGGAGAAAAGGTTTCTTCATAGTCCACACCTGGTCTTTGCCGAAAACCCTTTGCAACAAGTCTAGCTTTGAAAGTCTCCACTTTCCCATCTACACCAAGTTTTTTCTTGAAGATCCACTTGCTCCCAATGGGTTTTACCCCTTCAGGAGCAACTTCTAAAGTCCACACTTTGTTGGTGTACATGGATTCCATCTCGGACCGCATTGCATCCAGCCATTTCACTGATTCCCCACTCGTGATGGCCTGCTCGAAGCTAGTTGGGTCATCATCAACCATGATGCAATCCTCGCTCCCACTATCCATGAGAAAACCGCAGTATCTCTCAGGTGGGTGAGGAACCCTACTAGATTGCCGGAGAGGCTGAGGTTCGTTGGGAACTACCAAATCCTCTGGTTCCACTAAGTCTTCAGTTGCAGTTTGTGTATCTGGAACCTCTTCCAGCTCTACCACTTTGCCACTAATTTCTTTTACAAGAAATTCCTTTTCTAAAAAGGTAGCATGTTGAGCAACAAACACTTTTTGTTCCTCACTGTGGTAGAAAAAATACCCATATGAGTTCGTTGGATATCCCACAAACTTGCAAAGAACTGACCGTGCCTCGAGTTTGTCCGGATTTTGTCTTTTGACATAGGCCGGACAACCCCATATCTTAACTCGTTTAATATATGGTCTCTTCCCACTCCATATCTCATATGGTGTGGTAGGTACATATTTAGATGGAACTTGATTCAATAGGTATGCTGCTGTCTCCAGCGCATACCCACAGAAGGAAATAGGTAACTCAGCTGTGCTCATCATAGAGCGCACTGTTGGAGATAGTGCCCTCTGAGTCAATTATTGGATCACAGGCACGTAATTGCAATGATTGAGGGAGGACCTATACCGGTAGGACAGTCTTGCTCAAGATGATAGTATGCTATCTGGTTTATCTTTATGATCGTGTACTGCTTTAGGTGACCTTACGAGTCGCTATTACACGTTCATAGAGCCCCTAGGATTCTTGCTTGACTGCCAGCAGTATGAGGGCAATCATATACGTGGGAGCTGGGGTCTATAAGCACATCCTTAAAAGGTCCCTAGTCGTGGGAGTTTCGAGACAGGGCATCGATACTCCATAGTAGACTAGTGTATACAGTCGAGACTCCGACGAGGGGCGGTGACCGGTCTCACAAGCCACTGGTGTCAGTTGGTTCACCTAAGATGTATACAGGTGCTCATTGGGTTATGAGTACACCGGACAGGACTCGCCGGGAACATTCTAGTTGGGATTATACCAGACGTCAGATAGCAGTTCCCTGGTGACATGTGTACAGGTTAGTTCATCGACCTGAGATCGTCATTTGTCTCGTGTGAGTTCCTACTGTACTTTGATTACTACCCTACCACGGCTCAAAGGAGACGTGCAAACAGGTTTTAGTTGGGTACAGTCCCGAGCCACATGGAGGCAGTGAGCGGATCTGCAGGGGTTCGTCTCTCCCGGTATTGGGGGTGAGGTCGCGCTGTGTCTAGGAGAGCCATTACACAAAGTCCTCGGCCGAGGCAGGAGATTTACTGGTAGGTATTCCAATAGTATCTCAGGGTGTTCTGGGCTACACTCCGACACGACTTGTACCGCTTTTGGGGGTCTGACTTTTACCAACCCCCTAGGCCCGCCATGCGATACTTATAGACGAACGGACCGGACTGTACGGATATTGTCACTGACAGGCTCAGTAGGGTGTCAGGATGAGTTCGCTCATCGACGTCCCTTTTGGTCAATAGCTGGTAGCCCGTCACGTATGGCTAATACCTCTGACGTGCTAGTGGTTAAATCCACATCCATAGTATTGACGAGTCTTTAGAGTCCACCACACACAGTTACTCAGGTTTCGGGCGAAACGCTGTAGAGACCGTATGGAGATATGGCAGGGTTCGATCAGATACGTGCGGTATTGCACGGATCATGATCGGACGGATTTTACTTGCGGGCTTTGGTTTAAGACGAATCCTAGTATTAGACAGTGTAGTTTTGTCTCTTTGCATTTGTATTCAGTGGGAATACAAATGCGGGTATGTATATACAGTCGTGGGGTTTTCCTGTAATTTATTACGGGATCAGTTTTCTGAAGTTGCTAGTTTGCATTCCGTTCCGGTCAGTTTTCCTTTATTCCTTCACGGCCGGATTTTTCTGATGGAGGGGCTAATTTGTAAGTTCGCAAATTAGCAATTGTGGATGGGTTATTTGTGAAATGAAAGATTATGATAGCATCTTTTCTTTTCATGCATCATTTCTTTTGCATTAAATGTGATGAGAGTTGATTAGATTTAAACAAGACTTTGATGTGATCTTTAATTCTTGTTATCATCCAATTTCTTCTCTTGCTTTTTGGCTTCATATTTTTTCCTCCCATCATGAGAGGGGCCGACCACTTGAGGAAAGGAGAGGGGCTTCATTTTTGTATGAGGGAATTATTCATATCTCATTTTGCATGCTTACTAAATTCTCAACCTCTCTCCAAAGTTCTTTCATTCTCTTCTCCATCAAAAGGAAACATCACCCCATTGAGACAAAGGTTTTCTACACTAGTCTACAGCAAACCTTGGACGCGGCGGCTAACCAACTTTGCGCCCGAGTTGCCTCGGTCCAGAGGTGGGAGCCCGTAAAAGAACCCGGCGATGTGGTGCCCGTTTCGACGAGGAGGCGACGACCGGAGATTCCGCGAGGAGATCGGAGTGGAGACGAAGACCGAAGGACACGGATCGCTCGGTATAGCATTCTACCCCATCTCTTGTTTGCTAGCATTAGGTTAATGGTTACGATCCGGGTTAATTGTCCGCGGTAGCGTCGGTTTAAAGTTAAGAAAATTTTTGATTCCGCATTTTGGCCTCGAGTAGACGGCCGGGGCGCCGCCGTGGCGCAATATGGTATCAGAGCCACGCCATTAACCTAGTCTAGCTTGCTCTAATATGTTTTAAGCTCGATCGAACAGATTTTTCCGAAAACCCGATTTCAAGTGCACAGGTTTCTGTCGAATTTTTTTTAGCTCTAAAAATTTTTCAGGGTGTTGCAGAAATATGTGTAGGGTGTTCTAAGACTTCTGGGAAAATTTGGTGGCATGAGTCGACTTTTCCACCGGGAAACCGCGGCCAAACCCATGCATTGGCCGCGGTTCCGCAGCCATAATGACCCCTTGTTGCACCATTTTTTTTCCAGTGGGTCCTAGTCTGTGAAATGGGGTTTTTGGAATATTATTGTTGGGCCCAGATTTTCTGTGAGTGCTACAGTAGTGCTTGGAGCCCACTTCGGTGAATTTGATCGATCGAAAATTTTAAACACATTAGTTCACAGTATTTACATTATATCTGCGACCGTGAATGCCACTTGATCGGTAAATCCTGTCTAACTTCTATAGCCCGGTTAGACGGATTTGCGAACGTGACATTCACGTTGATGTTCTGTGTTTGTGCTGTGATGTTGCGGATCGGTCGTGGGGATAGCCTGGATGCAATGTTAGTACAGTTTTGTTTTATATGTACATTTGATATTACGGGGCGAGCGTCCGACATATGGACTGCCGTCACTGCCTGTTTGTATTATTCTTTTGGGGCACGACCGGGTCGAGGTCGATGTACCCGTTGTATGTATATTTTACTTTCTGTACTAGGATTACCCCGCGGAGGGGTGCACGAATAGCCGGGTTCTAGAGGGCAACGGGCCCGCATCTCATGGCGTTGAGATGGAGGAGGCTTTACTCTAGAATTGGCGGGCTATTCGCCGCACTCGTAGGGGGTACAGGTTGACCCAGGAGGGGTGCCCAAGTTACCGGATTCCGTGAAGTGCTGGGTGGTCCATTCACGTTGCTGAAGGGGGCTGCCTCGCTTCAGGTTTTGGCGGGTAACTTGCCGCGCCCGTAGGGGGCTAGGATTTCATTGCACAGGCTATCCACACGACCAGGGGAACGTTGGGTTTCAGCAGCGGCTCTGTGAAACCCGGGGATCCCAGATATCTGTATTGTTCTGTGATGTTGTACATTTCTGTGATGTTGCATTTTATCACGCCTTGAGCGAAATATTATATATTGATATATATACTAGTAGATGTTGTATATGTTTTGCATCCGCGCTAGTCCAGTCCCCGCTCTGTCGTTAGTTAAGTAACCTAAAGGGTGATGACGGGACCCAGTGGCGAATACGGATGGCATATATGTACATCATTATTTTCGTTCTTTGTGGTGTGATCAATTGATGGGACTGCGTTGATTCGGATCAATGCAAGCTAAACAAACCTATTCTGATGTTGTTGGAACAATTTTTCAAAAAGCTGTTATTGCAAGGACGTTCTTTTTTGTTTTGCACAGTGGTATTCGGTTATGAATATCCAGCACCTCAGTTGACGAGGCAAGGGCCGAGATCCCTTCACCGGGAGTGGCCCCTTGGACAGAAGTTTGCGTCAGGGTAATAACTTCACTATAGCCGATTGCTTTTTGCTTTGCATCATGGTATTCAGTTGGAATATCCTGCACCTCATTCTACGGGGAAAGAGCCGAGATCCCTTCACCGGGAGTGACCTCTTTAGCAAAGGTTTTCGTTACTATATTTTTATAAAAAGTTATCCAGTTCCTTCAATGATATCAAGTTCATTATGGTAAAAGGTTTTTCGCCAAAAATCATTCGTAGCCCTCCGTCATTTCAGATTAGTATTGCTTAGTATTCGCACTACGTTTTTCGTTGCTATTCGCCGAGGCGTAGTGTGCGGTAGCTCTGTAATGCTTTCTGTTGCATGGATATGTGGATTGGTTAGGACAGTCGTACGACTTTGTTGATTATTCGTCAAGGGTAGTGCGGGTGGGTTTAACGCAATCAAGATAATGACGGGTTGAACTTGACTAGGACCTTTTGATTTGTTGATTATTCGTCAAGGTCACTTGGGTCCTCGGGGTAAAAATCACATCGGGAGTTTCTAAAGAAACTGAAACTTGCCAGGCATGCGCATACCTTCTGGAGTGTGGTGACTTGAGTGGATTCCGTCAAGTTATCATGCGATGATACTTGGATCCCAATTCCCACTGATGAGTTGGTTTACTCCTCGGGTGATCCCGACTAATTCTTCTTTCAGGTTTGGAGAAGAATTTGAGGTTACAGTGGGAGGTTTCCTGATTAGATAAAGTGATAACCATTCTGATCTAGGTTAGAGTGCACGCTGAGTGTTTCTTTTTTCTCTCTCTTTGGCAGCGACCATTGACCCGACCTTAGACTATGACTCAGTGACCAAGTTGACCGAATCTTCTTATAAGACTGGCTTTTGGATTATCAGAGTTGCAAACCTCATTGCCACTCCTACTTTTACCCTTTTCTCCAGGACACCCCGTATTACTATGAACGTCCACTTCCATTGGACAAAACCATCGTATGGTTATATACGAACTCGAAGGAATTCGAGGATGGTTTCCGATTCTGGAGAAAACGAATAGGACTATTCAGTTGTCTTTTTCTTTTACCTTCTCTCAGGTTGCGAGTACTCCTTGGTTTAGGAGATAGTACGCCTTTTACGCAAATTGGATAGTCTTCTTCCAAACCATAGGCAGGTGCCGAACGGTAGGGAATGAAGAAAACCAATTAGCATAACGATGGTGTACAAAAGGTATTAGGTAAAGACAAAGAAAGAGATTAGTAAGAGGGCAAATTAAATTGCGACTGCTATTCACGACCAAACCAAGTATTTCTTCGCCAATCCTAAATCACCTTTGTATTTCTCCAGGACACTCCGTATCACTACGAAGATCCACAGTTTATTTGGATATTCCATCGTATGGTTATATACGAACTCGAAAGGAACTTGTTCCAGTTCGGGGATGGATTCTGGTTCAGGAGAAATAGGAATAAGGTTTATTCAGTTGTCTTTTATCTTCACCTTCTCTTGCATTGCGAGTGCTCCTAGGATTAGGACAGTACACCCATTATGCTTATTGGATAGTCTTCTTCCAAACCATAGGCTGGTGCCGAACGGTAGGAAAGGAAGAAAACCATTTGGCCTAAAGGGGTGTGCAGAAGGTAATGACTAAAGACATATAAAGGGATTTGGAAAGATGGCAAAGAATTATACGGTTACAGTTGTGAATCTGGATAATGGAAGAGGCATTACTAGGAATACCAGGATACCCCATCGAAACATTTCAATGTTTCAGTTTCACTGTGTACTGTTAAAAGAAAACTAATTTCCCAATTAGACACTTGCTCCAGGGTATGTATTTACCAGGTTTGATTCTCACATCTGTATGGTTTTACAGATGATGAGTGGGAGTAAGTTATTGGGAATTAGGTGATCATCCTCATTATATCGGAATTCGTTGTAATTGGTGATATTTGAGGAAGTCACCTGGGTTGTTTGCCGGACGGCAAATATTTGGTTTTGAATATCCGTTGTTATGCACCAATTTCAAATTGATACATCTGTATGTCTATTTTTATAGAGTGAGATGTACCTTTTTGAAATTATGTCTATGACATTTACCTATATCAGTGGATGGTTAGGTAAGGAGCATTGAACAGCGGTGTAATTCTTCTTAACCATAAGTATAATTTTCAACCTATGACACACAGTGAATGAGTCACTAGACTCAGGGGACTTATACAGAGTATTGTATATTTTCCAGTGTCCATTAGGACAGAGGGGTGGGTCCTCGTACTATATTCTGTTTACTTATGACTTCTCTAGTTCTTAGACATGTGTTTCGTAGAAATGCAAGGTCTAAGTTTTGAGGAGTTATAGGTATAAGAATAAAGTAGAGAACCAGATGTTGCAAGTATCAGGATTCTTCAAGGTGATCGAAGATGTAGATACTTGTGTATGGTATTCAGTTGATAGTAGTGGTTAAGAGAACTTGCTTCTTTTTCAGGTTACTCATAATTGGAAGCATTCCTAAGTTGAGTAACGCTGATCGGCCTCCTTCCATCTAGTTGACATGCACTGGAGACAGCTGCATGATTTGAATCTGGTTCAATTAAATCAGTGCCTCTGTTTCTGTATTGGATATAGAATAGTTCATATCTTAACGGTATTAAGGTACGGGGAGTTGTCCGGCTTATGCTTAAAACCAGACCCCGGATAACTCAAGGCATGTTTCTGTAATGGCTGTTTGTGGGTTGACCCGGGCTATGACGAGGGTTGACTTTCTACCATCAAGAAGATCAATAGTGATATTGTTCTTGACTCGCCACAGTTTTAACAAAAATGGACTTTTTCAGAAAACAGTAGTGGGAGTATGATAGAACTGGAAGTGATTCCAGAACCGCAAACGATTACTGAAAATTTGATAAGAACCTAAAGATTCAATCTGGTCTGACATTCCATTGGCCACTCCGCAGATAAAGTGGGTAACCTCAGGCACCCAAGAGGTACTTTGGTATGCTCAAGGACGGTGACAGGGAGGTTCTTGTTTACCCAGACTTGCCATTGCTGTTGATTCCAGACCGTGAGACCCGGCAGGAGGATGAGTATAGCGTTGTTCTAAACTTGCTTTAGAAGTGTACGTGTATATGACTCTGCCAGAGGGTTGTCGTGGTCAGTGGGAGCAGCGGAAGCATTTGTGGACAGGTGGCTTATGTCTATTTATAGACTAAAGCAGATATAGCGGAGATAGATCATCTATTTCTGATGTGACTGTCATAGGTTTGACTTCATCAGAATAGGGGATGGATCTGTTAAGAAGGTAGTAGGGTGTAATGTCCTGGTATTTGGATGACATACACAGAGTGGGAGGTGAAATTCCTACACTACGATCGGTTATTCTTTGGTTGTCACACAGTGATTTCTCCACATAGGACTTGGATATTATATCAGACATTCTGGTTACTGGATCTATGGTTTTAGATCTAGATTTGGGTGGTTTCCCAATCTGGGTACTTTTATAGCATTCTATGAGTATTTAGAATGGACGACTCCTGACACGGTAGTGTACCCGCAGGTTGGAGTCACCCTCTCTAAAGGTGTCTTATAAACTAAAGTAGAGAGGGATGTGCATGATTGGCAGATCACTTGCTTAGGCAATTGAGTCAATCATGAGATGTCAAGTACCACACCAGATGTTGTTCTTGCAGTAGATGCAATAAGTTGATATTAATCCAATCCTGGAGAAACGATCGGAAGCAGTTTTAGGACATAAGTGCGTGTTCTAGGGATTTGATAACGGCAGCCTCCTTTAGGAGACGGTTATCATTCCAGGCTTCCAAGGTGACCTGGACGACAGGGTGGCCGTCAGAGTTATAGTTCTCCGTCTGACGAGGGGCAGTATTTTGGACAGGTGGTCCAGGCGGATACTGAGGGAGGCATGGCGCAGGATACTGATTAAGTTCAGTTGACGATACAGTCTAAGAAGTTTGGATTTGGAGTTCATTTATGAACTAGGTCCCATCAGACATCCAGACATTCCAAGACAGGTATTGCTCATTTCGGGAGATGGCTTTCTCCGCGAACTTGAGATATAGAGAGACATAGAAAGAAACATTTGAGCGGATCCACTCACTCAGGCTATTCCTCGAATGCAATAGTTTTACAAACAAGCTTTGTGAGACTGACTCGTAGAGGAGTTGGGTGTTCGGTATCACACGGGCTGTGAGTATGCGACATCGCAATAATTAGCCATGAGTGCAAGTGGGAGATTGTCGGAGATAGTACCCTCAGAGTCAATTATTGGATCACAGGCACGTGATTGCAATGATTGAGGGAGGACCTATACCAGTAGGACAGTCTTGCGCAAGATGATAGTATGCTATCTGGTTTATCTTTATGATCGTGTACTGCTTTAGGTGACCTTACGAGTCGCTATTACACGTGGATAGAGCCCCTAGGATTCTTTCTTGACTGCCAGCTAGTATGAGGGCGATCATATACGTGGGAGCTGGGGTCTATAAGCACATCCTTAAAAGGTCCCTAGTGGTGGGAGTTTCGAGACATGGCATCGATACTCCATAGTAGACTAGTGTATACAGTCGAGACCCCGACGAGGGGCGGTGACCGGTCTCATAAGCCACTGGTGTCAGTTGGTTCACCTAAGATGTATACAGGTGCTCATTGGGTTATGAGTACACCGGACAGGACTCACCGGGAACATGCTAGTTGGGATTATACCAGACGTCAGAGAGCAGTTCCCTGGTGACATGTGTACATGTTAGTTCATCGACCTGAGATCGTCATTTGTCTCGTGTGAGTTCCTACTGTACTTTGATTACTACCCTACCACGGCTCAAAGGAGTCGTGCAAACAGGTTTTAGTTGGGTACAGTCCCGAGCCACATGGAGGCAGTGAGCGGATCTGCAGGGGTTCTTCTCTCCCGGTATTGGGGGTGAGGTCGCGCTGTGTCTAGGAGAGCCATTACACAAAGTCCTCGGCCGAGGCAGGAGATTTACTAGTAGGTATTCCAATAGTATCTCAGGGTGTTCTGGGCTACACTCCGACACGACTTGTACCGCTTTTGGGGGTCTGACTTTTACCAACCCCCTAGGCCCGCCATGCGATACTCATAGACGAACGGACCGGACTGTACGGATATTGTCACTGACAGGCTCAGTAGGGTGTCAGGATGAGTTCGCTCATCGACGTCCCTTTTGGTCAATAGCTGGTAGCCCGTCACGTATGGCTAATACCTCTGACGTGCTAGTGGTTAAATCCACATCCATAGTATTGACGAGTTTTTAGAGTCCACCACACACAGTTACTCAGGTTTCGGGCGAAACGCTGTAGAGGCCGTATGGAGATATGGCAGGGTTCGATCAGATACGTGCGGTATTGCACGGATCGTGATCGGACGGATTTTACTAGCGGGCTTTGGTTTAAGCCGAATCCTAGTATTAGACAGTGTAGTTTTGTCTCTTTGCATTTGTATTCAGTAGGAATACAAATGCAGGTATGTATATACAGTCGCAGGGTTTTCCTGTAATTTATTACGGGATCAGTTTTCTGAAGGTGCCAGTTTGCATTCCGTTCCGGCCAGTTTTCCTTTATTCCTTCACGGCCGGATTTTTCTGATGGAGGGGCTAATTTGCAAGTTCGCAAATTAGCAATTGTAGAGGGGTTATTTATGAAATGAAAGATTATGATAGCATCTTTTCTTTTCATGCATCATTTCTTTTTCATTAAATGTGATGAGAGTTGATTAGATTTAAACAAGACTTTGATGTGATCTTTAATTCTTGTTATCATCCAATTTCTTCTCTTGCTTTTTGGCTTCACATTTTTTCCTCCCATCATGAGAGAGGGGCCGACCACTTGAGGAAAGGAGAGGGGCTTCATTTTTGGATGAGGGAATTATTCATATCTCATTTTGCATGCTTACTAAATTCTCAACCTCTCTCCAAAGTTCTTTCTTTCTCTTCTCCATCAAGAGGCAACTTCACCCCATTGAGACAAAGGTTTTCTACACGCGTCGGCTAGCCAACTTCGCGCCCGAGTTACCTCGGTCTAGAGGTGGGAGCCCGTAAAAGAACCCGGCGATGTGGTGCCCGTTTCGACGAGGAGGCGATGACCGGAGATTCCGCGAGGAGATCGGAGTGGAGACGAAGACCGAAGGACACGGATCGCTCGGTATAGCATTCTACCCCATCTCTTGTTTGCTAGCATTAGGTTAATGGTTACGATCCGGGTTAATTGTCCGCGGTAGCGCCGGTTTAGAGTTAAGAAAATTTTTGATTCCGCATTTTGGCCTCGAGTAGACGGCCGGGGCGCCGCCGTGGCGCAACACGCACCATATCTAATAGGGTGCGGTTCCTCCGTTCAGATACACCGTTGTGCTGTGGTGTATATGGAGGAGTCAACTGAGAGGGAATCCCATTCTCTTTTAGGAAGTCCAGGAATTCATTGCTCAAGTATTCACCTCCTCGATCAGATCGTAGGATTTTAATAATTTTTCCGGTTTGGTTCTCGACTTCTTGTTTATATTCTCTAAATTTCTCAAAAGCTTCTGATTTGTGTTTCATCAGGAACACATATCCGAATCTAGAGAGATCGTCAGTGAATGTAATGAAGTATGAAGAACCATCCTTGGCATGTGTAGACATGGGACCGCATACATCACTATGTATCAGTCCCAAGAGTTCGGTAACTCTTTCCCGTGTCCCGTAAACGGAGTTTTGGTCATCTTGCCTTTGAGACATGACTGGCAAGTGTCATAAGATGAAAATTCAAACGGATTCAAATATCCATCCTTATGCAACTTTGCGAGTCGTGTTGCATTGATGTGACCCAGTCTACAATGCCACAAGAAGGATTCGTTCAGTTCTGAACTCTTCCTCTTGTGTTTGTTTGTTATGCTCAGTACTGTTGATTGATTTAGAACATAAATGCCATTGCACATCGTGCCTGATCCGACCAACTTTTGGTCTAGGAAAATGTTCATAACATTATCTTTTAATAAAAAATTATATCCCTCTTTACTCAACAAAGAAACCGATATAATGTTGCATATCAGGTTCGGCATGTAATAGCATTCCTTCAGAATCAATGTATTACCAATTGGCAATAAAAGGTGATATTCCCCGACGGTTTTAGCTGCAACAATTGCACCATTTCCAACCCTTATATCTTTATCACCTTCTCCAAGTTCTCTACCTTTCCTAAGCCTATGTAACTGATTACAAATATGGGATCCTGACCCGGTATCTAATACCCAGGACGTAGAGGAAATGGAGAAACAATTCTCTGTAACGAACACACCCGAAGAAAATGCATCAACATGTACTTTCTTCATTCGGGTGGCATGAGAATCCTGGTATTCCCCTATATCCTGTTCAGTCTTATAACTCTTATAAGAAAGAACGGAACCAACGTTCCCCAGCACAGTAGAACATGCGGGTTCGGTCAATACATCCATATTATTATCTTTATTAAGGCATGATATGGTCTCTACCTGGAGAGAGAGAGAAGAAAACACTTTAGCGTATGCTCTTGCAAGATCAGATTGGTTATTATCTTATCTAATCAGGATGGCTCCCACTTTTTTTTATCAAATCTTTCTTCAAACCCTAAAAGGAAAGACTAGCCGGGATTAATTACACCCTACAACTTCGCCAATCTTTCAGCCAGGCTAGTGTCGGTACTTTGAGGGAGGTTCCCTGTGCTTTCGCATGGACCTAATTAAAGTAAATCTCGTTTTCCCAGAGGCGTAACCCCGTTGACACCTTTCTAGACACCTACTTGATCGGCTAATTGTCCTGTGTAAAACTCTCCCGGGAGTAACAATTACTCGTAGTGGGTATCGGGATCCAACTATCTCATAGAAGGTATGCAATCTCATTGCAAATTTCAACACTTGAAATTCCCGATAATATTTTGCCTCAAACGATCTATGACCTTGACAAGGTCAACAAACCATAGAACGTAAGTCAAGTTCAACCCGTCATTTCTTGATTGAATTAAACCCACCCGCACGACCCTTGACAAGGTCAACAAGGCCGTACGACTACCCTAAAACAATCTGCATCATATGCATAAACAGATAAATACTGGTCAGCTACCAAACACTACGCCTTAACAAGGTCAACAAACGCAGCACGAATACTAAGCAGGACTTATCTGAAATGACGGAGGGCTACGACAGGTTTTTCTGAAAACCTATTGTGTAATGAACTTGATATCGTCGTAGAATCGCGTGAATTTTGAAATGAAGTGATTTTGAGGCTTTCATAAGTTTTGCTAAAGAGGTCACTCTCGGTGAAGGGATCTCGGCTCTTTCCTTATGGAATAAGGTGCAGGATATATCATATACAACACTATGCAAAGCAAAACTCCAAAAGCAGTCAAAAGTCAAACCGAGTGTTGTAGCATCTGCCAGTTTTGCTAAAGAGGTCACTCCCGGTGAAGGGATCTCGGCTCTTTCCCCATCGAATAAGGTGCAGGGTATATCATATATACCGCTATGCAAAGCAAAACTGTAGCTACCCTTTTTATTTGAAAATTTGATTCTACAACATCTTTTAGGTTTCTTTTCTTTCATTAATCACATTAATGAACTCCCATCATTTAAGTCACCTAAACATCACAGATAAATACGACGTACACTTATGCCATCTGCATTCGCCTCGATGTCCCCTCGTGCACCGTTAGGTTAGGTAACTAACGGCAGAGCAGGGCAGGGCTAGCGCGGGTGTAAAACATAAGTAATGCCTATATAATATATCATATATACTATATCCAGTATTTATCACAGAACATCAAATGATCACATCACAGATATCGCAGCAGAAGAAATATATGAAACATTGGATATACTAGGACGTCCGTGTTTTATTTTGAGCCTCTATAAAACACGGATTCCACGGTCGCGATGAATAGCCAAACCCAAACCCCTAGACCCCTACGAGAGCGGTAAGCAATCCTACCAATTCTAGAGTTAGGAGACCCGGACTCGACTCCTCGAGTTGGTCTCCCACTGGACTCCAGAACCCGGTTACTTGTGCTCTCCTCCTTGGGTCTATCCTAGTGCGGAAAAGTAAATAATATACAAAAGGCAACATCAACCTCATCCCGTAAATGCCCCAATAAAATAATATTACATACAATTTATTTTACATGAATGAAAATAAAAACTCTCATCTCACATAAACCCCCCCGGCTATTCGGAACGCGACGATCCAATATAACATATCCAGCAACACATAACATCTCATGTCATCAACGCAAGTAAATATGCACATCCCAATTTTCGTTGACATATAGCAACGAAACCGGCGATATCACATATTACACTTACGGTCACAGAAAAGAAAGTGTAAAACTACAACATTTGGAATCCACAATCTTTTTAGACATCGTAAATCCGAAATATCACATATTTAGCATTTCATGCCAAACTGTGTGAATTCCACATATTGTATCACATTCCAGATAAATAGACAGTATTAAACTTTCCGATCGAATATTCAAATACTCAAGATTTCCATAATAGCTCAACTCTTGAGCGGAGTTCAAAGATTCCAGAATACGTCACAGTAGCAACGGTCCAGCCGAAGAAGGGTCAAGCCAACGCCTCACATGTGGCATGCCGTACTGCCCCAAACCCTAAGGTTCAAAGGGCAGTTCAAGACGGTCACATAATCGAGTTAAGATTTTTTGTCTTCTAGAGGGTCCATCGCGTCACATGCACGTTTTTCCGAAAAATTTAAACCCGAGAAAAATTCAACACTTGAATGTTTTTCGTGCCGGGAAATTAAAGAGTTAATGATATCCGTTCGAACATTTTAATACTTTCTTAATTATCTGGAAAAAACATAACAAAATTAAATTCTCCGATCTAATCGATTGTTATAAAATGAACCCCTAAATACTCAACACTTGAGTCAGTTTAAAAATACCCATAAAATAGCACAATCAGATACAAGAATTACTGTGCAAACCAACTGTCAAAGTCTCACTGTACGGCCGCGGTTCCGTGGCACAAGCAGGGTATTGCCGCGGAACCGCGGCGGTCCGTACATATTATGTCACCATTTTTGCGCCGTAATTCTTAGAAATCCCTGCTGTATTTTTTAAGTATTTTTAATTCTGAAAAAGCCTAGATTTTGAAAAAAGTCCAGAGAGGGGTTGATTTCGACGTTGTCGGGTTCGTTCGGAGTTTTAACTTTGCTAACACATCGCCTAATGCTCTAGCTAGGCTCTGATACCACTGTAGGGTTACTAGGCACACTAACAAGGCTCTACAAGGCATCGACCATGCCAAAATTAAATTTTTATGTGCCGAATAACACTGAGCAAGATCGTATACTAGAGTTTAGGCGAATCAATTAGCAAGTAAACAACTTTACTCTAAAGGGAATACGAAATACAACCTTTGTAGATCGGTCCTTCACTTCTAAAGCTCCTTGATGAAGTCCCTTCGCTGCGATCATGGTTCTCCCGAACCCTTGCATGACTTCACGAGGCGAAAGGTGCGACCTTGCTTGAAGTCTCCGAGGCCGAAGATGATCTACGTCAAGGGAATTCCGACTCAAGCTCCTACTTCACTAACTTGAGAATTAGTGAAGCAAACACCCTATACTAAAGTGCTAATCTAGTAGAGGATGGAGAAATAGGAAGTGGGTTCTCTTTGGATTTTTGTTTCTCACAATCTATCTCACTTTTTCAAAACCCTAGCAAGCTTTTTCTCTTGCTCAATGAAGAAGAAGATGATGAACTAAAGAAAAGAAAATGAGGATAATGATTAAGTGAGAATGCTAACTATGGTGAGTGAGTATCATATACTAACTCTGTAAGGTTCCTAGGCACACTAAGGACTTCTCACAAGGCATCAACCATGCCAAATTAAAATTTTACATGTGCCGAAGAACTCTAATACGGATCGTTGACTAGAGTTTAGGCGAAACAAGAAGCTAGTTAACAACTTAACTAAAGAGTGAATGAAAATACAACCTTTGTAGATTCGTTACTCCACCTCCATAGCTCCATGACGATGTCCCTTCGCTGCGATCATCGGATCCCGGACTCCGGTGATGGATTCGTCGGAGAATTAGTCGGGCTAGGTCGTAGACTACGATGCCGAAGATGATCTACGTCGAGGCAACTCAAACTCGAGCTCCGCCTTCACCAAGTCAAGAAACTTGTGAAGACAACACACTCTACTACAAGGCAAGTTGTAGAGGATGAAGAAAGAGGAAGTGGGTTGACTTTAGATTTGGTTTTCTCACTCATTTGATCATTTCACCATTGGAGGTTCCAAGCTTTCTTCTTCTTGATGAAGATGAAGAAGAAGAAGAAGGAACAAGAAGAATATCATGAGAATGGTGTAAGAATAATAAAATCTATTGATCTTATCATAATGCAACCTTGGGTTAGATTTAACTCTTGTAGAGAGCAAACCTTAGTTTAGCTAATGGTTAGGTTTTGAATATAAAATAAAATGGTTACTAATTCAAAGCTTCATGAAGCTTCCATAAAAGACAAAATTAGCAACCATTTCATTTTAGCCAAAAGAAATAAAGAATTTAAATAAAATGAATAAATGAATAATTTAAAACCATAACCATTAACCTAAACATGGTTCAAATCAAATATACACCCAAGTTTGCATGTATCATCAAACATGATACAAACTAGTGCACAAAACTATATCATATATATACAATGTGCACATCAAGTGAGAAAATCAATCTTAAGTGAACCAATACTAGTTAATGTAAAGTAATATATCAAATATATAATTATACATTAAATCATTAAATCAACACTTGATTTAACGATCCGGTCATATCTCATATAACCGACTAATATCAACAGTAACAACTTATCGAATCAACACTTGATCCGATAACTCGGCTATATCGCATATAACCGATCAATGTTACAAATCGCGAGAATAGAATCCAGTATCTCATACTGGTATTATTCTCGGCCCCGCACATATCTCATATGCGCTCCTATTTCATTTTGCTCGAGCCAGGAAACCTCTGTGTAGGACTCTAAAGACTCGTCAATACTCCGGTAGCAGGTGATGATCATATCAAACACCCACAAGCCGCAAGCGGTCTGCCAAACGTAACGGCCACCCGGGTATTGAGCGATCAGAAGATCAACGAGCAAGCCCGCTCACACTCCTATGAATCCAATCAGTAACACTTACCATACAGTCCGGTCCGTTCGTCTGATATGTCGCATATCAAGTCTAGGGATGGTATGCGTCAGACCCCAATAACCGATAAGTCGTGCCGATGTGAGGCTCATAACGGGTCGAGAAACTACCGGTAACACTTACCAGCAAATCTCTGAATCAGCCCTGGCTAGGGACTTCCCTGTTACGGCCAATCAAGCACAGCGCAACATCAACCCCCAATACCGGGAGAGACGAAACCCCTCCTATCGCTCATTGCCTCCATGTGACTCGGGACTGTACCCAAAGACCACCGTTTTGCATGCACTCATGGACGTGGTAAGGTGGCGATCAAAGCACAGTGGGAGTCACACAAGACTCTATGACGATCTCGGGTCTACAGACTAACCTGTATAAGTGTCACCTGAGAACTGCCATCTGACGTGAGGTATAATACCATCTGGGAGTTCTCGGCGAGTCCGTCCAGTGTACCCAGTCTCCACTGAGCACCCGTATACCATCTCTGATTTCAAACACCAATGGATATGGGATCATCCATCGCCCATCTCATGGGTCGAGAAGCGTATACGCTAGTTTACACTGGTATATCGATGCCCCATCTCGATACACCCATGACTAGGGACCTTGAAGGATGTACTTATGGACTACCATGTCCCCACTAGTATGATCTGCATCATAGTCCAGGTAGTCAAGTACACATCCTAAGGGCTTTACCAACATGTAACTATAAGACAGTTTAAAGAGACAAGTATACATGTTAAGATAAAGAGTAACCAGATAGCATACTATCATATCGAGCAAGATTTTCATCTCTATATATGACCAAGCATCCAATATAATATACATCATCTGTACAATACTGGCCTCTAGGGCATACATACAACTAACAATCTCCCACTTGCACTAGGGCCAGCTGTTATAGTATCGCATACCAAGCATCCCAAAGAGTCTCTCAAACTGTATCTGGGGAATAGCCTTCGTGAGTGGATCCGCTGTGTTATTTTTCGTGTCAACTCTCCTGACCTCGATCTCCCGGCGATCAACTATCTCCCGGATCAGGTGATACCGCCTCAGAATATGCCTAGATCGCTGATGGGACCTGGGTTCCTTGGCCAAAGCCACCGCTCCATTGTTATCGCAATACAAAGGTATTGGATGCTCAATGGATGGAACCACTCCAAGTTCAGTAATGAACTTCTTGATCCAGACAGCCTCTTTGGCAGCATCGTTGGCAGCGATGTATTCAGCCTCCATCGTCGAGTCTGCCACGGTTTCCTGCTTGGAACTCTTCCAGCTAACCGCCCCTCCGTAAAGGGTAAAGACAAATCCCGACTGCGACTTAGAGTCGTCCTTATCACTCTGGAAGCTTGAATCGGTAAAGGACTCGACTTGGAGTCCTCCGTTACCATACACCTAGAGCATCTCTTTAGTCCTTCGTAAGTACTTGAGAATGCTCTTCACAGCTGTCCAGTGACTCTCTCCAGGATCAGCTTGATACCTGCTCACTACACTTAGTGAGTATGCTACATCGGGTCTGGTACATAGCATCGCGTACATGATAGAGCCTACAGCCGAAGCATAGGGTATCCCTTGCATGCGAGCTCTCTCCAAATCAGTCTTGGGAGACATCTCTTTGGAGAGAGTGACTCCAGAGATCGTGGGCAAGTTCCCACGCTTGGATTCTTCCATACTAAACCTCTTTAGTATGGTGTCAATGTAGCTGGATTGGGACAATCCCAATATCCGTTTGGATCTATCTCTATAGATCCTCATTCCCAATATGCAGGAGGCATCACCAAGATCTTTCAATGAGAATCTTTGTGATAAGAAGAGCTTGACCGATTGCAGCATAGGAATATCATTTCCTATCAAGAGTATGTCGTCCACGTACAATACGAGGAAGACAACCTTACTCTGTGCCACCTTCTTGTAAATACAAGGTTCATCCGGGTTTTTGATGAAATCAAACTCTTTGATAACGACGTTAAAGCAGATGTTCCAACTCCGCGATGCTTGCTTTAATCCATAAATGGATTTAAGCAGCTTGCACACCTTCTTGCTGCTCCCACTGTCTACGAAGCCCTCTGGCTGAGTCATGTACACGCACTCTTCTAAATCACCGTTTAGAAAGGCGGTCTTAACATCCATTTGCCAGATTTCGTAATCATGATATGCAGCGATGGCAAGCATGATCCGGATGGATTTAAGCATAGCCACTGGAGAAAAGGTTTCGTCATAGTCCACACCTGGTCTTTGGCGAAAACCTTTTGCTACAAGTCTAGCTTTGAAAGTCTCCACTTTCCCATCTACACCAAGTTTCTTCTTGAAGATCCACTTGCTCCCAATAGGTTTTACCCCTTCAGGAGCAACATCCAAAGTCCATACTTTGTTGGTGTACATGGATTCCATCTCGGACCGCATAGCATCCAGCCATTTCACTGGGTCCCTACTCGTGATGGCTTGCTCGAAGCTAGTTGGGTCATCATCCTCCATGATGCAATCCTCGCTCCCACCGTCCATGAGAAAACCGTAGTATCTCTCAGGTGGGCGAGGAACCCTACTAGATCGGCGGAGAGGCTGAGGTTCATCGGGAGTTACTGAATCCTCTGGTTCAACCAAATCTTCTGTTGTAGTCTGTATTGCTGGAACTTCTTCCAGTTCTACCGCCTTGCCACTAATCTCCTTTTCAAGAAATTCCTTTTCTAAAAAGGTGGCATATCGAGAAACAAACACCTTTTGTTCTTCGGTGTGGTAGAAGATATACCCGCACGAATGTTTGGGATATCCAATAAACTTACACAGAATGGACCTTGTCGCGAGTTTGTCCGGATTTTGCATTTTTACATATGCCGGACAACCCCATATCTTAACATAATTAAGACATGGTCTCTTTCCTTTCCATATCTCATATGGAGTGGTTGGCACGGTTTTGGTGGGAACCATATTCAATAGGTCTGCAGCTGTTTCCAGTGCATATCCCCAGAAGGAAATAGGTAACTCAGCTGTGCTCATCATAGAGCGCACCATATCTAATAGGGTGCGGTTCCTCCGTTCTGATACACCGTTGTGCTGTGGTGTATATGGAGGAGTCAGCTGAGAGAGAATCCCATTCTCTTTTAGGAAGTCCAGGAATTCATTGCTCAAGTATTCACCTCCTCGATCAGATCGAAGGATTTTAATACTTTTTCCGGTTTGGTTCTCAACTTCTTGTTTATATTCTCTAAATTTCTCAAAAGCTTCTGATTTGTGTTTCATCAGGAACACATATCCGAATCTAGAGAGATCGTCAGTGAATGTAATGAAGTACGAAGAACCATTCCTGGCATGTGTAGACATGGGACCGCATACATCACTATGTATCAGTCCCAAGAGTTCGGTAACTCTTTCTCCGTGTCCCGTAAACGGAGTTTTGGTCATCTTGTCTTTGAGACATGACTGGCAAGTGTCATAAGATGAAAATTCAAACGGATTTAAATATCCATCTTTATGCAACTTAGCTAGTCGTGTCGCATTGATGTGACCGAGTCTACAATGGCACAAGAAGGATTCGTTCAGTTCAGAACTCTTCCTCTTGTGTGTGTTTGTTATGCTCAGAACTGTTGATTGATTTAGAACATAAATGCCATTGCACAACGTGCCTGATCCAACCAACTTTTGGTTACGGAAAATGTTCATAACATTGTCCTGTAATACAAAATTATATCCCTCTTTACTTAATAAAGAAACCGATATAATGTTGCATATCAGGTTCGGCATGTAATAGCATTCTTTCAGAACCAATGTATTACCAGTTGGTAATTCAAGGTGATATTCCCCGACAGTCTTAGCTGCAACAATTGCACCATTTCCAACTCTAATGTCTTTATCACCTTCTCCGAGTTTTCTACCTTTTCTAAGCCCATGTAACTGATTACATATATGGGATCCTGACTCGGTATCTAATACCCAGGACGTAGAGCAAATGGAGAAACAGTTCTCAGTAACGAACACACCCAAAGAAAATGCATCAACATGTACTTTCTTCAATCGGGTGGCATGGGAATCCTGGTATTCCCCTATATCCTGTTCATTCCTATAACTCTTATAAGAAAGAACGGAACCAACGTTCCCCAGCACAGTATAACATGCGGGTTCAGTCAATACATCCATATTATTATCTTGATTAGGGCATGAAATGGTCGCTACCTGGAGAGAGAGAGAAGCAAAACACTTTAGCGTATGCTCGTGCAAGATCAGATTGGTTATTATCTTATCTAATCAGGATGGCTCCCACTGCTTTTTATCAAATCTTCCTTCAAACCCTAAAAGGAAAGATTAGCCGGGATTAATTACACACTACAAGTTCGCCAATCTTTCAGCCAGGCCAGTGTCGGTACTTTGAGGGAGGTCCCCCGTGCTTTCGCACGAACCTAATTAATGTAAACCTCGTTTTCCCAGAGGCGTAACCTCGTTAACACCTTTCTAGACACCTACTTGATCGGCTAATTGCAATGTGCAAAACTCTCCCAGGAGTAACTCTTACTCGCAGTGGGTATCGGGATCCAACTATCTCATAAAAGGTATGCAATCTCATTGCAAATTTCAACACTTGAAATTCCCGATAATGTTTTTCCCCTAGCGTCCTATGACCTTGACGCAGGCCAACAAACCATAGTGCGCTAGTCAAGTTCAACCCGTCATTTCCTGATTGAATTAAACCCACCCGCACGACCCTTGACGCAGGACAAAAAAGTCGCACGACTACCCTAATCCAATCTGCATCATATGCATAAGCAGATAAATAATAGTTAGCTACCGCACACCACGCCTTGACGCAGGCCAACAAACGTAGCACGAATACTAACTACTACTTATCTGAAATGACGGAGGGCTACGACAGTATTTTCTGAAAACCTATTGCGTAATGAACTTGATATCGTTGTAGAATCAAATGAAGTTTTAAAATGGATTGATTTTGAGGCTTTTCTAGTTTTGCTAAAGGGGTCACTCCCGGTGAAGGGATCGTCGGCCCTTTCCTTGTCGAATGAGGTGCGGGATATATCATATATATCGCTGTGCAAAGCAAAAACTCTTAAAAGCAATCAAAAACAAACCGAGTGTGTAGCATCTGCCAGTTATTGCTAAAGGAGTCACTCCCGGAGAAGGGATCTCGGTCCTTTCCTTATCGAATAAGGTGCAGGATATATCACATATAACACTGTGCAAAGCAAGAACTGTAGCTACCTGTTTTATTTTGAAATTCGATTCTACAACATCTTAGGTTTCTTTTACTTTCATTAATCATATTAATGAAGTCCCATCATTTAAATACCTAAACATCACAGATAAATACGACGTACACTTATGCCATCCGCATTCGCCTCGATGTCCCCTCGTGCACCGTTAGGTTAGGTAACTAACGACAGAGCGGGGCAGGGCTAGCGCGGGTGTAAAACATAAGTAACGCCTATATAATATATCATATATACTATATACAGTATCTATCACAGAACATCACATGATCACATCACAGATATCGCAGCAGAAGAATCAAATGAAATATTGGATATACTAGGACGTCCGTGTTTTCAATACGAGCCAGTACAAAACACGGATTTCACGGTCGTGATGAATAGCCAAACCCACACCCCTAGACTCCTACGAGAGCGGCAAGCAACCCTACCAATTCTAGAGTTAGGAGACCCGGACTCGACTCCTCGAGTTGGTCTCCCACTGGACTCCAGAACCCGGTTACTTGTGCCCTCCTCCTTGGGTCTATCCTAGTGCGAAAAAGTAAATAATATACAAAAGGTGGCATCTTCCGCAACATGGAAGTGCCCCAATTAAAAGAATATTACATACAAGTTTTTTACATGAATGAAAATGAAAAACACTCATCTCACATAAAACCCCCCGGCTATTCAAACACGACGATCCAATATAACATATCCAGCAACACATAACATCACATGTCATCAACGTAAGTAAGTATGCATACCCCAATTGTCGTTGACGTATAGCAACGAAACCGGCGATATCGTCATACTACACTTACGGTCATAGAAAATAAAGTGTAAAACTACAACAGTTGGAATCCGCAACCTGTTTAGACATCACATGCCTAATCAAATGAATTACTTAGACATCGCATGCCTAACAATTATAAACCCCGCATTTTAGTCTCGTTATCGAAAACACTTTTCAATATCAAGTCGGGACTAAACTGCTAGATTTATAACATTCATTCAGTTATCTCATAACTGTTTGTGAATTCCAATTATTGTATCACATTCCAGATAAATAGAAAATGTTAAACTTTCCGATCGAACATTCGAACACCCAAGTTTTCCCGAAACTGCTCAACACATGAAACAAGTTTAAAAACATCCAGTTCATGCCTCAGTACCAACGGTCCAGCCGTAGAAGGGTCAAGCCAACGCCTCACATGTGGCACGCCGTACTGCCCCAAACCCTAAGGTTCAAAGGGCAGTTCAAGACGGTCACATAATCGAGTTATGGTTTGTTGTCTTCTAGAGGGTCCATCGCGTTACTTGCACTACTTAGAATGTCTTTAAACCACGGAAAAATCCAACACTTGGAAATTTCCCAACAAGAGAAAAATTGGGTATTTATATCCGGTCGAACTTTTCAACATGTTCAAAAATTATCCGGAAAACACATAGACAGAATTAGACTTTTCGATCGAAACACCGAGTCCCCAATACAACACAGAAAAATTCAACTCTTGAGTTCAGATTAAAATATTCCAGGAAAATCAGCACTGCATATTAGGAGTTACTGTGCAAATTTGGACACGTGTCGTGACAATTTGGCCGCGGAACCGCCGCACAAGCTATGCTTGTGCCGCGGTTCCGCCGCACTATGGAGGAATCAAGAGCTCAAATTTCACAGTAATTATTAAAAAAGCCTGCTTGTTTTTCTGCATATTTTTAATTCACAAAAATCAACAGTTTTGAAAAAAGTACAGAGAGCGATTTTGCAATGGGGTTTCGGTTCGATCGGATTTCTAACTCCGTCCACGGATCGCCTAAGGCTCTAGCTAGGCTCTGATACCACTGTAGGGTTCCTAGGCACACTAAGGAGTTCTCACAAGGCATCAACCATGCCAAATTAAAATTTTACATGTGCCGAAGAACTCTAATACGGATCGTTGACTAGAGTTTAGGCGAAACAAGAACCTAGTTAACAACTTAACTAAAGAGTGAATGAAAATACAACCTTTGTAGATTCGTTACTCCACCTCCATAGCTCCATGACGATGTCCCTTCGCTGCGATCATCGGATCCCAGACTTCGGTGATGGATTCGTCGGAGAATTAGTCGGGCTAGGTCGTAGACTACGATGCCGAAGATGATCTACGTCGAGGCAACTCAAACTCGAGCTCCGCCTTCACCAAGTCAAGAAACTTGTGAAGACAACACACTCTACTACAAGGCAAGTTGTAGAGGATGAAGAAAGAGGAAGTGGGTTGACTTTAGATTTGGTTTTCTCACTCATTTGATCTTTTCACCATTGGAGGTTCCAAGCTTTCTTCTTCTTGATGAAGATGAAGAAGAAGAAGAAGGAACAAGAAGAATATCATGAGAATGGTGTAAGAATAATAAAATCTATTGATCTTATCATAATGCAACCTTGGGTTAGATTTAACTCTTGTAGAGAGCAAACCTTAGTTTAGCTAATGGTTAGGTTTTGAATATAAAATAAAATGGTTACTAATTCAAAACTTCATGAAGCTTCCATAAAAGACAAAATTAGCAACCATTTCATTTTAGCCAAAAGAAATAAAGAATTTAAATAAAATGAATAAATGAATAATTTAAAACCATAACCATTAACCTAAACATGGTTCAAATCAAATATACACCCAAGTTTGCATGTATCATCAAACATGATACAAACTAGTGCACAAAACTATATCATATATATACAATGTGCACATCAAGTGAGAAAATCCATATTAAGTGAACCAATACTAGTTAATGTAAAGTAATATATCAAATATATAATTATACATTAAATCATTAAATCAACACTTGATTTAACGATCCGGTCATATCTCATATAACCGACTAATATCAACAGTAACAACTTATCGAATCAACACTTGATCCGATAACCCGGCTATATCGCATATAACCGATCAATGCTACAAATCGCGAGAATAGAATCCAGTATCTCACACTGGTATTATTCTCGGCCCCGCACATATCTCATATGCGCTCCTATTTCATTTTGCTCGAGCCAGGAAACCTCCGTGTAGGACTCTAAAGACTCGTCAATACTCCGGTAGCAGGTGATGATCATATCAAACACCCACAAGCCGCAAGCGGTCTGCCAAACCTAACGGCCACCCGGGTATTGAGCGATCAGAAGATCAACGAGCAAGCCCGCTCACACTCCTATGAATCCAATCAGTAACACTTACCATACAGTCCGGTCCGTTCGTCTGATATGTCGCATATCAAGTCTAGGGGTGGTATGCGTCAGACCCCAATAACCGATAAGTCGTGCCGATGTGAGGCTCATAACGGGTCGAGAAACTACCGGTAACACTTACCAGCAAATCTCTGAATCAGCCCTGGCCAGGGACTTCCCTGTTACGGCCAATCAAGCACAGCGCAACATCAACCCCCAATACCGGGAGAGACGAAACCCCTCCTATCGCTCATTGCCTCCATGTGACTCGGGACTGTACCCAAAGACCACCGTTTTGCACGCACTCATGGACGTGGTAAGGTGGAGATCAAAGCACAGTAGGAGTCACACAAGACTCTATGACGATCTCGGGTCTACAGACTAACCTGTACAAGTGTCACCTGAGAACTGCCATCTGACGTGAGGTATAATACCATCTGGGAGTTCTCGGCGAGTCCGTCCAGTGTACCCAGTCTCCACTGAGCACCCGTATACCATCTCTGATGTCAAACACCAATGGATATGGGATCATCCATCGCCTATCTCATGGGTCGAGAAGCGTATACGCTAGTCTACACTGGTATATCGATGCCCCATCTCGATACACCCACGACTAGGGACCTTGAAGGATGTACTTATGGACTACCATGTCCCCACTAGTATGATCTGCATCATAGTCCAGGTAGTCAAGTACACATCCTAAGGGCTTTATCAACATGTAACTATAAGACAGTTTAAAGAGACAAGTATACATGTTAAGATAAAGAGTAACCAGATAGCATACTATCATATCGAGCAAGATTGTCATCTCTATATATGACCAAGCATCCAATATAATATACATCATCTGTACAATACTGGCCTCTAGGGCATACATACAACTAACAAACTCATGGTGGGACATAACCATGGCTAAGTCAAGTTGGTTAGGTTAATAAAAATCTAAAGAAAAACAAATTAAGTGGACTTTGTCAAAGCATCCAAAAGCTTCTACAAGCTTCATGCTTATGACATAAGCTTCACTAATTTGTAATTACTTTAAATAAATATTAACCACTATCCAAAATAGTATGGTGTATGTCTTGCACACCCATGTATAGTGTATCATCAACCATGATACAAAAGAAAACACTTTTAATATATATCACACACACACACACACACACACACACACACACATATATATATTCAAGTGTTCTTGTGAGAAAACCCTAAAGCGCACAAGTGTTAGTAAATGTAAATTAGTATATCTAATATACAATTATACACTTAATTATTAAATCAACACTTGACTTAATAATTCGGTCATATCTCATATAACCGACTAACATTCATCGTATCGACTTATCGAATCAACACTTGATTCGATAACCCGGTCATATCATATATAACCGACCGATACAAGAAGTTGCGAGAATAGAATACGGTATCACATACACGCATTTATTCTCGGTCTTGCACATATCACATACGTGCTCCTATTTCGTTTTGCCTGAGCCAGAAAAACCACTATGTAGGACTCTAAAGACTCGTCAATACGCCAGCAGTAGGTGATGATCACATCACGCACCCACAAGCCGTCGGCGGTACTAGCTGGACATAACGGCTACCCGGGTATTGAGCGATCAGAAGATCAGCAAGCAAGCCCGCTCCAACTCCTGCAAAAGCCTGCCGGTAACACTTCCCGTACAGTCCGGTCTCCTCGCCTGATATGTCGCATATCAAGTCTATGGGCGGTAAACGTCAGACCCCAATAACTGATAAGTCGTGCCGATGTGAGGCTCATAACGGGTCGAGAAACTACTGGTAACACTTACCAGCAAATCTCTAAATCAGCCCTGGCCAGGGACTTCCCTGTTATAGCCAATCGAGCACAGCGCAACATCAACCCCCAATACCGGGAGAGACGAAACCCCTCCTATCGCTCATTGCCTCCATGTGACTCAAGACTGTACCCAAAAACCACCGTTTTGCACGCCCTCATGGACGTGGTAAGGTGGAAATCAAAGCACAGTGGGAATCACACAAGACTCTATGACGATCTCGGGTCTACAGACTAACCTGCACAAGTGTCACCAGAGAACTGCCATCTGACGTAAGGTATAATACCATCTGGGAGTTCTCGGCGAGTCCGTCCAGTGTACCCAATCTCCACTGAGCACCCGTATACCATCTCTGATGTCAAACACCAATGGATATGGGATCATCCATTGCCCATCTCATGGGTCGAGAAGCATATATGCTAGTCTACACTGGTATATCGATACCCCGTCTCGATACACCCACGACTAGGGACCTTGAAGGATGTACTTATGGACTACCATGTCCCCACTAGTATGATCCGCATCATAGTCCAAGTAGTCAAGTACACATCCTAAGGGCTTTACCAACATGTAACGATAAGACAGTATAAAGAGACAAATATACTTGTTAAAGTAAAGAGAGACCAGATAGCATACTATCATATCGAGCAAGAAAGTCCTCTCTATATATGTCCAAGCATCCAATATAATATACATCATCTGTACAATACTGGCCTCTAGGGCATACATACAACTAACATCATGACATATTAAACTAATATGTAAAATATCGTTTTCGAAATGAAATGAAGTTGTATAATGGTTTTAGAAAATATTGAAGAAAAAGGCTTAAATGGTAAAATTAAAGGAATTTATTAAACAAAGAAGTATAGTACATGTTGAATTGGTGTTTGGTGTTCATTGCTTCACACACACACCACATCCCCCTCCCCCTCTTGCTGGCCGAAATGGGGCTGCCCTAATCCCCATGTCCCCACACTTTTTTTCACAAAGAAAATGAAAAAGGAAAGAATTAAATAAAGAGGTATGGATATTGGGTAAACTTTGACAATTCCACATACACCCACACAACACACACTCTCTCTCCCTTTCCCCATTTCTACAGGCCAAATTCAGCAGCCCTCCCCTTTGTTCCCCTCATTCTCTTCAAAAAAAATCCTCACAAATTCATCAAAAATCAAAGTAAAACCTCACAAAATCAAAATCCAATCTCTACCCATTCTTCTTGCCTATTCTAGCATGGATTGTGGTGAAAAGAGAGCGAATTGGAGGCCAAGATTTTCATGCTAGATCTTTAATTTGTGAGGTATAATCTTAGCATTTTACTTAAGTTATTGTTTAATTACTTGAATCTAGCTATTTTGTGTTTAATTAGGGTTCTAAATTTCAAGTTTGAAATTTAAAGAAAGGGAATTGAGAGTAAGTTAGGGTTTGTATCATGTGTAAAGATTTGCAAGGTGTAGTTTAACATTTTTAGGCATGCTAAAGCTAATCTACTTGCTATATTACTAATTGTTGCATGTAAATTGTAGTAATTAAGATTTCTAGTAAACTAGGTTTTTAGAATTTAATTCAAAATTGAGAATTAAATCTAATTATGGTTTCATCATATCATTAATATTATAAATTGTAGTTTAACACATCAAAGCATGTAAAAACTAATCTAATTTCTAGTTTGCAAATTGTTAATTTAAAATTGTAATAATTGTATAAATTGCAAACTAGGTTTTTGGGAAATAAAACGATTTGATTAGTTTTAATATTTTGAGAATTTAAACCCTATTTCATATACAATTAATGATTTGTGAAAACACGATTGGTGTGTTTGGGTTTTTCTCGATGGTTTGACGTTTGTACATCGACATCGAGGGTTGGTTTGGATATTCTCGCATGCGTAGGCGATAGTTTTGACCTATGCGTGATACGCGTGCCGATTTGGTTTTCGTATGTCGTTTCGATTTCGAATTAGGTTTTTATGCGATACGATACGTGGTGACATGTAGGTACCCCAGGTGGACTTTGAGATGACAAGCAAGCGCGTGGCGACGTCGGCACCGGCGAGCAAGCTTAGGTGAGTAGATTTATATCTACGGGGAGAAGTCGGGTGGATGGCGTATAGCACCCCCGCAGTTCGATGTATAGTATGTTATACATATATACTATATATTTATGATATCTATTTTGTGTGACATGGATGTTAATGATAGGGTTACATGTTCCTGGATTAGTAGTGTTACTTGCGAAACCTAGAATAGGTTTACACCCACACGCACACACGCATTTGCATACATCTATTTACATGTGCGTATATGGGGATATGTATACACACACACACACACATGGGTATGGGACTATGCATACACACACACACACACATATACATATACATAGATTATGAGGATAGTACTTGGGATTGGAGATTAGTCGATGAGATTGGGCTTGAGGCCGTGAGATCGGTGATGTGACAGGATTCGTATTTGAGTTACGACGTGATATGTTTAGCGGGTCCTTTAGGCGTGGTGTTTTCATACACACGCATGCATACATAGATGGTATCAGTATTGTACTAGACGTAGATCAGTACCCCGGATCTTGATTTTGATAAAGAGGATACCAGATGAATAATGTGATGAATGTGATATTTGACCTGTACCCAGATTTGGGATACCGTACGACGGATTTACGTATGAGGTTTATATTGATGATAGATCCGCACTCTTGATTTGAGGATGTCATATTATATATATTTTATCGTATGTGATACTATTGAGGCGGGATCACCGACTATTATATATATATATATATATATATATATATATATGTATCGACTCAGATGTTAGGCGGTTTCCTTACCTTTCGATCAGCCTGTTTAATTTGGCCCTGTAGTATACATGTAAATGATAGATTAGATTTGATTCATACCTATTTCAAAAACTAACGAATCATGTGTATTTTAAAGACGGGACAAGGGATTCTACGGATATTTCAAATGATGTATCTTTTCTTAAAAACACCGTAGCCCTTATTTTCAAAACACCACATTTCGTGTTATTTCAAATGGCACCACTGTATGACTCATATTTATATAAATGCAGATTAGTTATCATTGTGTTTATCATTCAGCTCCCGCATATTATTACTGTTCGCATCGCATTTGCATGTTTATATTGTACTTCCATATGCCATTATTGAGATCATGCTGTCAGGACACCAGCACCATTACCGATGATGCGTATGTTCCACATACACTTACTTGCAAGCTCACACACATCATCATCGGTAATTACCATGTCACGTACACCTTAGAAAATACCTTTTCATTGACATAGCTTGATAACTGATAGTCGCAATATGTTATAGCTTTCATATGCTAGTTTAAATATTGCATTCATTGCATGATATTAGGTGCATTCATATATTTATTGGTTATGCAGTATTATGGAGATTTATGACGGTATCCACTGTTTATTAGTATCATGATTTTGATGATTTCGGATTTACATGAGATTACTGGATTTGGGGGAAAACCGCAAGAATTTAATAAAAGCTTAGTATCATCATTTTCAAATGCAAAATTGCGGTTTTCTCATGATGTATGTGTTAGTTATATGTATGCCCTAGAGGCCATTACTGTATATATGATGATATTGTAGTGGACGCTGAGACATATATAGGGAGGACTTTCTTGCTCGACATGATAGTATGCTATTTGGTTGCTCTTTATCTTAACGTGTACACTGATTGTCTCTCTGTTACATGTTGGTAAAGCCCTTAGGATGTGTACTTGACTACCTGGACTATGATGCGGATCATACTAGTGGGGACATGGTAGTCCATAAGTACATCCTTCAAGGTCCCTAGTCGTGGGTGTATCGCGACTGGGCATCGATATACCAGAGTAGACTAGCGTATACCTTCTCGACCCATACAGATGGGCGATGGATGATCCCATATCCATTGGTGTTTGACATCAGAGATGGTATACGGGTGCTCAGTAGAGACTGGGTACACTGGACAGACTCGCCGAGAACTCCCAGATGGTATTATACCTTACGTCAGATGGCAGTTCTCTGGTGACACCGGTACAGGTTAATCTGTAGACCCAAGATCGTCATAGAGTCTTGTGTGATTCCCACTGTGCTTTGATTTCCATCTTACCACGTCCAAGAGGGCGTGCAAAACGGTGGTTTTTGGATACAGTCCCGAATCACATGGAGGCAATGAGCGATAGGAGGGGATTCGTCTCTCCCGGTATAGGGAGTTGATGTTGCACTGTGTTCGATTGGCTATAACCGAAATCCCTGGCCAGGGTTGCTGAGATTTACTGGTAAGTGTTACCAGTAGTTTCTCAAACTGTTATAGACCTCATATCGACACGACTTATCGAGCTACTGGGGTCTGACGTTTACCACCCCTAGGCGAGATATGCAACATATCAGATGAACAGACCGGACTGTACAGTAAGTGTTACTGGTTGGATTCACAGGAGTGTGAGCGGGCTTGCTCGTTGATCTTCTGATCGCTCAATACCCGGGTGGCCGTTACGTTTAGCAGACCGCTTACGGCTTGTGGGTGTTTGATATGATCATCACCCACTGCCGGCGTATTGACGAGTCTTTAGAGTCCTACACTGAGGTTTCCTAGCTCAAGCGAAACGAAATAGGAGCGCATATGAGATATGTGCGGGACCGAGAATAATGCGTGTATGTGATACCATATTCTATTCTCGCGATGAATGTATCGATTGGTTGTATGCGATATAACCTAGTTATCGAATCGAGGATTGATTCGATAAGTCGATACATTGGATATTAGTCGGTCATATGCGATATGACCGGATCGTTAAATCAAGTGTTGATTTAATGATTTAATGTATAATTATATATTTGATATATTACTTTGCATTAACTAGTATTGGTTCACTTAAGATGGATTTTCTCACTTGATGTGCACATTGTATATATGATATAGTTTTGTGCACTAGTTTGTATCAAGTTTGATAATACATGCAAACTTGGGTGTATGTTTATGTTAAACCATGTTTAGGTTAATGGTTAGGTTTTATATTTGTTTTATTTATTTTCTTTAAATTCATTTTTGGAAAGATAAAAGAAATGGTTGCTTGCTTTGTTCTTTTCTTGAAGCTTCATGAAGCTTTGACCATTTTTGTTTCTTTCCTAAACCTAACCATTCACCTAACCCTAGTTTATTCTCTACACTTGTTAAACTAACCCAAGGTTGCATAATGATAAGGATCATTTTTTTTTCTATTATTCATAATTCTTATCATATTCTTTCTTTTTCTAAGAAGAAGAAGAAAACTTGCTACCATCAATGGTGCCATGGGAAAAAGAGTGAGAAATCCAAATCCAAAGTGAACCTACTTCCTATTTCTTCATCCTCTATCACTTGCCATGTAGTATAGGGTGTTTTCTTCACAAGTTTAATGACTTGGTGAAGTTGGAGCTTGATCTTGAGTTGCCTTGACGTAGATCATCTTCGGCATCGAAGTCGATGACCTAGCCCGATCATTTATTCGACAAAACCATCGCTAGAGTCCGGGATCCGATGATCGCAGCGGAGGGACATCATCACACAGCTAAGGCAGTGGAGGACCGGATCTACAAAGGTTGTAGTCTCTTTCACTTAGCAGTAAAGTTGTTTACTAGCTTGTAGTTTCGCCTATTCTCTAGTTAACGATCTAGTTTAGGGTTTCTCGGCACCGGAAAATTTTGAATTTGGCATGGTTGATGCCTTGTGAGACCTCATTTGTGTGCCTAGGAACCCTATAGTGGTATCAGAGCCAGGTTAGAGCCTTAGGCGATGCGTAGACGATATTAGAAACCCGATCGAACCCGAAACCCTAATCCGAAACCCTTCTCTGTACATTTTTTCAAAACTGGGATTTTCATGAATTAAAAATATGCAGAAAATTCAGCAGGGAATTTTAAGAAATACTGTGCAGCACGTGCACCTGAATCCACTAAAGCGCCGCGGAAGCGCGGCACGAGCATGGCTCATGCGGCGGTTCCGCGGCTATGTAGTCACATCAGCTTTTGGAAATTGCACAGTAATTACTATCTTTTAGTGCTGTATTTTCTGGGAATTTTTAATATTTACTCAAGAGTTGAGTTTTCTGGGTTGTATTGGGGACTCAGTGTTTCGATCGGGAAGTTTAACTTCTTCTGTGTTTTTCCGGATAATTTTAGAATATGTTAAAAAGTTCGACCGGATATAAATACCCAATTTTTCCCCTGTCGGGAAATTTCCAAGTGTTGGATCTTTCCGTAGTTCAAGAACGTTCTAAGTAGTGTAAGTCATGCGATGGTTCCTCTAGAAGACAACAAACCTTAACTCGATTATGTGACCGTCTTGAACTGCCCTTTGAACCTTAGGGTTTGGGGCAGTACGGCGTGCCACATGTGAGGCGTTGGCTTGACCCTTCTACGGCTGGACCGTTGGTACTGAGGCATGAAGTGAATGTTTTTAAACTTATATCATGTGTTGAGCTGTTTCGGGAAAACTTAGGTGTTTGACTGTTCGATCGGAAATTTAACATTTTCTGTTTATCTGGAATGGGATACAATACTTGGAATCTACAAGTTGTTATGAGATAACTGATATGAATGTTATAAACATAGCACTTTAGTCTCACTTGATCGGTTTCCACGGAATTTTGATGCAATCAAAAGTCCGTCGCAATCACGTAGCGTACACGGATACTCGCCGGGTAAACTTAATAGACAGCTACACCCTATAGCCCCGACCAAGTGACTGTAGGAGAACCCCGTCGCCACAAGTATCCGTTCGGGTGCTCGCGGCAGCGGTGTTCCGCCTTGGTGCACTTCGTCGACGGCATCGGGGGTGCGTCCGTCTACTGAAGTTTGCGACGAGCATTCGATCAGGATGTCGGGAATCTTGTTGAATTGCCCGACTTGATGTTGAAAAGAGTTTTCGATAATGAGACTAAAATGCGGGGTTTATAATTGTTAGGCATGCGATGTCTAAGGAATTCATTTGGTTAGGCATGCGATGTCTAAAGAGTTTGCGGATTCCAACTGTTGTAGTTTTACACTTTCTTTTCTGTGACCGTAAGTGTAATATGTGATATCGCCGGTTTCGTTGCTATATGTCAACGACAATTGGGATACACATGTTTACTTACGTTGATGACATGTGATGTTATGTGTTGCTGGATATGTTATATTGGATCGTCGTGTTTGAATAGCCGGGTTTTTTTTATGTGAGATGAGTGTTTTTCATTTTCATTCATGTAAAAGCTTGTATGTAATATTCTTTTATTGGGGCACTTCCAGGTTGCGGAAGATGTCACCATTTGTATATTATTTACTTTTCCGCACTAGGATAGACCCAAGGAGGAGGGCACAAGTAACCGGGTTCTGGAGTCCAGTGGGAGACCAACTCGAGGAGTCGAGTCCGGGTCTCCTAACTCTAGAATTGGTAGGGCTGCTTGCCGCTCTCGTAGGGGTCTAGGGGTGTGGGTTTGGCTATTCACCGCGACCGTGGAATCCGTGTTTTAATACTGGCTCGTATTGAAAACACGGACGTCCTAGTATATCCAATGTTTCATATGTTTCTTCTGCTGCGATATCTGTGATGTGATCATTTGATATGTTCTGTGATAAATATTGTATATAGTATATATAATATATTATATAGATGTTACTTATGTTTTACACCCGCGCTAGCCCTGCCCTGCTCTGCCGTTAGTTACCTAACCTAACGGTGCACGAGGGGACATCGAGGCGAATGCGGATGGCATAAGTGTACGTCGTATTTATCTGTGATGTTTAGGTGCTTAAATGATGGGACTTCATTAATGTGATTAATGAAAGAAAAGAAACCTAAGATGTTGTGGAATCAAATTTCTTAAAAACAGGTAGCTACAGTTCTTGCTTTGCATCGCGGTGTTCCTTGTAGAACATCCTGCACCTTATTCGATAAGGAAAGGGCCGAGATCCTTTCACCGGGAGTGACCCCTTTAGCAATAACTGGCAGATACTACACCCCTCGGTTTGTCTTTTGATTGCTTCTATAGTTTTTGCTTTGCACAGCGGTATATATGATATATCCTGCACCTTATTCGATGAGGAAAGGGCCGACGATCCCTTCACCGGGAGTGACCCCTTTAGCAAAACTAGAAAAGCCTAAAAAACACTCCATTTTAAAATTCATTCGATCCTACAACGATATCAAGTTCATTATGCAATAGGTTTTCAGAAAAACCTGTCGTAGCCCTCCGTCATTTCAGATAAATCCTGCTTAGTATTCGTGCTGCGTTTGTTGACCTTGTCAAGGCACATTGTGCGGTAGCTAACCAGTATTTATCTGCTTATGCATATGATGCAGATTGGGTTAGGGTAGTCGTACGGCCTTGTTATCCTTGTCAAGGGTCGTGCGGGTGGGTTTGATTCAATCAAGAAATGACGGGTTGAACTTGACTTGCGGTCTATGGTTTGTTGACCTTGTCAAGGTCATAGATCGTTCGGGGCAAAATTATCGGGAATTTCAAGTGTTGAAATTTGCAATGAGATTGCATACCTTCTATGTGATAGTTGGATCCCGATACCCACCGCGAGTAATTGTTACTCCTGGGAGAGTTTTACACATTACAATTAGCCGATCAAGTAGGTGTCTAGAAAGGTGTCAACGGGGTTACGCCTCTGGGAAAACGAGGTTTACTGTAATTAGGTCCGTGCAAAAGCACGGGAACCCTCCCTCAAAGTACCGACACTGGCCTAGCTGAAAGATTGGCGAACTTGTAGCGTGTAATTAATCCTGGCTAGTCTTTCCTTTTAGGGTTTGAAGGAAGATTTGATAAAAACAGTGGGAGCCATCCTGATTAGATAAAATAATAACCAATCTGATCTTGCAAGAGCGCACGCAGAGTGTTTTCTTCTCTCTCTCTCCAGGTAGCGACCATGTCACGCCTTAATCAAGATAACAATACAGATGTATTGACCGAACCCGCTTGTTATACTGAGCTGGGGAACGTTGGTCCCGCTCCAACTTATAATTGTTATAAGACAAAGCAGGAAATTGGAGAATACCAGATTTCCCATGCCGCCCAAACGAAGAAAGTGCATACTGATGCATCATCTTCGGGTGTGTTCATTACAGAGAACTGTTTCTCAGTATCCTTTATGTCCTGGATATGTGATACCGGATCAGGATCCCGCATATGTAATTTGTTACATGGGATACAGATGGGTAAAAAACTGAGAACGGGTGATAAGTTTCATGAGACAGAAAACAGGGCAAGTGTTGTAGCCAAGTCTGTTGGTCACTGTCACCCTGTATTACCAATACATTGATTCTGAACAAATGCTATTAGATACCGAACCTGATATACAAAATCATATCAGTCTCTTTATTAGTAAAGAAAGGATATAATTTTGTTTTGTTGGATAATGTTTTGAACATTTCCTATTTCAAAAGTTGATCGGTTCAGGCCCGTTATCTAAAAGCATTAACGTTCTAAATCAAACTACAGTTCCTTGTATACAGAACACACACAAGAGGAAGAGTTCAGAAATGAACGATTCCTTCTTGAGGCATTGTAGACTAGGTCATATTAATGCGACCCGACTGGCTGAAGTTAAATTTAGATGCATGTTTAAAAGAGTTTGAATTTACATCTTGTGAACTTGCTGGTCATGTTACAAAGATAAGATGACCACAGCTCTGTTTATTGGAAACAGAGAAAGAGTTGGTGAACTCTTGGGATGATACATGTTGATATATGTAAGGTCCCCTGTCTACATATGCCAGGACCGGTTCCTTGTACTTCGTTACATTCTTTGATAATCTCTCAAGATTCAGACATATGTTCTTGTTGAAACACAAGTCCGAACCTTTTGAGATATTCACAGAATATAAGCTAGAAGTAGAGAACCAATACGGATATAAGTATTATGTCCTTTGATGTGATCAGGGAGGAGAATACTTGTGCATGGCATTCCTGGACTATTCTAAAGGAGAATGAAATTCTCTCTCAGTGTTGCTCCTCTGAATATACCACAGCACAACGGTGTATCGGGGTGGAGCAAACGCACCATATGAGATATGGTGCGCTCTATGATGAGTACTACTGAGTTACCTGTTTCCTTTTGGGATTGTGCACTTGAGAAGTTGCATACCTATTAAATAAGGGTTCCGATCAAATCAGTTGCCTACCACTTCATATGTGATATGGAAAGGGAAGAGCCCATATCTTAAGATTTAGGGTTGTCCGGCCTATGTCTAAAAGCAAAATCTGGACAAGCTCGAGGCAAGGTCAGTTATGTAGAACTGGAATGGTTCCAGCTATACAAACTGCAGCTAATGATTTGGTAGAACCAAAGGATCCAATAGTTTCCAACGAACCTCAGCCTCTCCGCCGATCTAGTAGGGTTCCTCACCCACCTGAGAGATACTTCGGTTTCTTTATGATAGTGGGAGCGAGGAATGCATCATGAGATGATGACCCAACTATTTTCGAGCTGGCCATCAGGAGTGGGACTCTGTAAGAATGGCTGGATGCTTAGTGATCTGAGATGGAATCCATGTACACCAACAAAGTATGGACTTTGTTTGCTATATCTGAAAGGTTAAATCCCCATCAGGAGTAAGTATATCTTGAGAAGATTACTTGGTGTAGATGGAAAAGTTGAGACTTTCAAAGCTAGACTTGTTAAAGGTTTGTATCATAGACTAGTTGTGGCTAATTATGAAACCTTTTCTTGGGCCTATGCTTAAGTCCATCCAGATCCTGCTTGCCACAGCTACATACCATGAGTACGATATCTGGTGGTTGGGTGTCATGACTGCTGTTCTAAAAAGGTGTTTTAGAAGAGAGCGTCTATAAGTACACAGCCAGAGGGTTTCGTAGACAGTGGGAGCAGTGGAAACGTGTGCAAGATGTTTTATGTGATGAAGCAGGCATCGCGGAGTTAGAACATTTGTTTTGATGAGTTAGTCAAACAGTTTGACATCATCAAAATGGTAGATGAACCTTGTATATACAAAAAGGTAGTAGGGAGTATGGTAGTGATCCTCGTAAAGTACGTGGATGACATACTCTTGATTGGGAAGGAGTTTCCTATGCTACGCTCGGTCAATCTCCGCTTATCACAATGATTCTCCATATAGGATCAAAGTGATACCTCCTAAATTCTGGGTTTTGGATCTATGAGATAGATCTAATTGGATGCTAGGATTCTCACTAGTAGTAGTGAGATGGTATCAATCGATCCTGGGGAGAATCACTGGAAAGGTTCCAGGGTGATAAGGACGACTGAATGTCAGTCACAGGCATTGTCTTTACCCTCAGTCGAGGGACGGTATGTTGGAAGAGTTCCAAGCTAGATGCCGTGGCATACTAGACGATAAAGGCTGGGTATATCGCTACTTAAGATACTACCAAAGAGGCAGTCTGGGTGTATAATAGTTCATGAGATGAACTTGGTTCCTCCTATTGTGTGACAATGGAGTTGTGGCTTATGCCAAGGAACGCCCGTCCCATCAGTGATCCAGACATATTCTAAAGCAGTATCACCTAATCATGGAGATAGTTGATCTCCAGGGTGATCGAGATTATGAGAGTAGACCCAGAGGACAACACGGCAGATCCACTCACAAAGGCCTTTTCCCAGAGAGAGACTTTTATGGGATGGTTGAGTATGAGATACTACAACCACTGCTACAGATGGCCCTAGTGCAAGTGGGAGATTGTTAGTTATATGTATGCCCTAGAGGCCATTACTGTACATATGATGTATATTGTAGTGGACGCTGGGACATATATAGGGAGGACTTTCTTGCTCGACATGATAGTATGCTATTTGGTTACTCTTTATCTTAACGTGTACACTGATTGTCTCTTTGTTACATGTTGGTAAAGCCCTTAGGATGTGTACTTGACTACCTGGATTATGATGCGGATCATACTAGTGGGGACATGGTAGTCCATAAGTACATCCTTCAAGGTCCCTAGTCGTGGGTGTATCGAGACAGGGCATCGATATACCAGAGTAGACTAGCGTATACCTTCTCGACCCATACAGATGGGCGATGGATGATCCCATATCCATTGGTGTTTGACATCAGAGATGATATACGGGTGCTCAGTAGAGACTGGGTACACTGGATGGACTCGCCGAGAACTCCCAAATGGTATTATACCTTACGTCAGATGGCAGTTCTCTGGTGACACTGGTACAGGTTAATCTGTAGACCCGAGATCGTCATAGAGTCTTGTATGATTCCCACTGTGCTTTGATTTCCATCTTACCACGTCCAAGAGGGCGTGCAAAACGGTGTTTTTTGGGTACAGTCCCGAATCACATGGAGGCAATGAGCGATAGGAGGGGATTCGTGTCTCCCGGTATAGGGAGTTGATGTTGCACTGTGTTCGATTGGCTATAACCGGAAATCCCTGGC
This sequence comes from Agapanthus africanus, assembly GCA_030015575.1. Taxonomy (NCBI): domain Eukaryota; kingdom Viridiplantae; phylum Streptophyta; class Magnoliopsida; order Asparagales; family Amaryllidaceae; genus Agapanthus; species Agapanthus africanus. Next base: position 364,640,865 of record JASDDO010000008.1, read on the forward strand.
CAGGGTTGCTAAGATTTACTGGTAAGTGTTACCAGTAGTTTCTCGAACTGTTATAGACCTCATATCGACACGACTTATCGAGCTACTGGGGTCTGACGTTTACCACCCTAGGCGAGATATGCGACATATCAGACGACCAGACCGGACGGTACGGTAAGTGTTACTGGTTGGATTCATAGGAGTGTGAGCGGGCTTGCTCGTTGATCTTCTGATTGCTCAATACCCGGGTGGCCGTTACGTTTAGCAGACCGCTTGCGGCTTGTGGGTGTTTGGTATGATCATCACCTACTTCCGGCGTATTGACGAGTCTTTAGAGTCCTACACAGAGGTTTCCTGGCTCAAGCGAAACGAAATAGGAGCACATATGAGATATGTGTGGGACCGAGAATAATGCCTGTATGTGATACCGTATTCTATTCTCGCGATGAATGTATCGATTGGTTGTATGCGATATAACCTAGTTATCGAATCGAGGATTGATTCGATAAGTCGATACATTGGATATTAGTCGGTCATATGCGATATGACCGGATCGTTAAATCAAGTGTTGATTTAATGATTTAATGTATAATTATATATTTGATATATTACTTTGCATTAACTAGTATTGGTTCACTTAAGATGGATTTTCTCACTTGATGTGCACATTGTATATATGATATAGTTTTGTGCTCTAGTTTGTATCATGTTTGATGATATATGCAAACTTGGGTGTATGTTTATGTTAAACCATATTTAGGTTAATGGTTAGGTTTTATATTTGTTATATTTATTTTCTTTAAATTCATTTTTGGAAAGATAAAAGAAATGGTTGCTTGCTTAGTTCTTTTCTTGAAGCTTCATGAAGCTTTGACCATTTTTGTTTCTTTCCTAAACCTAACCATTCACCTAACCCTAGTTTATTCTCTACACTTGTTAAACTAACCCAAGGTTGCATAATGATAAGGATCATTTTTTTCCTATTATTCATAATTCTTATCATATTCTTTCTTCTTCTTCTTCTTCTTCAAGAAGAAGAAAACTTGCTACCATCAATGGTGCCATGGGAAAAAGAGTGAGAAATCCAAATCCAAAGTGAACCCACTTCCTATTTCTTCATCCTCTACCACTTTCCATGTAGTATAGGGTGTTTTATTCACAAGTTTCATGACTTGGTGAAATTGGAGGTTGATCTTGAGTTTCCTCGACGTAGATCATCTTCGTCATCGAAGTCGACGACCTAGCCCGATCATTTCTTCGATAAAACCATCGCTAGAGTCCGGGATCCGATGATCGCAGCGGAGGGACATCATCACGCAGCTAAGGAAGTGGAGGACCGGATCTACAAAGGTTGTAGTCTCTTTCACTTAGCAGTAAAGTTGTTTACTAGCTTGTAGTTTCACCTATTCTCTAGTTAACGATCTAGTTTAGGGTTTCTCGGCACCGGAAAATTTTGAATTTGGCATGGTTGATGCCTTGTGAGACCTCATTTGTGTGCCTAGGAACCCTACAGTATGAGTCGTCCACCATAAGTTTTCATAATTGCTGTTGGATTTTGAGACCCGATTCGAGGAGTTGGATGAACCGTCTCGGGTACATGGTGGGCCCGGTATGGTACCCCGGGTCAAGAAGCTCGAGTTGTATTCGATGAGCCTGGCAGGGGAGCACTACCTACCGGTGATATTATTTGGACTCGTCGGTTATCCGGAGGATTCCTGTCGGAGTCATAAGATGGATACAGGCTGATCCGTTCTGCCGGAGCCCGCGGGCCGATCCCGCAGATGATACGGATGCGTGAGATATTGATATTTGAGATATGAGATTTGAGATATTGAGATTTGATATTGAGATACTGAGACTTACGTTTTGTGTGGATGCTGACACTGATTTCTCTGTTGCTTTCATTGATATATATATAGAAATCACATTGATTAAAGAAAACAGATGTCTCACTCATGATATATTCTGTTTCCTGTCACTACCCGAAAAGTACGGAACATGACCGGCACTTAAATTACGAAATGTCTCGAGGCGTACGTAATCTAAGTAAGCCAAAACCCAGGAATCAAAACCAATGAAGCAGTAGAGTGAAGGAAAAACCATCTTAAAGCAAGTAGTTTTAATCAACATAGGCCGAAGTATGTATTTTTAAATCTCAAGTATTTTCTGAAAATTTCGGCAGAGTCTCCTTTATAAATACTGGCCCCCAAACGGAATACAACATGAATAGTATACGAAATACAAAAAAAGGCATTCCCAAGCGGGAGCTAGCTCTTCGTCAATCGATGGTCACAACCACGCAAGCAATATAATATACAACGCCGAAAGGCGAGGATCAAAACTCAAAAGTAACTCAAAACAACATGAAAACCATAATAATACAACGCGCGACTCTAAGGTCGAAAGAATAACAGGTCTGGTTTTCTATCTCTCTCAATTATACAATCTGGTTGGAGTTTCTAGATACAACAGAAATAATAAATAAACAATGGTGGTCCTGATGCAAAGAACCCACCTACCAAAGCAATCACCCGGAAGGAACAATATGCCAGCAAAGCCGCAATGAAACCTGTACGGCAAACCTGCAAGGAACTGTGGCACAACGGGGGTGAGTTGCCAACTCGTGAGTAGAAAACATCTACGAGTAGAAATCGCATGCATAACGCTATCCTAGGTCATGTCAGGTAATATCCTCAAATAAAAAAACCTGGTCCAGCTATGTATAGTGTAATACTATATGCTCGTGTCCGTGCCCAGATAGCAACATATCAGATATATGATGTATGAATGCATTACGAATGGAAACAGAAAATATCATGAGTGAGACAACTGTTTTCTTTAATCAATGAGATTTCTATATGTATGTCAATCACGTATTGTAGCATTTCAAAAATATAAAATATTATTTTTTGGGAATTTTTATAATTTAATATTATTTTATTGAATATTTTAATATTTTGGTATAATTAAATACAGAAAAATTTGGAAAAATTATGGAAAATTATAAAATAGGGTATTTTATATAATTATGCCATTTTAAAGTTTTTATGATTAGTTATATGCTAATTTAGTGCTAATCGCGATTAAAAATCGCTAATCGGTTTTTTAGCATTTTTGTGCAAAACATGCACATATCATTTTTATCACACTTGTGTTACATTTTTTCTTGCCATGTTTCTTTTGGGGTTACTATTCTAGTGAGAAGGTTTTGGAGAAAAAGAAAAGAAAAGAAAAGAAATGGAAAAGGGGGAATATAATATTGAGGTATGGTGAGAGAGAGAGAGGTATAGGTTTTCTTTGACTTTGGACTTAGCCATTCTCTTCATTCTTCTTTCATTTTCTCTCTTCCTCTTCCCCTTCTCCTCCTCCTGCTGTTCCTTCATCTCCCTCCTCTCTTCAAAGCCCCAAATCACCATGAAAACAACTCCAAAACCCCACTCTCATTTCACAAAAAGTGTGTATAAGCTCAAGATCACACATTGGACCAAGGAAGCAAGGATTTTGGCCACTAGGGGCAACTCAAGAATTTTCTTGAGTTGCCAAATGAGGTATTTTCTGGACCTTAAAACTTAGTTATGCATTACCTTTACCCCATGTTTAGATTGAACCGATATTGTTTGATATTGTGGAGTTAAGGAAAACCTAGTTAGGGTTTGAGGAAATTTTGTGTTGTAATGTGAAATAGAGCTTAATTGAGGTTATATAAACTCCCTAGTGCATGAATGGAGACCCAAAACCCGAAATATGGATTTAGAAACCGATATCGGAAAAGTTATGAAATCTGTGAAGGTTTTATTGAATCTGCTTTCACCCGAGACATCCTAAAATAAAATTGATTGGACAGTGAGATGTGCAGGAACCGTAGAACCACCACACAAGACCCCAGACCCTAACTCATTTTCCCGGCCGCAGATTTATTCTGTTTGGCCGCAATTTGCGGCCAGACCTGCACCATGTTGCCTCGTTCTGGTTCTGTAGCTCCTACATGTATAGATTAGACCCCTGGCATGTATAGATTTGTCTAGTTTGACCTAGGGTGAAATCTAGAGCCTATTTTCTAAGTTGCTGTTTTGGATTCGTGTTTCCGTATTCCGTATTTTTAATTCTGAAATTGTGTATTGTGTTTTACCTCGACTATTTGGCGTTTATACGACGATATCGAGGATTGATTGATGGTTTTGAAGGCGTGCCCATAGGTTCTAACCTATAGGCCCCTTATCGTATCGTTTTGGGTTTCGTGTGCCGTTTTAGCTTTGATTTGGTTTTAATGCGCATATACGATACTTTGATGTGTAGGTACCCCATGAAGACTTCGGGACGACAAGCAAACGCGTGGTGACGTCGATAATGAAGACGCAAGGTGAGTAGATTATATCTACAGGGGGAAGTCGGGTGGATGGCGTATAGCACCCCCGCAGTCCGTAGTTGATATATTATATATATGATAGTTATAGTATGTCATGGATATTGTGTTAGGTGTATTATGGATAGTGTAGGGTTAGAAGTAACTAGTGTAGTTCATAGTCGCAAACCCTAGAATAGATTTACACCTACACGCACACCCTTGCATATTCATTATACTTGCACCGTGTTTGATGATATTGGATGACATTGGAGATGAGTCGATGATGTTGGGCATTGTGCCGCGAGATCGGTGATTTGATGTGATTCGTATTTGGGATACGATATGTGATCTCTAGCGGGCCTTTGGACGTGTGCTTACACACGCAGTATATAGATGGTATCGAATTGTACTAGACTTAGATCAGTACCCCAGATTATGTGATATGATGATAGTGATACCTGATATATGGTGAGATAATGTGATATTGACCCGTACCCAGCTATTGGGATGCCGTACGACGATTTACCGTACGAGCCTATATTGATGATAGATCCGCACTCATGACTCGAGGATGTCTTACGATATACTGTATCGTACGCGATATTATTGAGGCGGGATCACCGACTATTATATCTATATATATATCGACTCAGATTTAGGTGGTTTCCATACCCCTCCCGATTGACTTGATACTTAGATCTGTAGTTTGCATAGTAGATGTTAGACTAGACCCGAGTCATACCTATTTCAAAACTACGAATCGGGAATATCTTAAAAACACTATAGCCCTTATTTTTAGTAAAAATCCCGATTCGTCTTATTTCAAATGGCATAACTGCATGACATATACATATGGGTGTAGATGCTTTACTGTTGCGTTGATTATTCGATTTCCGCATATTCATGCTATTCACATTGCTTTGCTATATTACTATCGTGCTGTTAGGACACCAGCACCATTATCGATGATGTGTATGTTCCACGTACACTATTTGCCGGCTCACACACTTCATCATCGATAATTGTCATGCCACTACACTGTAGTACTGTTGCATTCATGATATGATTCTTGCATGGCATATTGTACACTTATACCTGTACACTTACGTAGATGTTTCTGACTTGATTAGAGATTTGGGAACCGCAAGATATTCTTCAAAACTGATTCATTTTAAAAAGAGCGGTTTCCCTCGACATGTGCACATTACTATTCCATGCTGCATGACTTACCGATATGCTTACCTTTCTTTACATGTCGCATATATCATATTTTGATTATACGCATTGAGATATGTTGTTTCCATGATATTTCTGGATTTGGGAACCGTATGTATTTCAAAAGAGAATATATAATTGTTTTAAAAACCCGGTTACCCTTGATATGATATTTCAGTGCGTCCACCATGTGTTTTCTCGGTGCTGAGAGCGACATGTGAAACCCGATTCGAGGAGGCGGATGAGGACGATTGCGGGTACATGGTGGACCCGGTATGGTACCCCGGGGCGAGAACGGTTTCACTGTGTAGAAGACGGTGAGCCTGGCAGAGGGACTACTACCTACCGGTGATTGTATTTGAGCTCGGCGGATATCTGGAGGATACCGACCGGAGTTGAGAGATGGACATGGGCTGTCCCGTACTGCCGGGGCCGAGGGCCGATACCGCAGACGGAGCCCCATATGGACGAGGATTTACGTGCCGATGCTAGGCACAGGTTTCATGAAGATCTCCATGATTTGATTATATCCTCATATTTGCATGCATGATGCTTATTGTCATTGGGTGACAGGTGGACGGGATCCACATATATACAGACATTGATTACATACAGACTTTGACTACAGTGATCATACTTCATTTGTATATATAACAGGGTATGAGGGCGCTGTTATATATACCCTTACACCAATATTAGTGGAATGGGACGCTAATATATGTGTATTGATATCCATCTTGATATTTCATCATATTTACTTTATGCAGACATACCTTCCATTTATGACATGTTATTATCTGAGGCACTGGTACGAGTACTTGGCACTACCTACATGATTAGATGTTACACTGCCACATTTTCATGCTTCAGACTTACTCTTGAGGGTTATATTATATACTGATCGTATTGACCTAGGATTATGTCCTGCATTCGGTTTCTGCTTGTAGATATTTTCTATTCACGAGTTGGCAACTCACCCCCGTTGTGCCACTGCTCTTACAGGTTTTGCCGTACAGGTTCCATAGCGGCATTTCTGGCACACTACTTCCTTTGCGGGTGAATTTCTTTTGGTAGGTGGGTTCTTTGCATCAGAACCACACTTGTATTTGTATTATTCATTGTATCTAGAAATTCCATCAACCAAAACTTGTATATTGTTTCAGACTTAGACACCGGTGATGTATTATTTCGACCTTAGAGTCGCGCTTAGCAGTATTATGGTTTTCATGCTTATTGGGTTTCTTTTGAGTTTTGATCCTCGCCATTCGGCGTTGTATATTATATTACTTGCGTGGTTGTGACCGTCGATTGACGAAGAGCTAGCTCCCGCTTGGGGATGCATTTTATCATTGCATATATATTGTTCTTGTTGTACCCCGTTCGGGGCCAGTATTTACAAAAGAAACTCTGCCGAAATTTTTAGAAAAGACTTTACATTTTTAAAATGCATATTCGGCTTAGTTATTTAAAAACCTTGACTTCAAACATGTTTTTCTTCACTTCTTTAAACCAGTTTTCTTTATTTACTCTTAATATGGTTTTAGATTTATGGGCTTTTGGCTTACTTGGATAAGATGGAGTCCTATAGACTTCATATGGTTCAAGGGCCAGTCACGTGCTCTTTCGGGTCGTGACACGTATCATCAATGAATGTAACAAAGAAATCAGTGTCAAGCATCGACACAAAACATAAGTCTCAGTATCTCAGTATCAAATCTCAATATCTCAAATCTTAATATCAATATCTCAGGCATCCGTATCATCTGCGGGATCGGCCCTCGGGCTCCGGCAGAACCGATCAGCCTATAACCATCTCATGACTCTGGCCGGTATCCTCCGGATAACCGATGAGTCTAAATAATATCACCGGTAGGTAGTGCTCCCCTGCCAGGCTCATCGAATACAACTCGAGCTTCTTTCCCCGGGGTACTATACCGGGCCCACCATGTACCCGAGACGGTTCATCCAACTCCTCGAATCGGGCCACGAAATCCAACAACAATCATGAAAACTCATGGTGGATGACTAATACATCATGAGAAAACCGCAATTTGCATTTTTAAAATGATGATACTAAGCCTTTATTAAATTCTTGCGGTTTTCCCCCAAATCCAGAAATCTCATGTAAACTCGAAATTATCAAAATCATTATACCAATAAATGGTGTATACCGGCATAAATCTCCATAATACTGCATAACCAATGAATATATGAATGCACCTAATATCATGCAATGAATGCAATATTTAAACTAGCATATGGAAGCTATAACATATTGCGACTATCAGTTATCAAGCTATGTCAATGAAAAGGTATTTTCTAAAGTGTACGTGACATGGCAATTACCGATGATGATGTGTGTGAGCCGGCAAGTAAGTGTATGTGGAACATACGCATCATCGGCAATGGTGCTGGTGTCCTGACAGCATGATCTCAATAATGGCATATGGAAGTATAATATAAACATGAAAATGCGATGCGAACGGTAATAGTATGCGGAAGCTGAATGATAAATACAATGATAACTAATCTGCATTTATATAAATATGAGTCAAACAGTGGTGCCATTTGAAATAACACGAATCGTGGTGTTTTGAAAATAAGGGCTACGGTGTTTTAAAGAAAAGATACGTCATTTAAAATATCCGTAGAATACCTTGTCCCGTCTTTAAAATACACACGATTCGTTAGTTTTTGAAATAGGTATGAGTCGAATCTAATCTATCATTTCCAAGTACACTACAGGGCCAAACTAAACAGGCTGATCGAAAGGTAAGGAAACCGCCTAACATCTGAGTCGATACATATATATACATATAATAGTCGGTGATCCCGCCTGAATAGTATCCCATACGATACAATATCTATAATATGACATTCTCGAGTCAAGAGTGCAGATCTATCATCAATATATAGCTCGTACGGTAAATCCGTCGTACGGCATCCCAAATCTGGGTACGGGTCAAAAGTCACATCTATCACATTAATCATCTGGTATCCTCTTTATCAAATATCATGATCGAGGTACTGATCTACGTCTAGTACAATACTGATACCATCTAAGAAATGCATGCGTGTGTTTGAAAACACCACGCCAAAAGAACCCGCTAAAATATCATGTCGTATCCCAAATATGGACCATATCACATCACCGATCTCATGGTCTCAAGCCCAATCTCATCAACTTATCTCCAAATATCATATAATATCCTCAACATTCATGCATGTGTATATGAATGTATATATATGCATAGTCCCATACCCATGCGTATATACATATATACACATTCCCATATACGCACAAGAAAATGATGTATGCAAGTGTATATGTGTGCGTGTATGCAAATCCTTACTCTAGGGCTGCGATTTAGAAACCAACCAAAACCTTCCTCCGTTCCTCGCTAACACTAATCCATAAGCTCCTAAGGCTTTTCTTACTAGGTGTACATATCTCACAATAACATATAAAAGTATATCGTTATCATATCACATCATTTCTCATAACTTTGCGGGGGTGTTATACGCCATCCACCTGACTTCTCCCCGTAGATATAAATCTACTCACCTGATCTTCGCTCGCCGGTGCCGACGTCGCTACGCGCTTGCTTGTCATCTTGAAGTCCACATGGGGTACCTACATATCATAATGCACCGTATCTCATTAAAATCCGACTCATGACCAAAACGACACACGAATCTCACATAGGTCAAAACCTATGGTTTTCTTTCACAAATCAACCTAAAAAACCCTCGACATCGGCGTACAAACGCCGATTGATCGAGAAAAACACCAAACGTACCAATCATGGTTTCAAAACTCACTAACTGTATAAGAAATAGGGTTTAATTCATCAAAACCATAAAATTAAACAAATCGTTTTATTTCCCAAAAACCCAGTTTGCACAAATTTCCATTTCGGTTCAAAACTTGATGTTTTAACCAATCCACATATTTTAATTATTCAAATGGCCAAAATGCTCATTAAATATCATAATTAGGTCATACAAATCACTTTCATATTTTAATCTCATCAATTTGTATTAATTCCAAATTCCTAGTTTGCAAAAATATCCGATTTTAACACTTTTTAAAGTAAAATTCACAATTTTACAATTAAGCTTGGTTTTGCATATACTAAAGTATTAAACCACAATTTATAATGTTAATAATGTCATGAATAACCTAATTAGATTTTTCTCTTAAATATATTCATAGTTTACAAAAACCTAGTTTATAAACAAAAGCTTAATTTGGACATTTTACATCTAACAATTTACATATTAGCAACTAGATTAGGTTTTCATTTCCTTAAGATGATAATCTACACATTGTAACCCTAATGATGTAGTAAAACCCTAACTAGAATTTTAGAAATCCTTCTCTTGAAGGTTAAACCTTGCAATAAAAAAACATAATTAACATCTAATTTAGTTGAATTAAAGTAATAGCAAACAATTTAACAAAAAGGTTAAGATTTTTATACCTCACAACCCATTGATCCAACTTGAAATCTAGCCTCTCAAATTGCCATCTTGTTCCTTAGATCTATGCTAGATAGGCTAAAGAAAAATGGGTAGGGATTGGATTTTGAGTTTGTGGGATTTTTGGTGGATTTTTGATGCATTTTTGATGAATTTTTGAAGAGAAAAGAGAAGGGAAAATTGAGGGGTGGGGGCTGCTGCTGCTATTGGGGTCGGCCAAAATGGGGAGGAGAGGTGGAGAGTGAGGTGGGGAAAAAGTCCAAGTCAAAAAACCCATACCTTACATGTTTACACCTTACTTCATTTCCTTTTAATTCTTTTTCTTTGCTTTTCATTTGTTTTCTTTTTGCAAAAACAAGTGGGGAAGGGGGGGGGGGGGACTTTGAGCTGCTGATTTGGGGAGAGGAGAGAGGGTGTGGGTGAGGGAAAAAAGATAAATGTTATACCCCATATATATTTAATTTATTTTCACCATTTAAGCCTTTTTCTTCGATATTTTCTAAAACCGTTTGACAACTTCATTTCATTTCAAAAACAACATGTTAAAATTTTGTTTAATGTGTTATGATGCACAAAATTTGTTTCAACCCATTCCAATTTGTAATTTTTCCTAATTAAATGTATTAGTGACGGCTTAAAACAATATTAAAATATTTAATTTCGGAATTTTTTTCAGAAAATTAGAAATTTTGCCAGTGGCTCAATAAACACAAAATACTCGCAATTATATAGCTAGAATATGTATATTTAATTTTATATTAAAAGATATTTATATTTTGACTTTTTACGGAAAACCCCCTTATTTTACCGATTTTCCGAAATTTCACCGAAACGATTTTCAAAACGTTACAATCTTCCCCCCTTAAAGAAATTCGGTCCCCGAATTTAAATTAAAACACTCCCCAAATACTAAAACATTTTAGCTAAACCATCAAGTCGTCGGGGCTCCGAAATCATAAATGCATAAAACACATCGTAGCACAATGCATGCGCATGAAAAACATATATATAAACCAAAATCAAAACTCCATCAAGCATCCCGCAATCATCGGAGTTATGGGGAAGACATCAGTGTCAAGATCTAATACGAAAACCAACATGATATACAACATTAAAACATCTGGAAGCAATGCATGCCAAACCCTTTTCAAATCGCCGGGCAATGTTCGCAACACTGTACAGTGGCGGACGTCTATCATAAAAAAATAACTATAAATATATATATATATATATATATATATATATATCCTTTGTTTAATATGCACGTCCAGCCGTTTGAAAACAATTTTAGAAGGGTTTCCTTTATAAAATGTTTCGTGTCATCTCGGACACGTAGGTAAATACTGAGACTATAGCCCCTCCTTGGAAATCTCTTCGATAATTATCAATGCATGCAAAATATACTCAAGTACTTTCCTCTGACTAGTCCTGCTCAGTACTAAATCAAATATCAAGTATCATAAATATACTTCTCCAAAAGAAATCAATCCCACATATATATATGAAAGCCACGTGCGTCTGGTGCGCACGGAAATCGAAATCCATGAATGTGCCATACATGTACACAGAAACAAAATCTAAGTCTAACGGGTGTGCACGAAAACACCTGTCAAAGGCAACATGTGTGTCTGACAGCAAAACCAGGTGCATCTGATATGCACGAAGAATATCGATTTAGTGCATTTGGTGTGCACCAAAATCGCATCAAGCGCGTCAAGAATGCGCAAAATCCAAGTCAAGTGCACAAGGTGCACGAAAACAAATATCGAATATCAAAATCGAAATCGACGGTATACAACATATCTCAATCCAAATCTAAATCAGGTATACCGTGGTATATAATCTCACAACCATGTGCATCAGCGTCCACAAAATCGAATCAAATACTAAAAGTGTGTGAAAACTATGCCGAAAGCATAAGTCAAATAGTATGCTTTGTTGGATATAGTGCTCTCAAAGTCAATAATTATATCCCAGGCACGTGATTGCAATGATTAAGGGAGGACCTATACCGGTAGGAAAGTCTTACTCAAGATGATAGTATGCTATCTGGTTTATCTTTATCATCGTGTACTGCTTTAGGTGACCTTACAGGTCGCTATTACACGTTGATAGAGCCCTTAGGATTCTTTCTTGACTGCCAGCAGTATGATGGCAATCATATACGTGGGTGCTGGGGTCTGTAAGTACATCCTTAAAAGGTCCCTAGTCGTGGGAGTTTTCGAGACAGGGCATCGATACTCCGGAGTAGACTAGTGTATACAGTCGAGACCCCGACGAGGGGCGGTGGCCGGTCTCACAAGCCATTGGTGTCAGTTGGTTCACCTAAGATGTATACAGGTGCTCATTGGGTTATGAGTACACCGGACAGGACTCCCCGGGAACATGCTAGTTGGTATTATACCTGACGTCAGATAGTAGTTCCCTGGTGACATGTGTACAGGTTACTTCATCGACCTGAGATCGTCATTTGTCTCGTATGAGTTCCCACTGTGCTTTGATTACTACCCTACCATGGCTCAAATGAGTCGTGCAAACAGATTTTAGTTGGGTACAGTCCTGAGCCACATGGAGGCAGTGAGCGGATCGGCAGGGGTTTCGTCTCTCCCGGTATTGGGGGTGAGATCGCGCTGTGTCTAGGAGAGCCATTACACGAAGTCCTTGGCCAAGGCAGGAGATTTACTGGTAGGTATTCCAGTAGTATCTCAGGGTGTTCTGGGCTACACTCCGACACGACTTGTACCGCTTTTGGGGGTCTGAATTTTACCAACCCCTAGGCCCGACATGCGATGCTCATAGACGAACGGACAGGACTGTACGAATATTGTCACTGACAGGCTCAGTAGGGTGTCAGAATGAGTTCGCTAATGGACCTCCCTTTTAGTCAATACCTGGTAGCCCGTTACGTACAACTGGTACCACTGACGTGCTGGTGGTTAAATCCACAGCTAGTGTATTGACGTGTCTTTAGAGTCCCCCACAGACAGTTTCTCAAGTTTCGGGTGAAACGTTGTAGAGGCCGTATGGATTTATGGCAGGGTTCGAACATACGCATGAACTTGTGCACGTATCATGGTTCGGTCGGATAATACTAGCGGGCTTTGGTTTGAGCCGGATCCTAGTATTATACTGTGTAGATTTTGTCTCATTGCATTTGTATTCGGTAGGAATACAAATGCGGGTATGTATATACAGTTGCGGAGTTACCCTGTAATTTTATTACAGGATCGGTTTTTGAAGTTGCCAGTTTGCATTTCTTTTAGGCCATTTTCCTTTATTCCTTCATGGCTGAATTTTTCTGAGGGGAGGGAGTTTTTTGCAAAGTGGAAATTAGTGATGGTAGGGGCTTTTTTATGGTCACGCGGGCTGCACGAATATCCAGCAAGTTTTTGTTGTACTTGGTTTCTTTTTGTGCATTGATTGTGAATAGATTGATATGAATATTGGTGTGACATTTTTCCATGATTATCACCCATTCTTTCTTGCTTTATGATCACCCTCTCCTCTCCTTTTTGATCCATGGCCGAGAGATTTTTGAGCAGCCCCAATTTTTGTGAGTGAGGATTTGATCTCATTTGATTTGCACAAAAATCCCTAGCACAATTCCAAAGCCCATTTCTCCTCACACTTCCTAAAGGGAACTTCGATTAACCGTTGAGACAAAGTATTCTATGTATATTCTACAGCAATCTTGGACATGTCGGCTAGCAAACTTCATGTCCGAGTTGCCTCGGTTTAGAAGTGGGAGCCCGTAAAATGACTTCTTGATGTGGTGCCCTTTCCGACGAGGAGACCGGAGATCGGAGATGCCGCGAGGAGCTTGGGTTGGTGGCCAAAGACCGAAGGACACGGATCGATCGGTATAGCTTTTCTAACCCTTCTCTAGTTATAGGTTAATGGTTCGATCCGGTATTAAAGTCTGCAATAGCGCCGGTTTCAAGTTTAGAAAAAGTTTTTGTTTCCGCATTTTGCCTCGGACAGACGGCCGGGGCGCTACCGTAGACTTACATGGTATATGAGCCACGCCATTAACCTTTACTAGCTTGTTCTAACTTGTTTAAAATATCGATCGAACGAAATTTCCGAAACCGCGATTCCATTTCATGAAGTTTCTGTCGAAATTTTTTTGTCGTCGAAAAATTATTTTGAGTGTGTCAGAAAATCAGGCAGGCTTTTTTAAGACCACTGAAGAAATTTTGTAGAGTGATCTCACTGTAGCACTGCGGAACCGCGGCCGTACCCACGTTTTGGCCACGGTTCCGCCGCAGTACTGTAGCTTCACTGCACCAAATTTTCTACAGTGGTCTCTGACTTGGAATTGGGGTTTCTGGTATTTTTAGTTTTGGCCCAGATTATTTTGAGTGCTGGATTTGTGCTTGGGGCCCACTTCGGGAAATTTTGTCGATCGAAAATTTTAAATATGTTAGTTTACAGTACTTACATTATATCTGCGACCGTGAATGTCATTTGATCGGTAAATCTTATCTAATTGCTATATCCCTTTTAGACGGATTTGCGAACATGACATTCACGTTGATGTTCTGTGTTGTGCTGTGATGTTGCGGATTTGTCGTGGTGGATAGCCTGGATACAATGGTAGTTCAATTTGGTTATATTTGTACATTTGATATTGCGGGGCGAGTGTCCGACATGTGGACTGCCGTCACTGCTTGTTTGTATATTATTCTTTTGGGGCACGACCGGGTTGAGGTCGATGTACCCGTTGTATATATATTTTACTTTCTGTACTAGGATTACCCCGCGGAGGGGTGCATGGGTAGCCGGGTTCTAGAGGGCAACGGGCCCGCATCTCATGGCTTTGAGACGGAGGGGGCTTCACTCTAGAATTGGCGGGCTATTCGCCGCACTCGTAGGGGGTATAGGTTGACCCAAGGAGGGGTGCTCAAGTTACCGGATTCCGTGAAGTGCTGGGTGGTCCATTCACTTTGATGAAGGGGCTGCCTCGCTTCGGTTTTGGCTGGTAACTTGCCATGCCCGTAGGGGTCTAGGATTTTATTGCACAGGCTATCCACACGACCAGGGGAACGTCGGGTTTCAGTAGCGGCTCTATGAAACCTGGGGATCCCAGATTATCTGTATTGTTCTGTGATGCTTATTACATTTCTGTGATGTTGCATTTTATCACGCCATGAGCGAATATTATATATTGATATATATACTAATAGATGTTGTATATGTTTTATACCCGCGCTAGTCCAGTCCCCGCTATGTCGTTAGTTAAGTAACCTAACGGGTGATGACGAGACCCAGTGGCGAATGCGGATGGCATATACGTACATCATATTTTCGTTCTTTTGTGGTCTGATTAATTGATTGGACTGCATTGATTCGGATCAATGCAAGCTAAACAAACCTATTCTGATGTTGTTGGAACATTTTTCAAAAAGCTGTTATTGCAAGGACGTTCTCTTTTGTTTTGCACAGTGGTATTCGGTAATGAATATCCAGCACCTCAGTCGACGAGGCAAGGGCCTGTTGGTGCACGGCGGTGCCCCGGCCGTCTGCCCGAGGCCAAAATGCGGAATCAAAAACTTTTCTTAACTTTCAACCGGCGCCACCGCGGACCATAAACCCGGATCGGGCCATTAATCTAATCCTAGCTAACTAAAGAACGGGAAGAGAGATATACCGAGCGATCCGTGTCCTCCGGTCTTCTCGTCGTCGTCCCGATCTCCCCGCGGAATCTCCGGTCTTCATCTCCTTGTCGGAAGGGCACCACATCGCCGGGTTCTTTTATGGGCTCCCACCTCTGGACCGAGGCAACTCGGGCACGAAGTTGGCGAGCCGACGTGCCCAAGGATTGCTGTAGATGAAGTGTAGACGGCTATATGTCTCATGGGGTTTATATGAAATTGCTTTTTTAGTGGTGGAGGTCAAGGAGAAACTTTGAGATGGAGCTCTCATTTTGTGCAAGCAAAAAGGATACAAAAAAAACTCATCCAAAATTTGGACAGCCCCTTACTAAATGTGGCCGGCCTCTCCATCAAGGAAAAATGAGAGAGTGGAGTGAATACAAGGGGGGAGGGAGGCTATCATGCAAGAGAGAGAAAAAGTGATGATGTGAAGAAAAATGATCACAAGCAAAACCAACACTCCAACAACCTAATCATTACTCCAAAAAGGTTAAGCCATCATGAACAATCATGAACCAAGAAGTCAAGTGATGGTGGAATCATCATGACACAACAATATGCAAAGACCACCCTCCACAATGCTTATTTGCACATTTGCAAATAAGCCCTCCTCCACCATTTTTCGGCCAAAGAAAGATACAAAGGAAAATGGCCGAAACTGGAAAGCAAACTTGCAACTTCTGAAAACTGATCCCGTAATAAATTAAAGGAAAACCCCGCAACTGTATATACATACCCGCATTTGTATTCCGACCGAATACAAATGCAATGAGACAAAATCTACACTGTACAATACTAGGATCCGGCTTAAACCAAAGCCCGCTAGTATTATCCGTCCGATCATGATCCGTGCAATACCGCAAGTATATGATTGAACCCTGCCATATCTCCATACGGCCTCTACAGCGTTTCGCCCGAAACTTGGGAAACGGTCTGTGGGGGACTCTAAAGACTCGTCAATCCCTTGGCTGTGGATTTAACCACGAGCACGTCAGAGGTATTAGCCATACGTAACGGGCTACCAGGTATTGACCAAAAGGGACGTCGATGAGCGAACTCATCCTGACACCCTACTGAGCCTGTCAGTGACAATATCCGTACAGTCCGGTCCGCTCGTCTATGAGCATCGCATGGCGGGCCTAGGGGGTTGGTAAAAGTCAGACCCCCAAAAGCGGTACAAGTCGTGTCGGAGTGTAGCCCAGAACACCCTGAGATACTACTGGAATACCTACCAGTAAATCTCCATCCTCGGCCGAGGGCTTTGTGTAATGGCTCTCCTAGACACAGCGTGACCTCACCCCCAATACCGGGAGAGACGAACCCCTGCAGATCCGCTCACTGCCTCCATGTGGCTCGGGACTGTACCCAACTAAAACCTGTTTGCACGACTCCTTTGAGCCGTGGTAGGGTAGTAATCAAAGTACAGTAGGAACTCACACGAGACAAATGACGATCCCAGGTCGATGAACTAACCTGTACACATGTCACCAGGGAACTGCTATCTGACGTCAGGTATAAGACCAACTAGCATGTTCCCGGCGAGTCCTGTCCGGTGTACTCATAACCCAATGAGCACCTGTATACATCTTATGTGAACCAACCGACACCAGTGGCTTGTGAGACCAGCCAGCGCCCCTCGTCGGGTTCTCGACTGTATACACTAGTCTACTCCGGAGTATCGATGTCCTGTCTCGAAAACTCCCACGACTAGGGACCTTTTAAGGATGTGCTTATAGACTGCCAGCTCCCACGTATATGATCGCCCTCATACTGCTGGCAGTCAAGCATGAATCCTAGGGGCTCTATCAACGTGCAATAGTGACCTGTAAGGTCACCTAAAGCAGTAAACGATGATAAAGATAAACCAGATAGCATACTATCATCTTGAGTAAGACTGTCCTACCGGTATAGGTCCTCCCTTAATCATTGCAATCACGTGCCTGCGATCCAATAATTGACTCTGAGGGCACTATCTCCAACAATCTCCCACTTGCACTTAAGGCTAATTATTGCGATGTCGCATACTCACAGCCCGTGTGATACCGAACACCCAACTCTTCTACTATTCAGTCTCACAAAGCTCGTTTGCGAAACTATTGCGTTCGAGGAATAGCCTCAGTGAGTGGATCCGCCCTAATGTTTCTTTCTATGTCTCTCTTTATCTCAAGTTCGCGGAGAAACCTGTCTCCCGAAATGAGCAATACCTGTCTTAGAATATGTCTGGATGTCTGTTGGGACCTAGTTCATAAATGAACTCCAAATCCAAACTTCTTAGACTGTATCGTCAACTGAACTTAATCAGTATCCTGCGCCATGCCTCCCTCAGTATCCGCCTGGACCACCTGTCCAAAATACTGCCCCTCGTCAGAGGGAAAACTATAACTCTGACAACCTCTTTGTCATCCAGGTCACCTTGGATGCCTGGAATGATAACCGTCTCCCAAAAGAGGCTGTCGTTATCATATCCCTAGAATATCCACTTATGTTCTAAAACTGTTTCCGACTGTTTCTCCAGGATTGGATCAATATCAACTTATTGCATCTAGTGCAAAAACAACATCTGGTGTGGTACTTGACATCTCATGATCAACTCAATTGCCTAAGCAAGTGATCTGCCGATCATGCACATCCCTCTCCCCTTTAGTCTATAAGACACCTTTAGAGAGAGTGACTCCATCACCTGCAGGTATACTGCCGTGCCAGTAGTCGTCCATTCTAAAATACCTTTAGAATGCTGTCTAAGTACCCAGATTGGGAAACCACCCAAATCTAGATCTAAAACCATAGATCGAGTAACCAGAATGTCTTGATATAATATCTAAGTCCCATGTGGAGAAACCACTGTGTGACAACCAAAGTATAACCGATCGTAGTATAGGAACTACACTTCCTACTCTGTGTATGTCATCCAAATACCAGTACATCATGTTAGTTATATGTATGCCCTGGAGGCCATTACTGTACATAGGATGTATATTGTAGTGGATGCTGGGACATATATAGGGAGGACTTTCTTGCTCGACATGATAGTATGCTATCTGGTTACTCTTTACCTTAACGTGTACACTGATTGTCTCTCTGTTACATGTTGGTAAAGCCTTAGGATGTGTACTTGACTACCTGGACTATGATGCGGATCATACTAGTGGGGACATGGTAGTCTATAAGTTCATCCTTCAAGGTCCCTAGTCGTGGGTGTATCGAGACTAGGCATCAATATACCACAGTAGACTAGCGTATACCTTCTCGACGGCGATGGATGATCCTATATCCATTGGTGTTTGACATCAGAGATGATATACGGGTGCTCAGTGGAGACTGGGTACACTGGACGGACTCGCCGAGAACTCCCAGATGGTATTATACCTCACGTCAGATGGCAGTTCTCTGGTGACACTGGTACAGGTTAGTCTGTAGACCTGAGATCGTCATAGAGTCTTGTATGATTCCTACTGTCCTTTGATTTTCACCTTACCACGTCCAAGAGGGCGTGCAAAACGGTGGTTTTTGGGTACAGTCCCGAATCACATGGAGGCAATGAGCGATAGGAGGGGATTCGTCTCTCCCGGTATAGGGAGTTGATGTTGCGCTGTGTTCGATTAGCTATAACCGGAAATCCCTGGCCAGGGTTGCTGAGATTTACTGGTAAGTGTTACCATTAGTTTCTCGAACTGTTATAGACCTCATATCGACACGACTTATCAAGCTACTGGGGTCTGACGTTTACCACCCCTAGGTGAGATATGCGACATATCAGACGATCAGACCGGACTGTACGGTAAGTGTTTCTGGTTGGATTCACAGGAGTGTGAGCGGTCTTGCTCATTGAACTTCTGATCGCTCAATACCCGGGTGGCCGTTACGTTTAGCAGACCGCTTGCGGCTTGTGGGTGTTTGATATGATCATCACCTGCTGCCGGCGTATTGACGAGTCTTTAGAGTCCTACATAGAGCTTTCCTGGCTCAAGTGAAATGAAATAGGAGCGCATATGAGATATGTGCGGGACCGAGAATAATACCAGGATGTGATACTGAATTCTATTCTCGCGATTTGTATCATCAGACGGTTATATAAGATATAGCCGGGTTACCGAATCTGGTGTTGATTCGATACATTGATACACTTGATATTAGTCGGTTATATTTAATATGACCGGATCATTAAATCAAGTGTTGATTTAATGATTTAATGTATAATTATATATTTGATATATTACTTTACATTAACTAGTATTTGTTCACTTAAGATTGATTTTCTCACTTGATATGCACAAGTTATATATGTGATATATTTTTGTGCACTTGTTTGTATCATGTTTGATGATACATGCAAACTTGGGTGTGTGTATGCTTTAAACCTAGTTTAGGTTAATGGTTAGGGTTTTTATTTATTTGTTTATTTATTTATTCCTTTTTGGCAAAAACAAAATGGGAGGCTTTCTTTGTTTTACACTAGAAGCTTCATGATAGTTTTGACAAAGTCTTAGCCATTTTGTTTTTATCCTTAACCTAACCATTTACTTAAACCCTAGTTTATTCTCTACACTTGTTAACTCATCCATGGTTGCAATATGATAAGGGTCGCTTGATTTTCTATTTTAGTTAATTCATTTTCATTTCTTTCTTCTTCTTCTTCTTGAAGAAGAAAGAAAACCCTTGCTAGAAATAATCAAGTGATGAATCCAAGTGAGAAATCCAAATCTAAAGTGAACCCACTTCCTATTTCTTCATCCTCTACCACTTTCCATGTAGTATAGGGTGTTTTCTTCACTAGTTTCATGACTTGGTGAAGATGGAGCTCGAGTTAGAGTCGCTTCGACGTAGATCATCTTCGGCATCAAAGTAAATGACCTAGCCCGATCTTTTCTCCGATGAAACCACCGCGAGAGTCCAGGATTCTGACGGTTGCAGCGGAGGGACGTCGTCACGTAGCCAAGGAAGTGGAGGACCAGATTTACAAAGGTTGTATTTCCATTCACTTTAGCAATAAAGTTGTTTATTTGCATGTTTCGCCTTTGCCTCTAGTTAACGATCTAGCATTAGGGTTTCTCGGCACTCGGAAAATTTGATTTTGCCATGTTTGATCAGTTGTGGAACCTCTTGAGTGTGTCTAGGAACCCTACAGTGGTATCAGAGCCTAGCTAGAGTCTTAGGCGATGAGTAGAAGATGCTAGAAGTCCGATCGAACCCGAAATCCCCACTTTTCACCCCCCTCTGTACATTTTTCCAAACTGTGGATTTTTGTGAATTAAAAATTCTCAGAAAATAGAGCAGGAAATTCTAAGACTACTGGAAGAAAACGAAACCCTAATTCCACTGTAGCGCCGCGGAACCGCGGCATTATCCTCTGTTTGCGGCGGTTCCGCTGCCGTATGTACTGATTACGAATTCATTTTCATACAGTAATGTCCGTATCTGTTTTCTCTGTTCTCTGGGAATTTTTAATTTGCACTCAAGAGTTGAGTTTTCTGGGTTGTATTGGGAGTTCGTAGATTCGATCGGATTGTCAAACTTTGTCTATGTGTTTTTCCGGGTAATTTTAGAATATGTTAAAAAGTTCGACCGGATATAAATACCCAATTTTTCCCCTGCCGGGAAATTTCCAATTGTTGGATTTTTCCGTAGTTTAATGACGTTCTAAGTAGTGCAAGTAACGCGATGGACCCTCTAGAAGACAACAAACCTTAACTCGATTATGTGACCGTCTTGAACTGCCCTTTGAACCTTAGGGTTTGGGGCAGTACGGCGTGCCACATGTGAGGCGTTGGCTTGACCCTTCTACGGCTGGACCGTTGGTACTGAGGCATGAAGTGAATGTTTTAAAACTTATTTCATGTGTTGAGCTGTTTCGGGAAAACTTGGGTGTTTGACTGTTCGATCGGAAAGTTTAACATTTTCTATTTATCTGGAATGTGATACAATATTTGGATTCCACAAATTGTTATGAGATAACTGATTTGGATGTTATAAACATAGCACTTTAGTCTCACTTGATCGGTTGCCACGGAATTTTGATGTGATCAAAAGTCCGTCGCAATCACGTAGCGTACGCTGATATTCGCCGATAAACTTAATAGACAGATACACCCCTTAGCCCCGACCGAGTGACTGTAGGAGAACCCCGTCGCCGAAAGCATCCGTTCGGGTGCTCGCGGTAGCGCTGTTCCGCCTTGGTGCACTTCATCGACGGTATCGGGGGTGCGGCCGCCTACTAAAGTTTGCGACGAGCATTCGATCAAAATGTCGGGAATCTTGTTGAATTGCCCGGCTTGATATTGAAAAGAGTTTTCGATAATGAGACTAAAATGTGGGGTTTATAATTGTTAGGCATGCGATTCTAAGGAATTCATTTGGTCAGGCATGCGAGATCTGAGGAGATTGCGGATTCCAACTGTTGTAGTTTTACACTTTCTTTTCTGTGACCGTAAGTGTAATATGTGATATCGCCGGTTTCGTTGCTATATATCAACGACAATTGGGATACGCACGTTTACTTACGTTGATGACATGTGATGTTATGTGTTGCTGGATATGTTATATTGGATCGTCGTGTTTGAATAGCCGGGTTTTTTTTATGTGAGATGAGTGTTTTTCATTTTCATTCATGTAAAAACTTGTATGTAATATTCTTTTATTGGGACACTTCCAGGTTGCGGATGATGTCACCATTTGTATATTAATTACTTTTCCACACTAGGATAGACCCAAGGAGGAGGGCACAAGTAACCGGGTTCTGGAGTCCAGTGGGAGACCAACTCGAGGAGTCGAGTCCTGGTCTCCTAACTCTAGAATTGGTAGGGTTGCTTGCCGCTCTCGTAGGGGTCTAGGGGTGTGGGTTTGGCTATTCATCGCGACCGTGGAATCCGTGTTTTATACTGGCTCGTATTAAAAACACGGACGTCCTAGTATATCCAATGTTTCATATGTTTCTTCTGCTGCGATATCTGTGATTTGATCATGTGATGTTCTCAGATAGATATTGTATATAGTATATATGATATATTATATAGACGTTGCTTATGTTTTACACCCGCGCTAGCCTGCCTCGCTCTGGCGTTAGTTACCTAACCTAACGGTGCAGACGGGACATAGAGGCAAATGCGGATGGCATAAGCGTACGTTGTATTTATCTGTGATGTTTAGGTGCTTAAATGATGGGACTTCATTAATGTGATTAATGAAATAAAAGAAACCTAAAAGATGTTGTGGAATCGAATTTTCAAAAAACATGTAGCTACAGTTCTTGCTTTGCATCGCGGTGTTCCTTATAGAACATCCTGCACCTCATTCGACGAGGAAAGGGCCGAGATCCCTTCACCGGGAGTGAACCCTTTAGCAATAACTGGAAGATGCTACACACGCGGTTTGTCTTTTGATTGCTTCTATAGTTTCTGCTTTGCACAGTGATATATATGATATATCCCGCACCTCATTCGATGAGGAAAGGGCCGGTGATCCCTTCACCGGGAGTGACCCCTTTAGCAAAACTAGAAAATCATAAAAAACACTCCATTTCAAAATCATTTGATTCTACAACGATATCAAGTTCATTACGCAATAGGTTTTCAGAAAAACCTGTCGTAGCCCTCCGTCATTTCAGATAAGTCCTACTTAATATTCGTGCTACGTTTGTTGACCTCCGTCAAGGCGTAGTGTGCGGTAGCTAACTAGTATTTATCTGCTTATGCATATGATGCGGATTGGGTTAGGGTAGTCGTATGGCCTTGTTGACCTCCGTCAAGTATCGTGCGGGTGGGTTTGATTCAATCAAGAAATGACGGGTTGAACTTGACAAGTAGCCTATGGTTTGTTGACCTCCGTCAAGGTCATAGGGTGTTTGGGGAAAAATATTATCGGGAATTTCAAGTGTTGAAATTTGCAATGAGATTGCATACCTTCTATGAGATAGTTGGATCCCGATACCCGCTGTGAGTAAGAGTTACTCTTGGGAGAGTTTCACACATTACAATTAGCTGATCCAGTAGGTGTCTAGAAAGGTGTCTAGAAAGGTGTCACCGGGGTTATGCCTCTGGGAAAATGAGGTTTAATTGTAATTAGGTCCGTGAGAAAGCACGGGGAACCTCCCTCAAAGTACCGACACTGGCCTGGCTGAAAGATTGGCGAACTTGTAGCGTGTAATTAATCCTGGCTAGTCTTTCCTTTTAGGGTTTGAAGGAAGATTTGATAAAAACAGTGGGAGCCATCCTGATTAGATAAAATAATAACCAATCTGATTCTTGCAAGAGCGCACGCTGAGTGTTTTCTTCTTTCTCTCTCCAGGTAGCGACCATATCACGCCTTAATCAAGATAATAAAACGGATGTATTGACCGAACCCGCTTGTTATACTGAGCTGGGGAACGTTGGTCCCGCTCCAACTTATAATTGTTATAAGATAGAGTAGGAAATAGGGGAATACCAGAATTCCTATGCCGCCCAAACGAAGAACGTGCATATGATGCATCTCCTTCAGGTGTGTTCATTATAAAGAACTGTTTCTCTGTATCCTCTACATCCTGGGTATTTGATACCGGATTAGGATCCCAGATATGTAATCTGTTACATAGGGCTACAGAAAGGTAGAGAACTGAGAACGGGTGATAAGTTTCATGAGACAGAAAACGGTGCAAGTGTTGCAGCAAAGTCTGTTGGTCACTGTCACCCTGTATTCCAAATACATTGATTCTGAACAAATGTTATTAGATACCGAACCTGATATACAAAATCAAATCAGTCTCTTTATTAGTAAAGAAATGATAAAATTTTGTATTGTTGGATAATGTTTTGAACATTTCCTATATCAAAAGTTGATCGGTTCAAGCACGTTATCTAAAAGCATTAATGTTCCAAATCAAACTACAGTTCTTAGTATACAGAACATACACAAGAGGAAGAGTTCAGAAATGAACGAATCCTTCTTGAAGCATTGTAGACTAGGTTATATCAACGCGACCCGACTGACTGAAGTTACATTTTAGATGCATATTTAAATCAGTTTGAATTTACATCTTGTGAAACTTGCCAGTCATGTCACAAAGATTAGATGACTATAGCTCTGTTTATTAGAAACAGAGAAAGAGTTAGTAAACTCTTGGGACTGATACATGATGATGTATGTAAGATCCCCTGTCTACACATGCCAGGACCGGTTCTTTGTATTTCATTACATTCTCTGATAATCACTCAGGATTCAGACATGTGTTCCTGTTGAAACATAAGTCCGAAGATTTTGAGATATTCATAGAATATAAGTTAGAAGTAGAGAACCAAAATATGGGTATAAGTATTATGTCCTATAATGAGATCAAGGAGGAGAATACTTGTGCATGGAATTCTTGGATTATTCTAAAGGAGAATGAGACTCTCTCTCAGTGTTACTCCTCCGTATACACCACAGCACGACGGTGTATCGGGGCGGAGCAATCGCACCCTATTTGATATGGTGTGCTCTATGATGAGTACTACTGAGTTTCCTATTTCCTTTTGGGAGTTATGCGCTTGAGAAGCTGCATACCTATTGAATAGGGTTCAAATCAAAACAGTTGCCTACCGCTTCATATGTGATATGGAAAGGGAAGAGCCCATATCTTAAGTTTGTTAAGATTTGGGGTTGTCCGGCCTATGTCTAAAAAGCAAAATCCGGACAAGCTCGAGGCAAGGTCTGTTATGTAGAACTGGAAATGTTCCAGCTATACAAATTGCAGCTGATGATTTGGTAGAACCAAAGGATTCAATTGTTTCCAATGAACCTCAGCCTCTCCGCCGATCTAGTAGGGTTCCTCACCCACCTAAGAGATACTTCTGTTTCTCTATGACAGTGGGAGCGAGGATTGCATCATGAGATGATGACCCAACTAGTTTCGAACTGGCCGTCAGGAGTGGGACTCTATAAGAATGGCTGGATGCTTAGCAATCTGAGATGGAATCCTTATACACCAACAAAGTATGGACTTTAGTTGCTTTATCTGAAGGGTTAAATCCCCATCAGGAGAAAGTATATCTTGAGAAGATTACTTGGTGTACATGGAAAAGTTGAGACTTTCAAAGCTAGACTTGTTAAAAGTTTGCATCATTGACCAGGTATGGATTATGATGAAACCTTTTCTAAGTAGCTATGCTTAAGTCCATCCAGATCCTACTTGTCACGGCTACATACCATGATTACGATATCTGGCGGTTGGGTGTCATGACAACTTTTCTAAATGATGTTTTAGAAAAGAGCGTCTATAAGTACACAGCCAGAGGGCTTCGTAGACAGTGGGAGCAGCGGAAACGTGAGCAAGATGTTTTATGTGATAAAGCAGGCATCGCGGAGTTGGAACATCTGTTTTGATGAGATAGTCAAAGAGTTTGACATCATCAAAATGGTAGATGAACCTTGTATATACAAAAAAGGTAGTAGGGAGTATGGTGGTGATCCTCGTAGAGTACATGGATGACATACTCTTGATAGGGAAGTAGTTTCCTATGCTACGCTCGGTCAATCTCCGCTTATCACAATGATTCT
The DNA here is from genome assembly GCA_030015575.1 of Agapanthus africanus. NCBI lineage: Eukaryota > Viridiplantae > Streptophyta > Magnoliopsida > Asparagales > Amaryllidaceae > Agapanthus > Agapanthus africanus. The sequence continues at coordinate 364,667,046 of JASDDO010000008.1, forward strand.
CCATATAGGATCATAGTGATACCTACTAAATCCTGGGTTTTGGATCTATGAGATAGATCTAATTGGATGTTAGGAAACTCACTAGTTGCAGTGAGATGGTATCAATCGATCCTGGGGAGAATCTCTGGAAGGGTTCCAGGGTGATAAGGACGACTGAATGTCAGTCACATGCATTGTCTCTACCCTTAGTAAAGGGATGGTATGTTGGAAGAGTTCCAAGCTAGATACCGTGGCATACTAGACTATAAAGGCTGGATATATCGCTACTTATGATACTACCAAAGAGGCAGTCTGGATGTATATTTGTTCATGAGATGAACTTCGTTCCTCCCATTGTGTGACAATGGAGTTGTGGCTTATGCCAAGGAACGCCCGTCCCATCAGTGATGCAGACATATTCTAAGGCAATGTCACCTGATCATGGAGATGGTTGATCTCCAGGGGATCGAGGTTAGGAGAGTAGACTCAGAGGACAACACGGCGGATCCACTCACAAAGGCCTTTTCCCAGAGAGAGACTTTTATGGGATGGTTGAGTATGAGATACTACAACCACTGCTACAGATGGCCCTAGTGCAAGTGGGAGATTGTTAGTTATATATATGCCCTAGAGGCCATTACTGTACATAGGATGTATATTGTAGTGGATGCTGGGACATATATAGGGAGGACTTTCTTGCTCGACATGATAGTATGATATCTGGTTACTCTTTACCTTAACGTGTACACTGATTGTCTCTCTGTTACATGTTGGTAAAGCCCTTAGGATGTGTACTTGACTACCTGGACTATGATGCGGATCATACTAGTGGGGACATGGTAGTCTATAAGTTCATCCTTCAAGGTCCCTAGTCGTGGGTGTATCGAGACGATGCATCGATATACCAGAGTAGACTAGTGTATACCTTCTCGACCCATACAGATGGGCGATGGATGATCCCATATCCATTGGTGTTTGACATCAGAGATGATATACGGGTGCTCAGTGGAGACTGGGTACACTGGACGGACTCACCGAGAACTCCCAGATGGTATTATACCTTACGTCAGATGGCATTTCTCTGGTGACACTGGTACAGGTTAGTCTGTAGACCCGAGATCGTCATAGAGTCTTGTGTGATTCCCACTGTGCTTTCATTTCCTCCTTACCACGTCCAAGAGGGCGTGCAAAACGGTGGTTTTTGGGTACAGTCCCGAATCACATGGAGGCAATGAGCGATAGGAGGGGATTCGTCTCTCCCGGTATAGGGAGTTGATGTTGCGCTGTGTTCGATTGGCTATAACCTGAAATCCCTGGCCAGGGTTGCTGAGATTTACTGGTAAGTGTTACCATTAGTTTCTCGAACAGTTATAGACCTCATATCGACACGACTTACGAGCTACTGGGGTCTGACGTTTACCACCCCTAGGTGAGATATGCGACATATCAGACGATCAGACCGGACTGTACGGTTTGTGTTACTGGTTGGATTCATAGGAGTGTGAGCGGGCTTGCTCATTGATCTTCTGATCGCTTAATACACGGGTGGCCGTTACGTTTAGCAGATCGCTTGCGGCTTGTGGGTGTTTGATATGATCATCACCTGCTGCCGGCGTATTGACGAGTCTTTAGAGTCCTACACAGAGGTTTCCTGGCTCAAGCGAAATGAAATAGTAGCGCATCTGAGATATGTGCAGGACCAAGAGTAATACCAGTATGTGATACTGAATTCTATTCTTGCGATTTGTATCATCGGACGGTTATATAAGATATAGCCGGTTTACCGAATCAAGTGTTGATTCGATACATTGATACACTTGATATTCGTCGGTTGTATGTAATATGACCGGATCATTAAATCAAGTGTTGATTTAATGATTTAATGTATAATTATATATTTGATATATTACTTTACATTAACTAGTATTTGTTCACTTAAGATTGATTTTCTCACTTGATGTGCACAAGTAGTATATGTGACATATTTTTGTGCACTTGTTTGTATCATGTTTGATGATACATGCAAACTTGGGTGTGTGTATGCTTTAAACCTAGTTTAGGTTAATGGTTAGGGTTTTTATTTATTTGTTTATTTATTTATTCCTTTTTGGCAAAAACAAAATGGGAGGCTTTCTTTGTTTTACACTAGAAGCTTCATGATAGTTTTGACAAAGTCTTAGCCATTTTGTTTTTATCCTTAACCTAACCATTTACTTAAACCCTAGTTTATTCTCTACACTTGTTAACTCACCCATGGTTGCAATATGATAAGGGTCACTTGATTTTCTATTTTAGTTAATTCATTTTCATTTCTTTCTTCTTCTTCTTCTTGAAGAAGAATGAAAACCCTTGCTAGAAATAATCAAGTGATGAATCCAAGTGAGAAATCCAAATCCAAAGTGAACCCACTTCCTATTTCTTCATCCTCTACCACTTGCCATGTAGTATAGGGTGTTTTCTTCACTAGTTTCATTACTTGGTGAAGATGGAGCTCGAGTTAGAGGCGCCTCGACGTAGATCATCTTCGGCATCGAAGTCAACGACCTAGCCCGATCTTTTCTCCGATGAAACCACCGCGAGAGTCCAGGATTCCGACGGTTGCAGCGGAGGGACGTCTTTACGGAGCCAAGGAAGTGGAGGACCAGATTTACAAAGGTTGTATTTCCATTCACTTTAGCAATAAAGTTGTTTATTTGCATGTTTCTCCTTTGCCTCTAGTTAACGATCTAGCATTAGGGTTTCTCGGCACTCGGAAAATTTGATTTTGCCATGTTTGATCAGTTGTGGAACCTCTTGAGTGTGCCTAGGAACCCTACACATCATACCCTACTACCTTCTCAACAGATCCATCCCCTATTCTGATGAAGTCAAACCTATGACTGTCACATCAGAATAGATTATCTATCTCCGCTATATTTGCTTTAGTCCATAGACATAAGCTACTTGTGCACCAATGCTTCCGCTGCTCCCACTGACTACGACAACCCTCTGGCAGAGTCATATACACGTACGCTTCTAAAGCCAGTTCAAAACGACGCTATATTCATCCTCCTGCCGGGACTCACAGTCTGGAACAACAGCAATGGAAAGTCTGGGTAAACAAGAACCTCCCTGTCCTAGTCCTTGAGGCTACCTGAGTACCTCTCGGGTGCCTGAGGTTACCCACCATATCTGCGGAGTGGCCAATGGAATATCAAATCAGATTGAATCTTTATGTTCTTATCAAATTTTCCGTAATCGTTTGCGGTTCTGGAATTACTTCCAGTTCTACCATACTCCCACTACTATTTTCTAAAAAAATCCATTTTTATAAAAACTGTGGCGAGTCTAGAACAATATCATTATTGATCTTCCAGATGGTAGAAAATCAACCCTCGTCATAACCTGGGTCAACCCATAAACAACCATTACATAAACGTGCCCTGAGTTATCCAGAGTCTGGTTTTAAGCATAAGCCGAACAACTCCCCGTACCTTAACGATGTCAAGATATGAACTGTTCTATATCCAATACAGAAACAGACGCATTGATTTAATTGAACCAGATTCAAATCATGCAACTGTCTCCAGTGCATGTTAACTAAATGGAAAGAGGCCGATCAACATTACTCAACTTAGGAGTTCTTCCAATTATGAGTAACCTGAAAGAGAAGCAAGTCCTCTTAATCATTACTATTAACTGAATACCACATACAAGTATCTACATCTTCGATCACCTTGAAGAATCCCGATACTTGAAATACCTGGTTCTCTACTTTACTCTTATACCTATAACTTCTCAAAACTTGGACCCTGTGTTTCTACGAAACACCTGTCTAAAAACTAGAGAAGTCATAAGTAAACCGAATATAGTACGAGAACCAACCCCTCTGTCCTCATGGACACTGGATAATATACAATACTCTGTATAAGTCCCTTAAGTCTAATAACTCATTCCCTGTGTGTCGTAGGTTGAAAACAATACTATGGTTATGAAGAATTATACCGTTCTTTAATGCTCTTTACCTAACCATCCACTGATATAGGTAAATGTCATAGACATAATTTCGAAAAGGTATATCTCACTCTATGAAAATAGAAATACAGATATATCAATTTGAAATTGGTGCATAACAGCGTATATTCAAAACCAAATATTTGCCGTCCGGCAAACAGCCCAGGTGATTTCCTCGAATATCACCAATTACAATGAATTCCGATATAATGAGGATGATCACCTAATTCCCAATAACTTACTCCCACTCATCATCTGTAAAACCATACAGATGTGAGAATCAAACCTGGTAAATACATACTCTGGAGCAAGTGTCTAATTGGGAAATCGGTTTTCCATTAACAGTACACAGTGAAACTGAAATATTGAAATGTTTCGCAGGGGTATCCTGGTATTCTTAGTAATGCCTCTTCCATTATCCAGATTCACAACTGTAACCGTATATTTCTTTTCCATCTCTCCAAATCCCTTTATATGTCTTTAGTTGTTACCTTCTGCACACCCCTTTAGGCCAAATGGTTTTTTTCCTTCCCTACCGTTCGGCACCAGCCTATGGTTTGGAAGAAAACTATCCAATAAGCATAATGGGTGTACTGTCCCAATCCTAGGAGCACTTGCAATGCGAGAGAAGGTGAAGATAAAAGACAACCGAATAAACCTTATTCCTATTTCTCCTGAACCAGAATCTATCCCCGAACTGGAAAAAGTTCCTTTCGAGTTCGTATATAACCATACGATGGAGTAGCCAAATAACTGTGGATCTTCGTAGTGATACGGAGTGTCCTGGAGAAATACAAAGGTGAAGTGGGAATGGTAATGAAATACTTGGTTTGGTCGTGAATAGCAGTCGCAGTTTACTTTGCCCTCTTACTAATCCCTTTATTTGTTTTAACTTAATACCTTCTGCACACCATTGTTATGCTAATTGGTTTTCTTTATTCCCCACCGTTCGGCACCAGCCTAAGGTTTGGAAGAAGACTATCCAATTTGCGTAATAGGTGTACTATCTCCTAAACCAAGGTGTACTCGCAACCTGAGAGAAGGTAAAAGGAAAAGACAACTGAATAGTCCTATCGTTTTCTCCAGAACTGGAAACCATCTGTTTACCCCAATCAGAGCAAAGCTCTGTTCAAATTCCGAGGCAGGAGATGAAGCAACGCTTCACCTCCCCCCCAATCAGAGACAAAGCTTTGCTTTGAAAATTTAAACTTCAATAAAGGAAGCAACGCTTCAGTTGCGCATGCACTGCGCTGCGCGACGCGTGTCAGCGCAGTTGCGCTAGCGCAGTTGCGCTGCGCTCTGCGCTGCGCGACACGTGTCAGCGCAGATGCGCTGGCACAGTTGCGCGACGCTCCGCGCTGCGCGACACGTGTCAGCGCAGATGCGCTAGCGCAGAAGAAAGGGTGTAAATACCAAAGGCAATTTATCCATGCAAAGTTACGTGCACTTGATAATAATGAATTAAAATCATACGATGCACGAACACAACAGAGAACTAAAATAAAAAAGAACCCTTAACAAATAATGAAGTACTTGATTAAAAAGAAAAATACTTGTTCCTTATTATTATTATTACATTTGAAAAAGATCACCAAATATGGGATCGGAAAGACAAGGGTTCACAAAAAGAAAAAGAAGATTCTCCAATTCCCTTTCTGTCTTCTCCACCACGTTGAAGCGTCGGTCCTCCCGAGAAGTAGACGCCCAACGATCATCGCCACATTCGTCAGAAAAGGTGGCGATGACAACTCGGCGAGCCCGTATCTGGCTCAACAAGTCGAAAGAACAGTCCCTCAGGGCTTTTGTGATCAAGCGCGCTTCAAAGAAGCACTCGTTCTTATCCTCGGCGGCATCAAGCATTGCCGAGGACACCTCTACTGGAGGAGGAGGAAGATCGGCGAGCACCGAGGCAAGAATCATCCGGAGCCAAATGGAGTGCGGAGGAAGAGGAGACCCCACACGAGTCAAAACCTCATACATTGCAGCATCGCACTGCTCGTCCCTAAGAGAAGGGTCCGCCAGGCGCGCAGCAAAACGGGGAACGATGTCCCGGATCGGCACTTCCCATGGTTGTCGACAAGCATGAGGGCGGTTGCAAGCCATGATCGAAAAGTTCTCTGAAGATGAGAAAATAAAAGGCTTGGCCTTGAACTATATATATAGACCCGTGCACAAAAGATTCTGGGCACAATGGAATTATTTCCAAGATCCGGGAAATCAAAATCTTGGAAATACAAGTTTGACTTGGAAAAGGGGAGATGAAAAGATATCTCAGGTGAAGCAACGCTTCAAGTCCCAGGCGCAACTTGCCACGTGTCTGGCGCAACGCGCCGAGCGCAGCGCCCAGAAAGCGCGCCCAATCAGAGCAAAGCTCTGATTGAAGGAAGCAACGCTTCAACTACACTGCGATGCGCGACACGTGTCAGCGCAGTTGCGCTGCGCTCTGCGCTGCGCGACACGTGTCAGCGCAGATGCGCTAGCGCACTTGCGCTACGCTCTGCGCTGCACGACACGTGTCATGCGCTGGGGCATCTGCGCCAAACTAAATTAAGATTTTATGAAATCTTTTCTGTTTTTTCCAGAACTAGAAGATTTTCTTCTGTCTTTGGATCAAAGATCCGGCGGTGGGAAAATTCCCAAAATCATTCAGGAAAGATCCTGTTAACAAATTCAACAAATTTGTGGTCACTATAAATAGGACCCTAAGCCTCAATTCAAAGGCATCAAGCATTTTCTCGAATGATCAAGAACTCTAAGCAGAGAAAATTCTGAGAAAATCTCAAGAAAGAGGTAAAGGACCTTCATGGATTAGAAGAAATTCCTTCTAATAGATCATTGGTCTTAAAAAAAAAAAAACAAAAAAAAACTGATCATTGATCTTTACATAATAAACAGTGCTTTGCACTTCTTGTGAACCTTCGGTTCTTTAAAAAACAAAACAATAAAAATAAAATAAAAGAATAGTGCTTTGCACTTTTATGAACCTCTGGTTCTTTGAATAAAGAAGAAATTTATTTTCTTTGATCTAATTTAGATCGAGAACTTAAACAGTGCTTTGCACTTTCTTTCTTGAATCTAAAAGATTCTTAGTGCTTTGCATTTCCAAGTTGCGCCGCTGCGCTCTTAAGAGAGCGCCACGTGTCGGCCATAAAACCACTTGCGCTAAGCGCCCTTAAGATAGAGCTTTGCTCTCTGAAATTGGCGCAAATCGCTGAGAGCGCGCCACGTGTCAGCAGCGCAACAGCGCAGCGCAACAGCGCAGCGCATTGCGCTAGTGCGCTTGCGCTCATCAGAGCACGACACGTGTCATCACCATATGAACTTGCGCTCATTACTTAGCGCAAAGCGCAGATGCGTTAAAGAGGGGCATGCCCAATTAAGAGAAGGCCTAACAGGCTTAATGAAGCGCAAATGCATTGTTTTAAAGGGGCAGAGCCCAAACCTGAACAGATGCTTTGTATCATTTATAAATGGGCAGAGCCCAAACAAAATATTCAGAATGCTATGCATTTTAAAAAAGGGCAAAGCCCAAGACAAAGTAGATGCTTTGCAAATAGGCAGAGCCCAAGATAAACTGAGCCTAAATAAAAAATGCAATGCGAATAAAGTGCTGAACTGGACTTAGCCCAATCTTGGCCATAAGTCCTTAAATTAAATTGACTGAGCAAAGTTGCTCTTCTAAATCAATTTACACCCGGTTCGAGGGTACATCTCCGAACTCCCTTGACATCCGTCGTTGTAATTCCTCAACGACGTCAAAGAGGTGACGGGTCCCAACGACCATACACTAAAATATCGGACCGGAACGTCCCTAAACTAATATCGGACCGGAACGTCCCTAAACTAATATCGGACCGGAACGTCCCTAAACTAATATCGGACCGAAACGTCCCTAAACTAATATCGGACCGGAACGTCCCTAAACTAATATCGGACCACGACGTCCTTAAACTGGCGACGGACCACCACGTCCCTAAACTGGCGATGGACCACTACGTCCCTAAACTGGAATATGGACCACTACGTCCTTAAACTGGCGACGGACCGAAACGTCCCTAAACTAATAATGGACCACCACGTCCCTGAAACTGGCATTGGACCACCACGTCCTTAAACTAGCACAATAGAGCCCAAATGCTCTCTTGTCGGATCTAAACGGTCCCGTCTAAGTTGATCTTAGCCCCAGCTACGGCTAATGTGTCCTTAGATCTTTAAATAAACAATAAAACCCCAAATCAAGTTTGGTTCAAGGGTACATCTCTGAACTCCTCTGACGCCTGTCGTTGTAATCCCTCAACGACGTCAGAGAGGTGACGAGTCCCGACGGCCAGATAATTAAATCAATCACTACGTTAAGTTGATCTTAGTTTAAAACAGGACTAATGTATCCTTAACGAAGGTTTAAGTTGATCTTAGCCGCAATGCGACTAATGCATCCTTAAACTAAAAAAAAATACCAAACCCAAATCTAAGCAAATACGGATCTGGACTAATCCACGTCCTACGGGCGACGACATCACTAAGTCTCCGTATACAATCCACGGGCAACCACAAACAAAATAAACATACACGACACGAAGTGAAATTCTGGAGAAGGAGAAAGTTGTTATCGCAACGCGATAGCGTAATTAACTGCAGGGGCTTGCGCCTGCAGGGAAGAGCGTCCCCACAATCAAAAACCCCTCACCCTGAGGGGGAATCTGACAAAGTCTGCTACATCGGCCGCATCCGTCTAAACCTCCGATACTCGGTGCCATAAGTCAACTTGGTATCTTCGGAGAGATAGACGGATAAAACCAAATAGCATCTGCCCCGAACCCCAGGCACGGACACGACGTCCAGGCCGCCGTTCGGAGGGGAACAGATTCTGGCACGCCCGGTGGGACACCTTCCTCTTTCCACTCCACACTTCGTGCGTCGTCTTCGCGAACCAATCGCGGTTTGTTAAATGGTTGTCCTCGGATTTCAAGTTGCTAAGATTTGGTCTTTTGTCTGGTGCAGAACTCAAGCATTCAATGGCCACCAATTGCACCAACTGCTCGAAATGCCAATGCAACGGACGTTCCACCTCACCGAGAGGTGTATCATATGGGCCCCAGGCGGCTTCCTTCCTGACTCTGCCGATAGGCCAAGTGACTCAGGCCACCACCGGCTTGTTCTTCGGGACCATGGTCCCACCTACCAACTTCTCTGTGCCGATCTCTGCACCAGAAGCAAACAAAAAGTCGGTGTTCGACCGGCTTACTGTTGCCCCGACCCCCGTCAACGGGTCTCCCACTACTAAACCGACAGCCGCCGTCTTTACAAGGCTGGGTCAGAATTATAAAGGGGCTATCCAAAGAGGGCAACGGCTGCTGCTTCGGAAGTCGTTAAAGCGGCTTCTCCCATCAGAGAGTCAGTCTTCATAAGATTGACGGTTCCTACTCCTCCCCCAGCTGGTCAGAAGGCGTCAGTCTTCGATAGGCTGACATCAGCGGTTACCCCACACTCAAACGGGGGGCAACAAGAAACCATCTCAATCTCCGAGCCAGTCCCAACGGCTCGTCGTGCGCGACGTCGCCATTGGCAGCGAATAAGGAAGGCAGGGGGCAACTCCCCCTCAGGGCTAACCCCACCTGCTCCAATGGTGGAGGTCGATGCTGCTGTTCCAACTAGGAACAGCTTTGAATTGCTGATGAAAGTGAGAAAGAACTCCCCGGTTGCTACATTGAAAAAGCCTCCTCCACCCATGGAAAAAGCTCCAGAGATGAAACAGGAACAGCCCCCTCAACGGCTGTCGTCGAAAATTTATAAAGTTTGGCGGAGGGTTCAAGACTCCGTGATTGACTCAGACCACTTCCGTCGCCAGAAAAGGGCAAAAGTTGAAAAAGACAAGAACCGCCTCATTAAACAGCAGGGGGCAACAAAAACTAGAACGCCCACTTCAACGACCCCTTCAACCTCAAAGGTCTATAAAAGGAAAAAGCCAGAAAAAGCTCCCGTGACACCGACAAAGTCTAGGAGCGGTAAACTTAAACGCCCCAAGTCAGGGGGCATCACAGTTCATACGGTCTATATGGCTTCGGGAAAAGAAGAAAGTCGTACTTCTACGGGTCACCGACCGCTTACCCGGTCAGTGACCAAGTCTCAGGAGCAGCAACAAAAGCTCCAGGAGATGATGACCACAATAGCTGCACTCACAGGGCCCAAAGAGAATCCTGAAACATCCTTAGATGAACGTCAAGAGGAGGAGACTGACGCCGAGTTCCTTCGCCGAATGCTCGAAAAGAGAGACAAGGAGGCTGCTGAACAAGCAGCCAATATACAACGTATGGGCTTCCTCCTCCAGGACATGATTGGAATGATGGTACAACCAGGGCTCCCGACTGAAGAACCCCCGATCGTCCTTGGGGATGATAGGGGAGAAACATCAAACCCTCAGCCTGTTTTATCAACGGCTAGAGAGGATGCAATCTCTAAAACTGATCTGGACGAATACATAGCCCAGCAGATAAGAGTTCATCATGCGGCCGAAGCAGCCGGCCACGTTGTAAAAACGGGGCGGCCATATCCGGGCTGGTATGACCAAATCAGGTACCCGCCAGGATACACAATTCCTAAGTTTCATGTTTACAAGTGGACCGGCAATCCCCATCAGCATGTTGCCCAATTCAGGGCGCTTTGTGGTAACACTGGAGGTGACGACAAGCTCTTGCTGCGCCAGTTTGTTGGAAGCTTATCAGATACGGCTTTCGAGTGGTATTCCGAGCTCCCCAACGACTCTATTAAAACCTTTGCAGAGATGGAGCTGCTCTTCACCCAACGCTTTGCGAGTGCCAGCGAGCGTACTCCGATGACGGCGCTGATTAATGCCAGGGTAAAGCCCGGCGAGACATGGGTCCAGTACGCTATACGGTGGCGTAATCTATGGTCTAAGTGTGAACAGCGTATAGAAGAAGCCCCTGCGGTGGGAATGTTTGTCGGAACCCTCGATCCGCAAGCAACCATTTCGCAGTTCATGATGTTCTTCAAGCCAACTTCTTTCCAGGCTTTGATCGACAAGTTGGCACAGATGGACCAGATGGGCCATAAACCCCCTCTTCCGAAGCCAGACTCTCGAAACGATAAAGGAAAGGAAAAGGCGATCATCGTCGCTAATACCCAACAACAGCCGAACGACTCGAAGCCGGTGGGTCGTCCAAATAATACGCGCCCATACGTACCCCTTGAAGACAGGATGGGATGTTCCTACTCCTTCCCCCGTGATAAAACAAGGAGGCTATTCGAGCTGGCATTGCGCAATAGGCTCATAAACCTGCCAGATCCAAAACGTCCGTCGCAACCAAGTGACGTCAACGATCCTAATTACTGTCCTTATCATAGAGTGCTGGGACATCCAATCGAAGACTGTTACGTCTTCAAAAATTGGCTTGAGAACCAGTACCGTCAGGGCAAGTTTACGCTATCTGACAAATGGAAGGTGAATCCTCCGCAACCCCACACCTATAAGGGGACGAATACGCCGGGGGCAACATGCTCCGTCATTGAAGAAGCTCCCTGGGAGGTCGTATTATCAGCCAAAACGAGGAGAATGCTAAATGATCTTCAGACCTGTCCAGCGGTCAAGTGGAAGAACCCCTTGGAGCCGCAGGTTATAGAAGGGATGTTGAAACCACGTTCGACTCCGAAGACCGAGGGTGGTAGTTCAAGCGTTCGTAACCAGCCGTCAAAATCTTCAAAAAAGAAGAAGAAGAAATCTAAGAAGCCCGTGAAGCCCAGCGACAAGCGCACGGACTTACAAAAGCAAATCGACGCGCTGGATGAATATAACCAAAAGGCTCGGACCCCCATTACGCTCCAAGATTTCCTCGATCATGTCTTTCAAAAAGAAGATGAGGAGGGAAGTTCATCGGATGAATCTGAGGAGTATGTGGCAAGCTGTCATACTATCTCTCATTCGACCACGAGCGACGAAGGGACTTCCGGCACTAAAAAGCCGGGGGCAAGTACTGAGTCAAGGGTCTCAGAATTATCAATAGAAATGATTGACGCGTTTCTTAATGAAGCTCGATTGAAAAGTAAGGCTGATCAAGAACGCGAGACGGTTATATTCGAAACGGCCAAGCGCTAGCGACTTGAGGGAGGAGCTGAGATGATCCCACTGGAGCAAAATGCTTCCACCGCCGACAAAAGCCAATTCAAGATAAAAAAGAAGTTCGCTAAGGCCATATCGATGGGCATGAAGCTACCACCCTCTGAGGAAAAAGTTACTGGCATGGTAGAAATGCATCCCTCTTATTGCTTATATCATCAGAGGGTCTCGCATTCCACCCAGGATTGCAAAGCTTTTAATGGATGGTGGCAAGGATACGTCGCTAATCAACAACGCTTTAAACGGGAAAAGCGTAAGATCCGTCGGGAGCAAAGAAACACGACCAAAGTGCCTGAAAGAACTTCCGGCAGTCGTCACATGGTTAACACCACCACATCGCAAGTGCCCACATTTGGGAGCGACTCTGATGAGGAGCTAGAGATTGCCCCTCTCTTTAAAGAGTCGACTTCGGGAAAAGAAGAGGAGCCAGTAGTTTGCGAAAATATCCGGCTGCGGAATCGGACACTGCCTGAAAAGAACCTCGGACCCTCGAATAGAAGAGATAAAGGAAAAGAAAAGGTCTCTGAAGACATCGTTTTAGATGACCAAATTCTGGAAGAGCTAAACGCCGGAAACCCGCCGAAAAGAAATAAAGTGGATTACAACGTCTTGGCGCACCTGAGGAAATTACCCTCTCAGCTCAGCATCCTTGATGCCTTGCTACTATCAAAGGAGGCAAGAGACTCTTTGATTAAAGCGCTACAAGATCCGGACCAGTTTCAAGCCTTCTTAGCCGAAGAAAAGATGAAAGACGAATTAGAAGAAGTGCACACAGCCGACGTTGCTTTCGGTGATGAAGACCTTCTCCTCGGGACATGTGAACACAATCGTCCCCTTTATGTCTCAGGATACTGCCATGACATAAAGATAGGCAAAATCTTGGTTGATAACGGATCGTCTGTCAATTTACTCAATGTACGAGTGTTAAAGGAGATTTGCATGAGTGTCCAACACCTTGCCCGAGACAAGATCACTATCTCCGGTTTCGACTCCCAATCGTCAAAAACCCTTGGATCTGTGATATTGACGCTACGCTTCGGGTTGCTCGTCACAGACATCAAGTTCCATGTTATAGATGCCAAGACATGCTACAATGCTCTGCTCGGCCGACCATGGCTACACGAGTACAATATCATCCCTTCTACACAGCATCAATGCATGAAGTATTCTAGGGATGGCCTCGAGTACACTGTGGCAGGAGAGTTGAATTCGTTTTCCGTAAACGAAGTTCGCAAATATGAAGATGCTAAATACTTCTTACCGAGTTTCGAAGACACGGAAAGGTGTCACAAACCGGAGAACAAAACTAACGCCACCATCCCTGTCTTCGGCAGCGACACCGAGGAGGAGGAGGAGATAATTTATTTAGGTCCGTCCCAGTCCACCAGATCAGGACCATCTGTTCCTTCATTGATCTTCGGCAGTGATTCAGAGGATGAAGTTCATGCTGTATTCCCTGCTCGGCCTTCAATACAGGTTTCCGCTGATGAAGAGCAAAGTCTGCAGATAACCATGGTGCCGCTTGAACATTACAAAGAACTGGATGCATTCGACACCAACAACGTAGAAGAATTGCGGACATTCTATATCCCTCCCAGACGAAAAGGTGAGAAAGAAATCCTATTCTACCGTTCTGAAGAAAACAAGGTGGAAAAAGAAATTTGGTATGGCACGGATCCTACGCTCGACAGGCTCCAACCTATCCGTCTTCCCAGGTATTATACCCAAGGTTTGAAGAAACTGCTGAAACGCCAAGGGATGTCCTTCGCATAGACCGCTAGAAAAGCTAAGTTCTATGACAAGGTCTGGAACGTTCCCGGGACTCAGTGCAAACTGCCTAACGGGAGGACAGAGACAAAAGGGCTCGGGTATATTCGCTCAAAGAAACGTGAGCTAATAAACAGCTGTTATGCCATGTATGACTTTGATGAAGAAGCGGACGCTCAATGGGAAAACGCTAATCCTGAATCAGCAAAAGTTCCTGATGCAAAACCGCCCAGTCCGTCATCCGAAGACCAGATGAGCAAATTTATAAGGGATGCGAGTCAAAAAGCCCGAAATGATCACGACCGTGAAATGGCAATCTATGAGAAAGCTAGGACACAACGTCTCCTTCAACAGGCAGTAAAGAACGAAGATGCCGTTCCTTGTCAACCCGCTACAAAAAAGGTTCGACGCGAAAGCAAAAACAAGTCGAAAGGCAAGAGAGGCGCTCGACAACCACGAAGCAGAGCTAAGAAACTACGCATCCGAGAATCGAGCGTTATTGACCTAGCCCTCAGAAAGAAAATGGATCGAGCATACTCATTTCCTCGCAACAAAACAAGGAAGATATTCGATCTCGCCCTAAAACATCAAATGCTTACGTTGCCAGAGTCCAAGCATCCCGAGCACGCAGGCGAGATGTTCAACTCAAATTATTGCTTGTACCATCGAGCGATGGGACACCCTCTGGAGGATTGCTTCACCTTCAAGAATTGGGTCGAAGATCAATATCGGCTTGGCAAATTCGCGTTGTCTGATAACTGGAGGGTAGCGCCACCACAGAAGCACGAGCCCGAAGCCGCGAAAGAAAAACCAGTTCCACATTGGGGTGGGCAGAGAATTCACACCTGTCATATGATAACGACATTGAGAGAAGAGTCCGAGAACCTGGATATCCTCCCTTGGTGCCTCGAAAACAGCAGCGATGAGGTAATCTCAGAATTTCCCCCAGCGCCGAAAGAGCTGGAAGATGGAATACACACCACTGCAGATAGTCTCAAGAAAATTGAGTTGGGGACAGAAAATGACCCACGACCGACGTTCGTCAGCGAGTTGTTATCTGAAGAAAGGATGGCTGCGTTAAAGGATGTGCTTCTACAGCACAAAGATTGCTTCGCGTGGAACTATTCCGAAATGCCGGGACTAGATCCAGAAATTGCTGTACACAAGTTGGCAATATCCCCGGACGTCAAGCCAGTCAAACAGGCGCCGAGAAGAATGCGACTCGAGCTTGAGATGAGCATCAACGCCGAAGTCAAAAAGCTGATAGACTCAGGCTTCATCCAGGAAGTCCAATACCCTGAATGGATCGCCAACATCGTCCCAGTGATGAAGAAAAATGGGACAGTGCGCATATGCGTAGACTTCCGGGATCTTAATAAAGCTTGCCCGAAGGATGATTTCCCAGTGCCAGTTACCGAGCTGATGATAGACAATACATCTACTCATGAGGTTTTCTCCTTCATGGACGGCTCGTCGGGATATAATCAAATAAAAATGCATCCTGAAGATCAGAAGCACACAGCCTTCAGGACTCCCCTTGGTATATTTTGTTATAAGGTGATGCCCTTCGGTTTAAAGAACGCCGGTGCTACTTATCAGAGGGCCATGACGAAGATCTTTGACGACCTTATACACGAAGTCGTCGAATGCTACATCGACGATCTCGTGGTCAAGAGCAAATCATACGAGGAACATCTCGAGCATCTGAAGACTGTATTTCAACGCCTTCGGCAATACAACTTGAAGATGAATCCTCTTAAATGTGCGTTCGGGGTTTCTTCAGGAAAATTCCTGGGGTTCGTTGTTCGACACCGAGGTATTGAAATAGATCCGTCAAAGATTAAAGCGATCATGGAAATGCCTCCGCCAAGGACTCTCAAACAGCTTCGGTCTCTCCAAGGGAAACTCGCATACATACGGCAATTTATAGCTAACCTTTCAGGAAAGTGCCGTCCCTATAGTCACCTGATGAAGAAAGGAACCCCATTCGTTTGGGACCGAAAATGCCAAGGCGCACTGGATGAGATCAAGCAATACCTGCAGAACCCACCAGTGCTGGCTGCTCCGGTTAAGGGGAAGCCTCTCATTCTTTATACAACCGCCCTCGAAGGTTCCTTAGGCGCATTATGGGCACAAGAGAACGACCAAGGGAAAGAAAGAGCACTCTACTACCTAAGTCGAGTTCTGCTGGGGGCAGAAAGCAATTACTCTCCCATTGAAAAACACTGCCTGGCGTTGATCTTCGCAATAACAAAGCTTAGGCACTATGCGTTGGCGCACGAGGTCCGTCTGATTTCAAAGGTGGACCCTCTCAAATATTTAATGTCAAAAGCCATATTGACAGGGCGTCTCGCTAAATGGGCCCTGCTCTTGATGGAATTTTCGATAACATATCAACCTCTCAGGGCAGTAAAAGGCCAGGCCATCGCCGACTTCCTTGCTGAGCATCCCATACCTTCCGATTCTCCTTTAAACTGCGATTTGCCAGACAGACATGCGTTTGACACAATTGATAGTAGTGATACCCGTTGGGAACTTTACTTCGATGGAGCGTCTTCTATGAAAAAGCACAAACAAAGTACGCCAATGATTAAATCGGGGGTAGGACTCATCTTCGTGACTCCACAAGGAGGAATAATGCGCTACGCGTTCTCCCTGACAGAGCCGAGAACAAACAATGAAGCCGAATACGAAGCTTTGATAGCGGGCCTCGAGATCGCCATTGATATGGGAATTGAGAGCCTCCTCATATACGGGGACTCCCAATTGGTCGTCAGTCAAGTGAACGGCGATTACCAAACATGTAAACCGGAATTGGTAAAATACGGTGAAAAAGTGCAGCAACTGCTAACCCAAATTCCCTCCTACACGCTGGAAAGCATACCGCGAGCGGAAAACAGCAAAGCAGACGCACTAGCCAAACTTGCTAAAGAACTGGCTGACGAGAACCTCGACGACGTTAGAATCGTAGTACAAAGCCGTCGAGTGCTCGCCCCAACAGAAATATCTCCAAAATCGTCTGAAGAAAAAGGAGAAAAAGAAGAGACAGCCCTGCAAATAAAAGACTGGGAAAATACCGGGGACTGGAGAGAAGTCTTCATAGATTACTTCAAGTCCCGCCAAATGCCTGAAGATGCGTCCGCAAGACATCAGCTCACGAAACGAGCTCTGTCTTTCGCCTTCGTCAATGATACTCTATACAAGAGGTCATTTGATTCTCTGTGGCTGAGATGCTTAGGACCAGACGAAGCGGAAAGAGTCGTCCAGGAAGTTCATGACGGAATCTGCGGTTCTCATCAGGCAGGCCCTAAGATGAAGCTAAAAATAAAACGGATGGGCTACTACTGGCCCACGATGATTCAGGACTGCATCGAGTATGCGAAGCAATGCCACTCATGCCAAATTCATGGGGACTTCATCCATCAACATCCAAATCCGCTACACCCAACAGTGGCTAGCTGGCCATTCGAAATGTGGGGGACTGACATAGTCGGCCCCATCGAACCAGCATCATCCAAGGGGCATCGTTTCATCTTGGCGACGACTGATTACTTTTCCAAATGGGCAGAAGCGATACCATTGAGGGAAGTAAAAACGGAGAACATCCTCCATTTCTTCAGGACGCATATCATATATCGGTTTGGAACTCCGCGACGGATCATCTCCGATAACGGGCCAGCCTACAGAAGCCACAAAATCAGTCGCTTCGCACAGCAGCACAATATAGACTGGAGATACTTCTCAGTTTATAATCCGCGAGCCAATGGATTAGCTGAAGCCTTCAACAAAACATTGACGAAAATCATAAAGAAAACAGTGTCCCGAAATAAGAAAGACTGGCACGAGAGATTGCAAGAGGCTCTTTGGGCATATCGAACTACGTTTAAAACAGCCACAAACACAACGCCATACGCGTTGGTATTTGGGACGGAAGCAGTACTCCCTCTCGAGATAGAACTACCCTCGCTACGAGTGGCAGTCCACTACGAGCTGACAGATGAAGAAAATGCTCACCTCCGGCTTGAGGAGATTGATGCCCTTGAAGAAACACGGCTCATAGCGCAACAAAATCTGGAAGCTTACAAAGCAAAGATGACGCGCTCATACGAAAAATTGACCCGACCGAGGACATTCCGTCAAGGCGAACTCGTGCTAGTGGTCAAAAGGCCTATGATCCCTAATCGCGCCAAGCGGGGAAAATTTGAGCCCAACTATGAAGGCCCGTACATCATAGATAAAGTCTACCAAGGTGGAGCCTATCTACTCATCGACATGCACGGCGAAAGGCCTTTCAGACCAATAAACGGTCGCTTCTTAAAGAAATACTACGCTCAATGAGCCACAGCCTAGGTCAATGGCAGATGACGACGACTATGTCCGCTCGCTGTCTTCCTAAGCCCAAGCTTTATAAGCAGTAGCCCGCCCTCTCCACATTGGACCGAAATGTCTTTAAACTAATAGGGGACCGAAATGTCCTTAAACTAATAGCAGACCGAGACGTCTTTAAACTACTACCGCAGCATCTTTAGGCTGGAAAAAAAAAACGGTATGTCCATAAGCAAGATGGGCACGGATGAAAACCTGAAAGGGCTCCGTGAGTAAAAACAGCAGGGCTACCGGCGAGTGTTTGTGAAAACCCGAAAGGGCGCAACCTCGTTAAAAGACACTTATAGGGTCCTCTCGACCCTGTAAGGAGAAACCACCCGCGTGAGATCCTTACGACTCACAAGGGAGCAACACACTTAGGGATCCCCACGATTCCTAAGGAGAAAATACGCTTGCGAGATCCTCACGACTCGTAAGGAGAACTCTCTTATGGGACCCTCACGGCTCATAGGATTTGAAAGTCTTAAGTCACAGAGACCTAAACCTGTGCTTAAGCAAACCCCCACAAACTTCCAATGTTGCCCTACAGGCGGCTCATATTGACCCTTGTATACAATCCACGGGCGCGAATAAACGTTTCCCTAATCAAGTCTCATCCGAGACTGGGGATATGTTCGCATGATGAACAACCCTTATAAGTCCTCTCGACTTACAAGGAGAAAACTTTCCTGTAGGATCCTTACGACTTACAGAGAAAACAAACACTTAGGAATCCTCACGAGTCCTAAGGAGAAAATACACCTATAAGATCCTCACGACTTGTAGGAAGAAATAGCTTTGCGAGACCCTTACGGCTCATGAAGTCAAAAGCCTTAGTCGACAGGACCTTAACCCTGGTCGCTAAGCCTCCTTTGTTTGACAACGACAGAGGCAAATGATGATTCGCTCCTGGCAATACCCCAGTTGTAGCGATGCTGATGCCGGAGTCGGTATCCAATTTCAGGTTTACAGCGAAAAGCCAGTAGGCCGCACATGCATACGAAATAGCCAAAATGATGGGGCGACCTGCAATAAAAAAAAAGCAGCAAGTAAAAATATATGCATGAAGAAATAGCCGAAATGATTGGGCAACCCGCAATAAAAAGCAGCGGGTAAAAATAAAATAAAAAGCCGAAATGATTGGGCACCGCGAAAAATAGCCGAAATGATTGGGCAACCGCGACCTTCGCGATATAAAAGATGAAATGATAGAGCATCGCGGAAATAGAATAAAATAAAAGGCAAAAATGATAAAACTTCGGCCCTACAGTTAAGATCACATCGATCCCTGTATACAATCCAAGGGCGTAAACAAAGAAGGAACCATACTTCCCCAGCGGATTCCGTCAAACGACGAAGCCAAACCTCAACGGTCCATTTCAACCGAAGAAGCCAATGACGCCGACAAAAATTCCTCAACTCACGGATACAAACACTCCTTGACGAGAGCCTTCTGATCCGCGTCGACCCGCAGAGCCACCAGTGCCTCCGCAGGAACCCTCGACTCGTTTCAAACCCCAAGGACACAAATAATCCTTGGCGCTTGGGAAACAAATAATCCCTCGCAAAACTTCTCAACTCACGGATACAAACACTCCTTGACGAGAGCCTTCTTATCCGCGTCGACCCGCAGAGCCACCGGCGCCTCCGTAGGAACAATCGACTCGTTTCAAACCCCAAGGACACAAATAATCCTTGGCGCTTGGGAAACAAATAATCCCTCGCAAAACTTCTCAACTCACGGATACAAACACTCCTTGACGAGAGCCTTCTGATCCGCGTCGACTCGCAGAGCCATCAGCGCCTCCGTGGGAACAATCGACTCGTTTCAAACCCCAAGGACACAAATAATCCTTGGCGCTTGGGAAACAAATAATCCCTCGCAAAACTTCTCAACTCACGGATACAAACACTCCTTGACGAGAGCCTTCTGATCCGCGTCGACCCGCAGAGCCACCGGCGCCTCCGTAGGAACAATCGACTCGTTTCAAACCCCAAGGACACAAATAATCCTTGGCGCTTGGGAAACAAATAATCCCTCGCAAAACTTCTCAACTCACGAATACAAACACTCCTTGACGAGAGCCTTCTGATCCGCGTCGACTCACAGAGCCATCAGCGCCTCCGTGGGAACAATCGACTCGTTTCAAACCCCAAGGACACAAATAATCCTTGGCGCTTGGGAAACAAATAATCCCGGCAAACTTCTCAACTCACGGATACAAACACTCCTTGACGAGAGCCTTCTGATCCGCGTCGACCCGCAGAGCCACCAGCGCCTCCGTAGGAACAATCGACTCGTTTCAAACCCCAAGGACATAAATAATCCTTGGCGCTTGGGAAACAAATAATCCCTCGCAAAACTTCTCAACTCACGGATACAAACACTCCTTGACGAGAGCCTTCTGATCCGCGTCGATTCGCAGAGCCGTCAGCGCCTCCGTGGGAACAATCGACTCGTTTCAAACCCCAAGGACACAAATAATCCTTGGCGCTTGGGAAACAAATAATCCCGGCAAATTTCTCAACTCACGGATATAAACACTCCTTGACGAGAGCCTTCTGATCCGCGTCGACCCGCAGAGCCACCAGTGCCTCCGTAGGAACCCTCGACTCGTTTCAAACCCCAAGGACATAAATAATCCTTGGCGCTCGGGAAACAAATAATCCCGGCGAACTTCTCAACTCACGGATACAAACACTCCTTGACGAGAGCCTTCTGATCCGCGTCGACTCGCAGAGCCACCAGCGCCTCCGTGGGAACCATCGACCC
The DNA here is from genome assembly GCA_030015575.1 of Agapanthus africanus. Classification (NCBI taxonomy): domain Eukaryota; kingdom Viridiplantae; phylum Streptophyta; class Magnoliopsida; order Asparagales; family Amaryllidaceae; genus Agapanthus; species Agapanthus africanus. The sequence goes on from JASDDO010000008.1 coordinate 364,688,054, forward strand.
GTTTCAAACCCCAAGGACACAAATAATCCTTGGCGCTTGGGAAACAAATAATCCCTCGCAAAACTTCTCAACTCATGGATACAAACACTCCGTGACGAGAGCTTCTTTGACTCACATCTCGGGCAGTAAGGATTCAAAAACTTGCTTCCTGAACAATGGGACCCTGCAAGTCAATCCTAAATGGTCTCTTGCATACTATTCACGGGTCTCACTCTCTGAAGTCGATTCTCGACAAAGAGGGAAACAACCGCTTACGGGCCTTCTCGACTCGTAAGAGGGCAATGGGACCCTGCAAGTCAATCCTAAATGGTCTCTTGCATACTATTCACGGGTCTCACTCTCTGAAGTCGATTCTCGACAAAGAGGGAAACAACCACTTACGAATCCTCTCGACTCGTAAGAGGGAAAATTCTCTTATAGGATCCTTACGACTTATAAGAGAAAACCACACTTGGGAATCCTCACGACTCCTAAGGAGAAAATCCACCTACGAAATCCTCACGATCCGTAGGGAGAAAAGTCTCTATGAGACCCTCACGGCTTATAGAGTTGAAAAGTCTTAGGCGGCAGATCTGAACCTGCGACCTAAGCCATCGCTATTTCTTGAGAAAGTCAGGATACTCGTTCTAACCATCCGTTAACCACGTTTGCTGAAGTGATATGCTGATAGCAAAAGAAAGAAAAGACGGAGAGAATGACGGAAAGAACATCCGATTTACATTTAACCGAGCGTTTGAGACACACTCATTCAAGCATGGACAGAAGACTCGGAACGAGAAATAAGACAAGCTGAGATAAAAAGTTTCCATTCATATTGCCAAAAATTCTTACAATCATAAAAAGCAATGAACGAAAAATATTATTACAATGGAATAACTTCAGATCCAGGGCACGGATTGAGAAAGTCAAAAGTAAGGCCCTCCAGAGTTTTTCTGGCCTTTCTGATGATTCTTACGCGCAGCCTCTCGCGCTCTTCTGTGTCAATATCATCGGCAAGCCCTCCCGGCCTTCGATAAGCAGTAACTATCGTCGTACGCTGGAAGATTTGGTGTAGGACGTCAATAAGGCTATCCCGCCGTTTCTTCGAGATCAGCCCCGTTAGGTACACTGAATGCACCTTGTCCTCGGCATCATCCAGCGCATTGAGCGGCAGGGCCTCGTGAAGACCCGGAAGTGCTCTCCATATTGCTCCTAACACGATTTTCAAAAGAGCCGAACGACGGGGTAGCAGCCAACCACCGCTTGCGTTCAGACGACCCATGACCTCTGCACATTGAGCGTCTGTAAACTCCTGGTTTTTTTGACGACCCTGTGCGCGGATATCGTCATAGGTGATGAACTCGTGCAAACTGTATAGATGCACCGCCATTATGCCTGGAGGAAATACCACGGGAAGGTTAACGATAGGAGAAAAATAATATACATGGAGAGATTGATTCCTAGAGGGCAAAGCTCTGTTCAAGGATTAAAACCCATGAACAAAAGCTTAATGAAACCCAAATCGGGATCTCTTTAGATCAAAAGATCTATAAGAGCAAAGCTCTGCTGTTTAAGATTAATTAAGATTAATCTAATCTAAGGATCAATTGTACCTAAAGTTTTATTTTCTAAAGGACTTTGAAAAAGAAGAGCAAAGCTCTAAAAGTTCTTGAAGGCAAGAGCAAAGCTCTGAAGTTTTAAAAATCTGAAAGATGATAAGCATCTGCGGGGGACCAAAGGTCCTATTTATAGGCCCCAAGCGCCTCCTCGACTTCCAAAAAGCCGTCGCGGCGGTTGGAATTTCGCCACCGTTGCGCTCACGTTTGGGGCCACGTAAGCGCAACGGTGCGGGGGGCATCTGTTTACCCCAATCAGAGCAAAGCTCTGTTCAAATTCCGAGGCGGGAGATGAAGCAACGCTTCACCTCCCCCCCAATCAGAGACAAAGCTTTGCTTTGAAAATTTAAACTTCAATAAAAGAAGCAACGCTTCAGTTGCGCATGCACTGCGCTGCGCGACACGTGTCAGCGCAGTTGCGCTAGCGCAGTTGCGCTGCGCTCTGCGCTGCGCGACACGTGTCAGCGCAGATGCGCTAGCACAGTTGCGCTGCGCTCCGCGCTGCGCGACACGTGTCAGCGCAGATGCGCTAGCGCAGAAGAAAGGGTGTAAATACCAAAGGCAATTTATCCATGCAAAGTTACGTGCACTTGATAATAATGAATTAAAATCATACGATGCACGAACACAACAGAGAACTAAAATAAAAAAGAACCCTTAACAAATAATGAAGTACTTGATTAAAAAGAAAAATACTTGTTCCTTATTATTATTATTACATTTGAAAAAGATCACCAAATATGGGATCGGAAAGACAAGGGTTCACAAAAAGAAAAAGAAGATTCTCCAATTCCCTTTCTGTCTTCTCCACCACGTTGAAGCGTCGGTCCTCCCGAGAAGTAGACGCCCAACGATCATCGCCACATTCGTCAGAAAAGGTGGCGATGACAACTCGGCGAGCCCGTATCTGGCTCAACAAGTCGAAAGAACAGTCCCTCAGGGCTTTTGTGATCAAGCGCGCTTCAAAGAAGCACTCGATCTTATCCTCGGCGGCATCAAGCATTGCCGAGGACACCTCTACTGGAGGAGGAGGAAGATCGGCGAGCACCGAGGCAAGAATCATCCGGAGCCAAATGGAGTGCGGAGGAAGAGGAGACCCCACACGAGTCAAAACCTCGTACATTGCAGCATCGCACTGCTCGTCCGTAAGAGAAGGGTCCGCCAGGCGCGCAGCAAAACGGGGAACGATGTCCCGGATCGGCACTTCCCATGGTTGTCGACAAGCATGAGGGCGGTTGCAAGCCATGATCGAAAAGTTCTCTGAAGATGAGAAAATAAAAGGCTTGACCTTGAACTATATATATAGACCCGTGCACAAAAGATTCTGGGTACAATGGAATTATTTCCAAGATCCGGGAAATCAAAATCTTGGAAATACAAGTTTGACTTGGAAAAGGGGAGATGAAAAGATATCTCAGGTGAAGCAACGCTTCAAGTCCCAGGCGCAACTTGCCACGTGTCTGGCGCAACGCGCCGAGCGCAGCGCCCAGAAAGCGCGCCCAATCAGAGCAAAGCTCTGATTGAAGGAAGCAACGCTTCAACTACACTGCGCTGCGCGACACGTGTCAGCGCAGTTGCGCTGCGCTCTGCGCTGCGCGACACGTGTCAGCGCAGATGCGCTAGCGCACTTGCGCTACGCTCTGCGCTGCACGACACGTGTCATGCGCTGGGGCATCTGCGCCAAACTAAATTAAGATTTTATGAAATCTTTTCTGTTCTTTCCAGAACTAGAAGATTTTCTTCTGTCTTTGGATCAAAGATCCGGCGGTGGGAAAATTCCCAAAATCATTCAGGAAAGATCCTGTTAACAAATTCAACAAATTTGTGGTCACTATAAATAGGACCCTAAGCCTCAATTCAAAGGCATCAAGCATTTTCTCGAAAGATCAAGAACTCTAAGCAGAGAAAATTCTGAGAAAATCTCAAGAAAGAGGTAAAGGACCTTCATGGATTAGAAGAAATTCCTTCTAATAGATCATTGGTCTTAAAAAAAAAAAAAAAGATCAATGATCTTTACATAATAAACAGTGCTTTGCACTTCTTGTGAACCTTCGGTTCTTTAAAAAACAAAACAATAAAAATAAAATAAAAGAATAGTGCTTTGCACTTTTATGAACCTCTGGTTCTTTGAATAAAGAAGAAATTTATTTTCTTTGATCTAATTTAGATCGAGAACTTAAACAGTGCTTTGCACTTTCTTTCTTGAATCTAAAAGATTCTTAGTGCTTTGCACTTCCAAGTTGCGCCGCTGCGCTCTTAAGAGAGCGCCACGTGTCGGCCATAAAACCACTTGCGCTAAGCGTCCTTAAGATAGAGCTTTGCTCTCTGAAATTGGCGCAAATCGCTGAGAGCGCGCCACGTGTCAGCAGCGCAACAGCGCAGCGCATTGCGCTAGTGCGCTTGCGCTCATCAGAGCACGACACATGTCATCACCATATGAACTTGCGCTCATTACTTAGCGCAAAGCGCAGATGCGTTAAAGAGGGGCATGCCCAATTAAGAGAAGGCCTAACAGGCTTAATGAAGCGCAAATGCATTGTTTTAAAGGGGCAGAGCCCAAACCTGAACAGATGCTTTGTATCATTTATAAATGGGCAGAGCCCAAACAAAATATTCAGAATGCTATGCATTTTAAAAAAAGGCAAAGCCCAAGACAAAGTAGATGCTTTGCAAATAGGCAGAGCCCAAGATAAACTGAGCCTAAATAAAAAATGCAATGTGAATAAAGTGCTGAACTGGACTTAGCCCAATCTTGGCCATAAGTCCTTAAATTAAATTGACTGAGCAAAGTTGCTCTTCTAAATCAATTTACACCCGGTTCGAGGGTACATCTCCGAACTCCCTTGACATCCGTCGTTGTAATTCCTCAACGACGTCAAAGAGGTGACGGGTCCCAACGACCATACACTAAAATATCGGACCGGAACGTCCCTAAACTAATATCGGACCGGAACGTCCCTAAACTAATATCGGACCGGAACGTCCCTAAACTAATATCGGACCGGAACGTCCCTAAACTAATATCGGACCGGAACGTCCCTAAACTAATATCGGACCGGAACGTCCTAAACTAATATCGGACCGAAACGTCCCTAAACTAATATCGGACCGGAACGTCCCTAAACTAATAATGGACCACTACGTCTTTAAACTGGCGACGGACCACCACGTCCCTAAACTGGCGATGGACCACTACGTCCCTAAACTGGAATATGGACCACTACGTCCTTAAACTGGCGACGGACCGAAACGTCCCTAAACTAATAATGGACCACCACGTCCCTGAAACTGGCAATGGACCACCACGTCCATAAACTAGCACAATAGAGCCCAAATGCTCTCTTGTCGGATCTAAACGGTCCCGTCTAAGTTGATCTTAGCCCCAGCTACGGCTAATGTGTCCTTAGATCTTTAAATAAACAATAAAACCCCAAATCAACTTTGGTTCAAGGGTACATCTCTGAACTCCTCTGACGCCTGTCGTTGTAATCCCTCAACGACGTCAGAGAGGTGACGAGTCCCGACGGCCAGATAATTAAATCAATCACTACGCTAAGTTGATCTTAGTTTAAAACAGGACTAATGTATCCTTAACGAAGGTTTAAGTTGATCTTAGCCGCAATGCGACTAATGCATCCTTAAACTAAAAAAAAATACCAAACCCAAATCTAAGCAAATACGGATCTGGACTAATCCACGTCCTACGGGCGACGACATCACTAAGTCTCCGTATACAATCCACGGGCAACCACAAACAAAATAAACATACACGACACGAAGTGAAATTCTGGAGAAGGAGAAAGTTGTTATCGCAACGCGATAGCGTAATTAACTGCAGGGGCTTGCGCCTGCAGGGAAGAGCGTCCCCACAATCAAAAACCCCTCACCCTGAGGGGGAATCTGACAAAGTCTGCTACATCGGCCGCATCCGTCTAAACCTCCGATACTCGGTGCCATAAGTCAACTTGGTATCTTTGGAGAGATAGACGGATAAAACCAAATAGCATCTGCCCCGAACCCCAGGCACGGACACGACGTCCAGGCCGCCGTTCGGAGGGGAACACCATCCTCGAATAAATTCCTTCGAGTTCGTATATAATCACACGATGGTTTTATCTAATGGAAGTGGACGTTCATAGTAATACGGGGTGTCCTGGAGAAAAGGGTAAAAGTAGGAGTAGCAATGAGGTTTGCAACTCTGACAATCCGAAAGCCAGTGTTTTAAGAAGGTTCGGTTAATCTTGGTCACCGAGTCATAGTCAAGGGTCGGGTTATGGTCGCTGCCAAAGAGAGAGAAAAGAAACACTCAGCGTGCACTCTAACCTAGATCAGAATGGTTACCAATTTATCTAATCAGGAAACCTCCCACTGTAACGTCAAATTCTTCTCCAAACCTGAAAGAAGAATTAGTCGGGATCACCCGAGGAGTAAACCAACTTATCAGTGGGAATCGGGATCCAACTATCATCGCATGATAACGTAACGGAATCCACTCACGTTATCACACTCCAGAAAGTATGCGGATGCCTTGCAAGTTTCAGTTTCTTTTAGAAACTCCCGATGTGTGTTTTTACCCCTAAGACCCAAGTGACCTTGACGAATAATCAACAAATCAAAAGGTCCTAGTCAAGTTCAACCCGTCATTATCTTGATTGCGTTAAACCCACCCGCACGACCCTTGACGAATAATCAACAAAGTCGTACGGCTGTCCTAACCAATCCACATATCCATGCAACAGAAAAGCATAACAAAGCTACCGCACACTACGCCTCGGCGAATAGCAACGACAAACATAGCGCGAATACTAAGCAATACTAATCTGAAATGACGGAGGGCTACGGCTGGTTTTTGGCGAAAAACCTTTAACGTAATGAACTTGATATCGTTGAAGGAACTGGATAACTTTTTATAAAAATATAGTGGCGAAAACCTTTGCTAAAGAGGTCACTCCCGGTGAAGGGATCTCGGCTCTTTCCCCGTAGAATGAGGTGCAGGATATTCCAACTGAATACCACGATGCAAAGCAAAAAGTAATCGGCTATAGTGAAGTTATTACCCTGACGCAAACTTCTGTCCAAGGGATCACTCCCGGTGAAGGGATCTCGGCCCTTGCCTCGTCGACTAAGGTGCTGGATATTCATAATCGAATACCACTGTGCAAAACAAAAGTGAACGTCCTTGCAATAGCAGCTTTTTGAAAAATTGTTCCAACAACATCAGAATAGGTTTGTTTAGCTTGCATTGATCCGAATCAACGTAGTCCCATCAATTGATCACACCAATAAAGTACGAAAATAATGATGTACGTATATGCCATCCGCATTCGCCACTGGGTCCCGTCATTACCCGTTAGGTTAGTTAACTAACGACAGAGCGGGGACTGGACTTGCGCGGATGCAAAACATATACAACATCTACTAGTATATATATCAATATATAATATTCGCTCAAGGCGTGATAAAATTCAACATCACAGAAATATAATAAGCATCATAGAACAATACAGATATATGGGATCCCCGGGTTTCATAGAGCCGCTACTGAAACCCGACGTTCCCCTGGTCGTGTGGATAGCCTGTGCAATGAAATCCTAGACCCCTACGGGCGCGGCAAGTTACCCGCCAAAACCTGAAGCGAGGCAGCCCCCTTCAGCAACGTGAATGGACCACCCAACACTTTACGGAATCCGGTAACTTGGGCACCCCTCCTGGGTCAACCTGTACCCCCTACGAGTGCGGCGAATAGCCCGCCAATTCTAGAGTGAAGCCCCCTCCGTCTCAATGCCATGAGATGCGGGCTCATTGCCCTCTAGAACCCGGCTACCCGTGCACCCCTCCGCGGGGTAATCCTAGTAAAGAAAGTAAAATATACATACAACGGGTACATCGACCACACCTCGGTCGTGCCCCAAAAGAATAATATACAGACAGGCAGTGACGGGAGTCCACATGTCGGACGCTCGCCCCGCAATAACAAATGTACATAATACAACCAAAACTGTACTAACATTGCATCCAGGCTATCCCCACGACAATCCGCAACATCACAGCACAACACAGAACATCAACGTGAATGTCACGTTCGCAAATCCGTCTAACCGGGCTATAGCAGTTAGACAGGATTTACCGATCAAATAACATTCACGGTCGCAGATATAATGTAAATACTGTGAACTAACATGTTTAAAATTTTCGATCGATCAAATTTTCCCAAGTGGGCCCCAAGCACTACTGTAGCACTCAAAGAAAATCTGGGCTCAAAAAGAATATACCAAAACCCCTATTTTCAACACAGAGACCCTCAGTAAAAATTCGATGCACTGAATAGCAACTCTGGCGGCGGAACCGTGGCCCAAACATGGGTTTGGCCGCGGTTCCGCGGTGAAATAATAGGTTCATGCGACCAAATTTTACCAGAGTGCTTATACTTCCCTGCACATGTCTCTGCAACAACCTGAAAATTTTTTCGAGCTAAAAACAATTTCGACAGAAACTGATACTTTGAAAACGCGGGTTTTGGAATTTTGTTCGATCGAAAATGCAAACACATTAGACCAAGCTAGACTAGGTTAATGGCGTGGCTCTGATACAATGTTGGTGCACGGCGGCGCCCCGGCCGTCTGTCCGAGGCCAAAATGCGGAATCAAAAACTTTTCTGAACTTTCAACCGTCGCCATCGCGGACCATAAACCCGGATCGGGCCATTAATCTAATCCTAGCTAACTAAAGAACGGGTAGAGAGATATACCGAGCGATCCGTGTCCTCCGGCCTTCTCGTCGTCGTCCCGATCTCCCCGCGGAATCTCCGGTCTTCATCTCCTCGTCGGAAGGGCACCACATCGCCGGGTTCTTTTACGGGCTCCCACCTCTGGACCGAGGCAACTCGGGCACGAAGTTGGCGAGCCGACGTGCCCAAGGATTGTTGTAGATGAAGTGTAGACGGCTATATGTCTCATGGGGTTTATATGATGTTGCCTTTTTAGTGGTGGAGGTCAAGGAGAAACTTTGAGATGGAGCTCTCTCATTTTGTGCAAGCAAAAAGGATACAAAAAAAACTCATCCAAAATTTGGACAGCCCCTTACTAAATGTGGCCGGCCTCTCCATCAAGGAAAAATGAGAGAGTGGAGTGAATACAAGGGGGGATGGAGGCTATCATGCAAGAGAGAGAAAAAGTGATGATGTGAAGAAAAATGATCACAAGCAAAACCAACACTCCAACAACCTAATCATTACTCCAAAAAGGTCAAGCCATCATGAACCAAGAAGTCAAGTGATGGTGGAATCATCATGACACAACAATATGCAAAGACCACCCTCCACAATGCTTATTTGCACATTTGCAAATAAGCCCTCCTCCACCATTTTTCGGCCAAAGAAAGATACAAAGGAAAATGGTTGAAACCGGAGAGAAAACTGGCAACTTCGGAAAACTGATCCCGTAATAAATTACAGGAAAACCCCGGAACTGTATATACAAACCCGCATTTGTATTCCGACCGAATACAAATGCAATGAGACAAAATCTACACTGTACAATACTAGGATTCGGCTTAAACCAAAGCTCGCTAGTATTATCCGTCCGATCATGATCTGTGCAATACCGCACGTATATGATCGAACCCTGCCATATCTCCATACGGCCTCTACAACGTTTCGCCCGAAACTTGAGAAACGGTCTGTGGGGGACTCTAAAGACTCGCCAATCCCTTGGCTGTGGATTTAACCACTAGCACGTCAGAGGTATTAGCCATACGTAACGGGCTACCAGGTATTGACCAAAAGGGACGTCGATGAGCGAACTCATCCTGACACCCTACCGAGCCTGTCAGTGACAATATCCGTACAGTCCGGTCCGTTCGTCTATGAGCATCGCATGGCGGGCCTAGGGTGTTCGTAAAAGTCAGACCCCCAAAAGCGGTACAAGTCGTGTCGGAGTGTAGCCCAGAACACCCTGAGATACTAATGGAATACCTACCAGTAAATCTCCTGCCTTGGCCGAGGGCTTCGTGTAATGGCTCTCCTAGACACAGCGCGACCTCACCTCCAATACCGGGAGAGACGAACCCCTGCAGATCCGCTCACTGCCTCCATGTGGCTCGGGACTGTACCCAACTAAAACCTATTTGCACGACTCCTTTGAGCCGTGGTAGGGTAGTAATCAAAGTACAGTGGGAACTCACACGAGACAAATGACGATCCTAGGTCGATGAACTAACCTGTACACATGTCACCAGGGAACTGCTATCTGACGTCAGGTATAAGACCAACTAGCATGTTCCCGGCGAGTCCTGTCCGGTGTACTCATAACCTAATGAGCACCTGTATACATCTTAGGTGAACCAACTGACACCAGTGGCTTGTGAGACCAGCCACCGCTCCTCCTCGGGGTCTCGACTGTATACACTAGTTTACTCTAGAGTATCGATGCCCTGTCTCGAAACTCCCACGACTAGGGACCTTTTAAGGATGTGCTTATAGACCCCAGCTCCCACGTATATGATCGCCATCATACTGCTGGCAGTCAAGCAAGAATCCTAGGGGCTCTATCAATGTGCAATAGTGACCTGTAAGGTTACCTAAAGCAGTACACGATGATAAAGATAAACCAGATAGCATACTATCATCTTGAGTAAGACTGTCCTACCGGTATAGGTCCTCCCTCAATCATTCCAATCACGTGCCTGTGATCCAATAATTGACTCTGAGGGCACTATCACGTACCGGTATAGGTCCTATGTCCTAGCATCCACTACAATATACATCCTATGTACAGTAATGGCCTCTAGGGCATACATATAACTAACAATCTCCCACTTGCACTAGGGCCATCTGTAGCAGTGGTTGCAGTATCTTATACTCAACCATCCCATAAAAGTCTCTCTCTGGGAAAAGGCCTTTGTGAGTGGATCCGCCGTGTTGTCCTCTGAGTCTACTCTCCTGATCTCGATCACCCTGGAGATCAACTATCTCCATGATCAGGTGATGCTGCCTCAGAATACGTCTGGGTCACTGATGGGACCGGGGTTCCTGGGCCAAAGCCACACTTCCATTGTCACACAATGGTAGGAACCTAGTTCATCTCATGAACCAATATACACCCAGACTGCCTCTTTGGTAGCATCTTAAGTAGTGATGTATCCAGCCTTTATCGTCTAGTATTCCACGGTATCTAGCTTGGAATTCTTCCAACATACTGTCCCTTTACTGAAGGTAAAGACAATGCCTGTGACTGACTTTCAGTCGTCCTTATCACCCTGGAACCTTTCCAGTGATTCTCCCCAAGATCAATTGATACCATCTCACTACAACTAGTGAGTATCCTAATATCCAATTAGATCTATCTCATAGATCCAAAACCCAGGATTTAGTAGGTATCACTTTGATCCTATAGGGAGAATCATTGTGATAAGAGGAGATTGACCGAGCGTAGTATAGGAAACTACTTCCCTATCAAGAGTATGTCATCCATGTACTCTACGAGGATCACCACCATACTCCCTACTACCTTTTTGTATATACAAGGTTCATCTACCATTTTGATGATGTCAAACTCTTTGACTAACACATCAAAACAGACGTTCCAACTTCGCGATGCCTGCTTTATCATATAAAACATCTTGCACACGTTTCCGCTGCTCCCACTGTCTACGAAGCCCTCTGGCAGTGTACTTATAGACGCTCTCTTCTAAAACATCATTTAGAAAAGCAGTCATGACACCCAACCACCAGATATCGTAGTCGTGGAATGTAGCCGTGGCAACTAGGATCTGGATAGACTTAAGCATAGCCACTGGAAAAAGGTTTCATCATTATCCACGCCTGGTCGATGAAAACCATTAACAAGTCTAGCTTTGAAAGTCTCAACTTTTCCATGTACACCAAGTAATCTTCTCAAGATATACTTGCTCCTGATGGGGATTTAACCCTTCAGATATAGCAGCCAAAGTCCATACTTTGTTGGTGTACATGGATTCCATCTTAGATCTCTAAGCATCCAGCCATTCTTACAGAGTCCCTACTCTCGATGGCCTGCTCGAAACTAGTTGGGTCATCATCTCATGATGCATTCCTTGCTCCCACTGTCATCGAGAAACCGAAGTATCTCTCAGGCGAATGAGGAACCCTACCAGATCGGCGGAGAGGCTGAGGTTCGTCGGGGACTATCGAATCCTTTGGTTCTGTTAAATCATCAGCTGCAGTTTGTATAGCTGGAACCTTTCCAGTTCTACAGAATTGACCTTGCCTCGATCTTGTCCGGATTTTGCTTTTAACATAGGCCGGACAATCCCAAATCTTAACTTACTTAAGAGATGGGTTCTACCCATACCATATCTCATATGGAGTGGTAGGCACTGATTTGATTCGAATCCAATTCAATAGGTATGCAGCTTCTCAAGTGCATAACCCCCAAAAGGAAATAGGTAACTCAGTAATACTCATCATAGAGCACACCATATCCAATATGGTGTGATTGCTCCGCCCCGATACACCGTTGTGCGGTGGTGTATACGGAGGAGTAACACTGAGAGAGAATCTCATTCTCCTTTAGAATAGTCCAAGAATTCCATGCACAAGTATTCTCCTCCCTGAACTTATCATATGACATAATACTTTTACCCGTATTTTGGTTCTCTACTTCTAACTTATATTCTGTGAATATCTCAAAAGGTTCGGACTTATGTTTCAACAGGAACATATGACTGAATCTTGAGAGATCATCAGAGAATATAATGAAGTATAAAGAACCGATCTTGGAATGTGTAGACAGGGGACCTTCATACATCAACATGTATTATCCCAAGGGTTCATTAACTCTTTCTCTGTTTCCAGTAAACGGAGCTATGGTCATCTTATCTTTGTGACATGACTGGCAAGTTTCACAAGATGTAAATTCAAACTGATTTAAATATGCATCTTAATGTAACTTTAGCTAGTCGGGTCGCATTGATATGACCTAGTCTACAATGCCTCAAGAAGGATTCGTTCATTTCTGAACTCTTCCTCTCGTGTGTGCTATGTATACTAAGAACTGTAGTTTGATTTAGAACGTCAATGCTTTTAGATAACGTACCTGAACCGATCAACTTTTGAAATAGGAAATGTTCAAAACATTATCCAACAATACAAAATTATATCCTTTCTTTACTAATAAAGAGACTGATATGATTTTGTATATCAGGTTCGGTATCTAATAGCATTTGTTCAGAATCAATGTATTGGTAATACAGGGTGACAGTGACCAACAGAGTTGGCTGCAACACTTGCACCGTTTTCTGTCTCAGGAAACTTATCACCCGTTCTCAGTTCTCTACCTTTCTGTAGCCCATGTAACGGATTACATTTGCGGGATCCTGATCCGGTATCTAATACTTAGGACGTAGAAGACACTGAGAAACAGTTCTTTATAATGAACACACCTGAAGGAGATGCATCACATGCACTTTCTTCGTTTGGGCGGCATGGGAATTCTGGTATTCCCCTATTTCCTGCTCGGTCTTATAACAATTATAAGTTGGAGCGGGACCAACGTTCCCCAGTTCAGTATAACAAGCGGGTTCGGTCAATATATCCGTTTTATTATCTTGATTAAGGCGTGATATGGTCGCTACCGAGAGAGAGAGAGAGAAGAAAACACTCTGCGTATGTTCTTGCAAGATCAGATTGGTTATTATTTTAACTAATCAGGATGGCTCCCACTGTTTTTATGAAATCTTCCTTCAAACCCTAAATGGAAAGACTAGTCGGGATTAATTATACGCTACAAGTTCGCCAATCTTTCAGCCAGGCCAGTGTCGGTACTTTGAGGGAGGTTCCCCGTGCTTTTGCACGGACCTAATTAAAGTAAACCTCATTTTCCCAGAGGCGTAACCCCGTTGACACCTTTCTAGACACCTAGTTGATCGGCTAATTGTTGTAAGTGCACGGCGGCGCCTCGGCCTCCATCCCGAGGCCAAATGCGGAAGCGATGGTTAACTTTAATTTTTCAAAACGGCACCACCGCGCACTAAAACCCGGATTGGGCCATTAACTAGTCCTAGCTAACTACAAGATGGGAAGAGAGATATACCGAGTGATCCGAGTCCTCCGGTCTTCTCGTCGTCGTCCCGATCTCCCGCGGAATGTCCGGTCTCCATCTCCTCGCCGGAAGGGCACCACGTCGCCTGCATCTTTTACGGGCTCCCACCTTTATACCGAGGCAACTCGGGCATGAAGCTGGCGAGTCGACGTGCCCAAGATTTGCTGTAGAATGTGTGTAGAACCATGTCTCATTTTGGGGTTCATGGAGGTTGCCATTTTGTGGAGGAGAATGAGATGTGAATTTTCTTGATGGCTTGGGAATTTCTAGCAAGCAAATGAGACTAAAAAGCCATGCCCAAAAATTGGACAGCCCCTCTTCCAAGTGGCCGGCCATATCATGGGAGAGGAGAGAATGAGAGAGAGAGAGAGAGTGTATGGATGATGGAACCACCATCATAATGCATGAGAGAAAAGAATGGTGATAATCAACAATGATCACAAAACCAACCTCACACTCCATCTATCATCATAACAACCAAAAGTCATGCAATGATGCACCATCATGAAGTGAGCAAGTTAAAAGATGGTGAAACCATCATGACACAAGAAAATGCAAAGAACATCCTCCACAAATGCTTATTTGCACAAATGCAAATAAGCCCACCTCCACCAATCTTCGGCCATTGAAAGATACAAATGAAAATGGCCGAAACGGAAAGCAAACTGCAACTCTAGAAAACTGGTCCCGTAATAAATTACAGGAAAACCCCGATGCTGTGTATACACACCCGCATCTGTATTCCGACCGAAATACAACTGCAATGAGACAAAATCTACACTGTACTATACTAGGATCTGGCATAAACCAAAGCCTGTTAGTATTATCCGTCCGATCATGATCCGTACAATACCGCACGTATCTAATCGAACTCTGCCATATATCCATATGGCCTCTAGTACTAACCGTCCGATCCTAATCCGTGCAATACCGCACGTATCTGATCGAACCCTACCATGTCTCCATACGGCCTCTACAGCATTTCGCCCGAAACTTGAGTAACTGTATGTGTGGTGGACTCTAAAGACTCGTCAATACTATGGCTATGGATTTAACCACTAGCACGTCAGAGGTATTAGCTATACGTGACGGGCCACTAGCTATTGACCAAAAGGGACGTCGATGAGCGAACTCATCCTGACACCCTACTGAGCCTGTCAGTGACAATATCCGTACAGTTCGGTCCGTTCGTCTATAAGTATCGCATGGCGGGCCTAAAGGGTTGGTAAAAGTCAGACCCCCAAAAGCGGTACAAGTCGTGTCGGAGTGTAGCCCAGAACACCCTGAGATACTACTGGAATACCTACCAGTAAATCTCCTGCCTCGGCCGAGGGCTTCTTGTAATGGCTCTCCTAGACACAGCGCGACCTCACCCTCAATACCGGGAGAGACGGACCCCTGAAGATCCGCTCACTGCCTCCATGTGGCTCGGGACTGTACCCAACTAAAACCTGTTTGCACATCTCCTTTGAGCGTGGTAGGGTAGTAATCAAAGTACAGTGGGAACTCACACGAGACAAATGACGATCCCCAGGTCGATGAACTAACCTGTACACATGTCACCAGGGAGCTGCTATCTGACGTCAGGTATAAGACCAACTAGCATGTTCCTGGCGAGTCCTGTCCAGTGTACTCATAACCCAATGAGCACCTGTATACATCTTAGGTGAACCAACTGACACCAGTGGCTTATGAGACCGGCCACCGCCCCTCGTCGGGGTCTCGACTGTATACACTAGTCTACTCTGGAGTATCGATGCCCTGTCTCGAAACTCCTACGACTAGGGACCTTTTAAGGATGTGCTTATAGACTGCCAGCTCCCACGTATATGATCGCCCTCATACTGCTGGCGGTCAAGCAAGAATCCTAGGGGCTCTATCAACATGTAATAGCGACCTGTCAGGTCACCTAAAGCAGTACACGATGATAAAGATAAACCAGATAGCATACTATCATCTTGAGTAAGACTGTCCTACCGGGATAGGTCCTCCCTCAATCATTGCAATCACATACCTGTGATCCAATAATTGACTCTGAGGGCACTATCTCCAATAATCTCCCACTTGCACTCAAGGCTAATTATTGTGATGTCGCATACTCACAGCCCGTGTGATACCGAACACCCAACTCCTCTACTAGTCAGTCTCAAGAAGCTCGTTTGCGAAACTATTGCATTCGAGGAATAGCCTCAGTGAGTGGATCCGCTTTGATGTTTCTTTCTATGTCTCTCTATATCTCAAGTTCGCGGAGAAAGCCATCTCCCGAAATGAGCAATACCTGTCTTAGAATATGTCTGGATGTCTGATGGGACCTAGCTCATAAATGAACTCCAAATCCAAACTTCGTAGACTATATTGTCAACTGAACTTAATCAGTATCCTGCGCCATGCCTCCCTCAGTATTGCCTTGGATCACCTGTCCAAAATACTGCCCCTCGTCGGAAGGAAAAACTATAACTCTGACAACCTCCCTGTCGTCCATGTCACCTTGGAAGCCTGGAATGATAACTGTCTCCCGAATGAGGCTGTCGTTATCATATCCCTAGAACATCCACTTATGTTCTAAAACTGCTTCCGACTGTTTCTCCAGGATTGGATCAATGTCAACTTATTGCATCTAGTGCAAGAACAACATCTGGTGTAATACTTGACATCTCATGATTGACTCAATTGCCTGAGCAAGTGATCTTCCAATCATGCACATCCTCTCCCCTTTAGTCTGTAAGACAACTTTAGAGAAGGTGACTCCATCACCTGCAGGTACACTACCGTGCCAGGAGTCGTCCATTCTAAATACTCTTAGAATGTTGTCTAAGTACCCAGATTGGGAAACCACCCAAATCTAGATCTAAAACCATAGATCTAGTAACTAGTATGTCTGATATAATGTCCAAGTCCCATGTGGAGAAACCACTGTGTGACGACCACAGTATAACCGATCGTAGTATAGGAGTTTCTTTTCCTATTCTGTGTATGTCATCCAAATACCATGACAACACACCTTACTACCTTCTTAACAGATCCATCCCCTATTCTGATGAAGTCAAATCTATGACTGTCACATCAGAAATTGATGATCTATCTCCGCTATATCTGCTTTAGTCTATAAATAGACATAAGCCACCTGTCCACCAATGCTTCCGCTGCTCCTACTGACTACGACAACCCTCTGGCAGAGTCATATAAACGTACACTTCTAAAGAAAGTTTAGAACGATGCTATACTCATCCTCCTGCCGCGTCTCACAGTCTGGAACAACAGCAATGGCAAGTGTGGGTAAACAAGAACCTCCCTGTCACCGTCTTTGAGGCTAGCGGAGTACCTCTCGGGTGCTTGAGGTTACCCACCTTATCTGCGGAGTGGCCAATGGAATGTCAAACCAGATTGAATCTTTAGGTTCCTATCAAATCTTCAGTAATCGTTTGTGGTTCTTGAATCACTTCCAGTTCTACCATACTCTCACTTCTGTTTTCTGAAAAAAAAATTCCATTTTTATTAAAACAGTGGCGAGTCTAGAACAATATCACTATTGATCTTCCAGATGGTAGAAAGTCAACCCTCGTCATAGCCTGGGTTAACCCACAAACAGCCATTACAGAAACGTGCCTTGAGTTGTCCAGTGTCTGGTTTTAATCATAAGCCGGACAACTCCCCGTACCTTAACATCGTTAAGATATGAACTGTTCTATATCCAATATAGAACCAGAGGCACTGATTTAATTGAACCAGATTCAAATAATGTAACTGTCTCCAGTGCATGTCAACTAAATGGAAAAAGGCCGATCAGCGTTACTCAACTTAGGAATGCTTCCAATTATGAGTAACCTGAAAGAGAATCAAGTTCTCTTAACCATTACTATCAACTGAATACCATACACAAGTATCTACATCTTCGATCACCTTGAAGAATCCTGATACTTGCAATATTTGGTTCTCTACTTTATTCAAATACCTATAACTTCTCAAAATTCGGACCCTGCATTTCCACGAAACGCCTGTCTAAAAATTAGAGAAGTCATGAGTAAACCGAATATAGTACGAGGACCAACCCCTCTATCCTGATGGACCCTGGACAACATACAATACTCTGTATAAGTCCTTTGAGTCTGATAACTCATTCACTGTGTGTCGTAGGTTGAAAACTGTACTCATGGTTAAGAAGAATTACACCGCTGTTTAATGCTCCTTACCTAACCATCCACCGATATAGGTAAATGTCATAGACATAATTTCAAAAAGGTATATCTCACTCTATGAAAATAGACGTACAGATATATCAATTTGAAATTGGTGCATAACAGCGGATATTCAAAACCAAATATTTGCCGTCCGGCAACCAACCCAGGTGACTTCCTCAAATATCACCGATTACAACGAATCCCGATATAATGAGGATGATCACCTAATTCCCAATAACTTACTCCCACTCATCATCTGTAAAACCATACAGATGTGAGAATCAAACTTGGTAAATACATACCCTGGAGCAAGTATCTAATCGGGAAATCAGTTTTCCTTTAACAGTACACAGTGAAACTGAAACATTGAAATGTTTCGATGGGGTATCCCGGTATTCCTAGTAATGCCTCTTCCATTATCCAGATTCACAACTGTAACCGTGTAATTCTTTACCATCTTTCCAAATCCCTTTCAATGTCATTAGTCATTACCTTCTGTACACCCCTTAGGCCAAATGGTTTTCTTCCTTCCCTACCGTTCGGCACCAGCCTATGGTTTGGAAGAAGACTATCCAATAAGCATAATGGGTGTACTGTCCTAATCCTAGGAGCACTCGCAATGCGAGAGAAGGTGAAGATAAAAGACAACCGAATAAACCTTATTCTTATTTCTCCTGAACCATAATCCATCCCCGAACTGGAACAAGTTCCTTTCGAGTTCGTATATAACCATACGATGGAGTATCCAATAAACTGTGGATCTTCGTAGTGATACGGAGTGTCCTGGAGAAATACAAAAGTGAAGTTGGAGTGGTAATGAAATACCTGGTTTGGTCGTGAATATCAGTTGCAATTTACTTTGCCCTCTTACTAATCCCTTGCTTTGTCTTAACTTAATACCTTCTGTACACCATCGTTAGGCTAATTGGTTTTCTTCATTCCCTACCGGTCGGCACCTGCCTATGGTTTGGAAGAAGACTATCCAATTTGCGTAATAGGTGTACTATCTCCTAAACCAAGGAGCACTCGCAACCTGAGAGAAGGTAAAAGGAAAAAACAACTGAATAATCCTATCCGTTTTCTCCAGAACCTGAAACCGTCCTCGAATAAATTCTTTCGAGTTCGTATCTAACCATACGATGGTTTTGTCCAATGGAAGTGGACGTTCGTAGTAATACGGGGTGTCCTGGAGAAAAAAGGGTAAAAGTAGGAGTGGCAATGAGGTCTGCAACTCTGACAATCCAAAAGTCAGTGTTTAAGAAGGTTCGGTTAATATTGGTCTCTGAGTCATAGTATTAGGGTCGGGTCAATGGTCGCTTCCAAAGAGAGAGAGAGAAAAGAAACACTCAGCGTGCACTCTAGCCTAGATCAGAATGGTTACCAATTTATCTAATCTGGAAACCTCCCACTGTTACCTCAAATTCTCCTCCAAACCTGAAAGAAGAATTAGCCGGGGTCACCCGAGGAGTAAACTAACTCATCAGTGGGAATCGGGATCCAACTATCATCGCATGATAACGTGACGGAATCCGCTCACGGTATCACACTCCAGAAGGTAAGCGTATATCTGGAAAGTTTCATTTTCTTTAGAAACTCCCGATGTGATTTCTGCCCCATGCTCTTATGACCTTGACTTTTGCCAACATATCATAAGTCACATATCAAGTTCTACCCGTCATTCTCCAGGTTAATTTGAACCCACCCGTACCTACCCTTGACTTTGGCCAAAATGGCAGTACGACTGTCCCAAATCAACGCATCTATCTATGCTGCATATGAATACCCTAATAGCTACCAATCACTGTGCCTTGACTTTGGCCAACATACACAGCTTGAATACTATTGACCACCCATATGAAACGACGGAGGGCTACGAATGGTTTCTGGCGAAAACCTTTAACGTAATGAACTTGATATCGTTGAAGGAACGGATAGCTTTTTGAAAATATAGTGACGAAAACCTTTGCTAAAGAGGTCACTCCCGGTGAAGGGATCTCGGCTCTTTCCCCATAGAATGAGGTGCAAGATATTCCAACTGAATACCACGGTGCAAAGCAAATGTAATCGGCTATAGTGAAGTTATTGCCCTGACGCAAACTTTTGTCCAAGGGGTCATTCCCGGTGAAGGGATCTCGGCCCTTGCCTCGTCGACTGAGGAGCAGGATATTCTAACTGAATACCACGATGCAAAACAAAAGTGAACGTCCTTGCAATTACAGCTTTTTGAAAAGTGTTCCAACAACATCAGATTAGGTTTGTTTTTAACTCGCATTGATCCGAATCAACGCAGTCCCATCAATTGATCACACCAAAAAGAACGAAAATATACTGATGTACGTATATGCCATCCGCATTCGCCACTGGGTCCCGTCATTACCCGTTAGGTTAGCTAACTAACGACAGAGCGGGGACTGGACTAGCGCGGATGCAAAACATATACAACATCTACTAATATATATACCAATATATTATATTTCGCTCAAGGCGTGATAAAATGCAACATCACAGAAATGTACAACATCACAGAACAATACAGATATCTGGGATCCCCGGGTTTCACAGAGCCATTACTGAAACCCGACGTTCCCCTCGTCGTGTGGATAGCCTGTGAATGAAATCCTAGACCCCTACGGGCGCGGCAAGTTACCCGCCAAAACCTGAAGCGAGGCAGCCCCCTTCAGCAACGTGAATGGACCACCCAGCACTTCACGAAATCCGGTAACTTAGGCACCCTTCCTGGGTCGACCTGTACCCCCTACGAGTGCGGAGAATAGCCCGCCAATCCTAGAGTGAAGCCCCCTCCGTCTCAATGCCATGAGATGCGGGCTTGTTGCCCTCTAGAACCCGGCTATCCGTGCACCCCACCTTAGGGTAATCCTAGTACAGAAAGTAAAATATACATACAACGGGTACATCGACCGCAACCTGGTCGTGCCCCAAAATAATAATACAATCAGGCAGTGACGGCAGTCCACATGTCGGACGCTCGCCCCGCAATATCAAATGTACATAATACAACAAAAACTGTACTAGCATTGCATCCAGGCTATCCGCCACGACCAATCCGCAAGATCACAGCATAACACAGAACATCAACGTGAAAGTCACGTTCGCAAATCCGTCTAACCGGGCTATAGCAGTTAGACAGGATTTACTGATCAAGCGACATTCACGGTCGCAGATATAATGTAAATACTGTGAACTAATGTGTTTAAGATATCCGATCGATCAAATTTTACCAAGTGGGCCCCAAGCATTACTGTAGCACATAAAGAAATCTGGGCCCAAAAATAACATTCCTAAAACCCTATTTTCATGTCAGGAGGCCTCTGTAAAATTTTGGGGCCATGAACAGTGAAAAGTGCGGCGGAACCGCGGCCCAAGCATGGGTTTGGCCGCGGTTCCGCGGTGGTTTAGACTGTTCACGAGACCAAATTTTTCCAGAAATCTTAAAATTCCCTGCACATCATTCTGCAACAACCTGAAAAAGTTTTAGACTCCAAAAAATTTCGACAGAAAATGTGCAACTTGAAAAATGCGGTTTTGGAATTTTGTTCGATCGGAAATGTAAAACACATTAGACAAAGCTAGACTATGATAATGGCGAGGCTCTGATACCACTGTAAGTGCACGGCGGCGCCCCTGCCTCCATCCCGAGGCCAAATGCGGAAGCGATGGTAAACTTTAATTTTTCAAACCAGCACCACCGCGCACTAAAATCCGGATCGGGCCATTAACTAGTCCTAGCTAACTACAAGATGGGAAGAGAGATATACCGAGTGATCCGAGTCTTCCGGTCTTCTCGTCGTCGTCCCGATCTCCCGCGGAATGTCCGGTCTCCATCTCCTCGCCGGAAGGGCACCACGTCGCCTGCATCTTTTACGGGCTCCCACCTCTATACCGAGGCAACTCGGGCACGAAGCTGGCGAGTCGACGTGCCCAAGATTTGTTGTAGAATGTGTGTAGAACCATGTCTCATTTTGGGGTTCATGGAGGTTGCCATTTTGTGGAGGAGAATGAGATGTGAATTTTCTTGATGGCTTGGGAATTTCTAGCTAGCAAATGAGACTAAAAAGCCATGCCCAAAAATTGGACAGCCCCTCTTCCAAGTGGCCGGCCATATCATGGGAGAGGAGAGAATGAGAGAGAGAGAGAGAGTGTATGGATGATGGAACCACCATCATAATGCAAGAGTGAAAAGAATGGTGATAATCAACAATGATCACAAAACCAACCTCACACTCCATCTATCATCATAACAACCAAAAGTCATGCAATGATGCACCATCATGAAGTGAGCAAGTTAAAAGATGGTGCAACCATCATGATACAAGAAAATGCAAAGAACATCCTCCACAAATGCTTATTTGCACAAATGGAAATAAGCCCTCCTCCACCAATCTTCGGCCATTGAAAGATACAAATGAAAATGGCCGAAACGGAAAGAAAACTGGCAACTCCAGAAAACTGGTCCCGTAATAAATTACAGGAAAACCCCGATACTGTGTATACACACCCGCATCTGTATTCCGACCGAAATACAAATGCAATGAAACAAAATCTACACTGTACTATACTAGGATCTGGCTTAAACCAAAGCCGGCTAGTATTATCCGTCCAATCCTGATCCGTGCAATACCGCACGTATCTGATTGAACCCTGCCATATATCCATATGGCTTCTAGTACTAACCGTCCGATCCTGATCCGTGCAATACCGCACGTATCTGATCGAACCCTGCCATGTCTCCATACGGCCTCTACAGCATTTCGCCCGAAACTTGAGTAACTGTATGTTCGGTGGACTCTAAAGACTCGTCAATACTATGGCTGTGGATTTAACCACTAGCACGTCAGAGGTATTAGCCATACGTGACGGGCCACCAGCTATTGACCAAAAGGGATGTCGATGAGCGAACTCATCCTGACACCCTATCGAGCCTGTCAGTGACAATATCTGTACAGTCCGGTCCGTTCGTCTATGAGTATCGCATGGTGGGCCTAGGGGGTTGGTAAAAGTCAGACCCTCAAAAGCGGTACAAGTCGTGTCGGAGTGTAGCCCAGAACACCCTGAGATACTACTGGAATACCTACCAGTAAATCTCCTGCCTCGGCCGAGGGCTTCGTGTAATGGCTCTCCTAGACACAGCGCGACCTCACCCCCAATACCGGGAGAGACGAACCCCTGAAGATCCGCTCACTGCCTCCATGTGGCTCGGGACTGTACCCAACTAAAACCTGTTTGCACGTCTCCTTTGAGCGTGGTAGGGTAGTAATCAAAGTACAGTGGGAACTCACACGAGACAAATGACGATCCCCAGGTTGATGAACTAACCTGTATACATGTCACCAGGGAGCTGCTATCTGACGTCAGGTATAAGACCAACTAGCATGTTCCCGGCGAGTCATGTCCAGTGTACTCATAACCCAATGAGCACCTGTATACATCTTAGGTGAACCAACTGACACCAGTGGCTTGTGAGACCGGACACCGCCCCTCGTCGGGGTCTCGACTGTATACACTAGTCTACTCTGGAGTATCGATGCCCTGTCTCGAAACTCCTACGACTAGGGACCTTTTAAGGATGTGCTTATAGACTACCAGCTCCCACGTATATAATCACCCTCATACTGCTGGCGGTCAAGCAAGAATCCTAGGGGCTCTATCAACATGTAATAGCGACCTGTCAGGTCACCTAAAGCAGTTGTCACGACCCGAAAGAGCACGTGACTGGCCCTTGAACCATATGAAGCCTATAGGACTCCATCTGATCCAAGTAAGCCAAAAGCCCAGAAATCTAAAACCATTTTTAAGAATAAGTAAAGAAAACTGGTTTAATGAAGTGAAGAAATACAGGTTTGAAATCAAGGTTTTTAAATAACTAAGCCGAAGGTACGTTTTGGAAACTATAAAGTCTTTTCTAAAAATTTCGGCAAAGTTTCTTTTGTAAAAATGGCCCCGAATGGGGTAAAACAAGAATAACAACACATATAAGCAATGATAAAGGCATCCCCAAGCGGGAGCTAGCTCTTCGTCAATCGACGGTCACAACCACACAAGATATAATATACAACGCCAAGTGGCGAGGATCAAATCCAAAGAAAAACTCAAAAGCAATAAGAAAACCACAATACTACTGAGCGCGACTCTAAGGTCGAAAGAATATACAAGTTTTTTGGTTGATGGACAAATTTCTAGATACAATGAAATAAATAAGTACAATGGTGGTTCTTGATGCAAAAGGATCCACCTACCAAAAGCAAATCACCCGCAAGAAGGTAGTGTGCCAGAAATGCCGCAATAAAACCTGTACGGCAGAACCTGCAAGAACTGTGGCACAACGGGGGTGAGTTGCCAACTCGTGAATAGAAACATCTACAAGCAGAAACCGAATGCAAGACATAATCCTAAGTCAACGATCAGTAATATAACCATAAGAGTACATCTGAGTGTGATAAGGTAGCAAGGTAACATCTAAATATGTATGTAGTGCCAGGTACTCAGGTAATAACATGTCATCAGTATAAGGTATGTCTGCATGAAGTAAATATGATGAATTATCAATGATATCAATACACATATATTAGCGTCCCATACCACTAATATTGGTGTAAGGGTATATATAACAGCGCCCTCATACCCTGTTATATATACAATGAAGTATGATCAGTATAAATCCATGTCTGTATATATATGTGGAACCCGTCCACCCGTCACCCACCGACAATAAGCATCATGTATGCAATGCATATACAATAAATAGGGGGTAGGGGAGATATAATATACCATCTACCATAAGGTCCCGAGCACATAGGCTCCTCTCCAATCGAGCTCATAGGCTCCGAGCGCATAGGCTCCCATCACATCGAGCTCATAGGCTCCGAGCACATAGACTCCCATCACATCGAGCTCATAGGCTCCGAGCACATAGGCTCCCATCACATTGAGCTCATAGGCTCCGAGCACATAGGCTCCCATCACATCGAGCTCATAGGCTCCGAGCACATAGGCTCCCATCACAGTGCGAAATCCATGAATTATAATACATGCTATATGAAACACAATATGAGCATGGAACTTGTAAAGGCATATACACAAGGAATATGAATCAATAGCATATAAACATGCAATGCAATGCGAGCCGTAGAATGAATAGTAAAAGAATAGTAACGCGGCTTGCCAATTGAAATAAGCATGACTCGGGTCTAGTTTAACATCTACTAAGCAAACTACAGATCTAAGAGTCAGGTCAATCAGGAGGGGTAGGTGTGGAAACCACCTAAATCTGAGTCGGTAAATATAGATATATAGTCGGTGATCCCGCCTCAACAACATATCGTAGGATATCCTCGAGTTATGAGTGCGGATCTATCATCAATATCGGCTCGTACGGTAAATCATCGTACGGCATCCCCAAAAGCTGGGTACAGGTCAACATCTCACTATCTCATCACATAACAGGTATCACTATCATCAGATCATATAATCCGGGGTACTACTCTATGTCTAGTACAAATCGATACCATCAATGAAGTATGCATGCGGGGGTAAACACATATCCCAAGCCCGCAAGAATCACAAGTCATATCCCAAATATGAATTATATCAAATCACCGATCTCGCGGCACAAAGCCCACATCATCGACTCATCTCCAAAGTCATCCCATATCATCAAACACAGTGCAAGTATAAGTAACATGCAAGGGGGTGCGTGTAGGTGTAGCTCTAATCTAGGGTTCGCGACTATGAACTACACTAGTCACTTCTAACCCTACACTATCCATAATACACCTAACTATCAAAATAAACTACATAGTAATCTATCTACGGACTGCGGGGGTGCTATACGCCATCCACCCGACTTCCCCCTGTAGATATAATCTACTCACCTGCATCATCATTTGCGGACGTCACCACGCAATTGCTTGTCGTCCCGAAGTCTTCATGGGTACCTACACATCAAATATCGTATATGCGCATTAAAACCAAATCCCAACTAAAACGGCGCATGAAATCCAAAACGATACGATAAGGGGCCTATAGGTGAGAACCTATGGCACGCTTTCAAAATCATCAATAAATCCTCTATATCGTCGTATAAACGACAATTAGCCGAGGCAAAACACATTCCACCATTTCAGAATCAAAAATACGGAATACGGAAACACGAATCCAAAATAGCAACTTAGGATATATGTCCCAGATTTTACCCTAGAAAGAATCTGTCAAAACTAGAAGTACCCAGGGCCAAGAATTTAGGAATTGGGGCTGTGCACAGAAAACGAGGAGAATCCCCTCTGCTCTGGCCGCAAATTGCGGCCAGAATGGGAAATTCGGCGGCCTCACTTTGGAATGGGGAGCTAGGGTTTTGGGTGTTGCTTCTCTAGTGCCTGCACATCTTACTGTCCACTCAATATTATTTTAGGGATCTCGGGGTGTTAGCAGATTCTAAATAACAGTGACAGATTCCAGTTTTTCCCCGATATTGGTTTCTAAAATCCGTATTCTGGTTTTAGCTTCAGGTTTGGGGTTCCAATTCAAACACTAGGGTGTTGGTAAAACCTCTACTGAGCTCAATTTCATAATACAACACCAATTTCCCTCAAACCCTAACTAGGTTTTCACCAAGTCCATAATATCACACAATATCGATTAAACCTTAACATGGGGTTATAGGAAAGGCTATGATTAAGCTAATGGTTCAGAAATTACCTCCATTAGCAACTCAAGAAAATTCTTGAGTTGCCCCTAGTGGCCGAAATCCTTGCTTCTTTGGCTCCATGTGTAGATCTAGGGATTTTGCACAATTTTAATGAAAGGAGATTGGGGTTTTGGAGTGATTTTTGAGATGAAATGAGGAGTTAAAGATGGGAGGGAAAGGGGCTAGGCAGCAGCAGCAACAACTAAGGAGGAAGAGGGAGAGAAATGAGAGGGAGAGAAATGGCTAAGGGTCATAAGTCAATGGTCCACCTCTCTCTCTCACCTACCCTAATCATTTCATTTTCCTTTCTCTTTATAAATCCAAACCTTCTCACAAGAATAGTAGCTCCAAATATCATGAAAGAAAATGCACAAGTGTGAGAAAAAGTGATATGTGCAAGTTTTGCACAAAATTGCCAAAAACCCGATTAGCGATTTTTAATCGCGATTAGCACTAAATTAGTGTCAAACTAATCACAAAAACTTAAAAATGTCATAATTCTCTAATTTACCCTATTTTAGAATTTTCCAAAATTTTCCATAATTTTTAAAACATTTTTCCTATTTATTTGCATTTAATAATACCAAAATATTAAAATAATCGATAAAATAATATTAAATTATAAAAATTCCCAAAATTAATATTTTTATATTTTTGAAAATGTTACAGCAGTACACGATGATAAAGATAAACCAGATAGCATACTATCATCTTGAGTAAGACTGTCTTACCGGGATAGGTCCTCCCTCAATCATTGCAATCACGTACCTGTGATCCAATAATTGACTGTGAGGACACTATCTCCAACAATTGTAATGTGTAAAACTCTCCCAGGAGTAACTCTTACTCACAGTGGGTATCGGGATCCAACTATCTCATAGAAGGTATGCAATCTCATTGCAAATTTCAACACTTGAAATTCCCGATAATTTTGCCCCTAGCACCCTATGACCTTGACGGAGGTCAACAAACCATAGGCTACTAGTCATGTTCAACCCGTCATTTCTTGATTAAATCAAACCCACCCGCACGACCCTTGACGGAGGTCAACAAGGTCGTACGACTACCCTAACCCAATCTGCATCATATGCATAAGCAGATAAATACTAGTTAGCTACCGCACACTACGCCTTGACGGAGGTCAACAAACGTAGCACGAATACTAAGTAGGACTTATTTGAAATGACGGAGGGCCACGACAGGTTTTTCTGAAAACCCATTGCGTAATGAACATGATATCATTGTAGGATCGAATGAATTTTGAAATGGAGTGTTTTTGAGGCTTTTCTAGTTTCGCTAAAGGGGCCAATCCCGGTGAAGGGATCGTCGGCCCTTTCCTCATCGAATAAGGTGCAGGATATATCATATATACCGCTGTGCAAAGCAAAAACTCCAAAAGCAATCAAAAGACAAACCGAGGGTTGTAGCATCTGCCAGTTATTGCTAAAGGGGTCACTCCCGGTGAAGGGATCTCGGCCTTTTCCTTATCGAATAAGGTGTAGGATGTTCTACAAGGAACACCGCGATGCAATGCAAGAACTGTAGCTACCTGTTTTTGAAAATTCGATTCCACAACATCTTAGGTTTCTTTTCTTTCATTAATCACATTAATGAAGTCCCATCATTTAAGTCCACATAAACATCACAGATAAATATAACGTACGATTATGCCATCCGCATTCGCCTCGATGTCCCGTCTGCACCGTTAGGTTAGGTAACTAACGCCAGAACGAGGCAGGGCTAGCGCAGGTGTTAAACATAAACAACGTCTATATAATATATCATATATACTATATACAATATCTATCTGAACATATCACATGATCACATCACAGATAACGCAGCAGAAAATATCATATGAAATATTGGATATACTAGGACATCCTTGTTTTATTTTGAGCCTGAATAAAACACGGATTCCACGGTCGTGATGAATAGCCAATCCCACACCCCTAGACCCCTACGAGAGCGGCAAGCAACCCTACTAATTCTAGAGTTAGGAGACCCGGACTCGACTCCTCGAGTTGGTCTCCCATTGGACTCCAGAACCCGGTTACTTGTGTCCTCCTCCTTGGGTCTATCCTAGTGCAGAAAAGTAAATAATATACAATGGTGACATCTTCCGCAACCTGGAAGTGCCCCAATAAAAGAATATTACATACAAGTTTTTACATGAATGAAAATGAAAAACACTCATCTCACATAAAAACCCCCGGCTATTCAAACACGACGATCCAATATAACATATCCAGCAACACATAACATCACATGTCATCAACGTAAGTAAATATGCGCATCCCAATTGTCGTTGACATATAGCAACGAAACCGGCGATATCACATATTACACTTACGGTCGCAGAAAAGAAGTGTAAAACTACAACAGTTGGAATCCGCAACCACCTTAGACATCGCATGCCTAACAAATGAATTCCTTAGACATCGCATGCCTAACAATTATAAACCCCGCAATTTAGTCTCATTATCGAAAACACTTTTCAATATCAAGTCGGGCAATTCAACAAGATTCCCGACATCCAGAACGAATGCTCGTCGCAAACTTTAGTGGACGGCTGCACCCCCGATACCGTCGACGAAGTACACTAAGGCGAAACACCGTTGCCGCGAGCACCCGAACGGATGCTTTTTGGCGACGGGGTTCTCCTACAGTCACTTGGTCGGGGCTATGGGGTGTAGCTGTCTATTAAGTTTACCGGCGAGTATCCGCGTATGCTACGTGATTGCAACGGACTTTCGATCACATCAAAATTCCGTGGCAACCGATCAAGTGAGACTAAACTACTATGTTTATAACATCCAAATCAGTTATCTCATAATTACATGTGGATTCCAAATATTGTATCACATTCCCGATAAATAGAAAATGTTAAACTTTCCGATCGAACAATCAAACACTCAAGTTTTCCCGAAACAGCTCAACACTTGAAATAAGTTTAAAAACATTCACTTCATGCCACAGTACCAACGGTCCAGCCGTAGAAGGGTCAAGCCAACGCCTCACATGTGGCACGCCGTACTGCCCCAAACCCTAAGGTTCAAAGGGCAGTTCAAGACGGTCACATAATCGAGTTAAGGTTTGTTGTCTTCTAGAGGGTCCATCGCATTACTTGCACTACTTAGAACGTTCTTAAATTACGGAAAAATCCAACATTTGGAAATTTCCCGGCAGGGGAAAAATTGGGTATTTATATCCGATCGAACTTTTTAACATATTCAAAAATTATCTGGAAAAACAAATAACGAATTTAAAATTCCCCATCGAATCGACGAACACAAAATAAACCCCAGAACACTCAACCCTTGAGTCAGATTAAAAATACCCATAAAATAGTAACAACAGAGCTAAGAATTACTGTGCAAAAAATCGTCCCTAATACCCTTACCCTGCCGCGGAACCGCCGCCAAAGGTGGCTTGTTGCCGCGGTTCCGAGGCCACATGGAGGTATCGGAGGCTCGTTTTTCAGGGTAATTCTTAGAAAACCCTGCTGAATTTTTTTTGTATTTTTAATATAGAAAAATCCCAGATTTCAAATTTTTTTCAGAGAGTGGGTTAACTTTGCGATTCCGGGTTCGATCGGGGTTTTAACTTCGTAAACAAATCGCCTAATGCTCTAGCTAGGCTCTGATACCACTGTAGGGTTCCTAGGCACACCCATGAAGTTCTACAACTGATTAACCATGCCAAAATCAAATATTCCAGTGCCGAGAAACCCTAATGCTAGATCGTTAACTAGAGGTAAGGCGAAAAACAAGCAAGCAAACTACTTTGCTAGAAAGTGAAAAGGATTACAACCTTTGTAGATCCGGTCCTCCACTTCTTTAGCTCCGTGTTGACGTCCCTCCGCTGCGATCATCGGAATCCCGGACTCTAGCGATGGTTTCATCGGAGAAATGAGCGGGCTAGGTCGTTGACTTCGGTGCCGAAGATGATCTACGTCGAGGCGACTTAAACTTAAGCTCCATCTTCACTTAGTCATGAACCTTGTGAAGAAAACACCCTATACAATATGGCAAGAGGTAGAGGATGAAGAAATAGGAAGTGGGTTCACTTTGGATTTGGATTTCTCACTTGATTTCATCACTTGAAATTTTCAAGAATGGTTTCTTCACTTCATGAAGATGAAGAAGAAGAAAGAAAAAGGAATGAACATATAAAATAGAAAATCAAGTGTTGCCTTACCATAATGCAACCATGGGTGAAGTAAACTCATGTAGAGAGCAAACCATAGTTTAGGTAATGGTTAGGTTTAAGCAAAAAACAAAATGGTTAGACTTTTCAAAGATGCTTTGAAGCTTCATGAAGCTTCAAGCCAAAAATAAAGAAAAGCACCATTTTGTTTTTACAAAATGAATAAAGAAAATAAAACCCTAAACCCTAACCATTAACTAAACATGGTGTAAATCATACACATACCTAAGTTTGCATGTATCATCAAACATGATACAAACTAGTGCACAAAAATATATCACATATACAACTTGTGCACATCAAGTGAGAAAATCAATCTTAAGTGAACAAATACTAGTTAATGTAAACTAATATATCAAATATATAATTATACATTAAATCATTAAATCAACACTTGATTTAACGATCCGGTCATAACCGACTAATATCATGTGTATCAATATATCGAATCAACACTTGATTCGGTAACCCGGCTATATCACATATAACCGTCCGATGATACAATTCGCGAGAATAGAATACAGTATCACATACTGGTATTATTCTCTGTTCCGCACATATCTCATATGCGCTCCTATTTTGTTTCGCTTGAGCCAGGAAACCTCTGTGTAGGACTCTAAAGACTCGTCAATACGCCGGCAGTAGTTGATGATCATATCAAACACCCACAATCCGCAAGCGATCTGCTAAACGTAACGGCCACTTGGGTATTGAGCGATTAGAAGATCAACGAGCAAGCCCGCTCACACTCCTGTGAATCCAACCAGTAACACTTATCGTACAGTCAGGTCTGTTCGTCTGATATGTCGCATATCTCGCCTAGGGGTGGTAAACGTCAGACCCCAGCAGCTTGATAAGTCGTGTCGATATGTGGTCTATAACATTTCGAGATACTACTGATAACACTTACCAATAAATCTCAGCAACCCTGGCCAGGGATTTCCGGTTATAGCCAATCGAACACAGCGCAACATCAACTCCCTATACCGTGAGAGACGATTCCCCTCCTATCGCTCATTGCCTCCATGTGATTCGGGACTGTACCCAAAAACCACCGTTTTGCATGCCCTCTTGGATGTGGTAAGGTGGAAATCAAAGCACAGTGGGAATCACACAAGACTCTATAACGATCTCGGGTCTACAGACTAACCTGTACCAGTGTCACCAGAGAACTGCCATCTGACGTAAGGTATAATACCATCTGGGAGTTCTCGGCGAGTCCGTCCAGTGTACCCAGTCTCCACTGAGCACCCGTATATCATCTCTGATGTCAAACACCAATGGATATGTGATCATCCATCGCCCATCTGTATGGGTCGAGAAGGTATACGCTAGTCTACTCTGGTATATCGATGCCCCGTCTCGATACACCCACGACTAAGGACCTTGAAGGATGTACTTATGGACTACCATATCCCCACTAGTATGATCCGCATCATAGTCCAGGTAGTCAAGTACACATCCTAAGGGCTTTACCAACATGTAACAGAGAGACAATCAGTGTACACGTTAAGATAAAGAGCAACCAGATAGCATACTATCATGCCGAGCAAGAAAGTCCTCCCTTTATATGTCCTAGCATCCACTACAATATACATCCTATGTACAGTAATGGCCTCTAGGGCATACATATAACTAACAGCGAGTGCTCCTTGGATTAGGACGGTACACCTGTTACGCTAATTGGATAGTCTTCATCCAAACCATTGGCAGGTGCCGAACGGTAGGGAATGAATAAAACCATTTAGCCTAAAAGGTGTACAGAAGGTATTAAGTAAAGACAAATAAAGGGATTAGTAAGAGGGCAAAGTAAATTGCTACTGCTATCATTCACGACCAAACCAAGTATTTCATCGCCACTCCTAATTCACCTTTGTATTTCTCCGGAACACTCCGTATCACTACGAAGATCCACAGTTTATTGAATACTCCATCATATGGTTATATACGAACTCGAAAGGACTTGTTCCAGTTCGGAGATGGATTCTGATTCAGGAGAAATAGGAATAAGGTTTATTCAGTTGTCTTTTATCTTTACCTTCTCTCGTGTTGCGAGTGCTCCTAAGATTAGGGGAGTACACCCATTATGTTTATTGGATAGTCTTCTTCCAAACCATAGACTGGTGCCGAACGGTAGGAAAGGAAGAAAACCATTTAGCCTAAAAGGGTGTACAGAAGGTAATGACTAAAGACATATAAAGGGATTTGGAGAGATGTCAAAGAAATATACGGTTACAGTTGTTAATCTGATAATGGAAGAGGCATTACTAGGAATACCCGGATACCCTTTCGAAACATTTACATGTTTCAGTTTCACTGTGTATTGTTAAAAGAAAACCGATTTCCCAATTAGCCCTTGCTCTAAGGTATGTATTTACCAGGTTTGATTCTCACATCTGTATGGTTTTATAGATGATGAGTGGGAGTAAGTTATTGGGACTTGGGTGATTATCCTCATTATATCGGGATTCGTTGTAATTGGTGATATTTGAGAAATCGCCTGGGTTGTTTGCCGGACGGCAAATATTTGGTTTTGAATATCCGTTGTTATGCACCAATTTCAAATTGATATATCTGTACGTTTATTTTTATAAAGTGAGATATAACTTTTTGAAATTATGTCTATGACATTTACCTATATCAGTGGATGGTTAGGTAAGGAGCATTAAACAACGGTGTAATTCTTCTTAACCATAAGTACAGTTTTCAACCTACGACACACAGGGAATGAGGTATTAGACTCAGGGGACTTGTACAGAGTATTGTATGTTGTCCAGTGTCCATTAGGACAGAGGGGTTGGTACTCGTACTATATTCTGTTTACTTATGACTTCTCTGGTTCTTAGACATGTGTTTCATAGAAATACAAGATCCAAGTTTTGAGAAGTTATAGGTATATGAATAAAGTAGAGAACCAGGTATTGCAAGTATCAGGATTCTTCAAGGTGATCGAAGATGTAGATACTTGTGTATGGTATTCAGTTGATAGTAATGATTATGAGAACTTGCTTCTCTTTCAGGTTACTCATAATTGGATGCACTCCTAAGTTGAGTAATGCTGATCGGCCTCTCCCTATTTAGCTGACATGCACTAGAGACAGCTGCATGATTTGAATCTGGTTCCAATTAAATCAGTGTCTCTGTTTCTATATTGGATATAGAATAGTTCGTATCTTAACAATGTTAAGGTACGGGGAGTTGTCCGGCTTATGCTTAAAACCAGATTCTGGATAACTCAAGGCATGTTTCTGTAATGGCTGTTTGTGGGTTGACCCGGGCTATGACGAGGGTTGACTTTCTACCATCTGGAAGATCAATAGTGATATTGTTCTTGACTCACCACAGTTTTGATAAAAATGGATTTTTTCAGAAAACAGTGGTGGGAGTATGGTAGAACTGGAAGTGATTTCAGAACCGCAAACGATTATTGAAAATTTAATAGGACCTAAAGATTCAAT
Source organism: Agapanthus africanus (assembly GCA_030015575.1). Lineage (NCBI taxonomy): Eukaryota > Viridiplantae > Streptophyta > Magnoliopsida > Asparagales > Amaryllidaceae > Agapanthus > Agapanthus africanus. The sequence goes on from JASDDO010000008.1 coordinate 364,722,272, forward strand.
CTGGTTTGACATTCCATTAGCGACTCCGCAGATATGGTGGCTAACCTTAGACACCCAAGAGGTACTCCGGTAGCCTCAAGGACGGTGACAGGGAGGTTCTTGTTTACCCAGACTTGACACTACTGTTTTTCCAGGCTATGAGACCCGGCAGGAGGATGAGTATGTTAGTTATATGTATGCCCTAGAGGCCATTACTATACATAAGATGTATATTGTAGTGGATGCTTGGACATATATAGGGAGGACTTTCTTGCTCGACATGATAGTATGCTATCTGGTTGCTCTTTAACTTAACGTGTACACTGATTGTCTCACTGTTACATATTGGTAAAGCCCTTAGGATGTGTACTTGACTACCTGGACTATGATACGGATCATACTAGTGGGGACATGGTAGTCCATAAGTACATCCCTCAAGATCCCTAGTCATGGGTGTATCGAGACGGGGCATCGATATACCAGAGTAGACTAGCGTATACCTTCTCGACCCATATAGATGGGCGATGGATGATCCTATATCCATTGGTGTTTGACATCAGAGATGATATACGGGTGCTCAGTGGAGACTGGGTACACTGGACGGACTCGCCGAGAACTCCCAGATGGTATTATACCTTACGTCAGCGGGGTAGGGCTAGCGTGGGTATAAAACATAAGCAACCTTTATATAATATATCATATATACTATATACAGTATCCATCTCAACATATCAAATGATCACATCACAGATATCACAGCAGAAGAAACATATAAAATAATAGATATACAAGGAGGTCCGTGTTTATTTTGAGCCTCTATAAAACACGAATTCTAAGGTCGTGATGAATACCCAAACCCACATCCCTAGACCCCTACGAGAGCGGCAAGCATCCCAACCAATTCTAGAGTTAGGTGACCCGGACTCGACTCCTCGAGTTGGTCTCCCACTGGACTCTAGAACCTAGTTACTTATGCTCTCCTCCTTGGGTCTATCCTAATGCGGAAAAGTAAATAATATACATCAATGGTGATATCAACCTCACCCCGGAAGTGCCCCAATAAAAAAATATTACATATATTTAATTTTACATGAATGAAAATAAAAACTCTCATCTCACATAAAACCCCCGGCTATTTAAAACGCGGCGATCCAATATAACATATCCAGCAGCACATAACATCACATGTTATCACATCACAGAGAAAACTAGACTATGTTAAACAATCCAATCGAATCATTAAACACCCAAAATTACCCAAAAAGCTCAACACTTGAGCGTAGTTTTAAAGTTATTCAGCACACGCCACAGAAGGGCCAAACCAACGCCTCACATGTGGCACCGCCGAACCACCACAAACCCGATGGTTCAGTGGCGGTTCTGACAGTCACATAATCGAGTTAAGGTTTTGTTCTTTTAGAGGGTCCATCGCATAACTTGCATGATCTTTGAAAGCTTTTTAACTACGGGAAAAATCCAACACTTGGAAAATTTTCCTGCAAGGGAAAAAGTGGGTATTTGACATCCGATTGAACTTTTTAATATCGTCTAAAGTAACCCGAAAACAGTTAAAATTACGACTATGAAACACTCCGAGTTGTCTTTGCATTGAGTTAATCATCACATGAAAAAGTAGCAAAAATAAACAACACCTGAAACCCCAAATCCTAGAGAACAGACCATGAAAAAATTTTGGGACCCTGAGGACATGCCTAGGCCGGCCTCCCTGATTTTACCCTCCATGTGCTCGGTCCAAATCTGAGCACTGCGTCCCAAACTTCTTCCATGCTCCTATGTTTGCTCAAAAATGATTCTTCACTTCTTTGAAAAAATTTGGGAGCTCATTTTAAAATCGACAGAAACATGGAATAAGGGTTTCGAGTTTCGGAATTTGTTTCGTATTTGTAATCTAACATTATCCGTATAATTTCCTAGCTAGGCTCTAATACCATTGTAGGGTTCCTATCGACGGCAGCAAGGTTTCGGGAGGCATCTTTCATGCCATTTTCAAAAATTTTCCGTTTCAAGGAACTCTAAACTAGAATCGATAACTAGAAATATCATACGGAAACTTTAGTAAACTATTTACAACTAAGTGAACTACAAATACAACCTTTGTTGATCGGTCCTTCACTTCATAAGCTCCTTGTAGTTGTCCCTGCGCTGCGATCGTTGAACTCCCGGACACTTGCATGGCTTCACGAGGAGGAAAAAAGCGATCTTGCTTGGAGTCTTCGAGGCCGAAGATGATCTACGTCGAGAGAATACTAACTCAAGCTACTACTTCACTAACTTAAGAATTAGTGAAGCAAACACCCTATACTAAAGTGCTAATCTAGTAGAGGATGGAGAAATAGGAAGTGGGCTCACTTTAGAATTTCTTTTCTCACTTTACTTTCTCACTTAATCAAACCCTAGCAAGCTTTTTTGAGCTTGAGGAAGAAGATGAACAAATGAAAATACAAATGATGATCAAGTGAGAGAGTGAACCATGGTGAGTGAGTATCATATACTAACTCATGTAGAGACATAACCATGGCTAATTAAAATGGTTAGGTTAACAAATATCTAAAGTAAAACAAACCTAGTGGACTTAATCAATTCATCCACAAGCTTCAACTAGCTTCATGCATTTTTCCAATTTTCCACTAATTTTGTAATTACTTTAAATAGTAAACCCAACATGATAACTAGCATGGTGTAAGTCTTGTACACCCATGAAAGTTGTATCAACAACCATGATACAAAAATAAAAACACAAATTAATATATATCACATATATATTAAGTTGTGCATAAGTGGGAAAAACAAATGCTTAAGTCAACCAATGTTAGTTAATGTAAATTAGTATATCACATATACAATAATACCCTAAATTATTAAATCAACATTTGACTTAATAATCCGGATATATCACATATAACCGACTAACATCCAATGTATCATCTCATCGAATCAACCTTTGATTCGATAACCCGGCTATATCACATATAACCGACCGATACAAAAGACGCGAGAATAGATTACGGTATCACATACTCGCATTATTCTCGGTCCCGCACATATCACATATCTGACCCCATTTCATTTTGCCTGAGCCAGTAAAACCTCTATCTAGGACTCTAAAGACTCGTCAATACGCCGGCAGTAGGTGATTATCACATCAAGCACCCACAAGCCGTCAGCGGTACTAGCTGGACGTAACGGCTACCCGGGTATTGAGCAATCAGAAGATCAGCAAGCAAGCCCGCTCAAACTCTTGCAAAAGCATGACTGAAACACTTGCCGTACATTCCGGTATCCTCGTGTGTATGTCGCATATCAAGTCTAGGGGTGGTAAACGTCAGACCCCAATAACCGATAAGTCATGCCGATGTGAGGCTCATAACTGGTCGAGAAACTACTGGTAACACTTACCAGTAAATCTCTAAATCAGCCCTGGCCAGGGACTTTCCTGTTATGGCCAATCGAGCACAACACAAAATCAACTCCCAATACCGGGAGAGACGAAACCCCACCTATCGCTCATTGCCTCCATGTGACTCGGAACTGTACCCAAAAACCACCGTTTTGCATGCCCTCTTGGACGTGGTAAGGTGGAAATCAAAGCACAGTGGGAATCACACAAGACTCTATGACGATCTCGGGTCTACAGACTAACCTGTACCGGTATCACCAGAGAACTGCCATCTGACGTGAGGTATAATACCATCTGGGAGTTCTCGGCGAGTCCGTCCAATGTACCATGTCTCCACTGAGCACCCGTATACCATCTCCGATGTCAAACACCAATGGATATGGGATCATCCATCGCCCATCTTATGGGTCGAGAAGCTTATACGCTAGTCTACTCTTGTATATCGATTCCCTGTCTCGATACACCCACGACTAGGAACGTTAAAGGATGAACTTATGGACTACCATGGCCCCACTAGTATGATCTACATCATAGTCCTGGAAGTCAAGTACACATCCTAAGGGCTTTACCAACATGTAACATAAGACAATATCAAGAGACTAGTATACATGTTAAGATAATGAGCAACCAGATAGCACACTACATATGTCCAAGCATCCAATATAATATACATCATTTGTACAATACTGGCCTCTACGGCATACATACAACTAACACTTTGATCCAACGGTGCTCTAATTTTTAGAGGTAATTTGATGATTTTTATTCATCTTTGTTGGATCTTTGATCTAAGGGTGGGAAACATTCAGTTCCAGTGCTGGCGCTCTCGTGCTTTGCATGTGAGCGATGCATCAGAGTCTTTGACTCTTGGTGCTAGCGCGCTTAGTGCTAGCGTTCTCGTGCTATACATGTGAGTGCTGCATCGGAGTCTTTGACTCTTAGCACTGGCGCCAGCGCGAGCGCTCTCGTGCTTTGCACGTGAGCGCTGCATCAGAGTCCTTGACTCTTATCTCTGGCGCTGCTAGTGCTAGCGCTCTCGTGCTTTGCACGTGAGAGCTGCATCAGAGTCTTTGACTCTTAGCGCCGGCGCATTTAGCGCGGGCGCTTTTATGAAGAGCTGCTTCATTTCAAATTTCAAAATTTGAACATAGCTTTGCCCTGATTGCGGGAAACAAATGCCCCCCCAACGTTGCGCTCAAGTGGCTTACACGTGAGTGCAGCGGTGCCAGCATCTCCACCATTAGATGAACTTAGAAGTTGAAATGGCTCTAAGAGCTTATAAATAAGGCCTTTGGCCTTTGAGATGACCTTTGTTTAACTTCATGCTTTTTGAGAATTTTATACTCTCTTCAGAGCATAACTCTTTGTCTTAAGAACTCTCATAGAGACAGAACCCTGTTGAAAATTTTAGGTACAGATTAAATCTTTGAAGGGATTACTTCATAATCTAGGGTTTCACCCATTAACAGAGCCTTGCTCTTTTCAGATCATAGATCTATAAATTTTTTAAGGTTTTCTTTATAGAGCTTTGTTCTCTTGGAATCATAGATCTAAAGAAATCTTTCTTAGGGTTTCTTAACCCATTAAAGAAGAACTCTTAGAGTTCATCTTGCAGATCTTAAAGATCTCAGAGTTTTTAACTCAGTAAAGCTTTGCTTTTAGGGGTTTTGATGGATTATTCCATCTTCTTCGTAGAGCATTGCTCTTTAGAATTTTTGGGGGGAATTTTATTTCCTTCTTCATTAATTATGACAGATATCATATCTGTTGTAGAGCGCTGCTCTCAAGGGAGATTTACTCCTTGGCCTAAGGGGCGCTCATTAAATGAGAATCCTTTTAGGATTTCCTCTTTTAATGACTGTCTCATCAAATGATGAGACTGTTTTATTAATGACAAGCCATAATCTTGATTGTGTGGGTCCCCCTGATCCCTTTCCACTGCATTGTAGTGTGGCACGAATTCAAAGTACTAAGTTCCAGAACTTAAATTGTAGAATTGACGGCTAATTTTTTGTTCTTTTTCGCGCAGGTACTATGTCTTTCGACATTTCTTTCCCGTTCGTCCGTTTGGAAAGCGGATTCTCTGATGCACCGGTGGACAAGGAAGTCTTCACGTTGATCAAAAATCACGACCCGGAGCAAATGAATCTTCATTTATGAGGAAGATGGTACAATCAAATTATCAGGGGCCGATGGAGTTTTTCTTGCGCGGCACCTTCGGAGCTGTAACGCCTTAGGATTTCGATTATTATTAATTAAGCGATAGTGCGGGTTTTCTATAAATGTTTACCATTTCGAGTTCCTCACATTTTATAACATTTAATTAATAATTTATTATTATTTGTTATGGCTTTCACACACGTGTGCACGTTAATTTGAGGGTTTGTTTGTGTTAATCTAGTTTAGCAACCATGACAACTTAACCTAATCCTAATCCATTGCTTTGCTTTAACCTTAACCTTTGATATTGTGAGAGATATTTCCTTTGTAGTGTTTTGTTTTGGGAGGAGGTGGCATGGTGACTCACATGAGAGGCATGGCTTGCATTAATGTGTGAGTTAATGCAAAGGGTGCACTTACCCTCTCTCATTATTCTCACCTCTCTCTCTCTCTCTTTATCCTTCCTCCTCTCATTTCTTCTATCTCTTTCATTATTTCCCATACTCCTCTCACTCTCAACAGAACACTTACACTTTCCTTCACTAATCTTCACTAAACTTACACAAAACTTCACAAAATCACACCCAAATCACTTCATAAACCTTGTTTTGCCTCTAGGATTCCTTGGAGCTTGGAAAGGTAGGATCTTTGGGCTTGTGGGAGTAGGTAATGATCTCTATCTGTTAAGTAGTTGCTTTTAATGTTATGTAGCTTGTAAGTTTCAATTTAGAACACGTAATGTTTCGTTTCGTGCAAATATCGTATTTTTAGTGTAGTTTTGGGTCTCGGATGATCTGCTATCAAACCAGGTATTTGTTGGAAAAGTTCCCATCACAGTGACCTTGTGTAGTGACCTAGAACCCACCATAAAAACCTAAGCAAATTCCCTTAAATTTAGGCCGCAGAGTTATTGGTTCTGGCCGCAATTTGCATCCAGAGTGGGGGCTGGGGTTGTGTGTTTTGGTGTAGGGGTCTCTGGGGTTGTGTGTGGTCTTGTAGTACGTGCAACTTTTAAAAATTGTTGGTGTAGAAAAATCTGGGATCACTTAAATTGTTTGTTGTGTTACGACTACGTGCGTTACGTTATACGATACGGTTCGTCTTCTTGTGTTGCTGTTGCTCTTGGGTTGGTTTCGTAGTGTCGCTACACACGTTAGCCACTAGACGAACACTTAAGAGTATGTTTGGAGTTGATGCGTCGGTGAAACGTAGTTTTGACGTATTATTGGTCGATTGCTAATATACACTTGTTTTATGGTTTTATAATCTTAGGTCGCAGGCGAGGACTTCGGACGCTGCGAAGAAGGGAAAGCGAGTGGTTGGCTTTACTTAGCCCAAGATCATCTGTGAGTAGATTTAACATCTACAGGAGAATCGCCCGCATGGCGTTATACGTCTGGGCTAGATATGATATGACATTAGCCGCATGTTTATTTGCATATATAGAGATTGTACATGAACTCATTTCATATCATTACTTGTTGTTCTTAGACTTGTACCCATTGGACACTGCACTATTATTGATGGTTCATGTCGCACGAGCACTGATTATATGCCACACACACCGTCGATAATTGCCATGACACGCACAACACACATAACTATGTGATATTGTATGGTTAGTGACATTTAGATATTTATTCATGTCCTTTACGCATATGACATATAGCATACCTATATACCTACATGCTTACATATATGCCTTGCCATACCTACATGCTAGCTACACATATACCTATATCGTAGGGTACCATTAGTGACATGTATATACACATATGAGATATAGCTACATGTACATCTTGCATACATACTTACATGTGCACCAATATACCTTGTTATAGTTACATGTTCACCTTTTTATAATGTTGCGTTGGATTTTGGATATTAGGAACCGCATGATATATTTAAAAACTTGTTGCAGTTAAATATGTAAGTCCATGCTACCTCTCCCGGTACTTACGGGCTTGCGGAAATGATGAAAAACGATTTTTCTAGAGATGGTAACATGGACTCAAAATACGGATCTTTGTTAAACAACCATCTAACAAACCTAACTAAGAGTTTTACCTACTCAGTTAGGGGGTTATACCTTTCTTGAACTCCTTCGTCTTCAACTCTTGTGGTGTACGGACCGGCCTCCCCTCGTCGTCTTTTCGAGCCGAAGATGGATCCACCCGAAAGCTTCTACCTTTTGGCTTCTCTTCAAACTTGAAGAAACTAGAACACTTGGTTTGCTAAAAATTGTTAACTAGGATGTGTAGAGGAGTGTGTTGGGTTTTATCTCAATGGTTCTTGCTTCTCAACACATGAGACAAGTGAACCATGAACTAGAGAGAGAGCAAGAGGAAGAGGGAGGGCTCAAGCAAGAGAGAGAAAGGAAATGAGAGAATGAGCAAGACTTTTTGCTCCCATGCTCTCATAATAAAAAATCATGATAACACATAATAGTAATTGAGTATTATGTGATGGTTCAAGTCAAAATGGCCATATCATTTCATGCACTCATTTTGCAAAGAGAAACAAGCAAGCAAAAGTCTTTGCCATGAAATGATAACCATTGTAAAGATGGTGGTCAACTAGTCCAACCTAGTAAACCGGTCAACAAAGTCAAAAAGTCAACAAAGTCAACTCTTCATCTCAACCATGACACAATAATACTTAATTAATATTATCATTAATCATATTTCTTATTCTCATTAGGGTTTAGCAAAAGTCAATAGTCAACAGTCAACGACCCTAATGAGAATCCTCTGCTTCTGTCTCTCTGTCAACTGTGCATACACACCCGCATCCGCGTTCCGAGGAACACAAATACAAACGAGATAAAACCAAACCCAAAACGTACACTAGGATCTGGCTTAAACCAAAGCCCGCTAGTGTTAACTGTCCGGACACTAAACGTGTACAAGTGCATGGATGTGACCGAACCCTGTCGCAAAACCATGCGACCTATCGCAAAACCATGCGACCTCTACTCTTTTGCCTAAAGGCGAATAGCTCTCTGTGTGGGACTCTAATGACTGGACACTACGATGGCAATGGGTTTAACTACAGACCGCAAGCGGCAGTAGCTGTGCGTAACGGCCCCCAGGTAGATGCCGATAAGAAGACGGATGAGGTGAAACCCATCTGAACTCCTACTGAGCCTGAATGTGACAGTCTCCGTACAGTGCGGTCTGTTCATCTTAGAACATCGCATGGCGGGCCTAGGGGGGCGGTAAACGTCAGTCCCCTACTAGCGGTACAAGTCGTGTCGGAGTGTTGCCCAGAACACCTGAGATAACACTGGAAACCTACCAGTCTATCTCGCTTGCCCTGGCCAGGGACTTTGTGTAATGGCTCTCCTAGACACAACACGATATCAACCCCCAATACCGGGAGAGACGAATCCTGTCGAACCGTCACTGCCTCCAAGTGCTTCGGGACTGCACCCAAAAAGCACATGTTTGCACGACTCCTTTGAGCCGTGGTAGGGTAGTAATCAAAGTACAGTGGGAACACACTCGAGGCGAAGTGACAGTGTCAAGTCAACGGACTAAGCTGTACTCATGTCACCTGGGAACTGATAACTGATGATAGGTATAATACCAACCAACAGTTCTCAACGAGTCCTGTCCAGTATACTCGTAACCTAACGAGCACCCGTATACTATCTCAAGTACGACGTACTGACGGTTGTGGGACAGACCGTCTCCCAAGCTGGGATAAGAAGCGCATACGCTAGTCTACTCCGGAGTATCGATGCCCTGTCTCGATAGTCCTGCGACTAGGGACCTGCATAAGGATGTGCTTATAAATTACCCAGCCCCCACGAGTGTGACTGCCATCACAACGCTGGTAATCAAGCAAAGATCATAAGGGCTCCATTAATGTGTAAAGGCGATATGCTAAAAGAAACATATGCACACATTAATGCAGAAACAAACCAAGTAGCATACTACCATTTTGAGCAAGATTGTCAATACAAGGTGAATATCCCAAGCTTCCATTAATTAATATACATACTAGTATGATACAGTAATGGCCTCTAGGGCATATACACTAACAATCTCCCACTTGCACTAAGGCCATGTACTGGCGTATCGAAGACCTATCATCTCGATCAGCCGCTCGAACTGAGTCTGGGGTAAGGCCTTCATAAATAGATCAGCAGTGTTATCTTCCGTAGCAACTCTCCGAACCTTGATCTCCTGGCAACCCATGATCTCCCTGATCAGGTGATACCGCCTCAAGATGTGTCTGGACTTCTGATGGGACCTGGGTTCCTTCGCTAAAGCTATAGCTCCGTTGTTGTTACAATACGGCGGTATTGGATCAACAATGGTAGGAACCACCTGAAGCTCCGTGAGGAACTTCTTCATCCAGACAGCTTCCTTTGCGGCATCTACAGCAGCGATATATTCCGCTTCCATCGTCGAGTCAGCAACGGTTTCCTGTTTGGAACTCTTACAACACACCGCCACTCCATAGAGGTAAAGACATAATCCGACATGGACTTGGAATCATCCTTGTCACTCTGGAAGCTGGAGTCAGCAAAGACCTCGATCTGGATTTCTTTTCTGCCATACACCAAGAACATCTCCTTAGTCCTTCTCAGGTACTTGAGAATGTTCTTTACCGCTATCCAGTGTTTCTCCCTAGGGTTTGACTGATACCGGCTTACCACACTCAGTGCATAAGATACATCTGGTCTGGTACACAACATCGCATACATTATAGAGCCTACCGCAGAAGCGTAGGGTATAATAGACATGCGATCCCTTTCCAAATCAGTCTTGGGAGACATCTCTTTGGAGAGGGTGATCCCGTGACAAGCCGGTAGATTACCGCGCTTGGAATCTTCCATACTGAACCTTTTCAGTATGGTGTCGATGTACCTGGACTGTGAGAGTCCTAATATCCTCTTGGATCTGTCATGATAGATCCGGATCCCCAGAATGTATGAGGCATCACCCAGGTCTTTCATGGAGAACCTGTGTGACAGGAACCCTTTGACAGATTGTAGCATAGGAATGTCATTTCCTATCAAGAGAATGTCATCCATGTATAAAACAAGGAATACTACATTTCTCGCTACAAATCTACTATAGATGCATGGTTCATCTGGATTTTTGATAAAGCCGAATTCCTTGATCGTCTCATCAAAACAGATGTTCCAACTCCGCGATACCTACTTTAGTCCATATATGGACTTAAGCAACTTGCACACCTTTCCGCTGCTCCCACTCTGAATGAAACCCTCTGGCTGGTCCATATAGACGCACTCCTCTAAATTTCCATTTAGAAAAGCGGTCTTTACGTCCATCTGCCAGATCTCATAATCGTGGAAGGCAGCAATGGCAAGAAGGATCCGAATAGATTTCAGCATAGCTACTGGAGAAAAGGTTTCGTCATAGTCCAAGCCAGGTCTTTGACGGAAATTCTTTGCAACAAGTCTAGCTTTATAGGTCTCAACCTGTCCATCTACACCGATCTTCCTTTTGATGATCCACTTGCATCCTACGGGCTTACCCCATCTGGAGCAATGTCCAACATCCATACTTTGTTGGTGTACATGGACTCCATTTCAGTCCACATTGCATCCAACCATTTTACCGAGTCAACACTCTTAATGGCCTGCTCGAAGCTAGTCGGCTCATCATAATCAATGATGCAATCCTCTCTATCCCCGTCTATGAGAAAACCGTAGTATCTCTCGGGCGGATGAGACTGCCTACTACTCCTGCGGAGCGGCGTAGGAATGTCATGATCTTTCGAACCCTCTGGTTCTACTAAGCTTTCAGTAATAGCTCGTGGTTCTGGAATTTCTTCCAGTTCTATTGCGCTCCCACTTATCTGATTTTCTAAAAACTCAGTTTCCAAGAAGTGGGCATGACGAGAAACAAAAATCTTTTGTTCCTCTTTGCAATAGAAGAAATATCCCTTGGAGTTCTTTGGATATCCCACAAACTTGCACTGTACTGAGCGTGCCTCGAGTTTGTCCACATGCTGCTTTTTAACAAAAGCTGGACATCCCATATCTTAATGTGATTAAGATAGGGTCTCTTCCCACACCACATCTGATATGGTGTAGTAGGCACAGTCTCAGTTGTAACTCGGTTCAAAAGGTATGCAGCTGATTCTAGTGCATATCCCCAGAATGATCACGGTAACTCAGCGTTAGTCATCATGGACCGTACCATATCCAATAGGGTTCGGTTCCGTCTCTCCGATACACCGTTATGTTGCGGAGTGTATGGAGGAGTAAGATGAGAGAGAATTCCATTCTCTTTTAAGTAATCCAGGAACTCGGTACTCAAGTATTCACCACCTCGATCAGATCTTAGTGTCTTGATAGTTTTGCCTGTTTGTTTTTCTACTTCATTCTTATATTCCTGGAATTTTCCAAAGGCTTCGGATTTATGTTTCATTAAGAAGACATAACCGTACCTTGAAAAGTCATCCGTAAAAGTAATGAAGTAAGAATAACCGCTTCGTGCATGCGTAGACATTGGACCGCACACGTCGCTGTGTACGAGTCCTAAGAGCTCGCTCGCTCTTACTCCTGTTAGTTGTATGTATGCCCTAGAGGCCAGTATTGTAAAGATGATGTATATTATATTGGATTCTTGGACATATATAGAGATGACTTTCTTGCTCGATATGATAGCATGCTATCTGGTTGCACTTTATCTTAACATGTACACTAGTCTCTTTATACTGTCTTGTAGTTACATGTTGGTAAAGCCCTTAGGATGTGTACTTGACTACCTGGACTATGATGCAGATCATACTAGTGGGGACATGGCAGTCCATAGGTACATCCTTCAAGGTCCCTAGTCGTAGGTGTATCGAGACAGGGCATCGATATACCAGTGTAGACTAGCGTATACGCTTATCGACCCATGAGATGGGCGATGGATGATCCCATATCCATTGGTGTTTGACATCAGAGATGGTATACGGGTGCTCAGTGGAGACTGGGTACACTGGACGGACTCGCCGAGAACTCCCATATGGTATTATACCTCACGTCAGATGGCAGTTCTCAGGTGACACTTGTACAGGTTAGTCTGTACACCCGAGATCGTCATAGAGTCTTGTGTGATTCCCACTGTGCTTTGATCTCCACCTTACCACGTCCATGAGGGCGTGCAAAACGGTGGTCTTTGGGTACAGTCCCGAGTCACATGGAGGCAATGAGCGATAGGAGGGGTTTCGTCTCTCCCGGTATTGGGGGTTGATGTTGCGCTGTGCTCGATTGGCCGTAACAGGGAAGTCCCTGGCCAGGGCTGATCAGAGATTTGCTGGTAAGTGTTACCAGTAGTTTCTCTACCCGGTATGAGCCTCACATCGGCACGACTTATCGGTTATTGGGGTCTGACGTTTACCACCCCTAGACTTGATATGCGACATATCAGACGAACAGACCGGACTGTACGGTAAGTGTTACTGTTTGGATTCACAGGAGTGTGAGCTGGCTTGCTCGTCGATCTTCTGATCGCTCAATACCCGGGTGGCCGTTACGTTTAGCAGACCGCTTGCGGCTTGTGGGTGCTTGATATGACCATCATCTGCTGCTGGCGTATTGACGAGTCTTTAGAGTCTTACACAGAGGTTTCCTGGCTCAAGCGAAACGAAATAGGAGCGCATATGAGATATGTGCGGGACCGAGAATAATGCGTGTATGTGATACCGTATTACATTCTCGCGACGAATGTTTCGATTGGTTGTATACGATATAACCTAGTTATCGAATCATTGATTCGATAAATCGATACATTGTATACTAGTCGGTTATGTGCGACATGACCGGATCATTGAATCAAGTGTTGATTTAATGATTTAATGTATAATTATATATTTGATATATTACTTTGCATTAACTAGTATTGGTTCACTTTAAAGGGATTTTCTCACTTGAAAAGCACATTGTATATGTGATATATTTTGTGTGCACTTGATTGTATCATGTTTGATGTTGCATGCTTACTTGTGTTTTGTGTAAAGACTTAAACCATGTTTAGTGAATGGTTAGGGTTTCATATTTTCACTTAATTATTTATCTTTTCTTTTTTGAGAAATAGATAATAGAAAACAAAATCGTTTCTTTTATCATGAAGCTTGTTGAAGCTTCATGAAGGTTTGACCAAGTGACCACTTTGTCTTCTTCTCCAAACCCTAACCACTCATCTAAACTATAGTTAACTCTCTACACTTGACCATGGTTAGAAGATGATAAGTATTGATTTTATTATTCTTTTTATGCAATACTTATCATATTCTATCTTCTTGATCATCTTCTTCTTCAAGAAAAAGCTTGCCACCATTAATGGCACCTTGAGCAAAAGTGTGAGAAATCCAATTCTAAAGTGAACCCACATCCTATTTCTTCACCCTCTACCTCTTGCCAAGTAGTATAGGGTGTTTTCTTCACAAGTTTCACAACTTGGTGAAGTTGGAGCTTGATCTTGTGAAGCCTCGACGTAGATCATCTTCGGCATCGTAGCCGACGACTGTTCCGCTCATTTCTCCGATGGATCCGATGCGAGAGTCCGGGATTCGAGATGGACAACGAGGGGACAACTATGTGGTGCTAAGGAAGTGGATAACCGGATCTACAAAGGTTGTAGCATCTCACTTTTAGTTAAGATGTTAACTAGTTTCCTTTTTCGCCTAAAATTCTAGTTAACGATCCGTGTTAGAGTTTCTCGGCACATGTAAAATTAGAAATTGGCATGGTTGATGCCTTGTGAGACCTCTTGAAAGTGCCTAGGAACCCTACAACTCCGTGTCCAGTGAACGGAGTCTTTGTCATCTTTCCTTTGAGACAGGATTGACAAGTTGCATATGATTGATATTGGAATGGATCCAAATATCCTTCTGTATGTAACTTAGTCAATCTTCTCTCATTGATGTGACACAGTCTACAATGCCATAAGAAAGCCTAATTAGTTTTCGGAGACTTTCTTTTGTGTGTATTCTGTATATTGAAAATATGTGGTTGGTTTAATACGTATGTACCATTGCTCAATATACCTGACCCAATCATAACTTGATTAAGGTGAATGTTTACAACATTACTTACAAACGCAAATTCATAACCTTCTTTAGAAATCAAAGATACAGAAATGAAATTACAAGTTGCGTTGGGTACAAAAATGCAATTACGTAAAACCAAAACATGTCCATCTGACATTCCCAGGTGATAGTCCCCCATGGCCTCAGCATCCATGCTAGCTCCGTTTGCAACTTTAAGGGTCATGTCACCTGCTTTCGAAAACCTACACTTTCTCAACGCCTGTAAAGAATTACAGATATGAGATCCTGATCCGGTATCCAATACCCAGGACGTAGATTTTATTGATAGAAAGTTTTCAATAACATACACACCTAAAGCTGAAGCCGCAACTTGCTTCAGATCCTGTGTTCTGGCCTTCCAAGCCCTGCAATCTTTCTTCCAGTGTCCACTCTTGTGACAGTAAAAGCATTCTTCCTTATCCACAAGCTTCCCCGCTACCTTTGTTGCTTTTGCCTTTCCTTTCGTATCCACCTTACTAACACCGCCCTTTGGTTTGGTGGGAGTTTTCTTCTTCTTTCTCTTGGCTTTCTCCTTGGACCTAGAAGAGGAAGATCCTCCTACAAACAAAGTGGATGTTTCCCTACCTTTCTGTAGGGTGCCCTATGCACTCCTCAGCATGTTGAGGAGCACTGAAAGTTCAACTTCCTTTTCTTGCAAGTTGAAATTCAGGATGAACTGGGCGTAAGTGGAAGGAAGGGACCGAAGAATCAAGTCCGTATAGAGCTCATTCTCCAACGTGGTCCCAAGGTCCGCGATCTCCTCTATGTAGCCAATCATCTTAAGCACGTGTTCTGCTACCGATGATTCGACGGCCAATCTTGCCGAAAACAACTTCTTCGACACTTCGTATCTGGCGATACGAGATTGCTCTCCATACAGTTCTTTTGTATGGAGAAATATGGATTCGAGGTCCATATTCTCGTGCCTCCTCTGATGTTCGTTGTCCATAGAGGCAAGCACGAGGCACTTGGCCTTCGCGCAGTCGATTTCCCAGGTCTTACGGATTTCCCTATCCGTGACGCTGGTTTTGGGACCTGGGACAGGGGGAGCTTTGGTGGTAAGAAGATACCCCAACTTGTCATAAGTGATTGCCATTTTGACATTCCTGAGCCAATCTTTTTAGTTTGGCCCTGTCAGTATGTTTTTATCTAGAAGTAACTTAAGTCCGGTCATGACGATTGGTCGCTGCAATTAGGAAAGAGAGAAGAAACACTCAGCATGATGCTCTTGCAACTTTAGAGTGGTTTTTAATTTGTCTAAACAGGATGGCTTCCACAGTTTCTCGAATCCCACTTCAAACCATAAAGGAAGAATTAGTCAGGATCAATCTCACCGTACAATACTTGCTTAACCGTTCAGCCATGCCAGTGTCGGTACTTCGAGGGAGGTTTTCCAACGCTTTCGCGAAGTTCCTTAATTTAAGAACCTCTTTTCCCTGGGGGCGTAGCCCCGCTAACACCTTTCTAGACACCTACTAGGTTTATAGCATTGATCGTTAAGTGAGAAATTTCCCGAGGAGTAGCATATACTCACAGTAGGATCGGGATCCAAATATCATCGCGTGACAAAACTGAAGGAATCCTACCAGAATCATCACACTCCAAATGGTATGCAACACTAGCAAGTTTCAGTTCTTTTGAAACTCCCGATGTGGATTTTTGCCCCATGCTCTTATGACCTTGACTTTGGCCAACAAATCATAAGTCACATGTCAAGTTCTACCCGTCATTCTCCAGGTTAATTTGAGCCCACCCGCATATACCCTTGACTTTGGCCAACAAGGTAGAACGACTGCCCCAAACCAACACATCTATCTGTGCTGCACATGAATACCCAATAGCTACCAATCACTATGCCTTGACTTTGGCCAACAAACATAGCTTGAATACTTATTGACCATTCTATAAGTCTACGGTAGCTCCCCGGCCGTCTTTCAGACGCCAAAATGCGGAACAAAAACTTTTATAACCGTGATGCAAAGCAACATGTAATCGACTATAGTGAAGTTATTACCCTGACGCAAACTTCTGCCCAAGGGGTCAGTCCAGGTGAAGGGATATCGGCCCTTGCCCCGTCGAATGAGGTGCGGGATATTCCAACCGAATACCATTATGCATAACAAAAGGAAACATCTTTGTAATAACACTTTTTAAATTGTTCCAACAACATCCAAACAGGTTTGTTTTCCTTTGCATTTATCAGAACCAACGCAGTCCTATCAATTAATCACACTAGAAAAGAACGAAAATAAAATGTACGTATATGCCATTCGCATTCGTCGCTGGGTCCCGTCATCACCCGTTAGGTTACTTAACTAACGACAGAGCGGGGACTGAACTAGCGCGGGTGTAAAACATATACAACATCTAATAGTATATAAACCAATATACAATAATCGCTCCAGGCGTGATAATATGCAACATTACAGAAAAGTAATAAGTATCACAGAACAATACAGATAATCTGGGATCCCCGAGTTTCACAGAGCCGCTGCTGAAACCCGACGTTCCCCTGTCGTGTGGATATCCTGTGCAATGAAACCTAGACCCCTACGGGTGCAGCAAGTTACCAGCCAAAACCTGAAGCGAGGCAGCCCCCTACAGCATAGTGAATGGACCTCCCAGCACTTCACGGAATCCGGTAGCTTGAGCACCCCTCCTTGGGTCAACCTGTACCCCCTACGAGTGCGGCGAATAGTCTGCCAATTCTAGAGTGGGGCCCATCTACCTCTCAAAGCCATGAGATGCGGACCCGTTGCCTCCCAGAACCCGGCTATCCGTGTACTCCGTCGCGGGGTAAAACCTAGTACAGAAATGAAAAATAGTACAACAGGTACATCGACCGCAACCTGGTCGTGCCCCAAAAGAATATTATACAACAGGCAGTGGCGGCAGTCCACATGTTGGACGCTCGCCCCGCAATATCAAATGTACAAATAAATCCAAACTGCACTACAATTGCACACTGCTATCCACCACGACAAATTCGCAACATCACAGCACAACACAGAACATCAACGCGAATGTCACGTTCGCAAACCCGTCTAAAAGAACTATAGCAAACAGACGCGGTTTACCGATCAAATGACATTCACGGTCGGAGATATAATGTACGTACTGTAAACTGACACGTTTTAAATTTCGATCGACTAAATTTTCCGAAGTGGGCCCCACGCAAAACTGCTGTACAGTAAAAAACTCTGGGCCCAAATGAACAGTTCCAGAAACCACAATTTCCCAAGTAGAATCCACAGAAGAAAGATGGTCCACTGATTCACCTAGACGGCCGCGGTTCCGCGGCCGTACGGTCTGATCAGTGGGTCGAATTTCTTCTGTGTTCTTTAAAAAGCCTGCCTGAATTTCTGAGATGCTCAAAAAAATTTTTAGACCAGATTTAAATTCAACAGAAACTTTAGGCTTGAAAATTGTAGTTTTTGAAAATCCGTTCGATCGATCTTTTAAACGCGTTAGCACAAGTTAGTAAAGCTTAATAACCTGGCTTTGATACCATGTAAGTCTACGGTAGCGCCCCGGCCGTCTTTCAGACGCCAAAATGCGGAACAAAAACTTTTATAACTGGCGCTATCGCATACTATAACCCGGATCTGCCATTAACGCTAAACTAACAATCTACAAAGAGGGAAGAAAGGTTATACCGAACGATTCGAGTCCTTCGTTCTTTAACCATCATCCCATGCTCCGTTGCGGCTGCTCCGATCTCGTCGATCTCCGATCTCCTCGTCCAGGTGGCACCACGTCATCGGATCTTTAAACGGACTCCCGCCTCTGACTCGAGGCAACTCGGTCATCAAGTTTGCTAGAAGAGATGACCAAGGTTGATGTAGAGAATGAGTGGAATACTTTGTCTCGCTTCGTCCAAAGCCATGGACGAACGGTTAATGAAGTTGCCGTGGGAATCGGGTGATGGAATGAAATGAGCTGTGAAATTCCATACACCGAAAACTATCATAATCTTTTAACCAACAACCATTTCTTTTTCTTACAAGTGAGAGTGAATGAGAGAGGAGGAGGGCCGACCACATATATAGAGGTGGGGGGTGAGTGTAGGAGAGGGGGAGGTGACAATAAGAAAATATCTCAAGTGTGAACACAAAGTGTGAACACACTTAATGAAATGATGAATCATTAACCTAGTCATCAAGCATTAATGGAACCATTAAATGCAACCATGACTCACTAAACACCTCACCACTTCTAGAACCTTCTAGAAGCTTCCACACTCATCTCAAGAAAAGATAAAATCCGTATTTAACCGAATGTTAAAAGACGGGCGATAGAAAACTGGAAACTGGCAACTTCCAAAAGTGATCCCGAAACGAATTTCAGGACAACCCCGTAACCGTATAAATATACCCGCATTTGTATTACGACCGAATACAAATGCAACTGAGACAAAGATATTATATCTACTCTTTATAATACATGGATCCGGCTTAAACCAAAGCCCACCAGTATTATCTGCCCGAAAAATGACACGTGCGTAAACGCACGTGTATTTTCCGAACCCTGCCATAAAACCATACGGCCTCTACAACGTTTTGCCCGAACTTGGGAAACTATCTGTGGGGGACTCTAATGACTCGTCAGTACCCTGGCAGTGGGTTTAACCACAAGCCGTCAGCGGCACTAGCTATGCGTAACGGCTGCCCATGGATTGACCTCAAGGGAGGCTGATGAGCGAACTCATCCAGAAACCCTACTGAGCCTAACAGTGACAATGTATATACAGTCCGGTCCGTTCGTCTATGAGTATCGCATATCCGGCCTAGGGGGATAGTAACGTCAGACCCCCAATAGCTGTATAAGTCGTGTCGGAGACAAGCCCTGAACACCCTGAGATACTACTGGAGTACCTACCAGTAAATCTCACCTGCCTTGGCTAAGGACTTGGTGTAACGGCTTTCCTAGACACAACGCGACCTCTACCCCCAATACCCGGAGAGGCGAATCCCTTGCCGATCCGCTCACGTGCCTCCATGTGGCTCGGGACTGTATCCAAAAACAACCTGTTTGCACGACTCCTTTGAGCCGTGGTAGGGTAGAAATCAAAGCACAGTGGGAACTCACACGAGACAAATGACGACCTCAGGTCGATGAACTAACCTGTACACATGTCACCAGGGAACTGCTATCTGACGATATGTATAATACCAACTAGCAGATTCTCGGCGAGTCCTGTCCGGTGTACTCATAACCCAATGAGCACCTGTATACATCTTAGGTGATCCAACTGACACCAGTGGCTTGTGAGAATGGCCACCGCCCCTTGTCGGGGTCTCGACTGTATACACTAGTCTACTCCGGAGTATCGATGCCCTGTCTCGAAACTCCCACGACTAGGGACCACTATTAAGGATATGCTTATAGATCACCCAACTCTCACTTATATGATCGTCCTCATACTGTTGGTAGTCAAACAAGATCCTAAGGGCTCTATCAAAGTGTAATCGTGATCAGTCACCTGAACCTATACACGACTGATAAAGACAAACCAGATAGCATACTATCATCTCGAGTAAGACTGTCCTACCGGCATAGGTCCTCCTCAATCATTGCAATCACGTACCTGCGATCCAATAATTGACTTTAAGGGCACTATATCCAACAATCTCCCACTTGCACTTAAGGCTAATTATTGCGATGTTGCGTACTCACAGCCCGTGTGAAACCAACACCCAACTCCTCTACTAATCAGTTTCACAAAGCCCATTTGTAAAACTAATGTGTTCGAGAAATAGCCTCAGTGAGTGGATCCGCCAGAAAGTTTCTTTCTATGTCTCTCTTAATCTCAAGTTCTCGGAGAAAGCCATCTCCCGAATTGAGTAATACCTTTCTTAGAATATGTCTGGATATCTGATGGGACTTTAGTTCATAAATGAACTCCAAATCCAAACTTCTTAGACTATATCGAAAACTGAACCTAATCAGTATTCGGCACCATGCCTCCCATAGTATCCTCTTGGACCACCTGTCCAAAAAACTGTCCCTCTTCATTAGAGGGAAAACTATAACTCTGACAATCACTCTGTCATCCATGTCACCTTTGAAGCCTGGAATGATAACCGTCTCCCGAAGGAGGCTGTTGTCATCAAATCCGTAGAACATTCACTTATGTTCTAAAACTGCTTCCTTATGTTTCTACAGGATTGGATTAATACAAACTTATTGCATCTAGTGCAAAAACAACATTTGGTGTGGTACTTGACATCTCACGATTGACTCAATTGCCTAAGCAAGTGATCTTCCAATCATGCACATCCCTCTCCCTTTTAGTCTGTAAGACACCTTTAGAGAAGGTGACTCCATCACCTGCAGGTACACCACCATGCCAGGAGTCATCTATTCTAAAAACCATTAGAATACTGTCAAAGTACCTACATTGGGAAACTACCCAAATCCAGATCTAAAACTATAGATCTAGAAACCATAATGTCAAATATTATATCCATATCCTGTCTGGAGAAACAACTGTGTGACGACCACAGTACAACCGATCGTAGTATAGGAATTTTACTTCCTACTCTGTGTATGTCATCCAAATACCAGGATATCACACCCTACTACCTTCTTAACAGATCCATCCTCTATTCTGATGAAGTCAAACCCATGACTGTCACATCAAAATTAGATGATCAATCTCCGCTATAACTGATCAAGTCTATAAATAGACATAAGCTACTTGCCCACTATGCTTCTGCTGCTCCCACTGACCACAACAACCCTCCTACCGGGTCTCATAGCCTGGAACAACAGTACTGTCAAGTCTGGATAGATAAGAACCTCCCTGTCACCGTCCTTGAGGCTACCGAAGTACCTCTCGGGTGTCTGAGGTTACCCACCAAATCTGCGGAGTGGCTAATGGAATGTCAAAACTGATTGAATCTATTGGTCCTATTAAATTTTCCGTAATCGTTTGCGGTTCTGGAATCACTTCCAGTTCTACCATACTGCCACTACTGTTTTCTGAAAAAATCCATTTTACTAAAACTGTGGCGAGTCAAGAACAATATCACTATTGATCTTCCAGATGGTAGAAAGTCAACCGTCGTCATAACCTGGGCCAACCCACAAACTGCCATTACAGAAACGTGCCCTGAGTTATCCAGAGACTGGTTTTAAGCATAAACCGGACAACTCCCCGTACCTTATCTTCGTTAAGATACGAACCATTCTATATCCAATATAGAAACTTTGGCACTTATTTAATTGGAACCAGATTCAAATCATGCAGCTGTCTCCAGTGCATATCAACTTTAATGGAGAAAGGCTATTCAGCATTACTCAACTTAGGAATCCATCCAATTATGAGTAACCTGAAAGAGAAACAAGTTTCTCAAAACTTTTACTATCACCTGAATACCAATCACAAGTATCTACATCTTCGATCTCTTTGAAGAATCCCGATACTTGCGACATCTGGTTCTCTACTTTATTCTTATACCCACAACTTCTCAAAACTTAGACCTTGTATTTCTACGAAACACTTGTCTAAATACCAGAGAAGTCATAAGTAAACAGAACAAAGTACGAGGACCTACCCCTTTGTCCTGATGGACACTGGACAACATACAATACTCTGTATAAGTCCGCTGAGTTGAATAACTCAAAACCTGTGCGTTGTAGGTTGAAAACTGTACCCTAGCGATTTCCTCAAATATCACCAATTACAACGAATTCCAAAATAATGAGGATGATCACCTAATTCCCAATA
Organism: Agapanthus africanus; assembly: GCA_030015575.1. Taxonomy (NCBI): domain Eukaryota; kingdom Viridiplantae; phylum Streptophyta; class Magnoliopsida; order Asparagales; family Amaryllidaceae; genus Agapanthus; species Agapanthus africanus. The sequence goes on from JASDDO010000008.1 coordinate 364,744,621, forward strand.
ACTTCCTCCCACTCATCATCTGTAAAACCATACAGATATGAGAATGAAACGTGGTGAATACACACCCTGGAGTAAGTATCTAATCGGGAAAACAGTTTTCCATTAACAATGCACTGAAACATGAAAATGTTTCGTAGGAGTATCCTGGTATTCATAGTAATGCCTCTTCCATAATCCAATTCATGACTTTAACCGTATATTTCTTTGTCATCTCTCCAAATCTCTTTATATGTCTTTAGTCGTTACCTTCTTTACACCATCGTTAGGCTAAATGATTTTCTTCCTTCCTTACCGTTCGGCACCAGCCTATGGTTTGGAAGAAGACTATCCAGTAAGCATAATAGGTGTACCCTCCTAAACCAAGGAGTACTCGCAACAGAGAGAAGGTAATGATAAAAGACAACTGAATAATACCTTATTCTTTTAAAGGTGAAATAGGAGTGGCGATGAAGTACGCGGTTTGGTCGTGAATGATAACAGTCGCAACTTACTTTGCCCTCTTTCTAATCCTTTTATTTTGTCTTTACATATTACCTTCTGTACACCCTACTTAGGCTAATTGGTTTTCTTCATTCCCTACCTTTCGGCACCTGCCTATGGTTTGGAATAAGACTATCCAATAAGCGTAATAGGTGTACTCTCCTAAACCAAGGAGCCCTCGCAACCTGACAGAAGGTGATAATAAAAGACAACTGAATAAACCAATTCTATTTCTCCTGAACCTTGATCCATCCTCGAAGGAGTCCCTTCGAGTTCTTATATAACCATACGATGGATCTATCCAATGGAAGTGGATGTCCGTAGTAATACGGGTGTTCTGAGAAATACAAAGGGTAGAAGAAGGAGTGGCAATGACTTATGCAACTCAGACAATCCAAAAGCCAGTATTTTAAGAAGGTTCGGTCAACTTGGTCCCTGAGTGATAGTTTAGGGTCGGTCAAAGGTCGCTGGCAAAGTGAGAGAGAAAAGAAACACTCTGCGTGCACACTAACCTAGATCAGAATGGTTATCACTTTATTTAATCCGGAAACCTCCCACTGTACTGTCAAATTCTCCTCCAGACCTAAAAGAAGAATCAATCGGGATCACTCGAAGAGTAAACCAACTAATCAGTAGGAATCGGGATCCAACTCTCATCGCATGATAACGTGATGGAATCCACTCGCGTTATCACACTCCAGAAGGTATGCGCATGCCTGGCAAGTTTCAGTTTCTTTAGAAACTCCCGATATGATTTTTACCCCATATTCTTATGACCTTGACGAAAGCCAACAAATCATAAGTCACATGTCAAGTTCTTCCCGCCATTATCTTGTTAATTCGAACCCACCCGTACGTACCCTTGACGAAAGCCAACAAGGTAATACGACTGTCCCAAACCAACTCATCTATCAATGCAACAAATGAATACCCTAGCAACTACCAAACACTATGCCTTGACGAAAGCCAACAAACATAGCTTGAATATTACTGACCATCCATAAGAAATGATGGAGGGCTACGGCTGGTTTTTGGCGAAAAACCTTTAATGTAATGAACTTGATTTCATTGAAGGAACCTGATAGCTTTTTATAAAATATAGTGGCGAAAACCTTTGCTAAAGAGGTCACTACCGGTGAAGGGATCTTGGCTCTTTCCTCGTGGAATGAGGTGCAGGATATTCCACTGAATACCGTGATGCAAAGCAACATGTAATCAACTATAGTGAAGTTATTACCCTGACGCAAACTTCTGCCTAAGGGGTCAGTCCCGGTGAAGGGATATCGGCCCTTGCCCCGTCGAATGAGGTGTGGGATATTCCAACCGAATACCACTATGCATAACAAAAGGAAACATCTTTGTAATAACACTTTTTAAATTGTTCCAACAACATCCAAACAGGTTTGTTTTCCTTTGCATTTATCAGAACCAACGCAGTCCTATCAATTAATCACACCAGAAAAGAACGAAAATAAAATGTACGTATATGCCATTCGCATTCGTCGCTGGGTCCCGTCATCACCCGTTAGGTTACTTAACTAACGACAGAGCGGGGACTGAACTAGCGCGGGTGTAAAACATATACAACATCTAATAGTATATAAACCAATATACAATAATCGCTCCAGGCATGATAATATGCAACATTACAGAAAAGTAATAAGCATCACAGAACAATACAGATAATCTGGGATCCCCGAGTTTCACAGATCCGCTGCTGAAACCCGATGTTCCCCTGTCGTGTGGATATCCTGTGCAATGAAACCTAGACCCCTACGGGTGCAGCAAGTTACCCGCCAAAACCTGAAGCGAGGCAGCCCCCTACAGCATAGTGAATGGACCTCCCAGCACTTCACGGAATCCGGTAGCTTGAGCACCCCTCCTGGGGTCAACCTGTACCCCCTACGAGTGCGGCGAATAGTCTGCCAATTCTAGAGTGGGGCCCATCTACCTCTCAAAGCCATGAGATGCGGACCCGTTGCCTCCCAGAACCCGGCTATCCGTGTACTCCGTCGCGGGGTAAAACCTAGTACAGAAATGAAAAATAGTACAACAGGTACATCGACCGCAACCTGGTCGTGCCCCAAAAGAATATTATACAACAGGCAGTGGCGGCAGTCCACATGTTGGACGCTCGCCCCGCAATATCAAATGTACAAATAAATCCAAACTGCACTACCATTGCACACTGCTATCCACCACGACAAATTCGCAACATCACAGCACAACACAGAACATCAACGCGAATGTCACGTTCGCAAACCCGTCTAAAAGAACTATAGCAAACAGACGCGGTTTACCGATCAAATGACATTCACGGTCGGAGATATAATGTACGTACTGTAAACTGACACGTTTTAAATTTCGATCGACTAAATTTTCCGAAGTGGGCCCCACGCAAAACTGCTGTACAGTAAAAAACTCTGGGCCCAAATGAACAGTTCCAGAAACCACAATTTCCCAAGTAGAATCCACAGAAGAAAGATGGTCCACTGATTCACCTAGACGGCCGCGGTTCCGCGGCCGTACGGTCTGATCAGTGGGTCGAATTTCTTCTGTGTTCTTTAAAAAGCCTGCTTGAATTTCTGAGATGCTCAAAAAAATTTTTAGACCAGATTTAAATTCAACAGAAACTTTAGGCTTGAAAATTGTAGTTTTTGAAAATCCGTTCGATCGATCTTTTAAACGCGTTAGCACAAGTTAGTAAAGCTTAATAACCTGGCTTTGATACCATGTAAGTCTACGGTAGCGCCCCGGCCGTCTTTCAGACGCCAAAATGCGGAACAAAAACTTTTATAACTGGCGCTATCGCATACTATAACCCGGATCTGCCATTAACGCTAAACTAACAATCTACAAAGAGGGAAGAAAGGTTATACCGAACGATTCGAGTCCTTCGTTCTTTAACCATCATCCCATGCTCCGTTGCGGCTGCTCCGATCTCGTCGATCTCCGATCTCCTAGTCCAGGTGGCACCACGTCATCGGATCTTTAAACGAGCTCCCGCCTCTGACTCGAGGCAACTCGGTCATCAAGTTTGCTAGAAGAGATGACCAAGGTTGATGTAGAGAATGAGTGGAAAACTTTGTCTCGCTTCGTCCAAAGCCATGGACGAACGGTTAATGAAGTTGCCGTGGGAATCGGGTGATGGAATGAAATGAGCTGTGAAATTCCATACACCGAAAACTATCATAATCTTTTAACCAACAACCATTTCTTTTTCTTACAAGTGAGAGTGAATGAGAGAGGAGGAGGGCCGGCCACATATATAGAGGTGGGGGGTGAGTGTAGGAGAGGGGGAGGTGACAATAAGAAAATATCTCAAGTGTGAACACAAAGTGTGAACACACTTAATGAAATGATGAATCATTAACCTAGTCATCAAGCATTAATGGAACCATTAAATGCAACCATGACTCACTAAACACCTCACCACTTCTAGAACCTTCTAGAAGCTTCCACACTCATCTCAAGAAAAGATAAAATCCGTATTTAACCGAATGTTAAAAGACGGGCGATAGAAAACTGGAAACTGGCAACTTCCAAAAGTGATCCCGAAACGAATTTCAGGACAACCCCGTAACCGTATAAATATACCCGCATTTGTATTACGACCGAATACAAATGCAACTGAGACAAAGATATTATATCTACTCTTTATAATACATGGATCCGGCTTAAACCAAAGCCCACCAGTATTATCTGCCCGAAAAATGACACGTGCGTAAACGCACGTGCATTTTCCGAACCCTGCCATAAAACCATACGGCCTCTACAACGTTTCGCCCGAACTTGGAAAACTATCTGTGGGGGACTCTAATGACTCGTCAGTACCATGGCAGTGGGTTTAACCACAAGCCGTCAGCGGCACTAGCTATGCGTAACGGCTGCCTATGGACTGACCTCAAGGGAGGCTAATGAGCGAACTCATCCAGAAACCCTACTGAGCCTAACAGTGACAATGTATATACAGTCCGGTCCGTTCGTCTATGAGTATCGCATATCCGGCCTAGGGGGCTAGTAACGTCAGACCCCCAATAGCTGTATAAGTCGTGTCGGAGACAAGCCCTGAACACCCTGAGATACTACTGGAGTACCTACCAGTAAATCTCACCTGCCTTGGCTAAGGACTTGGTGTAACGGCTTTCCTAGACACAGCGCGACCTCTACCCCCAATACCGGGAGAGACGAATCCCCTGCCGATCCGCTCACGTGCCTCCATGTGGCTCGGGACTGTATCCAAAAACAACCTGTTTGCACGACTCCTTTGAGCCGTGGTAGGGTAGAAATCAAAGCACAGTGGGAACTCACACGAGACAAATGACGACCTCAGGTCGATGAACTAACCTGTACACATGTCACCAGGGAACTGCTATCTGACGATATGTATAATACCAACTAGCAGATTCTCGGCGAGTCCTGTCCAGTGTACTCATAACCCAATGAGCAGTTGTATACATCTTAGGTGATCCAACTGACACCAGTGGCTTGTGAGAATGGCCACCGCCCCTCGTCGGGGTCTCGACTGTATACACTAGTATACTCCGGAGTATCGATGCCTTGTCTCGAAACTCCCACGACTAGGGACCACTATTAAGGATATGCTTATAGATCACCCAACTCTCACTTATATGATCGTCCTCATACTGTTGGTAGTCAAACAAGATCCTAAGGGCTCTATCAAAGTGTAATCGTGATCAGTCACCTGAACCTATACACGACTGATAAAGACAAACCAGATAGCATACTATCATCTCGAGTAAGACTGTCCTACCGGCATAGGTCCTCCTCAATCATTGTAATCACGTACCTGCGATCCAATAATTGACTTTGAGGGCACTATATCCAACACATTCATGTGAAACGACGGAGGGCTACGAATGGTTTTGGCGAAACCGTGAACGTAGTGAACTTGATATAATCGATGGAACGAGATATCTTTCAAAAGGAGTGGTTCAAGCTCCGCATTTAAAAGTTTGGTTTTGAAAAGAACCGAGTGGTTTTGAAAGCATTCCAACGACTTTTACTTGGTTTATTTTTCTTGCATTAATTTTAATGCGTCCCATCATTTAATCCTACCATTGAAAAAAACAACCAAAATATGACGTACTCTTATGCTATCCGCATTCGCCACGGGGCTCTGTCATTACCCGTTAGGTTACTTAACTAACGACAGAGCGGGGGCTGGACTAGTGCGGATGCAAAACATAAGCAATGCCTAAATAATATCATATATAAATATATTGCAATGATAGCTATTTCAGATCACAGATGAACACATTGGATATACTAGGAATCCGCAATTCGTACGAGCCTGTAACGAAAAGCGGATTACACGGTCGCGATGAATAGCCAATACCCCATCCAAGACCCCTACGGGTGCGGCAAACTACCCGCCAAGTACCCGAAGCGAAGCAACCTCCCTCAACTCGTGAGTAGGCCACTCGGCACTTTGAGATACCCGGTAGTTTGTGCATCCCACCTTGGGTCTATCCTAGGAGCAAAAACAGTAAAAAGAAATTATACAATGACGGCTACAACCCCGACCCGGTTGTGCGGCCATACAAATAATATTACATCAATTTACATATTACATGAATTGAAAGAAAAGAAAACTCTCATCTCACAACCCCCCGGCTATTCACCCGCGACAATCCAATGAATTCATATACACATACCATCAACATTACAGAACACAGATATGTATAACCACCCCTAATCGACGCATAGCGATTAGCAGACGTTTAATACATATATCACATCACAGATATAAACCCGTTAGCTTTAGTCTTTAGAAACTCGATCAAAATACGGTTTTTTAAGCCCCAAAAATAAATTTTGCTTTCTGGAAAATCTGGGCAGAAAAAACATATTTTAAAAATCCCAAAACAACCCCAGAAACACACTGCATGAAAATATTTCCACGGCCGAGTCAACTCGGCCGCAGAACCGCGGCGACTTGACCGGTTCGTTGGACCAATTTTCTTGGGTGTCTTAACAAAAGCCTGAGCCGATTTTTCATGTATGATTTATTACTTTTGGAACAGAGGAAAAAATCGGCAGAAACTGTGCTACTCGGGTATGTTTCATGATATTTTCTCCGATCGAACTTCTACTTACATTGCTCACATGTTAGATAGTGTTTAACTAGGCTCTGATACCACTGTAAGTCCATGCTACCTCTCCCGGTACTTACGGGCTTGCGGAAATGATGAAAAACGATTTTTCTAGAGGTGGTAACATGGACTTAAAATACAGATCTTTATTAAACAACCATCTAACAAATCTAACTAAGAGTTTTACCTACTCGGTTAGGGGGTTATACCTTTCTTGAACTCCTTCGTCTTCAACTCTTGTGGTGTACGAACCGGCCACCCTTCGTCGTCTTCTCGCGCCGAAGATGGATCCACCCGAAAGCTTCTATCTTTTGGCTTCTCTTCAAAATTGAAGAAACTAGAACACTTGGTTTGCTAAACCTTGTGAAATAGGATGAGTAGAGGAGTGTATTGGGTTTTATCTCAATGGTTCTTGCTTCTCAACACATGAGATAAGTGAACCATGAACTAGAGAGAGAGCAAGAGGAAGAGGGAGAGCTCGAGCAAGAGGAAGAGGGAGTGCTCGAGCAAGAGAGAAAAAGGAAATGAGAGAATGAGCAAGACTTTTTGCTCCCATGCTCTCATAATCCAAAATCATGATAACTCATAATAGTAATTGAGTATTATGTGATGGTTCAAGTCAAAATGGCCATATCATTTCATGCACTCATTTTGCAAAGAGAAACAAGCAAGCAAAAGTCTTTGCCATGAAATGATAGCCATTGTAATAATGGTGGTCAACTAGTCCAACCTAGTAAACCGGTCAACAAAGTCAACAAGTCAACAAAGTCAACTCTTCATCTCAACCATGACACAATAATACTTAATTAATATTATCATTAATCATATTTCTTATTCTCATTAGGGTTTAGCAAAAGTCAATAGTCAACAGTCAACAACCCTAATGAGAATCCTCTGCCTCTCGGTCAACTGTGCATACACACCCGCATCCGCGTTCCGAGGAACACGAATACAAACGAGATAAAACCAAACCCAAAACGTACATTAGGATCTGGCTTAAACTAAAGCCCGCTAGTGTTAACTGTCCGGACACTAAACGTGCACAAGTGCACGAATGTGACCGAACCCTGTCGCAAAACCATGTGACCTGTCGCAAAACCATGCGACCTCTACTCTTTTTCCTAAAGGCGAATAGCTCTCTGTGTGGAACTCTAAAGACTCGACACTACGCTGGCAGTGGGTTTAACCACAGACCGCAAGCGGCACTAGCTGTGCGTAACGGCCCCCAGGTAGATGCCGATAAGAAGACGGACGAGGTGAAACCCATTTGAACTCCTACTGAGCCTGAATGTGACAGTCTCCGTACAGTCCGGTCTGTTCGTCTGAGAACATCGCATGGCGGGCCTAGGAGGGCGGTAAATGTCAGTCCCCTACTAGCGGTACAAGTCGTGTCGGTGTGTAGCCCAGAACACCTGAGATAACACTGGAAACCTTCCAGTCTATCTCGCTTGCCCTGGCCAGGGACTTTGTGTAATGGCTCTCCTAGACACAGCACGATATCAACCCCCAATACCGGGAGAGACGAATCCTGTCGAACCGTCACTGCCTCCAAGTGCTTCGGGACTGCACCCAAAAACTACCTGTTTGCACGACTCCTTTGAGCCGTGGTAGGGCAGTAATCAATGTACAGTGGGAACACACTCGAGGCGAAGTGACAATGTCAAGTCAACGGACTAATCTGTACTCATGTCACCTGGGAACTGATAACTGACGATAGGTATAATACCAACCAACAGTTCCCGACGAGTCCTGTCCAGTGTACTCGTAACCTAACGAGCACCCGCATACTATCTCTAGTACGACGTACTGACGGCTGTGGGACAGACCGTCTCCCAAGCTGGGATAAGAAGCGCATACGCTAGTCTACTCCGGAGTATCGATGCCCTGTCTCGATAGTCCTGCGACTAAGGACCTGCATAAGGATGTGCTTATAGATTACCCAGCCCCCACAAGTGTGACTGCCATCACAACGCTGGTAATCAAGCAAAGATCCTAAGGGCTCCTCTAATGTGTAAAGGCGATATGCTAAAAGAAACACATGCACACATTAAAGTAGAAACAAACCAAGTAGCATACTACCATTTTGAGCAAGATTGTCAATACAAGGTGAATATCCCAAGCTTCCATTATGTAATATACATACTAGTATGATACAGTAATGGCCTCTAGGGCATATACACTAACAAAATAGCGGTTTTTCCTTTATATGCTCATATAACTGTTTATGTTGCGTATATTATATTTCATGGATTTTCGCATTGAGATATGGATTTCCTATGATGTTTTCTGGATTTGAGGACCGTCATAGTTCATGAAATTATGCATTATTTGAAAAACCCGGTTTCTCTTGACATCATATTTCGATGCGTCCACCATGAGATTTCTCGGTTCTGAGATTTGTGATATATACCCGATGCGAGGAGTGGAGTGGGCCATGTGTGGGTACATGGTGGGGCCCGGAGGTACCCCGGGGCAAGATTGTCACAGGTGATGGCGATGAGCTCGAGGCAAGGGAGTACTACCTTACCGGTGACAGTATTGGACTCGGCGGTGATTGCGAAGATACCGACCGGAGTCATGTACGTATGGATAGGTGGAATTTCGAGCATCGAAGCTGGGCACTCGGGTTTCGAGCTATCGTATGATACATACCTATCAGGGCCAGTCGTGGTGATGACGCCTGATAGATCAGTTTTTATATGTCGAAGCTGGGCACTAGTTTTCATGATGTTTTCAGGTGTCGATGTTTGACACTCCGGTTACGTGAGACTTACGGGATATGAGGGTCGATATTATAGTCGCTATGAGGACCGATTTTATGGTCCATATGAGGGCCGATTTTATGGTCGATATGGGGGCCGATATGAGGGCCGTTCTAAGGGCCGATTTGAGGAATTTGGGATTTAGATTGTCTTGATGGACACTGGTCCTGCCACGATGAGGATTCCGTGAGGATGACATGTTTTATCCCATACTCCGCATTTATTTTATATGCATTGCTTCATGTGTTAGTAGTACCTGATAGAGTACCTTTCATGACTGTTGCATATACATATTGCCATATTATTGCTTCATGTATTAGTAGTACTTAATAGAGTACCTTTCATGACTGTTGCATACCTATGGCCATTTATTACTATTAGCTAGCATATGGTAGATTCGCGCAGTACGTGCATACTTGTGATTACCTGCATATGTTATTTACTATTCACGAGTTGGCAACTCACCCCTGTTGTGCCACAGGGTTTTGCAGGTTGTCCCTCAGAGCTGTCTTTGGCAGGGCTATTTCTTCCTATCGTATCAACTTTTGCAGTGGATACCACTACGGCTGACTGGGTGCTGTTTTGCTATAGGTGGGATTTGCGGTTATCCGATGTTGCTCATTGTATATTCGTTGTATCCAGTACTCCCCATCTACTACTTCATGTATTGACTAAGAGACGAGTTGTGAGGACGATATTGTATATTATTTTGTGACTTGGAGGTTTTTATGTTGTTTCACTTTATATTGCCTTTTTCTTTACTACGACGTCGTATATCTGTTGTGGTGGTTGTTTTCCGCATTTGGGCGTGGATTTTCTCCCGTTCGGGGATTCTTTTACTTATATCTTTATATGTACTCTTTTTGGGGCTAGTTTTTACAAAGGAGGTGCTGCCAAAATTTTTTTGGGTTACCTACAATGACAGCATGGTTTCGGGTGGCATCTCTCATGCCATTTTCAAATTTTTCCATTATAGATAACCCTAAACATAGGAACATTAAGTAGAGAATCAAACAATACTAGCATGTTAACACTTTAACATCTAAGAGTTAGGGATTACAACCTTTGTAGTCCGTTCCTTCGCTTCATAAGCTCTGTGTTGAGGTCCCTTCGCTGCGATCATCATGAACTCCGACTCTCGAGAGGCTCCATGAAGAGAATGATGCACCATGCTTGAAGACTACACTAATCCAAGATGATCTACTTTGAAGAATCTCAAACCCAAGCTCTTGCTTCACTAATCAAGTATTAGTAAAGCAAACACCCTAATTTAAGTGGCTAGAATAGATGAGGATGATGAAGTAGGAATTTCTCTCTCTTTTGTTTTCATATTCTCACTCATTATCATCATTTATCAAAAACCTAGTGAAGGTTTTCATCCAAGAAGAAAGAAGAAGAAGATGAAGCAAATCCTTTTGTGATGAATAATGAATTATTGTTGTGGTTACAAATTAACCATGAGTTAAGCATGAAGGCTTAACCCTTGTAGAGAATAAACTAAGGTAAAGGGTTTGGGTAGGGTTAAGAAATATCTACACAAAAAATCAAAGCAAGTGACAAAAGTCAAAGCTTCATGAAGCTTCATCCAAGCTTAACCCTAATCCAAACCCTAACCATGTTTAAACGCTGCAAAGCATGTTGCATTTGTAACCCTAACATGTTACAATATTATATATCATATATATAATATATTTTGTAACAAAAGAAAATAATACAATTAACATATATCACATATAGATCAATGTATTACCCCGTGAGAAAATGAATCAATAAAGCGAGCTTATATTAGTTAATATAATGTAATATATCTCATATATAATATACATTAAATTATCGAATCAACACTTAATCCGATAACCCGGTTATAATACATATAACCAACTAATATAACATGTACCAATTCATCGAATCAACACTTGATCCGATGACCCGGCTATATCACATATACCCGGCCGATATCTCATATCACGAGAATAGAATACAGTATCTCATATCGTATTATTCTCGGTCCCGCACATATCACATATGTGCTCCTACTCCGTTTTGCCTGAGCCAGGAAACCTCTGTGTAGGACTTTAAAAAATCGTTAATACGCCGGCAGAAGGTGATGATCATATCAAACACCCACAAGCTGCAAGCGGTCAGCTAAACATAACAGCTACCCAGGTATTGATCGATCAGAAGATCAACAAGCAAGCCTGTACATTCTCCTGCGAATCCAATCAGCAACACTCCCGTACAGTCCCGTCTCTTCGTCTGATATGTCGCATATCCAGTCTAGGGGTGGTAAACGTCAGACCCCAGTAACCGATAAGTCGTGTCAATATAAGGTCCACAACAGTTTGAGAAACTACTGATAACACTTATCAGCAAATCTCAGCAACCCTGGCCAGGGATTTCCAGTTATAGCCAATCGAACACAGCGCAACATCAACTCCCAATACCGGGAGAGACGAAACCCCTCCTATCACTCATTGCCTCCATGTGATTCGAGACTGTACCCAAAAACCACCGTTTTGCACGTTCTCTTGAATGTGGTAAGGTGAAAATCAAAGCACAGTAGGAATCACACAAGACTCTATGACGATCTCGGATCTACAGACTAACCTGTACCAGTGTCACCAGAGAACTGCCATCTGACGTGGGGTATAATACCATCTGGGAGTTCTCGGCGAGTCCGTCCAGTGTACCCAGTCTCCACTGAGCACCCGTATACTATCTCTGATGTCAAACACCAATGGATATGGGATCATCCATCGCCTATCTACATGGGTTGAGAAGCATACGCTAGTCTACTCTGGTATATCGATGCCCTATCTCGATACACCTACGACTAGGAACATTTCAACGATGTACTTAGCGACTACACTGTCCCCACTAGTATGATCTACATCATAGTCCTGGTTGTCAAGTACTTATCCTAAGGGCTTTATCAACATGTAACATAGAGACAATCAGAGTACATATTAAGATAAAGAGCAACCAGATAGTATATTATCATGTCGAGAAAGAAAGTCCTCCATATATATGTCCAAGCATCCACTACAATATACATCGTATGTACAGTAATGGCCTCAAGGGCATACATATCGCTAACAATCTCCCACTTGCACTAGGGCCATCTGTTGTGGTATCTCATACCCAACAATCAGCTGTGGTTGAAGTATCTCATACTTAACCATCCCATAAAAGTCTCTATTGGGAAATAGGCCTTTATGAGTGGATCCGCTCTGTTTTCCTCTGTATCTACTCTCCTGTCCTCGATCTCCCTGGAGATCATCCATCTCCATGATCAGGTGATACTGCCTAAGAATATGTCTGGATCTCAGATGGGACGGGGGTTCCTAGGCATAAGCCACAGCTCCATTGTCACAAAATGGTAGGAATGAAGTTCATCTCATGAACTTATATATATATCCAGACTGCCTCTTTGGTAGCATCCTTGGTAACAATGTATCTTGCCTTTAATCATCTAGTTTGCCTCGGTATCTAACTTGGAGCTCTTCCAACATACCGTCCCTCCACTGAGGGTAAAGAAAATACCTGTGACTGACATTCAGTCGACCTTACCATCCTGGAACCTTTCCAGTGATTCTCCCCAGGATCGATTGATACCATCTCACTACATCTAGTGAGAATCCTAACATCCAATTAGATCTATCTCATAGATCCAAAAAACCCAGGATTTAGGAGGTATCACCTTGATCCTATATGGAGAATCCTTGTGATAATAGGAGATTGACCGAGCGTAGCATAGGAAACTCCTTCCCTATCAAGAGTATGTCATCCACGTACTATACGAGGATCACCACCATACTCCCTACTACCTTTTTGTATATACTAGGTTCATCTACCATTTTGATGAAGTCAAACTCTTTGACTACCACATCAAAACAGATGTTCCAACTCCGCGATGCCTGATTTATCCCATAAAACAACTTGCACATGTTTCCGCTGCTCTCACTGTCTGCGAAGCCCTCTGGCTGTGTACTTATAGACGCTCTCTTCTAAATCATTATTTAGAAAAGCAGTCATGACACCCAACCGCCAGATACCGTAGTCATGGTATGTAGCAGTGGCAAGTAGGATCTGGATGGACTTAAGCATAGCTTTGAAAGTCTCAACTTTTCTATGTACACCAAGTAATCTTCTCAAGATATACTTGCTCCTGATGGGGATTTAACCCTTCAGATAAAGCAACCAAAGTCCATACTTTGTTGGTGTATATGGATTCCATCTCAGATCGCTAAGCATCCAGCCATTCTCACAGAGTCCCCACTCCTGATGGCCTGCTCGAAACTGGTTGGGTCATCATCTCATGATGCATTCCTCGCTGCCACTGTCATAGAGAAAACCGAAGTATCTCTCAGGTGGATGAGAAACCCTACCAGATCGGCAGAGAGGCTGAGGTTCGTTGGAAACTATTGAATCCTTCGGTTCTACTAAATCATCAGCTGCAGTTTGTATAGCCGGAACTCCATCCAGTTCTACCTCATGACCACTAATTTCTTCATAAGTAATACCCTTTTTTCTCAAAAAAGGTGGCATGACGAGAAATAAAGCACCTTTTGTTCTTCGGTTCGGTAGAAGATATTCCCTTGCTAATGCTTGGGATATCCAACAAACTTCCACAGAACTGACCTTGCCTCGAGTTTGTCCGGATCATGCTTTTAACATAGGCCTGACAACCCCAAATCTTAACATCCTTAAGAGATGGGCTCTTCCCATACCATATCACATATGGAGTGGTAGGCAACTGATTTGATTAGAACCCTATTTAATAGGTATGCAGCTTCACAAGTGCATAACCCCCAAAAGAAAATTTGGCAACTCAGTAGTACTCATCATAGAGCACACTATATCACATAGGGTGCGCTTGCTCCGCCCCGATACACCGACGTGTTGTGGTGTATACGGAGGAGTAATGCTGAGAGAGAATCTCATTCTCCTTTAGAATAGTCCAGGGATTTCATGCTCAAGTATTCTTCTCCCTGATAACATCAATGGACATAATACTTATACCTGTTTTGGTTCTCTACTTCTGACTTATATTCATTTAATTTCTCAAAAGGTTCAGACTTGTGTTTCAAGAGGAACATATTTTCGAATCTTGAGAGTTAATCAGTGAATGTAATGAAGTAAAAAGAACCGGTCCTGGCATGTGTAGATAGGGGACCTTACATACATCATCATGTATCAATCCCAAGTGTTCACTAACTCTTTCTCTGTTTCCAATAAACGGAGCTGTGGTCATCTTATCTTTGTGACTTGACTGGCAAGTTTCACAAGATGTAAATCCAAACTGATTTAAATATGCATCTTTATGTTACTTCAGTTAGTCGGGTCGCATTGATATGACCTAGTCTACAATGCCTCAAGAAGGATTCGTTCATTTCTGAACTTTTTCTCTTGTGTGTGTTCTGAACGTTAAGAACTGTAGTTCGATTTAGAACGTCTATGATTTTAGATAACGTGCCTGAACCGATCAACTCTTGATATAGGAAAATGTTCAAAACATTATCCAACAATACAAAATTATATCCTTCTTTACTAATAAAGTGACTGATATGATATTGTATATCAGGTTCAGTATCTATAACATTCGTTCAGAATCAATGTATTTGGTAATACAGGGTGATAACTGCCAACAGACTTGGCTGCAACACTTGCACCATTTTTAACACTTAAAACTTATCACCCTTTCTCAGTTCTCTACCTATCAATAGCCCATGTAACATATTACATACGTGGGATCCTGATCCGGTATCTCATACCCAGGACGTAAAAGATACAGAGAAACAGTTCTCGGTAATGAACATACCCGAAGAAGATGCATCAGCGTGCACTTTCTTCGTTTGGGCGGCACAGGAATTCTGGTAATCCCCTAATTCCTGCTCAGTCTTATAACATTTATAAGTTCGAGCGGGACCAACGTTCTGTCACGACCCGAAAGGTACGGAACATGACCGGCACCTAAATTACAAAACGTCTCGAGGCGTACGTAATATAAGTAAGCCAAAACCCAGAAATCAAAACCAAAGAAGCCGTAGAGTGAAGGAAAAACCATTTTTAATCAAGTAGTTTTAACAACATAGGCCGAAATATGTATTTTTAAAATCTCAAGTATTTTCTGAAAATTTCGGCAGAGTCTCCTTTGTAAATACTGGCCCCTAAATAGGACACAACATGAATAGTATACGAAATCAATAAAATGGCATCCCCAAGCGGGAGCTAGATCTTCGTCAATCGACGGTCACAACCACACAAGCAATATAATATGCAACGCCAAGGGAGAGGATCAAAACTCAAAAGAATCTCAAAGCAACATAAAAACCATAATATTACAACGCGCGACTCTAAGGTCGAAAGAATAACAAACTGGTCTTCTAACTCTCTCAAATATACAATCTGGTTGATGGAGTTTCTAGATACAACTGAAATAATAATAAACGATGGTGGTCCTGATACAAAGAACCCACCTACCAAAGCAATCACCCGGAAAGAACAGTGTGCCAGCAAAACCGCAAAGAACCTGTAAGGCAAAACCTGCAAGGAACTGTGGCACAACGGGGGTGAGTTGCCAATTCGTGAATAGAAAACATCTACAAGTAGAAATCGCATGCATAAAGCTATCCTAGGTCATATCAGGTAATATCCTCAATAAAATCCTGGTCCAGCTATGTATAGTGTAATACTACATGCTCGTATCAGTGCCTCAGATAGCAACATATCAGATATATGATGTATGAATGCATTACGTATTTAAACAGAATATATCATGAGTGAGACAACTGTTTTCTTTAATCAATGAGATTTCTATATGTATGTCAATCACGTATCATCAATGAACGCAACAGAGAAATCAGTGTCAAGCATCGACACAAAACAAAAGTCTCAGTATCTCAAAATCAAATCATCAATATCTTAAATCTCAAATCTCAATTTTCAATATCTCAGGCATCTGTATCATCTGCGGGATCCGCCCTCGGGCTCCGGCAGAATGGATCAGCCCATAACATCAATCTCATGGCCACGAACGGCATCCTCCGGATATCCGCCGCGCCAGGTAAAATCACCGGTAGGTAGTCTTCCCCTGCCAGGCTCATCGTCTACTGCTCGAACTTCTTGCCATGGGTACCATACCTGGTCCACCATGTACCCGCAGACGGTTCATCCAACTCCTCGAATCGGGTCTCGAAAACTATCTCAGAACCGAGAAAACATCATGGTGGACACTACTCATCATATCAAGGAAAAACCGCATTTTTGTTTTTAAAATACATCATCAGTTATAAAACTTTCACATGCGGTTTTCCAAATCCAGAAAATCTCAAGACGGATCTGAAAACATCAAATAACCATGTCAATGAAAGTGAAAACCGACATAATGTCCATAATACTATATAACCAATGAATATATGAATGCATCTGATATCATGCAATGAATGCAATAGTTTAACTAGCATATGAAATCTATAACATATAGCAACATCAATTAGCAAGCTATGTCAATGAAATAGTATTTTCTAAAGTGTATGTGACATGGCAATTACCGATGAAGATGTGTGTGAGCTGGCAAGCGAGTGTACGTGGAGCATACGCGTCATCGGTAATGGTGCTGGTGTCCTAACAGCATGGTTTTATAATTACTACGTACACAATGACATGCAATGAGGCGATAACAACATAATAAGGAAAATGAATAGTAAATACAACAATAATATGCAGAACATGAATAATAACGTAACAACATGGAATCTATCTTACCATACATGTGTTATACTATTTTGCCGTTTGAAATAGTACGAATCGTGGTGTTTTGAAAATAAGGACTACGGTGTTTTTAAGAAAAGATACGTCTTTTAAAATATCCGTAGTATCCCTTGGTATGTCTTTAAAATTCTTACGATTCGTCAGTTTTGGAAATAAGTATGACTCGGGTCCAGTCTAACATCTACTAGGTAAACTACAGGTCTAACTAACAACCAATCGAAAGGGGTATGGAAACCGCCTAAATCTGAGTCGATATATATATACATGCATAATAGTCGGTGATCCCGCCTCAATAATATCATGTACGATACAACATATCATATGACATCCTTGAATCAAGAGTGCGGATCTATCGTCAATATATAGCTCGTACGGTAAATCCGTCGTATGGCCTCCCAATTCTGGGTACGGGTCAAATGTCACATCTATCACAATAATCATCTGGTATCCTCTTTGTCAAATATCATGATCGGGGTACTGATCTACGTCTAGTACAATACTGATACCATCTATGAAATGCATGCTTCTGTATGAAAACACCACGCCTAAAGAACCCACTAAAATATCATGTCGTATCTCAAATACGAACCATATCACATCACCGATCTCCAGGCCTCAAGCCCAATCTCATCGACTCATCTCTAAATATCATACAATATCCTCAACATTCATGCATGTGTATATGAATGTGTATATGCATAGTCCCATACCCATGCGTATATACATATATACACATTCCCATAAACGCACAAGAAGATGATATATGCAAGTGTATATGTGTGCATGTATGCAAATCCTTACTCTAGGGTATAGATTTCGAAACCAACCAAAACCTTCCTCCGTTCCTCGCTAACACTAATCCATAAGCTCCTAATGCTTCTCTTATTACGCGTACATATCTCACATTAACATATAAAAGTATATCATTACCATGTCACATCATTTCTCATAACTTTGCGGAGGTGCTATACGCCATCCACCGGACTTCTCCCCGTAGATATAAATCTACTCACCTGATCTTCGCTCGCCGGTGCCGACGTCGCAACGGGCTTGCTTGTCGTCTCGAAGTTTTCGTGAGGGTACCTACTGTTGCGCCACGGCAGCGCCCCGGCCTCATACTCGAGGCCAAAATGCGGAATCAAAAATTTTCCTTACTCGGAAACCGACGCTACCGCGGACAATGAAAACCCGGATCGTAACCATTAACCTAATGCTAGCAATCAAGAGATAGGGTGAGAAGTATACCGAGTGATCCGAGTCCTCCGGTCTTCTCGCCATCGTCCCGATCTCCCGCGGAAAGTCTAGCCTCCACATCGTCGCCTCCTCGCCGGAAAGGGCACCACAACGCCTGCGTCTTTTACGGGCTCCCGCCTCAATACCGAGGCAACTCGGGCATGAAGCCGGCAACTCGACATGCCCAAAAAGTGCTGAAGAATGTAGTGTAGAAGATGCTTGTCTCTTTTTAGGGTTTGTAGTTGCCATGATGGAGGAATGGGATTAGGAAAAATGGTGCTTTCATTTTTCCAAAACAAGAAGAAGAAGGAGATGAAGAATCCCTCCCAAAACTAAGATGAACTCTCTCATTCTTTTTCTTTCTCTCTTTTCTTTTTTTTCTTTTCTTTTTTCTCATGAAAAACTTATATTCAAATGAGAATGGTGGAGGAGGTAATATGAAGCATGAAGGGAGGTGAGTGTAGGGTAAAGGAAGTGGTGACCACATCAAGACATAATCATCACAAACTCACATCAACTCTAATCCACATCTTATCTTCATAAAGCATGAAATGAATGGTATCTAAAAAGGTTATCATAATAAATCATTATGCAAAGAAGTCCTCCACAAAGTGTTATTTGCAAAACTGCAAATAACCCCCTCCATCAGAAAAGTCCGGCCGGGAAAGAACAAAGGAAAACCGGCCGGAACGGAATGCAAACTGGCAACTCCAGAAAACTGGTCCCGTAATAAATTACAGGAAAACCCCTATACTGTGCATACACACCCGCATCTGTATTCCGACCGGATACAAATGCAATGAGACAAAATCTACACTGTACTAGACTAGGACCGGCTTAAGCCAAAGCCGGCTAGTAAAAACCGTTCGATCCTGATGCGTGCAATACCGCACGTATCAGATCAAACCCTGCCATATAACTATACGGCCACTAGTACAAAACTGTCCGATCCTGATCCGTGCAATACCGCACGTATCTGATCGGACCCTGCCATATATCCATACGGCCTCTACAGCGTTTCGCCCGAAAGCTTGAGTAACTGTAAGTGTGGTGGACTCTAAAGACTCGTCAATACTATGGCTGTGGATTTAACCACTAGCACGTCAGAGGTATAAGCCAATACGTGACGGGCCACAGCTATTGACTAAAAGGGACGTCGATGAGCGAACTCATCCTGACACCCTACTGAGCCTGTCAGTGACAATATCCGTACAGTCCGGTCCGTTCGTCTATGAGTATCGCATGGCGGGCCTAGGGGGTTTGTAAAAGTCAGACCCCCAAAAGCGGTACAAGTCGTGTCGGAGTGTAGCCCAGAACGCCCTGAGATACTACTGGAATACCTACCAGTAAATCTCCTGCCTCGGCCGAGGGCTTTGCGTAATGGCTCTCCTAGACACAGCGCGACCTCACCCCCAATACCGGGAGAGACGAACCCCTGAAGATCCGCTCACTTCCTCCATGTGGCTCGGGACTGTACCCAACTAAAACCTGTTTGCACGACTCCTTTGAGCCGTGGTAGGGTAGTAATCAAAGCACAGTGGGAACTCACACGAGACAAATGACGATCCTCAGGTCGATGAACTAACCTGTACACATGTCACCAGGGAACTGCTATCTGACGTCTGGTATAAGACCAACTAGCAGGTTCCCGGCGAGTCCTGTCCGGTGTACTCATAACCCAATGAGCACCTGGATACATCTTAGGTGAACCAACTGACACCAGTGGCTTGTGAGACCGGCCACCGCCCCTCGTCGGGGTCTTGACTGTATACACTAGTCTACTAATGGAGTATCGATGCCCTGTCTCGAAACTCCTACGACTAGGGACCATTTAAGGATGTGCTTATAGACTACCAGCTCCCACGTATATGATCGCCATCAAACTGCTAGCAGTCAAGCAAGAATCCTAGGGGCTCTATCAACGTGTAATAGCGACATGTCAGGTCACCTAAAGCAGTACACGATGATAAAGATAAACCAGATAGCATACTATCATCTCGAGTAAGACTGTCCTACTGGGATAGGTCCTCCCTCAATCATTGCAATCACGTGCCTGTGATCCAATAATTGACTCTGAGGGCACTAACTCCAACAATCTCCCACTTGCACTCAAGGCTAATTATTGCGATGCCGCATACTCACAGCCCGTGTGATACCGAACACCCAACTCCTCTACTAGTCAGTCTCACAAAGCTCGTTTGTGAAACTTTTGCGTTCGAGGAATAGCCTCAGTGAGTGGATCCGCTGTGATGTTTCTTTCAATGTCTCTCTATATCTCAAGTTCGCGGAGAAAGCCATCTCCCGAAATGAGCAATACCTGTCTTAGAATGTCTGGAAGTCTGATGGGACTCAGCTCATAAATGAACTCCAAATCCAAACTTCTTAGACTGTATCGTCAACCGAACTTAATCAGTATCCTGCGCCAAGCCTCCCTCAGTATTGCCTTGGACCACCTGTCCAAAATACTGCTCCTCGTCAGAAGGAAAACTATAACTCTGACAATCTCCTTGTCTTCCATGTCACCTTGGAAGCCTGGAATGATAACTGTCTCCTAAAGGAGGCTGCCGTTATCATGTCCCTAGAACATTTACTTATGTTCTAAAACTGCTTCCGACTGTTTTTCCAGGATTGGATCAATATCAACTTATTGCATCTAGTGCAAGAATAACATCTGGTGTGGTACTTGACATCTCATGATTGACTCAATTGCCTAAGCAAGTGATCTGCCAATCATGAGTATCCCTCTCCCCTTTAGTCTATAAGACACCTTTAGAGAGGGTGACTCCATCAACTGCAGGTACACTACCGTGTCAGGAGTCGTCCATTCTAAATACTCATAGAATGCTGTCAAGTTACCCAGATTGGGAAACCACCCAAATCTAGATCTAAAACCATAGTTCTAGTAACCAGTATGTCTGATATAATATCCAAGTCCCTTGTGGAGAAACCACTGTGTGACGACCAAAGTATAACCGATCGTAGTATAGGAATATCACTTCCTACTACCTTCTCAACAGATCCACCCCTTATTCTGATGACGTCAAACCTATGACTGTCACATCAGAAATAGATGATCTATCTCCGCTACATCTGCTTTAGTCTATGAATAGACATAAGCCTGATGTCCACCAATGCTTCCGCTGCTCCCACTGACTACGACAACCCTCTGCCAGAGTCATATAGACGTGCACTTCTAAAGCTAGTTTAGAACGACGCTATACTCATCCTCCTGCCGGGTCTCACAGTCTGGAACAACAGCAATGGCAAGTGTGGGTAAACAAGAACTTCCCTGTCACCGTCCTTGAGGCTACCAGAGTACCTCTCGGGTGCCTAAAGTTACCCACCTTATCTGCGGAGTGGCCAATGGAATGTCAAATCAGATTGAATCTTTAGGTTCCTTATCAAATCTTCAGTAATCGTTTGCGGTTCTGGAATCACTTCCAGTTCTACCATACTCCCACTACTATTTCTGAAAAATCCATTTTTATTAAAACTGTGGCGAGTCTAGAACAATATTGCTATTGTTCATCCAGATGGTAGAAAGTCAACCCTCGTCATAGCCTGGGTCAACCCACAAACAGCCATTACAGAAATGTGCCTTGAGTTGTCCAGTGTCTGGTTTTAAGCATAAGCCGGACAACTCCCCGTACCTTAACATCGTTAAGATATGAACTGTTCTATATCCAATATAGAACCAGAGGCACTGATTCAATTGAACCAGATTCAAATCATGCAGCTATCTCCAGTGCATGTAAACTAAATGGAAGGAGGCCGATCAGCGTTACTCAACTTAGGAATGCTTCCAATTATGAGTAACCTGAAAGAGAAGCTAGTTCTCTTAAACATTACTATCAACTGAATACCATACACAAGTATCTGCATCTTCGATCACTTTGAAGAATCCCGATACTTGCTATACCTGGTTCTCTACTCTATTCAAATACCCATAACTCCTCAAAACTTAGACCCTGTGTTTCCACGAAACACATGTCTAAGAACTAGAGAAGTTAAAAGTAAACAGAATATAGTACGAGGACCAACCCCTCTGTCCTAATGGACACTGGACAACATACAATACTCTGTATAAGTCCGCTGAGTCTAACAACTCATTTACTGTGTATCATAGGTTGAAAACTGTACTTATGGTTAAGAAGAATTACACCGCTGTTTAATGCTCCTTACCTAACCATCCACTGATATAGGTAAATGTCATCGACATAATATCAAAAGGTATATCTCACTCTATGAAAATAGACGTACAGATATATCAACTTGAAATTGGTGCACAACAGCGGATATTCAAAACCAAATATTTGCCGACCGGCAAACAACCCAGGTGACTTCCTCAAATATCACCGATTACAACGAATCCCGATATAATGAGGATGATCACCCAATTCCCAATAACTTACTCCCACTCATCATCTGTAAAACCATACAGATGTGAGAATCCAACCTGGTAAATACATACCCTGGAGCAAGTGTCTAACTGGGAAATCAGTTTTCCATTAACAGTACACAGTGAAACTGAAACATTGAAATGTTTCGTTGGGGTATCCTGGTATTCCTAGTAATGCCTCTTCCATTATCCAGATTCACAACTATAACCGTATAATTCTTTGCCACCTCTCCAAATCCCTTTATATGTCTTTAGTCATTACCTTCTGTACACCCCTTTGAGCCAAATGGTTTTCTTCCTTCCCTACCGTTCGGCACCAGCCTATGGTTTGGAAGAAGACTATCCAAAAAGCATAAAGGGTGTACTGTCCTAATCCTAGGAGCACTCGCATCGCGAGAGAAGGTGAAGATAAAAGACACCTGAATGTACTTTATTCCTATTTCTCCTGAACCAGGATTCATCCCCGAACTGGAACAAGTTCCTTTCGAGTTCGTATATAACCATACGATGGATTATCCAATAAAATGGGATCTTCGTAGTGATACGGAGTGTCCTGGAGAAATACAAAGGTGATTTAGGATTGGCGAAGAAATACTTGGTTTGGTCGTGAATATCAGTCGCAATTTACTTTGCCCTCTTACTAATCCCTTGCTTTGTCTGAACTTAATACCTTCTGTACACCATTTTAGGCTAACTGGTTTTCTTCATTCCCTACCGGTCGGCACCAGCCTATGGTTTGGAAGAAGACTATCCAATTTGCGTAATAGGTGTACTACTCCTAAACCAAGGAGTACTCGCAACCTGAGAGAAGGTGAAAAGAAAAGACAACTGAATAATCCTATCCGTTTTCTCCAGAACCAGAAACCATCCTCGAAGTCCTTCGAGTTCGTATATAACCATACGATGGTTTTGTCCAATGGAAGTGGACGTTCGTAGTAATACGGGGTGTCCTGGAGAAAAGGGTAAAAGTAGGAGTGGCAATGAGGTCTGCAACTCTGACAATCCAAAAGCCAGTGTTAAGAAAGTTCGGTCAATTTGGTCACTGAGTCAAAGTCCAGGGTCGGGTCAATGGTCGCTGCCAAAGAGAGAGAGAAAAGAAATACTCAGCGTGCACTCTAACCTAGATCAGAATGGTTATCACTTTGTCTAATCTGGAAACCTCCCACTGTACCTCAAATTCTCCTCCAAACCTGAAAGAAGAATTAGTCGGGATCACCCGAGGAGTAAACCAACTCATCAGTGGGAATCGGGATCCAACTCTCATCGCATGATAACGTGACGGAATCCACTCACGTCACCACACTCCAGAAGGTATGCACATGCTTGGCAAGTTTCAGTTCTTTTGAAAACTCCCGATGTGATTTTTACCCCTAGGACCCAAGTGACCTTGACTGAGCCAACATATCAAAGGATCCTAGTCAAGTTCAACCCGTCATTATCTTGATTGCATTAGACCCACCCGCACGAGTCCTTGACTGAGCCAAAATGACCGTACGACTGTCCTAACCAATCACATATCCATGCAACAGAAAGACACTACATAACTACCGAACACTACGCCTCGGCTAAGCACGACATACGTAGCACGAATACTAAGTAATACCAATCTGAAATGACGGAGGGCTACGAATGGTTTTTGGCGAAAAACCTTTAACGTAATGAACTTGATATCGTTGAAGGAACTGCACAACTTTTTATAAAATATAGTGACGAAAACCTTTACTAAAGAGGTCACTCCCGGTGAAGGGATCTCGGCTCTTTCCCCGTAGAATGAGGTGCAGGATATTCCAACTGAATACCACGATGCAAAGCAAAAGTAATCGGCTATAGTGAAGTTAATGCCCTGACGCAAACTTCTGTCCATGGGGTCACTCCCGGTGAAGGGATCTCGGCCCTTGCCTCGTCGACTGAGGAGCAGGATATTCCAAATGAATACCACGATGCAAAACAAAAGTGAACGTCCTTGCAATAACAGCTTTTTGAAAAAGTGTTCCAACAACATCAGAATAGGTTTGTTTATCTTGTATTGATCCGAATCAACGCAGTCCCATCAATTAATCACACCACAAAGAACGAAAATATACTGACGTACGTATATGCCATCCGCATTCGCCACTGGGTCCCGTCATCACCCGTTAGGTTAGCTAACTAACGCCAGAGCGGGGACTGGACTAGCGCGGATGTAAAACATATACAACATCTACTAATATATATACCAATATATTATATTTCGCTCAAGGCGTGATAAAATGCAACATCACAGAAATGTACAGCATCACAGAACAATACAGATATCTGGAAGCCCCGGGTTTCACAGAGCCGCTGCTGAAACCCGACGTTCCCCTGGTCGTGTGGATAGCCTGTGCAATGAAATCCTAGACCCCTACGGGCGCGGCAAGTCACCTGCCAAAACCTGAAGCGAGGCAGCCCCCTCCAGCACCGTGAATGGACCACCCAGCACTTCACGGAATCCGGTAACTTGGGCACCCCTCCTGGGTCAACCTGTACCCCCTACGAGTGCGGCGAATAGCCCGCCAATCCTAGAGTGAAGCCCCCTCCGTCTCAATGCCATGAGATGCGGGCCCGTTGCCCCCTAGAACCCGGCTATCCGTGCACCCCTCCGCGGGGTAATCCTAGTACAGAAAGTAAAATATACATACACCGGGTACATCGACCGCAACCAGGTCGTGCCCCAAAAGAATAATACAAACAGGCAGTGACGGCAGTCCACATGTCGGACGCTCGCCCCGCAATATCAAATGTACATAATACAACAAAACTGTACTAGCATTGCATCCAGGCTATCCCCCATGACCGATCCGCAACATCACAGCATAAACATAGAACATCAACGTGAAAGTCACGTTCGCAAATCCGTCTAACCGGGCTATAGCAGTTAGACCGGATTTACCGATCGAGTGACATTCACGGTCGCAGATATAATGTAAATACTGTGAAATAATGTGTTTAAAATTTTCCGATTGACCAAAAATTAACAAGTGGGCCCCCAATCAAAACTGTAGCACTCACAGAAAACCTGGGCCCAATTTAAATATTTCAAAACCCCTAAAATAAGCCCATAAGCCCACTGCAAAAAACTAAACACACGAACCCACACTTCTGCGGCGGAAGCGCGGCCAAAAGCGGGTTTTGGCCGCCCTTCCGCGGTCGTACGGAGGAATCATGTGACCAACTTTTTCCAGTGTTCTTAGAACTCCCTGCACATTATTCTGAGACCACCTGAAAAATTTTTAGACTCCAAAAAATTTCGACAGAAACTGATGTGAAGGAAAAAATACGGTTTTTGGAATTTTGGTCGATCGGAACTGAAAAACACATTAGAACAAGCTAGGTAAGGTTGATGGCGTGGCTCTGATACCATGTTGCGCCACGGCAGCGCCCCGGCCTCGTACTCGAGGCCAAAATGCGGAATCAAAAATTTTCCTTACTCGGAAACCGGCGCTACCGCGGACAATGAAAACCCGGATCGTAACCATTAACCTAATGCTAGCAATCAAGAGATAGGGTGAGAAGTATACCGAGTGATCCGAGTCCTCCGGTCTTCTCGCCATTGTCCCGATCTCCCGCGGAAAGTCTAGCTTCCACATCGTCGCCTCCTCGCCGGAAAGGGCACCACAACGCCTGCGTCTTTTACGGGCTCCCGCCTCAATACCGAGGCAACTCGGGCATGAAGCCGGCAACTCGACATACCCAAGAAGTGCTGTAGAATGTAGTGTAGAAGATGCTTGTCTCTTTTTAGGGTTTGTAGTTGCCATGATGGAAGAATGGGATTAGGAAAAATGGTGCTTTCATTTTTCCAAAACAAGAAGAAGAAGGAGATGAAGAATCCCTCCCAAAACTAAGATGAACTCTCTCATTCTTTTTCTTTCTCTCTTTTCTTTTTTTTTTCTTCTCTCTTTTCTCATGAAAAACTTATATTCAAATGAGAATGGTGGAGGAGGTAATATGGAGCATGAAGGGAGGTGAGTGTAGGGTAAAGGAAGTGGTGACCACATCAAGACATAATCATCATAAACTCACATCAACTCTAATCCACATCTTATCTTCATAAAGCATGAAATGAATGGTATCTAAAAAGGTTATCATAATAAATCATTATGCAAAGAAGTCCTCCACAAAGTGTTATTTGCAAAACTGCAAATAACCCCCTCCATCAGAAAAGTCCGGCCGGGAAAGAACAAAGGAAAACCGGCCGGAACGGAATGCAAACTGGCAACTCCAGAAAACTGGTCCCGTAATAAATTATAGGAAAACCCCTATACTGTGCATACACACCCGCATCTGTATTCCGACCGGATACAAATGCAATGAGACAAAATCTACACTGTACTAGACTAGGACCGGCTTAAGCCAAAGCCGGCTAGTAAAATCCGTTCGATCCTGATGCGTGCAATACCGCATGTATCAGATCAAATCCTGCCATATAACTATACGGCCACTAGTACAAAACTGTCCGATCCTGATCCGTGCAATACCGCACGTATCTGATCGGACCCTGCCATATCTCCATACGGCCTCTACAGCGTTTCGCCCGAAAGCTTGAGTAACTGTAAGTGTGGTGGACTCTAAAGACTCGTCAATACTATGGCTGTGGATTTAACCACTAGCACGTCAGAGGTATAAGCCAATACGTGACGGGCCACCAGCTATTGACTAAAAGGGATGTCGATGAGCGAACTCATCCTGACACCCTACTTAGCCTGTCAGTGACAATATCCGTACAGTCCGGTCCGTTCGTCTATGAGTATCGCATGGCGGGCCTAGGGGGTTGGTAAAAGTCAGACCCCCAAAAGCGGTACAAGTCGTGTCGGAGTGTAGCCCAGAACGCCCTGAGATACTACTGGAATACCTACCAGTAAATCTCCTGCCTCGGCCGAGGGCTTTGCGTAATGGCTCTCCTAGACACAGCGCGACCTCACCCCCAATACCGGGAGAGACGAACCCCTGAAGATCCGCTCATTGCCTCCATGTGGCTCGGGACTGTACCCAACTAAAACCTGTTTGCACGACTCCTTTGAGCCGTGGTAGGGTAGTAATCAAAGCACAGTGGGAACTCACACGAGACAAATGACGATCCTCAGGTCGATGAACTAACCTGTACACATGTCACCAGGGAACTGCTATCTGACGTCTGGTATAAGACCAACTAGCAGGTTCCCGACGAGTCCTGTCCGGTGTACTCATGACCCAATGAGCACCTGTATACATCTTAGGTGAACCAACTGACACCAGTGGCTTGTGAGACCGGCCACCGCCCCTCGTCGGGGTCTCGACTGTATACACTAGTCTACTAATGGAGTATCGATGCCCTGTCTCGAAACTCCTACGACTAGGGACCATTTAAGGATGTGCTTATAGACTACCAGCTCCCATGTATATGATCGCCATCATACTGCTAGCAGTCAAGCAAGAATCCTAGGGGCTCTATCAACGTGTAATAGCGACATGTCAGGTCACCTAAAGCAGTACACGATGATAAAGATAAACCAGATAGCATACTATCATCTCGAGTAAGACTGTCCTACTGGGATAGGTCCTCCCTCAATCATTGCAATCACGTGCCTGTGATCCAATAATTGACTCTGAGGGCACTAACTCCAACACCTACATATCATAACGCACCGTATCGCATTAAAGTCCGACTCACGACCAAATCGACACATGAATCTCACATAAGTCAAAACTTATGGTTTGCTCTCTCAAATCAACCCAAAACACTCGACATCGGCGTACAAACGCCGAGTGACCGAGAAAAACTCAACCGTATAAATCGTAGTTCCCAAAACTCACTAATTATAATATAAAATAGGGTTAAAATCATCAAAACATTAAAATAAATCAAATCGATTTATTTCCGAAAACCTAGAAATCACTAAATTTTCGTTTTAATTCGAAACTTAATATTTTAACAAAACTAATGGCCATAATATCTACTAAATATCATAACTAAGTCATACAATTCACTTTCATATTTTTAATCTCACTAATTATCATTAACTCAAAATTCAAGTTTGCAACAAATATCAATTTTAACACTTTTTAAAGCAAAATTCACAATTCATCAATTAAACTTGGTTTTGCATGATCTAAATTGCTAAACAACAAATTAAAATGTTAATAAAGTCATCAAAGCCTTAATTAGATTTTAAATCACCCATTTGCAACTAAAAGCTAAAACCTAGTTTGCTTAAATAAAACTAAATTGGATATTTTAATTTTACTCTTAGCACTAAGCAAAAAGATTACATTTTGCTTGTCCTAAGATACAAAAATTCATCACATAACTATGCACAATTGATCACCATTCAACTCCAAAACAAAACCGTCACTTCAATTTCACAAACCCTAATCTTGAATTTGGACTTGGAATTTAAAACCTAAACTAAACCCTTCATTAACTTAATTTGATGTAATAACAAACAACCCAAAAAAAAGAACAAGATTTATGCCTCACAACCATCTTGAGATCAACATGAAACTTGTCCCCAAAATGCAAACTTTTCACCAAGATCCATGCTTGATAGGTTAAGGAGAAATGGGTAGGAGTCAGATTTGAGTTTTAGCTTGATTTTTGATGGAATTTTAAGTATTTTGTGGAATTTTTTTGAGGTGAAATGAGAAGAAGAAGAGGGGGAGAGGGCTGCTGCAGTAGGAGGGAGGGCTCGGCTGGAAGTGGGGAGGGGGGGAGAGAGAGAGAGTGGTGTGGGTGTAAGGAATGGTCAAAGTCAACAAAGTCAAGCTTCTTTCTTTATTAAACCCATTTTTCTTTACTTTTCTTTTGGCAAAACAAGTGGGGAAAAAGAAGGGGCTGCTTGGGGCTGCTAATTTGGAGAGAGGAGAGAGGGTGTGGGTGAGTGTTGGTGAGGGAAAAATGATAAATGTTATACCCCAATATCTATTTACACTATTTTCACTATTTAAGTCTTTTTCTTCGATATTTTCTAAAACCGTTTGACAGCTTCATTTTATTTCAAAAACAACATGTTAAAATTTTGTTTAATGTGTTATGATGCACAAAATTTGTTTCAACCCATTCCAATTTGTAATTTTCCCTAATTAAATGTATTAGTGATGGCTTAAAATAATATTAAAGTAATTAATTTCAGAAATAATTTCAGAAAATTAGAAATTTTACCAGTGGCTCAATAAACACCAAATACTAGCAATTACATAGCTAGAATATGTATATTTAATATTATAATAAAGATATTTATATTTTGACTTTTTTACGGAAAATCCCCTTATTTTACCGATTTTCCGAAATTTCACCGAAACGATTTTCAAAACGTTACACGTTCCCTAGCGCAGTATAACAAGCGGGTTCAGTCAATACATCCATATTATTATCTTGATTAAGGCGTGACATGGTCGCTACCTGGAGAGATAGATGAAACACTCAGCGTATGCTCTTGCAAGATTAGATTGGTTATTAATATATCAAATCAGGATGGCTCCCACTGTTTTAGTCAAATCTTCCTTCAAACCCTAAAAGGAAAGACTAGTCGGGATTAATTACAGCTTACAAGTTCGCCAATCTTTCGGCCAGGCCAGTGCTGGTACTTTGAGAGAGGTTCCCCATGCTTTCGCACGGACCTAATTAAAATAAACCTCGTTTTCCCAGAGGTGTAACCCCGTTGACACCTTTCTAGACACCTACTTGATCGGCTAATTGTAATGTGTAAAACTCTCCCAGGAGTAACTCTTACTCGCAGCGGGTATCGGGATCCAACTATCTCATAGGAGGTATGCAATCTCATTGCAAATTTCAACATTTGAAATTCCCAATAATATTTTACCCCTAGCAGCTATATGACCTTAACATAGTCAACAAATCATAAGTGCTAGTCAAGTTCAACCCGTCATTTCCCGATTGAATTAAACCTACCCGCACGACCCTTAACATAGTCAACAAAGTCGCACAACTACCCTAATCTAATCGCATCATATGCTTATACAAATAAGCACTAATCAACTACCGCACACTACGCCTTAACATAGTCAACAAACGTAGCACGAATACTAACTAGTACTTATCTGAAATGACGAAGGGCTACGACGGGTTTTTAAGAAAATCCTTTGCGTAATGAACTTGATATCATTGTAGAATCAAATGATTTAAAAGGAGTGTTTTTGAGGCCTTTAATAGTTTTGCTAAAGAGGTCACTCCCGGTGAAGGAATTGTCGGCTCTTTCCTTATCGAATAAGGTGCAGGATATTTCACAAACACCACTATGCAAAGCAAGAACTAGAAAATCAATCAAATGAAAAAACCGAAGGTTGTAGCATCTGCCAGTTATTGCTAAAGAGGTCACTCCCGGTGAAGGGATCTCGGCTCTTTCCTTATCGAATAAGGTGCTGGATGTTCTACAAGGAACACCGCTATTCAAAGCAACAACTAGAGCTACCTGTTTTTGAAAATTCGATTCCACAACATCTTTAGGTTTCTTTAATTTCATTAATGAAGTCCCATCATTTTATGTTTACCTAAATATCACAAATAAATACAATGTACGCTTATGCCATCTGCATTCGCCTCGATGTCTCTTCGTGCACCGTTAGGTTAGGTAACTAACGGTAGAGAGGGGCAGTACTAGCATGGGTGTAAAACATAAGCAACGTCTATATAATATATCGCATATATTATATCCTGTATTCATCACAACATATCAAATGATCACATCACAGATATTGCAGCAGAAGAAACATATGAAATATTGGATATACTAAGAGGTCCGTGTTTTAATGCTAGCCTGTATAAAACACGGATTCCACGGTCATGATGAATATCCAATCCCACACCCCTAGACCCCTACGAGAGCGGAAAGCAACCCTACCAATTCTAGAGATAGGACACCCGGTCTCGACTCCTCGAGACGGTCTCCCACTGGACTCTAGAACCCGGTTACTTGTGCTTCCCGCCTTGGGTCTATCCTAATGTGGAAAAGTAAATAATATACAATGGTGACAACATCCTCAACCCGGAAGTGCCCTAATAAAATAATATTACATACAATGAATTTTACATGAATGAAAATGAAAAACTCTCATCTCACATAAAAACCCCGGCTATTCAAAACACGACGATCCAATATAACATATCCAAGCAACACATAACATCACATGTCATCAATATAAGTAAATATGTGTATCCCAATTGTCGTTGATGTATAGCAACGAAACCGGTGATACACCACATATTACACTTTCGGTCGCAGAAAAGAATGTGTAAAACTGCAACAGTTGGAATACGCAACCACCTTAGACATCGCTTGCCTAACTAAATGAATTCCTTAGACATCGCATGCCTAACAATTATAAACCCTGTATTTGAGTCTCGATCTCGAAAACACTTTTCAATATCAAGTCGGGCAATTCAACAAGATTCCAGACATCCTGATTGAATGCTCGTCGGAAACTTTAGTAGACGGCCGCACCCCCCGATGCCGTCGACGAAGTGCACTAAGGCGAAACACCACTGTCGCGAGCACCCAAACGGATGATTTTGGCGACGGGGTTCTCCTACAGTCACTTGGTCGGGGCTATGGAGCGTGGCTATCTATTAAGTTTTCCGGCGAGTATCCGCGTACGCTACGTGATTGTGACGGACTTTTGATCGCATCAAAATCTCGTGGCAACCGATCAAATGAGACTAAACTGCTAAATTTATAACATTCAAATTAGTTATCTCATAACTACATGTAGATTCCAAATATTGTATCACATTACAGAAAAAGTTAGACGATGTTAAACATTCCGTTCGAATCAACAAACACCTAAAATTTCCCTTTTTGCTCAACTCTTGAACTTAGTTTAAAAGCATCCATCACATGCCACAGTACCAATGGTCCAGCCGTAGAAGGGTCAAACCAACGCCTCACATGTGGCAACGCCGAACTACCACAAACCCTAGGGTTCAGAGGTGGTTCAGACGTCACATAATCGAGTTAAGGTTTTGTTCTTCTAGAGGGTCCACCGCGTTACTTGCATGACTTTGAATGTTCTTTAACTAAGGAAAAATCCAACACTTGGAAATTTTCCGGCAGGGGAAAAAGTGAGTTATTGATATCCGTTCGAACTTTTTAACATTGTCTAAACAATCAAGAAACCAAGCTAGAATTGCGAATATGAAACACTGTGAATTACCTTTTGAGTAAATAAACATCTCATGCAAATTTAGCCAAAATAAACAACACCAAAAGTACCAAACCCCAGAGACTTGAACATGACCCAAACCTGGAGCTCAATACCTACTGGGGGCCGGCCTGCTCGGAATTCTGGGCCATGTGCTCGGCCAAAATCTGAGCACATGGGTCCAGGTTTGGGGTATGTTCACCATGTATCTCATACATGATTCTGCACTTGTTTGAAAAAATTTTAGAGCTCAATTTAAATTCGACAGAAAGTGGGGTTTCGCATCGGGTGTTGCGGAGTTGTTTCGGTTTCGTAATCCTACACTTATCCGTCTAATTCTTTAGCTAAGCTCTAATACCACTGTTGGGTTACCTACAACGACACCAAGGTTTCGGGTGGCATCTCTCATGCCATTTTCAAATTTTGCCATTATAGATAACCCTAAACATAAGAATTTTAACTAGAGAATCAAACAATACTAGCATGTTAACACTTTAACATCTAAGAGTTAGGGATTACCACCTTTGTAGTCCATTCCTTCACTTCATAAGCTCCGTGTTGAGGTCCCTTCACTGCGATCATCATTAACTCTGACTCTCGAAAGGCTCCATTAAGAGAATGATGCACCATGCTTGAAGACTTCACTAATCCAAGATGATCTACCTTGAAGAATCTCAAACCCAAGCTCTTTCTTCAATAGTCAAGTATTAGTAAAGCAAACACCTTAATCTAAGTGTCTAGAATAGATAAGGATGATGAAATAGGAATTTTTCTCTCTTTTATTTTCATATTCTCATTCATTATCATCACTTATCAAAAACCTAGTGAAGGTTTTCATCCAAGAAGAAAGAAGAAGAAGATGAAACAAATCCTTTTGTGATGAATAATGAATTTTTGTTGTGGTTACAAATCAACCATGAGTTAAGCAAGAAGGCTTAACCCTTGTAGAGAATAAACTAAGGTAAAGTGTTTGGGTTGGGTTAAGAAATATCTACACAAAAAATCAAAGCAAGTGACAAAAGTCAAAGCTTCATGAAGCTTCATGGAAGCTTCATCCAAGCTTAACCCTAATCCAAACCCTAACCATGTTTAAACTCTACAAAGCATGTTGCATTTGTAACCCTAACATGTTACAATATTATATATCACATATATAATATATTTTGTAACAAAAGAAAATAATACAATTAACATATATCACATATACATCAATATATTACCCCGTGAGAAAATGAATCAATAAAGCGAGCTTATATTAGTTAATGTAATGTAATATATCTCATATATAATATACATTAAATTATCGAATCAACACTTGATCTGATAACCCGGTTATAATACATATAACCGACTAATATAACATGTACAAATTCATCGAATCAACACTTGATCCGATGACCCGGCTATATCACATATACCCGACCGATATCTCATATCGTGAGAATAGAATATGGTATCTTATATCGTATTATTCTCGGTCCCGCACATATCACATATGTGCTCCTACTCCATTTTTCCTGAGCCAGGAAACCTCTGTATAGGACTCTAAAGAATCGTCAATACGCCGGCAGTAGGTGATGATCATATCAAACACTCACAAGCTGCAAGCGGTCAGCTAAACGTAACATCTACCCAGATATTGAGCGATCAAAAGATCAACAAGCAAGCCTGTACATTCTCCTGCGAATCCAATCGGTAACACTCCCGTACAGTCCGGTCTCTTCGTCTGATATGTCTCATATCTAGTCTAGGGGTGGTAAACGTCAGATCCCAGTAACCGATAAGTCGTGTCGATATAAGGTCCATAACAGTTCGAGAAACTACTAATAACACTTATCAGCAAATCTCAGCAACCCTGGCCAGGGATTTCCGGTTATAGACAATCGAACACAGTGCAACATCTCCCAATACCGGGAGAGACGAAACCCCTCCAATCGCTTATTGCCTCCATGTGATTCAGGACTGTACCCAAAAGCCACCATTTTTCACGTTCTCTTGAATGTGGTAAGATGGAAATTAAAGCACAGTGGGAATCACACGATACTCTATGACGATCTCGGGTCTACAGACTAACCTGTACCATTGTCACCAGAGAACTGCCATCTGGCGTGAGGTATAATACCATCTGGGAGTTCTCGGCGAGTCCGTCCAGTATACCCAGTCTCCACTGAGCACCCTTATACTATCTCTGATGTCAAACACCAATGGATATGGGATCATCCATCGCCCATCTACATGGGTCGAGAAGCATACGCTAGTCTACTCTGGTATATCGATGCCCTATCTCGATACACCTACGACTATGAACATTTGAAGGATGTACATAGCAACTACACTGTCCCCACTAGTATGATCTACATCATAGTCCTGGTAGTCAAGTACTTATCCTAAGGGCTTTATCAACATGTAATATAGAGACAATCAGAGTACATGTTAAGATAAAGAGCAACCAGATAGCATACTATCATGTCGAGCAAGAAAGTCCTCCATATATATGTCCAAGCATCCACTACTGAAGGGCCGGCCTAGCACTTCGTCAAGGGTTCGGTAGCATCACACATGCCATAATCAAAATTTTAGAGGTGCTAAGTTAACCCGACAAGAATCGAAACTAGAAGTTTTAGGGATTCATACAACTAAGCATCACATGCAATTGTAAAACTATCACTAAGAGGAAAGATTACAAACTTTGTAGATCTCCTTCGGTGACTCCTTGGCACTATGAGAGTTTGTAACGGATCGATGGAAGCCTTCCTTGTCCACGATGATCCACCCGAAGTCCCTTTGCCCAAAGCTCCTTACCTTACTTGTTTCGCAAACGAAGTAGAGTAAACACCCTACACAAATCGGCTAGATGTATGTAGTATGATGATGTGGTTTATGTTCTTCAATTGAAATCCTTTCTTTTGTCAATCTTCACTCAAGAGAGAAATCAAGAGAGGAAGAAGAAGATAATGGTGGCTTGAGCTTTATATCATATCACATATGATAACTTGTATTCTTCACACCCTTATTCACAATTTTTCCTTTGTTGTGTGCATCTTATTTCATATCACATATGAAGCTATTTATAGTGATAAGAAAGGAATAATCACCATTATTCCATTACCACCATAATTGTGAGTGGAAATTCTTTTGCTAAAGAATTAAGCATGGGTGGAAATTCTTTTCATTAAGTTAAGTAAAGCTTACCCATTAAGGAATAAAGGAGCATGAGTGGATATTCTTTACATTAACTTAAAATGATAAATACAAATTAAAAGCTTCAATATAAGTCTTATATTGCCATCATTCTTGTATTAACAACCATGATACTATGTATGCATGTATGTGTCCATGCACATCATCATGTGCATACATGCATGCATACAAAAGGATTTACTTAAAGAATTAATCTAAATGTAATTAGTTAAATCAACACTTGATTTAGCAAACCGGTCATATCTCATACGATCCGTCAAAATAGAAAATGCCCGATAAATATACGTTATCACATAACCGTATTTAATCGGGTCCCGCGCATATCTCATATGCACACCACATCTTTTTGCCTGAGCCAGGAAACTTCATTGTGGGACTCTAAGACTCGTCAATACGCCAGCAGTAGATGATGATCATATCAAACATCTACAAGCCGCAAGAGGTCAGCTAAACATAACGGCCACCCGGGTATTGAAACGATCAGAAGAAAACCAGCGAAGCTGTAAAAACTCCCGTCGAGCCAACTGGCAACACTTACCGTACAGTCCGGTCTCTTCGTCAGATATGCTGCATATTAAGTCTAGGGATGGTATCGTCGACCCCAGTAACTCAATAAGTCATGCTGGTATATGGCTCATAACAGATCGAGAAACTACTGATAACTCTTATCAGTAAATCTCAGCAGCCCTGGCCAGGGACTTCATGTTATAGCCAATCGAGCATAGCACAACATCAACCCCCAATACCGGGAGAGACGAAACCCCTCCTATCGCTCATTGCCTCCATGCGCCTCGGGACTGTACCCAAAGACCACCTGTTTGCACGACTCAGTAGAGCCGTGGTAGGGTGGAGATCAAAGTATAGTGGGAGGACACACAAGACTCTATGACGATCTCGGGTCTACAGACTAACCTGTACCAGTGTTCCTTGAGAACTGCTATCCGACGATAGATATAATACCACATAGGAGTTCTCGGCGAGTCCGTTCAGTGTACCCAGTCTCCACTGAGCACCCGCATACAATCTTTGGTGTCTCCTCACCAGATGGATATGGGATCATCCATCGCCCATCATATGGGACTAGAATAGTATACGCTAGTCTACTCTGGAATATCGATGCCCTGTCTCGATACACCCTCGACTAGGAACAGTTCAAGGATATGCTTATAGACTACATGTGCCCCACTAGTATGATCCGCATCATAATCACAGTAGTCAAGCAAATATCCTTTGGGCTTTATCAACATGTGTAAATGATTAAATCTACATGTACAGATAAAGTAAACCAGATAGCGTACTATCATGTTGAGCAAGAAAGTCATCTATCTCTATAGATAATATGTCCAAATTTCCACTATCCATATAATGGCCTTTAGGGCATACATAATTCTAACAACTACAATATACATCGTATGTACAGTAATGGCCTCTAGGGCATACATATCACTAACAAATTTTAAAGGAAATAAGTTGGACTTTATAGAATTTGTACTTGAGGTTTCAAAAGTTTTAACAATGTTCTTATCACTTACTACTTTTGATGGTTTAGATTGCTGGGTTTTCGGCTAACTTGAATTACGTTACGCCTGGAGACGTTACGTGGTTTAAAGGCCGTCACGTGCCAAATTTCGGGTCGTGAAAAAGTTGGTAACAGAGCGCTAGGTTTTACCTTTCGGAGTGTAGGATGACTGATCAGTCGAAAATATTGCATTTTTAACACGTCAATTTCCCTACCATTTGCACTCATCTAGAGGTGTTCAGTATTAATATAGCACATATTAGCAAATTGACTGTAAAATACTAAATAACTTGTGATATATATTAAAACCGACATTTTGAGGGAAATTGAGTGTTTATCATTGCATCGCATCATCTTTGTATAGCGCACCACTTGTCTCGAGAATCTGTGCAGGAAATTCCAGGAGAAAAGCCGAAACTGTCAAAAGTGCTGATAAAAATGCGCCAAGTCCAAGACTTGAGATCTGGCAGAAATCGAGAAAGCAAAATGATATTCAACACATCAATAAAGTGCCACAAAGTCAGCATCATTTAAACCTGAGAAATTCATGCAAAGAGGTCTTTAAATCGCCGCGGATCCGCGGCCAAAGGCCCATTCCCTCCGCGGATCCGCGGCTAGTTGATGACATCCGCATTGCACAATTCTCCCACGTGGCTCCTGTAACGGCTTTAGCTTCCAGAAGATTCCAGAAACACCACGTGGCTTCATCCAGAAGGCTCGGCCTAACAACCTAGCTCTAGAATATTCTCTCCAACTAACTTCTTCTAGAAACCTCTCTCTAACAAACCTTTGGAGGGAAATTTGAAATTCGAATTCTAGATCTAAGGTTAAGATGCTTATAAAAGGAAACCTAGTTCTAGGGTTTTGGGTTGTTCAACAATTCACCCACAAGTTGAGTGACACAACTTGTGCATTCAAACCTTAACCCTAATCCTATCACCAAAGCCAAAAATCAAGAACACCGAGTACAATTCAAGCAAGAAGCCTTCAACCTTTTAGGAGCGAAGCCGATCTTCATCCGAGCAAGTGATCCAAGACGATCCGCGACTCACGAAGACGAGGGATGCTAAATCGACGATCAGGTTCTTTCCTCATTCTTCGTCTTCTTTACCTACCACCACATCTATTTCGATGGACGATTCTCCATCGAACTTCATTACCACTACTCTGCCGCCGTCCGCAGGTGTGCAGAATCCACCCGCATCTCTCTCCAAGAAAGGTGTTATCCTATGCGAGGTCCTTTTTCGACCCGTCTCTCCATTCCACCAGCCAACAGGGACAATTTTGAGATTAATCCCCAATACATCAACCTTCTACCCAAATATCACGGTCTCGAGTCTAAAGACACATATGTCTTTATTACAAAATTTGAAAATGTATGCCCAATGATGGGTACGTCACAGCTTTCTGTGGATGCTATGCGTCTTCGTCTTCTCCCATTTACCTTGTGCGATATAGCCGAGAGGTGGCTGTATAACACAACCGCACATTCCATTTGAAACTGGGGAGAATTCGTAAAAGCATTCCTAAAGAAATTCTACCCAAATCATAAGACAGCTCGAGTCCGTAGCGAAATCAATCAATTCACCCAGCTTCCAAATGAACCATTTTCAAAATGTCTTGAACGCTTTAAGGATATGTTAGTTCAATGTCCACATCACGGAATCCCTAGATGGGATCTATGCCGAATTATATATGAGGGCATTAATCCTAACACAAAACAGACCCTTGAATCCATGTGTCAAGGCAACTTCATGACCAAAGATGATGGGGAAGCCTGGAAATTCCTAGAAGATTTCGCTGAAAAATCATTACAGTGGGAGGGTGGGAGTCAATCGTCTAGGGGTGGCAATAACCAATCGGAAGTTTCCATAGGAGTTAGAGCTGACATTTCAGCTATGCAAAAGAAACTCGAGACTATGAAAAACAAATTTTTAGCCGCCGCCCTAAATCAAATGTCACTCTCCAAAACTGTATGTGGATGCTGTTTGATCCTTCTCATTTGACGGAAGAATGTCCACTAAATTCTCCATTTCAAGGTCATGAGCATACCAATGCTGCTTTTCAAAGACCTAAAAACGGTCCATTTTCTTCCACATATAATCAGGGTTGGAGGAATCACCCTAATTTTGCTTGGAATCAATCACAAAATCAAAACACGGTTCCAACCTAAAACAATTTCCAAAGGGTCCCTCCACCACAACAGCAACCACTTCAATTGAGTCAGCACCCCTTCCAAGCACAAAACTTTCAAAATCCGGTCAACACACCTGCACCTTCTAATCCTTTGCAGTTGACCGGTACTGATGAATCCTCTTCATTCATGAACTTGCTTTGGACAATAAAGTCTTCCGTCGATAAAATCGAGAAAAACTCTGCGTCCGAAAGCGAGACTATTAAATCGATGGAAGAAGAAATTGCACGATTAAAAGTTGAAATGAGTGCAAGAGAGAAAGGGAAACTTCCAGCTCAACCTCTACCCAATCCTGGCTATTCACATCATGTGAATGCAGTCACCAAGTTGAGATTTGGAAGAGTGCTTGACAATCACGTTGGGGAAGAGATTGATGACACTGAAAAATCTATCAATGATACCCCGGCTAAGACCTTTCCTTCCACTTCTACTTCTAATTCTGACCCCAGTTCTTCTACCCCACCACCTTCTTCCGAGCCTATTCTCCGTTTTCCCCAAGGCTCGACACCTCAGCCCATCTCTTCTAGTACACCGAAAACGATCCCCACTCCTATTCTTAGATCGTTCCCACCCACACGATCTTCTCCAGTGTTGGACCCTGATCTTATTGCTCAACCTCCTTATCCGAATCGGTTAAGGGGAAACACACTGAGTCCGCAAATGGAGAAGATCACGGAAATGTTTAAACAGGTTAACATCAACATCCCTCTTCTAGATGCAATATAACAAGTCCCCGCTTATACGAAAGTTCTTAAAGACTTGTGCACTAGAAAGAGGAAAACTCAAGTGCCCAAGAAGATATTCATGGCAAAGACAGTAGACACAGCCTTTCCCGAGCAATTACCGAGGAAACGTAAGGATCCTGGTTATCCTACTATTTCCATTTCTATTAGGGATAAACACATCAACCGTGCTCTACTCGACCTTCGCGCAAGTGTTAACCTGCTTCCTTTCTCGGTCTACGAGGAGTTAGGGATCGGAGAGTTGAAACTAGCCCATTGCACTCTCCAGATGACTGACTGATCTATCACCAAACCTAGGGGTGAACTTGAAGATGTGTTGATAAAAATCGGGGAATTTGTATTCCCTGTGGACTTTATTGTTCTTGATACACAGCCTGTAGCGAACCCACGGAACCAAATTCCGATGATTCTAGGTCGTCCCTTTTTGGCTACTTCCAACGCTGTAATCAACTGTAGAAACGGCTCTATGAACCTATCTTTTGAGAATAGGTCAATTGAGCTCAACATTTACAAGTTGAGAAGTCAACCCTCTGATTCATATGCTCGAGTCTGTTCTATCGAATAAATGGATGTCGACAGCAGCGAATTTGATCAGCTTCACGATACAGATCCAGACATCCTTTATACGTTGTTGTTTGACCCAGATATATATCATATACATACGGACCCTTCTTTTGAGTTGTCCGGGTCAACATCTAACGTCGATTATGAACCTTTTCTGGAGTCTGAGTATCAACCCGCACTTTTTGATGACATTATTCTCCGGGATATCGATGAAAGCTTTGCTGATATACTTGCATTCTTAGAAAACACGGGTGTTGAGATGAATCATCTCCAAACCAAAGAAATTGAACCTCCACCCCTTCTTCTTGACAGTCAAGAGAATGCGAGTAATCCATCACATTCACTGCATCGTCTCACCAAAATGAGACGCACACGCATTCTATTCCACCACTTACCCTTTCCCCACTTCTTCTTCCACCAACCTGAGCACTACATTGATAAAATTTTCGAATGGTCGGTGTTGACCTTCGGTCTTTGCAAAGCTTGGCATCGACCACTGATGTTTGACCCCCTCATGAGATTTTCAATGCTTAACATGGTTTAACTCAAGTTTAGGGGGGTATAATCTGGCTCTTGAAAAGAAAATTTTTACTGAAAATGATGAGCCAAAAATAAGTTTGGGGGTGGGGATTTTCACTTAAATATATTGCCCCCATTAATAAATTTCCTCCCAGGCTTACAGGTTTTTTTTCGAGATATAGCAGATGGCAACAGTGAGGAAACTGTTGAAAACAAGTTTGGGGGAGGTTTGTGCTTATTTTCGCATCATTTGCATTATACTTTGCATAAGAACAAAACATTTTTAAAAACCTATAAAAATTAAAAAAATTTCAAAAAAAAATATATATAAAAATAAAAATTTTGTACATAAATAAGATAATAAAAGATTAGATAGTGAAAAATTACATCCAAAAGATTTGAAAAATTTAAGAAAAACTAGAAAATTAGAAGTTTTCTTATACGAACTAGTAATAAGTAGTTATGAGTCGTTGTCCCAAGGGTTAGTAAGATGAAAGAAGTCACTAATCTGAGAACAAAAATAAGTCTGAAAAATAGTTCCTATTCTGAAAGCCAAACATTTTGAACGTTAATGCCCTACTATACGCACTTACACACGTCTTGAAACTCGGGATAGTAGAGGATACCTTGAAATTCTCTTGTCTAAAAGCCAAAAGTATGAAGGAAATAAAAAAATGAATAAAATAGAAAATGGTGAAGAAAAAAATGAACACTAGTTTTTTTATCGCCAAGTCAGCAATAAAAAAATATAGCGAGGGTGTCTCTTCACCTAGTGCCTTAGACCAACTGGTCTGGGAGTCACTGCTAAGTCTTAGGTGGTGCAAGACGAGGGAAAACACCTAATAAGCAAACACATGAGTAATCGGTCCGTTAGTACTTCAAGAAGTATTAACGGTCGCATGAAAATGTGTGAGCAAATCTAAATATTCATTAATTAAAAAGTACCGAGGCAGATGGACAAGAGTATGATAGCTTGAATTGAATTCTCCGGGTGTAGGGATGTTCTTTACACACACGTAGGGTTATTGTAAGTCTACGCTAGCGCCCCGGCAGTCTACAGACGCCAAAATGCGGAACAAAACTTTTAAACTGGCGCTATCGTATACTATAACCCGGATCTGCCATTATTGCTAAACTAACAAACAGTAAAGAGTGTAGAAAGGTTGTACCGAACGATCCGAGTCCTTCGTTCTTCAACCATCATCCCACGCTCCGTTACGGCTGCTCCGATCTCGTCGATCTCTGATCTCCTCGTCGATGTGGCACCACATGATCGGTTCTTTAAACGGGCTCCCGCCTCTGACTCGAGGCAACTCGATCGTCAAGTTTGCTAAACGAGACGACCAAGAATGATGTAGAGAATGAGTAGATGACTTTGTCTCACTTCGTCCAAGTCCGTGGACGATCGGTTAATGAAGTTGCCGTGGAAATCGTGTGATGGAATGAAATGAACTGTGAATTCCATACACCCCAAATATCTATCATAACCTTTTCCAAATGAATCAAGTGAGAGAATGAATGAGAGAGGAGGCCTTCCATACATATATGAAAGAGGAGGGTGAGTGTAGGAGAAGATAAGGAGGTAACCATAACAAAACATCCTTATCATAATATGAACACAAACTAAATATCTTGCAAAAAGATCTTAAGCATAACAAGAAATGGTTGATTACAAAGCATGAGTCACACGACACCTCACCCAATCTAGAACCTTCTAGAATCTTCTAGAAGCACGACTCATCATATCTGAAGAAAAGATAAATCCGTCTTTAACAGAATGTTAAAAGACGGCTGATAGAAAACTGGAAACTGGCAACTTCCAAAAGTGATCCTGAAACGACTTTCAGGATAACCTCGAAACTGTATAAATATACCCGCATTTGTATTACGACCGAATACAAATGCAACTGAGACAAAGATATT
This sequence comes from Agapanthus africanus, assembly GCA_030015575.1. Classification (NCBI taxonomy): domain Eukaryota; kingdom Viridiplantae; phylum Streptophyta; class Magnoliopsida; order Asparagales; family Amaryllidaceae; genus Agapanthus; species Agapanthus africanus. Next base: position 364,788,199 of record JASDDO010000008.1, read on the forward strand.
ATACCTACTCAATATAATACTCGGATCCGGCTTAAACCAAAGCCGACGAGTATCATCTGTCCGAAAATCGACACGTGCGTAAACGCACGTGCATTTTCCGAACCCTGCCATAAAACCATACGGCCTCTACAACGTTTCGCCCGAACTTGGGAAACTGTCTGTGGGGGACTCTAATGACTCGTCAGTACCCTGGCAGTGGGTTTAACCACAAACCGTCAGCAACACTAGCTATGCGTAACGGCTGCCCATGGACTGACCTCAAGGGATGCCGATGAGCGCACTCATCCGGAAAACCCTACTGAGCCTAACAGTGACAATGTATATACAGTCCGGTCCGTTCGTCAATGAGTATCGCATATCCGCCTAGGGGGCTAGTAACGTCAGACCCCCAATAGCAGTATAAGTCATGTCGGAGTGAAGCCCAATTACACCCTGAGATACTAATGGAGTACCTACCAGTAAATCTCCTACCATGGCCATGGATTTGTGTAATGGCTTTCCTAGACACAGCACGACCTCGCCCCCAATACCGGGAGAGACGAATCCCCTGCCGATCCGCTCACGTGCCTCCATATGGCTCGGGAATGTACCCAAAAGCTACCTGTTTGCACGACTCCTTTGAGCCGTGGTAGGGTAGAAATCAAAGCACAGTGGGAACTCACACGAGACAAATGACGACCTCAGGTCGATGAACTAACCTGTACACATGTCACCAGGGAACTGCTATCTGACGATAGGTATAGTACTAACTAGCAGATTCCCGGCGAGTCCTGTCCGGTGTACTCATAACCCAATGAGCACCTGTATACATCTTAGGTGATCCAACTGACACCAGTGGCTTGTGAGACCGGCCACTGCCCCTCGTCGGGGTCTCGACTGTATACACTAGTCTACTCCGGAGTATCGATGCCCTGTCTCGAAACTCCCACGACTAGGGACCACAATTAAGGATATGCATATAAACTACCCAACTCTCACGTATATGATCGCCCTCATACAGTTGGTAGTAAAGCAAGATCCTAAGGGCTCTATCAAAGTGTAACATGCAATCAGTCACCTGAACATGAACACGACTGATAAAGGCAAACCAGATAGCATACTATCATCTCGAGTAAGACTGTGCTACCGGGATAGGTCCTCCGCAATCATTACAATCACGTACCTGCGATCCAATAATTGACTATGAGGGCATTATCTCCAACAATCTCCCACTTGCACTCAAGGCTAATTATTGCGATGTCGACTACTCACAGCCCGTGTGAAACCGAACATCCAACTCCTCTACTAATCAGTATCACAAAGCCCGTTTGTAAAACTATTGTGTTCGAGAAATAGCCTCGGTGAGTGGATCCGCCTAGAAGTTTCTTTCTGTATCTCTCATAATCTCAAGTTCGCGGAGAAAGCCATCTCCCGAATTGAGTAGTACCTGTCTTAGAATATGTCTGGATATCTGATGGGACCTTAGTTCATAAATGAACTCCATATCTAAACTTCTTAGACTGTATGGATCACTGAACCTAATCAGTATCCGGCACCATGCCACCCACAGTATCCTCTGGAACCACCTGTCCATAATACTGTCCCTCGTCAGAGGGAAAACTAAAACTCTGACAATCACTCTGTCATCCATGTCACCTTTGAAGCCTGGAATGATAACCGTCTCCCGAAAGAGGCTGTCGTTATCAAATCCGTAGAACATGTACTAATGTTCTAAAACTGCTTTCTTATGTTTCTCCAGGATTGGATTAATACAAACTTATTGCATCTAGTGCAAAAACAACATTTGGTGTGGTACTTGACATCTCATGATTGACTCAATTGCCTAAGCAAGTGATCTGCCAATCATGCACATCCCTCTCCCCTTTAGTCTATACGACACCTTTAGAGAGGGTGACTCCATCACCTGCAGGTACACCACCATGCTAGGAGTCAACTATTCTAAAAACCATTAGAATATCTGTCAAAGTACCCACATTGGGAAACTACCCAAATCCAGATCTAAAACCATAGATCTAGAAACCATAATGTCAAATATTAGATCCATATCCTGTCTGGAGAAACAACTGTGTGACGACCACAGTACAACCGATCGTAGTATAGGAATTTTACTTCCCACTCTGTGTATGTCATCCAGATACCATGACATCACACCCTACTACCTTCTTAACTGATCCATCCCCTATTCTGATTGAAGTCAAAACCATGACTGCCATATCAAAATTAGATGATCTATCTCCGCTATAACTGCTCAAGTCTATGAATAGATATAAGCTACTTGCCCACTATGCTTCCGATGCTCCCACTGACTACGACAACCCTCCTACCGGGTCTCATAACCTGGAACAACAGTAGTGTCAAGTCTTGGTAGATAAGAACCTCCCTGTCGCCGTCCTTGAGGCTACCGGAGTACCTCTCGGGTGTCTGAGGTTACCCATCAAATCTGCGGAGTGGCTATTGGAATGTCAAACCTGATTGAATGTATAGGTCCTATTAAATTTTCCGTAATCGTTTGCGGTTCTGGAATCACTTCCAGTTCTACCATACTCCCACTACTGTTTTCAGAAAAAGATCCATTTTACTAAAACTGTGGCGAGTCAAGAACAATAACACTATTGATCTTCCAAATGGTAGAATATCAACCCTCGTCATAGCCAGGGTCAACCCACAAACAACCATTACAGAAACGTGCCCTGAGTTATCCAGAGTCTGGTTTTAATCATAAGCTGGACAACTCCCCGTACCTTAATTTCTTTTAAGGTACGATCCATTCTATATCCAATACAGAAACTTTGGCACTAATTTAATTGGAACCATATTCAAATCATGCAGCTGTCTCCAGTGCATATCAACTTAATGGAAAGAGGATAATCAGCATTACTCAACTTAGGAATCCATCCAATTATGAGTAACCTGAAAGAGAAAACTCGTTTCTCAAAACCATCACTATCATCTGAATACCAATCACAAGTATCTACATCTTCGATCTCTTTGAAGAATCCCGATACTTGTGATACCTGGTTCTCTACTTTATTCTTATACCCACAACTTCTCAAAACTTAGACCTTGTATTTCTACGAAACACTTGTCTAAATACTAGAGAAGTTATAAGTAAACAGAACAAAGTACGAGGACCTACCCCTCTGTCCTGATGGACACTTGGACAACATACAATACTCTGTATAAGTCCGCTGAGTTAATCAACTCAAAACCTGTGCGTTGTAGGTGGAAAACTGTACCCTGGCGATTTCCTCAAATATCACCAATTACAACGAATTCCGATATAATGAGGATAATCACCTAATTCCCAATATCTTACTCCCACTCATCATCTATAAAACCATACAGATATGAGAATGAAACCTGGTAAATACATACCCTTGGAGTAAGTATCTAATCGGGAAAACAGTTTTTCCTTTAACAATGCACTGAAACATGAAAATGTTTCGTAGGGGTATCCTGGTATTCATAGTAATGCCTCTTCCATAATCCAATTCATGACTTCAACCGTATATTTTATTGCCATCTCTCCAAATCATTTTATTTGTCTTTAGTCGTTACCTTCTGTACACCATCGTTAGGCTAACTGGTTTTCTTCCTTCCCTACCGTTCGGCACCAGCCTATGGTTTGGAAGAAGACTATCCAGTAAGCATAATAGGTGTACCCTCCTAAACTAAGGAGTACTCGCATCTCGAGAGAAGGTTACGATAAAAGACAACTGAATAATACCTTATTCTTTTTAAAGGTGAAATAGGAGCGGCGATGAAGTACGCGGTTTTGGTCGTGAATGATATCAGTCGCAATTTACTTTGCCCTCTTTCTAATCCCTTTATTTTGTCTTTACATATTACCTTCTGCACACCCTACTTAGGCTAATTGGTTTTCTTCATTCCCTACCTTTCGGCACCAGCCTATGGTTTGGAATAAGACTATCCAATAGGCGTAATAGGTGTACTCTCCTAAACCAAGGAGCTCTCGCAACCTGAGAGAAGGTGATAATAAAAGACAACTGAATAAACCAATTCTATTTCTCCTGAACCTGGATCCATCCTCGAAGAAGTCCCTTCGAGTTCGTATATAACCATACGATGGATCTATCCAATGGAAGTGGATATCCGTAGTAATACGGGTGTTCTGGGAAATTCAAAGGGTAAAAGAAGGAGTGGCAATGACTTATGCAACATAGACAATCCAAAAGCCAGTATTTTAAGAAGGTTCGGTCAACCTGGTCACTGAGTCATAGTCTAGGGTCGGTCAAAGGTCGCTGCCAAAGAGAGAGAGAGAAAAGAAACACTCTGCGTGCACTCTATCCTAGATCAGAATGGTCATCATTTTATCTAATCCGGAAACCTCCCACTGTCCTGTCAAATTCTCCTCCAAACCTGAAAGAAGAATCGATCGGGATCACCCGAAGAGTAAACCAACTCATCAGTGGGAATCGGGATCCAACTCTCATCGCATGATAACGTGATGGAATGCATCCACGCTACTCATACTCCAGAAGGTATGCGCAAACTTGGCAAGTTTCAGTTTCTTTAGAAACTCCCGATATCATTTTTGCCCCATGCTCTTATAACCTTGGCGTTGGTCAAAATGTCATAAGTCACATGCCAAGTTCTACCCGTCACTATCTTGTCAATTTGAACCCACCCGCACATGCCCTTGACGTTGGCCAAAATGGCAGAACGACTGTCCCAAACTAACTCATCTATCTATGCAACAATTGAATACCCAGCAGCTACCAAACACTATGCCTTGGCGTTGGTCAAAATACATAGCTTGAATACTACTGAATACCCAAAAGAAGTGACGGAGGGCTACGACTGGTTTTTGGCGAAAAACCTTTAGCGTAGTGAACTTGATATCGCTGAAGGAACCTGATAGCTTTTTAAAACATAGTGGCGAAAACCTTTTGCTAAAGAGGTCACTCCCGGTAAAGGGATCTCGGCTCTTTCCTCGTGGAATGAGGTGCAGGATATTCCACTGAATACCACGATGCAAAGCAACTTGTAATCGACTATAGTAAAGTTATTACCCTGACGCAAACTTCTGTCCAAGGGGTCTTTTCCGGTGAAGGGATATCAGCCCTTGCCTCGTCGAATGAGGTGCTGGATATTCACACTGAATACCGCTATGCATAACAAAAGGAAACGTCTTTGTAACAACACTTTTTAAAATTGTTCCAACAACTCAAACAGGTTTGTTTTACTTTGCATTGATCAGAATCAACGCAGTCCCATCAATAATCACACCAGAAAAGAACGAAAATAAAATGTACGTATATGCCATCCGCATTCGTCACTGGGTCCCGTCATCACTCGTTAGGTTACTTAACTAACGACAGAGCGGGGACTGGACTAGCGCGGGTGTAAAACATATACAACATCTAATAGTATATAAACCAATATACATAATCGCTCCAGGCGTGATAATATGCAACATTACAGAAAAGTAATAAGCATCACAGAACAATACAGATAATCTGGGATCCCCGAGTTTCACAGAGCCGCTGCTGAAACTCGACGTTCCCCTGTCGTGTGGATAGCCTGTGCAATGAAACCTAGACCCCTACGGGTGCGGCAAGTTACCCGCCAAAACCTGAAGCGAGGCAGTCCCCACAGCATAGTGAATGGAACACCCGGCACTTCACGGAATCCGGTAAATTGAGCACCCCTCCTTGGGTCAACCTGTACCCCCTACGAGTGCGGCGAATAGTCTGCCAATTCTGAAGTGGGGCCCCTCTGCCTCTCAAAGCCATGAGATGCGGACCCGTTGCTTTCCCGAACCCGGCTATCCGTTCACTCCGTCGCGGGGTAAAACCTAGTACAGTAATGAAAAATAGTACAATAGGTACATCGACCGCAACCAGGTCGTGCCCCAAAAGAATATTATACAACAGGCAGTGATGGCAGTCCACAAGTTGGACGCTCGCCCCGCAATATCAAATATACAAATAAACTCAAACTGTACTACCATTGCACACTGCTATCCACCACGACAAATCCGCAACATCACAGCACAACACAGAACATCAACGCGAATGTCATGTTCGAAAACCCGTCTAAAAGAACTATAGCAATTAGACGCGGTTTACCGATCAAATGACATTCCCGGTCGGAGATATAATGTAAGCACTGTAAGCTAACGTGTTTAAATTTCGATCGACCAAATATCAATAAGTGGGCCCCACAGCTTACTGGTGAACAGTAACAAAACCTGGGCCCAAACTGTATATACCAAAAACCCCAAAATCCAACCACAAACCTACTGACAAAATTTGGATGCACGTGCTCCCCACGTGACCGCGGAAGCGCGGCCAACCCATGGGTTTGGCCGCCCTTCCGCGGCATCTTGGAGGGATCACAACCCCAAATTTTGTCGTGGCTCATAAAAATGCCTGCTCTGATTTTTAAGATATCCAGAAATCAATTTTGACACTGTTTAAAAACGACAGAAACTGTCAAGTGAGGATTTTGCCGTTTTTGATTTTCGGTCGGATCGATATTTTAAACACGTTAGCACAAGTTAGTATAGCAAAATGGTGAGGCTCTGATACCACTGTAAGTCTACGCTAGCGCCCCGGCAGTCTACAGACGCCAAAATGCGGAACAAAACTTTTAAACTGGCGCTATCGTATACTATAACCCGGATCTGCCATTATTGCTAAACTAACAAACAGTAAAGAGTGTAGAAAGGTTGTACCGAACGATCCGAGTCCTTCGTTCTTCAACCATCATCCCACGCTCCGTTGCGGCTGCTCCGATCTCGTCGATCTCCGATCTCCTCGTCGAGGTGGCACCACATGATCGGTTCTTTAAACGGGCTCCCGCCTCTGACTCGAGGCAACTCGATCGTCAAGTTTGCTAAAAGAGACGACCAAGAATGATGTAGAGAATGAGTAGATGACTTTATCTCACTTCGTCCAAGTCCGTGGACGATCGGTTAATGAAGTTGCCGTGGAAATCGGGTGATGGAATGAAATGAACTGTGAATTCCATACACCCCAAATATCTATCATAACCTTTTCCAAATGAATCAAGTGAGAGAATGAATGAGAGAGGAGGCCTTCCATACATATATGAAGGAGGAGGGTGAGTGTAGGAGAAGATAAGGAGGTAACCAAAACAAAACATCCTTATCATAATATGAACACAAACTAAATATCTTGCAAAAAGATCTTAAGCATAACAAGAAATGGTTGATTACAAAGCATGAGTCACACGACACCTCACCCAATCTAGAACCTTCTAGAATCTTCTAGAAGCACGACTCATCATATCTGAAGAAAAGATAAATCCGTCTTTAACAGAATGTTAAAAGACGGCTGATAGAAAACTGGAAACTGACAACTTCCAAAAGTGATCCTGAAACGACTTTCAGGATAACCCCGAAACTGTATAAATATACCCGCATTTGTATTACGACCGAATACAAATGCAACTGAGACAAAGATATTATACCTACTCAATATAATACTCGGATCCGGCTTAAACCAAAGCCGACCAGTATCATCTGTCCGAAAATCGACACGTGCGTAAACGCACGTGCATTTTCCGAACCCTGCCATAAAACCATACGGCCTCTACAACGTTTCGCCCGAACTTGGGAAACTGTCTGTGGGGGACTCTAATGACTCGTCAGTACCCTGGCAGTGGGTTTAACCACAAACCGTCAGCGGCACTAGCTATGCGTAACGGCTGCCCATGGACTGACCTCAAGGGATGCCGATGAGCGCACTCATCCGGAAAACTCTACTGAGCCTAACAGTGACAATGTATATACAGTCCGGTTCGTTCGTCAATGAGTATCGCATATCCGCCTAGGGGGCTAGTAACGTCAGACCCCCAATAGCAGTATAAGTCATGTCGGAGTGAAGCCCAATTACACCCTGAGATACTACTAGTGTACCTACCAGTAAATCTCCTACCATGGCCATGGATTTGTGTAATGGCTCTCCTAGACACAGCACGGCCTCGCCCCCAATACCGGGAGAGACGAATCCCCTGCCGATCCGCTCACGTGCCTCCATATGGCTCGGGACTGTACCCAAAAGCTACCTGTTTGCACGACTCCTTTGAGCCGTGGTAGGGTAGAAATCAAAGCACAGTGGGAACTCACACGAGACAAATGACGACCTCAGGTCGATGAACTAACCTGTACACATGTCACCAGGGAACTGCTATCTGACGATAGGTATAGTACTAACTAGCAGATTCCCGGCGAGTCCTGTCCGGTGTACTCATAACCCAATGAGCACCTGTATACATCTTAGGTGATCCAACTGACACCAGTGGCTTGTGAGACCGGCCACCGCCCCTCGTCGGGGTCTCGACTGTATACACTAGTCTACTCCGGAGTATCGATGCCCTGTCTCGAAACTCCCACGACTAGGGACCACAATTAAGGATATGCATATAAACTACCCAACTCTCACGTATATGATCGCCCTCATACAGTTGGTAGTAAAGCAAGATCCTAAGGGCTCTATCAAAGTGTAACATGCAATCAGTCACCTGAACATGAACACGACTGATAAAGGCAAACCAGATAGCATACTATCATCTCGAGTAAGACTGTGCTACCGGGATAGGTCCTCCGCAATCATTGCAATCACGTACCTGTGATCCAATAATTGACTATGAGGGCACTATCTCCAACAGTTATATGATCGATGATTGGAAGAAAGATAGGAATGAAGAATAAAGACGATGTTTTATTGAGGGATGATGTGATTTCTAACATTTTTTCATGACTATTAAGATAGGGCTTATGACAACCGAAAAGCTAGCATAGTTGGAAACTTTAATTCTCAAAGTCTTTCTTTTACAATTCTTATCTTTATATGTAACTTTCAAAGTCTTCTTTTTATTATTGGATTTTGTGGGTGCAATCCACTGAAAACCCTCAGGAGACAACACTCCTCCTACTAGGGACACCTAGAGGTTTAAAGGCTTGTTGCACGTGCTCAGTGCAATCGTGTTACCTATGAATGTGTGCTAATTAGTTTTTCTTTTTTATTTTTGCGACGCTGCGAATTTTGCAAAGAAATCAGCAGCAAATTTGTTATTGGAGCAGATTGAGAAAGAGATAAGAAAGTCATGAAGTCACCTGAGAATTTTGGCACAGAGAGGAAGCAAGACCGCCGCAGATCCGCCGCGGGAAGTAGGTATTTGCCGCGTAAACACGGTCCAAAGAGGAGATCCCTGCACAAATTTTCTAGGCACTACTTCTGTTCACTTGCTAAACTTTCTGGAATATTCAGAAATTTTTTTCTCAAGCTCCACAGATTCCAAATTTCCTCGCAACAAATCACAATGATTCGTTTAGTGTTTAAACGAATTTAGATCTAAAAATTTTTAATGCAATAAATTTTTCAACTCAAATTTCAAAAACAAACGAATTATCGCACTATCCCCGGCAACGGCGCCATTTGATTGAATGTTTTCCGGTGTATAGGTAGAAAATGTATAGAAATCACAACCAAAGAAATTTTTTGACCGCACTCTCTAACGCGCTATATACGACACCGTTATTGATTGCGGTCAAAAAATTTCTTTGGTTGTGATTTCTATACATTTTCTACCTACACTCCGGAAAACATTCAATCAATGACCTTGGTATGATGGAGTAGGCAGCTTAAGCAGAGTAATGTAGCGTATGTATGTCCACGGCATACATACGACACAGTACTCCGCCTAAGTGACCTAAGTACTAATTGCTTGAAATTTCTTCCTTGATGATTCATATCCTTGTGATTCGATTTCCGAGTTCTTATCGAATCCTATATCCATTTATAGCCTTTTGTCGCCGATGACTTTGAGGGCTCAGAGAGAGGCAGCGAGAGCCGAGGTCAGAGTTGACTGGTTTAGTATGAGGACAGACCAGGACGGTATGCTCGTTGCACAGGAGCAGTTTGATCCGCCTTCGATAGATCGTATCGCTAGGCTTGAGGCAGATATGCAGGACTTGCGCCTGATGATAAGGTCGTTGGTTGAGGCCAGTCGAGCGCAGCGACAAGAGGTTGTCACCCCTGTTACCCAGTTATTCCTTACGATCAGCACACAACATTGTATCACGTATACAGCAGCAGTGCATGCAGCCCTATTAGCTGAGGAGCGTCTTCCCAAGACTTTAGGAGATCCGGAACCGAGGAGGACTCGTACAGTTGTATCAGCCCAGAGACAAAGGCTTAGTCGCCGAGACAGATTCCGTTTACGTCGTGGAAGTAGAAGAGGCTTGGGACAAGGACTGTCATTTAGCTCTTATCCCCAGGAGGATCAGCAGCCATCGCATGGATGTTTCCAGTGCGGGAGTCTTCATCACTTCGTCAGAGATTGTACCTTGGTACGCCAGAGGAGGGCAGCAGTACCATATGTTACTTTACCACCTTCTCCTCAGGGAGAGTCGCCTTTTGCGCATGTTGATGATCCGCATCAGACTTATGTTCAGAGAGGTCGGGGTCGCGGAGGATTTGTTCCGAGTGTACAGAATGGTGGAGGAGGAGGACTGCCTGTTGCAGGTAGAGGATAGGCATGTGCTTTTGTTTCGACTCATCGGGACGTGCGGGCGTCCAATGAAGAGTTTTCAGGTAATTTATTCGTATGTTCTTTTGTTGCACTTGTATGTTTAATTCGGGATTTATGCACTCATTATTCTACACACTTCGTGCCGTGGTTGGGCCTTGAGTCGTGTATGCTAGATCAGCCGTTTGTTGTGTTGACTTCTGTCAGCGATTCTTTTGTTGCGCAACATGTATTTCGGTCGTGTGCCAATCGGTTAGAAGATGAGATTCGTCCGTCGACTTGGTCCTTCTAGAGATGTTGTACTTTGACGTTCTTCTGGGCACAGACTGGTTAGCTACGTGCTATGCGTCTGTGGACTGCCGTGAGAAAACGGTCAGGTTTTGTTTTCCCGGCGAGTCAGTTCTCGTTGTGCGGGGGGGAGGGGGGCAGTGGTGCCGTCCCTCATAACTTGATTCAGCCTTTTTACGCTAGTCGGCTTTTGAGGAGAAGATGTCGAGGGTTCTTGGCTTCCATTAGTGATACCGGAGCCATAGTGGTTTGTTAGACCGGGTTCCTATCGTGCGAGAGTTTTCCGACGTTGTTCCAGATGAGCCGGTGGAGCTTAGGGAGCATAAGGATCTGCTGCAGAGTTGCTAGATAGGGGGACTTGTACGTCCAAGTGTTTCGCTTTGGGGAGCTCCTATTCTGTTCGTCAAGGAGAGGGACGGCAGTTTGAATGTATTGATAGATCGTCAATTGAACCGAGTTACGGTGCGGATAGTATCCTTTACCTCGCATTGACTATTTCTTTGCTTAGCTCCAGGGTGCGAGACATTTTTCTAAGTTTGTTTTCGGATCAGGTCATCATTAGTTGCGGGTTCAGAGTAATGACATTCCAAAGACTGCATTTTGTGTGCGCTAGGCATTGTGAGTTTTGGTGGTGTCGTTGGACTCACCAATGCCCTAGCAGCATTGTGAGTTTCTTCAGGCCGTTCCTCGGTCAGTTTATTGTTGTGTTATTGATGACATTCTGTTCATTTCCAAGAGTCGTGAGGAACGTGAGTAGCAATTAAGGATTTGCTTTGCAGACATTGGGAGAGCGCCAGCTGTTTGCTAGATTATCGGAGTGTTCCTTCAGGCTTGATCGTGTTGACTTCCTAGGTCATGGGGTTACAGGAGACGGTATTCGTGTGAACCCAAGGAAGATCGTGGCCGTACAGCTTTGGCCCAGACTTATAGCAGGGACAGAGGTCCGCATCTTTTGGGCTTAGCCGGTTTTACCGCCGTTTCGTGCTGGATTTCTTGAGTATTCGCTGCACCGTTGACCGTATTGACAAGGAAGGGAGTTCCTTTTCTTTAGACTGAGGCATGCGTGCTGAGTTTTCAGTGGTTGAAGACTTGGTAGACGACTGCACCAGATCTATCTTTGCTTTCTGGATCGGGCGACCATGTCGTTTATTGTGATGTTTCACGAGTGGGGCTCGATCGTGTACTGATGTAGCATGATAGAGTCATCGCTTATGCTTCCCGACAGTTGGAGGAAGTACGAGCAGGATTATCCCACTCATGATCTGGAGATGGGCACGGTGGTCGTGCGTTGGAGATTTGGAGACACTACTTGTACGGAGAGTCGTGTCAGATTTTCACGGACCACCAGAGCGTAATATGCATCTTCCTGCAGCGGGATCTGATGTCGAGACAGCGCCGTTGGATGGAGCTTGTGAAGGATTGTGTTTATGAGATCCTTTCTCCCCTGGCAAGGCGATTGTGGTAGCTGATGCTTTGAGTCATAGGCCCGGGGATAGCTTATTCCAGTTGTGCGCAGTTCAGAGACAGTCTTATGCAGATTTACAGTTCTTGTGCGACAGATGAGTACAGTTTATGTTCGCCTTTTCTAGGGGACAGCTTTCTCATGTCCATGCCCGTCTGCTTTTAGTTAATCGTTTCGTGAGACACTGCCCGCCGATGCTCGTTTGTTTGAGATTTTGAGCATGTTCGGCAGGGTAAAGATTCGGAGTTCTTAATTTATGACCAAGGTGTGTTATGTTTAGGGACGTGTTTGTGTGTACCCGATACTGATGGGTAAAGACGCGAGGTCCTAGAGCAGGCACATCAGTCAGCTTGCGGTGTTCACCCCAAGCGCCACCAAGATGTAACGTGACTTGTGAGTTAGTTACGGGTGGGCATGGTTGGAGAGTGATGTTTTAGATTTCGTTTTGAAGTGCTTGGCTTGTTAGCGAGCTAAGGTTGAGCATTTAAGACCGGCTAGAGAGTTGCAGCCTTTAACCGTTCTGGTGTGGGAATGGGAGCAGAACTCCATGAATTTCGTTGTGGTGTCTACCCAGGTCTAGTCAGGGTGTGACTCCATTTGGGTGATTGTTGTACGGTTGTGCTCAGATTGCTCAGTTGTTCTTTGGTAAGTTTGTGCGTTTGCACAGAGTTCCTTCATGCGTTGTATCCAATAGAGGCACCCAGTTTGCTAGCCGTCTTTGGCAGAAGCTTCAGTATGCCTTGGGTACTGTTTGAGCTTTAGCTCCGCTTTCCATCCGTTGGCCAATTGTTAGATAGAGCGGACTATACAGACTGTGGAGGATATGCTTGTGTGTACGTACTAAGTGTTTGTTGGCTGTGGGATCGTCATTTGTCATTGATGGAGATCTCCTACGATAATGGTTATCAGGAGACGTTTCAAATGACAACTTTTAGGCCTTGTGTGGTAGGTTGTGTCGATCGCCAGTCTGTTTTACTGACTCTGCGAGAGTAGGATTTTTGGACCCCAGCTAATCGTGAGGGTTCAGAAGAGATCCAGTTGATTCAGGTCAGGATGAGAGAAACCCAGTGTAGATAGAGTCGTATGCCGACCGTAGTTGTCGCAGACTTTAGTTCGAAGGGGGAGATCATGTATTCCTACGGATTTTTCCGATGAATGGCGTGTTCAGTTTTGGGTAGCTTAGTCCTAAATTGTAGGTCTTTTTGAAATCCTTTAGTGAGTTAGTTCCGTGGCCTATAAGTTTGCACTTCCGCACAGATTTTTGAGTATTCACCCCGTATTCCTTGTGTTGATACTTTGCAAATACCTTCATAACCTTTCTCACATTATTTAGCATCAAACCATTTTTCTTGGACGCGATCTTTTCGTTCACCGGCAGCCGATAGTGTTAGTGGATCGGTAGGTGGAGAAACTTCGGTCAAGGGTCATGCCATCTGTGGAGGTTTCTTTGGCGTAGCCGTATAGTGAGGAGATGACTTGGGAGGCTACGAGCGAGATGTGGAAGTTTTACACTCATCTCTTTGAAGGTATGCATATTAAGAATTTTAATTCGGGGACGAGTTTTCTTTAAGGGGGGAGATTGTAACGCCTTAGGATTTCGATTAGTGTTAATTAAGCGATAGTGCGGGTTTTCTGTAAAAGTTTACCATTTTGGGTTCCTCACATTTTATAACATTTAATTAATAATTTATTATTATTTGTTATGGCTTGTAGACACGTGTGCACGTTAATGTGAGGGTTTGTTTGTGTTAATCTAGTTTAGCAACCATGACAACTTAACCTAATCCTAATCCTTTGCTTTGCTTTAACCTTAACCTTTGATATTGTGAGAGATATTTCCTTTGTTGTGTTTTGTTTTGGGAGGTGGTGGCATGGTGACTCACATGAGAGGCATGGCTTACATTAATGTGTGAGTTAATGCAAAGGGTGCACTTACCCTTTCTCATTATTCTCACCACTCTCTCTCTCTCTCTCTTTATCCTTTCCTCCTCTCATTTCATCTATCTCTTTCATTATTTCCCATACTCCTCTCTCTATCAACTGAACACTTACCTTTTCCTTCACTAATCCTCACTAAACCTACACAAAACTTCACAAAATCACACCCAAATCACTTCATAAACCTTGTTCTGCCACTAGGATCCCTTAGAGCTTGGAAAGGTAGGATCTTTGAGCTAGTGGGGGTAGGTAATGATCTCTATCTGTTAAGTAGTTGCTTTTAATGTTATGTAGCTTGTAAGTTTCAGTATAGAACGCGTAATGTTTCGTTTCGTGCAAATATCGTATTTTTAGTGTAGTTTTGGGTCTCGGATGATCTGCTATCAAACCAGGTATTTGTTGGCAAAGTTCCTATCACAGTGACCTTGTGTAGTGACCTAGAACCCACCATAAAACCTGAGCCAATTCCCTTAACTTTAGGCCGCAGATTTATTGATTCTGGTTGCAATTTGCGACCAAAGTGGGGGCTGGTGCTGTGTATTTTAGTGTAAGGGTCTCTATGGTTATGTGTGGTCTTGTGGTACGCGCGAATTTTATAAATTGTTGGTGTAGCAATGTCACGATCTGAAATAGCCTGTGACTGACACTTGAATCATATGACGTCTATAGGACCCCATCTAATCCAAGTAAGCCAAAAGCCCAGAAATCTAAAACCATTTTAGGGAGTAAATAAAGAAAACTAGTTTAACAGAATGAAGAAAACATGTTTTAAAACATGGTTTTTAAATAACTAAGCCGAATATGCATTTTTAAAATATATAGTCTTTTCTGAAAATTTCGGCAGAGTTTCCTTTATAAAAACTGGGCCCGAACGGGGTACAAAAAGGATAATATATAAGTAATGATAAAAGGCATCCCCAAGCGGGAGCTAGCTCTTCATCAATTGACGGTCACAACCACGCAAGCAATATAATATACAACGCCGAAAGGCGAGGATCAAAACTCAGAAAGAAACTCAAAATCAACATGAAAACCATAATACTGCTACGCGCGACTCTAAGGTCGAAATAATACATAACTGATTTCTAAGTCTGAAACAATATACAAGTTTTGGTTGATGGAATTTCTAGATACAATGAATAATACATGTACAATGGTGGTTCTGATGCAAAAGAAACCACCTACCAAAGCAACTCACCCGTAATAGAAGCAATATGCCAGAAAAGCCGTAATGAAACCTGTACGGCAAAACCTGCAAGAACTGTGGCACAATGGGGGTGAGTTGCCAACTCGTGAATAGAAAATATCTACAAGCAGAGATCGAATGTATGACATATCCTAGGTCAATAAGATCAGATATATAAATAAACCTCAATATGAATAAGTCTGAAGCATGCTAAACTGGCAATATAACCTCTATACATAAGTGTAGTGCCAAGTGCTCGTGCCGGTATCTCAGGTAATAGCATATCATAAATATGAGGTATGATCGAATGTAATCAAATCTGTATGTATGTGGATCCCGTCCACTCGTCACCCAATGACAATAACCATTATGCATGTAAATATCATAAAGCACATGCATGGAAAAATGAGGATATAAACCATCTGTGTCCTTCGCGACACATCAAATCCTGGAACCGGAGTGTCCAGCATCGACACTCGAAAATATCATGAAAGCTGTACCCAACATTGGCACGTAAATTCTCATATATCGGGCTTCGTCAGTCCGGATCAGCCCACGGGCTCTGTCTGCGGTATCGGCCCTCGGCCCCAGCAGTACGCCCATATCCATCTATCGACTCTGGTCAGTATCCTCCGGATAACCGCCAGGTCCAACCAATCACCGGTAGGTAGTAGTCCTTCTGCCAGGCTCACCATCTACTACACAGAGAATCCGTTCTCGCCCCGGGGTACCATACCGGGTCCACCATATACCAGCAATCGGGCTCATCCACCTCCTCGAATCGGGTTTCATATGTCGCTCTCAGCACCGAGAAAACACATGGTGGACGCACTGAAATATCATATCAAGGGTAACCGGGTTTTTAAAACAATTACATATTCTCTTTTAAAATACCCACGGTTCCCAAATCCAGAAATATCATGGAAACAACATATCTCAATGCGCATAATCAGAAAGCATGATGTATATGACATAGAAATGAAGTGCAAGTATAACAGTATATCATGCAACATGGAATAATAGTATACACATACAAGGGTCATATCCTGATGCAATAATACTACTGTGTAGTGACATAGCAATTACCGATGAAGATGTGTGTGAGCCGGCAAGTAAGTGTACGTGGTAGGTACATACACATCATCGGTAATAGTGCTGGTGTCCTAGCAGTATGATTGTAATATATCAATAAACACAAGCAATGCAATGCAAATAGCATGAATATGCGGAATCAAATAATCAACGCAACAGTGAAGAATCTACCTCAATAAATATATCATGCAACTTTTCCATTTGAAATAAGACGAATCGGGGACTTTGGTAAAATAAGGGCTACGTGTTTTTAAGAAAAGATGCTTCATTTGAAAATATCCGTAGAATCCCTTTTTGCCTATCTTTAAAATATCCCCGATTCGTTAGTTTGAAATAGGTATGACTCGGGTCTAATCTAATGTCCACTAAGTAATCTACATCCAGCTATCAAGTCAATCGGGAGGGGTATGGAAACCACCTACATCTGAGTCGATATATGTATATAAATATAATAGTCTGTGATCCCGTCTCAATAGTATCACATACGATACAATCTACATCACATAATATCCTCGAGTCATGAGTGCGGATCTATCATCAATATAAAGCTCGTACGGTAAAACGTCGTACGACATCCCAATAGCCGGGTACAGGTCAATATCATATTCATCTCATCAATATCTGGTATCCTTATCATCATATCACATGATCTGGGGTACTGATCTAAGTCTAGTACAATCGATACCATCTAAACAAATATAAGCGCGTGTGTAAAACACACGTCCAAAGGCCCGCTAAAATCTCGTATCGTATCCCAAATACGAATCACATCATATCATATCGCCGACCTCACGGCCCCATGCCTAAAACTCATCGACTCATCTTCAGTATCATACACTATCCCCATCATCATGATATAAGTGTAGCAATAAGTATGTGTGTGCGTGTGGGTGTAAACCTATGCTAGGGTTCGCAACTTGGAAAATACACTAGTTCACTTCTAACCCTAAATATCCATAGTACACTTAACACATCTATGATCTCCATGTCACTCAATAAGCTATCATATATAGTATATATAGTATACTAGACATCGAAATGCGGGGGTGCTATACGCCATCCACCCGATTTCCCCCGTAGATATAATCTACTCACCTGGTCTTCGCTCGCTGAAATCGATGACGCCGCGCTTCTTCGCCTTGGAATCCTTGCGAGGGTACCTACAATAATAAACCATCGCAATACGTATTAAAATTGAGGCAGAAAACAATTACAGCGCACAGTGTGCTCATAGCTAGGAACCTATGGCCTAAACGTGCAAATCAATCAAACAATCGCTGTTGTCGATGTACGAACACCCGACAACTAAATAAAAATCCAAATATCAAGAAAGTGCATTTTCAAATACGGAAAACATAGCCTAAAACACACAAAAATGCTCCCAGATTTTCCCCAGGTGACAAT
Organism: Agapanthus africanus; assembly: GCA_030015575.1. Classification (NCBI taxonomy): domain Eukaryota; kingdom Viridiplantae; phylum Streptophyta; class Magnoliopsida; order Asparagales; family Amaryllidaceae; genus Agapanthus; species Agapanthus africanus. The sequence continues at coordinate 364,806,090 of JASDDO010000008.1, forward strand.
TAGCCAAAACTGCATATAGGAGGGGTCTATTTTAGTGCAAAAGGAGCCATGAACCAAATCTGGGACCCAATTTCCCTGATCTGGCCGCAAATTGCGGCCAGAATGAATATATCTGCGGCCTGGGGTTGGATTTAGGGGCTCGGGTCTCTGTGGTTGCTTCCTAGGTGCCTGCACGACTCCCAGTAATCCCAAAATCAATTCTAGTGGCCCCGGGTTGCTCCAGATTCCAAAATACCCTCACAAATCACACATTTATCCAATGTCGGGGTTTCTAAATCCATATTCCGGGTTTCAAGTCTCAGGTTTGGGTCTTAATTTAAGTACTAGGGTGTTGGGGTGGCCTCTACTGATCTCAATTTCACAACACAACTCTCAATTCCCTCAAACCCTAACTAGGTCTTCCTTAAGTCCACAACATCACCCGATATCGATTTGATTTTAACATAGGGGTATAAGTAATGCAAAAACTAATCTAATGGTTCAGTAAATAGCTCATTTGGCAACTTAAGAATTTTCTTGAGTTGCCCCTAGTGGCCAAAATCCTTGCTTTCTTGGTCCGATGTGTAGATCTTGAGCTTGTGCACACTTTTAATGAAATGGGGGTAGGGTTTTGGTGTAGTTTTAGAGATGATTTGGGTCTTTGAAGAGGGGGAGAATGAGGAGCAGGAGGAGGAGCAACAATAAAGGAGAGGGAGGGAGGAAATGAGTTGGAGAAAATGAGAGAAAATGGCTAGGTCAACACCCTCACCTACCCTCTCTCCCACCATACCTATTTTCTTTTCTTTTTCTTATTTTCTTTTCTTTTCTTCACTAAAACCTTCTCATTCAAATAGTAAACCCAAAGTAATATCCATGGTAAGAAAATGTAACACAAGTGTAGGAAAAGATATGCGCATGTTTTGCACGAAAAAGCCAAAATCCGATTAGCGGTTTTTAATAGCGATTAGCGCTAAATTAGCATATAAATGATCAAAAAAAACTTAAAAATGGCATAATTCCATAAAATACCCTATTTTAGAATTTTCCATAATTTTTCCCATTTATTTGTATTTAATTATGCCGAAATATTAAAATATTCAATAAAATAATATTAAATTATAAAAATTCCCAAAAATAATATTTTATTATTTTGAAATGTTACAAGCAAAATCTGGGATCACATAGCTTGTTTGTAGTGTTACGACTATGCGTGTTACGTTATACGATATGGTTCGTGTTCTTGTGTTGATGTTGCTCTTTGGTTAGTTTCGTAGTGTCGCTACGCACGTTAGCCACTAGACGAACACTTGAGAGTATATTTGGAGTTGATGCATCGGTCAAACCTAGTTTGTACGTATTATTGGTCGATTGCTAATATACAATTGTTTTATGGTTTTATGATCTTAGGTCACAGGCGAGGACTTCGGACGCTGCGAAGAAAGGAAAGTGAGTGGTTGGTTTTACTTAGCCCAAGATCATCTATGAGTATATTTAACATCTACAGGGGAATCGCCCTTATAGCGTTATGCGTCTGGGCTAGATATTGTTAGTTGTATGAATGCCCTAGAGGCCAGTATTGTACAGATGATGTACATTATATTAGATGCTTGGACATATATAGAGAGGACTTTCTTGCTCGATATGATAGTATGCTATCTGGTTGATCTTTATCTTAACATGTATACTTGTCTCTTGATACTGTCTTATAGTTACATGTTGGTAAAGCCCTTAGGATGTGTACTTGACTACCTGGACTATGATGCTGATCATACTAGTGGGGACAGAGTAGTCCATAAGTACATCATTTAATGTTCCTAGTCGTAGGTGTAACGAGACAGGGCATCGATATACCAGAGTAGACTAGCGTATACGCTTCTCGACCCATGAGATGGGCGATGGATGATCCCATATACATTGGTGTTTGACATCAGAGATGGTATACGGGTGCTCAGTGGAGACTGGGTACACTGGACGGACTCGCCGAGAACCCCCAGATGGTATTATTCCTCACGTCAGATGGCAGTTCTCTGGTGACACTTATGCAGGTTAGTCTGTAGACCCGAGATCGTCATAGAGTCTTGTGTGATTCCTACTGTGCTTTGATTTCCACCTTACCACGTCCAAGAGGGCGTGCAAAACGGTGGTTTTTGGGTATAGTCCCGAGTCACAAGGAGGCGATGAGCGATAGGAGGGGTTTTCGTCTCTCCCGGTATTGGGGGTTGATGTTGCGCTGTGCTCGATTGGCCATAACAGGGAAGTCCCTGGCCAGGGCTGATTTAGAGATTTACTGGTAAGTGTTACCAGTAGTTTCTCGACCCATTATGAGCCTCACATCGGCACGACTTATCGGTTATTGGGGTCTGACGTTTACCACCCGTAGACTTGATATGTGACATATCAGACGAGGAGACCGGACTGTACGGGAAATATTACCATTTGCCTTTTATAGGAGTTGGAGCGGGCTTGCTTGCTGATCTTCTGATCGCTCAATACCCGGGTAGCCATTACGTCCAGCTAGTATCGCTGACGGCTTGTGGGTGCTTGATGTGATCATATCCTACTGCCGGCGTATTGACGAGTCTTTAGAGTCCTACATAGAGGTTTTACTGGCTCAGGCAAAACGAAATAGGAGCGCATATGTGATATGTGCGGGACCGAGAATAATGCGTGTATGTGATACCGTATTCTATTCTCGCGACTTTCTGTATCGGTCGATTATATGTGATATAGCCGGGTTATCGAATCAAGTGTTGATTCGATAAGTCGATACATTGGGTGTTAGTCGGTTATATGAGTTATGACCGGATTATTAAGTCAAGTGTTGATTTAATAATTTATTGTATAATTGTATATTGGATATACTAATTTACATTAACTAACATTTGTTCACTTAAGGGTTTTTCTCACATGTGCACAACTTTAATGTATATATGATATATATTAAAATGTGTTTTCTTTTTATATCATGGTTGTTGATACATCATTCATGGGTGTATGAGACTTACACCATGCTATTTTTTATGTTGGGTTTTAATATTTAAAGTAATTACAAAATTAGTGGATGATTAGAAAAATGCATGAAGCTTGTGGAAGCTTGTGGATGCATTGACTAATTCCACTAAATTTGTTTTTACTATGGGTATTTGTTAACCCAACCATAACGATAAGTCATGGTTATGTCTCTACATGAGTTAGTATATGATACTCACCACCATGGCTAGCTTTCTCACTTGATCATTATCTTTCTCTCTTTATTTTCTTCATCTTCTTCCTTGAGCACAAGAGCTCTCTAGGGTTTGATCCAAAGTGAGAAACATTGTGAGAAAATAAATTCTAAAGTGAACCCACTTCCTATTTCTCCATCCTCTACTAGACTAGCACTTTAGTTTAGGGTGTTTGCTTCACTAATTCTCTAGTTAGTGAAGTAGAAGCTTGAGTTGGCATCCCCTCGACGTAGATCATCTTCGGCCTCGAAGACTTCAAGCAAGGACGCTCCTTTAGCCTCGTGAAGCCATGCAAGAGTCCGGGAGAACCACGATAGCAGCGAAGGGACTTCAACAAGGAGCAAAAGAAGTGAAGGACCGATCTACAAAGGTTGTATTTCGTATTCACTTAGTTGTAGATGCTATTTACATGCATGTGAAACCCTAATTTTCTAGCAAAGATCTTCATTAGGGTTGTTAGGCACGGCTAAAATTTGAAACGGGCATGGTTGATGCCTTGTAGACCTTATTAGAATGCCTAATAACCCTACAGTGGTATTAGAGCCTAGCTAGAGCATTAGGCGACGTGTGTATGAAGTTAAAACCCCGATCGAACTCGGAAACGTCAATTTAACCCCCTCTCTGTACATTTTTTAAAAACTGTGATTTTTCTGAATTAAAAATACCTAAAAAATTCAGCAGGTAATTTTAAGCATTATTGTGCAAAACGGTGACGTAAGCCGTACGGACCGCCGTGGAACCGCGGAAATAGACTGCTTGTGCCGCGGATCCATGGCCGTACAGTGAGTGTTTGATTTGTTTTTTGCATTGTAATACTACTATATGATAGTGCTATTTTCTGGGTATTTTTAAACTGACTCAAGTGTTGAGTATTCTGGGGTTTATTTTGTAATCGTTGATTCGATCGGAATATTTAATTTCGTTATGTTTTCCGGATATTTAGAAACTGTTAAAATGTTCGAACGGATATCATTAAATCATTATTTCCCGGCACGAAAAACTTTCAAGTGTTGAATTTTTTCTTGAGTTTAAATCTTTCGGAAAAACGTGCATGTAACGCGATGGACTCTCTAGAAGACAACAAACCTTAACTCAATTATGTGACCGTCTTGGACTGCCTTTTGAAATTTTGGGTTTGGGGCAGTACGACGTGCCACATGTGAGGCGTTGGCTTGACCCTTCTACGGCTGGACCGTTGGTACCGTGACGTATTCTGGAAATTTTGAACTCCGCTCAAGTGTTGAGCTATTATGGAAATCTTAGGTATTTGACTATTCGATCGGAAATTTTAATACTGTCTATTTATCTGGAATGTGATACAATTTGTGGAATTCATATAGTTAGGCATGAAATGCGAAATATGTGATATTTCGGATTTACGATGTCTAAAGAGATTATGGATTCCAAATGTTGTAGTTTAACACTTTCTTTTCTGCGACCGTAAGTGTAATATGTGTTATCGCCGGTTTCGTTGCTATATGTCAACGACAATTGAGATGCGCTTATTTACTTACGTTGATGACATGTGATGTTATATGTTGCTGAATATGTTATATTGGATCATCGCGTTCTGAATAGCCGGGGGTTTTATGTGAGATGAGGGTTTTTATTTTCATTCATGTAAAATTAAATGTATGTAATATTCTTTTATTGGGGCACTTCCGGGATGAGGTTGATGTCACCATTTGTATATTATTTACTTTTCCGCACTAGGATAGACCCAAGGAGGAGAGCACAAGTAACCGGGTTCTAGAGTCCAGTGGGAGACCAACTCGAGGAGTCGAGTCTGGGTCTCCTAACTCTATAATTGGAAGGGTTGCTTGCCGCTCTCGTAGGGGTCTAAGGGTGTGGGTTTGGCTATTCATCGCGACCGTGGAATCCGTGTTTTATAGAGGCTCAAAATAAAACACGGACGTCCTAGTATATCCAATGTTTCATATGTTTATTCTGCTGCGATATCTGTGATGTGATCATTTGATATGTTGTGATAAATACTGTATATAGTATATATGATATATTATATAGACGTTACTTATGTTTTACACCCGCGCTAGCCCTGCCCCGCTCTGCCGTTAGTTACCTAACCTAACGGTGCACGAGAGGACATCGAGGCGAATGCGGATGGCATAAGTGTACGTCGTATTTATCTGTGATGTTTAGGTGACTTAAATGATGGGACTTCATTAATATGATTAATGAAAGAAAAGAAACCTAAAAGATGTTGTAGAATCAAATTTTCAAATAAAAAGGTAGCTACAGTTTTTTGCTTTGCATAGCGATATATATGATATATCCTGCACCTTATTCGATGAGGAAAGATCCGAGATCCCATCACCGGGAGTGACCTCTTTAGCAAAACTGGCAGATGCTACAACACCCGGTTTGTCTTTTGATTGCATTTGGAGATTTTGCTTTGCATAGCGATATATATGATATATCATGCACCTTATTCCATAAGGAAAGAGCCGAAATCCCTTCACCGGGAGTGACTTCTTTAGCAAAACTAATAAAAGCCTCAAAATCACTCCATTTCAAAAATTCACTCGATTCTACAACGATATCAAGTTCATTACGCAATAGGTTTTCAGAAAAACCTGTCGTAGCCCTCCATCATTTCAGATAGGAACTGTTTAGTATTCGTGCTGCGTTTGTTGGCCTTTGTCAAGGCGTAGTGTGCGGTAGCTGAATGGTGCTTATCTGCTTATGCATATGATGCAGATTGTTTTGGGGTAGTCGTACGACCTTGTTGGCCTTTGTCAAGGGCCGTGCGGGTGGGTTTGATTCAATCAAGAAATGACGGGTTGAACTTGACTAGCATCCTATGATTTGTTGGCCTTTATCAAGGTCATAGGGGTTAGGGGCAAAATATTATCGGGAATTTCAAGTGTTGAAATTTGCAATGAAATTGCATACCTTCTATGAGATAGTTGGATCCCGATACCCACTGCGAGTAATTGTTACTCCTGGGAGAGTTTTACACAGGACAATTAGCCGATCAAGTAGGTGTCTAGAAGGTGTCAACGGGGTAACACCTCTGGGAAAATGAGGTTTACTTTAATTAGGTCCGTGCGGAAGCACAGGGAACCTCCCTCAAAGTACCGACACTGGCCTGGCTGAAAGATTGGCGAAGTTGTAGGGTGTAATTATCCCGGCTAGTCTTTCCTTTTAGGGTTTGAAGTAAAATTTGATAAAAACAGTGGGAGCCATCCTGAATAGATAAAATAATAACCAATTTGATCTTGAAAGAGCATACACTAAAGTGCTTCCTTCTCTCTCTCTCTCCAGGTAGCGACCATATCATGCCTTAATAAAGATAATAATATGGATGTATTGACCGAACCCGCATGTTATACTGTGTTGGGGAACGTTGGTTCCGTTCTTTCTTATAAAAGTTATAAGACTGAACAGGATATAGGGGAATACCAGGATTCCCATGCCACCCGAATGAAGAAAGTACATGTTGATGCATTTTCTTCGGGTGTGTTCGTTACAGAGAACTGTTTCTCCATTTGCTCTACGTCCTGGGTATTAGATACCGGGTCAGGATCCCATATATGTAATCAGTTACATGGGCTTAGGAAAGGTAGAGAACTTGGAGAAGGTGATAAAGACATAAGGGTTGGAAATGGTGCAATTGTTGCAGCTAAAACCGTCGGGGAATATCACCTTGTATTGCCAACTGGTAATACATTGATTCTGAACGAATGCTATTACATGCCGAACCTGATATGCAACATTATATCGGTTTCTTTGCTGAGTAAAGAGGGATATAATTTTTTATTACAAGATAATGTTATGAACATTTTCCTAAACCAAAAGTTGGTTGGATCAGGCACGTTGTGCAATGGCATTTATGTTCTAAATCAATCAACAGTTCTGAGCATAACAAACATACACAAGAGGAAGAGTTCAGAAATGAACGAATCCTTCTTGTGGCATTGTAGACTGGGTCACATAAATGCGACACGACTAGCTAAGTTGCATAAAGATGGATATTTGAATCCGTTTGAATTTTCATCTTATGACACTTGCCAGTCATGTCTCAAAGGCAAGATGACCAAAACTCTGTTTACGGGACACGGACAAAGAGTTACAGAACTCTTGGGATTGGTACATAGTGATGTATACGGCCCTTGTCTACACATGCCAGGAATGGTTCTGCGTACTTCATTACATTCACTGACGATCTCTCTAGATTCGTGTATGTGTTCCCGATGAAACACAAATCAGAAGCTTTTGAGAAATTTAGAGAATATAAACAAGAAGTCGAGAACCAAACCGGGAAAAGTATTAAAATCCTTCGATCTGATCGAGGAAGTGAATACTTGAGCAATGAATTCCTAGACTTCCTAAAAGAGAATAGGATTCTCTTTCAGCTAACTCCTCCATATACACCACATCACAACGGTGTATCGGAATGGAGGAACCGCACCCTATTAGATATGGTGCGCTCTATGATGAGCACAGCTGAGTTACCTATTTCCTTCTGGGGGTATGCGCTGGAGACAGCAGCATACCTATTGAATCAAGTTCCATCTAAATCTGTACCTACCACACCATATGAGATATGGAGTGGGAAGAGACCATGTCTTAAACGAGTTAAGATATGGGGTTGTCCGGCCTATGTCAAAAAGCAAAATCCAGACAAACTCGAGGCACGGTCAATTTTATGCAAGTTTGTGGGATATCCCAAACATTCACGTGGATATCTTTTCTACCATAGCGAAGAACAAAAGGTGTTTGTTTCTCGACATGCCACCTTTTTAGAAAAGGAATTTCTTGCAAAAGAAATTAGTGGCGACGAGGTAGAACTGGAAGAAATTCCAGCTACACAAACTCAAACTGACGATTTAGTGGAACCGGAGGATTCGGTAGTTCCCAACGAACCTCAGCCTCTACGCCGATCTAGTAGAGTTCCTCACCCACCTGAGAGATACTACGGTTTTCTCATGGATGGTGGGAGCGAAGATTGCATCATGGTTGATGATGACCCAACTAGCTTCGAGCAGGCCATCACGAGTGGGGACTCAGTGAAATGGCTGGATGCAATGCGGTTCGAGATGGAATCCATGTACACCAACAAAGTGTGGACTTTGGAAGATGCTCCTGAAGGGGTAAAACCCATTGGGAGCAAGTAGATCTTCAAGAAAAAACTTGGTGTAGATAGGAAAGTGGAGACTTTCAAAGCTAGACTTGTTGCAAAGGGTTTTCGTCAAAGACCAGGTGTGGACTATGACGAAACCTTTTCTCCAGGGGCTATGCTTAAATCCATCTGGATCATGCTTGCCATTGCTGCATATCATGACTACGAAATCTGGCAAATGGATGTTAAGACCGCCTTTTTAAACGGTGATTTAGAAGAGTGCGTGTACATGACTCAGCCAGAGGGCTTCGTAAATAGTGGGAGCAACGGGAAGGTGTGCAAGCTGCTTAAATCCATTTATGGATTAAAGCAAGCATCACGGAGTTGGAACATCTGCTTTGACGTCGTTATCAAAGAGTTTGATTTCGTCAAAAACGTAGATGAACCTTGTATCTATAAGAAGGTGGCAGAGAGTAAGGTTGTCTTCCTCGTATTGTACATGGACGACATACTCTTGATAGGAAATGACATTCCTATGCTGCAATCGGTCAATCTTTTCTTATCACAAAGATTCTCAATGAAAGATCTAGGTGATGCCTCCTGCATACTGGGAATCATGATCTATAGAGATAGATCTAAAAGGATATTGGGATTTTCCCAATCCAGGTACATTGACACCATACTAAAGAGGTTTAGTATGGAAGAGTCCAAACGTGGGTTTTTACCCACGATCTCAGGGCTCACTCTCTCCAAAGAGATGTCTCCCAAGACTGATTTGGAGAGAGCTCGCATGCAAGGGATACCCTATGCTTCGGCTATAGGCTCTATCATGTACGCGATGCTATGTACCAGACCCGATGTAGCATACTCACTAAGTGTAGTGAGTAGGTATCAAGTTGATCCTGGAGAGAGTCACTGGACAGCTGTGAAGAGCATTCTCAAGTACTTGCGAAGGACTAAAGAGATGCTCTTAGTGTATGGTAACGGAGAACTCCAAGTGGAGTCCTTTACTGATTTGAGCTTCCAGAGTGATAAGGACGACTCTAAGTCGCACTCGGGATTTGTCTTTACCCTTTACGGAGGGGCGGTTAGCTGGAAGAGTTCCAAGCAGGAAACCGTGGCAGACTCGACGATGGAGGCTGAATACATCGCTGCCAAAGAGGCTGTCTGGATCAAGAAGTTCATTACCGAAATTGGAGTGGTTCCATCCATTGAGAATCCAATACCTCTGTATTACGATAACAATGGAGCGGTGGCTTTAGCCAAGGAACCCAGGTCCCATCAGCGATCCAGGCATATTCTGAGGCGGTATCACCTGAACCGGGAGATAGTTGATCGTCGGGAGATTGAGGTTAGGAGGGTTGACACGAAGAACAACACCGCGGATCCACTCACGAAGGCCATTCTCCAGATACAGTTTGAGAGACTCTTCGGGTTGCTAGGTATGCGATACTACAGCAGCTGGCCCTAGTGCAAGTGGGAGATTGTTAGTTGTATGTATGCCCTAGAGGCCAGTATTGTACAGATGATGTATATTATATTGTAATATTGGACATATATAGAGTGGACTTTCTTGCTCGATATGATAGTATGCTATCTGGTTGCTCTTTATCTTAACATGTATACTTGTCTCTTGATACTGTCTTATAGTTGCATGTTGGTAAAGCCCTTAGGATGTGTACTTGACTGCCTGGACTATGATGCTTATAGTAGGGACAGAGTAGTCCATAAGTACATCATTTAATGTTCATAGTCGTAGGTGTATCGAGACAGGGCATCGATATACCAGAGTAGACTAGCGTATACGCTTCTCGACCTATGAGATGGGCGATGGATGGTCCTATCTCCATTGGTGTTTGACATCAGAGATGGTATACGGGTGCTCAGTGGAGACTGGGTACACTGGATGGACTCGCCGAGAACTCCCAGATGGTATTATACCTCACGTCAGATGGCAGTTCTCTGGTGACACTTGTGCAAGTTAGTCTGTAGACCCGAGATCGTCATAGAGTCTTTTATGATTCCCACTGTGCTTTGATTTCCACCTTACCACGTCCAAGAGGGCGTGCAAAACGGTGGTTTTTGGGTACAGTCCCGAGTCACATGGAGGCGATGAGCGATAGGAGGGGTTTTCGTCTCTCCCGGTATTGGGGGTTGATGTTGCGCTGTGCTCGATTGGCCGTAATAGGGAAGTCCCTGGCCAGGGATGATTTAGAGATTTACTGGTAAGTGATACCAGTAGTTTCTCGACCCGATATGAGCCTCACTTCGGCACGACTTATCGGTTATTGGGGTCTGACGTTTACCACCCCTTGACTTGATATGCGACATATCAGACGAGGAGACCGGACTGTATGGGAAGTGTTACCGTTTGGCTTTTATAGGAGTTGGAGCGGGCTTGCTTGATGATCTTCTGATCGCTCAATACCCGGGTAGTCGTTATGTCCAGCTAGTACCGCTGACGGCTTGTGAGTGCTTGATGTGATCATCACCTACTGCCGGCGTATTGATGAGTCTTTAGAGTCCTACATAGAGGTTTTACTGGCTCAGGCAAAAAGAAATAGGAGCGCATATGTGATATGTGTGGGACCGAGAATAATGCGTGTATGTGATACCGTATTTTATTCTCGTGACTTTCTGTATCGGTCGGTTATATGTGATATAGCCGGGTTATCGAATCAAGTGTTGATTCGATAAGTCGATACATTGGATGTTAGTCGGTTATATGAGTTATGACCGGATTATTAAGTCAAGTGTTGATTTAATAATTTATTGTATAATTGTATATTGGATATACTAATTTACATTAACTAACATTTGTTCACTTAAGGGTTTTTCTCACATGTGCACAACTTTAATGTATATATGATATATATTAAAATGTGTTTTCTTTTTGTATCATGGTTGTTGATACATCATTCATGGGTGTATGAGACTTACACCATGCTATTTATTATGTTGGTTTTTAATATTTAAAGTAATTACAAAATTAGTGGATGATTAGAAAAATGCACGAAGCTTGTGGATGCATTGACTAATTCCACTAAATTTGTTTTTACTATGGATATTTGTTAACCCAACCATAAGGATAAGCCTTGGTTATGTCTCTACATGAGTTAGTATATGATACTCACTCACCATGGCAAGCTTTCTCACTTGATCATTATCTTTTTCTCTTTATTTTCTTCATCTTCTTCCTTGAGCAAAAGAGCTCCCTAGGTTTTGATCCAAAGTGAGAAACATTGTGAGAAAATAAATTCTAAAGTGAACCCACTTCTTATTTCTCCATCCTCTACTAGACTAGCACTTTAGTTTAGGGTGTTTGCTTCACTAATTCTCTAGTTAGTGAAGCAGAAGCTTGAGTTGGCATCCCCTCGACGTAGATCATCTTCGGCCTTGAAGACTTCAAGCAAGGACGCTCTTTTAGCGTCGTGAAGCCATGCAAGAGTCCGGGAGAACCACGATCGCAGCGATGGGACTTCAACAAGGAGCTAAAGAAGTGAAGGACCGACAAAGGTTGTATTTCGTATTCACTTAGTTGTAAATGCTATTTACATGCATGTGAAACCCTAATTTTCTAGAAAAGATCTTCATTAGGGTTGTTAGGCACGGCTAAAATTTGAAACGGGCATGGTTGATGCCTTGTAGAACCTTATTAGAGTTCCTAGTAACCCTACAGATATGATTTGACATTAGCCGCATGTTTATTTGCATATATAGAGATTGTGCATGAACTCATTTCATATCATTACTTGTTGTGCTTAGACTTGTACCATTGGACACTGCACTATTATTGACGGTTCATGTTGCACGAGCACTGATTGTATGCCACACACACCGTCGATAATTGCCATGACATGCACAACAAACATACCTAAGTGATATTGTATGGTTAGTGACATTTAGATATTTATTCATGTCCTTTGCGCATATGACATATATTATACCTATATACCTACATGCTTACACATATGTCTTGCCATACCTACATGCTAGCTACACATATACCTATATAGTAGGGTACCATTAGTGACAGGTATATACACATATGAGATATATCTACATGTACATCTTGCATACATACTTACATGTACACCAATATGTTGGAGATAGTGCCCTCAAAGTCAATTATTGGATCGCAGGTACGTGATTGCAATGATTGAGGCAGGACCTATACCGATATGACAGTCTTGCTCGAGATGATAGTATGCTATCTGGTTTGTCTTTATCCTCGTTTACATGCTTTAGTTCACTATTGCATGATGATAGAGCCCATAGGATTCTTGCTTGACTACCAGCAGTATGATGGCGATCATATACATGGGAGCTGGGGTCTATAAGCACAACCTCAAAAGAGTCTCTAGTCGTGGGAGTTTCGAGACAGGGCATCGATACTCCAGAGTAGACTAGTGTATACAGTCGAGACCCCGACGAGGGGCGGTGGCCGGTCTCACAAGCCACTGGTGTCAGTTAGATCACCTAAGAAGTATACTGGTGCTCATTAGGATATGAGTACACCGGACAGGACTCGCCGGGAACATGCTAGTTGGTATTATACATATCGTCAGATAGCAGTTCCCTGGTAACATGTGTACAGGTTAGTTTGTCGACCTGAGATCGTTATTTGTCTCGTGTGAGTTCCCACTGTGCTTAGATTACTATCCTATCATGGTCAAAGGAGTTGTGCAAACAGCTTTTAGTTGGGTACAGTCCCGAGCCACATGGAGTCAGTGAGCGGATCGTCGGGGATTCGTCTCTTTCGGTATTGGGGGTTGATGTCGCGCAGTGCACGGGTGGCCATCACTAGAAATTCTCGGCCGAGGTAGTTGAGAATTACTGATTTGGATCAGTTGTTTCTCAGGTGGTGATAGGCTTCATGCCGACAGGATTTATCGCGTTATTAGGGGTCTGACTTTATCCACCCCCTAGACTCGATATGCGATACTCTTTAGACGAACGGACCGGACTGTATGTATATTGTCACTGTTAGGCTCAGTAAGGTTTATGGATGAGTTCGCTCGTCAGCTTCTCTTCCAATCAATACATAGGCAACCGTTACGTACAGCTCGTACCTCTGACGTGCTAGTGGTTATACCCAGTGCCAATGTGTTGATGAGTCATTAGAGTCCCCCACAGACTGTTTCCCAAGTTCGGGCGAAACGTTGTAGAGGCCGTATGGTTTTATGGCAAGGTTCGGAAAATGCACGTGCATTTTCGCACGTGTCCTTTTTCTGGCAGATAATACTGGTTAGCATTTATTTAAGCCGGATCAGAATATTATGCTATGTAGATATAATATCTTTGTCTCAGTTGTATTTGTATTCGGTCGTAATACAAATACGGGTATGTTTATACTGATACGGGGTTATCCTGAAATTCGTTTCAGGATCAATTTTGGAAGTTGCCAGTTTCCAATTTTCTATCAGCCGTATTTAACATTCGGTTAAATACGGATTTATCTTTTCTTGAGATGAGTGTGGAAGTTTCTAGAGGCTTCTAGAAGGTGGTGACTTGGTTCATGCATCTTTATGACTCATTAGTGCATTTAATGATGTTTGATGACAAGGTTAGTGATTTATCACTTGCATTAATTGTGTTCACACTAGGTGTAATTGTGACTCATTGTTTCATTCATAATCTTTTGCTTTGTGGTCACCACTACCTCCTCGTACACTCACCCCCTTCTCCTATATATGGCCGGCCCATGAGTGAGAGAGGGATGATGGTTGTTCATTTGGGAAAAGATATAGTTTATAGTGTATGGAAATTTCATAGCTCTTTTCATTTCCATCACAGTTCCGAAAGAGCAGCTTCATTATCCGTTCGTCCGTGACTTTGGACGTGACAAGACAAAGTGTTCTACTCATTCTCTACATCATCTTGGTCGTCTCTTTTAGCAAACTTGACGACCGAGTTGCCTCGGTTCAGTGGCAGGATCCCGTTTAAAGATCCGTCGACGTGGTGCCACCTGGACGAGAAGATTGGAGATTCAGGAGATCGGAGCAGCCGCAACAAAGCGTAGGAAGATGGTTGAAGATCGAAGGACTCGGATCGTTCGGTATAATGTTTCTACCCACTTTGTAGTTTATTAGTTTAGCTTTAATGGCAGATCCGGGTTATAGTACGTGATAGCGCCAGTTGTAAAAGTTTTTGTTCCGCATTTGGCGTCTGTTAGACGGTCGGGGCGCTACCGTGGAATTACAGTGGTATCAGAGACTCACCATTAAGCTATACTAACTTGTGCTAACGCGTTTAAAACATCGATCGAACGGATTTTCGAAAACTGCAAATTTCAGGGTTAAAGTTTCTTTCGATTTTAAACAGTGTCTAAAAATTATTTTACATATCACAGAAATTCAAGCAGGCTTTTCTAAGAATAATGGAGAAAAACGATACACTGAATCGTCCGTACGACCACGGAACCGCGGTCAAAGCCTAGCTTTGATCGCGGAACCGCGACCATAATGGCGTTTCAGTTGGTCAATTTTTTACAGTGGATTCTTCTATGGAAATTGTGGTTTCTGGTACTGTTCTTTTGGGCCCAGATTTTGTTACTGTACAGCAGATGTACGTGGGTCCCACTTAGGGAATTTTTTTCGATCGAAATTTTAAACTTGTTAGTATACAGTACTTACTCTATATCTCCGACCGGGAATGTCATTTGATCGGTAAACCACGTCTAATTGCTATAGTTCTTTTAGTCGGGTTTGCGAACGTGACATTCGCGTTGATGTTATGTGTTGTGCTGTGATGTTGCAGATTTGTCGTGGTGGATAGCAAGGTGCAATGATAGTGCAGTTTGGATTTATTTGTACATTTGATATTGCGGGGCGAGCGTCCAACATGTAGACTGTCGTCACTGCCTGTTTGTATAATATTCTTTTTGGGGCACGACCGGGCAGAGGTCGATGTACCCGTTGTACATATTTTTATTTCTGTACTAGGTTTAGCCCGCGAAGGAGTGCACGGATAGCCGGGTTCTGGAGGGCAACAGGTCCGTATCTCATGGCTTTGAGAGGAAGAGGGACCTCACTCTAGAATTGGCAGACAATTCGCCGCACTCGTACGGGGTACAGTTTGACCCAAAGAGGGGTGCTCAATTTACCGGATTTCGTGAAGTACCGGGTATTCCATTCACTATGCTGTGGGGGACTACCTCGCTACAGATTTTGGCGGGTATCTTGCTGCACTCGTAGGGGTCTAGGTTTCATTGCACAGGCTATCCGCACGACCAGGGGAACGTCGGGTTTCAGTAGCGGCTCTTTGAAACCCGGGGATCCCAGATTATCTGTATTGTTCTGTGATTCTTATTACTTTTCTGTAATGTTGCATTTATTACGCCTGGAGCGATTATTGTATATTGGTATATATACTATTAGATATTGTATATGTTTTACACCCGCGCTAGTCCAGCCCCGCTCTGTCGTTAGTTAAGTAACCTTACGGGTGATGACGGGACCCAGTGGCGAATGCGGATGACATATACGTACATTATATTTTCGTTCTTTTCTGGTATGATTGATTGATGGGACTGCGTTGATTCTTATCAATGCAAGATAAAACAAACCTATATTTGATGTTGTTGGAACCAATTTAAAAAGTGTTATTACAAAGAAATTTCCTTTTGTTTTGCATAGTGATATTCAGTTGGAATATCCTGCACCTCATTCGACGAGGCAAGGGCTGATATCCCTTCACCGGGAAAAACCCCTTGGGCAGAAGTTTACATCAGGGTAGTAACTTTAATATAGTCGATTACAAGTTGCTTTGCATCGCGGTATTCAGTTAGAATATCCTGCACCTCATTCCATGAGGAAATAGCCGAGATCCCTTCACCGGGAGTGACCTCTTTAGCAAAGGTTTTCGCCACTATATTTTTATAAAAAGCTATCAGGTTCCTTCAAGGAGATCAAGTTCATTACGTTAAAGGTTTTTGGCCAAAAACCAGCCGTAGCCCTCCGTCATTTCATATGGATGGTCAGTAGTATTCAAGCTATGTATATTTGGCCCTTAGTCAAAACATAGTGATTGGTAGCTGCTGGGGTGTTCACATGTTGCATAGATAGATGCGTTGGTTTGGGACAGTCGTATTACTATACTTGGACCTTTGTTAAGAGTATGTACGGGTGGGTTTAAATTGACCTGGATAATGATGGATAGAACTTGACATGCGACTTATAAGATATTTGGCCCTTAGTCAAGGTCATAAGAGCACGGGGCAAAAATATATATATCGGGAGTTTCAAACATACAAGAAACTTACCAGGCATGCGCATACCTTCTGGAGTGTGATAACTTGAGTGGCTTCCATCAAGTTATCATGCGATGATAGTTGGATCCCGATTCTCACTGATGAGTTGGTTTACTCTTCGGGTGATCCCGACTAATTCTTCTTTCAGGTTTGGAGGAGAATTTGAGATTACAGTGGGAGGTTTCCTGATTAGATAAATTGATAACCATTCTGATCTAGGTTAGAGTGCACGCAGAGTGTTTCTTTTCTCTCTCTTTGGCAGCGACCTTTGACCGACCCTAGACTAAGACTCAGTGACCAAGTTGACCGAACCTTCTTAAAATACTGGCTTTTGGATTGTTTGAGTTGCATAAGTCATTGCCGCTCCTTCTTTTACCCTTTGAATTTCTCAGAACACCACGTATCACTACGAGTATCCACTTCCATTGGATAGATCCATCGTATGGTTATATATGAACTCGAAGGGACTTCTTCGAGGATGGATCCAGGTTCAGGAGAATTAGAATTGGTTTATTCAGTTGTCCCTTATTATCACCTTCTCTCAGGTTGCGAGGGCTCCTTGGTTTAGGAGAGTACACCTATTACGCTTATTGGATAGTCTTATTCTAAACCATAGGCAGGTGCCGGAAGGTAGGAAATGAAGAAAACCAATTAGCCTGAGTAGGGTGTGCAGAAGGTAATATGTAAAGACAAAATAAAGGGATTAAAAAGAGGGCAATGTAAATTGCGACTGTTATCATTCACGACCAAACCGCGTACTTCATCGCCACTCCTATTTCACCTTCGCTTTTTCCCCAGTTCGGGAGAAATAGAATAAGGTATTATTCAGTAGTCTTTTATCATCACCTTCTCTCAAGTTGTGAGTACTCCTAGGATTAGGAGAGTACACCTATTATGCTTACTGGATAGTCTTCTTCCAAACCATAGGCTGGTGCCGAACAGTAGGGAAGGAAGAAAACCATTTAGCCTAACGAAGGTGTACAGAAGGTAACGACTAAAGACAAATAAAGGGATTTGGAGAGATGGCAATGAAATATACGGTTAAAGTCATGAATTGGATTATGGAAGAGGCATTACTAAGAATACCATAATACCCCTACAAAACATTTTCATGTTTCAGTACATTGTTAAAGGAAAACTGATTTTCCGATTAGATACTTATTCCTAGGTATGTATTTACCAGGTTTCATTCTTATATTTGTATGGTTTTATAGATGATGAGTGGGAGTAAGTTATTGAGAATTAGGTGATTATCCTCATTATATCGGAATTCATTGTAATTGATGATATTTGAGGAAATCGCCTGGGTATAGTTTTCAACTTACGATGCATAGGTTTTGAGTTATTCAACTCAGCGGACGTATACAGAGTATTGTATGTTGTCCAATGTCCGTCAGGACAAAGGGGTAGGTCCTCGTACTATGTTCTGTTTACTTGTGACTTCTCTAGTTTTTAGACAAGTGTTTCATAGAAATACAATGTCTAAGTTTTGAGAAGTTATGGGTATAAGAATAAAGTAGAGAACCAGGTATCGCAAGTATCAGCATTCTTAAAAGAAATCGAAGATGTAGATTCTTGTGATTGGTATTCAGAAGGAAGTAATGATTTTGAGAAACTTGTTTCTCCTTTGGGTTACTCATAATTGGATGTATTCCTAAGTTGAGTAATGCTGATTAGCCTCTCTCCATTAAATTAATATGCACTGGAGACAGTTGCATGTTTTGAATCTGGTTCCAATTAAATTAGTGCCTCTATTTCTATATTGTATATAGAATGGTTCATATCTTAAACGATGTTAAGATATGGGGAGTTGTCCAGCTTATGCTTAAAACCAGACACTGGATAAATCAAGGCACGTTTCTGTAATGGTTGTTTGTGGGTTGACCCTGGCTTTGACAAGGGTTGACATTCCTACCATCTGGAAGATCAATAGTGATATTGTTCTAGACTCACCACAGTTTTAGTAAAATGGATTTTTTAGAAAACAGTAATAGGAGTATGATAGAACTGGAAGTGATTCCAGAACCGCAAACGATTACGGAAAATTTAATAGGACCTATATATTCAATCAGGTTTGACATTCCAATAGCCACTTCGCAGACGTGGTGGGTAACCTCAGACACCCGAGAGGTACTCAGGTAGCCTCAAGGACGGTGACAGGGAGGTTCTTGTTTACCCAGACTTGACACTACTGTTGTTCCGGACTATGAGACCCGGCAGGAAGATATATATAGCGTCGTTCTAAACTAGCTTTAGAAGTATACATATATATTATTCTCCCAGAGGGTTGTCGTAGTCAGTGGGAGCAGCGGAAGCATAGTGGGCAAGTAGCTTATGTCTATTTATAGGCTTGAGCAGCTATAGCGGAGATTAGATCATCTGATTTTGATGAGACAGTCATGGCTTTGACTTCATCAGAATAGGGGATGGATCTGTTGAGAAGGTAGTAGAGTGTGATGTCCTGGTATTTGGATGATATACACAGAGTAGGAAGTAAAATTCCTATACTACGATCGGTTGTACTTTGGTCGTCACACAGTTGTTTCTCCACAAAGGATATGGATATAATATCTGACATTCTGGTTGCTAGATCTATGTTTTAGATCTAGATTTGGGTAGTTTCCCAATATGGGTACTTTGACAATATTCTAATAGTATTTTAGAATAAATGACTCCTGGCATGGTAGTGTAGCTGCAGGTGATGGAGTCACCCTCTCTAAAAGTGTCTTAGAGACTATAGGGGAGAGGGATGTGCATGATTGGCAGATCACTTGCTTAGACAATTGAGTCAATCATGAGATGTCAAGTACCACACCAGATATTGTTTTTGCACTAGATGTGATAAGTTGATATTAATCCAATCCTGAAGAAACATAAGGAAGCAGTTTTAGAACATGAATGGATGTTCTCTAAATTTGATAATGGCAGCCTCCTTCGGGAGACGGTTATCATTCCAGGCTTCAAAGGTGACATGGATGACAGAGTAATTATCAGAGTTATAGTTTTCCTTCTGATGAGGGACAGTATTATGGACAAGTGGTCCAAGAGGATACTGTGGGAGGCATGGTGCTGGATACTGATTAGGTTCAGTGATCGATACAGTCTAAGAAGTTTGGATTTGGAGTTCATTTATGAACTTGGTCCCATCAGATATTCACACATATTCTAAGACAGGTATTACTCGATTCGGGAGATGGCTTTCTCCAAGAACTTGAGATTAAGAGAGACATAGAAAGAAACATCAGGGCGAATCCACTCACTGAGGCTATTTCTCGAACACAAGAGTTTTACAAACTAGATTTGTGAAACTGATTAGTAAAGGAGTTGGATGTTCGGTATCACACGGGCTGTGAGTATGCGACATCGCAATAATTAGCCTTAAGTGCAAGTGGGAGATTGTTGGAGATAGTGCCTTCAAAGTCAATTATTGGATCGCAGGTACGTGATTGCAATGATTGAGGCAAGACCTATACCGATATGACAGTCTCGCTCAAGATGATAGTATGCTATCGGGTTTATCTTTATCCTCGTTTACATGCTTTAGTTCACTATTGCATGATGATAGAGCCCATAGGATTCTTGCTTGACTACCAGCAGTATGATGGTGATCATATACGTAGGAGTTGGGGTCTATAAGCACATCCTTAAAAGAGTTCCTAGTCGTGGGAGTTTCGAGACAGGGCATCGATACTCCAGAGTAGACTAGTGTATACAGTCGAGACCCTGACGAGGGGCGGTTGCCGGTCTCATAAGCCACTGGTGTCAGTTAGATCACCTAAGATGTATACAGGTGCTCATTAGGATATGAGTACACCGGACATGACTCGCCGGGAACATGCTAATTGGTATTATATATATCGTCAGATAGCAGTTCCCTGGTTACATGTGTACATGTTAGTTTGTCGACCTGAGATCATCATTTGTCTCGTGTGAGTTCCCACTCTGCTTAGATTACTACTCTACGACGCTCAAAGGAGTTGTGAAAACAGGTTTTAGTTAGGTACAGTCCCGAGCCATATGGAGGCAGTGAGCGGATCGTCAGGGATTCGTCTCTCCTGGTATTGGGGGTTGATGTCACGCAGTGCACGGGTGGCCATCACTAGAAAACCTCGGCCGAGGTAGTGGAGAATTACTGATTTGGATCAGTAGTTTCTCAGGTGGTGATGGGCTTCATGCCGAAACGATTTATCACGTTATTAGGGGTCTGACTTTATCCACCCCCTAGACTCGATATGCGATACTCTTTAAACGAACAGACCGGACTGTATGTATATTGTCGCTGTTAGGCTCAGTAGGGTTTATGGATGGTTCGCTCGTCAGCTTCCCTTCCAATCAATACATAGGCAACCGTTACATACAGCTCGTACCTCTAACGTGCGAGTGGTTATACCCAGTGCCAATGTGTTGATGAGTCATTAGAGTCCCTCACAGACTGTTTCCCAAGTTCGGGCGAAACGTTGTAGAGGCCGTATGGTTTTATGGCAAGGTTCGGAAAATGCACGTGCGTTTTCGCACGTGTCATTTTTCGAGCAGATAATACTGGTCGGCTTTGGTTTAAGCCGGATCAGAGTATTATGCTGTGTAGATATAATATCTGTCTCAGTTGCATTTGTATTCGGTCGTAATTCAAATGCGGGTATGTTTATACTGATACGGGGTTATCCTGAAATTCGTTTCAGGATTACTTTTGGAAGTTGCCAGTTTCCAGTTTTCTATCAGCCGTATTTAACATTCGGTTAAATACGGATTTATCTTTTCTTGAGATGAGTGTGGAAGTTTCTAGAGGCTTCTAGAAGGTGGTGACTAGGTTCATGCATCTTTGTGACTCATTAGTGCATTTAATGATGTTTGATGACAAGATTAGTGATTCATCACTTGCATTAATTGTGTTCATACTAGGTGTAATTGTGACTCATTGTTTCATTCATGATCTTTTGCTTTGTGGTCACCACTCTCTCCTCCTACACTCACCCCCCTTCTCCTATATATGGCCGGGCCATGAGTGAGAGAGGGATGATGGTCGTTCATTTGAGAAAAGATATAGTTTATAGTGTATGGAAATTTCATAGCTCTTTTCATTTCCCTCACAGTTCTAAAAGGGCAACTTTGTTAACCGTTCGTCCGTGACTTTGGACGTGACAAGACAAAGTGTTCTACTCATTCTCTACATCATCTTGGTCGTCTCTTTTAGCAAACTTGACGACCGAGTTGCCTCAGTTCAGAGGCGGGAGCCCGTTTAAAGATCCGTCGACGTGGTGCCACCTGGACGAGAAAATTGGAGATTCAGGAGATCGGAGCAGCCGCAACAAAGCGTGGGAGATGGTTGAAGACCGAAGGACTCAGATCGTTCGGTATAACATTTCTACCCACTTTGTAGTTTGTTAGTTTAGCTTTAATGGCAGATCCGGGTTATAGTACGCGATAGCGCCAGTTGTAAAAAGTTTTTGTTCCGCATTTGGCGTCTGTTAGACGGCCGGGGCGCTACCGTGGAATTACACAATATACATTGTTATAGTTAAATGTTCACCTTTATATGATGTTGCGTTGGATTTTGGAAATTAGGAACCGCATGATATATTTAATAACTTGTTGCAGTTAAATAGCGGTTTATCCTTTATATGCTCATATTACTGTTTATGTTGCGTATATTATATTTCATGGATTTTCGCAATGAGATATGGATTTCCTATAATGTTTTCTGGATTTGAGGACCGTAGTAGTTCATGAAATTATGAATTATTTGAAAAACCCGGCTTCTCTTGATATGATATTTCGATTCATCCACCATGAGATTTCTCGGTTCTGAGATTTGTGATATATACCCGATGCAAGGAGTGGAGTGTGCTATGTGCGGGTACATGGTGGGGCCCGGAGGTACCTCGGGGCAAGATTGTCGCGGGTGATGGCGATGAGCTCGAGGCAGGGGAGTACTAACTTACCGGTGACATTATTGGACTCGACGGTGATCGCGGAGATACCGACTAGAGTCATGTACGTATGGATAGGTGGAATTTCGAGTATCGAAGCTGGGCACTCGGGTTTCGAGATATCGTATGATACGTACCTATCAGGGCCAGTCGTGGTGATGACGCCTGATAGATCAATTTTTATGTGTCGATGCAGGGCATTAGTTTTCATGATGTTTTCAGGTGTCGATGTTTGACACTCCGGTTCCGTGAGACTTACAGGATATGCGGGCCGATATTATGGTCGCTGTAAGGACCGATTTTATGGTCGATACGAGGGCCGATTTATGTTCGATATGAGGGCCGATTTATGTTCGATATGAGGGCCGATATGAGGGCCGTTCTGAGGGCCGATTTGAGAAATTTAGGATTTAGATTGTCTAGATGGACACTGGTCCTGCCACGATGAGGATTCCGTGAGGATGACATGTTTTATCCCATACTCCGCATTTATTATATATGCATTGCTTCATGTGTTAGTAGTACCTGATAGAGTACCTTTCATGACTGTTGCATATACATATTGTTATATTATTGCTTCATGTATTAGTAGTACCTAATAGAGTACCTTTCATGACTGTTCCATACCTATGGCCATTTATTGCTATTAGCTAGCATATGGTAGATTCGCTCAGTACGTGCATACTTGCGATTACCTGCATATGTTATTTACTATTCACGAGTTGGTAACTCACCCCTGTTGTGCCACATGGTTTTGCAGGTTGTCCCTCAGAGCAGTCGTTGACAGGACTATTTCTTCCTATCGTATCATCTTTTGCAGTGGATACCGCTACGGCTGACTGGGTGCTGTTTTGCTATAGGTGGGTTTTGCGGTTATCCGATGTTGCTCATTGTATATTCGTTGTATCCAGTACTCTCCATCTACTACTTCATGTATTGACTAAGAGACGAGTTGTGAGGACGATATTGTATATTATTTTGTGACTTGGAGGTTTTTATGTTGTTTCACTTTATATCGTCTTTTTCTTTGCTACGGCGTCGTATATCTTTTGTGGTGGTTGTTTTCCGCCTTTGGGCGTGGATTTGCGCCCGTTTAGGGATGCTTTTAGTTATATGTTTATATGTACCCATTTTGGGGCTAGTTTTTACAAAGGAGGTGCTGGCAAAATTTTAAAGGAAATAAAGTTGGACTTTAAAGAATTTGTACTTGAGGTTTAAAAAGTTTTAACAATGTTCTTATCACTAACTACTTTTGATAGTTTAGATTGCTGGGTTTTCGGCTTACTTGAATTACGTTACGCCTGGAGACGTTACGTGGTTTAAGGGTCGTCACGTGCCAAATTTCGGGTCCTGACAGGAGCCTATTTTGGTGATCCCTTATGCAGACGCACCTCCGGTGAACTATGCCATGGAGGAGGTCAACTGGACCTCATAGGGTTGCCTTCAACCCTCTATGGCCGCCATACCCGTACAGCCGCCGACGACTTTGGATACTCTGGGGCGGCGTATATGTCAGGGCGAGTCGTGCCCTTGGGGACAGCCGTACATGATAGGCCTAACTCCTCATCATCCAGCTAGGTATTTGCAGTGGACCCACTACATTTTGTCGGCTAAGAGATCGTTGCTGCTGAGGCTTGGGTTGTACCCCGCCGTTTATGCGTCTCTCTTCCAATATTCCACGCCTCTTGTATGGTGGGTTAAGGCTTTTCTGGAGCAATGGAATATTCCGACCCACACCTTCCTTCTGTCGGATCGAGAAGTCTTAATCTCTTTAGAGGAGTTTGCAGAGATCTCCTGCTTACCCCTTAGGGGAGAATACTGCGAGGAGTTGCTTCCTCCGGACGAGTATATCTTTGCCACCAAATCAGTGGTAATGGGTCTTACCCTGGAGAACGCCATTCAACACCAGTTCCCGAGCTCGATCAAGGTGTTGAATATCTATGAAAGTCTATTTCTAGAGTTCGGAGGGCATGGAGTCAGTTACGCAGACTTCATCACTCGCTTTCTTCGTCCAGAAGCCTTATCGAAGCAAGCTGCGCTATTCGCCAAGCTTGACGATCCTTTTTGTTTTGGTTTGGATAACCAACCGACGGCGGAGGCGGATTGAAAAAGTTTCTTTAGTCTGGCTGCTTTTGTCGTTCCCTTCGCGGAGCTTGCTGCTCAGGACGTCGATGAAGTGACGTTCGTGCTGGGGTTCATTGGCTTATGGCTAAACTGGTTTATGCTTCCCATGCACCCTCGTTATATGAGGCCATCGGTCTTTTACCCAGCCCATCGTATGGTTGCGGAAATGCAAGTGGCTATCGGGATTGTTGGGTTGGTACACCTGTACCATGGTCTCAGCTTAGTGGCGGATATCACTCAGCCGGGGGTACAGCCCGTCACTTTCTCGCTGCCTTATTTTACGTCATGGATTGAGCTACACGTACTTGGCGCTTTTGGTGCCCATAAACGACCTTGTTTCTACGACAGTTACAACTTCCCTCGGATTATGCGCCTAGTTGACGCGTCCGTTTTAAATCCGTCACAGCGGGAGGCTAGGGGTTTTCTCCTACGTCTGCGTATGGTTAGAGATGGCATGACCTTTATCGATAAGGTTTTTACCATTGGCAAAGAATCTACAAAAACAGTGCAGCCATTGCGGGACACTTTTAAAGATGGGGCCTCTACCTTGAAAGCTTGGGAGATTCTTCATTTATACTCAATCAGGCCGGGATTTCTCGTGTTTAGGCAGAATGATTCGGCGTTGTTCATGAGGTACAACCCGCAGCGTTTCGTCCAGCAATCAAGCTATAATCAGGGAGTACCGCTCGAGGCCTTCCTCACTGAGCCAGTTGCCACAGAAGAAGGTATTCGCAACGCATTACACCATTTTATGCTGTTGAACACCGGCTCCAACTTCTTTATCAGTGAGCAGAGCTGCGTTCCGCGAATCTTGAACGTATATGTGGCGTGGTATCAACATTCGATGGACGCCATTATTAGGGAAGAAAAGCGATTATTGCTTGATCGCAAGGGCACCGCCCCCGCTGGTAATCCAACCGTTCCTTTGAAGCGACGGGCCATCGCCCATCCTCCCTTAAAAGAAGCTTCTGCGGCTGTGGTACCACATGTTATGCCTGACCTACCCCTATCCCGTGCTCCTGTAGAAGCGGTAGCTATAGCATCTCCTGAGTCTTGCGTGGGTACTGAGATCGGGACTCGTCGCCCCAAATTGCCCGCCAAGCGCAAGCTCATGTTATCGGTTGCCGGCGTTAAGTCGCAGAAATAGAAAAAAGTCGCTATTTTCTGCGAACGTTGCATTTGTCCAGGAACCTCATACCCCTTACAGTGAAGGCCTAAGTGAGTACGGGACCAACGAAGGTTTATTTATGGTGCCGGATGATACCGATCTGGAGGCTGCCATCGCAGTTTTAAAGCAACTAGCTCACGATGAAGCAGCACTAATCACCATCGCGCAATCAGGTATGCTTCAGTCATATCTTTCCACGGCTATTTTAGTTATTATGCTTTGACTGACGCTTTCTACTTCAACAGGTATCTCCGCCGAAGAGGCTCTCGCCGCATCCCTTAATACTTTTGAAGAAGAAGAAAGGTTTCGCGCTTCCTTGGGCCTCGGTATATTTCGGCTCATTGTGCCTTCATTCCCTTTTTCTTCATGGGTAGTCTGACCCTTCTTTTCCATCTTATTGCAGGTACTAACTCGACTCAGGTTATCCCGAGTGCAGTGCCGATCCCGCATGGTGGTGCGATGATGCCTCCAGGGCCGGCTTCTGAAGTCCCAGCTCCCCCAGTATTTCAAAAAGAGGCTTTGCTTAAGCAGCCGATGATGGACGCCGTAACGGCTCCAGAGGTAGCTCCTGGCTCGGACGATGACGCCACTTTGACGGAGGTCTTGAGGAGGTCTTTTCTCACTGCCAAGGCTGACAAGAAGCGAAGAAAGCGTGTGGAAAGGGAACGCGATGCTACTTTGGCTGTGGGTGCAGGCTCGAGCATCGTTCCATCTGTCGCTATTCCTCCAGAGGATGCTTCAGCTGCCCTGTCTACCGCTCATAGATAGGTCGTGCACGTGGCTCGGGAGGCAACTGAGAATCCATCGCTAGGTAATGTAATGCCCGGTCTTTTCATTTTTATTCGATCTGCAAATCTTGATATACCATATCTTGCAGGGCCAAGCATGGGCGATGAGGTGGTAAGGGAGAAGACGGTGACCACAGAGCCCAAAATGACTACTCTCAAGAGAGAGTCTGGGATTGCCCCAATCTTCATTCTTTCTCCTCGTGTTTCCCTGCTATCAGTAGGCATAGCGAGTGTTACGACGGCCTTTATCGAATCAGGGGATGAGGCCACAGGAGCAGAAACTATTCCAATGGAGGAGAGCGAAGAAACCGCAACGTCCAGTGATGCTACGTAGCAATTTTGGCTGATGACCCATAAGGTAGGTCTCGAGTCGTTGTTTACTTTTGTTTTAGAATCCCTTTCAGCCCCTTCTGATGGCAATTTGTTTGTTTCGAATGCAGGTGTGGTGAGCGCTGAGGTTATGCCACCCGAAGAAGCGTCGCCGATTGCTGCTCTGACTGTCGCCGTCCCTTCACCTTCTCTTGTGTCCTCCCAAATGCTGGAAGGTATGGGTTTGCGATTTATCTAATTTGAATTATGAATACCATCTTCCATGTACTGACCATGCATCGTCACAACCTGGCAGGAGTTCTCTTTGATCATCTTTATAAGGTGCTGAACCCGCATTTCTCCTTCCAGTCCGGAGTCAGTCTGCCTGCCGGTTTCGGTGAGTATAAATTTTAACCGACATCATTTCCTTTCTTTTATGGGAAAACATGTCATTGCTAATTCTTCTTTGCGTTGATTGCAGTGTTACAGATTGGAGGAGGGGACAAGAGAATAGCCGCGCTACCAGAACTCCCAACTCTGCCACCTGTCATAGCCGGTATAGTCGCCTTCATCGCTCTTGCATCTTCTTTATCTCTTGAGCCGATATCTGACTATGATCTATTTTGCAGCAATCACACCGACTCCAGCTCCCTTCGAGTCTCGAATTCCAATTCCGGCAGGGCCCTTTGTTAAACGCCCATCTTCCAGGGGTGCTGTGAACAGCATGCGAATGTTAAATGAGTTCATCGAGGATCTTGATGTAAGTGCATGGCGGCGCCATGGCCGTCGATCCTACGCCGGAAATGCGAAAACGAAAAACTTTGCGAAACTTGCAAACCGGCACCACCGCGCACTTTTAACCCGGATCGGGCCATTAACCTAGCTACTAGGAAACTAAAAGATGGGTAGAGAGATATACCAAGCGGTCCATGTCCTTTGGTCTTCATCTCCACTCCGATCTTCTCGCGGAATCTCCGGTCGTCGCCTTCTCGTCGAAACGGGCACCACATCGCCGGGTTCTTTTACGGGCTCCCACCTCTGGACCGAGGCAACTCGGGCATGAAGTTGGCGAGTCGACGTGCCCAAGATTGGCTGTAGAATAGTGTAGAATCCATTGTCTCTTTGGGGGTTTGAAGTTGCCTCTTTGATGGAGAAGAGAAGGAATGAACTTTGGAGAGGTGTTAAGGATTTTGTGAGCAAGCAAAATGAGATGTATTAATTTCCCTCACCAAATAAAAATGAATCTCTCCCTCACTGAAAAAGTGCCCCCCCCCCCCACAATGGTGGTGGAAAAAGGAATCAAATCAAGAAGGGAGGTGAGTGTAGGAATCAAAAGAGGTGACCACATCCATAAGTGATGATAACCATCTCATATCAATTTCAAATCCTTTCTCATCTTATTTAATGCAAAGGAAGAGACTAAAAAAGAATATCATCATGAAGCCACATAATGCAAGAAAACCCCTCCACAAAATGTTATTTGCACACTTGCAAATAACCCCCTCCATCGGAAAAGTCCGGCCGGGAAGGAACAAAGGAAAACTGGCCGGAACGGAATGCAAACTGGCAACTTCAGAAAACTGATCCCGTAATAAATTACAGGAAAACCCCGCGACTGCATATACATGCCCGCATTTGTATTCCCACTGAACACAAATGCAAAGAGACAAAATCTACACTTTCTAATACTAGGTTCCGGCTTAAACCAAAGCCTGCTAGTAAAAACCGTCCGATCACGATCCGTGCAATACCGCACGTATCGGATCGAACCCTGCCATATCTCCATACGGCCTCTACAGCGTTTTGCCCAAAACTTGAGAAACTGGTCTGTGGGGGACTCTAAAGACTCGTCAACACCTCGGTTGTGGATTTAACCACTAGCACGTCAGAGGTATTAGCCAATACGTAACGGGCTACCAGGTACTGACCAAAAGGGACGTCGATGAGCGAACTCATCCTGACACCCTACTGAGCCTGTCAGTGACAATATCCGTACAGTCCGGTCCGTTCGTCTCTGAGTATCGCATGGCGGGCCTAGGGGGTTGGTAAAAGTCAGACCCCTAAAAGCGGTACAAGTCGTATCGGAGAGTAGCCCAAAACACCCTGAGATACTACTGGAATACCTACCAGTAAATCTCCTGCCTTGGCCAAGAACTTTTCATGTACTGGCTCTCCTAGACACAGCACGACCTCACCCCCAATACCGGGAGAAACGAACCCCTGCAGATCTGCTCACTGCCTCCATGTGGCTCGGGACTGTACCCAACTAAAACCTGTTTGCACGTCTCCTTTGAGCGTGGTAGGGTAGTAATCAAAGCACAGTGGGAACTCACACGAGACAAATGACGATCTCAGGTCGATTAACTAACCTGTACACATGTCACCAGGGAACTGCTATCTGACATCAGGTATAATACCAACTAGCATGTTCCCGGCGAGTCCTGTCCGGTGTACTCATAACCCAATGAGCACCTGTATACATCTTAGGTGAACCAACTGACACCAGTGGCTTGTGAGACCGGCCACCGCCCCTCGTCGGGGTCTCGACTGTATACACTAGTCTACTCTGGAGTATCGATGCCCTGTCTCGAAACTCCCACGACTAGGGACCTTTTAAGGATTTGCTTATAGACCCCAGCTCCCACGTATATGATCACCCTCATACTGCTGGTAGTCAAGAAAGAATCCCAGGGGCTCTATCAACGTGCAATAGTGACCTATAAGGTCACCTAAAGCAGTACACGATGATAAAGATAAACCAGATAGCATACTATCAGCTCGAGTAAGACTGTCCTACCGGTATAGGTCCTCCCTCAATCATTGCAATCACGTGCCTGCGATCCAATAATTGACTCTGAGGGCACTATCTCCAACAATCTCCCACTTGCACTCAAGGCTAATTATTGCGATGTCGCATACTCACAGCCCGTGTGATACCGAACACCCAACTCCTCTACTAGTCAGTCTCACAAAGCTCGTTTGCGAAACTATTGCGTTTGAGGAATAGCCTCAGTGAGTGGATCCGCTCTGATGTTTCTTTCTATGTCTCTCTTTATCTCAAGTTCGCGGAGAAACCCATCTCCCGAAATGAGCAATACCTGTCTTAGAATATGTTTGGATATCTGATGGACCTAGTTCACAAGTGAACTCTAAATCCAAACTTCTTAGACTGTATCGTCAACTGAACTTAATCAGTATCCTGCGCCATCCTTCCCTCAGTATCCACCTGGACCACCTGTCCAAAATACTACCCCTCGTCAGAGGGAAAACTATAACTCTGACAGTCACTCTGTCATCCAGGTCACCTTGGAAGCCTGGAATGATAACCGTCTCCTAAAAGAGGCTGCCGTTATCAAATCCCTAGAACATCCACTTATGTTCTAAAACTGCTTCTGATCGTTTCTCCAGTACTGGATTAATATCCTATCTGGAGAAACCACTGTGTGACAACCAAAATATAACTGACCGTAGTATAGGAATATCACTTCCTACTCTGTGTATGTCATCCAAATACTAGGACATCACACCCTACTACCTTCTTAACAGATCCATCCCCTATTCTGATGAAGTCAAACCTATGACTGTCACATCAGAAATAGATGATCTATCTCCGCTATATCTTCTTTAGTCTATAAATAGACATAAGCCGCTTGTCCACCATGCTTCCGCTGTTCACACTGACCACGACAACCCTCTGGCAGAGTCATATAGACGTACACTTCTAAAGCCAGTTTAGAACGATGCTATACTCATCCTCCTTCCGGGTCTCACAGTCTGGAACAACAGTAATAGCAAGTCTGGGTAAACAAGAACCTCCCTGTCACTGTCCTTGAGGCTACCGGAGTACCTCTCGGGTGCCTGAGGTTACCCACCATATCTGCGGAGTGGCCAATGGAGTGTCAAACCTGATTGAATCTTTAGGTTCTTATCAAATCTTCAGTAATCGTTTGCGGTTCTGGAATCACTTCCAGTTCTACCATACTCCCACTACTGTTTTCTGAAAAAATCCATTTTTATTATAACTGTGGCGAGTCAAGAACAATATCACTATTGATCTTCCAGATGGTAGAAAATCAACCCTCGTCATAGCCCGGGTCAACCCACAAACAGCCATTACAGAAACGTGCCTTGAGTTATCCGAAGTCTGGTTTTAAGCATAAGCTGGACAACTCCCCGTACCTTAACAATGTCAAGATATGAACTGTTCTATATCCAATACAGAAACAGAGGCACCGATTTAATTGAATCAGATTCAAATTATGCAGCTGTCTCCACTGCACGTCAAGTAAATGGAGAGAGGCCGATCATCGTTACTCAACTTAGGAGTGCTTCCAATTAAGAGTAACCTGAAAGAGAAGCAAGTTCTCTTAATCATTACTATCAACTGAATACCATCCACAAGTATCTACATCTTCGATCACCTTGAAAAATCCCGATACTTGCAATATCTGGCTCTCTACTTTATTCTTATACCTATAACTTCTCAAAACATAGACCTTGCATTTCTACGAAACACATGTCTAAGAACTAGAGAAGTCATAAGTAAACAGAATATAGTACGAGGACCAATCCCTCTGTCCTAATGGACAATGGACAATATACAATACTCTGTACAAGTCCCCTAAGTCTAATAACTCATTCACTGTGTGTCGTAGGTTGAAAACTGTACTTATGGTTAAGAAGAATTACACCGCTGTTTAATGCTTCTTACCTAACCATCCACTGATATAGGTAAATGTGATAGACATAATTTCAAAACGGTACATCTCACTCTATAAAAATAGACGTACAGATATATCAATTTGAAATTGGTGCACAACAACGGATATTCAAAACCAAATATTTGCCATCCGGCAAACAACCCAGGTGACTTCCTCAAATATCACCAATTACAACGAATCCCGATATAATGAGGATGATCACCGAATTCCCAATAACTCACTCCCACTCATCATCTGTAAAACCATACAGATGTGAGAATCATTCTTGGTAAATACATACCCTGGAGCTAGTTTCTAATTGGGAAATCGGTTTTCTTTTAACAATACACAGTGAAACTGAAACATTGAAATGTTTCGATGGGGTATCCTGGTATTCTTAGTAATGCCTCTTCCATTATCCAGATTCACAACAGTAACCGTATAATTCTTTGCCATCTCTCCAAA
Organism: Agapanthus africanus; assembly: GCA_030015575.1. Lineage (NCBI taxonomy): Eukaryota > Viridiplantae > Streptophyta > Magnoliopsida > Asparagales > Amaryllidaceae > Agapanthus > Agapanthus africanus. The sequence goes on from JASDDO010000008.1 coordinate 364,838,108, forward strand.
TCCCTTTATATGTCTTTAGTCATTACCTTCTGCACACCCTTTTAGGCCAAATGATTTTCTTCCTTCCCTACCGTTTGGCACCAGCCTATGGTTTGGAAGAAGACTATCCAATAAGCATAATGGGTGTACTGTCCTAATCCTAGGAGCACTCGCAATGCGAGAGAAGGTGAAGATAAAAGACAACCGAATAAACCTTATTCTTATTTCTCCTGAACCAGAATCCATCCGCGACTGGAACAAGTTCCTTTCGAGTTCGTATATAACCATACGATGGAGTATCCAATAAACTGTGGATCTTCGTAGTGATACGGAGTGTCCTGGAGAAATACAAAGGTGATTTAGGATTGGCGAAGAAATACTTGGTTTGGTCGTGAATAGCAGTCGCAATTTACTTTGCTCTCTTACTAATCCCTTTCTTTGTCTTAACTTAATACCTTCTGCACACCATCGTTATGCTAATTGGTATTCTTCATTCCCCACCGTTCGGCACCAGCCTAAGGTTTGGAAGAAGACTATCCAATTTACGCAATAGGTGTACTATCTCCTAAACCAAGGAGTACTCGCAACCTAAGAGAAGGTAAAAGGAAAAGACAACTGAATAGTCCAATTCGTTTTCTCCAGAACCGGAAACCATCCTCGAATAAATTCCTTCGAGTTCGTATATAACCATACGATGGTTTTTTCCAATGGAAGTGGACGTTCATAGTAATACGGGGTGTCCTGGAGAAAAGGGTAAAAGTAGGAGTGGCAATGAGGTCTGCAACTCTGACAATCCAAAAGCCAGTCTTATAAGAAGGTTCGGTTAAGTTTGTCACTGAGTCATAGTCTAGGGTCGGGTCAATGGTCGCTGCCAAAGAGAGAGAAAAGAAACACTCAGCGTGCACTCTAACCTAGATCAGAATGGTTATCACTTTATCTAATCTGGAAACCTCCCACTCTAACGTCAAATTCTTCCCCAAACCTGAAAGAAGAATTAGTCGGGATGACCCGAGGAGTAAACCAACTCATCAGTGGCAATCGGGATCCAACTATCATCGCATGATAACGTGACGGAATCCGGTCACGTTATCAAACTCCAGAAGGTATGCGAATATCTGGCAAGTTTCAGTTTCTTTAGAAACTCCCGATGTGGATTTTTGCCCCATGCTCTTATGACCTTGACTTTGGCCAACACATCATAAGTCACATGTCAAGTTCTACCCGTCATTGTCCAGGTTGATTTGAACCCACCTGTACAAGCCCTTGACTTTGGCCAACAAGGCTATACGACTGTCCCAAACCAACGCATCTATCTATGCTGCATATGAATACCCAATAGCTACCAAACACTGTGCCTTGATTTTGGCCAACAAACATAGCTTGAATACTATTGACTACCCATATGAAACGATGGAGGGCTACGAATGGTTTCTGGCGAAAACCTTTAACGTAATGAACTTGATATCGTTGAAGGAACGGATTGCTTTTTAAAAATATAGTGGCGAAACCTTTGCTAAAGAGGTCACTCCCGGTGAAGGGATCTCGGCTCTTTCCCCGTAGAATGAGGTGCAGGATATTCCAACTGAATACCATGATGCAAAGCAAAAGTAATGGGCTATAGTGAAGTTATTGCCCTGACGCAAACTTCTGTCCAAGGGGTCACTCCCGGTGAAGGGATCTCGGCCCTTGCCTCGTCGACTGAGGAGCTGGATATTCATAACCGAATACCACTGTGCAAAACAAAAGAGAACGCCCTTGCAATAACGACTTTTTGAAAAATTTTCTAACAACAACAGAATAGGTTTGTTTATCTTGCATTGATCCGAATCAACGCAGTCCCATCAATTGATCACACCAAAAAGAACGAAAATAATCATGTACATATATGCCATCCGCATTCTCCACTGGGTCCCGTCATCACCCGTTAGGTTACTTAACTAACGACAGAGCGGGGACTGGACTAGCGCGGATGCAAAACATATACAACATCTACCAGTATATATATCAATATATAATATTTTGCTCAAGACGTGATAAAATGCAACATCACAGAAATGTACAACAGCATTACAGAACAATACAGATATCTAGGATCCCCGGGTTTCACAGAGCCGCTACTGAAACCCGACGTTCCCCTGGTCGTGTGGATAGCCTGTGCAATGAAATCCTAGACCCCTACGGGCGCGGCAAGTTACCCACCAAAACCTGAAGTGAGGCAGCCCCCTTCAGCAACGTGAATGGACCACCCAGCACTTCACGGAATCCGGTAACTTGGGCACCCCTCCTTGGGTCAAACTGTACCCCCTACGAGTGTGGCGAATAGCCCTGCCAATTCTAGAGTAAAGCCCTCTCCGTCTCAACGCCATGGGATGCGGGCCCGTTGCCCTCTAGAACCCGGCTACCCGTGCACCCCTCCGCGGGGTAATCCTAGTACAGAAAGTAAAATATACATACAACGGGTATATTGACCTCGACCCGGTCATGCCCCAAAAGAATAATATACAGACAGGCAGTGACGGCAGTCCACATGTCGGACGCTCGCCCCGCAATATCAAATGTACATATAAAACAAAATTGTACTACCATTGCATCCAGGCTATCCCCCACGACCAATCCGCAACATCACAGCACCACACAGAACATCAACGTGAATGTCACGTTCGCAAATCCGTCTAAAAGGGCTATAACAGTTAGACAGGATTTACCGATCAAATGACATTCACGGTCACAGATATAAAGTAAATACTGTGAACCAACATGTTTAAAATTTTCGATCGATTAAATTTACCGAAGTGGGCCCCAAGCAGTACTGTAGCTCTCACAGAAAATCTGGGCCCAAAAAGAATATCCCAAAACCCCTATTTCTAACCCATAAACCTATTGGAAAATTTTTGTACAATGAGAACATTTTCCCACCGCGGAACCGCGGCCAAACCAGGGGTTTGGCCGCGTTTCCGCGGTCGTACTAAAGAATCATTGCATCGAATTTTCCCAGAATTCTTAGAATTTCCTGCATGTGTCTCTGCAATGACCAGAAAAATTTTTGGAGCTAAAAAAATTCGACAGAGAACAGATGCACTAAAAATACGGTTTTTGGGATTTTTGTTCGATCGAGTTCTAAACATACTAGAGCAAGTTAGACTATGTTAACGGCGTGGCTCTGATACCAGTGTAAGTGCACGGCAGCGCCCCGGCCGTCGATCCGAAGCCGGAAATGCGGAAACGAAAAACTTTGCGAAACTTGCAAACCGGCACCACCGCACACTTTTAACACGGATCTGGCCATTAACCTAGCTACTAGCAAACTAAAAGATGAGTAGAGAGATATACCAAGCGATCCATGTCCTTTGGTCTTCGTTTCCACTCCGATCTTCTCGCGGAATCTCCGGTCGTCGCCTCCTCGTCGAAACGGGCACCACATCGCCGGGTACTTTTACGGGCTCCCACCTCTGGACCGAGGCAACTCAGGCACGAAGTTGGCGAGTCGACGTGCCCAAGATTGGCTGTAGAATAGTGTAGAATCCATTGTCTCTTTGGGGGTTTGAAGTTGCCTCTTTGATGGAGAAGAGAAGGAATGAACTTTGGAGAGGTGTTAAGGATTTTGTGAGCAAGCAAAATGAGATGTATCAATTTCCCTCACCAAATAAAAATGAATCTCTCCCTCACTCAAAAAGTGCCCCCCCCCCCCCGCAATGGTGGTTGAAAAAGGAATCAAATCAAGAAGGGAGGTGGGTGTAGGAATCAAAAGAGGTGACCACATCCATAAGTGATGATAACCATCTCATATCAATTTCAAATCCTTTCTCATCTTATTTAATGCAAAGGAAGAGACCAAAAAAGAATATCATCATGAAGCCACATAATGCAAGAAAACCCCTCTACAAAATGTTATTTGCACACTTGCAAATAACCCCCTCCATCGGAAAAGTCCGGCCGGGAAGGAACAAAGGAAAACTGGCTGGAACGGAATGCAAACTGGCAACTTCAGAAAACTGATCCCGTAATAAATTACAGGAAAACCCCGCGACTGCATATATATGCCCGCATTTGTATTCCACTGAACACAAATGCAAAGAGACAAAATCTACACTTTCTAATACTAGGATCCGGCTTAAACCAAAGCCTGCTAGTAAAAACCGTCCGATCACGATCTGTGCAATACCGCACGTATCGGATCGAACCCTGCCATATCTCCATACGGCCTCTACAGTGTTTCGCCCAAAACTTGAGAAACTGGTCTGTGGGGGACTCTAAAGACTCGTCAACACCTCGGTTGTGGATTTAACCACTAGCACGTCAGAGGTATTAGCCAATACGTAACGGGCTACCAGGTACTGACCAAAAGGGACGTCGATGAGCGAACTCATCCTGACACCCTACTGAGCCTGTCAGTGACAATATCCGTACAGTCCGGTCCGTTCGTCTCTGAGTATCGCATGGCGGGCCTAGGGGGTTGGTAAAAGTCAGACCCCTAAAAGCGGCACAAGTCGTATCGGAGAGTAGCCCAAAACATCCTGAGATACTACTGGAATACCTACCAGTAAATCTCCTTCCTTGGCCAAGAACTTTTCCTATACTGGCTCTCCTAGACACAGCGCGACCTCACCCCCAATACCGGGAGAGATGAACCCCTGCAGATCTGCTCACTGCCTCCATGTGGCTCGGGACTGTACCCAACTAAAACCTGTTTGCACGTCTCCTTTGAGCGTGGTAGGGTAGTAATCAAAGCACAGTGGGAACTCACACGAGACAAATGACGATCTCAGGTCGATTAACTAACCTGTACACATGTCACCAGGGAACTGCTATCTGACATCAGGTATAATACCAACTAGCATGTTCCCGGCGAGTCCTGTCCGGTGTACTCATAACCCAATGAGCACCTGTATACATCTTAGGTGAACCAACTGACACCAGTGGCTTGTGAGACCGGCCACCGCCCTTCGTCGGGGTCTCGACTGTATACACTAGTCTACTCTGGAGTATCGATGCCCTGTCTCGAAACTCCCACGACTAGGGACCTTTTAAGGATTTGCTTATAGACCCCAGCTCCCACCTATATGATCGCCCTCATACTGCTGGCAGTCAAGCAAGAATCCTAGGGGCTCTATCAACGTGCAATAGTGACCTATAAGGTCACCTAAAGCAGTACACGATGATAAAGATAAACCAGATAGCATACTATCATCTCGAGTAAGACTGTCCTACCGGTATAGGTCCTCCCTCAATCATTGCAATCACGTGCCTGTGATCCAATAATTGACTCTGAGGGCACTATCTCCAACACTTGACGCCGAGGCTTTCGCATCTGTTGCAGATTTTGCTGCTGAGGTTAATCTCATGTTGGCGATGCTCTCGAACTTCCACAACGAGGGCGTCGTTGAGTCTTGGGTTAATCACTGCAGGAAGATTGAGGCCTGCCTGTATGAGATTCAGCTCAGGCGTTCTGCTCCGGAGGTGTCGGCTTCGAATTCCCAACGGGCTGCATGGGTTGAGCAGAGCATTCCTTTCCTTCGCTATTTCGAACAAGAGGCTACCCTTAAGAGAAAGGAACGTGATGGGACTTCCGCCGAGTCTGTCGAACTACGTGCCGAGGTCGCAGCGAACGCTGCACATCTGAATTCCATCTTTGAAAACCTTCAACGATGTATTTCTGACGGGCTGGTGCTGAGGAAGAAGTTTGTAACGTTTTAAAAATAAATAAATAAATAATTAAATAAATAAAATCCTTTAGGTGAATTTTCTGATAATCGGTAAAATAAACCGTATTTTCCGTAAAACTCAACTACAGTTATTTTTCATTATAAATTTAAATACGCCTATTTTAACTATGTAATTACTAGTAAATGGTGTTTATTTAGTGACTTATAAATTATTAGTTTACTTAAATATTTTTCCTTAATTAATTATTTTAAATATTAACAAAAGCTTTTAAATATATATTTAATTAGTGTAAATTACAAATTCAAATGGGTAATTACAAAATTGTGCACCATGACACACTAAAACAAAATGTAACATGTTGCTTTGAATTGAGTTGGAGTTGTCATGAGGATTCTAGAAAATGATAGAATGGGTTATTAGAAAAGAAAAGAAAATAAATAATTATTGAAAGAATAAAAGATGTAATTAATATGGATGTTTCTACACATTTCCCTCTCTCTCTTTCTTTCCTCTTACAATTGGCCGAGCCCATGTCTGCAGTTTTCCACCTTCTCACTCTTCAAATGTGTTTTCCTTGTAACCAATATGAAATGAAATGAATAAATTAATATATATGAGTTAACATGTGTTATATGTGTGGAAGTTCTAGACATAACCACACACTTCTTTCTCTCTCTCCTTCTTCAATATTTTTGGCCGAAACCCCTTCCCAAGCTGCTGCCTAATTCTCCACCTCCTCATCTCTTCAAAAAAAGAATTAATAATAATAATCTCCAAAATTGTTTCAAAAATCAATACAAAATCCTACTAATTTCTCAATTAACCTTTAACCATTATTCTTTGCTCTTTCTAGCTCGGATTCTTGAGGCAAGAAACCATTTTTGGGAGATCAAATTTACAAGTTGATCTTGAGTTTGTGAGGTATAACTCCTAACCCTAAGGTTTAATGGTTAGTTAATTTCTTTAATCTAGCTTATTAGGAGTTTAAATTAGGTTTTAATTTCAAGCTTGGAAATTCTAGAATTTGGATTGTAATCTAATTAGGGTTTTCATTTGTGGGTAGTGATCTAAAATTGTAGCTTAACATATTAGAATATTTTAAACTTAGTCTTGTAGCAAATTTGCTAGTTATGGCATTTAATTGTTTAATTAGGTTATTTTTGTAAACTAGATTTTTGCAAATCATGTAAATAAGTTAGATAAAATTAGAATTAGGGGTTTTATTATTAGAATGTAGTGTTAGTGTGTTGATTAACTTGTTAAGTGAGGGTTAAACATAACTAGTTGCCAATTTCTAGCTATCACTTGAAAATTTTCATAATATTGCTATGTTATTAAACTAGGATTTGAAGATTAGTTTGAAATGAGGAATTTAAAAATAAAGTTAGGCTTTTAGAACATCCTTATGGTTTCAAGGAGTTGTTTAATGATTTAAGTTATGCAAAATCAAGTTTGGAAGTGAAATTGTGCAGTCTTGCTTAAAAATATCGAAATCGGGCAAGTTTACAAACTAGAATTTCAATTTAATGCAAATTAGGGTGTTAAAAAAAATATGGTGATGGTTTATATAGTCTAGTTATTCTAATTAATGAATATTATGACCATTAGTTTCTTTTAAACATCAAGTTTTGAAGTAAAACGGTAAATTGGCATTTTCAGATTTTACGGAATCGGGCGATTTGATCGATTTTTAGGGTTTCGATGATTTAAATCATATTTTATATTATAAATAATGGGTTTTAAAACTATGAGTTGTTTGTTGATATTTATCTCGATCAATCGGCGTCTGTACGCCGATATCGAGAGATATTTGTTTCTTTTGCATGAGCGGGACATAGGTTTTAACCTATGCGCGTTTCGTGTGTCGTTTTGATGTTGTCCATGGTTCAGTTTACGATACTGCATATGTTTGCGTATAGGTACCCCTCTCGTGGACTGTGGGCGATGAAGAGGAGGATGGCGACACCGTTTTTGGCAGACATGGACCAGGTGAGTAGATGCATATCTACGGGGGAAGTCGGGTGGATGGCGTTTTGCACCCCCGCAACATAGAATAGGAATAATACTTATTGACATTAGGAAACAAGATGTGACCCTAGATTCTTAATGAGTGGGACCCTAGTAATGACCCTAGGCTGGACTAGACTGATTTAGGAAAACCATATCAGAGGATGATGTCCTTGGAAGAGGTTCGTAGGTTTCAGATAGAAACACACACGCACACACTGAAACTCGACATGGTGTATACGTATATGTGTATGTATATATAGGACTAGGTATAGTATAGTATATATATATATATATATATATATATATATATATATATATATATATATATATATATATATACACAACACGTATATGGGATTCATTGACGTGATATGATATTTGAGGTGTGATGAAACAGTATAACTGGGCGTGATGCCGTGATTCTTGACTCTATAGTCGTATTAAAGTGTTAGCGGATCATTAGAGAATGAGATAACGAACAAGGATACATAAATTATAATGGGTGGCGATGATATTGAGATACATGGGACTCTAAAATAGTACCTGGACTGTAGCTTGTGACCGATCACGATATGGGATACGTATGACTTGATCACGACATCATATAGGTGTGACCTGATGTCGATATCATATAGGTGTGACTTGATGACGATATGATATCAGTATGACTTAATCACAATATGATACATATGACATGATATTTCTGAGGATAAACTAATGATGCATATTATGAGGGCAATGATATATGATTGATGTAGGCGATTACAGTTTAGCACCTTGATCATGAGATGTGTTGGTGATGACATTATACGAATGATGAGACACCTAGGAGATACTTGACCCGTACCCCGATATTGGGATGCCGTACGATGGATTTTACCGTACGAGGCATAAATATGATGATTGATCCGCACTCTTGATTCGAGGAAGCCGTACTACGTACGTGACGCTATTGAGGCCGGATCGCCGACTATTAGAGATATTGATTCAGACCTTAGGTAGACTCTTGTTTCTTATTGACTAGTTTCTTAGGTATTGTTCCTTAGGAGGTTAGATGGACACTAGGTTAGGCTCGAGTCATATAGTGGTAGTGGTAATGGTATATCAAATGAGTGGATAACACACATCCGTCTTTCACACTGGAATCATAATGATGCATGTTCTTACATATGCTGCTATAATCAGTATAAACCTTACCTGTTAGGACACTAGCACCATTACCGATGATGCACATATTCCACGCACACTTATTTGCCGGCTCACACACATCATCATCGGTAATTGCTATGTCACGTACACTTTAGATTATATTATCTTTTATTGATAGAATCAGTTAACAACTTGACCGATATAATATTGTGATTACTCTCTGATGTTAGTATAGACATGATATTTATTACTTAGACAATCATGCATTCATATTTTCATGCTATCATGCAGTATTATGGGCATATGCCGACACTTATCATATACTTACTCATGATTTTGAGATTTGGGTTTCTATGAGATTTCTGGATTTTTGGGGAAAACCGCAAGAATATATATAAACTTCTCTCTCTCTCCTCCTCTCTTTTTAAAACATAAGATGCGGTTTTCTCGTGATGTATGTGTCGTCCACCATGAGATTTCATGTTTTCTGATGGATTTCGAGACCCGATTCGAGGAGTGGATGAACCGTCTCGGGTACATGGTGGGCCCGGTATGGTACCTCGGGGCAAGAAGATCGAGTTGTAGACGATGAGCCTGGCAGGGGAAGGCTACCTACCGGTGATGTCTGGCGCGGCGGATATCCGGAGGATACCGACCGTTGTCGTGAGATTTGATGATATGGGCCGATCCGGACTGACGGAGCCCGAGATATTGAGGCTATAAGACTTGAGATTTACATGTTTGTGTCGATGCTTGACACGGATTTCCATGGATTTCATTGTTGATATTTCCGGTTTCTATACCCGTTTTACTATGATAACAGCTAAAGATTTCTTATACAGATATACCTGGATTTCAGAATTGGTTATTTTACATTCATGGTGCATGCATATCCATTCATATGACATAGTACTATATGAGGCACTGACACGAGCACGGAGTATCTGCACTTACATGTAGTATTATCCTGCTATTACTAGATGATTGGGACTTAGTAGTGTATTATTATGACCTAGGATAGCGTCGTGCATTCGATTTCTTTTCGTAGATATCTTCTACTCACGAGTTGGCAACTCACCCCCGTTGTGCCAAATTTTATTACAGGTTCGATGTACAGGTTTCCCTGGCAGTTGCTGGCACATCATTTCATTCAGGGTGATTTGCACGGCAGGTTGGTTCACTTGTATCTGAACCACCATTGTACTTTTATTCTTTCATTTGTATCTAGTAAGCTCCATCAACCATACTTGTATTACTTGATAAGTTTATTGGACCAGTCTTTTATTTCGACCTTAGAGTCGCGCATGTATTATTCTGATCTGGTGGTTTTGTTTCTTTTAAGTTTTGAGCCTCGCCCTTTTGGCGTTGTATACTATTGTGTATTGTTGTGGTTATTTCCGCCTATTGGCGTTGAGCTAGCTCCCGTTTGGGGATGCTTTTGATTGGTTATGTATATTATACTTGTTGTACTCGTTTGGGGCCAGTTTTTACAGAGGAGACTCTGCCGAAATTTTTGGGAAAATTTGCTGATGATTTTAAACTGGTTTCCTTCAGGTTTCTTTTACTTCTTATTCTTCTTCTTTTATGGTTTAGATTTCTGGGCTTCGGCTTACTTAGCTTACGTTGCGTCTCTAGACGTTTCGTAATCTAAGTGCCGGTCACGTTCCGTACTTTCGGGTCGTGACAAAGTTGGTATCAGAGCGCTAGGTTTAACCTTTTTCTAAGTCTAGGTTGACCTTGGTTGTTGGAGTAGGTGACTTAGGTCGAGTGGCGTACCGTGGGTATGATCCGCGGCATACTTACGATACGCTACTTTTCTTAAGAAACCTTAGGATGTACATTTTTTTTCACCGTATTCTATTCATTCCTATGATCTATTTTCGTCGATATCGGATGGTGGTTTCTGTTACCATGGTCGCACGGGCAGAGGGAGCTGCGGCTCGAATGCGATGACCGTTAGGGTATCGTCTATTCTTAAGGATCGAAGCATTTTCTAGCGTGCGGACGAAGGGTATTCACATGTCGTCCAGACGAAGTTAAAAGGTTCGAACAAATGTCAGAAACCAATTTTTCCAAGTTTAAGGTATTCGGAAGAACATGCAGGTATTTCTATGTACCCTCTAGAAGAGTGAAACCCTAACTCGACATAATGACCATGAGAACGCTGGTGAACCTTAGGGTTTGCGGCAGTTCCGCGGTACCATTAGTGAGGCTTGGGTTTGCCCTTCTACGGCTGGTCCGCAGGTGCTGTGGCATGTACTGGATATTTTAAAACTATACTTGAGTGTTGAGCTCTCGGGGGATTTTGGGACATTGATAAATCGATCGAAAAGTTTAACGTAGTCCGGATATCATGTGATGGGATACATTACTCGGGAGACTCTAGATATGAGTATAGCCGTTTGTAGCGCCGTTCATATAGCTACGAAGAGACGAGTTCGAATCAGTTGACACCAGAGGGAAGAGGAGCACATTGATGTCGGTGTTACGATTTGCGGTTTGGTGATTTGAATATCATATTTCCGTTGTTTGGATTCTGGTATTTTGATGATTTCGTTTTATGATTGGTATTTCCTATGTGTACGTACATTCATTACACTCTATTCGTGTTTCATGTATCAGTTGTATTGATGTTCGATTTGTGCATACCCATTGCACTTGATTTTGAATTTTATACATTTTGAGATATTTATTTGATTTCGTGCATATAGGTTACACATGATTTTGACGTATGCTTCGGCATAGTTTTCATGCACTTTTCGTACTGTGATTTTGATTTTGATATTCGGTATATGTCTCCATGCACCATGTGCACTTGATTGAGACTCTTGCACACATTTGGCACACCAGATGCACTAAATTGGGGTTTTGTGCAGATTAGATGGACCTGATATTGTTGTCGTGCACGCCCGTTGCACTTGACAGATGTTTTTGGTGCACACCCGTTGCACACAGTTTCGTTTTTGTGCATAGTCATAGCATCCGTATTTGATTTCGATTTTCGTGCGCACCGGACGCACGTTGTGTTTTTGTATGCTGTATTTGCGGCTGATTTCATCTTGAGCAGTACGTTTTTATGATTTTACTTTGGCGTAGTAATCGAGCAGGACTGTTCTGAGAACAGTACCTAGTTGTTTTTGCATGCATTTCTTTTCCTATGTTGAACGATTTTATAACGATGCGTACTATATACAAGTTATAGTTATGATGGATATCAAGTTGGTTTTCGTATTGGACCTTGACATTGTATTCTCATCATAACTCCGATGATTGCATTATACTTGACGGAGTTTTGATTTAGAGTTATGTACTTATTTTTCATGCGCATGTATTGCGCTAAGATGTGTTTTATGTATTGATGATTTCGGAGTCCCGACGATTTGAGTGTTTTGCTAAACGTTTTAGTATTTGGGAGGAGTTTTAATTTAAATTCGGGGACCGAATTTCTTTAAGGAGGGAATATTGTAACGTTTTAAAAATAAATAATTAAATAAATAAATAAATAAAATCCTTTAGGTGAATTTTCTGATAATCGATAAAATAAACCGTATTTCCCGTAAAACTCATCTACAGTTATTTTTCATTATAAATTTAAATACGCCTATTTTAACTATGTAATTACTAGTAAATGGTGTTTATTTAGTGACTTATAAATTATTAGTTTACTTAAATATTTTTCCTTAATTAATTATTTTAAATATTAACAAAAGCTTTTAAATATATATTTAATTAGTGTAAATTACAAATTGAAATGGGTAATTACAAAATTGTGCACCATGACACACAAAAACAAAATGTAACATGTTGCTTTGAATTGAGTTGGAGTTGTCATGAGGATTCTAGAAAATGATAGAATGGGTTATTAGAAAAGAAAAGAAAATAAATAATTATTGAAAGAATAAAAGATGTAATTAATATGGATGTTTCTACACATTTCCCTCTCTCTCTTTCTTTCCTCTTACAATTGGCCGAGCCCATGTCTGCAGTTTTCCACCTTCTCACTCTTCAAATGTGTTTTCCTTGTAACCAATATGAAATGAAATGAATAAATTAATATATATGAGTTAACATGTGTTATATGTGTGGAAGTTCTAGAAATAACCACACACTTCTTTCTCTCTCTCCTTCTTCAATATTTTTGGCCGAAACCCCTTCCCAAGCTGCTGACTAATTCTCCACCTCCTCATCTCTTCAAAAAAAAAATTAATAATAATAATCTCCAAAATTGTTTCAAAAATCAATACAAAATCCTACTAATTTCTCAATTAACCTTTAACCATTATTCTTTGCTCTTTCTAGCTTGGATTCTTGAGGCAAGAAACCATTTTTGGGAGATCAAATTTACAAGTTGATCTCGAGTTTGTGAGGTATAACTCCTAACCCTAAGGTTTAATGGTTAGTTAATTTCTTTAATCTAGCTTATTAGGAGTTTAAATTAGGTTTTAATTTCAAGCTTGGAAATTCTAGAATTTGGGTTGTGATCTAATTAGGGTTTTCATTTGTGGGTAGTGATCTAAAATTGTAGCTTAACATATTAGAATATGTTAAACTTAGTCTTGTAGCAAATTTGCTAGTTATGGCATTTAATTGTTTAATTAGGTTATTTTTGTAAACTAGATTTTTTCAAATCATGTAAATAAGTTAGATAAAATTAGAATTAGGGGTTTTATTATTAGAATGCAGTGTTAGTGTGTTGATTAACTTGTTAAGTGAGGGTTAAACAAAACTAGTTGCCAATTTCTAGCTTTCACTTGAAAATTTTCACAATATTGCTATGTTATTAAACTAGGTTTTGAAGATTAGTTTGAAATGAGGAATTTAAAAATAAAGTTAGGCTTTTAGAACATCCTTACGGTTTCAAGGAGTTGTTTAACGATTTAGGTTATGCAAAATCAAGTTTGGAAGTGAAATTGTGTAGTCTTGCTTAAAAATATCGAAATCGGGCAAGTTTACAAACTAGAATTTCAATTTAATGCAAATTAGGGTGTTAAAAAAATATGGTGATGTTTTATATAGTCTAGTTATTCTAATTAATGAATATTATGACCATTAGTTTGTTTTAAACATCAAGTTTTGAAGTAAAACGGTAAATTGGCATTTTCGGGTTTTACGGAATCGGGTGATTTGATCGATTTTTAGGGTTTCGATGATTTAAATCATATTTTATATTATAAATAATGGGTTTTAAAACTATGAGTTGTTTGTTGATATTTATCTCGATCAATCGGCGTCTGTACGCCGATATCGAGAGATATTTGTTTCTTTTGCATGAGCGGGACATAGGTTTTAACCTATGCGCGTTTCGTGCGTCGTTTTGATGTTGTCCATGGTTCAGTTTACGATACTGCATATGTTTGCGTATAGGTACCCCTCTCGTGGACTGCGGGCGATGAAGAGGAGGATGGCGACACCGTTTTTGGCAGACATGGACCAGGTGAGTAGATGCATATCTACGGGGGAAGTCGGGTGGATGGCGTTTAGCACCCCCGCAACGTAGAATAGGAATAATACTTATTGACATTAGGAAACAAGATGTGACCCTAGATTCTTAATGAGTGGGACCCTAGTAATGACCCTAGGCTGGACTAGACTGATTTAGGAAAACCATATCAAAGGATGATGTCCTTGGAAGAGGTTCGTAGGTTTCAGATAGAAACACACACGCACACACTGAAACTCGACATGGTGTATACGTATATGTGCATGTATATATAGGACTAGGTATAGTATAGTATATATATATATATACAACACGTATATGGGATTCATTGATGTGATATGATATTTGAGGTGTGATGAAACAGTATAACTGGGCGTGATGCCGTGATTCTTGACTCTATAGTCGTATTAAAGTGTTAGCGGATCATTAGAGAATGAGATAACGAACAAGGATACATAAATTATAATGGGTGGCGATGATATTGAGATACATGGGACTCTAAAATAGTACCTGGACTGTAGCTTGTGACCGATCACGATATGGGATACGTATGACTTGATCACGACATCATATAGGTGTGACCTGATGTCGATATCATATAGGTGTGACTTGATGACGATATGATATCAGTATGACTTAATCACAATATGATACATATGACATGATATTTCTGAGGATAAACTAATGATGCATATTATGAGGGCGATGATATATGATTGATGTAGGCGATTACAGTTTAGCACCTTGATCATGAGATGTGTTGGTGATGACATTATACGAATGATGAGACACCTAGGAGATACTTGACCCGTACCCCGATATTGGGATGCTGTACGATGGATTTTACCGTACGAGGCATAAATATGTTGATTGATCCGCACTCTTGATTCGAGGAAGCCGTACTACGTACGTGACGCTATTGAGGCCGGATCGCCGACTATTAGAGATATTGATTCAGACCTTAGGTAGACTCTTGTTTCTTATTGACTAGTTTCTTAGGTATTGTTCCTTAGGAGGTTAGATGGACACTAGGTTAGGTTCGAGTCATATAGTGGTAGTGGTAATGGTATATCAAATGAGTGGATAACACACATCCGTCTTTCACACTGGAATCATAATGATGCATGTTCTTACATATGCTGCTATAATCAGTATAAACCTTACCTGTTAGGACACCAGCACCATTACCGATGATGCACATATTCCACGCACACTTATTTGCCGGCTCACACACATCATCATCGGTAATTGCTATGTCACGTACACTTTAGATTATATTATCTTTTATTGATAGAATCAGTTAACAACTTGACCGATATAATATTGTGATTACTCTCTGATGTTAGTATAGACATGATATTTATTACTTAGACATTCATGCATTCATATTTTCATGCTATCATGCAGTATTATGGGCATATGACGACACTTATCATATACTTACTCATGATTTTGAGATTTGGGTTTCTATGAGATTTCTGGATTTTTGGGGAAAACCGCAAGAATATATATAAACTTCTCTCTCTCTCCTCCTCTCTTTTTAAAACATAAGATGCGGTTTTCTCGTGATGTATGTGTCGTCCACCATGAGATTTCATGTTTTCTGATGGATTTCGAGACCCGATTCGAGGAGTGGATGAACCGTCTCGGGTACATGGTGGGCCCGGTATGGTACCTCGGGGCAAGAAGATCGAGTTGTAGACGATGAGCCTGGCAGGGGAAGGCTACCTACCGGTGATGTCTGGCGCGGCGGATATCCGGAGGATACCGACCGTTTTCGTGAGATTTGATGATATGGGCCGATCCGGACTGACGGAGCCCGAGATATTGAGGTTATGAGACTTGAGATTTACATGTTTGTGTCGATGCTTGACACGGATTTCCATGGATTTCATTGTTGATATTTCCGGTTTCTATACCCGTTTTACTATAATAACAGCTAAAGATTTCTTATACAGATATACCTGGATTTCAGAATTGGTTATTTTACATTCATGGTGCATGCATATCCATTCATATGACATAGTACTATATGAGGCACTGACACGAGCACGGAGTATCTGCACTTACATGTAGTATTACCCTGCTATTACTAGATGATTGGGACTTAGTAGTGTATTATTATGACCTAGGATAGCGTCGTGCATTCGATTTCTTTTCGTAGATATCTTCTACTCACGAGTTGGCAACTCACCCCCGTTGTGCCAAATTTTATTACAGGTTCGATGTACAGGTTTCCCTGGCAGTTGCTGGCACATCATTTCATTCAGGGTGATTTGCATGGCAGGTTGGTTCACTTGTATCTGAACCACCATTGTACTTTTATTCTTTCATTTGTATCTAGTAAGATCCATCAACCATACTTGTATTACTTGATAAGTTTATAGGACCAGTCTTTTATTTCGACCTTAGAGTCGCGCATGTATTATTCTGATCTGGTGGTTTTGTTTATTTTAAGTTTTGAACCTCGCCCTTTTGGCGTTGTATACTATTGTGTATTGTTGTGGTTATTTCCGCCTATTGGCATTGAGCTAGCTCCCGTTTGGGGATGCTTTTGATTGGTTATGTATATTATACTTGTTGTACCCGTTTGGGGCCAGTTTTTACAGAGGAGACTCTGCCGAAATTTTTGGGAAAATTTGCTGATGATTTTAAACTGGTTTCCTTCAGGTTTCTTTTACTTCTTCTTCTTCTTCTTTTATGGTTTAGATTTCTGGGCTTCGGCTTACTTAGCTTACGTTGCGCCTCTTGACGTTTCGTACTCTAAGTTCCTGTCACGTTCCGTACTTTCGGGTCATGACAAAGTTTGCCTTTACTGAGCAGGTTGCGCAGAGTCTGGAGGCTGTTCAGCAGGAAATTGATGAAAAACTTTCATCCTGTTTGCAGCAACGGGCCCAAGTCGAAGAGGAGCTGGCCGCGGCGGCTGATCGTGAAAAGGAGCTAAGAGGAGTGCGCGAGTGACTTGTTGATTTCTTAAATTCGCCTCCTTCTCAATAGTTGCTTTTGTATCTATTAATCATTTGTAACTTATGAATAACATGTATTCATTTCATTTATTTTTTTATTGCATTCATTTTCATATGATGTAATTTGTATCCAATTGAATTCATGAATAAAGGACACATTTCTTTTCTATCTTGTATTATCGCCTTCTTTTCTTTGCCGTGTTGTTGTCATGTGATTTTAGCAAATTTGGCCTGTAGATGATAGATGATAGATAATTGTTCATCTTGAACTCTTTGTGGGGTAGCGATGGCTTAAGAAACAGGTTCAGGTCTGTCCCCTAAGACTTTTCAACTTTATAAGCCGTGAGGGTCTCATAAAGATTTTTCTCCCTTCGAGTCGAGAGGATCTCGTAGTTGTATTTTTTCCTTAGGAATCATGAGGATTCCTAAGTATGCTTTCCCTTGAGAGTCGTACGGATCTCACAAGAGAATTTTCTCCCTTACAAGTCGAGAGGATTTGAAGGTGATTGATGAGTTGGCCTTTTTCCGAGTCGAAGCACTAATCCAACGAGGAGGTCATTGGTTGACGTATTTCCGCGAGGGGTCATTGGTTGGCGTATTTTCGCGAAGGGATCATTGGATGACGTATTTCTGCGATGGGGTCATTTGCTGACGTGTTTCCGCGAAGGGGTCATTGGCTGTCGTGTTTCGGCGACGGGGTCATTGGCTGACGTGTTTCCACGACGGGGTCATTGGCTGACGTGTTTCCGAGACGGGGTCATTTGCTGACGTGTTTCCGCGACGGGGTCATTGGATGACGTGTTCCCACGACGGGGTCACTGGATGTTGTATTTCTGCGACGGGGTCATTTGCTGACGTGTTTCCGCAACTGAGTCATTTGCTGACGTGTTTCCGCGTCGGGGTCATTTGCTGATGTGTTTCCGCGACGGGGTCATTGGATGACGTGTTTCCGAGTCGGGGTCATTGGATGACGTATTTCCGCGATGGGTTCATTGGCTGACGTGTTTCCACGACGGGGTCATTGGCTGACGTGTTTCCGCAACGGGGTCATTGGATGACGTAATTCCGAGATGGGGTCATTTGCTGACGTGTTTCCGTGATGGGGTCATTGGATGACATATTTTCGAGACGGGGTGATTGGCTGACATATTTCCGAGACGGGGTCATTTGCTGACGTATTTCCGAGACGGGGTCATTTGCTGATGTGTTTCGGTGACGAGATCATTGGATGACGTATTTTCGCGACAGGGCCATTTGCTGACGTGTTTCCATGACGGGGTCATTGGATGACGTATTTCCGTGACGGGGTCATTTGCTGACGTGTTTCCGCGACGGGGTCATTGGATGACGTATTTCCGTGACGGGGTCATTTGCTGACGTGTTTCCGCAACGGGGTCATTGGATGACGTATTTTCGCGACGGGGTCATTTGCTGACGTATTTCCGAGACGAGTTCATTTGCTGACTTATTTCCGTGACGGGATCATTGGATGACTTATTTCCGCGACGGGGTCATTTGCTGAAGTGTTTCCACGACGAGGTCATTGGATGACGTATTTCCGCGACGGGGTCATTTGCTGACGTGTTTCCGCGACGGGGTCATTGGATGACGTATTTCCGCGACGGGGTCATTTGCTGACGTATTTCCGAGACGGGGTCATTTTCTGACGTATTTCCGCGACGGGGTGATTGGATGACGTATTTCCGCAACGGGGTCATTTGCTGACGTGTTTCCGCGACGGGGTCAATGACGTATCTCCGCGACGGGGTCATTTGCTAACGTGTTTCTGCGACGGGGTCATTTGCTTACGTATTTTCGAGACGGGGTCATTTGCTGACGTGTTTCCGCGACGGGGTCAATGACGTATCTCCGCGACGGGGTCATTTGCTACGTTTTTCTGCGACGGGGTCATTTGCTTACGTATTTTCGAGACGGGGTCATTTGCTGACGTGTTTCCGCGACGGAGGTCATTGCTGACTCTAGGTTGTCTGTGAATCGTAGAGTCTTAGAACTAGGAACTTTGTCGTAGCTCCGATTGGTGATGTCGCGTCCGTATCCTGCTGGAATGAGGAGGAACGCCGTTGTTGGTTTCTAGGCTGTAGATGTTGCCGTTGAGACCTGACTCTCTCTTTGACAGAGTCTTGTCGGGAAATGTGGTTCCCTTTTCGTTTATGCCCATGGATTGTATACAGGGGTCACTATGGACTTACCTGCAAGGCAAAAAGTTTCATTCTTTCATTTTTTTATTTCTTTCCGCGATGCTCTATCATTTCATCTTTTTATTTCACGAAAGTCGTGATTGTCCAATCATTTCGGCTGTTTTTTTACTCGGTATTTTTTATTGCGAGTTGCCCAATCATTTCGGCTATTTTTGTATGCATATATTTTACTTGCTGATTTTGTTTCAAGTTGCCCTATCATTTCGTCTATTTTTATATGCATTTATAGCTCGCTGACTTTTCGCTGCGAGTATGAAACTTGGGATCTGGTGCCGATCTTAGCATCAGCATCGCTGCGACTAAAATATTGCCAAAAGCGAATCATCATTTGCCATGAAAGGACTTGGAATATGATACCGATTTAGGCATCCGCATCGCTATTACTGGAACGTTTCCAGGAGCGACTCATCATTTGCCTTTGTCGGTTTAAACAAAGGTGGCTTAGTAGACCGGGTAACGATCCTGTCAACTAAGGCTTTTGACTTCATGAGCCGTAAGGGTCTCATAAAGGTATTTCTCCCTACGAGTCGTGAAGATCTCGTAGGTGCGTTTTCTCCTAAAGAATCGTGAGGATCCTCAAGTGCGCGTTCCCTTATAATTCGTAAGGGTCTTATAAGAGTGTTTTCTCCATATAAGTCGAGAGGGCTTATTTGTGTTTGTTCACCGAATAAGGGAATTTTAGGCTATTGGTGGAACTTGGTGGGGGAGACATTTATTTGTGCCCGTGGATTGTATACAAGGGCTAGTATTAAACCGCTTATAGGGCAAACTGGGGTCTATGACGGCTTAAGAATAGGTTCAGATCCGTGTAACTTAAGGCTTTTGAATCCTTTGAGCCGTGAGGGTCTCATAAGGGAATTCTCCCTACGAGTCATGAGGATCTCGTAAGTGTAATTTCTCCTTAAGAATTGTGGGGATCCCTAAGTGTGTTGCTCTCTTGTGAGTCGTAAGGATCTCACGCAGGTATTTTTTCCCAACAAGGTCAAGAGAACCTTACAAGTGTCTTTTAACGAGATTGTGCCCTTTCTGGTTTTCACAAACTCGCCGGTAGTCCTGCTGTTTTTACTCACGGAACCATTTCGGGTTTTCATCCGTACCCATTTCGCTTATGGACGTACCCTTTTTTTTCTTTTTTTTTGTGCCAACCCTAAGATGCTGCGGTTTGTAGTAGTTTAAAGACGTTTCTCTCAGGCGTAGTATTTTTTCAAGAACCGACCGTTTATTAGCCTGAAAGGTCTTTCGCCATGTATATTCATGAGCAAGTACGCCCCACCTTGGTAGACCTTGTCTATGATGTACGGGCCCTCATAGTTCGGCTCGAATTTCCCCCGTTTGGCACGATTGGGGATCATAGGTCTCTTGACCAATAGCACGAGTTCGCCTTGGCGAAATGTCCTCGGCCTATTCAATCTCTTGTATGAGCGCGTCATTTTTTCTTTGTAAGACTCCAAGCTTTGTTGCGCCATGAGATGAGTTTCATCAAGGGAGTCGAGCTTTTCAAGTCGAATATGAGCATTCTCTTCGTCTGTTAGCTCGTAATGAACCACCACTCATAGAGAGGGTAGCTCTATTTCCAACGGGAGTACTGCTTCAGTGCCGAATACCAATGCATACGGTGTTATGTTTGTGGCCGTTTTGAACGTGGTCCGATACGCCCAGAGAGCTTCATGCAGTCTCTCGTGCCAATATTTTCTGTTTCTGGACACCGTCTTCTTTATGATCTTCGTCAAGGTTTTATTGAAAGCCTCAGCTAGACCGTTAGCTCGGGGATTGTAGACCGAAGAGTATCTCCAGTCTATATTATGCTGCTGTGCGAAGTGGGTGATTTTTGTGACTTCTATAGGCTGGCCCGTTATCGGAGATAATCCGTCGTGGAGTGCCGAACTGATAGATGACGTGTGTCTTGAAGAAATAGAGGATATTCTCCGTCTTCACTTCTCTTAGCAGTATGGCTTCTGCCCACTTGGAAAAGTAATCAGTTGTTGGCAATATGAACCGATGTCCTTTGGACGATGCTGGTTCGATGGGCCCGATTAAGTCAGTACACCACATTTCGAACGGCCAGGTAGCTACCGTTGGGTGTAGCGGATTCGGATGCTGGTGGATGAAGTCCCCGTGAATCTGGCATGAGTGGCACTGCTTCTCGTATTTGTGACAGTCTTGGATCATCCTGGGCCAATAGTAGCCCATCCTTTTGATCTTCAGCTTCATCTTTGGTCCGGCTTGATGAGAACCGCAGAGTCCGTCGTGAGTTTCTTGGACGACTCTCCTTGCTTCTTCCGGCCCCAGACATCTCATCCATAGAGAGTCGAACGATCTCTTATACAGAGTATCATTGATGAAGGCGAAAGACAGAGCACGTTTCATAAGCTGATGTCTTGAGGATTCATCTTTAGGTGTTCGACGGGATTTGAAGTAGTCTATAAAGACTTCCCTCCAATCCTTAGCCTTTTCCTGATCTTTAATTTGTAAGGTTGTTTGCTTGGTCACTTCCTTTTCTTCAGACGACTCCGGAGATATTTCCATTGGTGCAAGAACCCGACAGCTTTGTACAACGTGTTAGTTATATGTATGCCCTAGAGGCCATTACTGTACATAAGATGTATATTGTAGTGGATGCTTGGACATATATAAGGAGGACTTTCTTGCTCGACATGATAGTATGCTATCTGGTTGCTCTTTACCTTAACGTGTACACTGATTGTCTCTCTGTTA
This sequence comes from Agapanthus africanus, assembly GCA_030015575.1. NCBI lineage: Eukaryota > Viridiplantae > Streptophyta > Magnoliopsida > Asparagales > Amaryllidaceae > Agapanthus > Agapanthus africanus. Next base: position 364,860,250 of record JASDDO010000008.1, read on the forward strand.
CATGTTGGTAAAGCCATTAGGATGTGTACTTGACTACCTGGACTATGATGCGGATCATATTAGTGGGGACATGGTAGTCCATAAGTACATCCTTCAAGGTTCCTAGTCGTGGGTGTATCGAGACGGGGCATCGATATACCAAAGTAGACTAGCGTATACCTTCTCGACCCATATAGATGGGCGATGGATGATCCCATATCCATTGGTGTTTGACATCAGAGATGATATACGGGTGCTCAGTGGAGACTGGGTACACTGGACGGACTCGCCGAGAACTCCCAGATGGTATTATACCTTACGTCAGATGGCAGTTCTCTGGTGACACTGGTACAGGTTAGTCTATAGACCCGAGATCATCATAGAGTCTTGTGTGATTCCCACTGTGCTTTGATTTCCACTTTACCACGTCCAAGAGGGCGTGTAAAATGGTGGTTTTTGGGTACAGTCCCGAATCACATGGAGGCAATGAGCGATAGGAGAGGATTCGTCTCTCCCGGTATAGGGAGTTGATGTTGCGCTGTGTTCGATTGGCTATAATCGGAAATCCGTGGCCAGGGTTGCTGAGATTTACTGGTAAGTGTTATCAGTAGTATCTCAAACTGTTATAGACCTCATATCGACACGACTTATCGAGCTACTAGGGTCTGACGTTTACCACCCCTAGGCGAGATATGCGACACATCAGACGAACAGACCGGACAGTACGGTAAGTGTTACTGGTTGGATTCACAGGAGTGTGAGCGGGCTTGCTCGTCGATCTTCTGATCGCTCAATACCCGGGTGGCCGTTACGTTTAGCAGACCGCTTGCGGCTTGTGGGTGTTTGATATGATCATCACCTGCTGCCGGCGTATTGACAAGTCTTTAGAGTCCTACAAAGAGGTTTCCTGGCTCAAGCGAAACGAAATAGGAGCGCATATGAAATATGTGCGGGACCGAGAATAATGCGTGTATGTGATACCGTATTCTATTCTCGCGATAAATGTATCGATTGGTTGTATGCGATATAACCTAGTTATCGAATCGAGGATTGATTCGATAAGTCGATACATTAGATATTAATCGGTCATATGCGATGTGACCGGATCGTTAAATCAAGTGTTGATTTAATGATTTAATGTATAATTATATATTTGATATATTACTTTACATTAACTAATATTGGTTCACTTAAGATGTTTTTCTCACTTGTTTGTGCACATTGTATATATGATATATTTTTGTGCACAAGTTTGTATCATGTTTGATGATTCAAGCAAACTTGGGTGTATGTTTGAATTAAACCATGGTTAGTTAATAGTTAGGGTTTCATATGCTTTATTTACTTATTCATTTATTTATTCATTTGAGAAAGAAATAAAATGGTGGCTAACTTTGGATTTTGTTGAAGATTCATGAAGCTTTGAAAGCTTGACCATTTTGTTTCTTTCCTTAACCCTAACCATTCACCTAAACTTAGTTTATTCTCTACACTTAACCATGGTTGCAATATGATAAGGGTCACTTGATTTTCTTTTTAAAATTAATTCATTTTTCATTTTCTTTCTTCTTCTTCTTCTTGATGAAGAAAGAAAAGCTTTCTACAAAAATGTCAAGTGATGAAATCAAGTGAGAAATCCAAATCCAAAGTGAACCCACTTCCTATTTCTTCATCCTCTACCACTTGCCATGTAGTATAGGGTGTTTTCTTCACAAGTTTCATGACTTGGTGAAGTTGGAGCTTGATCTTGAGTTTCCTCGACGTAGATCATCTTCGGCATCGAAGTCGACGACCTAGCCCGATCATTTCTTCGACGAAACCATCGCTACAGTCCGGGATCCGATGATCGCAGCGGAGGGACATCATCACGGAGCTAAGGAAGTGGAGGACCGGATCTACAAAGGTTGTAGTCTCTTTCACTTAGCAGTAAAGTTGTTTACTAGCTTGTAGTTTCGCCTATTCTCTAGTTAACGATCTAGTTTTGGGTTTCTCGGCACCGGAAAATTTTGAATTTGGCATGGTCAATGCCTTGTGAGACCTCATTAGTGTGCCTAGGAACCCTACACAACGATCCTTACGTCGTCGAGGTTTTCATCAGCCAGTTCTTTAGCGAGCTTGTCTAATGCGTCCGCCTTGCTATTCTCCGCTCGCGGTATGCTTTTCAGGGCGTAGGAAGGGATTTGAGTCAGCAATTGTTGCACTCTCTCACCATACTTTACCAACTCTGGTTTGCATGTTTGATAGTCACCTTTTACTTGGCTAACGACCAGTTGGGAGTCTCCGTATATGAGGAGGTTTTCGATTCCTATATCGACAGCGATCTCAAAACCTGCTATCAAAGCTTCATATTCGGCTTCATTGTTTGTCCTCGGCTCTGTTAAACAAAAGGAAAAGCGCATTATCCCTCCTTGTGGAGTCACGAAGATGAGGCCTACCCCATGTTTGATTATGGGGGAGCTGTGCTTTCGTTTCTTCAGGGAAGATGCCCCACCGAAGTAGAGTTCCCATCGGGTATCACTCCCTCCTCTTTCCCTGTCGATCGTGTCAAACGCATGCTCGTCTGGCGATTCACAATTTAGGGGTAAATCGGCAGGTATCGGATGCTCAGCGAGGTAGTCGGCGATAGCCTGTCCTTTCACTGCTTTGAGCGGTCGATATGCTGTCAAGAATTCCATTAAGAGGAGGCCCATTTAGCGAGCCGTCCCATTAGTATGGCTCTTGACATCAAATATTTAAGAGGATCCACTTTTGATATACTGTGGACCTCTTGCGCTAAAGCATAATGCCGGAGCTTCTTTATTGCGAAGATTAATGCCAGGAAGTGTTTTCAATGGGGGAGTAGTTGTTTTCTTCCCCCAGGAGAACTCGACTCAAATAGTAGAGGGCTCTCTCCTTCCCTTGGTCATTTTCCTGTGCCCTTAGCGCCCCTAAAGAACCTTTAAGGGCGGTTGTGTACATGATGAGAGGCTTTCCCTTGACAGGGGCGGTCAGCACCTGCGGAATCTGCAAGTATTGCCAGATTTCGTCCAGAGCGCTTTGGCATTTGCGATCCCAGACGAAAGGGTTCCCCTTCTTCATTAGGTGACTGTAGGGGCGACATTTGCCTGAGAGGTTAGCTATGAACCGTCGGATATACGCGAGCTTTCCTTGGACAGAGCACAGTTGCTTAAGAGTTCTTGGCGGAGGCATTTCTATAATCGCCTTGATCTTCAACGGGTCTATTCTGATGCCCCGATGTCGTACGATGAATCCTAGGAATTTTCCGGATGAAACTCCGAACGCGCATTTGAGAGGGTTCATCTTCAGATTGTATTTCCGAAGATGTTGGAACACTATCTTCAGATGCTCCCAATGCTCCTTGTGCGATTTGCTTTTCACTACGAGGTCGTCGATATAGAATTCGATGATTTCATGTATGAGGTCATCGAAAATCTTCTTCACGGCCCTCTTATAAGTAGCACCGGCGTTCTTCAGACTGAAAGGTATCACTTTGCAGCCGAATATACCCAGAGGAGTCCGGAAAGCGGTTTGCTTCTGGTCTTTGGGATGCATTTTTATTTGATTGTAACCTGATGATCCGTCCATGAAGGAGAAGACTTCGTGAGTAGACGTGTTGTCTATCATCAGCTCGGTAACCGGTATTGGAAAATCATCCTTTGGGCAAGTTTTGTTGAGTTTCCGAAAGTCCATGCAGATGCGCACCGTCCCATTTTTCTTCATCACTGGGACGATGTTGGCAATCCAGTCGGGGTATTGAACTTCTTGGATGAAGCCGGAAACGATTAACTTCTTGACTTCGGCATTGATACTCATCTTAAGTTCGAGCCGCATTCTTCTTGGTGCTTGTTTGACTGGTTTGATGTCTAGAGATATCGCCAATTTATGCACCGCTATTTCTGGATCCAGCCCCGGCATCTAGGAATAGTTCCATGCGAAGCAGTCCTTATATTGCATGAGCACGTCTTTTAGCGTAGCCACCTGTTCTTTCGACAGCAGCTCACCGACGAACGTAGGTCGCGGGTCGTTTGGCGTCCCTAAGTCAATTTTACTTAGGTTGTCCGTAGTAGTATGTATTCTATCGTCCAATTCTTTAGGCGCCGGTGGAAATTATGAGATTAACTCATCTTCATCCTCATTTTCGAAGCACCAGGAGAGGTCGTCCATATTCTCGTGCACTTCTTCATCCGACAACGTTATCACATGACAGGTACAAGATCATTTCCAGGACCGATGTTGATCTGGTTCTACTCCTGCTATATACGTTGCTTTCGGCACATGCTTTATTAAGCCACTTTTTGTGAAAAGCCACTTTGGTCTTGGGGAACAGCTGTATCAGGATCCGTCTTGGGGTGAGTCCCCTTCACCTGCTTCCACACCTTATATATAGATGAGGAAAGTTGTCTCAGGGAGCGAACTTGTTTCTGCTCTCGTGGGATCTCCAAGGGCTGCGGAGACTACTTCAGTATTGCGGTAAAAGAATTTTGTCTGACCCTTCGCAACAGTTTGAAGCTGTTCCCAGTTGGAACAACAACATTCACTACTGGGGTTGAAACAGGACCGTGCAAAGAACTTCCCCCAGCTCATTTTGTATGATGCCGATATCGACGTCGACCGTTTCTTACGGCCGGGATTTGATTAGCCTCAACATTTTGCTGAGCCTGCTCCCTGTTTTCTTTGAGAGCTTGAATATTTTTACCCCCAGCGTCGACCTTGGTCCTTGGCATGTGCCAGTTGTTTGAGGATTGATTCCGTCGGTAAAGCTGCTGCTTGGGGAGCCAGCCTGTGGAAGACAGACTTCCTCTGGGCTTCCTCCATCGGCGTTGAGGCACTGAGGGTGGGGGGTGGGGGTATCGACGCAAAAAGAAGCCCGTTGATTTCTTTAAGAGCCGGATTGCAGAGATTTGAGGCTGCAAGTGGCCCATACTTGACTCCACCGGATATGACAGAGCCTGAGTTGCGAAGATAGGAGCAAACGCCATTCTTCATTGAGACGAAACGCCGGCTTCAGTGTCCCCTCCCCCAAGGGCAACCACAAACATATATACCGCGATTATTCGATTGCGGAAAAACACGACACACGAAAAGTGGAGTGGAAAGAGGAAAAGGTCCCACCGGGCGTGCCAGAATCTGTTCGTCGCCGAAAGACGCGACCGGGACAGTGGGACGTCAATTTTGGGGGCAGATTCTATTGGGTTTATCCGTCCACCTCTCCGAAGATGCCAAGTTGATTTATGGCACCGTGCATCGGAGGTTCGGACGGATGCGGTCGTTGTAGCTGACTTCATCAGATTCCCCCTCATTGTGAGAGGTTTTTGATTGTAGGAACGCTCTTCCCTGCAGGTGCAAGCCCCTGCAGTTAATTACGTTACCGCATCGCGGTAACCACTTTCTCCAGCTCCAGAAGGTCACTTCATGTCGTGTGTGTTTGTTTTATTTGTGTTTGCTCTTGGATTGTATACGGAGACTAATTTATGTTGTCGCCCGTAGGGCGGGGATTAGTCCAAATCCGTATTTTCTTAGATTTGGGGTTTGGTTTGATTTAAGGCTCGTTAATCTCCTTTGAGATTAAGATCAACTTAAATGTTTGTTGAGGATACGTTAGTCTAATTTTTAGACTAAGATCTACTCAACGGGATTTTAGGATCATTTAGATCCAACGAAAGAGTATTTGGGCTCTATCGTCTTAGTTTAGGGACGTTGCGGTCCATAAGTTTAAGGACATCACAGTCCATGGAGTTTAAAGACATCATAGTCTATAAAGTTTAAAGACATCATAGTCTATGAGTTTAAGGACCTCACAGTCCGTAAAGTTTAAGGACATCATAGTCCAGTTTAAAAACGTCATAGTCTGTGGGGTTTAGTTTAGGGACGTTGCGGTCCATAAGTTTAAGGACATCATAGTCCATGAGTTTAGGGACCTCATAGTCTATAAAGTTTAAGGACATCATAGTCCAGTTTAAAGACATCATAGTCTGTGGGGTTTAGTTTAAGGACGTTGCGGTCCATAAGTTTAAGGACATCATAGTCCATGAGTTTAGGGACCTCATAGTCCATAAAGTTTAAGAACATCATAGTCCATGAAATGTCTGGTTGTCGGGACCCGTCACCTTTCTGAAGACATTGAAAAATTACAACGACATGTATCAGAGGTATGAAGAGATGTACCCTTGAACCAATGTTGGTCGGGAGATCTATAGTCCAATTTGGGACGAAGATCAAAGATTTATGAGCATATGGGCTTAATTAATCTAAATTAGGGATCTGTGGCAAACTTGGGCTTGGGCCACTCAGTTGAAATGTTGGACATTTAATTATGCTCAGTCCTTTTTCATTTAACAATACTGAGCATTGGTTTGGGTTCTGAAAACCTTTTTGTCTTTTATTGAGTGTTAGACAGTCTTTATTATGGCGCTTGGCACCACCCAATGAGTGCGGAGCGCTCTTTATTAAGTAGCGCCTACGTGAGGGGCACGTGGCGCGCTTTGCACTGAGCGCCAACCAATGAGTGCAAAGAGCTTTTTATAAAATAGCGTCCACGTGAGGAGCACGTGGTGCACTTGGTACTGGGCGCTAGACTTGGAGTGCAGTGGTGCTTTTTTAAATTGGAGCGCTAGGAGCACTGCGACGCTGTGCGCCAATCTTGGAGCGCTGAAGCGCTTCTTTAAATTGGAGCGCTAGGAGCGCTGCGGCGTTGTGCGCAGGTTTTGGAGCGCTAAGGTGCATCTTTTTAATTGGAGCGCTAAGGCTCTATTTAGGCAACTTTGATCAGTTCTGCGCTCTGAGAATTAAATTCTCGTTTATAGGAGACTTTGTCTCATAGATCTAAGAACTAAGTTCTTATTTAAATAGAAGATGTTACAATCTCTTCTATTTTTATGAAAGACTTTGTCTTTATCTTGTAGATCTGTGATCCAACGAGAACTAACTTCTTCTCTCTCCCTTTTTATGATGAGATGCTATGATCTCTTTTGTGAAAGACCTCTGTATTATAAATCTATGATCTAGATGAAGAACTGAGTTCTTATGATGTGAGAGTTAAACTCTCCAAGTTTCAGGAGATATTATGATCTCTCTTCTTTATTTACCTTGAAGAAAATTTCTTCTTCCGAGAGCTTGCTCTTCTCTTTGAAATTTCTCAAAGTTTGTGTGTGTGGGGGGGGGTTCCTCTCTGCAAGACTTGAAGTCTTGGGTCCTTTATATAGGGGAGGATGATTTGTTGGATCAGTTATTTATTAGTTATATGTATGCCCTAGAGGCCATTACTGTACATATGATGTATATTGTAGTGGATGCTTGGACATATATAGGGAGGACTTTCTTGCTCGACATGATAGTATGCTATCTGGTTGTACTTTATCTTAACATGTACTCTGATTGTCTCTATGCTACATGTCGATAAAGCCCTTAGGATATGTACTCGACTACTGGGACTATGATGAGATCATACTAGTGGGGCCACGGTAGTCGACGAGTACATCCTATAACAGTTCCTAGGCGAGGGTGTATCGAGACAAGGCATCGATACACCAGAGTAGACTAGCGTATGCGCTTCTTGACCCATATGATGGGCGATGGATGATCTCATATCCATTGGTGTTTGACATCAGAAAAGGTATACGGGTGCTCAGTGAAGACTGGGTACACTGGACGGACTCGCCGAGAACTCCCAGATGGTATTATACCTCACGTCAGATGGCAGTTCTCGGGTGACACTAGTACAGGTTAGTCTGTAGACCTGAGATCGTCATAGAGTCTTGTGTGATTCCCACTGTGCTTTAATTTCCATCATACCACGTCCAAGAGGGCGTGCAAAAAGGTGGCTTTTGGGTACAGTCCCGAATCACATGGAGGCAATGAGCGATTGGAGGGGATTCGTCTCTCCCGGTATAGGGAGTTGATGTTGCGCTGTGTTCGATTGGTTATAACTGGAAATCCCTGGCCAGGGTTGCTGAGATTTACTGGTAAGTGTTATCAGTAGTTTCTCGAATTGTTATAGACCTCATATCGACACGACTTATCGAGCTACTGGGGTCTGACGTTTACCACCCCTATGCGAGATATGCGACATATCAGACGAAGAGACCGGACTGTACGGGAGTGTTACTGACTGGATTCACCAGAGAATGTACAGGCTTTCTTGTTGATCTTCTGAGTGCTCAATAGCTGGGTGGCTGTTACGTTTAACTGCCAGCTTGCAGCTTGTGGGTGTTTGATATGATCATCACTTACTGCCGGCGTATTGACGATTCTTTAGAGTCCTACACAGAGGTTTCTTGGCTCAGGCAAAACAGAGTAGGAGCACATATATGATATGTGCGGGACCGAGAACAATACATGTATGTGATACCGTATTAGATTCTCGCGATATGTGATATCGGCCGGGTATATGTGATATAGCCGGGTCATCGGATCAAGTGTTGATTCGATGAACTGATACAGATTATATTAGTCGGTTATTTGTGAAATAGCCGGATTATCGGATCAAGTGTTGATTCGATAATTTAATGTATAAATATATATTTGATATATTAAATTACATTAACTGATATAAGCTCACTAAAAGATTCTTTTTCTCACTCGGGTAATACATTGATATATATGCGATATATGTTAATTGTATTATTTTATTTTGTTACAATAAATATTGTATATGTGATATATAATTGTCACGACCCGAAAGTACAGAACGTGACTGGCAAATAAGTGTGCGTGGAATATGCACATCATCGGTAATGGTGCTGGTGTCCTAACAGGCAGAGTTTTATACTGATTATAGAAACATATGTTTGAACATGCACCATGATGATTACGGTCTGAATGTAAAGACGGATGTGTATTAACCACTCATTTGATATACAAGTATAACTACAACTATATGACTCGAGCCTAAACTAGTGTCCATCTAACCTCCTAAGAAACTAAACCTAAGAAACTAGTCGATAAGAAATAAGTGTCCACCTAAGATTTGAGTCCATATCTCTAATAGTCGGCGATCCAGCCTCAATAGCGTCACGTACATAGTACGGCTTCCTCAAATCCAGAGTGCGGATCATTCATCACATCTATGCCTCGTACGGTAAAATCCATCGTACGGCATCCCAATATCGGGGTACGGATCAAGTATCACCTACGTGTCTCATCATTCGTATAATATCATCATCAAATCATGTCATGATCAAGGTACTGTACTGTAATCGCATACATCAATCATATATCATTGCCAGCATAAATATACATCATTAATTTATCCTCAGAAATATCATGTCACATGTATCATATTGTGATTAAGTCACACTTATATCATATCGTAATCAAGTCACACCTATATGATATCGTAATCAAGTCACACATATATCATGTCGTAATTTCAGGCACAGGTTACAGTCCGGGTTCTATTTTAGAGTCCCATGTAACTCAATATCATCACCATCTATTATTATTTATGTATACCTATTCATTATCTCATTTTCTAATGATCCGCTAACATCATAACACGACTGTATAGCCAAGAATCACGGTATCAAGCCCAGTTATATTGTTTCATCCCCGTGTATCATATCACATCCTTGTATCAGATATACGTGTTGTGTATATATAAATCTACACCTAGTCCTATATATATATACACATACACGTATACACCACGTCGAGTTCTGTGTGTGCATGCATGTATCTACCTGAAACCTACGAATCTCCTCCAAGATATTCATCCTCTGGTAAGGTCTTTCTAAATCAATCTAGTCCAACCTAAGGTCATTACTAGGGTCTTACTCACCGAAATTCTAAGGTCACGTCAGACTTCCTAATGACAATAAGTACTATTCCTATTCTACGTTTGCGGGGGTGCTAAACACCATCCACCCGACTTCCCCCCGTAGATATACATCTACTCACCTGATCCTTGTCTGCCGAAAACGATGTCGCCTTCCTCTTCTTCCTCGTCCGAAGTCCACGTGAAGGGTACCTATATTCAAACACTTATAATATCGTAAACTGAATCACGGACAAAACCAAAACGATGCACGAAACGCGCATAGGTTAAAACCTATGACCCGCTCATGCAAAAGAACCAAATATTGCTCGATATCGGCGTACAAACGCCGATTGATCGAGATAAAACACCAACAAACAACTCGTAGTTTTAAAACTCATTACTTATAATATAAAACATGATTTAATTCATCGAAACCCTAAAAATCGATCAAATCGTCCAATTCCGCAAAAGCTTGAAGATGTCAATTTACCGTTTTACTTCAAAACTTGATGTTTGAAAGAAAATAATGGTCATAATATTCATTAAATAACATAACTAGATTATAGAAACCATTACCATATTTTTCTCACACCATTTTGTCTTAATTTACAATTTCTAGTTTGCAAATTAGCCAAAATTAACACTTGTTGAGCAAAAATTTACAATTCCACTACTAAACTTGATTTTGCATATATTAAAGTGTTAAACCACTCCATGAAACCTTAAGAATGAGCTAAATCCCTAATTATATTTTTAATACTACATTTTAAATTAATTTCTAAAACCTAGTTTACCGAAATAGCATATTTATCACATTATATTAACTAACAAACTAATAATTAGATTAGGTATTTCATTCATTTAACATGTTAATTTTCTCATTAAAACCACAATATAATAATAAAAACCTTAATTAGAATTTTAACACACCAATATATATATAATTTATAAAAATCTAGTTAGCAAAATTGCTTAATTTAAACAATTTTGAATGAACAATTTACAATATATCAACCATACAAGATTTTCCACTTCTAAAAATTTTAAACTACTTATTATAACCCCTCTTAATTAATAAAACCCTAACTTCATTTTAAAACCCTTTCTAGAATTTCCTAGACAATAAATTATAACTAAATTAACACTTTTAGAATTCTAGTTTAGCACCTTAAACTACAAACTAAACATTTCGATTAGAGTTATACCTTCCAAGCTTTGAACCTCTTGCAATTAGACTCCAAAGATGTCTTCTTTCTTCTTGTTTTAAACAAATTAGGGTTTGGGAAGAGGTGGAAAAGGGTTTAGGTTTGAATTTTTGTGAAGAAATTGTTGATTTCAGTGGATTTTTGAGTGAATTTTGAAGCAAAAGAGAGAGAGGAAAATGGGGGAGGCCTGCTGAATTTCGACCAGGGGTAAGGAAGGGGGGAAGTTGTGAGAGAAGTGTAGAAAATTCTAGGAGAAAAGAACCCCTCAAGTGCATTTAATGCTTATCACATCAAATTTTACAAAAAAAACCCTTTTTTAATTTATTTTCAAACCATTTTAAACCATAAAACAACTAAACTTGAATTGTTTTGACAAAGTTTTTGTTACACTATATTTTAGTTTATAATGGTTCCTAATTATGTAATTTACCCAATTAAATTTGTATTTATCACTAATTAAATGTATTTTTAAAAGCTTAAAATAATATTAAAAATAATTAATTAAGGAATTTTTTTTAATTAACTAGAAAATTTTAAGTGACAATTTAGTGACCAAATATTAGCAATATCTTATCTAAATTTTGTATAATTAGTCCTATATTGAAAATTACTTATTTCGACTTTTTACGGAAAATACCGATTATTTTGCCGATTATCGAAAAACTGCCTAAACGATTTTCGAAGCGTTACAATAATATTGTAACATGTTATGGTTATAATTGCAACATGTTTTGTGGAGTTTAATTGAGATTAGGGTTTGGATTAGGGTTAAGTCTTTATGAAGCTTTCAAGAAGCTTCTTGAAGCTTTCAAGAAGCTTCTTGAAGCTTTGACTTTAACTTGGATATTTTGTGATATTTCCTTAACCCAACCCAACCCTTTACCCTAGTTAAATCTCTACATGGGTTAAGTCTTCATACTTAACCCATGGTTGCAATTCTAACCTTACTATGGTTTTTATTATTCATCACAAAAGAGAAGATCTTCTTCTTCCTTCTTCTTCTTTCATGGAAAAGCTTTCTAGCTTTTTCAAAGGTGATGAAAATGAGTGAGAAATAGAAAACAAATGAGAGCATAAATCCTACTTCATTATCCTAATCTATCCTAGCCATTTAGATTAGGGTGTTCACATCATTTAGTGAGTGAGAGCTTGTGTTAATGAAACTTCAAGGTAGATCATCTTTGTTATCGAAGATCGGAAGCAAGCTTGCATCTTTCTCTTCATAGAGCCTCTCGAGAGTCCGGAACTTGATGATCGCAGCGAAGGGACCACAACACAGAGCTTATGAAGTGAAGGACCGGACTACAAAGGTTGTAATCCCAAACTCTTAGATGTTAAAGTGTTTAACATGCTTTATTTCGCCTAATCTCTAGTCTAAGATCTTGGTTTAGGGTTGTTCGGCACGGCTAAATTTTAAATCGGGTATGGTTGATGCCTTATAGACCCTTGTGCGTGTGCCTAGTAACCCTACAGTGGTATCAGAGCCAAGCTAGAGCTTTAGGCGAAGTCCTGTCGAAATTTAAAGTTCGATCGAACTCCGAATATCCGATAAAACCTAGTTTCTGGAAATTTTTCAAAAAGTTGACATTTTTCATATTAAAAATGCTCAGAAAAATAGGCAGGGAATTTTATGGATATGTGTGAAAAACGACAACGTAATTCATTTAATGCGCCACGGAACCGCGGCAAGACCATGTCATTCGCGGCGGTTCCGCTGCCGTACGGAGGAATTGTGGTTAGTGTTTCATACAGTAACATCCGTAGGTATTCTGGCATGTTTCTGGGAATTTTATATTTTACTCAAGTGTTGAGTTTTCTGGGTTGTATTGGGAGCTCGTTGATTCGACCGGAATGTTTAACTTCGTTTAATTTTTTCCGGGTAATTTTAGAAACTGTTTAAAAGTTCGAACGGATATCAATAACTCATTTTTTCCCCTGTCGGAAAATTTTTCAAAAGTTGGATTTTTTCTCGAGTTTGAAACTTCCGGAAAATCATGCAAGTAACGCGGTAGACCCTCTAGAAGAAGACAAACCTTAACTCGATTATGTGACTATCTGAACTGCCTCTGAACCTTAGGTTTTAGGGCAGTACGGCGTTGCCACATGTGAGGCGTTGGCTTGACCATTCTACGGCTGGACCATTGGTACTGTGGCATGTGATGGATATTTTTTTTTTAACTCCGCTCAAGTGTTGAGCTATTTGGGAAATCTTGGGTGTTTGATTATTCGATCGGAAAGTTTAACACTGTCTTTTTATCTGGAATGTGATACAATATTTGGAATCCACAAGTAGTTATGAGATAACTAATTTGAATGTTATAAATCTAGCAGTTTAGTCTCAGATGATCGGTTGCCACGGGATTTTGATGCGATCAAAAGTCCGTCGCAATCACGTAGCGTATGCGGATACTCGTCGGGTAAACTTAATAGATAGCCACGCCCCATAGCCCCGACCAAGTGACTGTAGGACAACCCCGTCGCCAAAAGCATCCGTCCGGGTGCTCGCGGCAGCGGTGTTCCGCCTTAGTGCACTTCGTCGACGGCATCCGGGGGTGCGGCCGTTTACTAAAGTTTGCGACGAGCATTCGATCAGCATATCGGGAATCTTGTTGAATTGTCCGACTTGATATTGAAAAGAGTTTTCAATAATGAGTCTAAAATGAGGGGTTTATAATTGTTAGGCATGCGATGTCTAAGGAATTCATTTGGTTAGGCATGCGATGTCTGAAAAGGTTGCGGATTCCAATTGTTGTAGTTTTACACTTTCTTTTCTGTGACCGTAAGCGTCGTATGTGGTGTATCGCCGGCTTCGTTGCTATACATCAACGACAATCGGGATACGCATACTTGCTTACGTTGATAATATGAGATATTATGTGTTGCTGTGATATGTTATATTGGATCGTCGTGTTTTGAATAGCCGGGGGTTTTATGTAAGATGAGGGTTTTTATTTTCATTCATGTAAAATTCATTTGTATGTAATATTCTTTTATTGGGGCACTTCCGGGCTGAGGATGATGTCACCATTGTATATTATTTACTTTTCCGCATTAGGTAGACCCAAGGCGGGGAGCACAAGTAATCGGGTTCTACGGTCCAGTGGGAGACTATCTCGAGGAGTCGAGACCGGGTCTCCTAACTCTAGAATTGGTAGTGTTGCTTGCCACTCTCATAGGGGTCTTGGGATGTGGGTTTAGCTATTCATCGCGACCATGGAATCCTTGTTTTATACAGGCTCGTATTAAAACACGGACATCCTAGTATATCCAATATTTCATATATGTTCTTCTGCTGTAATGTTCTGTGATGAGATCATATTACTGCCTGAGATGAATGTTTATATTATATATATGAGATATATGTTATATTGCAGATTTCGTTTCAAATGTGATTCTTGTGAAGCATAATAAAATGGGACATCATTAATGAGATTAATGAAAATAAAAGAAACCTAAAGATGTTGTAGAAACTTGTTTAAAAACTGGTAGCTCTAGTTGCTTTGCATAGCGGTGTTGCTTGTAGAACATCCAGCACCTTATTCGATAAGGAAAGAGCCGAGATCCCTTCACCGGGAGTGACCTCTTTAGCGAGACTAGCAAATGTTACATACTCGGTTTGTCTTTTGATTGTTTCTATAGTTTTTGCTTTGCATAGTGGTATTTGTGAAATATCCTGCACCTTATTCGATAAGGAAAGAGCCGACGATCCCTTCATCGGGAGTGACCTCTTTAGCAAAACTAGAAAAGGCCTAAAAAACATTACATTTAAAATCACTCGATTCTACAACGATATCAAGTTCATTACGCAAAGGGTTTTCTTAAAAACCTATCGTAGCCCTCCGTCATTTCTGATAAGTACTTCATAGTATTCGTACTACGTTTGTTGGCTTTCGTCAAGGCGTAGTGTGCGGTAGCTATTTATGCTTATCTGTATAAGCATATGATGCAATTGAGTTAGGGTAGTCGTGCGACTTTGTTGGCTTTCGTCAAGGGTCGTGCGGGTGGGTTTAATTCAATCGGAAAATGACGGGTTGAACTTGACTAGTAGCCTATGGTTTGTTGGCTTTCGTTAAGATCATAGGATGCTAGGGGTAAAATATTATTGGGAATTTCAAGAGTTGAAATTTGCAATGAGATTGCATACCTTCTATAAGATAGTTGCATCCCGATACACGCTACGAGTAAGAGTTACTCTCGGGAGAGTTTTACACATTACAATTAGCCGATCAAGTAGGGGTCTAAAAAGGAGTTAACGGGGTTACACCCCTGGGAAAACGAGGTTTATTTTAATTAGGTCCGTGCGAAAGCGCGGGGAACCTCCCTTAAAGTACCAGCACTGGCCTGGCTGAAAGATTGGCGAAATTGTAGAGTGTAATTAATCCCGGCTAGTCTTACCTTTTAGGGTTTGAAGGAAGATTTAACTAAAACAGTGGTTGACATCCTGATTAGATAAATTGATAACCAATCTAATATTGTAAAAACGTACGCTGAGTGTTTTCTTCTCCCTCTCTCCTGGTTACGACTATGTCATGCCTTAATCAAGATAATAATACAGATGAATTGACCGAACCCGCTTGTTATACTGAGCTTGGGAACGTTGGTCCCGCTCTAACTTATAATTGTTATAAGACAGAGCAGGAAATAGGGGATTACCAGAATTCCCGCACAGCCCAAACGAAGAAAGTACATGCTGATCCACCATCTTCGGGTATGTTCATTACCGAGAACTGTTTCTCAGTATCCTTTACGTCCTGGGTATGAGATACCGGATCAGGATCCTGCAAATGTAATTTGTTACATGGGCTGCAGATAGGTAAAGAACAGAGAACGGGTGATAAGTTACAAGAGTTGGAAATGATGCAAGTGTTGCAGCCAAGTCTGTTGGCAGATATCACCCTGTATTACCAGAATACATTGATTCTAAATGAATGTTATTAGATACCGAACCTGATATACAACATCATATCAGTCTCTTTATTAGTAAAGAAAGAATATAATTTTGTATTGTTGGATAATGTTTTGAACATTTCTTATATCAAGAGTTGATCGGTTCAGGCATGTTATCTAAAAGCATTGACGTTCTAAATCAAACTACAGTTCTTAGTATACAGAACACACACAAGAGGAAGAATTCAGAAATGAATGAATCCTTCTTGAGGCATTGTAGACTAGGTCATATCAATGCGACCCGACTAGCTGAAATTACATTTAGATGCATATTTAAATTGGTTTGAATTTACATCTTGTGAAACTTGTCGGTCATGTCACAGAGATAAGATGACCACAGCTTCATTTATTGGAAACAGAGAAAGAGTTAGTGAACTCTTGGGATTGATACATGTTGATGTATGAGGTACCCTGTCTACACATGCCAGGACCGGTTCTTTGTACTTCATTACATTCACTGATTATCTCTCAAGATTCGGACATATGTTCCTGTTGAAACGTAAGTCTGAACCTTTTGAGAAATTCAATAAATATAAGTTAGAAGTAGAGAACCGAAAATGGGTAAAGGTATTATGTCCTTTGATGAGATCAAGGAGGAGAATACTTGAGCATGGGATTCATGGACTATTCAAAAGGAGAATGAGATTCTCTCTCAGCATTACTCCTCCGTATACACCACAGCACCTCGGTGTATCGGGGCGGAGCAATCACACCCTATAAGATATGGTGTCCTCTATGATGAGTCCTACTGAGTTTCCTATTTCCTTTTGGGAGTTATGCAGTTGAGAAGCTGCATACCTATTGAATAGGGTTCCAATAAAATCAGTTGCCTACCACTTCATATGTGATATGGAATGGGAAGAGCCCATATCTTAAGTATGTTATGATTTGGGGTTGTCCAGCCTATGTCTAAAAGCAAAATCCGGACAAGCTCGAGGCAAAGTCAATTCTGTGGAAGTTTGTTGGATATCCCAAGCATTCGCAAGGGAATATCTTCTACCTAACCGAGGAACAAAAGATGTTTTGTTTCTCAAAAGGACCACCTTTGTGAAAGGGAATTTCTTATGAAGAAATTATTGGTCATGAGGTAGAACTGGAAGGAGTTCCAGCTATACAAACTGCAGCTGATGATTTGGTAAACCCGGAGGATTCAATAGTTTCCAACGAACCTCAGCCTCTTCGCCGATCTAGTAGGGTTCCTCATCCACCTGAGAGATACTTCGGTTTCTCTATGATAGTGGGAGCGAGGAATGCATCATGAGATGATGACCCAACTAGTTTCGATCAGGCCATCAGGAGTGAGACTCTGTATGAATAGCTGGATGCTTAGCGATCTGAGATGGAATCCTTATACACCAACAAAGTATGGACTTTGGTTTCTTTATCTGAAGGGTTAACTCCCCATCAGGAGCAAGTATATCTTGAGAAGATTACTTGGTGTACATTGAAAAGTTGAGACTTTCAAAGCTATTCTTAAGTCCATCCAGATCCTATTTGCCACGGCTACATACCATGACTACGATATCTGGCGGTTGGGTGTCATGACTGCTTTTCTAAATGATGATTTAGAAAAGAGCGTCTATAAGTACTCAGCCAGAGGGCTTCGTATACAGTGGGAGCAGCGGAAACATGTGCAAGATGTTTTATGTGATAAAGCACGCATCGCGGAGTTGGAACGTCTGTTTTGATGTGGTAGTCAAAGAGTTTGACTTCTTTAAAATGGTAGATGAACCTTGTATATACAGAAAGGTAGTAGAGAGTATGGTGGTGATCCTCGTAGAGTACATGGATGACATACTCTTGATAGGGAAAGAGTTTCCTATGCTACGCTCGGTCAATCTCCGCTTATCACAAGGATTCTCCATATACGATCAAAGTGATACCTCCTAAATCCTGGGTTATGGATCTATGAGATTGATCTAATTAGATGTTAAGATTCTGACTAGTTGTAGTGAGATGGTATCAATCGATCCTGGGGAGAATCACTGGAAAGATTCCAGGGTGATAAGGATGACTGAATGTCAGTCGCAGACATTGTCTTTACCCTCAGTGGAGGGACGGTATGTTGGAAGAGTTCCAAGCTAGATACGTGACTTACTAGACGATTAAAGGCAAGAAAAAATCATACCAAAGATGCTACCTGTAGGGTTGCTAGGCACACGCACAAGGGTCTACGAGGTATCAACCATGCCCGATTAAAATTTTAGCCGTGCCGAACAACCCTTAACAAGATCTTTAAACTAGAGATTAAGCGAAAACAAGCATGTTAAACACCTTAACACTAAGTGAGAGGGATTACAACCTTTGTAGATCCGGTCCTTCACTTCATAAGCTCCGTGTTGAGGTCCTTTCGCTGCGATCATTCCGGGTTCTCGAGAGGCTCCACGAAGAGAAAAATGCAAGCTTGCTTCTGATCTTCGATAACAAAGATGATCTACCATGAAGTTTCATTAACACAAGCTCTTACTCACTAAATGAAGTGAACACCCTCATCTAAATGGCAAGGATAGATGAGGATGATGAAGTAGGATTTTTGCTCTCATTTGTTTTCTATTTTTCACTCATTTTCATCACTTGGGAAAAACCTAGAAAGATTTTCCATGAAGAGAGAAGGAAGAAGAAGATGGATTCCTTTTGTGATGAATAATGAATAACTCATATGTAAGGTTAGAAATGCAACCATAGTTAAGAATGAATCCTTAACCCTTGTAGAGAAACAACCATAGTCAAGGGTTTGGGTTTGGTTAAGCAAATATCTTCACAAAATATCTTACACAAAACAAAATAAAAACCTTCTAGAAACTTCTAGAATAGCTTAACCCAAATCAAACCCTAACCATGTTTAATCTCCACTAATCATGTTGCATTAATAACCATATCATGTTACAATATCATATATCACATATATAATATTTATTGTAACAAAATAAAATAATACAATTAACATATATCGCATATATATCAATGTATTACCCGAGTGAGAAAAAGAATCTTTTAGTGAGCTAATATTAGTTAATGCAATTTAATATATCAAATATATATATATATATATATATATTATTATACATTAAATTATCGAATCAACACTTGATCCGACAATCCGGCTATATCGCATATAACCGACTAATATCTCATTTACCGATTCATCGAATCAACACTTGATCCGATGACCCGGCTGATATCAAATATCGCGAGAATATAAAACGGTATCTCATATCGCATTATCCTCGGTCCTGCACATATCACATATGTGCCCCTACTCCGTTTTTCCTGAGTCAAGAAACCTCTGTGTAGGACTCTAAAGAATTGTCAATACGCCTGCAGTAGGTGATGATCATATCAAACACCCACAAGCTGCAAGCGGTCAGCTAAACGTAACAGCTACACAGGTATTGAGCGCTCAGAAGATCAACATGCAAGCCTGTATATTCTCCTATGAATCCAATCAGTAACGTAACAGCTACCCAGGTATTGAGCGCTCTCGTCGTCTGATATGTCGCATATCTCGCCGTCTGATATGTCGCATATCTCGCCCAGGGGTGGTAAATGTCAGACCCCAGTAGCTTGATAAGTCGTGTCGATATGGGGTCTATAACAGTTCGAGAAACTACTGATAACACTTACCAGTAAATCTCAGCAACACTTGCCAGGGATTTCCAGTTATAGCTAATCGAACACAGCGTAACATCAACTCTCTATACCGGGAGAGACGAATCCCCTCCTATCGCTGATTGCCTCCATGTGATTCGGGACTGTACTCAAAAGCCACCTTTTTGTACGCCTTCTTGGACGTGGTATGATGGAAATCGAAGCACAGTGGGAATCACACAAGACTCTGTGACGATCTCCGGTCAACAGACTACTTTGTACCAGTGTCACCGGAGAACTGCCATCTGACGTGAGGTATAATACCATCTGGGAGTTCTCGGCGAGTCCGTCCAGTGTACCCAGTCTCCACTTAGCACCCGTATACCTTCTCTGATGTCAAACACCAATGGATATGAGATCATCCATCGCCCATCATATGGGTCAAGAAGCGCATACGCTAGTCTACTCTGGAGTATCGATGCCCTGTCTCGGTACTCCCATGACTAGGAACATTTGAAGGATATACTTGGCGACTACACTGTCCTCACTAGTATGACCCGCATCATAGTCCGGGTAATCAAGTACTCATCCTAAGGGCTTTATCAACATGTAACATAGCGACAATCAGAGTACATGTTAAGATAAAGTACAACCAGATAGTGGACTATCATATACATCGTATGTACAGTAATGGACTCTAAGGCATACATATAACTAACAATTTCCCACTTTCACTAGGGCCATCTGTTGTGGTATCGCATACCCAACAATTAGCTGTGGTTGAAGTATCTCATACTCAACCATCCCATAAATAGTCTCTACTGGGAAAAAGGCCTTTATGAGTGGATCTGCGCTGTTGTCCTCTGTGTCTACTCTCCTAACATCGATCTCCTTGGAGATCAACCATCTCCATGATCTGGTGATACTGCCTAAGAATCACATCTGGATTGACTGATGGGACGGGGGTTCTTTGGCATAAGCCACAACTCCATTGTCACACAATGGTAGGAACGAAGTTCATCTCATGAACTTATATATATCCAGACTGCCTCTTTGGTAGCTTCCTTGGTAACGATGTATCTTTCCTTTAATCGTCTAGTAAGTTACGGTATCTAGCTTGGAACTCTTCCAACATACCGTCCCTCCACTGAGGGTAAAGACAGTGCCTGCGACTAACATTCAGTCGTCCTTATCACCCAGGAACCTTTCCGGTGATTCTCCGCAGGATCGATTCATACCATCTCACTACAACTAGTGAGTATCCTAACATCCAATTAGATCTATCTCATAGATATAAAACCTAGGATTTAGGAGGTATCATCTGATCCTATATGGAGAATCCGTGTGATAAGCGGAGATTGACCGAGCGTAGCATAGGAAACTCCATCCCTATCAAGAGTATGTCATCCACGTACTCTACGAGGATCACCACCATACTCCCTACTACCTTTTGTATATACAAGGTTCATCTACCATTTTGATGAAGTCAAACTCTTTGACTACCACATCAAAACAGACGTTCCAACTCCGCGATGCCTGCTTTATCATATAAAACATCTTGCACACGTTTCCGCTGCTCCCACTGTCTACGAAGCCCCTTGGCTGTGTACTTACAGTTGCTCTATTCCAAATCAACATTTAGAAAAGCAGTCATGACACCTAACTGCCAGATATCGTAGTCATGGTATGTAGCCATGGCAAGTAGGATCTGGATGGACTTAAGCATAGCTTTGAAAGTCTCAACTTTTCCATGTACACCAAGTAATCTTCTCAAGATATACTTGCTCCTGATGGGGATTTAACCCTTCAGATAAAGCAACTAAAGTCCATACTTTGTTGGTGTATAAGGATTCCATCTCAGATCACTAAGCATCCAGCCATTCTTACGGAGTCCCACTCCTAATAGTCAGCTCGAAAATAGTTGGGTCATCATCTCATGATGCATTCCTCGCTCCCACTGTCATAGAGAAAACGAAGTATCTCTCAGGTGGGTAAGGAACCCTACTAGATCGGCGGAGAGTCTGAGGTTCGTTGGTTACTATTGAATCCTTTGGTTCTATCAAATCATCTGTTGTAGTTTGTATAGCTGGAACTCCTTCCAGTTCTACTTCATGACCACTAATTTTTCTATAAGAAATTCCCTTTCACAAAGGTGGCATGTTGAGAAACAAAACATCTTTTGTTCCTCGGTTTGGTAGAAGATATTCCCTTGCTAATGCTTGGGATATCCAACAAACTTCCACAGATCTGACTTTGCCTCGAGCTTGTCCGGATTTTGCTTTTTAGATATAGGCCGGACAACCCCAAATCTTAACAAACTTAAGATATGGGCTCTTCCCTTTCTATATCACATATGATGTGGTAGGCAACTGATTTGATTTGAACACTATTCAATAGGTATGTAGCTTCTCAAGCGCATAACTCCCAAAAGAAAATAGGAAACTCAGTAGTACTCATCATAGAGCACACCATATCAAATAGGGTGTAATTGCTCCGTCCCGATACACCGACGTGCTGTGGTGTATACGGAGGAGTAATGCTGAGAGAGAATCTCATTCTCCTTTAGATTAGTCCAGGAATTCCGTGCTCAAGTATTCTCCTCCTTGATCTCATCAAAGGACATAATACTTATACCCGTTTTGGTTCTCTACTTCTAACTTATATTCTGTGAATATTTCAAAAGGTTCGGACTTGTGTTTCAATAGGAACATATGTCTGAATCTTGAGAGATTATCAGAGAATGTAATGAAGTATAAAAAACCGGTCCTGGCATATGTAGACAGGGGACTTTCATACATCAGCATGTATCAATCCCAAGAGTTCACTAACTCTTTCTTTGTTTTCAATAAACGGATATGTGGTCATCTTATCTCTGTGACATGACCGGCAAGTTTCACAAGATGTAAATTCAAACTCATTTAAATATGCATCTAAATGTAACTTCAGGTAGTCGGGTCACATTGATATGACCTAGTCTATAATGCCTCAAGAAGGATTCGTTCATTTCTGAACTTTCCTCTTGTGTGTGTTCTGTATACTAAGAACTGTGGTTTGATTTAGAACATCTATGCTTTTAGATAACGTGCCTGAACCGATCAACTCTTGATATAGGAAATGTTCAAAACATTATTCAACAATACAAAATTATATCTTTTCTTTACTAATAAAGAGACTGATAAAATTTTGTATATCAGGTTCGGTATCTAATAACATTTGTTCAGAATCAATGTATTCTGATAATACAGGGTGATAACTACCAACAGACTTGGTTGCAACACTTGCACCGTTTCTATCTCATGAAATTTATCACCCGTTCTCAGTTCTCTACCTATCTGTAGCCCATGTAACAAATTACATATGCGGGATCCTGATCCGGTATCTCATACCCAGGACGTAAAGGATACTGAGAAACAGTTCTGTGTATTGAACACACCCAAAGATGATGCATCAGCATGCACTTTCTTCGTTTGGGCGGCACGGGAATTCTCGTAATCCCCTATTTCCTGCTCTGTCTTATAACAATTATAAGTTGGAGCGGGACCAACGTTCCTTAGCGCAGTATAACAAGCGGGTTCGGTCAATACATCCGTATTATTATCTTGATTAAGGCGTGACATAGTCGTAACCAGGAGAGAGAGAAGAAAAACACTCAGCGTACGCTTTTACAAGATTAGATTGGTTATCAATTTTCTAATCAGGATGTCTCCCACTGTTTTTAGTCAAATCTTTCTTCAAACCCTAAAAGGAAAAATTAGCCGGGATTAATTACACTCTACAAGTTCGCCAATCTTTTAGCCAGGCCAGTGCCGGTACTTTGAGGGAGTTCCTCGCGCTTTCGCACGGACCTAATTAAAATAAACCTCGTTATCCCAGGGGCGTAACCCCGTTAACACTTTTCTAGACACCTACTTGATCGGCTAATTGTAATGTGTAAAACTCTCCCTGGAGTAACCCTTACTCGCAGTGGGTATCGGGATCCAACTATCTCATAGAAAGTATGCAATCACATTGCAAATTTCAACACTTGAAATTCCCAATAATATTTTACCCCTAGCAACTATATGACCTTAACATAGTCAACAAATCATAAGTGCTAGTCAAGTTCAGCCCGTCATTTCCCGATTGAATTAAACCCATCCGCACGACCCTTAACATAGTCAACAAAGTCGCACGACTACCCTAATCCAATCGCATCATATGCTTATACAGATTAGCACTAATCAGCTACCGCACACTACGCCTTAACATAGTCAACAAACGTAGCACGAATACTAACTAGTACTTATTTGAAATGACGGAAGGTTACGACAGGTTTTTTTAAGAAAACCTTTTTCGTAATGAACTTGATATCGTTGTAGAATCGAGTGATTTTGAATGGAATGTTTTTGAGGCTTTTTCTAGTTTTGCTAAAGAGGTCACTCCCGGTGAAAGGATCGTCGGCTCTTTCCTCATTGAATAAGGTGCAGGATATTTCACAAATACCGCTGTGCAAAGCAAAAATTATAGAAACAATAAAAAGACAAACCGAGTTTATAGCATCTGCTTGTTTCGCTAAAGAGGTCACTCCAGGTAAAGGGATCTCGGCTCTTTCCTTATCGAATAAGGTGCTGGATGTTCTACAAGGAACACCGCTATGCAAAGAAAGAACTAGAGCTACCAGTTTTTAAACAAGTTTCTACAACATCTTTAGGTTTCTTTTAGTTTCATTAATCTCATTAATGAAGTCCCATTTTATTATGCTTCACAAGCATCACATTTGAAACGAAATCTGCAATATAACATATATCTCATATATATAATATAAACATTCGTCTCACGCAGTAATATGATCTCATCACAGAACATTGCAGCAGAAGAACATATATGAAATATTGGATATACTAGGACGTCCGTGTTTTAATACGAGCCTGTATAAAACACGGATTCCACGGTCGCGATGAATAGCCAAACCCACATCCCTAGACCCCTATGAGAGCGGCAAGCAACACTGCCAATTCTAGGGTTAGGAGACTCGGTCTCGACTCCTCGAGATGGTCTCCCACTGGACCCTATAACCCGGTTACTTGTGCTCCCCGCCTTGGGTCTACCTAATGCGGAAAAGTAAATAATATACAATGGTGACATCATCCTCAGCCCGGAAGTGCCCCAATAAAAGAATATTACATACAAATGAATTTTACATGAATGAAAAAGAAAAACTCTCATCTCACATAAAACCCCCGGCTATTCAAAACGGGACGATCCAATATAACATATCACAGCAACACATAATATCTCATATCATTAACGTAAGCAAGTATGCGTATACCGATTGTCGTTGATGTATAGCAACGAAGCCGGCGATACACCACATACTATGCTTACGGTCACAGAAAAGAAAGTGTAAAACTACAACATTTGGAATCCATAATCTCCTTAGACATCGTAAATCCGAAATATCACATACTTCGCATTTCATGCCTAATTGCGTGAATTCCACATATTGTATCACATTCCAGATAAATAGACAATGTTAAACTTTCCTATCGAATAAACAAACACACAAGATTTCCCAAATAGTTCTCAACACTTGAGCGGAGTTCAAAAAAGTATCCATCACATGCTACAGTACCAATGGTCCAGCCGTAGAAGGGTCAAGCCAACGCCATACATGTGGCAACGTCGTACTGCCACAAACCTTAAGGTTTAGAGGCAGTTCAAGACGGTCACATAATAGAGTTAAGGTTTGTGTTCTTCTAGAGGGTCCACCGCATTTCTTGCATGATTTTCCAGAAGTTTCAAACTCGAGAAAAAATCCAACTTTTGAAAAAATTTCCGACAGGGGAAAAGTGAGTTATTGATATCCGTTCGAACTTTTTAACAGTTTCTAAAATTATCCGGAAAAAACAAACGAAGTTAAATTATCCGATCGAATCAACGAGTCCCCAATACAACCCAGAAAACTCAACACTTTAGTAGAATTAAAAATTCCCAGAAGAATCAAGAAACACCTACGGACGTTACTGTAAAAAAATGAGTCCCTAATCTCCACATACGGCCGCGGAACCGCCGCCAAAAGCAGGGTATTGCGGCGGTTCCGCGGCGCTACAGTGGAATTAGGTAGTCGTATTTAACAGTTATCCTTAGATTTCCTTGCTTATTTTTTTTGAGTATTTTTAATATGAAACAATCAACATTTTTATAAAATTTCCAGAGAAGGGTCCATGTCGGGGTTTCGGGGTTCGATCGGACTTTAAACTTCGCCTAGACTTCGCCTAAAGCTCTAGATTGTCTCTGATACCACTGTACGGTTTCTAGGCACACGCACAAG
The DNA here is from genome assembly GCA_030015575.1 of Agapanthus africanus. Classification (NCBI taxonomy): domain Eukaryota; kingdom Viridiplantae; phylum Streptophyta; class Magnoliopsida; order Asparagales; family Amaryllidaceae; genus Agapanthus; species Agapanthus africanus. Next base: position 364,886,033 of record JASDDO010000008.1, read on the forward strand.
GGTCTACGAGGTATCAACCATTCCCGATAAAATTTTTAGCCCTGCCGAACAACCCTTAACATGATCTTTAAACTAGAGATTAGGCGAAAACAAGCATGTTAAACACTTTAACACTAAGTGAGAGGGATTACAACCTTTGTAGATCCGGTCATTCACTTCTTAAGCTCCGTGTTGAGGTCCCTTGGCTGCGATCGTCGTGTTCCGGACTCTGGAGAGGCTCCACGAAGAGAAAGATGCAAGCTTGCTTCCGATCTTCGATAACAAAGATGATCTACCATGAAGTTTCATTAACACAAGCTCTTACTCACTAAATGAAGTGAACACCCTCATCTAAATGGCAAGGATAGATGAGGATGATGAAGTAGGATTTTTGCTCTCATTTGTTTTCTATTTCTCACTCATTTTCATCACTTGGGAAAAACCTAGAAAGCTTTTCCATGAAGAGAGAAGGATGAAGAAGATGGATTCCTTTTGTGATGAATAATGAATAAATCATATGTGAGATTAGAAATGCAACCATAGTAAAGAATGAATCCTTAACCCTTGTAGAGAAACAACCATGGTCAAGGGTTTGGGTTTGGTTAAGCAAATATCTTCACAAAATATCTTACACAAAACAAAACAAAAACCTTCTAGAAACTTCTAGAATAGCTTAACCCAAATCAAACCCTAACCATGTTTATTCTCCACTAATCATGTTGCATTAATAACCATATCATGTTACAATATTATATATCACATAAATAATATTTATTATAATAAAATAAAATAACACAATTAACATATATCGCATATATATCAATGTATTACCCGAGTGAGAAAAAGAATCTTTTAGTGAGCTAATATTAGTTAATGTAATTTAATATATCATATATATATTATTATACATTAAATTATCGAATCAACACTTGATCCGACAATCCGGCTATATCGCATATAACCGACTAATATCTCATTTACCGATTCATCGAATCAACACTTGATCCGATGACCCGGATGATATCAAATATCGCGAGAATATAATACGGTATCTCATATCGCATTATCCTCGGTCCTGCACATATCACATATGTGCCCCTACTCCATTTTTCCTGAGTCAAGAAACCTCTGTGTAGGACTCTAAAGAATCGTCAATACGCCGGTAGTAGGTGATGATCATATCAAACACCCACAAGCTGCAAGCGGTCAGCTAAACGTAATAACTACCCAGGTATTGAGCGCTCAGAAGATCAACAAGCAAGCCTGTACATTCTCCTGTGAATCCAATCATTAACACTCCCGTACAGTCCGGGCTCATCGTCTGATATGTCGCATATCTCGCCCAGGGGTGGTAAACGTCAGACCCCAGTAGCTTGATAAGTCGTGTCGATATGAGGTCTATAACAGTTAGAGAAACTACTGATAACACTTACCAGTAAATCTCAGCAAACCTGGCCAGGGATTTCCAGTTATAGCCAATCGAACACAGCGCAACATCAACTCCCTATACCGGGAGAAACGAATCCCCTCCTATCGCTCATTGCCTCCATGTGATTCGGGACTGTACCCAAAAGCCACCTTTTTGCATGCCCACTTGGACTTGGTATGATGGAAATCAAAGAACAGTAGGAATCACATAAGACTCTATGACGATCTCGGTTCAACAGACTACTCTATACCAGTGTCACCGGAGAACTGCCATCTGACGTGAGGTATAATACCATCTGGGAGTTCTCGACGAGTCCGTCCAGTGTACCCATTCTCCACTGAGCACCCGTATACCTTCTCTGATGTCAAACACCAATGGATATGAGATCATCCATCGCCCATCATATGGGTCAAGAAGTACATATGCTGGTCTACTCTGGAGTATCGATGCCCTGTCTCGGTACTCCCACGACTAGGAACATTTGAAGGATGTACTTGGCGACTACACTGTCCTCACTAGTATGATCCGCATCATAGTCCTGGTAGTCAAGTACTCATCCTAAGGGCTTTATCAACATGTAACATAGAGACAATCAGAGTACATTTTAAGATAAAGTACAACCAGATAGCGTACTATCATGTCGAGCAAGAAAGTCCTCCCTATATATGTTCAAGCATCCACTATAATAAACATCGTATGTACAGTAATGGCCTCTAGGGCATACATGTAACTAACACTACCAAAGAGGCAGTCTAGATATATATAAGTTCATGAGATGAACTTCGTTCCTACCATTGTGTGATAATGGAGTTGTGGCTTTAGCCAACAAACCCCCGTCCCATCAGAAATCCAGATATAATTCATAGGTAGTATCACCTGATCATTGAGATGGTTGATCTCCATGGATATCGAGGTTAGGAGAGTAGACACAGAGGACAACATCGCGGATCCACTCACAAAGGCCATTTTCCCAGTAAAGACTATTATGGGATGGTTGAGTATGAGATACTTCAGCCACAGCTAATTGTTGGGTATGTGATACCACAACAGATGGCCCTAGTGCAAGTGGGAGATTGTTAGTTATATATATGCCCTAAAGGCCATTATTGTACATATGATGTATATTGTAGTGGATGCTTGGACATATATAGGGAGGATTTTCTTGCTCGACATGATAGTATGCTATCTGGTTGTACTTTATTTTAACATGTTCTCTGATTGTCTCTATGCTACATGTTGATAAAGCCCTTAGGATATGTACTCAACTACTGGGACTATGATGAGATCATACTAGTGGGGACACGGTAGTCGACGAGTACATCCTATAACAGTTCCTAGTCGAGGGTGTATCGAGACAGGGCATCGATACACCAGAGTAGACTAGTGTATGCGCTTCTTGACCCATATGATGGGCGATGGATGATCTCATATCCATTGGTGTTTGACATTAAGAAAAGGTATACGGGTGCTCAGTGGAGACTGGGTACACTGGACGGACTCACCGAGAACTCCCAGATGGTATTATACCTCACGTCAGATGGCAGTTCTCTGGTGACACTGGTACAGGTTAGTCTGTAGACCCGAGATCGTCATAGAGTCTTGTGTGATTCCCACTGTGCTTTGATTTCCATCATACCACGTCCAAGTGGGAGACAAAAAGATGGCTTTTGGGTACAGTCCCGAATCACATGGAGGCAATGAGCGATAGGAAGGGATTCGTCTCTCCCGGTATAGGGAGTTGATGTTGCACCGTGTTCAATTGGCTATAACTGGAAATCCCTGTCCAGGGTTGCTGAGATTTACTCGTAAGTGTTATCAGTAGTTTCTCGAACTGTTATAGACCTCATATCGACATGACTTATCGAGCTACTGGGGTCTGACGTTTAAAACCCATAGGCGAGATATGCGACATATCAGACGAAGAGACAAGACTATACGGGAGTGTTACTGACTGGATTCACAGGAGAATGTACAGGCTTGCTTATTGATCTTCTGGGCGCTCAATACCTGGGTGGCTGTTACGTTTAGCTGACCGCTTGCAGCTTGTGGGTGTTTGATATGATCATCACTTACTACCGGCATATTGACGATTCTTTAGAGTTCTACACAGAGGTTTCTTGGCTCAGGCAAAACGGAGTAGGAGCACATATGTGATATGTGCGGGACCGAGAACAATACGTGTATGTGATACCGTATTAGATTCTCGCGATATGAGATATCGGCCGGGTATTTGTGTTATAGCCGGGTCATCGGATCAAGTGTTGATTCGATGAACTGATACAGATTATATTAGAAGGTTATTTGTGATATAGCCGGATTATCGGATCAAGTGTTGATTCGATAATTTAATGTATAATTATATATTTGATATAATAAATTACATTAACTGATATAAGCTTACTAAAAGATTCTTTTTCTCACTCGGGTAATACATTGATATATATTAATTGTATTATTTTATTTTGTTACAATAAATATTGTATATGTGATATATAATATTGTAACATGTTATGGTTATAATTGCAACATGTATTGTGGAGTTTAATTGAGGTTAGGGTTTGGATTAGGGTTAAGTCTTTATGAAGCTTTCAAGAAGCTTCTTGAAGCTTTGACTTTGACTTGGATATTTTGTGATATTTCCTTAACCCAACCCAACCCTTTACCCTAGTTAAATCTCTACATGGGTTAAGTCTTCATACATAACCCATGGTTGCAATTCTAACCTTACTATGGTTTTCATTATTCATCACAAAAGAAAAGATCTTCTTCTTCCTTCTTCTTCTTTCATGGAAAAGCTTTCTAGCTTTTTCAAAGGTGGTAAGAATGAGTGAGAAATAGAAAACAAATGAGAGCATAAATCCTACTTCATCATCCTAATCTATCCTAGCCATTTAGATTAGGGTGTTCACTTCATTTAGTGTGTGGGAGCTTGTGTTAATGAAACTTCAAGGATCATCTTTGTTATCGAAGATCGGAAGCAAGCTTACATCTTTCTCTTCGTGGAGCCTCTCGAGAGTCCGGAACTTGATGATCGCAGCGAAGGGACCGCAACACGGAGCTTATGAAGTGAAGGACCGGACTATAAAGGTTGTAATCCCAAACTCTTAGATGTTAAATTGTTTAACATGCTTTGTTTCGCCTAATCTCTAGTCTAAGATCTTGGTTTAGGGTTGTTCGGCACGGCTAAATTTTAAATCGGGCATGGTTGATGCCTTATAGACCGTTGTGGGTGTGCCTAGTAACCCTACACTAAGGAGATTTTTCTCTGATTGATTTTGGGATATTTCCCCACCATTGGATCTTTGATCTTAGAGCTTCTGTTTTACAGAAGACATTCTTCTTGTTTTTAACAAGATTGGGAAGCATTTTCTCCCTGCAAGTCATAAGGATCTCGCAGGTGTATTTTCTCCTTAGAAGTCGTGGGGACTCCTAAGTGTGTTTTTCCTTCATGAGTCGTAAGGATCCCACAAAGGTTTGTTCTCCTCATGTATCGTGAGGACACATGAGTGGGTCTTCTCAATGGAGCATAATTTCAAAGGCGGAGACCAGCCGCGTAACTGGTGATTACGGTGGGGCATGACGGTGATGAGAATTATTTGAGCCTGTGGATTGTATACGGTAGTCAATTTGGGGACTAACCGTAGGACAGGGAGAATTTTGAAAAATTGGATTTTGGTTGGCGTCTGCATCGCTGCACTGGAATATGGTACCAGGAGCGACTCATCATTCGCCGCTGTTTTTTTTTGTTTTGTTGTTATTTTTTATTTTACCGCGATTTCTCTATCATTTCAGCTTTTCTTATCGCGAAAATTGCGATTGCCCTATCATTTCGGCTTTTATTCGCGGTTGCCCCATCATTTCAGCTTTATTATCATCTTTATTTCACTCGCTGATTTTTATTGCGGGTTGTCCTATCATTTCGGCTTTTCTTTATTTTTCTTTTATTTACACATTTTTTGTTTATTTACATATATATATGTTTTTTTTACATTCCCAGTTTAACGATTTAGAGGTCGATTGTTTTCAGAGAAAGGCAGATGTCTAAGAGAATCAGTTTCACGAAGAACTTCGGTCTCCGTTTATATGAAATTGGCGGTCGCAGCTGGACTGTTTGTTAACACGCCTTTAGACAGCTCTATCTCTCCTGCCTTGTATTGCTTTTCGACCCAATCTTTGAAGAAGAAGCAGTCCTCAATGGCATGACCTATCACTCTGTGATAGGGGAAGTATTTGGGGTCGTCGGTCATATTCGTTTCCTGCGGTTTTTTTGACTCTGGCAGTTATAGACCGTTCTTCAGGGCGTCTTTGAATATTTTACGGATTTTGTCCCCTCTGAAGGAATAGACCTTATCTAGCTTCTCTTTGAGTGGAGATTCTCCTCCCCCTCCGAACACTGGCTTCCGAGGCTGGTTGGCACTAGGCCCGCTCATCCCTTGCTTATTTCGGTTAGCCGAAGTGTTAAAAGATTCAGAATCGTCGGAACTCCCGCCTTTGCGATTATCATCATTTGGGTTTCTCCAGGACCTATTGTTATTTTAGGAATCCGAGAAGGACTCCTTCTTTGAGCGCTCCAGCATCTGAACTTTCCTGGTCAGCTATTATAATGTTTTGAGACCCGCGGTGCATAGAAACGGGGCCATCCAATTGTTGAGATTTCCAACGAGGAGATTGATAGATTAGTCTAGCTCTATCGGCGGTTCGCATTTGACGGAGAGATTGCGCCATCGGGTTATAAAATCCGTGCTGCTTTCATTGTTCTTTGGCTTGGTCCTTATAAGGTCAGCGATGGTGATCTTATCGCTGACGCTCATGAACTTCTGCCGAAACAGAGACTCCATTTGGACGAAAGTTGTGACGGAGCCATCCGGTATGCTCGCATACCAGTCGAAAGCAACATCGGCCAAGCTATTAACGAACTGGCGGAGGAGAAGCGCGTCATTGCCCCTAGTATTCCCGCATGAGGCTTTAAAGTGGGCGATGTGCTGATTCGCATTTCCCGTCCCATCGACTCTTCCGAACTTGGGGATGACATAGCCGCTAGGAAATTCTACCAGATCATACTGAGCAAGATATGGTCTCCCACTACTGCTGATATCTTTTTGCGCTTCGGTTTCGGCCATCAATGTTTTGACTTTGCTGGCAACCAAATCCATAATTTGATCTTGAGTTAGCGGGCTACTGTCATCGGCAGCCAAGACATTTCCATAGATAGGATGCGGCTGATTTTCGTGCTGTCCGCCCACTTTTGGATTTGAGGGAACGGGCGTCGGCTGTTTCGGGACACCGTTTCCCGGTTCATGAGAGCCCTGCGCCTGATTGGGTGGCTGAGAGGCAAGTTGAGCCGTGAGCTGTATGACGACATTTGTCAAGTTGTCAATTTTTTAGTAGATCTTGGCCATCTCCTTGTCTTTGCTTCTAAGCTGTTTTCGGAGCTCTTGGAGAAGTTGCTGCGCTGCGTTCTTGGGACGGAAGATTGGCTCATCTTCGATTTCCGAGCCCGACTCCTCATGGACCGAAGGGTCTTTCTGCCTATCATCCTCATCGAGAGGGTTTTCATCATCTAGCGGAGGTGGCTGTTTTTGGGAACCGGCAACCACATTCAAGCCAGATGGGATTTGAGATGTGTTGGCCCCGTCCTTGCTGTTGCTGCGCGTGCCTACCGTGTAGACAGTGTGGACCATATATCCAGCCATTTCCCCATCATCGGTAGGGTAACCCTGTTCTTCGAACACTATGAGGTTTAGCCTAGCAGGAGCCCTAGCCCTTTTGTTGGCTCTATATCTGAGCCTTTTCTGCCTTAGCTTCTCAATTTTAAGGGCTTGGCGGGCATCTGTTTCCTGGGAAGCCACCGTGAGTCGATTAGTGGGGAGCTTAGAGAAGACACCCGATCGAGCAGTTGTCAGGGGAACCGCCGGAGCTTGCTCGAGACGCCTTGTTGCATTGTTGGTGTTGATGGCCTTGCCACCAGCTGGGGCCAAGGAGAGTTGTTCGAACACCGACTTGCGTTTGGGTTGGGGCGCCTTCGAGGCCACCACATTTGGCCTCTTACATTTCGAGACCGGTTTGTCTGCCACCGGTGCTTGAAGAGCTGGGTTGGCGTTAGCTGACACGAACAGGATAGAGCCGAATGGTAGCAGCGGCTCTTCCCATTGTCGCCCGAGACTGGCCGGGAGGACCGTCCTGGAGTCCATCTTCATCGTGTAGAAGATGGGAGCAGAGTTCATCTTTGGAAACATTGTTGAGAAGTGGTTGCTTGAAAACCTGAATGAAAAAGCATTATTTTAGTATAAATATAGAAATGTATATTGAATGAGTTCGCATAAACGTTTAACCCGAAAAATGGGAGGAGAGATTGGTCCCACCGGGCGTGCCAGAATCTGTAGGGTGTTTTTCGTTACCCTATTGAGAGGGGAATACGCGCGTGCTTGTCCTGCGCATTACAGATTCCCCCTGCCTAGGGTAGGCCGGGGTTTAATGATTTTGGGGATCCGAATCTCCGGCAGCCGCGGACTAAGCTGCCGTTAATTACCCTCGCCTTTGGAGCGAGGGAACCTCCGATTGACGGGTTAAACTGGTCATACGAACTCAATGTGTAGTGTTGTGTTTTGAAGGCGTTTTAGATATATCGAGGGCCCCGCAGAGTTTTTAAGGGGGTCCCGCTACCCGGATAGCGGGCTGGGGGTTAAGGGGGCTAGCAGCCCCCTTGGGTGGTGCGGGGCAACGCCCCGTTAGAAATTTTTTTCTAACAGGGACAGTGTCGTGGAGTATGTGTGTACGTATGTATACATATATATACATATATGTATATATATAAAAAAGGGGAAAGGCATCCAGAGGATGCGTGAGGCCAGCGCCAGGGCTTTGAGCGCAAGAGCGCTAGCGCTTTGAGCGCAATGTGTTAGCACGTGGGCGCTCGGACGCAAACGCACTGAGCGCTAGCGTGCCACGTGTCAGCACATGGGCGCTCGGGCGCTAGCGCACTAAGCGCTAGCGCACTGAGCGCTAGCGCACTGAGCGCTAGCGCACCACGTGTCAGCACGTGGGAGCTCAGGCGCTAGCGCTCTGGGCGCAAGAGCGCTAGCACGCCACATGTCAACACGTGGGCGCTCGAGCGCTAGAGTTCTGAGCGTAAGCGCGCTAGCGCGCCACATGTCAGCACGTGGGCGCTTGAGCGCTAGCGCTCTGGGCGCAAGAGCGCTAGCGCACCATGTGTCAGCATATGGGCGCTCGAGCAGCAAAAGGGACTTGGTCCCTGCAATGGGAGTTGTACTCCCAAAAAGGAGCACTTATTATTCTCTCTCTGTGTGTGTGTGTGTGTGTGTGTGTGTGTGTGTGTGAGGAGTTAAACTCCTAAGATGTTTTGAAGCTGATGAAGGGCTTCTCCCCTTGAGCCTTAGTTCTTCCCCAAAGTGGGGTTTCTGGAGATGAGTCTCCTTCTTCTTCCTTTGTTGGCCGGATCTTGAAGATCAAGAAATATGAGATTCTAAAAATCTCTCCTTTCTGAGATCTGATGGCAGATCTAAGTTCCCTTTTGTGGGTTTTGTGGTGAAAAACTATTTAGTTTTAGAAAAGCAAGAGTAAAACTCTTGATTTAATTAAAAAAAAGGAAGGTTTAGAACCTTGAGAAAGGAGAAGATCACAGATCTAGATTTTTCTTTGGAGAGAGAAAAAGTTGTTGAGATATTTCATTATCTTTGCCTTTATAGGCTATACACTTTACACATAGCCCTTTGGGCTTCACAAAATGGCATTTTGCCTAGCTCATGTGCCATTTCATTTTGCACATAAGCCATAGGCTTTACAAAAATTTGGCTTCATGCCCATTTTCCGTACATTCATGCATAAAAAATTACAAAAAAAATTATTTATTACATGATCTATATTTTCGCATGGAGGAGTCTGGCCGCGGGCTCGACTTGGGCATGGGCCCGCTTGACCTGGGCTTGGGCCCACCTGGCTTGGGGTTGACCTTGACTTTGACTCGGTCAACCGGGTTGTAAATTTTTACCCCAACAGTAAGATCAGCAGGGATTAATTACACCCTACAAGTTCGTCAATCGGTCAGTCAGGCATGTTTTGATACTCCGAGGGAGTCTCCCCGTGTTTTCGCATAGGACTAATTAAATATCTTCGTTTCCACAGGGGCATAACCCCGTTAACACCTTTCTTAGACACCTACTGGATTAGCGAATTCTAAAGTGGAAAACTCTCGTAGGAGTAACAGTTACTCGCAGTGGGTATCGGGATCCAACTATCATATAGAAGGTATGCAATCTCATTGCAAATTTCAACACTAGAAATTCCTAGTATCTGTTTTTACCTCTAACGACCTATGAACTTGACGGAGGCCAAAAAACCATAGGTCGATAGCGAAGTTCAACCCGTTATTTCGTAATTGAATTAAACCCACCCGCACGACCTTTGACAGAGGCCAACAAGGTCGTACGACTACCATAATCCAATCGCATCATATGCGGCAGATAAGAATTAATCAGCTACCGTACACTACGCCTTGACGGAGGCCAACAAACGCAGCACGAATACTAAATAGTACTTATCTGAAATGACGGAGGGCTTAGACAGGTTTTGAAGAAAACCTTTAGCGTAATGAACTTGATATCGTTGTAGAATCCAGTGATTTGAAAAGGAGTGGTTTCAGCTCCGATTTTAAAATCGAGTAGTTTTCAAACAAACCGACTGGGTTGTACCATATTCTATTTTTGCTAAAGAGGTCTTTCCCGGTGATGGGATCTAGGCTCATTCCTCATCGATTGAGGTGCTGGATATTAATAATGCAATACCTTTATGCAAATCAAGAATTAGAGATACGTTTTTAAAAATTTGATTCTACAGTATCTTTAGGTTTCTTTTCTTTTCATTAATCTTATTAATGATGTCCCATCATTTATGTTTCCTAAACATCATACATGAAATGAAAATAAAACACACATATATGACATCCGCATTCGCCACAGGGACCCAGGTCTTCACCGTTAGGTTACTTAACTTACGGCAGGGCGGGGTCAGGACTAGCACGGATGCAAAACATATATAGTGTCTACTAGTATATCATATATATAAGTAGCATTTGTCTCACGCAGTTATATGATCACATCACATCACAGAATCAGCAGAAGCAAACATATGAAATATAGGATATAATAGGAGATCCGTGTTTTAATTTAAGCCAGTAATGAAAAACACGGGTTCCACGGTCATGATGAATAGCCAAACCCACATCCCTAGACCCCTACGAGAGCGGCAAGCAACCCTGGCAATTCTAGAGTTAGGCGACCCGGTCTCGACTACTCGAGATGGTCTCCCACTGGACTCTAGAACCTGGTTACTTGTGCTCCCCACCTTTAGTCTATCCTAGTGCGGAAAAGTAAATAATATACATCAATAGAGATAACAACCTCAACTTGAAAGTGTCCCAATAAAAGAATATTACATACACAATTTTTACATGAATGAAAATTGAAAAACTCTCATCTCACGCAAACCCCCCCGGCTATTCATTCATGACGATCCAATATAACATATTAACCAGCAATACAATAACATCACATGTCATCAACGTAAGTAAATATGCGTATTCCTATTGTCGTTGACGTATAGCAACGAGATCGGGGATACCCCACATATTACACTTACGGTCACAGAAAAGAAATGAAAACTATAATAATTAGAATCCGCATCATCCTTAGACATCATAAACCCGGAATATCACATACTCCGTATTTCATGCCTAACCCTATAAACTTTGCATTTAAGTCTCGAATTGAAAACACTTTCCAAAAACAAGTCGGGTAATTCAACAAGATTCCCGATTAAATGATCGAATACTCATCGGGAACTTTAGTAGATGGCCACACCCCGATGTCGTAACCGAAGTGCTCTTGGGCGGAACACCGCGGCCGCGAGCACCCGAGTTGATGCTTTTGGCCATGCGGTTCTCCTATAGTCACTTGGTTGGGGCTATGGGTCATGGCTGTCTACGAGTGTCTCCCGGCGACTATTCACGTACGATACGAGATTGCGACGGAGTTTTGATCCGAATCGAAACTCCGTGGCAATCCATCAAATGAGACTAAAATGCTAAATTTACAAAACGCTAACCAGTTTTCACAAAACTAATCAATGTTGGTTCAAAAAATTGTATCACATAACTATAGCAATCTAGACGATGTTAAAGATTTCGATTGATGTTTCAAGCAATAACAATTCACAGAGACCTCAACAACTTAAGCCTCATCAAAAATACCCAGAAAGTCCAAAATATGAAAATGAAGCAGCACAAGTAAATCGAGACCCTAACTCCACTATTACTTGACGGAACCGCCGCAAATACATGGTATTTGCGGCGGTTCTGTCGCCAAGTTATGGAGTTACGATCTTGTATTTCTTGAGCTTTCATAATTTTACCTGCATGATTTTCTGAGAATTTTTAATTATGAAAAATCCAACATTTGGAAAAATGGATAGATACTAGTAAAATCCATGTTTAAAAACGTCGATCGAACACTTTAATGTCGTCTGGACTTCGCCTAAGTCTCTAGCTTGGATCTGATACCATGAAAATATATCTTAGCACCTCTACTAGGTTTATACAAGCATCAAGTATGCAATTTAAAAAAATCTAGAGGTCTAAACTATACTAACCTAGAATCGAACTAGAGAATTAGGGTTTTGAAGCAAGAAAACAAGTTCTACACTAAGTTATAAGGGTTTTCAACCTTTGTAGACCGGGCCTTCACTTCTAAAGCTTCAATTAGTAGTCCCTAAAACTCTTCTTAGACTCCACTTGGTGAAAGGAACAAGCTTACTTCGTAATCTTCGAGGCCGAAGATGATCCACCTTGAAGTCTCTCTAACTCAAGCTCACTCTTTACTAATCAAGATATTAGTGAAGCAAACAACCTAAACTAATAGGCTAGATTAGTGTAGGTTGATGAAGTAGAAATTTTGCTCACTTTATTTTCTTCTTTACTTTTCTTTTTCTCACCTCAAGAAAACTATAGAGAGCTAGAGAGGAAAAAGGAGATGAGAATGAACTTGGATTGAGAAAGCGTGAACCATAAAGTGAGTGATAAGATTGTTGGGGTCAAAAATTACACTCTAGTTGACCAAGTCAAAATCAAAGTCAACCACAAGCCAAGTGGGCCCAAGCCCAGGTCATGACCGAGCATGGAAGAGACCGGCCCCATGAGAAAAAGAATGAAGCCATAGATTGGTTTAATATAATTATTTTTTTAGAAATAAATGTATGAAAGATGGGCAGAAAGCCAAAATTTTGTAAACCCCATGACTTATGTGCAAAAGAAAATAAGCACATAAGGTATGGGGTGTCACAAGTGCCATTTGGCAAAACTCAAAGGGCTATATGTAAAGTGTTTAGCCTATAAAGGCAAACATGATGAAAAAATCAAGGACAACTTTTTCATTCTCTCAAAAATTAGGGTTTTGTGCCTCCTTCTCCTTCCTCAAGGTTCTAAACCCTCTTTCTTTTTTTTTGAATTAAATCAAGAGTTTAACTCTTCTTTTTCCAAAAAAACAGTTTTTCACCATAAAACCCTTGAAGGGGAGCTCGGATCTTCCATCAAATCCCCAAAATGGAAGATTTTTAAGTCTGGCCCCTTTTTCTCCAAGATCCAGCCAATGGAGTGGAGGAGGAATGAGACTCATTTCCAAAAAAAAAAATAGATCGAGAAGATCCAAGGCTCAAAAGAAGATCCAGGGCTAAAGGGGAGAAGAAAGGGGTTCTCTTTGATCCTTCCCTTTTCTGGGAGTTTAACTCCAAATCCACATCTAATTTATTACATAGGAGCTTAACTCCAAATCCAAATCTTTTGGGTGTTTAACTCCAAATTTATACTTAATTTCTATTTAGGAGTTCAACTCCAAAGCCAATTAGGAGTTCAACTCCCAGCCCAGGGGCTAAGCCCCGTTCTCTGCTGGTGTTTCCAGAGGTCGCGTGCCGCGCACGTGACCCGCTGGCGTCCATCGGTCGCGTGCCTGTTCATATCATAATATTGCATTATTATATCCCCCATTCTTATGCATTTTACAAATAAACAGGTGCTTTTGACCCATGTCTGCTACATAGTACAGGTTACAGGTTCTTGGAGCAAAAAAAGTGAAAAAGATAAAAGACGATACAAAAGTGAGACTACGACCAAAAGATAGAAGGATCTTGATCAAGCCTACACAAAAGATTAGCTCACAAAGTACAAGGCAACGCAAGGTCTAAGATTACAAAGCGAACGGTTAAAAGTCCACTGCAATTGTTCACTGGGAGATCTGGAAGAAACCTAGAAGGCATTTTGATAAATGTACTAAAGAAGTAGGAAGAATAAAAAGCCCAGAACAAGCACAAAAGTTTTCAGCAGATGAGCCTACTGTTGGGCCGCGGAACTGCGGCCCAACCCTTACTGCGGCTGCGGTTCCGCGGCAATCTAAAGCCTGGAGATGAAATATTTTTTACCATAATTCAAGTATGCTCTGACTAGTCAACCTAGGGGTATTTTGGTAAATGCAGACGTGCGGCAATTGTAAACCTAGGATTTTCTATGTCCTATAAATAGAAGCCCAATTCCTTGTATTAGTTTATGCCTCCCTTCATTAATAAAATTCAGAATTCTTTTTAGAGAGCATCAATTTGTAAGTTCTTAATTTATTTTGCTGCTCTAGGTAATTTCTCTTCTTGCCCTAGTTAAATTTAATTCTTTGTCCTAGTTAGATAGTTAGATCTTTTATTCTCTGCCCTAGATAAATGTTCTTCAATTCCCTAATGAGCGAGTAGTCTCCTCGCTTGTTTGGGTTAGATTTGGGGAAGGTTTAAGAGATGAAGATCTCTCATCCCTTTCTTTCCCATCACATATAATTAATAGGACTCTATGCATACATGCACACACCGCTCCCTACGGCAGCCTATCCCTCGAGGTAGCGGTGATACCGTAGTATAAAGGCCCGGTTGAGCGTGTTTTCCATGAAGGTTAGGGTAAGGATTGATAAAGGAAGGACAAGAACTTAGAGGAACAAATATCTTCCCGAATGGTTCTAATCCCCTCTATTAATAATTACCATAACTCCTAATAGATCTTAATATGGGTATAGAAAGCGGTGAGATTTATTGACTTTCCAAACTTAACCTAAACCTAACCCTAGCAAGATTTAGATCTAGATTAATTTAGTATTTAGATTTAATTAATCCGTTCACACCGTTCGGAATTAACTCGTAAGAGCGATTAGGAAATTCAAAAAATCCCTGTGGACCGACCCATCCTCACTGGCTAGCTACCAAGCGACACCATTCTTGATTGCGGTTAACAGTCGTTGGAAGCTTATATTTTAGCAACAAACAAAATGATGAGGAATGTGGATGCGTTCATGGCCGCCCTTATGCAAACTAATGAACCGGTAGCTAGTTTCCAACTAGCTCCAAAAATTCCAATGTATGAAGAGGCGGTTGGACCGAGTGAGAATTTGAGAGGATTTCCAAATCAAACCTACCCATACCCAATTGAAGCCCACAACTCCGGTTTTCCATCGATGGTCCCAAATGATTCACAAGTTGAAAATAAAACATCTAACGAGTTGTGTGACTTTGTAGTGCTTGATTTTCCAGATTGTGAAGAGTCCCTTTCGAGTGAAACAACACCTAATCCTTTCGATCTTTACACCTCCAATCTAGAACCTGAATTGATAAATATCCATGCTTTTGATGAGGTATCAGAAAAAATTGATTTTCACTTGATTGAGGATATAGACGCCGGGAATATTTTGGATGATGAACCCGTAGATTTGATTGAAATTTTATGTCCAATTCATCATCCCGAGTCATTAAATGTTTCTCCCAAACTTCATATGCGTCTTGATTTTGATGATAATGGCATGGATATGCTAAATTTTAAGGAGAATATTGAGGAAATTGTTGAGGATGAACCAGTTTTATTTGATGAGTCAGATTTCCCAATTCATCATGTCCCTTCCACTGATTGTGTACACCCTCCTGAATCTTTAACTGATACCCTTCCTCACTCACCTCCCTCCATCCTCTTTCCGACCTTGCAAGAGACCGTTACGCTTTCATCTCCAATACCAAGTTCGACGTACCCATGTTTGCTCACGAATCTTGAGGGATTTAATCTGATTTTTCCGCGAGTTGATAGATTAGCACAATCGCTTGTTACACATCGATCATTACAAATTGTGCTAATTTATACACTCCATCCCTAACCTCAAGTTCGTATTCCTACTTTCTTTGGTTCTTCTAATCTTCCTTTAATGATACCGAGTGTTGATAAATCACAATCCGATATTTTGAGTTCGATAATTTTCAATTGGACCTTCGATGAAAGTTTCGAAGATATTTTCGCCGACGAACTCGCTTTCTTACACGATACGGACTTTGTGATTAATCAACCTCCACTTGAAGAAGTAGAACCACTACCATTTCTTTTTCCCCTCCGGCATTTTCCTCCAACGAGACCGTACACCGTTTCTATCTCCATACGGTCTCGTACCCTTCTCATTTCTTTTCTTTTTACTCCATTCTTCTACCAACCCCACCATTATCACCATAGAATTTTTGAATGGTTGGTGCTAACATTTGGCTTATGTAAAGCCTTGCTTAAGTTTGGGGGAACCTTATTGTATATATTTTGTTTTTCTTTTAACAATAAAACAAATCTATAAATAAATAAACAGGGGAGTGCCGACATTTTGACCTTCTTGGTGTGGCATGACAGTGAGGACACTGTCAAATTTAAGTTTGGGGGTATGCTCGGTAAGCTTTCTTCCTTCGTATTCATATGTATATTTTTTGCATTTGCATACTTATTTTAAAACCCATAAAAATTGAAAAAATTATAAAAATTAATGTATTCAATTTTGGCCTAATTGACT
Source organism: Agapanthus africanus (assembly GCA_030015575.1). Classification (NCBI taxonomy): domain Eukaryota; kingdom Viridiplantae; phylum Streptophyta; class Magnoliopsida; order Asparagales; family Amaryllidaceae; genus Agapanthus; species Agapanthus africanus. The sequence continues at coordinate 364,902,347 of JASDDO010000008.1, forward strand.
TGAGTTTGACAAAAAGGTTAACTAGCTAGGAACAACTAGATCTTAGACTTAGTAAAGTAAAACCCTAAAAATAACCTTTCTTAAAATTTAACGGTAGAAAGTATATGCCTTTGTAGTTTATTTAGAAATAGGCGAATTTTGAGTTCACTTCTTGGGGTAAGTCAAAGCAGAGGAAAAGTATTGATATTTTTATTAGAGTATAAGTTTGAAAAATAATTCCTAGCTTTCTAGATTCTGAAAATGTATACCCTACAATTTGCACAATCACGCACCTTGAAACTTGGAATAGTAGAGGAGACCTTGAAATGCTCTTGTCTAAAGTCCTTAGTACAATGAAAATAAAAGAAAAAAAAGTGAATAAAGAGAAAAAAATGAACACTTGTTTTTGTGATTACTTAAGGATGCATTAATGAAAAAAATATTTACCGTGGGTGCTTCATCACCTAGTGCCTTAGACCAACTGGTTTGGGAGTCACTGCTAAAAAGCCTTAGGTGTTACAAGACTAGGAATTACTCTTTAAAGTGCAAACGCATTTTGTAATCGGTCGTTGGTACCTCAAGAAGTTTTAACGGTCGCATGTAGGATGTGTAAGCAAAATTCATTTAAAAATTCACTAATTAAGAAGTGCTTTGGACAACGGACAAGAGTATGATTGCTTGATTTGAATTTCCAAGTGTAGGGGTGATATATACACACACGTAGGGGTATGTGATTGGGATTTAGATAAGAGAGAGGAATGAAGAACAGAACTTGTATCTTTAATAAAGATGATAAAAATTCCTAAATGGAGATGGAACCCTAGAAGGAAAACTTAAGAGATGGCGAAAGCTAAGTAGGTCTGCAGAACATATATAATCTTAAGTTAAATGATAAGGAAGCATGAAGAATATGGGTGGATAATTTACGAGTAGAAGATAACGCAATTCCTTGTTAAGAAAACCTAATTAGAGAATTAAAGTCAATGGGCCGAATTGATAGGATTTAGTGGGTAGTATCCGCTGAAAACCCTCAGGAGACAACACTCCTCCTACTAGGTACACCTAGAGGTTTAACGTCTTATTGCACGAGCTCAGTGCAATCGCGTTTCCCTGCGAAAGTGAGGTTAGGTTTTTGTCGAGAATAAAACTAAGTTTTCTTGAGGACGAGCAAAAGATAAGTTTGGGGTATTTGTTTATATCATAATATTGCATTATTATATTCCCCATTCTTATGCATTTTACAAATAAACAGGTGCTTTTGACCCATGTCTGCTACATAGTACATGTTATAGGTTCTTGGAGCAAAAACAGTGAAAAAGATAAAAGACGATGCAAAAGTGAGACTACGACCAACAAATAGAAGGATCTTGATCAAGCCTACACAAAAGATTAGTTCACAAAGTACAAGGCAACGTAAGGTCCAAGATTACAAAGCGAACGGTTAAAAGTCCACTACAATTGTTCACTGGGAGATCTGGAAGAAACCTAGAAGCCATTTTGATAAAAGTACTAGAGAAGTAGGAAGAATAAAAAGCCCAGAACAAGCACAAAAGTTTTCAGCAGATGAGCCTACTATTAGGCCGCGGAACCGCGGCCCAACCCTTGCTGTGGCCGCGGTTCCGCGGCCATCTAAAGCCTGGAGATGAAATATTTTTTACCATAATTCAAGAATGCTCTGACTAGTCAACCTAGGGGTATTTTGGTAAATGCAGACGTGCAGCAGTTGTAAACCTAGGGTTTTCTATGTCCTATAAATAGAAGCCAAATTCTTTGTATTAGTTTATGCCTTCCTTCATTAATAAAATTTAGAATTCTTTTTGGAGAGTATCAATTTGTAAGTTCTTAATTTATTTTGCTGTCCTAAGTAATTTCTCTTCTTGCCCTAATTAAATTTAATTCTTTGCCCTAGTTAGATAGTTAGATCTTTTATTCTCTGCCATAGATAAATGTTCTTCAATTCCCTAACGAGCGAGTAGTCTTCTCGCTTGTTAGGGTTAGATTTGGGGAAGGTTTGAGAGATGAAGATCTCTTATCCCTTTCTTGCCCATGACATATAATTAATAGGACTCTATGCATACATGCACACACCGCTCCCTAGGCACCCTATCCCTCGAGGTAGCGGTGATACCGTAGTATAAACGCCCGGTTGAGCGTGTTTTCCATGGAGGTTAGGGTAAGGATTGATAAAGGAAGGAAAAGAATCTAGAGGAAGAAACATCTTCCTGAATGGTTCTAATCCCCTCTATTAATAATTACCATAACTCCTAATAGATCTTAATATGGGTATAGAAAGCGGTGAGATTTATTGACTTTCCAAACTTAACCTAAACCTAACCCTAGCAAGATTTAGATCTAGATTATTTTAGTTTATTGATTTAATTAATCTGTTCACACCATTCAGAATTAACTCGTAAGAGAGATTAGGAAATTCACAAAATCCCTATGGACCGACCCGTACTCACCGGCTAGCTACCAAGCGACGCCGTTCTTGATTGCGGTTAACAAATATTTTTAATCAATCAGTGCCGCGCACGTGACCCGCTGGCGCCCAGCATTCTCACATGCTGCGCACATGACCCGCGGGCGCCCAGCGTCCTCGCGCAAGGCACGTGACCGGCGGGCTCCCAGCTCCCACGCGCATGGCACGTGATCCACGGGCACCCAGTGCCTACGCGCATAGCACGTGACCCGCGGGCGCCCAACGCCTACGCGCCACTCATGCGTCCTTAGGACACTCCTTAGCCCTTTTTTATGCACTCCACACTCAAAACACGTCCCCCACTAGAAAACACAACAAATGTATACTGCATATTGAGTTCACATGACCAGTTTGACCTGTCAATCGGAGGTTCTTTCGCTCTAAAGGCGAGGGGTAATTAACGGCAGCTTAGTCCTTGGCTGTCGAAGATTCGGATCCCCACAATCAATAAATCACAGCCTACCCTAGGCGGGGGGAATTTGTAATGCGCCTGAAAAGTGACACGTATTCTCATCTCAATGGGGTGACGAAAAACACCCTACAGATTCTGGCACGCCCGGTGGGACATTTTCTCGCCTCCCATATTTCGGGTTAATCATTCATGTGAACTCAATCAACATATATATCAATTGTCTGTAATGAAGTCATTTTTTTGGGTACAGGTTAACAAGTTTTCGGTCACAATCTCGAACTCAGCAATCATGTCTCCCAAGACGAGCTTCATTTCTGACGCGACTCTGATCCAGTACGTGGTCAAGATCAATGCCCGCATGGTTCTCCCTGCAAGTCTCAGCCGGCAACGGAAGGAGCCACCCTGTCAATTTGGTTCCGTTATCATCTACCCTACCGGAAGCGCTTATATGGCGAAGGTCACGGCAAACCAGGTGGCCAAACCGGCCTCAAGGGGCAAGAAGCTGAACGTTGTGATCGCCAAGGCACCACAACCCAAACGTAAAACGGTGTCCGAACGACTCTCTGGTGCTCCAGCTGGGGACAAGACTACCAGAACAAAAGGCATCATCGAACATCATGGACATGCATAGGCGACGCCTCTGACAATTGCACAATCAGGCGTATCTCCAAAGCTCTCCATCGCTCAGTCTACGACGACTCCCTGAAGAGCCGAAGCCTGCCAAGTGCTCAAATCAGAAAAGTTAAGGCAGAAGAGGCTCAGGTATCGAGCCAACAAAAAGGCTAAGACTCCGTCCAGGTGGAATCTTGTGAGGTTCCAAGAGCAGGGTTACCCCGCAATGACGGCTAAGGAGGCCATAAAAGTCAACAACTCCTTCGAACCCTTGAAGTGGGTTCAAAAAAACGCCGTGATCGCTAAAATCAAGTAGACAGCAGTCCGAACGATGCTATAAAGAGATGTGTCCCGGCCCTAACAGAAAAAGCGTGACACCGTCTCTTCAAGAGTCTATCAGGTGCTCTGTGCCGCGTGAAAACAGTGGGGCAAACCCAGAAAAGAAGCGCCAGCAACACTCAAGAACCCGGTCAGGCCAGCCGTCTTCAATCGATTGCCCGTTACCGAAACAGAAGGGCCTCGACAGCGGTCCACGAAATCAGCTACCAATAATGAAAGGACGGCTGGATATGTTATCCATGTAATTCTATGTTACACACCCCGGTACTTACGGGGAGGCGGAATAGGTAAAAATCGAAATTTTATCACAAGGTAACATAGACTATGTTTGAGAATCTTTGCTAAACCGTTGCTAGCAAACAAACTAGATGTTTTATCTACTTTGCTTGAAGATTATACCTCATGCTACAAGTCCTTTAGGTCTTCTCCGCTGTCCTCCTCGTCACCGAAGGCTCCATGGGTCGATCCGGATTGTGGCTTCTTCAACGGCCTCCTTGAGTCGAAGATGATCCACCCGAGAGTCTATAGTCCGAGCTCCACCTCAAGATCGAGGTAACTAGGGAAACAAGTTTGCTATGCTTGATGTCCTAGGTGATGTAGAGTATGATGATTGATTTGTTTGTCTATTAGATCCCTAATTTTCTCAACACATGAGAGCTTAAGGGATTTTTAGTGAGGAAGAAGAAGGAGAGAAAACATGGGAGCTCTCTTGAAGAGAGAGAGAGTGAATGAGATATGAACCATGGAAAAAAGAAAACAAATCTTTTATCATGATAATTGTGATGGCTAAATTTGATTTGACAATTATCATGTCACAATAAATGCTAAGCCAAAATATCTAGTGCTTAAAACAATATCTAAGTCAACAAAAGTCAAGAAGGTCAAATGGTCAAACCCAATTAGCCATGACACAATTATCACTAAAAAGATTAGTAAACATTTTCCACCACCCCATAATGGTTTTAATCAAGTCAATGGTCAAAACCCTAATGAGGTATCTCCTTCTTTGCTCACATCTATGCATACACACCCGCATCCGCATTCCGAAGAATACGAATACTAAGAGACAAAACTAGTCCATCAATATAATAATAGGATCCGGCTTAAACCAAAGCCCACTAGTATTATCCGACCGAACAACATACGTGCACAAGTGCATGTAAGTGATCGTAGTCCAGCCGTAAAACCATACAGCCACTTCACCTTTTGCCCAGTGCAGGGAAACTCTCTGTGTGGGACTCTAAAGACTCGACACTACGCTGGCAGTAGGTTTTACCATAGGCCGCAAGAGGTACTAGCTGTACGTAACGGTCCCCAGGTAGATGTTGATAAGTAGGCCGATGAGGAAAACCCATCCGAACTCCGACTGAGCCTGAATATGACTATCTCCGTACAGTCCGGTCTGTTCATCTAAGAGTATCGCATATCGGGCCTAGGGGTGGTAAATGTCAGACCACTAATAGCGGTATAAGTCATGTTGGAGTATAGCTCAGAACACCCTGAGAAACTACTGGAGCACCTACCAGTGAATATCGCTTGCCATGGCCAGGGCTTTGTGTAATGGCTCTCCAGACACAGCGCGATATCAACCCCTAATACCGGGAGAGACGAATCCTGTCTAACCGCCATTGCCTCCAAATGTTTTGGGACTGCACCCAACTACTACCTGTTTGCACGACTCCTTTGAGCCGTGGTAGGGTAGTAATAAAAGTACAGTGGGAATGTTAGTGATATGTATGCCCTAGAGGCCATTACTGTACATACGATGTATATTGTAGTGGATGCTTGGACATATATATGGAGGACTTTCTTGCTCGACATGATAGTATGCTATCCGGTTGCTCTTTATCTTAACATGTACTCTGATTGTCTCTATGTTACATGTTGATAAAGCCCTTAGGATGAGTACTTAACTACCAGGACTATGATGCAGATCATAGTAGTGGGGACAGTGTAGTCGCTAAGTACATCCTTCAAATGTTCCTAGTCGTAGGTGTATCGAGACAGGGCATCGATATACCAGAGTAGACTAGCGTATAACTTCTCGACCCATGTAGATGGGCGATGGATGATCCCATATCCATTGGTGTTTGACATCAGAGACAGTATACGGGTGCTCAGTAGAGACTGGGTACACTGGAGGGACTCGCCGAGAACTCCTAGATGGTATTATACCTTACATCAGATGACAATTCTCTGGTGACACCGGTACAGGTTAGTCTGTAGACCCGAGATCATCATAGATTCTTGTGTGATTCCCACTGTGCTTTGATTTCCACCTTACCATGTTCAAGAGAACGTGCAAAACGGTGGCTTTTGGGTATAGTCCCGAATCACAAGGAGGCAATGAGCGATAGGAGGGGTTTCGTGTCTCCCGGTATTGGGAGTTGATGTTACGCTGTGTTCGATTGGCTATAACTAGAAATCCCTGGCCAGGGTTGCTGAGATTTACTGGTAAGAGTTATCAGTAGTTTCTCGAACTGTTATGGACCTCATATCGACATGACTTATCGGTTACTAGGTTCTGATGTTTACCACCCATAGACTGGATATGCGACATATCAGACGAAGAGACCGGACTATACGGGAGTGTTACTGATTGGATTCATAGGAGAATATATAGGCTTGCTTGTTGATCTTTTGATCGCTCAATACCTGGGTGGCTGTTACGTTTAGCTGACCGCTTGCAGCTTGTGGGTGTTTGATATGATCATCACCTACTGCCGGCGTATTGACGATTCTTTAGAGTCCTACATAGAGGTTTCCTGGCTCAGGAAAAACGGAGTAGGAGCACATATGTGAAATGTGCGGGATAGAGAATAATACGATATGAGATACAGTATTCTATTCTCGCGATATGTGATATAGGCCGGGTATATGTGATATAGTCGGGTCATCGGATCAAGTGTTGATTCGATGAATTGGTACATGTTATATTAGTCGGTTATATGTAATATAGCCGGATTATAGGATCAAGTGTTGATTCGATAATTTAATTTATAATTATATATGTGATATATTAAGTTACATTAACTAATATAAGTTCGCTTTATTGATTCTTTTTCTCACTGGATAATACATTGATATATATGCGATATATGTTAATTGTATTATTTTCTTTTGTTACATTATATATTATATATGTGATAAATAATATTGTAACATGTTATGGTTACAAATGCAATATGGTTGTTGAGTTTAAACCAAGTTAGGGTTTGCATTAGGGTTAACTTTTGGGTTAGCTTTTGGATGAACCTTTTATGAAGCTTCATGAAGCTTTCCTTTTGTCATCTAGCTTGATATTTTGTTTAGATATTCTTTAACCCAACCCAAATCCTTAACCTATGGTTTATTCTCTACAAGAGTTAAGACTCTCATTCTTAACTCATGGTTGCAATGGTAACCACAACAATAATTCATTATTCATCACAAAAGAAATTCTTCATCTTCTTCTTCCTCTCTTGAAAAAGCTTCACTAGATTTTGGGTTTGTGATGATTTTGAGTGAGAAATTGAAAACAAAAGAGAGCTAAATTCCTACTTCATCATCCTCATCTATTCTAGCCACTTAGATTAGGGCGTTTGCTTTACTAATACTTGATTAGTGAAGCAAGAGCTTGGGTTTGAGATTCTTCAAGGTAGATCATCTTAGTATTTGAAGATTAAAAGCAAGGTTGCATCATTCTCTTCATGGAGCCTCTCTAGAGTCCGGGTACTTGATGATCGCAACGAAGGGGCCTCAACACGGAGCTTATGAAGCGAAGGAACGGACTACAAAGGTTGTAATCCCTAACTCTTAGAAGTAAAGTTGTTTGCTTCGATGTTTTGTTTGATTCTCTAGCTAATGATCTAGGTTTAGGGTTATCTATAATGGCAAAAATTTGAAATTGGCATGGATGATGCCACCCGAAACCTTGCTGCCGTTGTAGGTAACCCAACAGGGAACACACTCGAGGCGAAGTGGCAGTGTCAAGTCGACGGACTAAGTTGTACTCATGTCACCTGGGAACTGCTATCTGACAATAGGTATAATACTCACCAGCAGTTTCCTACGAGTCATGTCTGGTGTACTCGTAACCTAACGAGCATCTGCATACTATCTCCAGTACAATGTACTAATGGCTATGGGACAGACCATCTTCCCTTCTGGGATGAGAAGCGTATACACTAGTCTACTCCGGAGTATCGATGCCCCGTCTCGATAATCCTATGACTAGGGACCTGTATAAGGATGTACTTGTAGATTACCCAGCCCCCACTAGTGTGACTGCCATCACAACGCTGGTAATCAAGCAAAGATCCTGAGGGCTCTACTCATATGTATACGCAATATGCTAAAAGAAACACATGCACATATTGAAGTAGAAACAAACCAAGTAGCATACTACCATTTTGAGCAAGACTTTTAATATAACTGTGAATATCCCAAGCTTCCATTAAGTAATATACAAGCTAGTATGATACAATAATGGCCTCTAGGGCATATACACTAACAATCTCCCACTTGCACTAGGGACATGTACTGGCGTATCGAAGACCTATCATCTCGATCAGCCTCTCGAACTGTGTCTGAGGGATGGCCTTCATGAGTGGATCTGCAGTGTTATTCTCCGAATCCACTCTCCTCACCTCGATCTCCCGGCGATCTACGATCTCCCTGATCAGGTGGTACCGCCTTAAAATGTGCCTGGACTTCTAATGGGACCTGGGTTCCTTCGCTAAAGCAATAGCGCCGTTGTTGTTGCAATACAGCGGTATTGGATCAACAATGGTTGGAACCACCTGATGTTCTGTGATGAACTTCTTCATCCAGACAGCTTCTTTTGCGGCATCGCAAGCAGCTATGTACTCCACTTCTATCGTCGAGTCAGCAACAGTGTCCTGCTTGGAGCTTTTCCAACAGACCGCCCCTCCATTGAGGGTAAAGACATAACCCGACATGGACTTGGAGTCATCCTTGTCACTCTGGAAGCTGGAGTCGGCAAAGGCCTCGATCTGGAGGTCTTTTCCGCTATACACCAAGAACATCTCCTTAGTCCTTATCAGGTACTTGAGAATATTCTTTACTGCTATCCAGTGCTTCTCCCCTAGGTTCGACTGATACCGGCTTACAACGCTCAATGCGTATGCTACATATGTTCTGGTACCCTACCGCAGTAGCGTAGGGAATAGATGACATGCGAGCCCTTTCCAAATCAGTCTTTGGAGACATCTCTTTACAGAGGGTGATTTCGTGACAAGCCGGTAGATTACCGCGCTTAGAATCTTCCATACTGAATCGTTTCAGTATAGTGTCGATGTACCTTGAATGTTAAAGTCCCAACATCCTCTTAGATCTATCACGATAGATCTGGATCCCCAGAATGTAGGAGGCATCACTCAGGTCCTTCATAGAGAACCTCTGTGACAAGAACCCTTTGACTGACTGAAGCATAGGAATGTCAATTTTCTATTAAGAGAATGTCATCCACGTACAAGAAGAGGAATACCACAGTTCTCCCTACAATCTTACAGTAAATGCATGGTTCATCTGGATTTTTGATAAAGTCGAATTCTTTGATAGTATCATCAAAGCAAATTTTCCAACTCCGCGATGCCTGCTTTAGTCCATAAATAGACTTAAGCAACTTGCACACTTTACCGCTGCTCCCACTCTGAATGAAACCCTCCGGCTGATCCATATAGACGCACTCTTCCAAATTACCATTTAGAAAGGCCGTCTTTACGTCCATCTACCAGATCTGATAATCGTGGAAGGAAGCAATGTCAAGAAGGATCCGAATGGATATGAGCATATCCACTGGAGAAATGGTTTCGTCATAGTCCAAACCAGGTCTTTGACAAAAACCCTTTGCAACAAGTCTAGCTTTATAGGTTTCAACCTGCCCATATACACCAATCTTCTTTCTGAAGAGCCATTTGCAGCCTATGGTTTTTACCCTTTCTGGAGCAAAGTCCAAAGTCCATACTTTATTGGTGTACATGGACTCCATTTCTGTCCGCATTGCATCTAGCCATTTTACCGAGTCACCGCTCTGAATGGCTTGCTGGAAGCTAGTGGGCTCATCATTTTCAATGATGCAATCCTCTCGATCCCCGTCTATGAGAAAACCATAGTATCTCTCGGGCGGATGAGACTGCCTACTACTTCTGTGGAGTGGCGCTGGGATGTCCGGTTCTTATGAAACCTCTGGTTCTACCAAGCTTTCAGTAATAGTTTGCGGTTCTAGAATTTCTTCCAGTTCTATTGCGCTCCCACTTATCTGATTTTCTAAAAATTCAGTTTCTAAGAAGCGGGCATGACGAGAACCAAAGACCTTTTTCTCCTCTGCGTAATAGAAAAGATACCCCTTGGAGTTCTTTCGGTATCCCACAAACTTACACTGTACTGAGCGTGCCTCGAGCTTGTCCGCATACTGCTTTTTAACAAAAGTTGGACATCCCCATGTCTTAAATTGTTTAAGACAGGGTTTCTTCCCACTCCACATCTGATATGGTGTGGTAGGCACTGACTTAGTAGGAACCTGGTTCAAAAGATATGCAGCTGATTCTAGTGCATAACCCCAGAAGGATCGCGGTAACTCAGCCTTACTCATCATGGAATGAACCATATCCAATAGTGTTCGATTCCACCTTTCCGATACTCCGTTGTGTTGTGGTGTGTATGGAGGAGTAAGTTGAGAGAGAATTCCATTCTCTTTTAGGTAGTCTAGATACTCGGCACTTAAGTCTTCACCACCTCGATCAGATCTCGGTGTCTTGATACTTTTGCCTCTTTGTTTTTCTATTTCATTCTTGTATTCTCGGAATTTCTCAATGGCCTCGGATTTATGCTTCATCAAGAAGATATGTCCATACCTAGAGAAATCATCCGTAAAAGTAATGAAATAGGAAAAACCACCTCGCGCATGTATAGACATTGGACCGCATATATCGCTGTGTACAAGTCCTAAAAGCTAGCTTGCTCTTACTCCGTGTCCATTGAACGGAGTCTTTGTCATCTTTCCCATGAGACAAGAATCATAAGTATTATAAGACTGATATTCGAACGGATCCAAATATCCCTCGTTATATAACTTTGTCAACCGTGTTTCGTTGATGTAACCCAGTCTACAATGCCATAAGAAAGCCTAATTTAATTCTGGAGACTTTCTTTTAAGTATGTTCTGGACACTGAAAACCTGAGCTTGATTTAGTACGTATATACCGCTATCTAATGTACCTTACCCAATCAGAACTTGATTTAGGTGGATGTACACCACATCGCTTACAAATGTAAAATCATATCCTTCCTTAGAAAATAAGGATACATATATGATATTATAAGCTAGACTAGGTACATATAAATAGTTACGTAGAATCAATCTGCCCACTTGTCAATCCTAGGTGATATTCCCCTACGGATTCAGCGTTCACGCTCATTCCGTTCGCAACTCTGAGAGTCATATCACCTACTTTTATAACCCTACGGTTTCTCAAAGCATGTAAGGAATTACAGATATGAGATCCTGATCCGGTATCTAATACCCAGGAAGTAGAGTTAATTGACATACAATTTTCTATTACAAACACACCCGAAGCCGAAGCACAACATGCTTCGAATCCTGGCTACTGGCTTTCAAAGCCCTGCAATCCCTCTGCCAATGTCCTTTCCCGTAACAATAGGAATGTCCCTCCTTCACTTCATCTAGTCCCGAAACTTTTGTCCTTCCCTTTCCTTCTACTTCCCTGACATCGCATATCAGCTTTGTGGAGGTCTTCTTCTTCTTACCCTTTGCTTTCGCCTTGGATGCAGAAGAGGAAGGTCCCCGATTAAGCAGAGCGGGTGTCTCCCTGGTTTCCTTCAGGGTGTAAGTAGAGGGTAGACTCTGTAGAATCAAGTCAGTATGTGACTCGTTTTTCAATGTGGTCCTCAGGTCCGTGAGCTCATCAATATAGCTAGTCACTGTAAGGACGTTGTCCCCTACAGATGACCCGACAGTCAACCTCGCTTGAAGAAATTCTTTCGAGGTCTCATATCTTGCGATACGAGATTGCTCTCCATATAAATCTTTGTTATGGAGGAAGACAGAAACTAAGTCCATCTTCTCGTGCTACCTCTGGTATGCACCATCAACAGAGGCCAACACGAGGTACTTGGCATTCGCACAGTCTTTTTCCAATGTCTTACGGATATCAATATCCGTGATGATGGAAACTGGTCCTGAGATGGCAGGGGATGGAGTAGTGAAGAGGTGTCCCGGTTTGTCATGGTTAATGGACATCTGGACAGACCATTGCCAGTCATTATAGTCAGATTCAGTCATTTTATTATCTAGATGTAACCTATGTCTAGTCACTAGGTCGCTGCAATTAAGAGAGAGAGAAGAAAACACTTAGCATGATGCTCTTGAAAGTTTAGATTGGTTTTTAATTTATCTAAACAGGATGGCTCCCACTGTTTTTTGAATCCTTCCTCAAACCATAAAAGAAGAATTAGTCAGGATTGATCTCACTGTACAATTCTTGCTTAACCATTCGGCCAGGGTAGTGTCGGAGGGAGGTTTTACGACGCTTTCGTGAAGTTCCTTAATTAGATAACCTCTTTTCTCTGGAGGCGTAGCCCCGCTAACACTGTTCTAGACACCTACTTGGTTTATGGCATTGATCGTTAAGTGAAAAAAAATCTCCCGAGGAGTAGCGGATACTCACAGTAGGATCGGGATCCATATATCATTGTGTGATAATGCTGAAGGAATCCTACAAACATTATCAAACTCCAAATGGTATGCAAAACTAGCAAGTTTCAATTTCCTTAGAAACTCCCGATGTGGATTTTTGCCCCATGCTCTTATGACCTTGACTAAGGACAACACATCATAAGTCACATGTCAAGTTCTACCAGTCATTGTTCAGGTTAATTTGAACCCACCCGTATATACCCTTGACTAAGGCCAACAAAGTAATACGACTGTCCCAAACCAACGCATTTATCTATGCAACATATGAATACCCAGCAGCTACCAATAACTATGCCTTGACTAAGGCCAACAAACATAGCTTGAATACTATTGAATATTCATATGAAACGACGAAGGGCTACGAATGGTTTTGGAGAAACCGTGAACGTAGTGAAATTAATATAATCGAAGGAACCTGATAGCTTTTAAAAGGAGTGGTTTAAGCTCCGCATTTAAAAGTTGCTGTTTTAAAATAACCGAGTGGGTTTTAAATTTTTTTCCAACGATTCAGCTTTGGTTTGTTTTCTTAGCATTAATATAATGTGTCCCATCAATTAATCCTACCATTGCAGAAAACAACGAAAATATAACGTATGCTTATGCTATCCGCATTCGCCACGAGGCCCTGTCATCACCCGTTAGGTTACTTAACTAACGACGAAAAGCGGAGTAGTTATAGGCGGAAAGACATCGTGTGTCACAGATGAGGAACAGATGAACACATTGGAAATAATAGGAATTTCGCATTTCGTTTAAGCCTGCAACGAAAGGCGGATTCCATGGTCGTGATGAATAGCCAAACCCCACCTTAGACCCCTACGGGTGCAGCAAACTACCCGCCAAATATCCGAAGTGAAGCAACCTCTCTCAACAAAGTGAGTAGGCCACTCGGCACTTCAAAGTACCCATTAGTTTGTGCACCACACCTTTGGTCTATATTAGGAGCAGAAAACAGTAAAAGAAATAATATACAATGGTGGCTACAACCTCAACCCGAATGTGCGACCAAAAAATAATATTACATCAATTTACAATTTACTTCGAATGAAAAATGAAAACTCTCATCTCACATCCCTGGCTATTCATCCACGACGACCCGACAAGTTCATATACACAATCCAACATCACATATCACAGATATGTACAACCCCCACTAATCGACGTATAGCGATTAGTATACGTTCAGTACATATATCACATCACAGAAGATCCGATTAGCTAAAATACTTAGAATTTCGATCGATTACCTGATTTGAATCTACCCCAAGTACAACACAGTTCCCAAAAAATATGGATAGAAGCAAAATATCAAAAAAATCACAAAACACTAAGGTCGACACTCTGCAGGAAAACCGAGTTGACTCGGTGTCGACTCAGCCGCGGATCCGCGGCGAAACGCATGGTTTCGCCGCGCTTCCGCGGTGGTCTGACCAATTCACGACCTCGTTTTTCTTAGGTGTCCATAAAAAAGCCTGCACGTATTTTTAAAGTCTCTAAAAAAATTTCTTGACCAGTTTTGAAAATCGACAGAAAAGTACATATTTAGTTCGTGTTTTGCGATTTTTCCGGCGATCGAATTTCTAACACTTTGCTAACATATTAGTAATGGTTTAGCCTGGCTCTAATACAACTGTAAGCCTATGTTACACACCCCGGTACTTATGGGGAGGCGGAATAGGTAAAAATCGAATTTTTATAATAAGGTAACATAGACTATGTTTGAGGATCTTTGCTAAACCGTTGCTAACAAACAAACTAGAGGTTTTATCTACTATGATTGAAGATTATACCTCATGCTACAAGTCCTTCGGGTCTTCTCTGTTGTCCTCCTCGTCACTGTAGGTGTCACGACCCGAAATGGCACGCGACTGGCACTTGAATCATATGAAGTCTATAGGACCCCATCTAATTCAAGTAAGCCAAGAAATCTCAGAAATCTAAACCATTTAAAGAAAGAAGTGAAGAAAACATGTTTTAAAACAAAAGGGTTTTTAAACAATATGAGCCAAATATGCATTTTAAAATCACAAGTCTTTTCTGAAAATTTCGGCAGAGTTTCATTTGTAAATACTGGCCCCAAAAGGGTACAACATGAATAATATATGCACAATGATAAAAGGCATCCCCAAGCGGGAGCTAGCTCTTCGTCAATCGACGGTCACAACCACGCAAGGAATATAATATACAACGCCGAAGGGCGAGGATTAAAACTCAAAAGGAAACTCAAATCATCAAGAAAACCATAATAATACAAGCGTGACTCTAAGGTCGAAATAATACACAACTTGTTTTCTATGTCTTAAATAATACAAGTCTGGTTGATGGAGTTACTAGATACAACTGAAATATAATAAAAGGTACAATGGTGGTCACGAGAGTGAACCCACCTACCAAAGCAATCACCCGGAAAGGGACAGTGTGCCAGAAAGCCGTAATGAAACCTGTTCGGCAAAACCTGTAAGAACTGTGGCACAACGGGGGTGAGTTGCCAACTCGTGAGTCGAAAACATCACAGAGCAGAAATCATATGTATGACACAATCCTAGGTCAATACAATCAATAATATATATAACCTCAAAATGATGGTCTGGAGCATGAAAAGATGGCAAGGGTAAACATCTATACCAAGTATAATACCAAGTGCTCGTTTCAGTGCCTCAGGTAGCCACATATCATAGACATGAGGTGTGATCAATGTAATCATCATGAAATCAGTGTCAACTATATCATGAAGTCTATAAGTATGTGGATATCATCCAACTATTTAATCAATGCCTGTATGCATGTGGATCCCGTCCACGTGTCAACCAATGACATAACAACTTCATGCATGTAAAAGTCATAAAAGCATATGCATGAAAGTATGAGGATAAAAATCAACGTGTGTCCCTCCCGACACATCAAAATCATGGAACCTGAGTGTCCAACATCGACACTCGAAAATATCATGAAACCCATGTCCAGCATCGACATGTAAATCCTCATATCTCGGTCTCCGTCAGTCCGGATCGGCCCATATCATCTATCGACTCCGGTCGGTATCCTCCGGATATCCGCCGAGCCTAAATACTATCACCGGTAGGTAGTGGTCCCTCTGGCAGGCTCATCGTCATCCATACGAAATCTCTCTCTCGTCCTGGGGTACCATACCGGGTCCACCATGTACCCGCAAATGGAATCATCTGCCTCCTCGAATCGGGTTTCACATATCACACGTCTCAGAACCGAGAAAACGCATGGTGGACGCACTGAAATATCATATCAAGAGAAAACGGGTTTTTTAAAACACTACATGCTTTCTTTTGAAATAGCCATAGTTCTCAAATCCAAAAATCTCATGAAAAGAGCATATCTCAATGTGTAAAATCATAAAGCATGATGTATGCGACATATGATAGAAATGTAAGCATATCCGTATATCATGCAACATGGAACAGTAATATGCACATATCGAGGGAAAACCGCTCTTTTAAATGAATCCATTTTTTAAAATATATCATGCGGTTCCCAAGTCTTCAAAATCGAATGCAATATCGTATAAAGGTGCATATGTGTATATACGCAAGTATAGTGTACAATATGTATGTACGCAAGTATGGTGTACAATATGTATGTATGCCAATATGGATGTACAAATGGTATATACGCAAGTACGAGTGTACAATATGTATGTGTGCCAATATGGATGTATAAGTTGGTATATACGCAAGTATGTCATGCAAGGAGTCACATCCTGATGTCAGCAATCCTACTGTGTAGTGACATGGCAATTATCGATGATGAAGTGTGTGAGTCGGCAAGCAGGTGTACGTGGAATATACGCATCATCGATAATGGTGCTGGTGTCCTAACAGCATGGGTTTAATATAACAATAAACACATTTAAACATGCAATGCGATGCGATTAGCATGAATATGCGGAAAATGAATAATAAACACAACAGTGAAGAATCTACATTAATATATATGAGTCATACAGTTTTTCCATTTGAAATAACACGAATCGTGGTGTTTAGAAAAATAAGAGCTATGGTGTTTTAAAGAAAAAATGCGTCTTTTGAAAATATCCGTAGAATCCCCTGGCCTGTCTTTAAAATACTCCCGATTCGTTAGTTTTGAAATAGGTAGGACTCGAGTCTAGTATAACATCTATAAGTAAACTACAGGACTAATTGAAAGGTAAAGAAAACAACCTAAATCTGAGTCGATACATATAAATATAATAGTCGGTGATCCCGCCTTAATAGTATCACATACGATACAATAAATAACATGACATCCTTGAGTCAAGAGTGCGGATCTATAGTCAATATATAGCTCGTACGTAAATCCGTCGTACGGCATCCCAAATCTGGATACGGGTCGAAATATCACTTTCATCTCAACATTTATCTGGTATCCTTATCATCATATCTCATGAACTGGGGTACTTATCTAAGTCTAGTACAAACTGATACCATCTGCATATATATACGCATCTATGAAAACACACGCCTAAAGGCCTGCTAAAATCTCATGTCGTATCTCCTAATACGTACCACATCATATCACCGATCTTATGGCACCATGCCCAAACTCATCGACTCATCTCCAAATACCATGTACAATCCTCATTATCCATGTATAGGTGTGTGTGTACACACACACACACCTAGTCCCATACATATGTGTGTACATATATTTACGTATCCCCATATACGCACAAGTAATAATCATAATGCATGCAAGGGTGTATGTGTGCGTTTGTGCAAACCTATTGTATGGTTCACGACTAGAAATCAATCATGACATTATCTTCCAAATTCACAACACATATGTAAATGTATAACATAACATAAGCTACACTATGAACTGCGGGGGTGCTATACGCCATTCACCCGACTTCCTCCGTAGATATACACACCTTGACCTTCGCTTGCTGATGCAGATGTCGCCACGTGCTCGCTTGTCGTCTCGAAGTCCACATGGGGGTACCTAAATGTCACACGTATCGTATCGCATTAAAATCCAAATCAAAACCAAAACGACACGCTAAAAGCATATAGGTTAGAACATATGGACTACGCCTTTCAAACCACCAACCAACCCTCGATATCGTCGTACAAACGTCAAGTGATCGAGATAAAATACAATAACTAAAATCCAGGATTTAAAATACGCAAAACCATAACTCGAATCAAAACAGCAACTCAAGGAAGTGGCCCCAGATTTTGGTTAAGGTGAAAACAATGTTCCCAAACAATACTGGAGTGATGTGCATAGTGTATATGACCTACAGAAGAAACCAGGACCCCAGACCCCACCAAGTGGCCGGCCACATTGTTAGTGTATATGCCCTAGAGGCCATTACTGTATCATACTAGTTTGTATATTACTTAATGAAAGCTTGGGATATTCACCTTGTATATACAATCTTGCTCAAAATAGTAGTATGCTACTTGGTTTGTTTCTACTTCAATGTGTACATGTGTTTATTTTAGTATATCGCCTATACACATTAATGGAGCTCTTAGGATCTTTGCTTGATTACCAGCGTTGTGATGGCAGTCACACTAGTGGGGCTGGGTAATCTAGAAGCACATCCTTATGCAAGTCCCTGGTCGCAGGACTATCGAGAAAGGGCATCGATACTCCGGAGTAGACTAGAGTGTGCGCTTCTCATCCCAGTGTGGGAGATGGTCTGTCCCACAGCCATCAGTACGTCGTACTTTAGAGAGTATGCGGGTGCTCGTTGGGTTACGAGTACATTGGACAGGACTCGTCGGGAACTGACTAGTTGGTATTATGCCTATCGTCAGTTATCAGTTCCCAGGTGACATGAGTACAGCTTAGTCCGCTGACTTGACACTGTCACTTCGCCTCGAGTGTGTTCCCACTGCACTTTGATTACTACCCTACCACGGCTCAAAGGAGTCATGCAAACAGGTGGTAGTTGGGTGCAGTCCCGAAGCACTTGGAGGCAGTGACGGTTAGACAGGATTCGTCTCTCCCGGTATTCGGGGTTGACATCACGCTGTGTCTAGGAGAGCCATTACACGAGTAGTCCCTGGCCAGGGCAAACGAGATATCCTGGTAGGCTTCCAGTGTTATCTCAGGGTGTTTTGGGCTTCACTCCGACACGACTTGTACCGCTATTGGGGGACTGACGTTTACCGCCCCTAGGCCCGCCATGCGATGTATCAGACGAACAGACCGGACTGTACCGAGATTGTCACATTCAGGCTCAGTAGGAGTTCAGATGGGTTTCACCTCGTCAGTCTTCTTGTCGGCATCTACCTGGGGACCGTTACGCACAGCTAGTGCCGCTTGCGGTCTGTGGTTAAACCCACTGCCAGCATAGTGTCGAGTCTTTAGAGTCCCACACAGAAAGCTATTCGCCTTTAGGCAAAAGAGTAGAGGTCGCATGGTTTTGCGACAGGTCTCATGGTTTTGCGACAGGTCGCATGGTTTTGCGACAGGGTTCGGTCACATCCGTGTACTTGTGCACGTACAGTGTCCGGACAGTTTACACTAGCGGGCTTTGGTTTAAGCCAGATCCTAGTATACCTTTTGGGATTGGATTTATCCAGTTTGTATTCGTGTTCTTCGGAACGCGGATGCAGGTGTGTATGCACAGTTGACGGAGAGACAGAGGCGGAGGATTCTCATTAGGGTTGTTGACCGTTGACAGTTGACTATTGACTTTTTGCTCAACCCTAATGAGAATATGATATGTGATTAACAATTATATTAATTAGGTATTATGGTGACATGGTTGTTGAGTTGTTGACTTTGTTGACTTGTTGACTTTTGTTTACTTGTTGACTTTGTTGACCGGTTGACTAGGCTTGACTAGTTGACCATCATGATAACTATAGCTATCATTTCATGGCAAAGAATTTTGCTTGCTTGCTCTTTTGTGCAAAATGAGTGCATGAAATGATATGGCTATGGTTGCTTAAACCATCACATAATACTTGATTGATATGATGTGTTATGATTGTTTTTGATTATGAGAGCCAAATGAGAAAAGTCTTCTCTCATTCTTTCATGCTCATTCTCTCTCTTGTTCTTGAGCTCTCATCTCCTTCCTCTTGCTCTCCCTCTCTTGACTCTATGGTTCACTTGTCTCATGAGTTGAGAACCAAGAACCATAGATAAAATCCTATACAAACTTTTCTCTACTCACTCTAGGTCATAAGGTTTGGCAAACCGAGTGAACTAGTTTCTTCAAAGTTCGAAGAAGGAGCCAAAGGTTGAGGTTTTCAGGTGGATCTATCTTCGGCGCAAGGAGACGACGGGGAGAAGCCGATTCGGACGACCATCAAAGCTTGAAGACGAAGGAGTTCGAGAAATAGAAAGGTATAACCCCCTAACCGAGTAGTTAGCAACTCGTAGTTAGGTTGTTAGTTAGATGTTTAACAAAGATACGGGTTTTAAGTCCATGTTACCACCTCTAAGAAAATCATTTTTTATCAAATTCCGCATGCCCGAAAGTACCGGGAGAGGTAGCATGGACTTACAGTGGTATCAGAGCCTAGTTAAACTCTATCTAACATGTTAGCAAAGTAGCTAGAAGATCGATCAAAGAAAAGTCCCGAAATGAACCCCGAAATTCGAACTTACTGTCGATTTTAAAAGTGCTGGAAAACTTTTTTGAAATACACCAAAAATCGACTCAGGGTTTTTTGAAGAAACTGCAAAAATTTGGCCCCCTAACTCGATCAAAGCGCCGCGGTTCCGCGGCGGGAGCAAGCTCCCGACGCGGAACCGCGGCCGAGTTGACTCGGTCATGGGTTTTCTTTTTTTCAGTTTGCTCATAGGGGTATTTTTGGATTTTTGAAATATGTGTTTTCTGCCCAGATTTTCCAGAACGAAAATTTTGTGTTTGGGGCCTGAAAATCCGTATTTTTGATCGAACTTCTAAAAGACTTAAGCTGATGGGTTTTTCTGTGATGTGATATTTGTATTGAACGTCTACTAATCGCTATATGTCAATTTATGGGGGTTATACAAATCTGTGATCTGTAATGTTGCTGGAATGTGTATATGAATATGTTGGATTGTCGCGGGTGAATAGCCGGGGGTAGTGAGACGAGAATTTTCTTTTCTTTCAATTCATGTAAATTTGTAAATTGATGTAATAATTATTTGTATGGCCGCACAACCGGGTCGGGGTTGTAGCCGTCATTGTATAATTTCTTTTTATTGTTTTTGCTCCTAGGATAGACCCATGGAGGGGGTGCACAAACTACCGGGTATGCCGAAGTGCCGAGTGGCCTACTCACCGGGATGAGGGAGGTTGCTTCGCTTCGGGTACTTGGCGGGTAGTTTGCTGCACCCGTAGGGGTCTTGGGTGGGGTATTGGCTATTCACCGTGACCGTGTAATCTGCTTTTCGTTACAGGCTCGTACGAATTACAGGTTCCTAGTATATCCAATGTGTTCATCTATGATCTGAAATGTCTATCATTGTAATATATCTATATATGATATTATTTAGGCGTTGCTTATGTTTTACAGCCGCGCTAGCCCAGCCCCCGCTCTGTCGTTAGTTAAGTAACCTAACGGGTAATGACGGGGCCCCGTGGCGAATGCGAATGGCATAAGCGTACGTCATATTTTGGTTGTTTTCTGCAATGGTAGGATTAAATGATGGGACGCATTAAAAGAACTAATGCAAGAATATCACGCATTAAAAGAACTAATGCAAGATAATAAACCATGTAAAAGTCGTTGGAACACTTTCGAAAAACCACTCGGTTCTTTTCAAAACAAACTTTTAAAATGCGGAGTTTGAGCTACTCCATTTAAAAGCTATCTCGTTCCATCGACTAAATCAAGTTCACTACGTTCACGGTTTCGCCAAAACCATTCGTAGCCCTCCGTCGTTTCGCATAAATGGTCAATAGTATTCAAGCTATGTATGTTGGCCAAAGTCAAGGCATAGTAATTGGTAGCTATTGGGTATTCATGTGTAGCATAGATAGATGCGTTGGTTTGGGACAGTCGTACTGCCATTTTGGCCAAAGTCAAGGGTGGGTACGGGTGGATCCAAATTAACCTGGATAATGACGGGCAGAACTTGACATGTGACTTATGATATTTTGGCCAAAGTCAAGGTCATAAGAGCATGGGGCAAAAATCCACATCGGGAGTTTCAAAAGAACTGAAACTTGCTAGTATTGCATACCATTTGGAGCGTGATGATTCTGGTAGGATTCCTTCAGTTTCGTCACGCGATGATATTTGGATCCCGATCCTACTGTGAGTATATGCTACTCCTCGGGAAATTTCTCACTTAACGATCAATGCTATAAACCTTGTAGGTGTCTAGAAAGGTGTTAGCGGGGCAACGTCCCCAAGGAAAAGAGGTTCTTAAATTAAGGAACTTCGCGAAAGCGTTGGAAAACCTCCCTCGAAGTACCGACACCAGCCTGGCCGAACGGTTAAGCAAGTATTGTACGGTGAGATTGATCCTGACTAATTCTTCCTTTTTGGTTTTAAGGAGGGATTCGAGAAACAGTGGGAGCCATCCTGTTTAGACAAACTAAAAACCACTCTAAACTTGCAAGAGCATCATGCTAAGTGTTTCTTCTTCTCTCTCCTAATTGCAGCGACCAATCGAAATGACTGGACTTAAGTTACTTCTAGATAAAAACATACTGACAGGGCCAAACTACAAAGATTGGCTCAGAATGTCAAAATGGCAATCACTTACGATAAGCTGGGGTATCTTCTTACCACCAAAGCTCCCCCTGTCCCTGGTCCCACTTCCAGCGTCGCGGATAAGGAAATCCGTAAGACTTGGGAGATTGATAGTGCGAAGGCCAAGTGCCTCGTACTTGCCTCGATGGACAACGAACATCAGAGGAGGGACGAGAATATGGACCTTGAATCCATATTTCTCCATACAAAAGAACTGTATGGAGAGCAATCTCGTATCGCAAGATACGAAGCGTCGAAAAAGTTATTTTCGGCAAGGATGGCCGTCGGATCATCAGTAGCAGAACACGTGCTTAAGATGATCGGCTACATTGAGGAGCTCGCGGACCTAGGGAGCACATTGGAGAGTGAGCTCTATACAGACTTAGTTCTCCAGTCCCTTCCTTCCACTTACGCCCAGTTTATACTGAACTTCAACTTACAAGAAAAAGAAGTTGAACTTTCAGAGCTCCTCAACATGCTGAGGAGCGCAGAGGGCACCCTACAGAAAGGTAGGGAAACATCCACTTTGTTTGTAGGAGGATCATCTTCTTCTAGGTCCAAGGCGAAAGCCAAAGGAAAGAAGAAGAAAGCCCCCGCCAAACCAAGAGGCGGTGTTAGTAAAGTGGATACGAAGGGAAAAGCTAAAGCAACAAAGATAGCGGGGAAGCTTGTGGATAAGGAAGCATGCTTATATTGTCATAAGAAAGGACACTGGAAGAATGATTGCAGGGCCTGGAAGGCCAGAACACAGGAATTGAAACAGGTTGCAGCTTCAGCTTCAGGTGTGTATGTTATTGAAAACTGTCTTTCAATAAACTCTACTTCCTGGGTATTGGATACCGGATCAGGATCTCATATCTTTAATTCTTTGCAGACGTTAAGAAACCGTAGGGTTTTGAAGGCAGGTGACATAACCCTCAGAGTTGTGAACGGAGCTAGCATGGATGCTAAAGCCGTGGGGGACTATCACCTGGGAATGTCAGATGGACACGTTTTGGTTTTGCGTAATTGCTTTTTTGTACCCAACGCAACTTGTAATATCATTTCTGTATCTTTAGTTTCTAAAGAAGGTTATGAATTTGCGTTTGTAAGTAATGTTGTAAACATTCACCTTAATCAAGTTTTGATTGGGTCAGGTACACTGAGCAATGGTATATACGTATTAAACCAGCCACAGATTTTCAATGTCCAGAATACACACAAAAGAAAGTCTCCGGAAATAAATCAGACTTTCTTATAGCATTGTAGACTGGGTCACATCAATGAGAGAAGGTTGATGAAGTTACATACAGAAGGATATTTGAATCCGTTCGAATATCAATCGTATGCCACTTGTCAATCCTGTCTCAAAGGAAAGATGACAAAGACTCCGTTTACTGGACACGGAGTAAGAGCGAGCGAGCTCTTGGGACTCGTACACAGCGACGTGTGCGGTCCAATGTCTACACATGCGCGAAGCGGTTATTCTTACTTCATTACTTTTATGGATGACTTTTCAAGGTACGGTTATGTCTTCTTAATGAAACATAAGTCCGAAGCCTTTGGAAGGTTCCAGGAATATAAGAATGAAGTAGAAAAACAAACCGGCAAAAGTATTAAGATTCTAAGATCGAATCGAGGTGGAGAATACTTCAGTTCCGAGTTCCTGGATTATTTAAAAGAGAACGGAATTCTCTCTCAGCTTACTCCTCCAAACACTCCGCAACATAACGGTGTATCAGAGAGACGGAACCGAACCCTATTGGATATGGTTCGGTCAATGATGAGTAACACTGAGTTACCGCGATCATTCTGGGAGTATGCGCTAGAATCAGCTGCATACCTTTTGAACCGAGTTCCTACTAAGACTGTGCCTACTACGCCATATGAGATGTGGTGTGGGAAGAGACCCTATCTTAATCACATTAAGACATGGGGAAGTCCAGCTTTTGTCAAAAAGCAGCATGCGGACAAGCTCGAGGCACGCTCAGTACTGTGCAAGTTTGTGGGATATCCAAAGAATTCCTAGGGATATTTCTTCTACTGCGAAGAGGAACAAAAAGTTCTTGTTTCTCGTCATGCCCACTTTCTAGAACACCAGTTCTTAGAAAAGGAAATAAGTGGGAGCGCAGTAGAACTGGAAGAAATTCCAGAACCACAGACTATTACTGAAAGCTTAGTGGAACCAGAGGGTTCAAAAGAACAGGACATTCCTACGCCGCTCCGCAGAAGTAGTAAGCAGTCTCATCCGCCCGAGAGATACTATGGTTTTCTCATAGACGGGGATAGAGAGGATTGCATCATAGATTATGATGAGCCTACTAGCTTCCAGCAAGCCGTTCAGAGCGTCGACTCGGTAAATGGCTGGATGCAATGCGGACCGAAATGGAGTCCATGTACACCAACAAAGTATGGATGTTGCACCAGACGGGGTAAAACCCGTAGGATGCAAGTGGATCTTCAAAAGGAAGATTGATGTAGATGGACAGGTTGAGACCTATAAAGCTAGACTGGTTGCAAAGGGTTTTCGTCAAAGACCTGGTTTGGACTATGACGAGACCTTTTCTCCAGTAGCTATGCTGAAATCCATTCGGATCCTTCTTGCCATTGCTGCCTTCCATGATTATGAGATTTGGCAGATGGACGTAAAGACAACTTTTCTAAATGGAAATTTAGAGGAGTGTGTCTATATGGACCAGCCAGAGGGTTTCATTCAGAGTGGGAGCAGCGGAAAGGTGTGCAAGTTGCTTAAGTCCATCTATGGACTAAAGCAGGCATCGCGGAGTTGGAACATCTGTTTTGATGAGACGGTCAAGGAATTTGGCTTTATAAAAAATCCAGATGAACCATGCATCTATAGTAGATTTGTAGAGAGAACTGTAGTATTCCTCGTTTTATACGTGGATGACATTCTCTTAATAGGAAATGACATTCCTATGCTACAATCTGTCAAGGGGTTCTTGTCACACAGGTTCTCCATGAAAGACCTGGGTGATGCCTCATACATCCTGGGGATCCGGATCCATCGTGATAGATCCAAGAGGATATTAGGACTTTTACAGTCCATGTACATCGACACCATACTGAAAAGATTCAGTATGGAAGATTCCAAGCGCGGTAACCTACCGGCTTGTCACGGATCACCCTCTCTAAAGAGATGTCTCCCAAGACTGATTTGGAGAGGGATCGCATGTCTATTATACCCTACGCTTCTGCGGTAGGCTCTATAATGTATGCGATGTTGTGTACCAGACCAGATGTGGCTTATGCACCGAGTATGGTAAGCCGGTATCAGTCAAACCCTTGGGAGAAACACTGGATAGCGGTAAAGAACATTCTCAAGTACCTTAGAAGGACTAAGGAGATGTTCTTGGTGTATGGCGGAAAAGACCTCCAGATCGAGGCCTTTGCTGACTCCAGCTTCCAGAGTGACAAGGATGATTCCAAGTCCATGTCTGGTTTTGTCTTTACCCTCAATGGAAGGGCGGTGTGTTGGAAGAGTTCCAAACAGGAAACCGTTGCAGACTCGACGATGGAAGCGGAATACATCGCTGCATCTGATGCCGCAAAAGAAGCTGTCTGGATAAGGAAGTTCTTGAAAGAACTTCAGGTGGTTCCGTCCATTGTTGATCCAATACCTCTGTATTGCGACAACAACGGGGCTATAGCTTTAGCGAAGGAACCCAGGTCCCATCAGAGATCCAGACACATTTTGAGGCGGTATCACCTGATCAGGGAGATCGTAGATCGCCAGGAGATCGAGGTTCAGAGAGTCGCTTCAGAAGATAACACTGCAGATCCATTCACCAAGGCCTTGCCCTAGACTCAGTTCGAGCGGCTGATCGAGATGATAGGTCTTCGATACGCCAGTACATGGCTTTAGTGCAAGTGGGAGATTGTTAGTGTATATGCCCTAGAGGCCATTACTGTATCATACTAGTTTGTATATTAATTAATGGAAGCTTGGGATATTCACCTTGTATATACAATCTTGCTCAAAATAGTAGTATGCTACTTGGTTTGTTTCTACTTCAATGTGTACATGTGCTTATTTTAGTATATCGCCTATACACATTAGTGGAGCTCTTAGGATCTTTGCTTGATTACCAGCGTTGTGATGGCAATCACACTAGTGGGGCTGGGTAATCTAGAAGCACATCCTTATGCAGGTCCCTGGTCGCAGGACTATCGAGACAGGGCATCGATACTCCGGAGTAGACTAGCGTGTGCGCTTCTCATCCCAGTGTGGGAGATGGTCTGTCCCACAGCCATCAGTACGTCGTACTTGAGAGAGTATGCGGGTGCTCGTTGGGTTACGAGTACACTGGACAGGACTCGTCGGGAACTGACTAGTTGGTATTATGCCTATCGTCAGTTATCAGTTCCCAGGTGACATGAGTACAGCTTAGTCCGCTGACTTGACACTGTCACTTCGCCTCGAGTGTGTTCCCACTGCACTTTGATTACTACCCTACCACGGCTCAAAGGAGTCGTGCAAATAGGTGGTAGTTGGGTGCAGTCCCGAAGCACTTGGAGGCAGTGACGGTTAGACAGGATTCTTCTCTCTCGGTATTGGGGGTTGACATCGCGCTGTGTCTAGGAGAGCCATTACACGAGTAGTCCCTGGCCAGGGCAAACGAGATATACTGGTAGGCTTCCAGTGTTATCTCAGGGTGTTTTGGGCTTCACTCCGACACAACTTGTACCGCTATTGGGGGATTGACGTTTACCGCCCCCTAGGCCCGCCATGCGTTGTATCAGACGATCAGACCGGACTGTACCGAGATTGTCGCATTCAGGCTCAGTTGGAGTTCAAATGGGTTTCACCTCGTCTGTCTTCTTGTCGGCATCTACCTGGGGACCGTTACGCACAGCTAGTGCCGCTTGCGGTCAGTGGTTAAACCCACTGCCAGCGTAGTGTCGAGTCTTTAGAGTCCCACACAGAAAGCTATTCGCCTTTAGGCAAAAGAGTAGAGGTCGCATGGTTTTGCGACAGGTCGCATGGTTTTGCGACAGGGTTCGGTCACATCCGTGTACTTATGCACGTACAGTGTCCAGACAGTTTACACTAGCGGGCTTTGGTTTATGCCAGATCCTAGTGTACCTTTTGGGATTGGATTTATCCAGTTTGTATTCGTGTTCCTCGGAACGCGGATGCGGGTTTGTATGCACAGTTGACGGAGAGACAGAGGCGGAGGATTCTCATTAGGGTTATTGACCGTTGACAGTTGACTATTGACTTTTTGCTCAACTCTAATGAGAATATGATATGTGATTAACAATTATATTAATTAGGTATTATGGTGACATGGTTGTTGACTTTGTTGACTTGTTGACTTTTGTTGACTTGTTGACTTTGTTGACCGGTTGACTAGGCCTGACTAGTTGACCATCATGATAACTATAGCTATCATTTCATGGCAAAGACTTTTGCTTGCTTGCTCTTTTGTGCAAAATGAGTGCATGAAATGATATGGCTATGGTTGCTTAAACCATCACATAATACTTGATTGATATGATGTGTTATGATTGTTTTGGATTATGAGAGCCAAATGAGAAAAGTCTTCTCTCATTCTTTCATGCTCATTCTCTCTCTTGTTCTTGAGCTCTCATCTCCTTCCTCTTGCTCTCCCTCTCTTGACTCTATGGTTCACTTGTCTCATGAGTTGAGAACCAAGAACCATAGATAAAATCCCATACAAACTCTTCTCTACTCACTCTAGTTCATAAGGTTTGGCAAACCGAGTGAACTAGTTTCTTCAAAGTTCGAAGAAGGAGCCAAAGGTTGAGGCTTTCAGGTGGATCTATCTTCGGCGCAAGGAGACGTCGGGGAGAAGCCGATTCGGACGACTATCAAAGCTTGAAGATGAAGGAGTTCGAGAAATAGAAAGGTATAACCCCCTAACCGAGTAGTTAGCAACTCGTAGTTAGGTTATTAGTTAGATGTTTAACAAAAATCCGGGTTTTAAGTCCATGTTACCACCTCTAAGAAAATCGTTTTTTATCAAATTCCGCATGCCCGAAAGTACCGGGAGAGGTAGCATGGACTTACACACATGCCCATTAATTCCGGCCTCCTCGGTTTTGGTAGGGTGGAAATGTCACGTATTGGTAGGGTGGTCTCCTGGTAGTCAATCTAAGCTCCTGAAGTTGTTTGCTTATCTCGTAAAGTTCCCAAGTCATCCCTGATTTCCCTGCACCCTCAAATACTCACAAAACCGACGTGAACAGTTTCTGTTTTCCAGAAATTGGGTTTCAGGTTTTATATTGTGTATGTTCTCAGTTTCTAACATCTATGGGGGTTTAAGGTCATCTCTAAAGCACAAATACACAATCTCTATTTAAATCAAACCCTAATTCCCAACATGAGATTTCAAAGTTCACCAAACTTCGCCAAATCAATTTTAAACTTGAAAAGTGGCTTAAGCAAATGAAACACTACACTATTTGTGAAAGTATTACCTCATTTGACACTCATGAATCCTCTACAGCTCCAAAATGCAAACTTTCTTGGTCCAAAGTGTAGCTTGAGAGCTTGTGCATATTTTTTGTGAAGTGGGGATGATGTTTTGGAGTTGTTTTGATGAAGTTTTGGGGGTTTGAAGTCGAGGTGGAGGAGGGTGCTGCCATGAGCTGAAGATGAGAGGAAGACGAAGAGGAAAAAATGAAGGAGGGAAATGCTATGATCAAGGTTGACCCCCTCACTACTCTCTCTCATGCCCATCCCTCATTCTTTATTATTTTCCTTTTTCATTTGTCTTGTTTTGTTTTCTTTATCTTTTCTCCTCTCTTTTTAAAACAACAACCATGTTAAAAATGAAGATAAGGCCATGAAACAAACGTAACACAAGTGCTAAAAATGACATGTGCATGTCATGTGCACAAAACACGTTTAGTACCCGATTAGCGATATTTAATCGCGATTAGCACTAAAATAGTGTCAAATAAATCATTAATTTTCATAATTTGCGTAAATCTCATAAAGCACTCTCTTTCCAGTAATTTCTATAATTTTCCAAATTTTTCCTAATTTATTGGTATTTAATTATACCGAAATATTAAAATATTCATTATATTTATTATTTAATTACAAAAATTCCCAAAAATAATATTTTATTTTTCTGAAATGTTACAATCTTCCCCCCTTAAAGAAATTCGGTCCCCGAATTTAAATTTAAACCCCTCAATACTAAAACATTTCAGTAATAGACTAAGCCGTTGGGGTCTCGAAACCATCAATACATAAAACACGTCGTAGCGCAATGCGTGCGCATGAACAATAAGCAGATAACTCAAAATCAAAACTCCGTCAAGCATCCCGCAATCATCGGAGTCATGGGGAAGACATTAATGTCTAAATCCAATACGAAAACCAATATGATATACATCAACACTATATATATAAACACCTGAAGGAAATGCATGCCAAACCGTTTTAAATCGCCGTGCGATGCACATAACACTGCACAGTGGCGGGCGTCTCTAAAAAGAAAATAACTCTATCTCTCTCCCCCCCTCTCTCTATATATCCTTTGTTTACATGCACGTACCGACGTTTTGAAAATAATTTTAGAATTCCTTCTGTAAATGTTTTGTGTCATCTCAGACACGTAGGTAAAAACTGAGGCTATAGCTCCTTTTTGGAAATCCCTTCGATAACTATCACTGCATTCAAAGTATATTCAGTTACTGTGATCTGACTACTCCTGCTCAGTACGAAAACAAATAGTAAATATCATAAAAACGTACTGCTCCATAAGAAACCAATCCCAAAATGTTTATAAGAATGTCACGTGCGTCTGGTGCGCACGGAAATCAAAATCCATGAATGTGCCATACATGTGCACATAACAAAATCTATGTGCAACGGGTGTGCACGAAACACCAATCAGAGGCAACGGTGTGCCTGACAGCAAAATCAGGTGCATCTAATATGCATATAGAATCCCGATTTAGTGCATCTGGTGTGCACCAAAATCACATCTCATATCATGCGCCCAACATGCGCGAAAATCCAACTCAGGTGCATCAATCATTCACGAATAAAAATCTAAATCCTGTGCATCCAACATGCTTGAAATCACGAAACCAAATATCAAGCGCCGAACATGTGCAAGATCCAAATCAAGCGCGTCAAATAAGCGCAAGAATCCAATCAGGTGCACAAGGTGCACAAAACAAATATCGAGTATCACAATCGAAATCGACGGTATACAGCACATCTCAAATCCAAATCTGGTATACCGTGGTATCAAATCTCACTACCATGAGCATCAGCGTGCACAAAATCTAATCAAAACACTAAAAGTGCATGAAAACTATGCCGTAAGCATAAGTCAAATCATATGCATGCCCTAGGCATGAAGTCAAAATCAATACCTCAAATAACATCAAATCGAAGTCATGTGCAACTGTAGTGCACCAAATACGTATCAATGCACTGCAACCATATGCGAACTATACCGAGTGCAAAAACCAAATCAAATGCGTACCATATTCGCAAAATCAGCCCAACTGTGTGAAATCCATTAAATCATAACATTGCAGTAAAAGCACAAAACGATATCAAGTGCGATATTGTGCATAAATCATAAATCAACACAACGGTGTATAAAGCATATCTCAAGTGTAATAACTATGCACAAAATATAAATACCCAGTAGGTGCAACCATGGTGCACGAAAACGAATATCATGAAACTCAGTCATCAAAACTCAACCATGCGAATAGATCGCCCAAAAATACCAAATCAAGTATGGCGGAATAGTCCCGGTCAAGCAAATCCTACGAGAATCTCTGGCCAACTATCGTGGTCACTCATAACATGTCTCGTCGACGATGCCGAATTCTGGCCTGCTGGGTGTGCCCAATATGACCACTCCTAGGTCCAAGACTTCTCGTAAATTATTCCAGAAAGGTCCTGTCAATGTCTCTCCCAAGTCTCGTTCCTGCCGAACTGCCCGGAGGTTATCACCCTTTACTATATCTGTTTCTGTTCCCGGAACGGCTGCATACTCATCGCGACTCTTTCTGGAAGATATATCCATATATAACGCCTCTGCATGCGTATCACATATCTGATGTCGGCGGAGTGGAATGTCATCTCATCAAGATCTCGTACGAATCTCTTACACCACTTTTCTCAAATGTCGACTGCTTCGGACTCGTCTCTTCGTGGCTGCATGGACTGTGCTCCAATGGCAATGCTCGTATCTGAAGTCTCCTAAGCAATGCATCACATCACATGGTATCCGAAAGATGTTGAACCTTCCGATCGACTCGTCAAAACCTCATAATCCCCCAAAAGATCAACATCTTGAGTACAATTTAATAATATCGAGTACATGCCACAGCAGCTATGGACCAACCGTAGAATGGCAAAGCCAAGCCTCATTAATAGCACTGCTGAAGTGTCGCAAACCCTAAGGTTTAAAGGCGTTCTCATGGTCTTTATGTTGAGTTAGGGTTTCATTCTTCTTAAGGGTCTGTAGAGTTACTTGTATGTTTTCTTCAAATACTTTAAACTTGGAAAATGGTTTTCTGACATTCGATCGTCTCTATCGACTCCCAACGTATCTACGTGAAGTCTTCTCAAGCTGGAATCAATCAATCTGATGATCTCGCATTGGGGTAAGCGAACGAATCACATGTCCTAGTCAGTCATCCTCATGTGACTAGCGACCATCTATCATATCTTTGAGTATAACTTGTACTGCAATAGCTCCATCATATGGGGCGATATCTCGCCGTTCGCAGCAGCAACTGAATCATTCGTCCGCACGCTGAACAGTGCCTAAATCATCAAGAATAATCGGAGCATCGGCGGTCATCACATTCTGGCTGGCCTCTAGCAGTAGCCTGATCCTCTGGTGCTGATCTGCACGTCCGAGAAATCTCGTAAAAGCGATCCATCAAACTCTCCTGGCGCGAAAACACAATAAAAGGACGCCTCTATGCAATCGTATGTCCCTGGAATCACGCCCTGGTCAGTCCTCGTCCGTGACGAGCTCGTGCTGACGCAACTCTAGCCGTAGCCCTCTCCGCCCGTGTAATCGTGGCCGCAAAATCATAACCAATATCGATGAGGATTGATCATAGGAATGAATATAATACTGTGCAAGGAAATGTACATCCTAAGGTTTCTTAAGCGGGGTAGCGTATCGTAAGTATGCCGCGGAACATACACACGGTACGTACTCTACTTAAGTCACCTACTCCATCAACCAAGGTCAACCTACGCGACGAAAGTTCGGGTACAATAGCCCCTCGACTGAGTCTAAGTTCCGTAAGGTCAAGCCTAGATCCCGAATATATACAAACGCTCCAGGCTCCGTATAGTCAAACTTATACTCGAACCAAGGTTAACCAAGCGCTCTGATACCAAATTTATGACGACCCGAAATGGCACGCGACTGACACTTGAATCATATGAAGTCTATAAGACCCCATCGAATTCAAGGAAGCCAAGAAATCCCAGAAATCTAAACCATTTAAAGAAAGAAGTGAAGAAAACATGTTTTAAAACAAGGGGTTTTTAAACAATATAAACCGAATATGCATTTTAAAATCTCAAGTCTTTTCTGAAAATTTCGGCAGAGTTTCTTTTGTAAATACTGGCCCCAAGCGGGTACAACATGAATAATATATGCATAATGATAAAAGGCATCCCCAAGTAGGATCTAGCTCTTCGTCAATCGACGGTCACAACCACGCAAGCAATATAATATACAACGCGGAAGGGCGAGGATCAAAACTCAAAAGGAAACTCAAATCATCAAGAAAACCATAATAATACAAGCGCGACTCTAAGGTCGAAATAGTACACAACTGGGTTTCTATGTCTGAAATAATACAAGTCTGGTTGATGGAGTTACTAGATACAACTGAAATATAATAAAAGGTACAATGGTGGTCACAATGCGAGTGAACCCAGCTACCAAAGCAATCACAAGGAAAGGGACAGTCTGCTAGATAGCCGCAATGAAACCTGTACGGCAAAACCTGCAAGAACTGTGGCACAACGGGGGTGTGTTGCCAACTCGTGAGTAGAAAACATCACAGAGCAGAAATCGTATGTATGACACAATCCTAGGTCAATACGATCAATAATATATATAACCTCAAAATGATAGTCTGAAGCATGAAAAGTTGGCAAGGGTAAACATCAATACCCATTGTAATACCAAGTGCTCGTGTCAGTGCTTCAGGTAGCCACATATCATAGACATGAGATGTGATCAATGTAATCATCATGAAATCAGTGTCAACTATATCATGAAGTCTATAAGTATGTGGATATCATCCAACTATGTAATCAATGCATGTATGCATGTGGATCTCGTCCACGTGTCAACCAATGACATAACAACATCATGCATGTAAAAGTCATAAAAGCATATAAATGAAAGTATGAGGATATAAATCAACGTGTGTCCCTCCCGACACATCAAAATCATGGAACCTGAGTGTCCAACATCGACACTCGAAAACATCATGAAACCCGTGTCCAACATCGACACGTAAAACCTCATATCTCAGGCTCCGTCAGTCCGGATCGGCCCATATCATATCTCTGTAAGGTTGCTAGTCACACGCACAAGGATCTACGAGGCATCAACCATGCCCGATTAAAAATTTAGCCGTGCCGAACAACCTAAAGCCGGATCTTTAAACTAGAGTTTATGCGAAAACTAGCATGTTAAACACTTTAACACTAAGTGAGAGGGATTACGACCTTTGTAGATCTGGTCCTTCACTTCTTAAGCTTCATGTTGAAGTCCCTTCGCTGCGATCATCGTGTTCCGTACTCTCGAGAGGCTGGGCGAAGTAAAAGATGCAAGCTTGCTTCCGATCATCGATAACAAAGATGATCTACCTTGAAGTTTCATTAACACAAGCTAACACTCACTAAATGAAGTGAACACTCTCATCTAAAGGGCAAGGATAGATGAGAATGATGAAGTAGGATTTTTGCTCTCTTTTATTTTCATTTACTCACACATTTTTCATCACCTTGAAAAAGCTAGAAAGCATTTTCTATGAAAGAAAGAAGGAAGAAGATGAACCATAAACATGAAACCTTTTGTGATGAATAATGAAAGGATAAAATATGATGCTTAATGCAACCATGGTCAACTAAACCCATGTAGAGAATTAACTAGGGTTAGGGTTTGGGTTAAGTCAAGGAATGAGTCATAACAAAATATCAAGCATAATATCTTTTTCAAGACAAAGAAAAGCTTCTAGAATCTACTAGAAGTCTTAACCCTAATCCAAACCCTAATCATGTTTAAACTCCACTAAATATGTTGCATTAGTTATCATATCATGTTACAATATTATATATCACATATATAATATTTATCGTAACAAAATAAAATAATACATTTAACATATATCGCATATATATCAATGTATTACCCGAGTGAGAAAAAGAATCTTTTAGTGAGCTGAGATTAGTTAATGTAATTTAATATATCATATATATTATTATACATTAAATTATCGAATCAACACTTGATCCGACAATCCGGCTATATCGCATATAACCGACTAATATTTATCCATACCGATTCATCGAATCAACACTTGATCCGATGACCCGGCTGATATCATATATCGCGAGAATAGAACACGGTATCTCATATCGCATTATCCTCGGTCCCGCACATATCACATATGTGCCCCTACTCCGTTTTGCCTGAGCCAAGAAACCTCTTTGTAGGACTCTAAAGAATCGTCAATACGCCGGCAGTAGGTGATGATCATATCAAACACACACAAGCTGCAAGCGGTCGGCTAAACGTAACAGCCACCTAGGTATTGAGCGCTTAGAAGATCAACAAGCAAGCCTGTACATTCTCCTGTGAATCCAATCAGTAACACTCCCGTACAGTCCGGTCTCGTCATCTGATATGTCGCATATCTCGCCTAAGGGTGGTAAACGTCAGACCCCAGTAGCTTGATAAGTCGTGTCGATATGAGGTCTATAGCAGTTCGAGAAACTACTGATAACACTTACCAGTAAATCTCAGCAACCCTGGCCAGGGAATTCCGGTTATAGCCAATCGAACACAGCACAACATCAACTCCCTATACCGGGAGAGACGAATCCCCTCCTATCGTTCATTGCCTCCATGTGATTCGGGACTGTACCCAAAAGCCACCTTTTTGCACGCCCTCTTGGATGTGGTATGATGGAAATCAAAGAACAGTGGGAATCACACAAGACTCTATGACGATCTCGGGTCAACAGACTACTCTGTACCAGTGTCACCGGAGAACTGCCATCTGACGTGAGGTATAATAACATCTGGGAGTTCTCGGCGAGTCCGTCCAGTGTACCCAGTCTCTACTGAGCACCCGTACACCATCCTTGATGTCAAACACCGATGGATATGGGATCATCCATCACCCATCATATGGGTCAAGATGCGTATACGCTAGTCTACTCTGGTGTATCGATGCCCTGTCTCGATACACCCTCGACTAGGAACAGTTATAGGATGTATTCGTCGACTACCATGGCCCCACTAGTATGATCTCATCATAGTCCCAGTAGTCGAGTACGTATCCTAAGGGCTTTATCAACATGTAACATAGAGACAATCAGAGTACATGTTAAGATAAAGAGCAACCAGATAGCATACTATCATGTCGAGCAAGAAAGTCCTCCCTATAAATGTCCAAGCATCCATTACAATATACATCGTATGTACAGTAATGGCCTCTAGGGCATACATATAACTAACAATCTCCCACTTGCACTAGGGCCATCTGTTGTGGTAACCCATACCCAACAATTAGCTGTGGTTGAAGTATCTCATACTCAACCTTTCCATAAAAGTCTCTGCAGGGAAAAAAGCCTTTGTGAGTGGATCCACGCTGTTGTCCTCTCTGTCTACTCTCCTAACCTCGATCTCCCTGGAGATCAACCATCTCCATGATCAGGTGATACTTCCTAAGAATTATATCTGGATTTCTGATGGGACGGTAGTTCCTTGGCTAAAGCCATAACTCCATTGTTACACAATGGTAGAAACGAAGTTCATCTCATGAACTTATATATATCCAGACTGCCTCTTTGGTAGCATCGTTGGTAACGATGTATCTTGCCTTTAATCATCTAGTAAGTCACGGTATCTAGCTTGGAACTCTTCCAACATACTGTCCCTCCACTGAGGGTAAAGACAATGCCTGCGACTGACATTCAGTCGTATTTATCACCATGGAACCTTTATAGTGATTCTCCCCAGGATCGATTTATACCATCTCACTACAACTAGTGAGTATCCTAACATCCAATTAGATCTATCTCATAGATCCAAAACTCAGGATTTAGGAGGTATCACTTTGATACTATACGGAGAATCCTTGTGATAAGCGGAGATTGATCGAGCGTAGCATAGGAAACTACTTCCCTATCAAGAGTATGTCATCCACGTACTCTACGAGGATCACCACCATACACTCTACTACCTTTTTTTATATACAAGGTTCATCTACCATTTTGATGAAGTCAAACTCTTTGACGACCACATCAAAACAGACGTTCCAACTCCGCGATGCCTGCTTTATCACATAAAACATCTTTTCACACGTTTCCGCTGCTCCCACTGTCTACGAAGCCCTCTGGCTGTGTACTTATAGACGCTCTCTTCCAAATCAACATTTAGAAAAGCAGTCATGACACCCAACCGCCAGATATCGTAGTTATGGTATGTAGCCCTGGCAAGTAGGATCTGGATGGACTTAAGCATAGCTTTGAAAGTCTCAACTTTTCCATGTACACCTAGTAATCTTCTCAAGATATACTTGCTCCTGATGGGGATTTAACCCTTCAGATAGAGCAACCAAAGTCCATACTTTGTTGGTGTATAAGGATTCCATCTCAGATCGATAAGCATCCAGCCATTCTTACAGAGTCTCACTCCTGATGGCCAGCTCGAAACTAGTTGGGTCATCATCTCATGATGCAATCCTCACTCCCACTGTCATAGAGAAACCAAAGTATCTCTCAGGTGGGTGAGAAACCCTACTAGATCGGCGGAGAGGCTGAGGTTCATTGGTTACCATTGAATCCTTTGGTTCTACCAAATCATCTGCTGTAGTTTGTATAGCTGGAACTCCTTCCAGTTCTACCTCATGACCAATAATTTCTTCACAAGAAATTCCCTTTCATAAAGGTGGCATGCTGAGAAACAAAACATCTTTTGCTCCTCGGTTAGGTAGAAGATATTCCCTTGCATATGCTTGGGATATCTAACAAACTTCCACAGATCTGACTTTGCCTCGAGCTTGTCCGGATTATGCTTTTAGACATAGCCCGGACAACCCCAAATCTTAACAAACTTAAGATATGGGCTCTTCCTTTTTCATATCACATATGAAGTGGTGGGCATCTGATTTGATTTGAACCCTATTCAATAGGTATGCATCTTCTCAAGTGCATAACTCCCAAAAGGAAATAGGAAACTCTGTAGTACTCATCATAGAGCACACCATATCACATAGGGTGCTACTGCTCCACCCCGATATACCATCGTGCTGTGGTGTATACGGAGGAGTAATGCTGAGAGAGAATCTCATTCTCCTTTAGAACAGTCCAGAAATTCCGTGCTCAAGTATTCTCCTCCTTGATCACTTCAAAGGACATAATACTTATACCCGTTATTGGTTCTCTACTTCTAACTTATATTCTCTGAATATCTCAAAAGGTTCGGACTTGTGTTTCAACAGGAACATATGTCTGAATCTTGAGAGATCATCAGAGAATGTAATGAAGTACAAAGAACCGGTCTTGGCATGTATAGACAGGGGACCTTCATACATCAGCATGTATCAATTCCAAGAGTTCACAAACTCTTTCTCTGTTTCCAATAAACAGAGATGTGGTCATCTTATCTCTGTGACATGACCGGCAAGTTTCATAAGATGTAAATTCAAACTAATTTAAATATGCATCTATATGTAACTTCAGCCAGTCGGGTCGCATTGATATGACCTAGTCTACAATGCCTCAAGAAGGATTCATTCATTTCTGAACTCTTCCTCTTGTGTGTGTTCTGTACGTTAAGAACTGTAGTTTGATTTAGAACGTCAATGCTTTTAGATATGTAGGGTTCCTAGGCACTCTTGTGAAGGTTCATAAATGTTACGTCCCGAAAGTACGGAACGTGACTGGCACTTAGATTACGAGACGTCTAAAGGCGTACCGTAACCTAAGTCAGCCAAAGCCCAGAAATCTAACCCAAAATCAAAGAGAGTGAAGGAAAAACCTTTAATGAAGACGATTTTCAAATTAATTAAGTTGCAAAGAATCCCTTTTTAAAATATCAAAAAGTTTCTGAAAATTTCGGCAGAGTCTCCCCTGTATTTTCTATCCCCCAAAATGGGTACAACAAGATAATAAACCTGTAATTATAAAAATGGCATCCCCAAGCGGGAGCTAGCTCTTCGCCCAAGGCGGATCACAACCACATGCAATATAATAGTAATATCAAGAAAAAGAGCATAAAAGAGATGCAAATACCAGA
This sequence comes from Agapanthus africanus, assembly GCA_030015575.1. Classification (NCBI taxonomy): domain Eukaryota; kingdom Viridiplantae; phylum Streptophyta; class Magnoliopsida; order Asparagales; family Amaryllidaceae; genus Agapanthus; species Agapanthus africanus. Next base: position 364,941,087 of record JASDDO010000008.1, read on the forward strand.
AAACACACGTCGGCTCAAGTGAGCTCGACCCAAAAGGAACCACAAATATACAAATCTCTCAGTCTCATCACTAGGTCGCATATACAATACAAGTGGTAGATGGAGAATACTAGATACAATGATAAAGCAAAAAGAAATAAAGTATACTCGCAACCCACCTACGGGCGATGTCGCGAGTCTGAGCAAAAGGAACTGATGACAAGATAGCCCGCCGCTACAAGTCTGACGGGTCCGACCTGTAAGACACTGTGGCACAACGGGGGTGAGTTTCCAGCTCGTGAGTAAATATAACATCTAATAAGGCAATCGTAAGAATGCACGCAATGCGGAACAACATGTACGTCCATATGTGCTATAATGTCTCTAGTATGCATGCACAGGTATGCAATGTCATTTTTTTAAATCTTTAAGGGTTTTAATGCTAAGGTTATTGGATTCCTAACTTTAAAACATGAACATCTGTATAGTAGCTAAATATCATCAAGAAATCATCTGAAAACCTGTGTCAAGCATCGACACCAAAAAGGAATCATATCTGTCTCAATATCGGGCTCCGTCAGTCCGGATCGGCCCATATCATAAATCTCACGACAACGGTCGGTATCCTCCGGATATCCGCCGCGCCAGACATCACCGGTAGGTAGTCTTCCCCTGCCAGGCTCATCGTCTACAACTCGATCTTCTTGCCCCGGGGTACCATACCGGGCCCACCATGTACCCGAGACGGTTCCTCCACTCCTCGAATCGGGTCTCGAAATCCATCAGAAAACATGAAAACTCATGGTGGACGACACATACATCACGAGAAAACCGCAACTTTGTTTTTAAAAATGATAAATATAAGCTTTTGTTAAATTCTTGCGGTTTTCCCCAAAAATCCAGAAATCACAGCAAAACTGAAATCCTCAAGAAAATCATAATGTCCACATGTTATATATATGACCAATGTCTATGATATCAATGTGTATGATGTAAATTTTGGCTCTAGTTCTATGTAATTATGATGATGATGCGAGATATGTGCATGCAATGCAGTTTTATATATCAAGTATAAATGCAGGTGATGATATTAGGATAAACAGGTTCTATCGTGCACGTGACATGTCAATTACCAAAGGCGTGTGTGTCACCTGAATAGTGCGCGTGCAATAGATGCCAATGGTAAGGTGTTCGTGTCCTACGAAATTATATCGCATATGTATATATGAATGTCATATGAATGTCCATGCAATCTAGTATAGGGTTAGCTGTAAGGGTATGCAATGTACATCAATGGGTAAGCTAGTTAATATAATTATTGCATAAAGTAGAGTAATCCTAACTAGGGGGGGCGCCTCGCGCCATCCAGACGATTCCCCCATAGATGAATATATCTACTCACCAGAAATCCCCGCTAATCTGATCCGGCCACCGCTTTGCCTTTTCGCGCCGTATCCGAAGTTTCCCCGACCGATCCTAGAATTGCATAACACAAAATATAAGGTTACAGATTTCTGAAATGATGCAACTCACACTATGAAAAGATCGACGCCCTCGAATTAATCACAACGTGCACTCGGTACGCGGAAAATACACGAAAATCGCTAAAACCTTAACTAAAATCGCCGTATCGGGAAATCGATTAAACTACAACCCGACTAGACGAAACCCCGCGTTCGCGCATTCTAATAATCCTATACGAAGCTAATAATATTGCTAACCTAACGCAAATTGACCGCCTTCTATTTCTACAAAAAATCTAGTAAGCGATTTCCTTACCGATTTGTTACAACATCGAAATTTATCGATTTAGTAAGCATACCAATACACAATTCACCACTCTAATTAATTAGATAACCAAACCCCAACTTTAATACATCAACCATGCTTCAAACACTAATCCACAATCAAATCCCTTTCTTGAATTTCATGAACAAGCAATTTCTATTAAATTGATACTTCAAAATTCTATTTTAGCACCTTTAAACTACAATTTGACAAAGAGATTAGAATTTTCACCTCACAAGCTTGAACCCTAACTTGATCAAGTCTCCAAGAAGCCTCCTTTCATCATGTTTTGAACTAATATGGGTTGAAGAGAGAATGGATTAGGTTTTTGGTTTGAATGGAGATGGAAATTTGTTGATTTTTATGAATTTTTGCTATGAATTTGAAGCAAGAATGAAGTGAAGAAATGGGGAGAGCTGCTGTTGAGGCTCGGCCAGCAGTAGGAGGAGGGGGTTTGTGGATTTTTGGAGAAGTTTCTAGGTCTAAAACACCCCCATGTTATCATTTAATGCATTTCTTTTCAACATTTTACAAAAAAAAACCCTTGTTTTACCTCATTTTTCATTAAATTTCCTTCCTTAAAACTAAAAGTTTGCAAGCCATGATATAATTTTATTAACACCATATTTTAGCTTATAAAGACTCCTAATTAAGAAATTTACCTAATTAAATTTGTATTTATCCCTAATTAAATGTATTTAAAAAGGCTTAAAATAATAAAAAAATAATTAATTACGAAATTTTTTTTATTTAACTAGAAAATTATAAATGACATTTTAGTGACAAAATTATAGTAATATCTTGTCTAAATTTTGTATAATTAGGTCTACAATGAAAAATATCAATTTTGACTTTTAACGGAAAAAGCCGAAAAATTTGCCGATTACCGAAAAACTGCCTAAACGATTTTCGAAGGGTTACAATCTTCCCTCCTTAAAGAAATTCGGTCCCCGAATTTAGAATTTAACTACGCGTACCTTCAAAAAGATGGGGATATCTCTTCCTCATCTCGACCTCGGTCTCCCAGGTGACCTCCTCGCTGTTCGGGCCACGCCAAAGGACTTTGACAGACGGTATGACCTTCGACCTCAATTTCTTCACCTGCCGATCCAAGATGACCACCGGCTGCTCGGTGAAAGAAAGATCACGCTCTAACTGGATCGTCTGGTGCTGAATAGCCTGGGAAGGATCATGAAGGTACTTGCGGAGCATCGAGACATGGAATACGGGGTGAACATCGGGGAAGCTGGGCGGAAGGGCTAACCGATAAGCGACTGGACCAACACGCTCTAGGATCTCGAAAGGACCAACATATCTAGGACTCAGTTTTCCTTTCCGCCCAAATCTCATCACACCCTTCATCGGAGAGACCTTCAGGAAAACATGATCGCCAACAGCGAACTCGAGTCGGCGACGACGCCTGTCAGCATAAGATTTCTGCCTGCTCTGTGCCGCTCTCATCCTGTCCCGAATCAGCTGTATTTTCTCGGTCGTCTCCTGTACAATCTGCGGCCCCAAAATACTGCTCTCCCTGAGCTCTGTCCAACATACTGGCGATCGACATCTCCTCCCATATAAAGCCTCGAAAGGTGCCATCTGAATCGTCTCCTGGAAGCTATTATTGTAGGAAAACTCGATCAAAGGCAAATGACGATCCCAGCTACCACCGAAATCTAAAACACAAGCTCTGAGCATGTCCTCAAGAGTCTGAATCGTACGCTCCGACTGACCGTCAGTCTGAGGATGGAAGGCTGTGCTAAAACTCAATCGGGTGCCCAAAGCTTCCTGTAGTTTCTGCCACAATCGACTGGTAAACTGGGTGCCACGGTCGGACACGATGCAAGTCGGAACGCCATGCAGTCTCACTATCTCATCAATATAAACCTGGGCGTACTGAGAAAATCCAAAAGTGGTCTTCACTGGCAGAAAGTGAGCCGCTTTCGTCAGTCGATCTACAATCACCCAAATAGAGTCATACCCTCGACTGGTCCTGGGTAGACCCACAACGAAGTCCATGGAGACCTGCTCCCACTTCCACTCAGGGATGGGCAAAGGCTGTAACTCGCCGGCTGGCCTCTGGTGCTCGGCCTTGACTTGCTGACAAGTCAGGCATCTCGACACAAAATCTGTAATATCCTTCTTCATCCCGTCCCACCAGTAAACCTCTCTCAAATCACGGTACATCTTGGTGGAACCTGGATGCACACTGTATACTGATCTATGTGCCTCCTTGAGAATATCACGCCTCAGTCCCTCTGAATCTGGCACACACAGTCGAGTCCCAAACCGAAGTATCCCCTGATCATCAATCACGAACTCAGAAACTCTGCCCTGCCGAATCTGCTCAATAATCTCTAAGATACGGGCATCGCCGGACTGTGCCTCGCGAATACGGTCAAGTAACTGTGGGCGTGCTCTGAAATGGGCCAGCTGTCCCCCTGAAGAAGTAAACTCGAACTGCACTCTGCTGTCACATAACACCTGCCAATCCGCCGTCGACTGCATCTGTACTGCGCTCAAACAAGATAGGCTACCTCCGGGCCTCCTACTCAAAGCATCTGCCACCACATTCGCCTTGCCCGGATGGTATAGAATCTCGCAGTCATAATCTTTCACCAACTCCATCCAACGGCGCTGTCTCAGGTTCAGGTATCGCTGCTGGAAGATATACTTCAAACTCTTGTGATCAGTGAATATTTGGCACGACTCACCGTATAGGTAATGTCTCCAGATCTTAAGTGCAAACACTACTGCAGCCATCTCTAAATCATGGGTGGGGTAGTTCTGTTCGTGCTTCCTCAGCTGCCGAGAAGCATACGCGATAACTCTGTCGTGCTGCATCAATACACATCCCAGCCCCACTCTAGAAGCATCACAATATACCATGAACCCGCCTGATCCTGAAGGCAATGCTAACACTGGAGCAGTAGTCAGACGAGTCTTCAACTGCTGGAAGCTATCCTCACATGCCTGGGTCCAATCAAAAGGAACCCCCTTCCGGGTCAACCCGGTCAACGGTGCAGCAATGCGGGAGAAATCCTGGACGAAACGTCGATAATAGCCGGCCAGACCTAGAAAGCTGCGAACCTCTGTAACTGATACTGGTCTAGGCCAACGCTGAACTGCCTCGATCTTCTTCGGGTCCACGCAAATACCATCTCTCGTCACCACATGACCCATGAAGTCGACACTGTCTAGCCAGAATGCGCACTTGGAAAATTTGGCGAACAGCTGATGCTCCCTCAAAGTCTGCAATGTGATACGTAAATGCTGCTCATGCTCCTCCCGGCTCCGAGAATAAACCAAAATGTCATCAATGAATACAATGATGAACTGATCGAGATACGGCCTGAATACGCGGTTCATCAAATCCATAAAAGCTGCCGGGGCATTGGTGAGCCCGAACGACATCACCAAGAACTCATAATGACCATATCGAGTACGGAAAGCTGTCTTCGGAATATCCTCCTTCCGAACCCGCAACTGGTGATAACCTGACCGTAAATCAACCTTCGAGAAAAACCCTGCACCCTGGAGCTGATCAAATAAGTCATCAGTGCGGGGTAGGGGATATCTGTTCCGCACAGTAACCCGGTTCAGCTGACGATAATCAATGCATAAACGCATACTTCCGTCCTTCTTCTTAACAAACAGGACGGGAGCACCCCAAGGTGACACACTCGGTCGGATGAGCCCTTTGTCCAGCAAGTCCTGTAACTGATCCTTTAGCTCTCTCAGCTCTGCCGGGGCCATCCGATAAGGAGGTATAGAAATAGGCCCCGTGCCAGGGATCAAGTCAATACAGAACTCAATCTCGCGCTCTGGTGGCAGACCAGGAAGCTCGTCAGGGAATACATCAGGAAACTCTCTCACAACAGGGACCTGGTCCAACGGAACCTCTGTGGAGCTAGTATCACAAACATAAGCTAAGAATCCTTGACACCCTTTCCTTAAGAGCTGACCAGCGCGAAGAGAAGAAATTAAGCTGGAAAAGGTAGCACTACGATCTCCCTGAATAATAAGAACCGGCTCACCAGGAAAACTGAATCTGACTGCTTTTTCACGGCAGTCCACGGATGCATAACAGGTGGCTAGCCAGTCCATACCAAGAAGAACGTCAAAGTCTAGCGTATCGAGAAGAATAAAATCTACTGAAGAATCTCTCTCCCCGATACGAACGGAACAAGATCGGTACACAAAACGGGCAACAAAAGACTCGCCTACCGGGGTAATAACGACAAGCGGCTGATCTAACGGAGAAGACTCTCGGCCCAACCTCGGTGCAAAATACGTGGAAACATAGGAGTGTGTGGAGCCTGGATCAAATAATACCCGTGCATCAAAGGAACATACTGGGAGAGTACCTATCACGACGGCATTGGATGCCTGTGCATCCTGAGGAGTCAATGCGAACACTCGGGCCTGTCCACCGCTAATAGCTGGCTGTGCTCTGCCTCTACCTCGGCCTCTGCCTCTGCCTCTGTCGCCTCGTACTCTCTGAACCGGACCGCCACGCCCACGGCCTCTAGAAGCATCTGGCTGGCGTGAAGCATCATCAGGAGTAGGAAGTAAAGCTCTCTGCGATGGTGGTGAGGGTGGTAAAGTCACATGCGGGACTGTCGCCGCGACCGGACGTCCCATGGTACAGTCTCTGATACGGTGGTACTGACTCCCACACCGAAAACATCCTGGAGACGACTGCTGGGTCTGTGGATATGAGCCAAATAACTGACCTCGTCTCAATCCTCTGCCTCCGCCATCTCCCGGAAATAATCTATCGCGGTGTCTGCCCATCTGCCGCTGAGCTGGCGTATCAGTACGGATCCTCTTCGGCCCAGAAACGACCGGAGTCTCAGCAATACGCTCCTCCAATAGTAAGGCTGCATCCATCGCGGCTGCGTATGTGTCAAAATGCTGGGTGCCGATGGCAAGGAATAGCTGTGTATCAAGCCCTCGCACAAACCTCTTTATTCTCTTCTCTTCCGTGTCGACTAGGTACGGAGCATATCGAGACAACTGGGTAAACTGTATATCATACTCCGATACTGTCATCCCAGGAGTCTTGCGCAAAGACTCAAAACTACGGGCTCGAGCATCTCGGACACTCTCCGGAAGAAAACGGGCAAGAAATGCAGATGTAAACTCATCCCAGGTCATAGAAGGCAGACCTGCAGCTCGGCCTCTCTCTACTGAGTCGTACCATGTCTGGGCAAGACCCTCCAGACGAAAACTCGCAAACTCCACCAATCTATCCTCAGAACACCTCAACGAACGGCCAATCCGTGCCATCCTATCGAGAAATGTCTGTGGGTCCTCTGTCGCATCTGTACCGGTAAAAGCTGGGGGTCTCAATCTCATGAACTCCTGTAGTGAAACAGGAATAGTCTCCGTAGTAGCAGCAGGAGTGACCATCTGTGCAGCAGGTACGATCGTGGTCTGTGGGGTGGAAGGAACGTCTTCGGATCTCTGTGCCCGGCTGGACTCAACTAAAGATCCCATCATCTGCCGCAACTCTTGCATGCCGGCCTCTAATCTGGCAATACGGTCAGGATAAGGCGGATTAGTGGGACCCTGAGGGGTAGGAGTATCCTCCCGCTCGATCCTCGCCTCAGACGGGCCCGCCCGAATCTCATCCCTAGCGGCAGCCCGCTGAGCTCTCGTAGTCTTTGGCGGCATCGAAGCTGGAATAAGAAACATGACCGATAAGGACATTGCAATTGAATCAAGGAATGCAAGGAATCAAGAAAGGAAATACAAGCAATTATGTCCTAAGGTTACTTAGGCGGAGTACCGTATCGTAAGTATGCCGCGGATCATACCCACGCTACGCCACTCTGCTTAAGTCACCTACTCCATCTACCAAGGTCGTCCAACACTCAGAAAGGTAAAACCTACGCTCTGATACCAACTTTGTCACGTCCCGAAAGTACGGAACGTGACTGGCACTTAGATTACGAGACGTCTAAAGGCGTACCGTAACCTAAGTCAGCCAAAGCCCAGAAATCTAACCCAAAATCAAAGAGAGTGAAGGAAAAACCTTTAATGAAGACGATTTTCAAATTAATTAAGTTGCAAAGAATCCCTTTTTAAAATATCAAAAAGTTTCTGAAAATTTCGGCAGAGTCTCCCCTGTATTTTCTATCCCCCAAAATGGGTACAACAAGATAATAAACCTGTAATTATAAAAATGGCATCCCCAAGCGGGAGCTAGCTCTTCGCCCAAGGCGGATCACAACCACATGCAATATAATAGTAATATCAAGAAAAAGAGCATAAAAGAGATGCAAATACCAGAAAACACACGTCGGCTCAAGTGAGCTCGACCCAAAAGGAACCACAAATATACAAATCTCTCAGTCTCATCACTAGGTCGCATATACAATACAAGTGGTAGATGGAGAATACTAGATACAATGATAAAGCAAAAAGAAATAAAGTATACTCGCAACCCACCTACGGGCGATGTCGCGAGTCTGAGCAAAAGGAACTGATGACAAGATAGCCCGCCGCTACAAGTCTGACGGGTCCGACCTGCAAGACACTGTGGCACAACGGGGGTGAGTTGCCAGCTCGTGAGTAAATATAACATCTAATAAGGCAATCGTAAGAATGCACGCAATGCGGAACAACATGTACGTCCATATGTGCTATAATGTCTCTAGTATGCATGCACAGGTATGCAATGTCATTTTTTTAAATCTTTAAGGGTTTTAATGCTAAGGTTATTGGATTCCTAACTTTAAAACATGAACATCTGTATAGTAGCTAAATATCATCAAGAAATCATCTGAAAACCTGTGTCAAGCATCGACACCAAAAAGGAATCATATCTGTCTCAATATCGGGCTCCGTCAGTCCGGATCGGCCCATATCATAAATCTCACGACAACGGTCGGTATCCTCCGGATATCCGCCGCGCCAGACATCACCGGTAGGTAGTCTTCCCCTGCCAGGCTCATCGTCTACAACTCGATCTTCTTGCCCCGGGGTACCATACCGGGCCCACCATGTACTCGAGACGGTTCCTCCACTCCTCGAATCGGGTCTCGAAATCCATCAGAAAACATGAAAACTCATGGTGGACGACACATACATCACGAGAAAACCGCAACTTTGTTTTTAAAAATGATAAATATAAGCTTTTGTTAAATTCTTGCGGTTTTCCCCAAAAATCCAGAAATCACAGCAAAACTGAAATCCTCAAGAAAATCATAATGTCCACATGTTATATATATGACCAATGTCTATGATATCAATGTGTATGATGTAAATTTTGGCTCTAGTTCTATGTAATTATGATGATGATGCGAGATATGTGCATGCAATGCAGTTTTATATATCAAGTATAAATGCAGGTGATGATATTAGGATAAACAGGTTCTATCGTGCACGTGACATGTCAATTACCAAAGGCGTGTGTGTCACCTGAATAGTGCGCGTGCAATAGATGCCAATGGTAAGGTGTTCGTGTCCTACGAAATTATATCGCATATGTATATATGAATGTCATATGAATGTCCATGCAATCTAGTATAGGGTTAGCTGTAAGGGTATGCAATGTACATCAATGGATAAGCTAGTTAATATAATTATTGCATAAAGTAGAGTAATCCTAACTAGGGGGGGCGCCTCGCGCCATCCAGACGATTCCCCCATAGATGAATATATCTACTCACCAGAAATCCCCGCTAATCTGATCCGGCCACCGCTTTGCCTTTTCGCGCCGTATCCGAAGTTTCCCCGACCGATCCTAGAATTGCATAACACAAAATATAAGGTTACAGATTTCTGAAATGATGCAACTCACACTATGAAAAGATCGACGCCCTCGAATTAATCACAACGTGCACTCGGTACGCGGAAAATACACGAAAATCGCTAAAACCTTAACTAAAATCGCCGTATCGGGAAATCGATTAAACTACAACCCGACTAGACGAAACCCCGCGTTCGCGCATTCTAATAATCCTATACGAAGCTAATAATATTGCTAACCTAACGCAAATTGACCGCCTTCTATTTCTACAAAAAATCTAGTAAGCGATTTCCTTACCGATTTGTTACAACATCGAAATTTATCGATTTAGTAAGCATACCAATACACAATTCACCACTCTAATTAATTAGATAACCAAACCCCAACTTTAATACATCAACCATGCTTCAAACACTAATCCACAATCAAATCCCTTTCTTGAATTTCATGAACAAGCAATTTCTATTAAATTGATACTTCAAAATTCTATTTTAGCACCTTTAAACTACAATTTGACAAAGAGATTAGAATTTTCACCTCACAAGCTTGAACCCTAACTTGATCAAGTCTCCAAGAAGCCTCCTTTCATCATGTTTTGAACTAATATGGGTTGAAGAGAGAATGGATTAGGTTTTTGGTTTGAATGGAGATGGAAATTTGTTGATTTTTATGAATTTTTGCTATGAATTTGAAGCAAGAATGAAGTGAAGAAATGGGGAGAGCTGCTGTTGAGGCTCGGCCAGCAGTAGGAGGAGGGGGTTTGTGGATTTTTGGAGAAGTTTCTAGGTCTAAAACACCCCCATGTTATCATTTAATGCATTTCTTTTCAACATTTTACAAAAAAAAACCCTTGTTTTACCTCATTTTTCATTAAATTTCCTTCCTTAAAACTAAAAGTTTGCAAGCCATGATATAATTTTATTAACACCATATTTTAGCTTATAAAGACTCCTAATTAAGAAATTTACCTAATTAAATTTGTATTTATCCCTAATTAAATGTATTTAAAAAGGCTTAAAATAATAAAAAAATAATTAATTACGAAAAAAAAATTTATTTAACTAGAAAATTATAAATGACATTTTAGTGAAAAAATTATAGTAATATCTTGTCTAAATTTTGTATAATTAGGTCTACAATGAAAAATATCAATTTTGACTTTTAACGGAAAAAGCCGAAAAATTTGCCGATTACCGAAAAACTGCCTAAACGATTTTCGAAGAGTTACAATAAAGCATCAAACATGCCCGAATAAAATTTTAGAAGTGCCGAACAACCCAAAGCCGGGATCTTTGCTAGATTATTAGGGTTTAACATGCAAGTAAACATCTTTACTACTAAAAGTGAGGGATTACAACCTTTGTAGTCCACTCCTTCGCTTCATAAGCTCCGAGTAGAAGTCCATTCGCCGCGATCCATGATCTCCTAGACTCAAGAGAGGCTCCACGACTCGAACGATCCATGCTAGCTTGTAGTGTTCCGGTTCTCCGATGATCTACGTTGAAGTTGCTATAACCCAAGCTCTCTCACTCTAATAAGGTGAACACCCTAATCTAATGGGCTAGATTAGATGAGCATGATGGAGTAGTATTTATGCTTTCTTTATAATTCATTTTTTCAGAAGAAATCATCACAAAAGAATTAACTAGTAAGCTTTCTCAAAGCTAAGAGAGAAGAAGATGATGAATGAAAAAGATAATCCTTTTGTGATGAATAGTAGATTAGAATATATAATTGATTATGGAACCATGGTCAAGGATGAGAGGCTTAACCTTTGTAGAGAATAAACTAGAGCTAGGGTTTGGTTAGGTTAGATAATGAGTCATAAGATAATATCAACCATAATATCTTACACTTGACAAAAGAGAATCCTTCTAGAATGAACAAGAAGGAGCTAACCCTAATCAAACCCTAATCCCTTTTTTATCATCCCTAAACATGTTTCATAATAAATCATATCATGTCACAATAATATATATCACATATATATTATATATTTGCAACAAAAGAAAATAATACAATTAACATATATCGCATATATATCAATGTATTAATCCGGTGAGAAAATGAAATAATAAAGTGAGCCAATATTAGATAATGTAATACAATATATCATATATATCATTATACATTAAATCATCGAATCAACACTTGATCCGACGATCCGGCTATATCGAATATAACCGACTAATATAACATGTACCGATTCATCGAATCAACACTTGATCCGATGTCCCGGTTCATATCTAAATATTGCGAGAATATAATACGGTATCTCATATTGCATTATCCTCGGTCCTGCACATATCACATATGTGCCGCTACTCCGTTTTGCCTGAGCCAAGAAACCTTTGTGTAGGACTCTAAAGAATCGTCAATACGCAGGTAGCAGGTGATGATCATATGAAACACCTACAAGCTGCAAGCGGTCAGCTAAACGTAACAGCCACCCAGGTATTGACCGATCAGAAGATCAACAAGCTAGCCTATCCTTTCACCCGTGAATCAACTCAGTAACACTCCCGTACAGTCCGGTCTGTTCGTCTGATATGTCGCATATCAAGTCTAGGGGTGGTATACGTCAGACCCCAGTAACCGATAAGTCGTGTCGATGTGAGGCTCATAATAGGTAGAGAAACTACTGGTAACACTTACCGGTATATCTCTATATCAGCCCTGGCCAGGGAATTCCAGTTATAGCCAATCGAACACAGCACAACATCAACTCCCTATACCGGGAGAGACGAATCCCCTCCTATCGCTCATTACCTCAATGTGATTCGGGACTTTACCCAAAAGCCACCGTTTTTCATGCCTTTTTGGACATGGTAAGGTGGAAATCAAAGCACAGTGGGAATCACACAAGACTCTATGACGATCTTGGGTCTACAGACTACCCAGTACCAGTGTCACCGGAGAACTGCCATCTGACGTGTGGTATATCACCATCTGGGAGTTCTCGGCGAGTCCGTCCAGTGTACCCAGTCTCCACTGAGCACCCGTACACCATCTCTGATGTCAAATACCGATGGATATGGGATCATCCATCGCCCATCATATGGGTCAAGATGCGTATACGCTAGTCTACTCTGGTGTATCGATGCCCTGTCTCGATATACCCTCGACTAGGAACAGTTATAGGATGTACTCATCGACTACCGTAGCCCCACTAGTATGATCTCATCATAGTCCCAGTAGTCGAGTACAGATCCTAAGGGCTTTATCAACATGTGAGAGAAAGATAGTAAACCAATACAAGTTAACATGTTAAGATAAAGTGAAACCAAATAGCATACTATCATGACGAGCAAGAAAGTCCTCTCTGTATATATCCAAGCATCCATCATAATATACATCATATGTACAACAATGGCATCTAAGGCATATACATAACTAACAATCTCCCACATGCACTAAGGCCAGCTGCTGTAGCATCTCATAGCTAGCATCCCGAATAATCTCTCAAACTGTATCTGGGGAATAGCCTTCGTGAGTGGATCCGCAGTGTTTTCCTTCGTATCTACTCTCCTGACCCCGATCTCCCAGCGATCAACTATCTCCCTGATCAGGTGATACCGCCTCAGAATATGTCTGGATTTCTGATGGGACCTGGGTTCCTTGGCCAAAGCCACATCTCCATTGTTATCGCAATACAGAGGTATTGGATGCTCAATGGATGGAACCACACCAAGTTCACTAATGAACTTCTTCATCAAGACAGCCTCTTGGGCAGCATCGTTGGCAGCGATGTATTCAGCCTCCATCGTCGAGTCTGCAACGGTATCCTGTTTGGAACTCTTCTAACATACTGCCCCTCCATTGCGGGTAAAGACAAATCCCGAGTGCGACTTAGAGTCGTCCTTATCACTTTGGAAGCTGGAATCGGTAAAGGACTCCACCTGGACCGTTACCATACACCATGAACATATCTCTAGTCCTTCGCAAGTACTTGAGAATGTTCTTCACAGCTGTCCAGTGACTCTCTCCAGGATCTGCTTGATACCGACTCACTACACTTAGTGAGTATGCTACATCGGGTCTGGTACATAGCATCGCATACATGATAGAGCCTACTGCCGAAGCATATGGTATCCCTTGCATGCGAGCTCTCTCCAAATCAGTCTTGGGAGACATCTCTTTGGAGAGAGTGAGTCCAGAGATCATGGGTTGGTTCCCACGCTTGGATTCTTCCATACTAAATCTCTTTAGTATGTTGTCAATGTACCTGGATTGGGACAATCCAAGTAAACGTTTGGATCTATCTCTATAGATCCTAATCCCCAATATGCAGGAGGCATCACCTAGATCTTTCATTGAGAATCTTTGTGATAAGAAGAGCTTGACTGATTGCAGCATAGGAATATCATTTCCTATCAAGAGTATGTCATCCACGTACAATACGAGGAAGACAGCCTTACTCTCTGCTACCTTCTTATAGATATAAGGTTCATCTATGTTTTTGATGAAGTCAAACTCTTTGACTACAACATCAAAACAGATGTTCCAACTCCGTGATGCTAGCTTCAACCCATAAATGGATTTAAGCAGCTTGCACACCTTTCCGCTGCTCCCACTATCTACGAAGCCCTCTGGCTGAGTCATGTACACGCACTCTTCTAAATCATCATTTAGAAAGGCGGTCTTAACATCTGTTTGCCAGATTTCGTAGTCATGGTATGCAGTAATGGCAGGTAAGATCCGGATGGACTTAAGCATAGCCACTGGAGAAAAGGTTTCGTCATAATCCACACCTGGTCGTTGACGAAAACCTTTTGCTACAAGTCTAGCTTTGAAAGTCTCAACTTTTCCATCTACACCAAATTTCATTTTAAAAATCCACTTGCTCCCAATGGGTTTTACCCCTTCAGGAGCATTTTCCAAAGTCCATACTTTATTGGTGTACATGGATTCCATATTAGATCGCATTGCATCCAGCCATTTCACAGACTCACCACTCGTGCTGGCCTTCTCGAAACTAGTTGGGTCATCATCTTCCATGATGCAATCCTCGCTTCCACCATCAATGAGAAAACCGTAGTATCTCTCAGGTGGACAAGAAAACCTACTAGATCGGCGGAGAGGCTAGGGTTCGTCGGGTACTACCGAATCCTCTGGTTCCACTAAATCTTCAGTTACAATTTGTTTTGCTGGAACTTCTTCCAGTTCTACCTCAGAGCCACTAATCTCTTTTGCAAGAAATTCCTTTTCTAAAAAGGTGGCATGTTGAGCAATAAACACCTTTTGTTGTTCATTGTGGTAGAAAAAATATCCATTCGAATGTTTAGGATACCCCACAAACTTACATAGAACTGACCGTGCCTCGATTTTGTCTAGATTTTGCCTTTTGACATAGGCCAGACAACCCCATATCTTAACTCGTTTAAGACATGGTCTCTTCCCAGTCCATATCTCAAATGGTGTAGTAGGTACAGATTTAGTTAGAACTTGATTCAATAGGTATGCTGCTGTCTCAAGTGCATACCCCCAGAAGGAAATTGGTAACTGAGCAGTACTCATCATCGAGCGTACCATATCTAATAGGGTGTGATTCCTCCGTTCAGATACACCGTTGTGCTGTAGTGTATATGGAGGAGTAAGCTGAGAGAGAATCTCATTCACTTTTAGATAATCTAGGAACTCATTGCTTAAGTATTCTCCTCCTCGATCAGATCGAAAGATCTTAATACTTTTGGCCTTTTGTTTTTCTACTTCGTGCTTATATTCTCTGAATTTCTCAAAAGCTTCAGACTTGTGTTTCATCAGGAACACATGTCTGAATCTAGAGAGATCGTCAGTGAATGTAATGAAGTAGGAAGAACCGTTCCTGGCATGCGTAGACATGGGACCGCATACATCACTATGTATCAGTCCTAAGAGTTCCGTAACTCTTTCTCCGTGTCCACTAAACGGAGCTTTGGTCATTTTTCCTTTGAGACATAAATGGCTAGTATCATAAGATGATAATTCGAACGAATTCAAATATCCATCTTTATGCAACTTAGCCAGTCGTGTTGCATTGATATGACCAAGTCTACAATGCCACAAGAAAGATTCGTTCATTTCTGAACTCTTCCTCTTGTGTGTGTTTTGTATATTGAGGACTGTATTCTGATTTAGAATGAATATGCCATTATGTAACGAGCCTGATGCAATCAACTTTTGATATAGGAATATGTTCATAACATTATCCTTTACTATAAAATTATATCCTTCTTTACTTAATAAAGAAACTGATATAATGTTGCACATCATGTTCGGTATAAAATAGCACTCATTTAGAATCAATGTATTACGACTTGGCAATACTAGGTGATATTCGCCAACTGCTTTGGCTGCAATACTTGCACCGTTCCATATTTGAATGGAATGATCACCTTTTCCCAGTTCTCTACCTTTACGTAGCCCATGTAACAATTTACATATGTGGGATCCTGATCTGGTATCTAATACCCAGGACGTAGGGTGAACTGAGAAACAGTTCTCAATAACTAACACACCTGAAGAAGATGCATCAACATGCATGTTCTTTTGGGCGGCGTGAGAATCCAGATGTTCTCCTGTTTCCTGTTCAGTCTTATAACTCTTATAAGAAATAACGGGTCCAACGTTCCCCTGCTCAGTATAATAAGCGGGTTCAGTCAATACATCCATATTATTATCTTGATTATGGCCTGACATGGTCGCTACCTGGAGAGAGAGATAGAAGAAAACACTTTAGCGTATGCTCTTGCAAGATTAGATTGGTTATTATTGTAAGTCCACGTTGCCCACCCCGGTGCTTGCGGGGAGGCGGAAAACAGAATAAAAATTGGATTTTT
Source organism: Agapanthus africanus (assembly GCA_030015575.1). NCBI lineage: Eukaryota > Viridiplantae > Streptophyta > Magnoliopsida > Asparagales > Amaryllidaceae > Agapanthus > Agapanthus africanus. Next base: position 364,957,428 of record JASDDO010000008.1, read on the forward strand.
ATCGAACTAGGCAACATGGACTAGCTTAAGGAGGATATTTGCTAAACAAAAACTAACTAAAAGCTAACTAGAATTAGCTACATGGAAGAAAGGTTATACCTTGGGCTTTATGTCCTTCTCTCCTTGCTCCTTGGAGTGGAAGAAAGAGATCACCTTGTCGCCTTCTCGAGTCGAAGAAGGATCCACCCGAGAGCCTCAACCTTTGGCTTCAACTTCAAGCTAGAAGTAACTAAAGTGCTAGAAGTGCTAATCCTAGAACCTTAGATGAGAGTAGAGATTACTTTGGAAAGGTTTAACTCAAGCTCCAGTGTTTCTCAACACATGAGAGGGGAGAGCTTGAGGAAGAGGAAGAGCAAGAGAGAGAAAGCATATGATAGAATGAGAGAATAATAGAACCATTCTCACATATATGTGTGAATTAAGTAAATTGATAATTAGCAAGATAATTGTCATGGCTTAATCAAGACATGACCATTATCATTTCATATTTAATGCAAATTGCAAGGATCAAAGAGCATCTTTTATATGGAATGATGATGGTCAAGTTGTCAACCAAGGTCAACAAGTCAAGATAGTCAAATGGTCAACAACCCTAACCATGCACAATTATATTTAACTAATATCAATTAATCATAATACACACATAAGCATTAGGGTTAATAAAATGACAATGGTCATTAACCCTAATCAAAATCCTCTCCCTCTGTCTCAGTCAACTGTGCATACACACCCGTATTCGTGATCCGAGGAACACGAATACAAAGAGATAAAACCAATCCCAAGTCATATACTAGGATCTGGCTTAAACCAAAGCCCGCTAGTATAAGCTGTCCGGACAGCAAACGTGCACAAGTGCATGGATGTGAACGAACCTGTCGCAAAACCATGCGACCTCTACTCATTTTGTCTAAAGGCGAATAGCTCTCTGTGTGGGACTCTAAAGACTCGACACTACGCTGGTAGTGGGTTTAACCACAGACCGCAAGCGGCACTAGCTGTACGTAACGGTCCCTAGGTAGATGCCGATAAGAAGACTGACGAGGTGACCCCATCTGAACTCCTACTGAGCCTGTATTTGACAGTCTCCGTACAGTCCGGTCTGTTCGTCTGATACATTGCCTGGCAGGCCTAGGGGCGGTAAATGTCAGTCCCCTAATAGCGGTACAAGTCGTGTCGGAGTGTAGCCCAGAACACCCTGATATAACACTGGAAACCTACCAGTATATCTCGCTTGCCTTGGCCAGGGACTACTTGTGTAATGGCTATCCTGGACACAGCGCGATGTCAACCCCCAATACCGGGAGAGACGAATCCTGTCTAACCGTCACTGCCTCCAAGTGCTTCGGGACTGCACCCAAAAACTACCTGTTTGCATGACTCCTTTGAGCCGTGGTAGGGTAGTAATCAAAGTGCAGTGGGAACACACTCTAGGCGAAGTGACAGTGTCAAGTCAGCGGACTAAGCTGTACTCATGTCACCTGGGAACTAATAACTGACGATAGGTATAATACCAACCAACAGTTCCCGACGAGTCCTGTCCAGTGTACTCGTAACCTAACAAGCACCCGCATACTATCTCAAGTACGACGTACTGACGGCTGTGGGACAGACCGTCTCCCACGCTAGGATGAGAAGCGCATACGCTAGTTTACTCCGGAGTATCGATGCGCTGTCTCGGTAGTCCAACGACTAGGGACCTGTATAAGGATGTACTTATGGATTACCCAGCCCCCATGAGTGTGAGTGGCATCACAACGCTGGTAATCAAGCAAAAATCCTAAGGGCTCTACTAATATGTATATAAGCGATATGCTAAAAGAAACACATGCACATATTGAAGTAGAGACAAACCAAGTAGCATACTACCATTTCGAGCAAGATTGTATATACAACTGTGAATATCCCAAGCTTCCATCAAGTAATATACAAACTAGTATGATACAGTAATGGCCTCTAGGGCATATACACTAACAATCTCCCACTTGCACTAAGGCCATGTATTGGCGTATCGTAGACCTATCATCTCGATCAGCCGCTCGAACTGAGTCTGGGGCAAGGCCTTGGTGAATGGACCTGCAGTGTTATCTTCTGAAGCAACCCTCCGAACCTCGATCTCCTGGCGATCCACGATCTCCCTGATCAGGTGATACCACCTCAAGATGTGTTTGGAATTATGATGGGACCTGGGTTCCTTCGCTAAAGCTATAGCCCCGTTGTTGTGGCAATATATAGGTATTGGATCAACAATGGAAGGAACCACCTGAAGTTCTTTCAAGAACTTTCTCATCCAGACGGCTTCTTTTGCGGCATCAGATGCAGCGATCTATTCCGCTTCCATAGTCGAGTCTGCAACGGTTTCCTGTTTGGAGCTCTTCCAACACACCGCCCCTCCATTAAGGGTAAATACAAAACCCGACATGGACTTGGAATCATCCTTGTCACTCTGGAAGCTGGAGTCAGCAAAGGCCTCAATCTGGAGGTCTTTTCCGCCATATACCAAGAACATCTCCTTAGTCCTTCTCAGGTACTTGAGAATGTTCTTTACTGCTATCCAATGTTTCTCCCCATGGTTTGACTGATACCTGCTTACCACACTCAGTGCATAAGCCACATCTGGTCTGGTACACAACATCGCATACATTATAGAGGCTACCACAGAAGCGTAGGGTATAATAGACATGCGATCCCTCTCCAAATCAGTCTTGGGAGACATCTCTTTGGAGAGGGTGATCCCGTGACAAGCCGGTAGATTACCGTGCTTGGAATCTTCCATACTGAATCTTTTCAGTATGGTGTCGATGTACCTGGACTGTGAGAGTCCTAAAATCCTCTTGGATCTGTCACGGTAGATCTGGATCCCCAGAATGTATGAGGCATCACCCAGGTCTTTCATGGAGAACCTGTGTGACAAGAACCCCTTGACAGATTGTAGCATAGGAATGTCATTTCCTATTAAGAGAATGTCATCCACGTATAAAACGAGGAATACTACAGTTCTCACTACAAATCTACAATAGATGCATGGTTCATCTGGATTTTTGATAAAGCCAAATTCCTTGACCGTCTCATCAAAACAGATGTTCCAACTCCGCGATGCCTGCTTTAATCCATAAATGGACTTAAGCAACTTGCACACCTTTCCGCTGCTCCCACTCTGAATGAAACCCTCTGGCTGGTCTATATAGACACACTCCTCTAAATGTCCATTTAGAAAAGCGGTCTTTACGTCCATCTGCCAAATCTCATAATCGTGGAAGGCAGCAATGGCAAGAAGGATCCGAATGGATTTCAGCATAGCCACTGGAGAAAAGGTTTCTTCATAGTCCAAACCAGGTCTCTGACGAAAACCCTTTGCAACCAGTCTAGCTTTATAGGTCTCAACCTGTCCATCTACACCAATCTTCCTTTTGAAGATCCACTTGCATCCTACGGGTTTTACCCCATCTGGAGCAATGTCCAACGTCCATACTTTGTTGGTGTACATGGACTCCATTTTGGCCCGCATTGCATCCAGCCATTTTACCGAGTCAACGCTCTGAATGGCTTGCTGGAAGCTAGTAGGCTCATCACAATCTATGATGCAATCCTCTCTATTCCCGTCTATGAGAAAACCGTAGTATCTCTCGGGCGGATGAGACTGCCTACTACTCCTGCGGAGTGGCATGGGAATGTCCTGATCTTTCGAACCTTCTGGTTCTACTAAGCTTTTAGTAATAGCTCGTGGTTCTGGAATTTCTTCCAGTTCTATTGCGCTCCCACTTATTTCTTTTTCTATGAACTGGTGTTCTAGAAAGTGGGCATGGCGAGAAACACAAACCTTTTGTTCCTCTTCGCAATAGAAGAAATATCCCTTGGAGTTCTTTGGATATCCCACAAACTTGCACTGTACTGAGTGTGCCTCGAGCTTGTCTGCATGCTGCTTTTTGACTAAAATTGGACATCCCCATGTTTTAATGTGATTAAGATAGGGTCTCTTCCCACACCATATCTGATATGGTGTAGTAGGCACAGTCTTAGTTGGAACTCGGTTCAAAAGGTATCCAGCTGATTCTAGCGCATATCCCAAGAACGATCGCGGCAACTCAGCATTACTCATCAAGGACCGTACTATATCCAATAGGGTTCGGTTCCTTCTCTCCGATACACCGTTATGTTGCGGAGTGTATGGAGGAGTAAGCTGAGAGAGAATTCCATTCTCTTTTAAGTAACCCAGGAACTCGGCACTTAAGTATTCACCACCTCGATCAGATCTCAGTGCCTTGATACTTTTTCCTGTTTGTTTTTCTACTTCATTCTTATATTCCTGGAATTTTTCAAAGGCCTCAGATTTATGTTTCATTAAGAAGATATATCTGTACCTTGAAAAGTCATCCGTAAAAGTAATAAAGTAAGAATAACCGCTTCGCGCATGCGTAGACATTGGACCGCACACGTCGCTGTGTACGAGTCTCAAGAGCTCGCTCGCTCTTACTCCGTGTCCAGTGAATGGAGTCTTTGTCATCTTTTCTTTGAGACAGGATTGACAAATTGCATATGATTGATATTCGAACGGATCCAAATATCCTTCTGTATGTAACTTAGTCAACCTTCTCTCATTGGTGTGACCCAGTCTACAATACCATAAGAAAGTTTTATTGATTTCTGGAGACTTTCTTTTGTGTGTATTCTGGACATTGAAAATCTGTGGTTGGTTTAATACGTATATACCGTTGTTTAATGTACCAGACCCAATCAACACTTGATTAAGGTGAATGTTCACAACATTACTTACAAATGCAAATTCATAACCTTCTTTAGACAATAAAGATACATAAATGATATTACAGGTTGCATTTGGTACAAAATAACAACTACGCAAAACCAAAGAGTGTCCATACGACATTCCCAGGTGATAGTCCCCCACGGCCTCAGCATCCATGCTAGCTCCGTTTGCAACTCTGAGGGTCATGTCACCTTCCTTCAAAACTCTACGTTTTCTCAACGCCTGCAAAGAATTACAGATATGAGATCCTGATCCGGTATCTAATACCCAGGATGTAGAGTTTATTGATAGACAGTTTTCAATAACATACACACCTGAAGCTGAAGCCGCAACTCGCTTCAGATCCTGGGTTCTGGCCTTCCAAGCCTTGCAATCCTGTTTCCAGTGCCCACTTTTGTGACAGTAGAAGTATTCTTCCTTCCCCACCAGCTTTCCCGCTACCTTTATTGCCTTTCCTTTTCCCTTCGTATCCACTTTACTGACACCGCCTCTTGGTTTGGCGGGGGCTTTCTTCTTCTTTCCCTTGGCTTTCGCCTTGGACCTAGAAGAGGAAGATCCTCCTACAAACAAAGTGGATGTCTCCCTACCTTTCTGTAGGGTGCCCTCAGCACTCCTCAACATGTTCAGAAGTTCGGAAAGTTCAACCTCCTTTCCATGCATGTTGAAGTTAAGGATAAACTGGGCGTAAGTGGAAGGAAGGGACTGGAGAATCAAATCAGTGTAGAGTTCATTCTCCAACGTGGTCCCAAGGTCCGTGAGCTCCTCTATGTAGCCAATCATCTTAAGCACGTGTTCCGCTACCAATGATCCGACGGCCAATCTTGCCGAAAATAGCTTCTTCGACACTTCGTATCTTGCGATACGAGACTGCTCTCCATACAGTTCTTTTGTATGGAGAAATATGGACTCTAGGTCCATATTCTCATGCCTCCTCTGATGTCCGTTGTCCATCGAGGCAAGAACGAGGCATTTGCCCTTCGCGCAATCGATCTCCCATGTCTTACGGATTTCCTTATCCGCGACGCTGGAGGTGGGACCTGGGACAGGGGGAGCTTTGGTGGTAAGGACATACCCCAACTTGTCGTAAGTGATTGCCATCTTGACATTCCTGAGCCAATTTTTGTAGTTTGGCCCTGTCAGTATATTTTTATCTAGTAATAACTTAAGTCCGGTCATGTTGAATGGTCGCTGCAATTAGGAGAGAGAAAAGAAACACTTTAGCATGATACTCTTGCAAGTTTAGAGTGGTTTTTAGTTTGTCTAAACAGGATGGCTCCCACTGTCTCTCGAATCCCTTCTCAAACCATAAAGAAAGAATTAGTCGGGATCAATCTCACCGTACAATACTTGCTTAACCGTTCAGCCAGGCCAGTGTCGGTACTTCGAGGGAGGTTTTCCAACACTTTCGCGAAGTTCCTTAATTAAGTAACCTCTTTTCCCCGTGGGCGTAGCCCCGCTAACACCTTTCTAGACACCTACTAGGTTTATAGCATTGATCGTTAAGTGAGAGTTTTCCCGAGGAGTAGCATATACTCACAGTAGGATCGGGATCCAAATATCATCGCGTGATAAAACTGAAGGAATCCTACAAGAATCATCACACTCCAAATGATATGCAGCGCTAGCAAGTTTCAGTACTTATGAAACTCCCGATGTGGATTTTTGCCCCATGCTCTTATGACCTTGACTTTGGCCAAAATATCATAAGTCATATGTCAAGTTCTACCCTTCATTCTCCTGGTTAATTTGGACCCACCCGTACCTACCCTTGACTTTGGCCAAAATGGCAGCACGACTGTCCCATACTAACGCATCTATCTATGCTGCACATGAATACCCAATAGCTACCAATCACTATGCCTTGAATTTGGCCAAAATACATAGCTTGAATACTTTTTGACCATTCATGTGGAATGACGGAGGGCTACGAATGGTTTTGGCGAAACCGTGAACGTAGTGAACTTGATATAATCGATGGAACGAGATAGCTTTTAAAAGGAGTGGTTCAAGATCCGCGTTAAAAAGTTTAGTTTTGAAAAGAACCGAGTGGTTTTCAAAGTGTTCCAATCGACTTTTACTTGGTTTATTTTCTTGCATTAGTTCTTTTAATGCGTCCCATCATTTATTCCTACCATTGCAGAAAACAACCAAAATATGACGTACGCTTATGCCATTCGCATTCGCCACGGGGCCCCGTCATCACCCGTTAGGTTACTTAACTAACGACAGAGCGGGGGCTAGGCTAGCACGGCTGTAAAACATAAGCAACGCCTAAATAGTTATAGTATATAGATATATAGCAATGATAGACATTACAGATCACAGATGAATACATTGGATATACTAGGAATCCGCAACCCGTTCGAGCCTGCAACGAAAAGCGGATTACACGGTCGCGGTGAATAGCCAATACCCCATCCAAGACCCCTACGGGTGCGGCAAACAACCCGCCAAGTACCCGAAGCGAAGCAACCTTCCTCAACACCGTGAGTAGGCCACTCGGCACTTCGAGATACCCGGTAGTTTGTGCACCCCCTCCATGGGTCTATCCTAGGAGCAAAAACAGTAAAAAGAATTATACAATGACGGCTACAACCCCGACCCGGTTGTGTGGCCATACAAATAATATTACATCAATTTACATATTACATGAATTGAAAGAAAAGAAAACTCTCGTCTCACAAAACCCCTCGGCTATTCACCCGCGACAATCCAACGCATTCATATACACATACCATCAACAAACACAGATCACAGATATGTATAACCCCCACTAATCGACGTATAGCGATTAGCCGACGTTCAATACATATAAACATCACAGATATAACCCAATAGTCAAAGTATAGTGAAGTTCGATAAAAAAAATACGGATTTATAGGCCCCCATATACAAATTTCTTTTCTGGAAAATCTGGGCACAAATAAACCATCTTAAAAATCCCAAAACCTTACTAGAAGAATACTGCACGAAACCCGGTTCAGAACAGAGTCAAAACGGCCGCAGTTTCGCTGCAATAGGCATGCTTTTGCCGCGGAACCGCGGCGCTTTGAACTGTTCACTTGACCGTATTTGTTGTGCTTCTTCACAAAACCCTGAGCCGATTTTTGAAGTATGATTTTTTATTTTTTGAGCAGAAAAAATTTCAATTGAAAGTTAGGGTTTTGCATTTTTAGTTTTGCGATTTTTTTCGATCGAACTTCTATACACTTTACTAACTATTTAGTTTATGTTTAGTTAGGCTCTGATACCACTGTAAGTCCACGTTACCCACCCCGGTGCTTGCGGGGAGGCAGAAAACGGAATAAAAATCTGATTTTTATCGAACTAGGCAACATGGACTAGCTTAAGGAGGATCTTTGCTAAACAAAAACTAACTAAAAGCTAACTAGAATTAGCTACATGGAAGAAATGTTATACCTTGGGCTTTATGTCCTTCTCTCCTTGCTCCTTGGAGTGGAAGAAAGAGATCACCTTGTTGCCTTCTCGAGTCGAAGAAGGATCCACCCGAGAGCCTCAACCTTTGGTTTCAACTTCAAGCTAGAAGTAACTAAAGTGCTAGAAGTGCTAATCCTAGAACCTTAGATGAAAGTAGAGATTACTTTGGAAAGGTTTAACTCAAGCTCAAGTGTTTCTCAACACATGAGAGGGGAGAGCTTGAGGAAGAGGAAGAGCAAGAGAGAGAAAGCATATGATAGAATGAGAGAATAATAGAACCATTCTCACATATATGTGTGAATTAAGTAAATTGATAATTAGCAAGATAATTGTCATGGCTTAATCAAGACATGACCATTATCATTTCATATTTAATGAAAATTGCAAGGATCAAAGAGTATCTTTTATATGGAATGATGATGGTCAAGTTGTCAACCTAGGTCAACAAGTCAAGATAGTCAAATGGTCAACAACCCTAACCATGCACAATTATATTTAACTAATATCAATTAATCATAATACACACATAAGCATTAGGGTTAATAAAATGACAATGGTCATTAACCCTAATCAAAATCCTCGCCCTCTGTCTCAGTCAACTGTTCATACGCACCCGTATTCGTGATCCGAGGAACACGAATACAAAGAGATAAAACCAATCCCAAGTCATATACTAGGATCTGGCTTAAACCAAAGCCCACTAGTATAAGCTGTCCGGACAGCAAACGTGCACAAGTGCGCGGATGTGAACGAACCCTGTCACAAAACCATGCGACCACTACTCATTTTGCCTAAAGGCGAATAGCTCTCTGTGTGGGACTTTAAAGACTCGACACTACGCTGGCAGTGGGTTTAACCATAGACCGCAAGCGGCACTAGCTGTACGTAACGGTCCCCAGGTAGATGCCGATAAGAAGACTGACGAGGTGACCCCATCTGAACTCCTACTGAGCCTGTATGTGACAGTCTCCGTACAGTCCGGTTTGTTCGTCTGATACATCGCATGGCGGGCGTAGGGGGCGGTAAATGTCAGTCCCCTAATAGCGGTATAAGTCGTGTTGGAGTGTAGCCCAGAACATCCTGAGATAACACTGGAAACCTACCAGTATATCTCGCTTGCCCTGGCCAGGGACTACTTATGTAATGGCTCTCCTGGACACAGCGTGATGTCAACCCCCAATACCGGGAGAGACGAATCCTGTCTAACCATCACTGCCTCCAAGTGCTTCGGGACTGCACCCAAAAACTACCTTTTTGCACGACTCCTTTGAGCCGTGGTAGGGTAGTAATCAAAGTGCAGTGGGAACACACTCGAGGCGAAGTGACAGTGTCAAGTCAGCGGACTAAGCTGTACTCATGTCACCTGGGAACTGATAACTGACGATAGGTATAATACCAACCAACAGTTCCCGACGAGTCCTGTCCAGTGTACTCGTAACTTAACGAGCACCCGCATACTATCTCAAGTACGACGTACTGACGGCTGTGGGACAGACCGTCTCCCACGCTGGGATGAGAAGCGCATACGCTAGTCTACTCCAGAGTATCGATGCCCTGTCTCGATAGTCCAACGACTAGGGACCTGTATAAGGATGTGCTTATGGATTACCCAGCCCCCACGTGTGTGAGTGGCATCACAACGCTGGTAATCAAGCAAAGATCCTAAGGGCTCTAATAATATGTATATAAGCGATATGCTAAAAGAAACACATGCACATATTGAAGTAGAGACAAACCAAGTAGCATACTACCATTTCGAGCAAGATTGTATATACAACTATGAATATCCCAAGCTTCCATCATGTAATATACAAACTAGTATGATACAGTAATGGCCTCTAGGGCATATACACTAACAATTATCTTATCTAATCAGGATGTCTCCCACTGTTTTTATCAAATCTTCCTTCAAACCCTAAAAGGTAAGATTAGCCGGGATTAATTACACCCTACAATTTCGTCAATATTTCAGCCAGATCAGTGTTGGTACTTGAGGGAGGTTCCCCGTGCTTTCGCACGGACCTAATTAAAGTAAACCTCATTTTCCCAGAGGCGTAACACCGTTAACACTTTTCTAGACACCTACTTGATCGGCTAATTGTCCTGTGTAAAACTTTCTCAGGAGTAACACTTACTCGCAGTGGGTATCGGGATCCAACTATCTCATAGGTGGTATGCAATCTCATTGCAAATTTCAACACTTGAAATTCTCGATAATATTTTGCCCCTAGTGTGCTATGACCTTGACAGAGGTCAACAAACCATAGTGCACTAGTCAAGTTCAACCCGTCATTTCTTGATTGAATCAAACCCACTCGCACGACCCTTGACAGAGGTCAACAAGGTCGTACGACTACCCCAATCCAATCACATCACATGCTTTATAGATAATTACTAGTCAGCTACCGCACACTACGCCTTGACAGAGGTCAACAAACGCAGCACGAATACTAAATAGTTTTTATCTGAAATGACAAAGGGCTACGACAGGTTTTTCTGAAAACCTATTGCGTAATGAACTTGATATCGTCGTAGAATCAAGTGAAATTTTAAAATGGAGTGATTTTGAGGCTTTCATTAGTTTTGCTAAAGAAGTCACTCCCGGTGAAGAGATCTCGGCTCTTTCCTTATCGAATAAGGTGCAGGACATATCATATATATCACTGTGCAAAACAAAACTCTAAAAGCAATCAAAAGATAAACCGAGTTTTGTAGCATCTGCCAGTTTCTCTAAAGAGGTCACTCCCGGTGAAGGGATATCGGCTCTTTCCTCATCGAATAAGGTGCAGGGTATATCATATATACCGCTATGCAAAGCAAAACTGTAGCTACCCCTTTTATAAAGTTTTGATTCTACAACATATTTTAGGTTTCTTTCATTTTTATTAATCTCATTAATAAAATCCCATCAGCTTATGCTTCCTAAGTATCACAGAAGAAACGAAAGCAGTGATATTTATATATCAGCATATATATATAGTATAAGCATTCGTCTCAGGCAGTAATATGATGTCATCACAGAATATTGCAGCAGAAGAACATATATGAAATATTGGATATACTAGGATGTCTGTGTTTTCAATACGAGCCGGTATAAAACACGGATTCCACGGTCGCGATGAATAGCCAAACCCACATCTCTAGACCCCTACGAGAGCGGCAAGTAACACTGCCAATTCTAGGGTTAGGAGACCCGATCTCGACTCCACGAGATGGCCTCCCATTGGACCCTAGAACCCGGTTACTTGTGCTCCCCTCCTTGGGTCTACCTAATGCGGAAAAGTAAATAATATACAAAGGTGACATCAACTTCATCCTGGAAGTGCCCCAATAAAAGAATATTACATACAAATGAATTTTACATGAATGAAAATAAAAACCCTCATCTCACATAAAACCCCCGGCTATTCAGAACACGACGATCCAATATAACATATCACATCAGTACATAATATCACATATCATCAACGTAAGTAAGTATGCATACACCGATCGTCGTTGTCGTATAGCAACGAAACCGGCAATACAACTACATACTACACTTACGGTCACAGAAAAGAAATTGTAAAACTACAATATTTGGAATCCACAATCACTTTAGACATCGTAAATGAGAAATATCACATACTTCGCATTTCATGGCTAGCTCTATGAATTCCACATATTGTATCACATTCCAGATAAATAGACAGTATTAAACTTTCCGAACAGATAATCAAATACCCAAAATTTCCTGAATTGCTCAACACTTGAGGGGAGTTCAAATAATCCCAGAATATGTCACAATACCGGTGATCCAGCCATAGAAGGGTCAAGCCAACGCCTCACATGTGGCACGCCGTACTGCCCCAAACCCTAAGGTTTAGAGGCAGTTCAAGACGGTCACATAATCGAGTTAAGGTTTGTTGTCTTCTAGAGGGTCAACCGTGTTACTTGCACATTTCCAAAAGATTTAAACCCGATAAAAATTCAACGCTTGAAAGTTTTTTTGTGCCGGGAAAAATTGAGTTAATAATATCCGTTCGAACATTTTAACAGTTTCTAAATATCCGGAAAAAATAACGAATTTAAATTTTCCGATCGAATCTACGATTACAAAATAAACCCCAAAATACTCAACACTTGAGTCAGAATAAAAATTCCCATAAAATATAAATCACAGAAATATGAATTACTGTGTAAAATAAAGTACCAATCTACCCTGTACGGCCGCGGATCCACGGCCCAAGCACGGTACGGCCGCGGTTCCGCGGCGGTTTGGAAGTATTGGGTGCTCATTTTTCACCACAATTCTTATATTTCCCTGCTGAATTTTTTAGGTATTTTTAATTCGGAAAAATCACAGATTTGAAAAAATATCCAGAGAGGGGTTGATTTTGACGTATTCGGGTTCGTTCGGAGTTTTAACTTCGTTAACACATCGCCTAATGCTCTAGCTAGGCTCTGATACCACTGTAAGGTTCCTAGGCACTCTTGTGAAGGTTCATAAAGCATCAAACATGCCCGAATAAAATTTTAGAAGTGCCGAACAACCCAAAGCCGGGATCTTTGCTAGATTATTAGGGTTTAACATGCAAGTAAACATCTTTACTACTAAAAGTGAGGGATTACAACCTTTGCAGTCCGCTCCTTCGCTTCATAAGCTCCGAGTAGAAGTCCCTTCGCCGCGATCCATGATCTTGCGGACTCAAGAGAGACTCCACGACTCGAACGATCCATGCTAGATTGTAGTGTTCCGGTTCTCCGATGATCTACGTCGAAGTTGCTATAACCCAAGCTCACTCACTCTAATGAGGTGAACACCCTAATCTAATATGCTAGATTAGATGAGGATGATGGAGTAGTATTTATTCTTTCTTTATAATTCATTTTCTCACAAGAAATCATCACAAAAGAATTAACTAGTAAGCTTTCTCAAAACTAAGAGAGAAGAAGATGATGAATGAAAAAGATAATCCTTTTGTGATGAATAGTAGATTAGAATATATGATTGATTATGGAACCATAGTCAAGGATGAGAGGCTTAACCTTTGTAGAGAATAAACTAGAGCTAGTGTTTGGTTAGGTTGGATAATGAGTCATAAGATAATATTAACCATAATATCTTACACTTGACAAAAGTGAATCCTTCTAGAATGAACAAGAAGGAGCTAACCCTAATCAAACCCTAATCCCTTTTTTATCATCCCTAAACATGTTTCATAATAAATCATATCATGTCACAATAATATATATCTCATATATAATATATATTTGCAACAAAAGAAAATAATACAATTAACATATATCGCATATATATCAATGTATTAATCCGGTGAGAAAATGAAATAATAAAGTGAGCCATTATTAGATAATGTAATACAATATATCATATATATCGACGATCCGGCTATATCGAATATAACCGACTAATATAACATTTACCAATTCATCGAATCAACACTTGATCCGATGTCCCGGTTCATATCTAAATATTGCGAGAATATAATACGGTATCTCATATCGCATTATCCTCGGTCCTGCACATATCACATATGTGCCTTTACTCCGTTTTGCCTGAGCCAAGAAACCTCTGTGTAGGACACTAAAGAGTCGTCAATACGCCGGTAGCAGGTGATGATCATATCAAACACCCACAAGCTGCAAGCGGTCAGCTAAACGTAACAGCCACCCAGGTATTGAGCGATCAGAAGATCAACAAGCTAGCCTGTCCGTTCTCCCATGAATCCAATCAGTAACATTCCCGTACAGTCCGGTCTGTTCGTCTGATATGTCGTATATCAAGTCTAGGGGTGGTATACGTCAGACCCCAGTAACCGATAAGTCGTGTCGATGTGAGGCTCATAACAGGTCGAGAAACTATTGGCAACACTTACCAGTATATCTCTATATCAGCCTTGGCCAGGGACTTCCAGTTATAGCCAATCGAACAAAGCACAACATCAACTCCCTATACCGGGAGAGACGAATCCCCTCCTATCGCTCATTGCCTCCATGTGATTCGGGTCTTTACCCAAAAGCCACCGTTTTGCACGCCCTCTTGGATTTGGTAAGGTGGAAATCAAAGCACAGTGGAAATCATACAAGACTCTATGACGACCTCGGGTCTACAGACTACCTTGTACAAGTGTCTCCGGAGAACTCCCATTTGACGTGTGGTATATCACCATCTGGGAGTTCTCGGCGAGTTCGTCCAGTGTACCCAGTCTCTACTGAGCACCCGTACACCATCTCTGATGTCAAACACCGATGGATATGGGATCATCCATCGCCCATCATATGGGTCAAGATGCGTATACGCTAGTCTACTCTGGTGTATCGATGCCCTGTCTTGATATACCCTCAACTAGGAACAGTTATAGGATGTACTCATCGACTACCGTGGCCCCACTTGTATGATCTCATCGTAGTCCCAGTAGTCGAGTACAGATCCTAAGGGCTTTATCAACATGTGATAGAAAGATAGTAAACCAATACTGTTGGATATAGTGCCCTCTAAGTCAATTATTGGATCGCATGTACGTGATTGCAATGATTAAAGGAGGACCTATACCAATAAAACAGTCTTACTCGAGATGATAGTATGCTATCTGGTTTGTCTTTATCATCATGATGGAGCCTATACGATTCTTGTTTGACTACCAGCAGTATGATGGCGATCATATATGTGGGAGCTGGGGTCTATAAGCACATCCTTAAAGTGTCCCTAGTCGTGGGAGTTTCGAAACAGGGCATCGATACTCCAGAGTAGACTAGTGTATACAGTCGAGACCCCGACGAGGGGCGGTGGCCGGTCACACAAGCCACTGGTGTCAGTTGGATCACCTAAGATGTATACAGGTGCTCATTGGGTTATGAGTACACCGGACAGGACTCGCCGAGAATCTGCTAGTTAGTACTATACCTATCGTCAGATAGCAGTTCCCTGGTGACATGTGTACAGGTTAGTTCATCGACCTGAGGTCGTCATTTGTCTCGTGTGATTTCCCACTGTGCTTTGATTTCTACCCTACCACGGCTCAAAGGAGTCGTGCAAACAGGTAGTTTTTGGGTACAGTCCCGAGCCATATGGAGGCACGTGAGCGGATCGGCAGGGGATTCGTCTCTCCCGGTATTGGGGGCGAGGTCGTGCTGTGTCTAGGAGAGCCATTACACAAAGTCCATGGCCATGGCAGGAGATTTACCGGTAGGTACTCCAGTAGTATCTCAGGGTGTTATTGGGCTTCACTCCGACACGACTTATACTGCTATTAGGGGTCTGACGTTACTAGCCCCCTAGGCGTGTAAGTCTACGTTAGCGCCCCGGCAGTCTACAGACGCCAAATGCGGAATAAAACTTTTAAACTTGGCGCTATCGTATACTTTAACCCGGATCTGCCATTATTGCTAAACTAACAAACTGTAAAGAGTGTAGAAAGGTTGTACCGAACGATCCGAGTCCTTCGTTCTTCAACCATCATCCCACGCTCCGTTGCGGCTGCTCCGATCTCGTCGATCTCCGAATCCTTCGTCGAGGTGGCACCACTTGATCGGTTCTTTAAACGGGCTCCCGCCTCTGACTCGAGGCAACTCGATCGTCAAGTTTGCTAAAAGAGACGACCAAGAATGATGTAGAGAATGAGTAGACGACCAAGAATGATGTAGAGAATGAGTAGATGACTTTGTCTCGTTCCGTCCAAAGCTATGGACAGACGGTTAATGAAGTTGCCGTGGAAATCGGGTGATGGAATGAAATGAACTGTGAATTCCATACACCCCAAAACTATCATATCTTTTCTCTAACCGAAATGAAACCTCAAGTGAGAGTGTAAAAACGAGAGTGGAGGCCTTCCATTCATATATGAAGAAGGAGAGTGAGTGTAGGAGCAAAGGGTGACTATAAGAAAGCTTCTCACTCAAAAGATCAAGAAGAAATATCCTTAGCTAAACAAAACTCATTAAAGAAAACCATGAGTCACTTAAACACCTCATCATGCCTTTAATGAAACCATTAATGCACAAATGAGTCATATGCCTCATCATCACTTCTAGAAGCTTCTAGAATGATGACTCACTCATATCTGAAGAAAAGATAAATCCGTCTTTAACAGAATGTTAAAAGACGGCTGATAGAAAACTGGAAACTGGAAACTTCCAAAAGTGATCCTGAAACGACTTTCAGGATAACCCCGAAACTGTATAAATATACCCGCATTTGTATTACGACCGAATACAAATGCAACTGAGACAAAGATATTATACCTACTCACTATAATACTCGGATCCGGCTTAAACCAAAGCCGACCAGTATTATCTGCCCGAAAAATAACACGTGCGTAAACGCACGTGCATTTTTCGAACCCTGCCATAAAACCATACGGCCTCTACAACGTTTCGCCCGAACTTGGGAAACTGCCTGTGGGGGACTCTAATGACTCGTCAGCACCCTGGCAGTGGGTTTAACCACAAACCGTCAGCGGCACTAGCAATGCGTAACGGCTGCCCACGGACTGACCTCAAGGGTGGCCGAGGAGCGAACTCAAGGGAGACCGATGAGCGAACTCCTCCGAAAACCCTACTGAGCCTAACAGTGACAATGTATATACAGTCCGGTCCGTTCGTCAATGAGTATCGTATATCTGTCTAGGGGGCTAGCAACGTCAGACCCCCAATAGCAGTATAAGTCGTGTCGGAGTGAAGCCCAATAACACCCTGAGATACTACTGGAATACCTACCAGTAAATCTCCTGCCACGGCCGTGGGCTTTGTGTAATGGCTCTCCTAGACACAGCACGATCTCGCCCCCAATACCGGGAGAGACGAATCCCCTGCCGATCCGCTCACGTGCCTCCATATGGCTCGGGACTGTACCCAAAAGCTACCTGTTTGCACGACTCCTTTGAGCCGTGGTAGGGTAGAAATCAAAGCACAGTGGGAACTCACACGAGACAAATGACGACCTCAGGTCGATGAACTAACCTGTACACATGTCACCAGGGAACTGCTATCTGACGGTAGATATAATACTAACTAGCAGATTCCCGGCGAGTCCTGTCCGGTGTACTCATAACCCAATGAGCACCTGTATACATCTTAGGTGATCCAACTGTCACCAGTGGCTTGTGAGACCGGCCACCGCCCCTCGTCGGGGTCTCGACTGTACACACTAGTCTACTCCGGAGTATCGATGCCCTGTCTCGAAACTCCCACGACTAGGGACCACAATTAAGGATATGCATATAAACTACCCAACTCTCACGTATATGATCGCCCTCATACAGTTGGTAGTAAAGCAAGATCCTAAGGGCTCTATCAAAGTGTAACATGCAATCAGTCACCTGAACATGAACACGACTGATAAAGGCAAACCAGATAGCATACTATCATTTCGAGTAAGACTGTCCTACCGGGATAGGTCCTCCGCAATCATTGCAATCACGTACCTGCGATCCAATAATTGACTATGAGGGCACTATCTCCAACAATCTCCCACTTGCACTCAAGGCTAATATTGCGATGTCGACTACTCACAGCCCGTGTGAAACCGAACATCCAACTCCTCTACTAATCAGTTTCATAAAGCCCGTTTGTAAAACTATTGTGTTCGAGAAATAGCCTCAGTGAGTGGATCCGCCTAGAAGTATCTTTCAATATCTCTCTAAATCTCAAGTTCGCGGAGAAGGTCATCTCCCGAATTGAGTAGTACCTGTCTAAGAATATATCTGGATATCTGATGGGACCTTAGTTCATAAATGAACTCCATATCCAAACTTCTTAGACTGTATCGATCATTGAACCTAATCAGTATCGGGCACCATGCCACCCACAGTATCCCTTGGACCACCTGTCCATAATACTGTCCCTCGTCAGAGGGAAAACTAAAACTCTGACAATCACTCTGTCATCCATGTCACCTTTGAAGCCTGGAATGATAACTGTCTCCCGAAAAAGGCTGCCGTTATCAAATCCATAGAACATGTACTAGTATTCTAAAACTGCTTCCTTATGTTTCTCCAGGATTGGATTAATACAAACTTATTGCATCTAGTGCAAAAACAACATTTGGTGCGGTACTTGACATCTTATGATTGACTCAATTGCCCAAGCAAGTGATCTGCCAATCATGCACATCCCTCTCCCCTTTAGTCTATACGACACCTTTAGAGAGGGTGACTCCATCACCTGCAGGTACACTACCATGCTAGGAGTCAACTATTCTAAAAACCATTAGAATAACTGTCAAAGTACCCACATTGGGAAACTACCCAAATCCAGATCTAAAACCATAGATCCAGAAACCAGAATGTCAAATATTATATCCATGTCCTGTCTGGAGAAACAACTGTGTGACGACCACAGTACAACCGATCGTAGTATAAGAATTTTACTTCCTACTCTGTGTATGTCATCCAGATACCATGACATCACACCCTACTACCTTCTTAACTGATCCATCCCTTATTCTGATTGAAGTCAAACCCATGACTGTCACATCAAAATTAGATGATCTATCTCCGCTAAAACTGCTCAAGTCTATAAATAGATATAAGCTACTTGCACACTATGCTTCCGTTGCTCCCACTGACTACGACAACCCTCCTACCGGGTCTCATATCCTGGAACAACATTAGTGTCAAGTCTGGGTAGATAAGAACCTCCCTGTCACCGTCCTTGAGGCTACCGAAGTACCTCTCGGGTGTCTGAGGTTACCTACCAAATCTGCGGAGTGGCTATTGGAATGTCAAACCTGATTGAATGTATAGGTCCTATTAAATTTTCCATAATCGTTCGCGGTTCTGGAATCACTTCCAGTTCTACCATACTCCCACTACTGTTTTCTGAAAAAGATCCATTTTACTAAAACTGTGGCGAGTCAAGAACAATATCACTATTGATCTTCCAAATGGTAGAATATCAACCCTCGTCATAGCCAGGGTCAACCCACAAAACAGCCATTACAGAAACGTGCCCTGAGTTATCCAGTGTCTGGTTTTAAGCATAAGCTGGAAAACTCCCCGTACCTTAATTTCTTTTAAGGTACGTACTATTCTATATCCAATACAGAAACTTTGGCACTTATTTAATTGGAACCATATTCAAATCATGCCGCTGTCTCCAGTGCATATCAACATAATGGAAAGAGGCTGATCAGCATTACTCAACTTAGGAATCCATCCAATTATGAGTAACCTGAAAGAGAAACACGTTTCTCAAAACCATCACTATCATCTGAATACCAATCACAAGAATCTACATCTTCGATCTCTTTGAAGAATCCCGATACTTGTGATGCCTGGTTCTCTACTTTATTCTTATACCCACAACTTCTCAAAACTTAGACCTTGTATTTCTACGAAACACTTGTCTAAATACTAGAGAAGTTATAAGTAAACAGAACAAAGTATGAGGACCTACCCCTGTGTCCTGAAGGACACTTAGACAACATACAATACTCTGTATAAGTCCGCTGAGTTAAACAACTCAAAACCTGTGCGTCGCAGGCAGAAAACTGTACCCTGGCGATTTCTTCAAATATCACCAATTACAACGAATTCCGATATAATGAGGATGATCACCTAATTCCCAATATCTTACTCCCACTCATCATCTGTAAAACCATACAGATATGAGAATGAAACCTGGTAAATACATACCCTTGGAGTAATTGTCTAATCGGGAAAAACAGTTTTTCCTTTTAACAATGCACTGAAACATGATAATGTTTCGTAGGGGTATCCTGGTATTCATAGCAATGCCTCTTCCATAATCCAATTCATGACTTCAACCGTATATCTCTTTGCCATCTCTCCAAATCCCCTTTATTTGTCTTTAGTCGTTACCTTCTGTACACCACCGTTAGGCTAACTGGTTTTCTTCCTTCCCTACCGTTCGGCACCAGCCTATGGTTTGGAAGAAGACTATCCAGTAAGCATAATAGGTGTACCCTCCTAAACCAAGGAGTACTCGCAACTGAGAGAAGGTGATGATAAAAGACAACTGAATAATACCTTATTCTTTTAAAGGTGAAATAGGAGTGGCGATGAAGTACGCGGTCTTGGTCGTGAATGATATCAGTCGCAATTTACTTTGCCCTCTTTCTAATCCCTTTATTTTGTCTTTACATATTACCTTCTACACACCCTACTTAGGCTAATTGGTTTTCTTCATTCCCTACCTTTCGGCACCAGCCTATGGTTTGGAATAAGACTATCCAATAAGCGTAATAGGTGTACTCTCCTAAACCAAGGAGCTCTCGCAACCTGAGAGAAGGTGATAATAAAAGACAACTGAATAAACCAATTCTATTTCTCCTGAACCTGGATCCATCCTCGAAGAAGTCCCTTCGAGTTCGTATATAACCATACGATGGATCTATCCAATGGAAGTGGATATCCGTAGTAATACGGGTGTTCTGAGAAATGCAAAGGGTAAAAGAAGGAGTGGCAATGACTTATGCAATTAAGACAATCCAAAAGCCAGTATTTTAAGAAGGTTCGGTCAACCTGGTCACTGAGTCATAGTCTAGGGTTGGTCAAAGGTCGCTGCCAAAGAGAGAGAGAGAAAAGAAACACTCTGCGTGCACTCTAACCTAGATCAGAATGGTCATCAATTTATCTAATCCGGAAACCTCCCACTGTCCTGTCAAATTCTCCTCCAAACCTAAAGAAGAATCAATCGGGATCACCCGAAGAGTAAACCAACTCATCAATAGGAATCGGGATCCAACTCTCATCGCATGTTAACGTGATGGAATGCATCCACGTTATTCATACTCCAGAAGGTATGCGCATACTTGGCAAGTTTCAGTTTCTTTAGAAACTCCCGATATCATTTTCATGCCCCATGCTCTTATGACCTTGGCGAAAGTCAACAAATCATAAGTCACATGTCAAGTTCTGCCCGTCATTATCTTGTTAATTTGAATCCACCCGTACATACCCTTGACGAAAGCCAACAAGGTAATACGACTGTCCCAAACCAACTCATCTATCTATGCAACAAATGAATACCCAGCAGCTACCAAACACTATGCCTTGACGAAAGCCAACAAACATAGCTTGAATACTACTGACCATCCATAAGAAACGACGGAGGGCTACGACTGGTTTTTGGCGAAAAACCTTTAGCGTAGTGAACTTGATATCGCTGAAGGAACCTGATAGCTTTTTAAAATATAGTGGCGAAAACCTTTGGCTAAAGAGGTCACTCCCGGTAAAGGGATCTCGGCTCTTTCCTCGTGGAATGAGGTGCAGGATATTCCACTGAATACCGCTATGCAAAGCAACTTGTAATCGACTATAGTAAAGTTATTACACTGACGCAAACTTCTGTCCAAGGGGTCTTTCCCGGTGAAGGGATATCAGCCCTTGCCTCGTCGAATGAGGTGCTGGATATTCACACCGAATACCGCTATGCATAACAAAAGGAAACGTCTTTGCAATAACACTTTTTAAATTGTTCCAACAACTCAACAGGTTTGTTTTACTTTGCATTGATCAGAATCAACGCAGTCCCATCAATCAATCACACCAGAAAAGAATGAAAATAAAATGTACGTATATGCCATCCGCATTCGTCACTGGGTCCCGTCATCACTCGTTAGGTTACTTAACTAACGACAGAGCGGGGACTGGACTAGCGCGGGTGTAAAACATATACAACATCTAATAGTATATAAACCAATATACATAATCGCTCCAGGCGTGATAATATGCAACATTACAGAAAAGTAATAAGCATCACAGAACAATACAGATATCTGGGATCCCCGAGTTTCACAGAGCCGCTGCTGAAACTCGACGTTCCCCTGTCGTGTGGATAGCCTGTGCAATGAAACCTAGACCCCTACTGTAACGATCTAGAAAATCGTTTTGTGTTTGTTTCTGTTTTTGGGTGAAATTCATCGGTATTTTCAGTTTTATACCGATTGCGATCAAACGGCCATATCGAGTTACCAGTACCTAGTTTTGAGAAAATAAAGCTTGTGCGCACACTTTGAGAGTATATGGGACGTTTTGGTCCAATTTGAATTTTTCCCATTTTTAATGTTATTTTAATCCGGTTTGCACTTTTCTGGAAATCTTTTCTTTGCAACTTTTCTTAAAATTTTCCTAAGTGAACTTAACCATTGCATGAAGGATTGTGTGGCCTAGGTTTAAAGAGGAAAAAGAAAAGAAAAGAATAGAAGAGAAAGGATTAGAAGGTGCATGTATGTGGACTTTTGTGTGTGTGTGTTG
The DNA here is from genome assembly GCA_030015575.1 of Agapanthus africanus. NCBI lineage: Eukaryota > Viridiplantae > Streptophyta > Magnoliopsida > Asparagales > Amaryllidaceae > Agapanthus > Agapanthus africanus. The sequence continues at coordinate 364,979,844 of JASDDO010000008.1, forward strand.
ACTTTGCAATTAATGTGAGGAAATTGCAAGGAACCCTCTCTTTTTCTATCTCCCTCTCACCTTGGCCGAGCTCACCTCTTCCCCTACTGCCCTTATTCATTTCCTAACTCATTTCTATCATATTTCTTCACTAAACACTCATAAATCCATATCTTTGCACAAAAATCATAATTTTGTGCATGTTTTCTCACTTGGATGCCTTGGGTGCTCTTGAGCTTGGATCCTTGTGTTCTTTTGGTATAGGTAAGTTCCTTTACTGCTCTTTTATGTGTTTTTGGTGTAGTTTAGCTAGATAAATTCTGTTTAGATTGATAAATTAGGGTTTGATGCGAAATATCGTATTTTGGTGTCGGTTTGTGGTTTCTAGAACCTGCTTTGATCCGGGATGTCTACTGATGAATTCAATATAGTGTGTGTGTTGTACTAGAGGACCTGGAGCACCACCATCAAGACGGACCCCATCCCACCGGCCAGGGCCGGCGAGAGCTTAAGGAGGGGCCGGCGACGCCGGCCAACCTAGAGAGTTAGGGTGTGGGTTTTTGACTGTAGGTGTCTGCTAGGGTTAGGGTTCCTCTGGTCTTGTTGAAATTGTTTAGTTTTCACGGTAGGAAAATCTGGGATCAATTGTGCAGTTTCTAGTGTTTCGTGTTCGTGCGATACGTGTTACGACACGCGTCGTGCCGTTTTCGTGGTTTCGCTCTTAAGTTGTTTTCGTCGTGTCGCTACTCTCGTTAGCCACGATACGAACACTTAAGAGGTGATTGTGTGTTGTTGTGTCGGTTAGTTGTAGCTAGTTCGTATTTTGTAGCTATTATTGATATTAGTATATTGTTGTTGTTTATATGTTGCAGGTTCGCAGACGAGGACTACGGACACTGCCACAGGGGGATTCAGGTGGTAGACTTCATCTAGCTTGGAGTGTGGGTGAGTAGATTTAACATCTACAGGGGAATCGCCCGCATGGCGTTATGCGTCTGGGCTAGAAACCTTTACCTTTGTCGCATATTCTATATCATGTTTAGAATTGCGCATATACCTGACTGCTTAGTGATAGTTGTGATTGGATTAGTATCTTTAGGACACTGCACTATTATTGACGGCTCAGATTGCGAGAGCACTGATTGGATGCCACACACACCGTCAATAATTGCCATGTCATACACGACCATATTTTAGAAATGCTATTGTATGGTTAGGGACATTGTGACTTGATACATATTTTCTTATCGCTATACTTAGACTTGACATGCTAGTTCCTGTTTACCTATAGGATGTTGTATCAGTAGGGCTAGATACATATACACCTAGGGACATGGATACAGGTGTACATGCTTTCCATACTTTACCTATACCTGATAGGTATATCATATCAGCATACAGGCAGGTTTACATGTATTTCATACTTATACCTGATAGGTATATTACATTATCATATTGGCAGGTGTACTCGTATTGCATACTTATTATACCTGATAGGTACATCACATCATCATGTTATAGGTAGATACCTATATTTCTGCTTTACTGTTCATGTATTCATTTATTATCTGGTGAATGCTATGCTTTACATTTATACGCTTTCATTACAGTTTCATATTGCGTATACTTTATTCATGGATTATCGCATTGTTATATGGATTTTTCATGATGTTTTCTGGATTTGGGGACTGTGGTAGTTCATGAAATTATGCATACATGAAGACCCGGTTTCCTTGAGATGATATTATAGCATCCACCATGAGATTTATCGGTGCGGATATATATCCTATGCGAGGAGGCGTCGAGAGCCGCATGAGGATACATGGTGGGGCCCGGAGGTACCCCGAAGCTAGAATGTTGTCGGAGTGAGCCGATGTCGCATTGAGGCGATGAGGCCTAGGGGAGCCATACTTTCCGGTGACATTACCAGAGACTCGGCGGATATCAGGGGGATACCGTTGGGAGTCATGTGCGTATCGATACGTCGAGAGGCGAGGGGCAGATCGAGGCACTCGGGCTCTCGTGATAGCGTATGATACGTACTTATCAGTTTTCTGTGTCGATGCTTGACACATTGGTTTTTATGATATTCCTAAATACTCTTGTATATATAACAGGGGATTGAGCCGCTGTTATATATGCCTTTACACCAATATTAGTGGAATGGGACGCTAATATATGTGTACTGCCCTCATCATATTTATATATGTCATTATATTTAGGATGTTAGAACTGTGCTGGAGATTGGACTTGGGATTCATGAGATTCATTGGGATTGGATGATGATATCGTACACACTAGAGGTGTGAGATCCACTTAGTGGTGTACATATGATATATGTGAGATAGACCGATATTGTACAGACGAGATATGTGAGATCCACTAGCTGTTGTACATGTGATATAGGTGAGAGATACCTGATATTGTACAGACGAGAGATGTGGGATCCACTAGCTGTTGTACATGAGATATATGAGAGATATACCAGATATTGTACATACGAGAGATGTGAGATTCACTTGTGTTGTACATTTGATATATGGGAGATATACTGATGTTGTACATACTAGAGATGTGAGATCTACTTGACTTGTACATTCGACACTTATGTGAGATACATTTGATATTATGTAGTTTGAGGAGATGTGACACTTAGACGATATGAGAGCGGATTTGGTGATTGATTGAGGATTGGGATATTGATTTGTCTAGATGGATTGTGATCCTACCACGATGTTAGGATTCCGTGGAAATGACATATTTCACTCCATACCTCATCATTATATACTTGTGCACTATTTCCATGTGTTAGGAGTACCTGTGAGAGTACCTTCATGAGTGTGCACATTTACTTTCTCATATCCCCAGTGCATGATTATTGCATATTGTTGTCACATTATTATTGCAGGACATATTGGTGGTACTTGTGAGTGTACTTTCCATTATTGCGTACTCATGACCATTATATTTGAAATGCCATATATTAGATTCATGCTGTACGTTCATTCTCGCGATTACCTGCATATGTTATTTACTATTCACGAGTTGGCAACTCACCCCCGTTGTGCCACAGGTTTTGCTGGAGTTTCCCCAAAGTAGTCAAGGCATGCTATTCAGCTTTTCAGCTATACACTCATCTATCATCTTTTGGTTGCGGATACCACTTCGCCTGTTAGTGTGCAGTTTTGCCAGGTGGGTTTTTTTGTGGTTATCTGAGAGATTGCATTGTATATTCGTTGTATATTGTACTCTCCATCTATTACCAGATTGTTGTGACTTAGAGACTTGGTGAGGACGGATTTGTATATATTGTGGATTTGTGGATTTTATACAGTTCCTTTTCTTTTGTCTCTTATTTCTTCGCTACGGCGTCGTATATCTGTTGTGGTATTGTTTTCCGCCGTTGGGCGTGGATTTTGCTCCCGTTTGGGATGTTTTACTTTATATCTATGTTGTACCCTTTTTAGGGGCTTGTTTTACAAAGGAGGTGCTGCCAAAATTTTACAGAAAATGTGGACTATTTTAAAGAATTTGGGTTGTGATTTCAAATGATTCCAAAACTTTATATTATCTTTTCCGTATTTTTATGGTTTAGATTTCTGGGTTTTGGCTTTCTTTTACTGCGTTACATCTGGAGGCGTTGCGTAGTATTAGGGCCATCACGTACCTTTTTTTGGGTCGTGACAAAGTTGGTATCAGAGCATGGTTTTACCTTTCGGAGTGTAGGATGACCTGGTATGATGGAGTAGGTAACCTAAGCGGAGTAACGTAGTGTGGGTATGTCTGCAGCATACTTACGATGCAGTATTTCGCCTAAAGTGCCTAAGTACAATTTGCTTGAGATTCCTTCCTTGATGATTCATATCCTTGCGATTCGATTTCCTTGTTCTTATCGAATCCTATCTCTATTTATAGTCTTGCCATTGATGACTACGGGGACTCAGAGTGTTGCAGCGAGAGCCGAGGTCAGGGTTAGCTCGGGTGAGACGAGCACTGACCAGGAGGGCACTCGTGTTGCACAGTTGCAGACGGATCAGCCTTCGACTGATCAGATCGCTAGACTTGTGACAGAGATGCAGGATTTGCCCCAGACGATGAGATCATTGGTTGATGCCATTCGAGCGCAGCGACAGGAGGTTGTCACCCCAGTTGGACAGTTGTTCCTTGGGATCAGCGTGCAGCAGTCTGTTACTTACGTAGCACCAGTGGATGTAGCTCCAGTCGACGAGACACGTGTTCCAGAGACTTTGAGAGTTCCAGGACAGTGGAGGACCCGTGTAGGTGTGCCAGTCCAGGGACAGAGGTTCAGTCGTCATGACAGGTTTCGTGCACGGCATGGGAGTAGCAGAGGTGTGAGACGAGGACAGTCGTCTAGCTCTTATTCCCAGGATGGTCAGCAGTTTTCTTCCGGATGTTATCGGTGCGGGAGTTTGGATCATCGGGTTAGATTTTGTACTGAGCCACGTAGACGCGAGACAGCTATACCACAGAGTGGAGGATTTCAGCCAGTTGTGGGTAGGAGGCAGACACGAGGGTTTGTTTCTACTCAACCGGACGCCCGGACGTCCAATGCAGATGTGTCAGGTATCCTTGTTCTTGTTCGTTGTTGTACTTGTTGGTTTTTTTTTTCGCACTTTGTGCCGTGGTTGGGACGAGGATCGTGTTAGTTAGATCAGCCGTTTTGTTGTGTTAACTTCTGGCAGCGATTCTTTTGTTGCGCGACACGTATTTCAGTCGTATGCCAGTCGGTGAGGAGATTTTGCCGTCATTGGATCCTTCTAGTGATGTTGGATTTGACGTTCTCCTGGGCATGGATTGGTTAGTTACGTGTTAGGCGTCTGTGGACTACCGTGTGGAAACAGTCAGGATTTGTTTTCCCGGCGAGTCAGTTCTTGTTGTGCAGGTGGATAGTTGTACCGCCTCTCACAGCTTGAATTCAGCCTTTTTCCGCTAGTCAGCTTTGGAGGAGATGTCGTGGATTCTTGGCGTTCATTCGAGATACCGGAGCCACATTGGGATTGTTGGGCCGGGTATTTATCGTGCAAGAGTTTTCCGACGATATTTCAGGAGAGCTAGCGAAATTCAGGGAGCTTAAGGATCTGCTGCAGAGTTGTTGTTGGGAGGTTTGTGTGTCCGAGTGTTTCGCTTTTGGGAGCTCCTATTTCTGTTCGTTCAGGAGGATGACGACAGATTGCGGTTGTGGATTGATGGATCGTCAATTGAACCGGCTTATGGTGCGGTTAGGTATCTGTTATCTCGTTTTGACGATTTCTTCGATCAGCTCCAGAGTGCGAGACTTTTTCTAAGTTTGTTTGGGGTCAGGTCATCATTGTTGCGGGTTCGGAGTGATGGCATTCCGAATTTTGCTTTTGTGCGTGCTACGGGCAGTTTGTGTGTTGGTAGTGTCGTTGGACTTGCCAATGCCCTAGCAGCATACGTGGATATGATGCACCAGATTTTTCAGGCCGTTCCTCGACCAGCTATTGTTGTGGTTTTGACGACATTCTGGTCAATACTTTGTGTCTTGAGGAACAGGAGCAGCTTTTGAGAATTTGTTTTGCAGACATTGGTAGAGCCCAGTGGTTTGCTAGATTCTCGGAGTGTTCCTTCAGGCTTGTTTGTGTTGACTCCTAGGTCTTGTAGTTACGGGAGACGGTTTCGTATGGTTCCGAGGGAGATCGTGACCGTACAGCTTAGACCCAGAGTTGTGTTCGGACAGAGTTCCTTTGATGTTGGGTTTAGCAGGTTGTTACCGCCGTTTCGTGCAGGATTACTAGAGTATTGTTGCACCGTTGACTGTAAAGACCTAAAAAGGAGAGTTCTTTTCTTGAACTGAGGCATGTTTGCAGAGTTTTCAGCAGTTGGAGATTTGGATAGCAACTGCATCAGTTCTTGCTGTTGATTCGGAGACCTTGATTGTGACAAGTTGTGCTAAGTTAGGGATGCGTTGATGTACCTGATGATTATCGGGTAGAGACGTGAAATCCTAGAGCAGGCACATCAGTCAATTCTCTGTGTTCATTCAAGTTCCGCCAACATTGACGTGACTGGTGAGATAGTTACGGGTGGACAGGAATGTGAAGAGAAATTTCAGGTTTCGTTTCAAGGTGTTTGCCTTGTTGTGCGTTGTGTTGTTTGTTTGCGGCAGTAGGGATCGTCACTCGCCATTGTAGGATACTTCCTTGATAGCTGTTATCAGAAGACATTTCAATTGGCAACCTTTAGGTTTAGTCAGGTAGTGTCGATTACCAGTCTGTTTTTCTGACTCAGCGTAATAGGATTTTTGGACCTCAGCTTGTCTAGAGACTTCGGAGATGTTCTAGTTGGTCTTTTGAGATCCTTTATGTGAGTTAGTTTTCGTTGCCTTTAGTTTGGCACTTCCGCCCAGATTATAGATTATTCACCCCGTTTTCATGGTGTTGATTTTGGCAAATACCTTCATGACTTTTTCACATGATTTAGCACAGACCATTAGTGTGGACGCGATCTTTTCGTTCACCTGCAGCCATTGGTGTAATGGTTCGGCAGGTGAAGAAACTTCGGTCAAAGGTCTTGCCATCTGTGAAGAGTTCTCCTGGACGTAGCTGTATAGTGAGGGTATCACTTGGGAAGCTGCGAGTGAGATTTAGGAGTTTTATACTCTTCTCTTTGAAGGTATGCTTGGTGAAAATTTTAAATTCGGGGATGAATTTTTATAAGGGGGGGAGATTGTAACGATCTAGAAAATCGTTTTGTGTTTGTTTCTGTTTTTGGGTGAAATTCATCGGTATTTTCAGTTTTATACCGATTGCGATCAAACGGCCATATCGAGTTACCAGCACCTAGTTTTGAGAAAATAAAGCTTGTGCGCACACTTTGAGAGTATATGGGACGTTTTGGTCCAATTTGAATTTTTCCCATTTTTAATGTTATTTTAATCCGGTTTGCACTTTTCTGGAAATCTTTTCTTTGCAACTTTTCTTAAAATTTTCCTAAGTGAACTTAACCATTGCATGAAGGATTGTGTGGCCTAGGTTTAAAGAGGAAAAAGAAAAGAAAAGAATAGAAGAGAAAGGATTAGAAGGTGCATGTATGTGGACTTTTGTGTGTGTGTGTTGACTTTGCAATTAATGTGAGGAAATTGCAAGGAAACCTCTCTTTTTCTCTCTCCCTCTCACCTTGGCCGAGCTCACCTCTTCCCCTACTGCCCTTATTCATTTCCTAACTCATTTCTATCATATTTCTTCACTAAACACTCACAAATCCATATCTTTGCACAAAAATCATAATTTTGTGCATGTTTTCTCACTTGGATGCCTTGGGTGCTCTTGAGCTTGGATCCTTGTGTTCTTTTGGTATAGGTAAGTTCCTTTACTGCTCTTTTATGTGTTTTTGGTGTAGTTTAGCTAGATAAATTCTGTTTAGATTGATAAATTAGGGTTTGATGCGAAATATCGTATTTTGGTGTCGGTTTGTGGTTTCTAGAACCTGCTTTGATCCGGGATGTCTACTGATGAATTCAATATAGTGTGTGTGTTGTACTAGAGGACCTGGAGCACCACCATCAAGACGGACCCCATCCCACCGGCCAGGGCCGGCGAGAGCTTAAGGAGGGGCCGGCGATGCCGGCCAACCTAGAGAGTTAGGGTGTGGGTTTTTGACTGTAGGTGTCTGCTAGGGTTAGGGTTCCTCTGGTCTTGTTGAAATTGTTTAGTTTTCACAGTAGGAAAATCTGGGATCAATTGTGCAGTTTCTAGTGTTTCGTGTTCGTGCGATACGTGTTACGACACGCGTCGTGCCATTTTCGTGGTTTCGCTCTTAAGTTGTTTTCGTCGTGTCGCTACTCTCGTTAGCCACGATACGAACACTTAAGAGGTGATTGTGTGTTGTTCTGTCGGTTAGTTGTAGCTAGTTCGTATTTTGTAGCTATTATTGATATTAGTATATTGTTGTTGTTTATATGTTGCAGGTTCGCAGACGAGGACTACGGACACTGCCACAGGGGGATTCAGGTGGTAGACTTCATCTAGCTTGGAATGTGGGTGAGTAGATTTAACATCTACAGGGAAATCGCCCGCATGGCGTTATGCGTCTGGGCTAGAAACCTTTACCTTTGTCGCATATTCTATATCATGTTTAGAATTGCGCATATACCTGACTGCTTAGTGATAGTTGTGATTGGATTAGTATCTTTAGGACACTGCACTATTATTGACGGCTCAGATTGCGAGAGCACTGATTGGATGCCACACACACCGTCAATAATTGCCATGTCATACACGACCATATTTTAGAAATGCTATTGTATGGTTAGGGACATTGTGACTTGATACATATTTTCTTATCGCTATACTTAGACTTGACATGCTAGTTCCTGTTTACCTATAGGATGTTGTATCAGTAGGGCTAGATACATATACACCTAGGGACATGGATACAGGTGTACATGCTTTCCATACTTTACCTATACCTGATAGGTATATCATATCAGCATACAGGCAGGTTTACATGTATTTCATACTTATACCTGATAGGTATATTACATTATCATATTGGCAGGTGTACTCGTATTGCATACTTATTATACCTGATAGGTACATCACATCATCATGTTATAGGTAGATACCTATATTTCTGCTTTACTGTTCATGTATTCATTTATTATCTGGTGAATGCTATGCTTTACATTTATACGCTTTCATTACAGTTTCATATTGCGTATACTTTATTCATGGATTATCGCATTGTTATATGGATTTTTCATGATGTTTTCTGGATTTGGGGACTGTGGTAGTTCATGAAATTATGCATACATGAAGACCCGGTTTCCTTGAGATGATATTATAGCATCCACTATGAGATTTATCGGTGCGGATATATATCCTATGCGAGGAGGCGTCGAGAGCCGCATGAGGATACATGGTGGGGCCCGGAGGTACCCCGAAGCTAGAATGTTGTCGGAGTGAGCCGATGTCGCATTGAGGCGATGAGGCCTAGGGGAGCCATACTTTCCGGTGACATTACCAGAGACTCGGCGGATATCAGGGGGATACCGTTGGGAGTCATGTGCGTATCGATACGTCGAGAGGCGAGGGGCAGATCGAGGCACTCGGGCTCTCGTGATAGCGTATGATACGTACTTATCAGTTTTCTGTGTCGATGCTTGACACATTGGTTTTTATGATATTCCTAAATACTCTTGTATATATAACAGGGGATTGAGCCGCTGTTATATATGCCTTTACACCAATATTAGTGGAATGGGACGCTAATATATGTGTACTGCCCTCATCATATTTATATATGTCATTATATTTAGGATGTTAGAACTGTGCTGGAGATTGGACTTGGGATTCATGAGATTCATTGGGATTGGATGATGATATCGTACACACTAGAGGTGTGAGATCCACTTAGTGGTGTACATATGATATATGTGAGATAGACCGATATTGTACAGACGAGATATGTGAGATCCACTAGCTGTTGTACATGTGATATAGGTGAGAGATACCTGATATTGTACAGACGAGAGATGTGGGATCCACTAGCTGTTGTACATGAGATATATGGGAGATATACCAGATATTGTACATACGAGAGATGTGAGATTCACTTGTGTTGTACATTTGATATATGGGAGATATACTGATGTTGTACATACTAGAGATGTGAGATCTACTTGACTTGTACATTCGACACTTATGTGAGATACATTTGATATTGTGTAGTTTGAGGAGATGTGACACTTAGACGATATGAGAGCGGATTTGGTGATTGATTGAGGATTGGGATATTGATTTGTCTAGATGGATTGTGATCCTACCACGATGTTAGGATTCCGTGGAAATGACATATTTCACTCCATACCTCATCATTATATACTTGTGCACTATTTCCATGTGTTAGGAGTACCTGTGAGAGTACCTTCATGAGTGTGCACATTTACTTTCTCATATCTCCAGTGCATGATTATTGCATATTGTTGTCACATTATTATTGCAGGACATATTGGTGGTACTTGTGAGTGTACTTTCCATTATTGCGTACTCATGACCATTATATTTGAAATGCCATATATTAGATTCATGCTGTACGTTCATTCTCGCGATTACCTGCATATGTTATTTACTATTCACGAGTTGGCAACTCACCCCCGTTGTGCCACAGGTTTTGCTGGAGTTTCCCCAAAGTAGTCAAGGCATGCTATTCAGCTTTTCAGCTATACACTCATCTATCATCTTTTGGTTGCGGATACCACTTCGCCTGTTAGTGTGCAGTTTTGCCAGGTGGGTTTTTTTGTGGTTATCTGAGAGATTGCATTGTATATTCGTTGTATATTGTACTCTCCATCTATTACCAGATTGTTGTGACTTAGAGACTTGGTGAGGACGGATTTGTATATATTGTGGATTTGTGGATTTTATAGAGTTCCTTTTCTTTTGTCTCTTATTTCTTCGCTACGGCGTCGTATATCTGTTGTGGTATTGTTTTCCGCCGTTGGGCGTGGATTTTGCTCCCGTTTGGGATGTTTTACTTTATATCTATGTTGTACCCTTTTTAGGGGCTTGTTTTACAAAGGAGGTGCTGCCAAAATTTTACAGAAAATGTGGACTATTTTAAAGAATTTGGGTTGTGATTTCAAATGATTCCAAAACTTTATATTATCTTTTCCGTATTTTTATGGTTTAGATTTCTGGGTTTTGGCTTTCTTTTTCTGCGTTACGTCTGGAGGCGTTGCGTAGTATTAGGGCCATCACGTACCTTTTTTTGGGTCGTGACACCTACGGGTGCGGCAAGTTACCCGCCAAAACCTGAAGCGAGGCAGTCCCCACATCATAGTGAATGGAACACCCGGTACTTCACGGAATCCGGTAATCTTGGGCACCCCTCCTTGGGTCAACCTGTACCCCCTACGAGTGCGGCGAATAGTCTGCCAATTCTGAAGTGGGACCCCTCTGCCTCTCAAAGCCATGAGATGCGGACCCGTTGCCCTCCCGAACCCGGCTATCCGTGCACTCCGTCTCGGGGCAAAACCTAGTACAGTAATGAAAAATAGTACAATAGGTACATCGACCGCAACCTGGTCGTGCCCCAAAAGAATATTATACAACAGGCAGTGACGGCAGTCCACAAGTTGGACGCTCGCCCCGCAATATCAAATGTACAAATAAACACAAACTGTACTACCATTGCACACTGCTATCCACCACGACAAATCCGCAACAATACAGCACAACACAGAACATCAACGCGAATGTCACGTTCGCAAACCCGTCTAAAAGAACTATAGCAATCAGATGCGGTTTACCGATCAAATGACATTCCCGGTCGGAGATATAATGTAAGCACTGTAAACTAACGTGTTTAAATTTCGATCGACCAAAGACCAAAAATCAAAAAGTGGGCCCCACTGCTTACTGGTGAACAGTAACAAAACCTGGGCCAAAACTGTATAAACCAGAAACCCCAAAATCCAAAGAAGAACCCACAGAAAAAAATTGGGAGCACGTGCTCCTCACATGGCCGCGGAAGGGCGGCCAAACCATGGGTTTGGCCGCGCTTCCGCGGCAACTTGGAGGAGTCACGACCCCAAATTTTGTCGTGGGTCTTAAAAAACCCTGCACGGATTTTTAAGATGTACAGAAATCAATTTTGACACCGTTTAAAATCAACAGAAACTGTCAAGCAAGGAAAATGCGATTTTTGGCAGTTTTCGATTTTCGGTCGGATCGATGTTTTAAACGCGTTAGCACAAGTTAGTATAGCAAAATGGTTAGGCTTTGATACCACTGTAAGTCTACGCTAGCGCCCCGGCAGTCTACAGACGCCAAATGCGGAATAAAACTTTTAAACTTGGCGCTATCGTATACTTTAACCCGGATCTGCCATTATTGCTAAACTAACAAACTGTAAAGAGTGTAGAAAGGTTGTACCGAACGATCCGAGTCCTTCATTCTTCAACCATCATCCCACGCTCCGTTGCGGCTGCTCCGATCTCGTCGATCTCCGAATCCTTCGTCGAGGTGGCACCACTTGATCGGTTCTTTAAACGGGCTCCCGCCTCTGACTCGAGGCAACTCGATCGTCAAGTTTGCTAAAAGAGACGACCAAGAATGATGTAGAGAATGAGTAGATGACTTTGTCTCGTTCCGTCCAAAGCTATAGACGGACGGTTAATGAAGTTGCCGTGGAAATCGGGTGATGGAATGAAATGAACTGTGAATTCCATACACCCCAAAACTATCATATCTTTTCTCTAACCGAAATGAAACCTCAAGTGAGAGTGTAAAAACGAGAGAGGAGGCCTTCCACTCATATATAAAGAAGGAGAGTGAGTGTAGGAGCAAAGGGTGACTATAAGAAAGCTTCTCACTCAAAAGATCAAGAAGAAATATCCTTAGCTAAACAAAACTCATTAAAGAAAACCATGAGTCACTTAAACACCTCATCATGCCTTTAATGAAACCATTAATGCACAAATGAGTCATATGCCTCATCATCACTTCTAGAAGCTTCTAGAATGATGACTCACTCATATCTGAAGAAAAGATAAATCCGTCTTTAACAGAATGTTAAAAGACGGCTGATAGAAAACTGGAAACTGGCAACTTCCAAAAGTGATCCTGAAACGACTTTCAGGATAACCCCGAAACTGTATAAATATACCCGCATTTGTATTACGACCGAATACAAATGCAACTGAGATAAAGATATTATACCTACTCACTATAATACTCGGATCCGGCTTAAACCAAAGCCGACCAGTATTATCTGCCCGAAAAATAACACGTGCGTAAACGCACGTGCATTTTCCGAACCCTGCCATAAAACCATACGGCCTCTACAACGTTTCGTCCGAACTTGGGAAACTGCCTGTGGGGGACTCTAATGACTCGTCAGCACCCTGGCAGTGGGTTTAACCACAAACCGTCAGCGGCACTAGCAATGCGTAACGGCTGCCCACGGACTGACCTCAAGGGTGGCCGAGGAGCGAACTCAAGGGAGACCGATGAGCGAACTCCTCCGAAAACCCTACTGAGCCTAACAGTGACAATGTATATACAGTCCGGTCCGTTCGTCAATGAGTATCGCATATCTGTCTAGGGGGCTAGCAACGTCAGACCCCCAATAGCAGTATAAGTCGTGTCGGAGTGAAGCCCAATAACACCCTGAGATACTACTGGAATACCTACCAGTAAATCTCCTGCCACGGCCGTGGGCTTTGTGTAATGGCTCTCCTAGACACAGCACGATCTCGCCCCCAATACCGGGAGAGACGAATCCCCTGCCGATCCGCTCACGTGCCTCCATATGGCTCGGGACTGTACCCAAAAGCTACCTGTTTGCACGACTCCTTTGAGCCGTGGTAGGGTAGAAATCAAAGCACAGAGGGAACTCACACGAGACAAATGACGACCTCAGGTCGATGAACTAACCTGTACACATGTCACCAGGGAACTGCTATCTGACGGTAGATATAATACTAACTAGCAGATTCCCGGCGAGTCCTGTCCGGTGTACTCATAACCCAATGAGCACCTGTATACATCTTAGGTGATCCAACTGTCACCAGTGGCTTATGAGACCGGCCACCGCCCCTCGTCGGGGTCTCGACTGTACACACTAGTCTACTCCGGAGTATCGATGCCCTGTCTCGAAACTCCCACGACTAGGGACCACAATTAAGGATATGCATATAAACTACCCAACTCTCACGTATATGATCGCCCTCATACAGTTGGTAGTAAAGCAAGATCCTAAGGGCTCTATCAAAGTGTAACATGCAATCAGTCACCTGAACATGAACACGACTGATAAAGGCAAACCAGATAGCATACTATCATTTCGAGTAAGACTGTCCTACCGGGATAGGTCCTCCGCAATCATTGCAATCACGTACCTGCGATCCAATAATTGACTATGAAGGCACTATCTCCAACAAGGCGGATATGCGATACTCATTGACGAACGGACCGGACTGTATATACATTGTCACTGTTAGGCTCAGTAGGGTTTCTGGATGAGTTCGCTCATCGGCCTCCCTTGAGTGTGCTCATCGGCCTCCCTTGAGGTCAGTCCGTGGGCAGCCGTTACGCATTGCTAGTGCCGCTGACGGTTTGTGGTTAAACCCACTGCCAGGGTACTGACGAGTCATTAGAGTCCCCCACAGACAGTTTCCCAAGTTCGGGCGAAACGTTGTAGAGGCCGTATGGTTTTATGGCAGGGTTCAGAAAATGCACGTGCGTTTATGCACGTGTTATTTTTCGGGCAGATGATACTGGTCGGCTTTGGTTTAAGCCGGATCCGAGTATTATATTGAGTAGATATAATATCTTTGCCTCAGTTGCATTTGTATTCGGTCGTAATACAAATGCGGGTATATTTATACAGTTTCGGGGTTGTCCTAAAATTCGTTTCAGGATCACTTTTGGAAGTTGCCAGTTTCCAGTTTTCTATCAGCCGTCTTTTAACATTTGGTTAAAGACGGATTTATCTTTTCTTCAGATAAGAGTGAGTCATCATTCTAGAAGCTTCTAGAAGTGATGATGAGGCATGGCGAGTCATTAGTCTATTAATTGTGTCATTAATGCTTTTGGTGACTAGGTTATGAAAGGTTCATTGTATTAGTGACTCATTGTTTTTTCTTTAATGTAAAAGATAAGTATCAATGTTTATGGTCACCTCCTTATCTCCTCCTACACTCACCCTCCTCTTTCATATTAAGTGGCCGGCCATCATTTTAGTGAGAGAGAGAGATTGATTTCATTTTGGTAGAAAAGAGTATAGTTTAAGGGTGCATGGAAATTTCATAGTCTTTTTCATTCCATCACCCGATTCGAGTGGCAACTTCATTTACCGATCGTCCACGGACTTAGACGAAGTGAGACAAAATCATCTACTCATTCTCTACATCATTCTTGGTCGTCTCTTTTAGCAAACTTGACGACCGAGTTGCCTCGAGTCAGAGGCGGGAGCCCGTTTAAAGAATCGTCGACGTGGTGCCACCTCGACGAGGATATCGGAGATCGACGAGATCGGAGCAGCCGCAACGGAGCGTGGGATGATGGTTGAAGAACGAAGGACTCGGATCATTCGGTATAACCTTTCTACACTCTTTACAGTTTGTTATTTTAGCAATAATGGCAGATCCGGGTTAAAGTATACGATAGCGCCAGTTTAAAAGTTTTGTTCCGAGTTTTGGCGTCTGTTGACGGCCGGGGCGCTACCGTAGACTTACAGTGGTATCAGAGCCTCACCATTTTGCTATGCTAACTTTCGCTAACGCGTTTAAAATATCGATCGAACCGGAAATCGAAAATTGCAAAATCCATGCTCACAGTTTCAGTCAATTTCAAATGGTCTCCAAAATTAATTCTGCATGTCTTAAAAATCCGTGCAGGGTTTTTTAAGCACACGTACAAAATTTGAGCACGTGATCTCTCTAAAGTGCCGCGGATTCGCGGCCAAACCCATGGTTTAGCCGCGCATCCGCGGCCAAATGAAAGGATCAGTGCACCAAATTTTGTACTTGTCTTCTCTGATGGATTTTGGGGGGTTTTGGTAAAAATAGTTTTGGCCCAGGTTTTGTTACTGTTCACCAGTAAGTCGTGGGGCCCACTTCTTGATATTTGGTCGATCGAAATTTAAACACGTTAGTTTACAGTGCTTACATTATATCTCCGACCGGGAATGTCATTTGATCGGTAAACCGCGTCCGATTGCTATAGTTCTTTTAGACGGGTTTGCGAACGTGACATTCGGGTTGATGTTCTGTGTTGTGCTGTGATGTTGCGGATTTGTCGTGGTGGATAGCAGTGTGCAATGGTAGTACAGTTTGAGTTTATTTGTACATTTGATATTGCGGGGCGAGCGTCCAACATGTGGACTGCCGTCACTGCCTGTTTGTATAATATTCTTTTGGGGCACGACCAGGTTGCGGTCGATGTACCTGTTGTACAATTTTTATTTCTGTACTAAGTTTACCCCGCGGTGGGGTGCACGAATAGCCGGGTTCTGGAAGGCAATGGGTTCGTATCTCATGGCATTGAGAGGCAAAGGGACCTCACTCTTGAATTGGCAGACTATTCGCCGCACTCGTAGGGGGTACAGGTTGACCCAAGGAGGGGTGCTCAATTTACCGGATTCCGTGAAGTGTCGGGTGTTCCATTCACTATTTCGTGGGGACCACCTCGCTTCAGGTTTTGGCGGGTAACTTGCCGCACCCGTAGGGGTCTAGGTTTCATTGCACAGGCTATCCCACGACCATGGGAACGTCGGGTTTCAGTAGCGGCTCTGTGAAACCCGGGGATCCCAGATTATCTGTATTGTTCTGTGATGCTTATTACTTTTCTGTAATGTTGCATATTATCACGCCTGGAGCGATTATTGTATATTAGTATATATACTATTAGATGTTGTATATGTTTTACACCCATGCTAGTCCAGTCCCCGCTCTGTCGTTAGTTAAGTAACCTAACGAGTGATGACGGGACCCAGTGACGAATGCGGATGGCATATACGTACATTTTATTTTCGTTCTTTTCTGGTGTGATTGATTGATGGGACTGCATTGATTCTTATCAATGCGAGATAAAACAAACATATATTTGATGTTGTTGGAACAAATTTTAAAAATTATTACAAAGACGTTTCCTTTTGTTTTGCATAGCGGTATTCAGTTGGAATATCCCGCACCTCATTCCACGAGGAAAGAGCCGAGATCCCTTCACCGGGAGTGACCTCTTTAACAAAAAGTTTTCGCTACTATATATTTTTATAAAGCTATCAGGTTCCTTCAACGAGATCAAGTTCATTACGTTAAAGGTTTTTCGCCAAAAACCAGCCGTAATCCTCCGTCGTTTCTTATGGATGGTCAGTAGTATTCAAGCTATGTTTGTTGGCCTACGCCAAGACATAGTGTTTGGTAGCTGCTGGGTATTCATTTGTTGCATAGATAGATGCATTAGTTTAAGTCAGACGTACACCTTGTTGGCCTACGTCAAGGGCTTGTACGATGACTTAAGTTGATCAGGACAATGACGGGTAGAACTTGACATGTTGCTTATGATTTGTTGGCCTACGTCAAGGTCATAAAAGCATGGGATAAAAATTACATCGGGAGTTTCAAACATACAAAAAACTTGCCAGACTTGCGCATACCATCTGGAGTGTGTTGACTTGAGTGGCTTCCATCAAGTTATCATGCGATGATAGTTGGATCCCGATTCTCACTAATGAGTTGGTTTACTCTTCGGGTGACCCCGACTAATTCTTCTCTCAGGTTTGGAGGAGAATTTGAGAAAACAGTGGGAGGTTTCCTAATTAGATAAAGTGATAACCATTCTGATTTAGGCTAGAGTGCACGCAGAGTGTTTCTTTTCTCTCTCTCTTATGGCAGCAACTTTTGACCGACCCTAGACTATAACTCAGTGACTAAAGTTGACCGAATCTTTCTTAATTTACTGGCTTTTGGATTGTCTATAGTTACATAAGTCATTGCCGCTCCTTCTTTTACCCTTTGTATTTCTCAGAACACACCGTATTACTACGGACATCCACTTCCATTGGATAGATCCATCGTATGGTTATATACGAACTCGAAGGGACTTCTTCAAGGATGGATCCAGGTTCAGAAGAAATAGAATTGGTTTATTCAGTTGTCTTTTATTATCACCTTCTCTCAGGTTGTGAGGGCTCTTTGGTTTAGGAAAGTACACCTATTACGCTTATTGGATAGTCTTCTTCCAAACCATAGGCTGGTGCCGAACGGTAGGGAATGAAGAAAACCAATTAGCCTAAGTAGGGTGTGCAAAAGGTAATATGTAAAGACAAGATAAAGGAATTAGAAAGAGGGCAAAGTAAATTGCGACTATTTTCATTCACGAACAAACCACGTATTTCATCGCCACTCCTACTTCACCTTTGATTTCTCCAGAACAACCCGTATCACTACGAACATCCAATTCCATTGGATAAATCCATCGTATAGTTATATACGAACTGGAAGGACATTTTTTCGAGGATGGATTCTGGTTCAGGAGAAATAAGAATAAGGTATTATTCAGTTGTTTTTATCATCACATTCTCTCAAGTTGCGAGTACTCCTAGGATTAGTAGGGTACACCTATTATGCTTACTGGATATTCTTCTTCCAAACCATATGCTGGTGCCGAACGGCAGGGAAGGAAGAAAACAACTTAGCCTAATGATGGTGTACAGAAGATAACGACTAAAGATAAATAAAGGGAATTGGAAAGATGGAAGGGAAATATACGGTTAAAGTCATGATTTGGATTATGGAAGAGGCATTACTAGGAATATCAGGAAACCCTACAAAACATATTTATATTTCATATTCACTATGCATTGTTAATAGAAAACTGACTTCCCGATTGGATACTTACTCCAGGGTATGTATTTACCAGGAACGATTCTCACATCTGCATGGTTTTACAGATGTTGAGTTGGAGCGAGTTATTGGGAATTAGGTGATCATCCTCATTATATCGGACTTCTTTGTAATTGGTGATATTTGAGGAAATCGCCTGGGAACAGTTTTCAACCTACGACGTATAGGTTATGAGTTATTCAACTCAGCGGACTTATACAGAGTATTGTATGTTGTCCAGTGTCCATCAGGAAAAAGGGGTTGGTCCTCGAACTATATTATGTTTACTTGTAACTTCTCTGGTTTTTAGACAAGTGTTTCGTAGAAATACAATGTCTAAGTTTTGAGAAGTTGTGGGTATATGAATAAAGTAGAGAACCAAGTGTCACAAATATCGGGATTCTTCAAAGAAATCGAAGATGTAGATTCTTGTGATTGGTATTCAGTTGATAGTAAAGGTTTTTGAGAAACTTGTTTCTCTTTCAGGTTACTCATAATTGGATGGATTCTTAAGTTGAGTAAAACTGATCAGCCTCTCTCTATTAAGTTATTATGCACTGGAGACAGCTGCATAATTTGAATCCGGTTCCAATTAAATAAGTGCCAAAGTTTCTATATTGGATATAGAACGATTCATATCTTAACGATGTTAGGGTAAGGGGAGTTGTCCAGCTTATGCTTAAAACCAGACACTGGATAACTCAAGGCACGTTTCTGTAATGGCAGTTTGCGGGTTGACCCTAGCTTCGAATAGGGTTGATTTTCTACCATCTGGAAGATCAATAGTGATATTCTTCTTGACTCGCCATAGTTTTATTAAAATGGATTTTTTCATAAATCAGAAGTGGGAGTATGGTAGAACTGGAAGTGATTCCAGAACCGCAAACGATTACAGAAAGTTTAATAGGACCTATATATTCAATCAGGTTTGACATTCCAATAGCCACTCCGTAGATATGGTGGGTAACCTCAGACACCCGAGAGGTACTCCGGTAGCCTCAAGGACGGTGACAGGGAGGTTCTTGTTTACCCAGACTTGACACTACTGTTGTTCCAGACTATGAGACACGGCAGGAGGATATGTATAGCGTCGTTCTAAACTAGTTTTAGAAATGTACGTATATATTATTCTGCCAGAGGGTTGTCGTAGTCAGTGGGAGCAGCGGAAGCAAAGTGGACAAGTAGCTAGTGTCTATTTATAGACTTGAGCAGAGATAGCGGAGATAGATCATCTATTTTTGATGTGACAGTCATAGGTTTGACTTCATCAGAATAGGGGATGGATCTGTTAAGAAGGTAGTAGGGTGTGATGTCCTGGTATTTAGATGACATACACAGAGTAGGAAGTAAAATTCCTATACTACGATCGGTTGTACTGAGGTCGTCACACAATTGTTTCTCCACAAAGGACATGAATGCAATATCTAACATTCTGGATGCAAGATCTATGGTTTTAGATCTAGATTTGGGTAGTTTCCCAATATGGGTTCTTTGACAGTATTCTAATAGTATTTTACAATAGATGACTCCTGGCATGGTGGTGTACCTGCAGGTGATGGAGTCACCCTCTCTAAAGGTGTCTTACAGACTAAAGGGGAGAGGGATGTACATGATTGGCATATCATTTGCTTAGGCAATTGAGTCAATCGAGAGATGTCAAGTACCGCACCAAATGTTGTTATTGCACAAGATGCGATAAGTTTATATTAATCCAATCCTGGAGAAACATCAGGAAGCAGTTTTAGAACATAAGTGAATGTTCTACGAATTAGATGACGGCGGCCTCCTTCGGGAGACGGTTATCATTCCAGGCTTCAAAGGTGACATGCATGACAGAGTGATTGTCAGAGTTATAGTTTTCCCTCAGACGAGGGACAGTATTATGGACAGGTGGTCCAAAGGGGTACTGTGGGAGGCATGGTGCTGGACACTGATTAGTTTCAGTGATTGATACAGTCTAAGAAGTTTGGATTTGGAGTTCATTTATGAACTAGGTCCCATCAGATATCCAGATATATTCTAAGACAGGTATTACTCAATTCGGGAGATGGTCTTCTCCGCGAAGTTGAGATATAGAGATACAGAAAGAAACACCGAAGCGGATCCACTCACTGAGGCTATTTCTCGAATACAATAGTTTTGCAAACGAGATTTGTGAAACTGATTAGTAGAGGAGTTGGATGCTCGGTATCACACGAGCTGTGAGTACACGACATCGCAATAATTAGCATTAAGTGCAAGTGGGAGATTGTTGGATATAATGCCCTCTAAGTCAATTATTGGATCGCAGGTATGTGATTGCAATGATTAAAGGAGGACCTATACCGATAAAACAGTCTTACTCGAGATGATAGTATGCTATCTGGTTTGTCTTTATCATCATGATGGAGCCCATAGGATTCTTGTTTGACTACCAGCAGTATGATGGCGATCATATTTGTGGGAGCTGGGGACTATAAGCACATCCTTAAAGTGTCCCTAGTTGTGGGAGTTTCGAGACAGGGCATCGATACTCCAGAGTAGACTAGTGTATACAGTCGAGACCCCGACGAGGGGCGGTGGCCGGTCTCACAAGCCACTGGTGTCAGTTGGATCACCTAAGATGTATACAGGTGCTCATTGGGTTATGAGTACACCGGACAGGACTCGCCGGGAACATGCTAGTTGGTATATACATATCGTCAGATAGTAGTTCCCTAGTGACATGTGTACAGGTTAGTTCATCGACCTGAGGTCATCATTTGTCTCGTGTGAGTTCCCACTGTGCTTAGATTACTACCCTACCACACTCAAAGGAGTTGTGCAAACAGGTTTTAGTTGGGTACAGTCCCGAGCCACATTGGAGGCAAGTGAGCGGATCTTCGGGGATTCGTCTCTCCCGGTATTGGGAGTGAGATCGTGCTGTGTTTAGGAGAGCCATTACACGAAATCCTTAGCCAGGGTAATCGAGATATACTGGTAGGTATACCAGTAGTATCTCAGGGTGTTCTGGGCTGCTCTCTGACACGACTTATGCAGCTATTGGGGGTCTGACGTTTACCGACCCTCTATGCCGTATATGCGATACTCATAGACGAATGTTCCGGACTGTAGGGTTATTGTCACTGTCAGGCTCAGTAGGGTTTATAGATGAGTTCGCTAGTCAGCTTCCCTTCCAATCAATACATAGGTAAAACGTTACGTACAGCTTGTACCTCTGACGTGCTAGTGGTTATACCCAGTGCCAGTGTGTTGATGAGTCATTAGAGTCCCCCACCGACACTTTCCCAAGTTCGGGCGAAACGTTGTAGAGGCCGTATGGGTTTATGGCAAGGTTCGGAAAATGCACGTGCGTTTTCGCACGTGTCGATTTTCGGGCAGATAATACTGGTAGGCTTTGGTTTAAGCCGGAACCCAGTATTATACTGTGTAGATATAATATCTTTGTCTCAGTTGCATTTGTATTCGGTAGTAATACAAATGCGGGTATGTTTATACCAATACGGGGATATCCTGAAATTCGTTTCGGGATGATTTTTGGAAGTTGCCAGTTTCCAGTTTTCTATTAGCCGTATTTGACAGTCGGTCAAATGCGGATTTATCTTTTCTTGGGATTTGTGTGGAAACTTCTAAAAGAGGTGACTAGGATGGTGATTAGGATGGTGACTAGGATAGTGAGGTGGCTTTATCATTAATGGTTCATTAATGATAAAGGATGACTAGGTTAATTGTGATAGGTTTGCACTTAATGCATTTTGATGATTCATTCTTTCTTTAATGACTTGATAAGGTTGAAAGCTTATGGTCACCACTTGATGCTCCTACCCTCACCTCCTTCCTCTCATATATTTGGCCGGCCACTCATTGTGTGGGTGTGAGGATTTTTTGATTCATTTCATTTGAGTGAGAAAAGATTATGATAACTTATGTATGGAAATTTCATTTTTAGTTCAATTTCCATTCACCCGATTCCAATTGGCAACTTCTAAAACCGTTCGTCCATGACCTTGGACGTAACGAGACAAAGTATTCTACCCATTCTCTACTTCATCTTGGTCATCTCTTTTAGCAAATTTCACGAGCGAGTTGCCTCGGTTCAGAGGCGGGAGCCCGTTTAAAGATCCGTCGACGTGGTGCTACCTGGACGACGAGGCCGGAGATCGAGCAAGTTCGGATCAGTTGCAACATAGTGTGGGATGATGGTTGAAGACCGAAGGACTCGGATCATTCGGTATAACAATTCTACCCACTTTACAATTTGTTAGTTTAGCTTTAATGGACGATCCGGGATAAAGTACGCGATAGCGCCAGTCGTAAAAGTTTTGTTCCGCATATCGGCGTCTGTAAGATGGCCGGGGCGCCGCCGCGGACTTACAAATACAAGTCAACATGTTAAGATAAAGTGAAACTAAATAGCATACTATAATGACGTGCAAGAAAGTCCTCTCTGTATATATCCAAGCATCCATCATAATATACATCATATGTACAACAATGGCCTCTAGGGCATAAACATAACTAACAATCTTTCACTTGCACTAAGGCCAGCTGCTGTAGCCTCTCATACCTTGCATCCCGAATAATCTCTCAAACTGTATCTGGGGAATGGCCTTCGTGAGTGGATCCGCAGTGTTGTCCTTCGTATCTACTCTCCTGACCTTGACCTCCCAGCGATCAACTATCTCCCTGATCAGGTGATACCGCCTCAGAATATGTCCGGATTTCTGATGGGACCTGGGTTCCTTGGCTAAAGCCACAGCTCTATTGTTATCGCAATACAGAGGTATTGGATGCTCAATGGATGGAACCACACTAAGTTCACTAATGAACTTCTTCATCCAGACAGCCTCTTTGGCAGTATCGTTAGCAGCGATGTATTCAGCCTCCATCGTCGAGTCTGCAACGGTATCCTGTTTGGAACTCTTCCAACATACCGCCCCTCCATTGAGGGTAAAGACAAATCCCGAGTGCGACTTAGAGTCATCCTTATCACTTTAGAAGCTGGAATCGGTAAAGGACTCCACCCGGAGTTCTCCGTTACCATACACCAAGAACATATCTCTAGTCCTTCGCAAGTACTTGAGAATGTTCTTCACAGCTTTCCAGTGACTCTCTCCAGGATCTGCTTGATACCGACTCACTACACTTAGTGAGTATGCTACATCGGGTCTGGTACATAGCATCGCATACATGATAGAGCCTACTGCCGAAGTATAAGGTATCCCTTGCTTGCGAGCTCTTTCCAAATCAGTCTTGGGAGACATCTCTTTGGAGAGAGTGAGTCCAGAGATCATGGGTTGGTTCCCATGCTTGGATTCTTCCATACTAAACCTCTTTAGTATGGTGTCAATGTACCTGGATTGGGACAATCCCAGTATCCGTTTGGATCTATCTCTATAGATCCTAATCCCCAATATGCAGGAGGCATCACCTAGATTTTTCATTGAGAATCTTTGTGATAAGAAGAGCTTGACTGATTGCAGCATAAGAATATCATTTCCTATCAAGAGTATGTCATCCACGTACAATACGAGGAAGACAACCTTACTCTCTGCTACCTTCTTATAGATACAAGGTTCATCTATGTTTTTGATGAAGTCAAAATTTTGGACTACAACATCAAAACAGATGTTCCAACTCCGCGTTGCTTGCTTCAACCCATAAATGGATTTATGCAGCTTGCACACCTTTCTGCTGCTCCCACTATCTACGAAGCCCTCTGGCTGAGTCATGTACACGCACTCTTCTAAATCACCATTTAGAAAGGCGGTCTTAACATCAATTTGCCAAATTTCGTAGTCATGGTATGCAGCAATGGCAAGTAAGATCCGGATGGACTTAAGCATAGCCACTGGAGAAAAGGTTTCGTCATAATCCACACCTGGTCGTTGACGAAAACCTTTTGCTACAAGTCTAGCTTTGAAAGTCTCAACTTTTCCATCTACACCAAATTTATTTTTAAAAATCCACTTGCTCCCAATGGGTTTTACCCCTTCAGGAGCATTTTCCAAAGTCCATACTTTATTGTTGTACATGGATTCCATCTCAGATCGCATTGCATCCAGCCATTTCACAGAGTCACCACTCGTGATGGCCTGCTCGAAACTAGTTGGGTCATCATCTTCCATGATGCAATCCTCGCTTCCACCATCAATGAGAAAACCATAGTATCTCTCAAGTGGACGAGAAAACCTACTAGATCGGCGGAGAGGCTGGGGTTCGTCGGGTATTACCGAAAACTCTGGTTCCACTAAATCTTCAGTTACAGTTTGTGTTGCTAGAACTTCTTCCAGTTCTACCTCAGAGCCACTAATCTCTTTTGCTAGAAATTCCTTTTCTAAAAAGGTGGCATGTTGAGCAATAAACACCTTTTGTTGTTCACTGTGGTAGAAAAAATATCCATTTCAATGTTTAGGATATCCCACAAACTTACATAGAACTGACCGTGCCTCGAGTTTGTTTGGATTTTACCTTTTGACATAGGCCAGACAACCCCATATCTTAACTCGTTCAAGACATGGTCTCTTCCCACTTCATATCTCATATGGTGTGGTAGGTACAGATTTAGTTAGAACTTGATTCAATAGGTATGCTGCTGTCTCAAGTGCATACCCCCAGAAGGAAATAGGTAACTCAGCAGTACTCATCATTGAGCGTACCATATCTAATAGGGTGCGATTCCTCTGTTCAGATACACCGTTGTGCTGTGGTGTATATGGAGGAGTAAGCTGAGAGAGAATCCCATTCTCTTTTAGATAATCTAGGAACTCATTGCTTAAGTATTCTCCTCCTCGATCAGATCGAAGGATCTTAATACTTTTGCCCGTTTGTTTTTCTACTTCGTGCTTATATTCTCTGAATTTCTCAAAAGCTTCAGTACTTGTGTTTCATCAGGAGCACATGTCCGAATCTAGAGAGATCGTCAGTGAATGTAATAAAGTAGGAAGAACCGTTCCTGGCATGCGTAGACATGGGACCGCATACATCACTATGTATCAGTCCTAAGAGTTCCGTAGCTCTTTCTCCGTGTCCACTAAACGGAGCTTTGGTCATTTTTTCTTTGAGACATGAATGACAAGTATCATAAGATGATAATTCAAACGAATTCAAATATCCATCTTTATGCAACTTAGCCAGTCGTGTTGCATTGATATGACCAAGTCTACAATGCCACAAGAAGGATTCGTTCATTTCTGAACTCTGATTTAGAATGAGTATGCCATTATGTAACGAGCCTGATGCAATCAACTTTTTATCTAGGAATATGTTCATAACATTATCCTTTACTATAAAATTATATTTTTCTTTACTTAATAAAGAAACTGATATAATGTTGCACATCATGTTCGGTATATAATAGCACTCATTTAGAATCAGTGTATTACGACTTGGCAATACTAGGTGATATTCGCTAACTGTTTTGGCTGCAATACTTGCACTGTTCCCTACTAGAACGGAATGATCACCTTTTCTCAGTTCTCTACCTTTACGTAGCCCATGTAACAATTTACATATGTGGGATCCTGATCCGGTATCTAATACCCAGGACGTAGGGTGAACTGAGAAACAGTTCTCAATAACTAACACACCTGAAGAAGATGCATCAACATGCATGTTCTTTTGGGCGGCGTGAGAATCCAGATATTCTCCTGTTTCCTGTTCAGTCTTATAACTCTTATAAGAAAGAACGGGTCTAACGTTCCCCTGCACAGTATAATAAGCGGGTTCAGTCAATACATCCATATTATTATCTTGATTATGGCCTGACATGGTCGCTACCTGGAGAGAGAGAGAACAAATCACTTTAGCGTATGCTCTTGCAAGATTAGATTGGTTATTATCTTATCTAATCAGGATGTCTCCTACTGTTTTTATCAAATCTTCCTTCAAACCCTAAAAGGTAAGATTAGCCGGGATTAATTACACCCTACAATTTCATCAATCTTTCAGCCAGATCAGTGTCGGTACTTGAGGGAGGTTCCCCGTGCTTTCGCACGGACCTAATTAAAGTAAATCTCGTTTTCCCAGAGGCATAACCCCATTAACACTTTTCTAGACACCTACTTGATTGGCTAATTGTTCTGTGTAAAACTCTCCCAGGAGTAACACTTACTCGCAGTGGGTATCGGGATCCAACTATCTCATAGGATGTATGCAATCTCATTGCAAATTTCAACACTTGAAATTCCCAATAATATTTTTCCCCTAGTGTGCTATGACCTTGACAGAGGTCAACAAACTATAGTGCACTAGTCAAGTTCAACCCGTCATTTCTTGATTGAATCAAACCCACTCGCACGACCCTTGACAGAGGTCAACAAGGTCGTACGACTACCCTAATCCAATCACATCACATGCTTTACAGATAATTACTAGTCAGCTACCGCACACTACGCCTTGTCAGAGGTTAACAAACGCAGCACGAATACTAAATAGTTTTTATCTGAAATGACGAAGGGCTACGACAGGTTTTTCTGAAAACCTATTGCGTTATGAACTTGATATCGTCGTAGAATCAAGTGAAATTTTAAAATGGAGTGATTTTGAGGCTTTCATTAGTTTTGCTAAAGAGGTCACTCTCGGTGAAGGGATCCCGGCTCTTTCCTCATCGAATAAGGTGCAGGATATATCATATTGTAACACCTTAGAATGTGTTTTGTGGATAATTATATTTTAATATATAGTTTTTAATAAAAAGTTTTCGAAAATGATTTCCAAGTATTTTATCCTATTTAATGAGTATTTTATTAGATTTTTCCTAGGCTTGCACACACTCGTGCACGATAACTAGGGTTGTTTTTGGGGTAAAACAGGATTAGCAATCATGGTTAACTAACCATTTTCCCTAATCTAGCTTTATAATTTTGTTTTAAGTGTTTTGGGTTTTAAGTATGATGATTTTTTTTAAAATGAAAATGAATTTAAAAAGGGTTTTTTTTTTGTTGAATGTTGACTTGGTGAGAGAGAGAGGGAGCATTATGAGGCATGATGGCTTGCCCATGCCTTCATTTAATGAAGAGAGAGAGAGAGGGGTTGACACTTGATGCCACAATTTCCTTGCCTCTCAATTGTTTCTCACTTCTCTCATTTCTCTCATTCTCAAACACACACACACACACACACACACACACACACACACACACTCACCTGAAGGCAGCAGCAGCAGCACCAGAAGCCAGCAACAGTAGCCCCAGAAGCAGCTTCAGCAGCTCACAGCAACAACAACAGCAGCAGCTGCAGAAGCAAGCAGCAGTAGCAGCACCTGTAGCAGCAGCAGCAGCCCCAGCCACTACAACAGCTCTTCTCCACTTCTTCACCTGCTCTCTAGGGTTCATTAGGGTATATTTCTGAACCCTTTCCTTAGTTTGCTTAGCTTGTGTGTTAATTAGCTTCGATTAGTGTTAAATTAGCTAGTTTAGAGCTAATTATGGTGATTTGTGAGATGTTGTGGCTAATTGATGATTATGTTAGTTAACCCTACCTATTTATGTGTTATTAAGGTCACTTGAACGGAGCTTAGCCCTGGATTGCACTAAAATACCATAGGGTTTCCTTTTTAGTGCAATTGGTATTTTTAAGCGATATTTGTGACTTTTTGTGATCTGCTTTTGACCCGGATCCTTCAGAACAAAATTGGGAAAACTGGGGCATGCACACTAGGTCTAGAACACAACACCAGAACACGAGACCCTACTTCCTAATCCAGGCCGCAGATTTATTTGGTTTGGCCGCAATTTGCGGCCAAGTAGGGGGCAGAGGTGTTGGGGTCTTGGCTAGGGTTGTTTGTAGTGTTGTTTAGTGCTTTGGCATATCTAGTTTTGTAAGATTTGACCTGTAGGATAATCTGGGATCAAATACCGTTTTTCATTTCCGTTGTGTTTGCGCGATACGTGAGTGGATTCTGTGATCCAGCGTATCGCGGCGTGTCGCGATAGTTTTAGACGCGTATACACATGTTTTAGCGTATCGTGCACACGCGCGTTTAGTTCGCGACGCGAGTTTCTCATTTTGGGTTCGATATCGCATTTTGCGGAATATTTGGCTTATATATGATTTCCATGTCTAAATTGCAGGTTTGTAGGCGGGGACTACGGACACTGCTACATGGGGGAGCAGATGGTAGGATTCACCTAGCGCGGAGCGTAGGTGAGTAGATTTAACATCTACAGGGGAATCTCCTGCATGGCGTTTTGCGTCTGGGCTAAGATTCTAATACTTCTCGCATATTCTACGTCATTGTTAGAATTGCGCCTATACTCTATTACTTAGATATAGTTGTACTGTGACTAGCAGCCATAGGACACTGCACATATTATTCACGGTTCATGTTGCACGAGCACAGATTGTATGCTACACACACACCGTCAATAATTGCCATGTCATACACAAACCATTATAGACATTATATTGCTTAGTTAGGGACTTTACGACATCGATTCACAATACTTATCACCCTTTGACATTTAGTTACCGATATACCTTACTCACCTAATTCACTCATACCCGGAGGGGGTATACTTCATTAGTTCTTATAGGCAGATACCTACATTACTACATCTGTATATTACGCATATATTCAGTTGCAGTTACATATTTACCTTTACTGATGTTACTTAGCTGTACCTTATTGGTTTCGCATACATCTGGTTTCAGCTACATATTCTCATTTATATGCCCGCATTTCAGATATATCGCATATATTTATTCCTGGATTTGCGCATTGTTTATTTGGATTTTTCATGATGTTTTCTGGATTTGGGAACCGCGGGAGTTCATGAAATTATGCATACATTGAAAACCCGGTTTCCTTGATATGATATTTGCGCAGCCACTATGAGATTTATCGGTTCTAATTATATACTCCATACGAGGTGTGGTTGCCATATGAAGGTACATTGTAGGGCCCGGTATGGTTCCCCTCGGCAAAAAGATCGATGGATGTTGCCGATTGAGCCTGGAAGCGGGCGAGTACCTACCGGTGACAGTACTGATAACTCGGTGGGGATCATGGAGATACCGTTGGGAGTCATGTACGTATGCATACGTCGAAAGGCGAGGGTCAGAGCTAGGCACTCGTGCTTTCGGGATAGCGTATGATACGTGATTAGGATTTCTGTGTCGATGCTTGGCACATGGTTTTCATGATATTTCTTTAACACCTTTGTATATATAACAGTGGATTTAGCCGTTGTTATATATACTCTTACACCAATATTAGTGGAATGGGACGCTAATATATATGTATTTACCCCCGTCATATTTATTTCTGCATATACATATATTTAGGATGTTAGAAATTATTTGAGATTCGACTTGGGATATAGGTGATTCATTGAGATTGGATATTAGATATGAAAAAGATTGTTGATTTGTACATTCGGGATATAGGAGATCTATTCGATATTGTACAATAAGGAGATGTGAGACTTATATGATATGAGAGCCCAACTTGGGGGCTGATTTGAGGATTTGGGATTTGATTGTCTTGATGGGTTGTGATCCTACCACGATGTCAGGTTTCCGTAGAAATGACATATTCCACCCCATACCTCACACTTATCTATTTTATGCACAGCTTCACATATTGATTGTACCTGCTAGTGTACTTTCATTTATTCTGCATTCACATGACCTGTTATTTCTGTAATCGCATATCTTAGATTCATGCTGTACGTACATTCCTGCGATTACCTTCATATGTTATCTACTATTCACGAGTTGGCAACTTACCCGCGTTGTGCCACAGGTGTTTCAGGTTGTTCCCCAGAGTAGTCGAGGCAGGCTATTCAGCTATTCATCTATCATCTTTTGCTACAGATACCGCATCGGCTCACAGTATACTATTTTGCTTAGGTGGGTTAGATGTTTATCTGCATTTCATATTGTACATTCATTGTATCTTGTACTCTCCATCTACTATTATGTTGTTGACTTAGAGACTTGGTGAGGACGATATTGTATATTTTTTGTGGGTTTGTTGCCTTTTATATACAGCTTCTTTCCTATTGTCTCTTATTTCTTCGCTACGGCGTCGTATATTTATGATGTGATTGTTTTCTGTCTTTAAGCTAGTTTTTCCAAAAAGGGGTGTTGCCAAAATTTTAAAGAAAGAGAACTGGACTTTTAAAGAATTTGGGTTGTGATTTCAAATGTTTCAAAAACTTTTATTATCTTTTCCGTATTTCTATGGTTTATATTTCTGGGTTTTGGCTTTCTTTTACTGCGTTACGTCTTTAGGCGTTGCGTGGCATTAGGGCCGTTACGTGTCAATTTTCGGGTCGTGACAAAGTTGGTATCAGAGCGCTAGGTTTTACCTTTCGGAGTGTAGGATGACCTTAGTATGATGGAGTAGGTAGCTTAAGCAGAGTAACGTAGTGTGTGTATGTCTGCAGCATACCCACGATGCGGTACTTCGCCTTAAGTGACCTAAGTACAAATTTGCTTGAAATTCCTTCCTTGATGATTCATATCCTTGAGATTCGATTCCTTATTCTCATCGAATCTTATATCTATTTATAGTCATGCCGCCGATGATTATGGGGACTCAGAGTGATGCAGCGAGGGCCGAGGTCAGAGTTGGCTCGGGTGAGACGAGTACTGACCAGGAGGGCACTCTAGTTGCACAGGTGCAGACGGATCAGCCTACGACATATACTATTGATAGGCTTTTGGCAGAGATGCAGGACTTCCGCCAGACGATGAGTTCATTGGTTGATGTCGTTCGGGAGCTACGATAGGAGGTTATCACCCCTGTTACTCAGTTGTCACTTACGATTAGCATGCAGCAGTCCGTCACCTACATAACACCAGTGGTTGCAGCTCTAGTTGACGAGGCGCATACTCAAGAGGCTCAGACAGTTCCTGGACAGTGGAGGACTCATACCAGTGTACCAGCCCAGAGACAGAGGTTTAGGCATCGAGACAGATTTCGTGGCAGTCGCGGGAGTAGCAGAGGCTTAGGACGAGGACAGTCGTTCAGCTCTCATCCCCAGGATGGTCAGCAGTCAGCGCGTGGATGTTTTCGATGCGGGAGCCTTCAGCACTTCGTCAGGGATTGCTCCTTAGCACCTCGTCATGATCGTTTTCAGAGAGGCCGTGGACATGGAAGGTTTGCTCAGAGGGATCAGCCTACCAGAGGAGTTCATCCGGTTGCGGGTAGAAGGTAGACACAGGAGTTTGCTTCTACTCATCGGGACGTGCGGGCGTCCAATGTGGAGTTTTCAGGTATCTTTAATTCGCTTGTTCTTTTGATATAATCGGTTTTTTTTCATGCTTGTGCTGTGGTTGGGTAGATTAGTTGTAGTTTGTTGTTTTAACTTCTGTCAGCGATTCTTTTGTTGCACGACACGTATTCAGTTGTGTGCCAATCGGATAGAAGATAGAGATTCGTCCGTCATTTTGATCCTTCTAGAGATGTTGGATTTGACGTTCTCCTGGGCATGGACTGTTTAGCTACGTGTTAGGCGTCTGTGGACTACCGTGAGGAAACAGTCAGGTTTGTTTTCCCGGCAGGTCAATTCTTATTGTGCAGGTTGATAGTTGTGCCGCCCCTCACAGCTTGAATTCAGCCTTTTTCGCTAGTCGGCTTCTGAGGAGATGTCGTAGATTCTTGACGTTCATTCGTGATACCGAGGGTTGGTTGAACCGGTGTTCCTGTCGTGCGAGAGTTTTTCCGACGTTGTTCCGGATAAGCCGGCGAAGCTTAGGGAGCTTAAGGATTAGCTGCAGAGTTATTGGTTGGGGAGTTTTGTGCGTCTGAGTGTTTCCCTTTTGGAAGCTCCTATTTCTGTTCGTCAAGAAGAAGGACGGCAGTTTAGGATTGTGTATCGACGGGTCGTTACTTGAACCAGCTTACGGTGCGGATAGGTATCCTTTACCTCGCATTGACGATTTCTTCGATCAGCTCCAGAGTGCGGGACATTTTCTAAGTTTGTTTGGGATCAGGTCATCATTATTGCAGATTCAGAGTAATGGCATTCCGAATACTGCCTTGCGCATGCTACGGGCTTTGTGTGTGTTAGTGAGTCATTGGATTCACTGGTGCCCTAGCAGCATTCGTAGATATGATGAACCAGATTTCTGCAGGCCGTTCCTCGACCAGTTATTATTGTGTTATTTACGACATTCTGGTCTAATTAATGTGTCTTGAGGAACATGAGTAACACTTGAGGATTTGTTATGCAAATACTGGGAGAGTACCAGCAGTTGCTAGGTTCTTGGAGTGTTTCTTCAGGCTTGTTTGTGTTGACTCCTAGGTCTTGTAGTCACGGGAGACGGTTTCGTATGGTTCCGAGGGAGATCGTGGCCGTAGAGCTTAGGCCCAGACTTGTGTGCAGGACGGAGATCCGCAGATTTTTGGGCTTAGCAGGTTTTTACCGCCGTTTCGTGCAGGATTACTAGAGTAGTGTTGCACCATCGACTGAATGGATCGGAAGGGAGGTTTCTTTTCTGTGGATTGAGGCATGTGTGCGGAGTTTTCAGCAGTTGAAGATTCTGTTAAACAACTGCATCAGTTCTTCTTTGCTTTGGTTCGGGCGACTTTGTTGTTAACTGTAATGTTTCTTGAGTGGGCTCGAGTGTGTACTGAGGTGACACTATAGAGTTATCGCTTTTACTTCTCTACATCTGGAGGAAGTACGAGAAGGATATTCCACTCATGATCTGGAGATGGCCGCGGTGGTTTTGCGTTGGGGATTTGGAGACACTACTGGTTCGAGAGTCGTGTCAGATTTTCCACGGACCACTAGAGCTTAATGTACATCTTCCTGCAGCGGATTTGATTGTTGTGATTGTCTTCTGCAGATTTACAGTTCTTGTGTGATCGTCTAGTATAGCTTAAGTTCGTCTCTACGGAGGGGACAGCTTGCTCATGTCCGCGCCCGACCACTTTTCTTAAATCACTTTCACGAGACACTGCCCGCCGTTGCTCGTACGTCACAGATACTTGAGCATACTCGGCTGGGTAATGATTCAGAGTCCTTGATTTGTGACAGGGTGTGCTAAGTTAGGGACGCGTTTGTGTACCTGATATTATCAGGTAAAGACGTGAAATCCTAGGGAAGGCACATCTGTCAACTCTCTATATCCATTCAGGTTCCACCAACATGGACGCGGCTTGTGAGATAGTTACGGGTGGACAGGAATGTAAAGAGAAATTAGAGGTTTCGTTTCAAGGTGTCTGTCTTGTTGTGTGTTTGGGTCGAGCATCTGAGGCCGGCTAGAGAGTGGCAATATTTATCCGTTCCGAAGTAGGAGTGGGAGAAGATCTCCACGAATTTCGTTATGGTTTCTACCCAAGTTTAGTCAGGGTGTGACTCCATTCGGATTCTTGTCGTCCGGTTATACTCAGTTTGCTCAGTGGTTCTTTGTTAAGTTGTGGGTTGTATTGATTGTTGTCAGCGGTTGGGGATCATCACTCGCCATCGTTAGGGTTCTCCTTCGATAGCTGTTATCAGGAGACACTCCAATTGGCCACCTTTAGGTTTAGGGGTTAGGTCGTGTCGATCTCCAGTCTATTGTCTTTCTGACTCTGCGTAGGTAGGACTTTGGACCCCAGCTAGTCTAGAGACTTCGGAGATGGTCCAGTTGTGTTAGGTCAGGATGGAAATTGTCCATTGCGGACTGAGGTCTTATGCCGACTGTGTTGGTCATAGACTCGAGTTCGCAGGGACAAATCATGTATTCTTACGGACTTTCCGATGAATGACGTGTTGGATTTTGAGAAGCTTGTCCCAGGATTTAGGTCCTTCTGAGATCCTATAAGCGAGTTAGTTTCGTTGCCTTTAATTTGGCACTTCCACCCAAATTAGTGAGTTTTCACCCCGTATTCCTTGTGATGATACTTTACAATTACCTTCTTGACCTTTCTCACATGATTTGGCACCAGACCGTTGGACTTGGACGCGATAGTTTCGCTCACCGGCAACCATGTGTGTTAATGGCTCGGCAGGTGGAGGAACATCGGTCAAGGGTCTTACTATCTGTGAAGGGTTTTTCTTGGACGTAGCCGTATAGTGAGATAATCACTTGGGAGGCTGCGAGCGAAATTTGGGAGTTGTAATCTTCTCTTTGAAGGTATGCGTAGTAGTATATTTTTAAATTCGGGGACGAATTTATTTTAAGGGGAGAGATTGTAACACCTTAGAATGTGTTTTGTGGCTAATTATATTTTAATATATAGTTTTTAATAAAAAGTTTACCAAAATGATTTCCAAGTATTTTATCCTATTTAATGAGTATTTTATTAGATTTTTCCTAGGCTTGCACACACTTGTGCTCGATAACTAGGGTTGTTTTTGGGGTTAAACATGATTAGCAATCATGGTTAACTAACCATTTTCCCTAATCTAGCTTTATAGTTTTGTTTTAAGTGTTTTGGGTTTTAAGTATGATGATTGTTTTAAAAATGAAAATGAATTTAAAAGGGTTTTTTTTTGGATGAATGTTGACTTGGTGAGAGAGAGAGGGAGCATTATGAGGCATGATGGCTTGCCCATGCCTTCATTTAATGAAGAGAGAGAGAGGGGTTGACACTTGATGCCACAATTTCCTTGCCTCTCAATTGTTTCTCACTTCTCTCATTCTCACACACACACACACACACACACACACACACCTGAAGGCAGCAGCAGCAGCACTAGAAGCCAGCAACAGCAGCCCCAGAAGCAGCTTCAGCAGCTCACAGCAACAGCATCAGCAGCAGCTGCAGAAGCAAGCAGCAGCAGCAGCAACTGTAGAAGCAGCAGCCCCAGCCACTACAACAGCTCTTCTCCACTTCTTCACCTGCTCTCTACGGTTCATTAGGGTATATTTCTGAACCCTTTCCCTAGTTTTCTTAGCTTGTGTGTTAATTAACTTTGATTAGTGTTAAATTAGCTAGTTTAGAGCTAATTATGGTGATTTGTGAGATGTTGTGGCAAATTGATGATTGTGTTAGTTAACCCTACCTATTTAAGTGTTATTAGGGTCACTTGAGCTGAGCTTAGCCCTGGATTACACTAAAATACCATAGGGTTTCATTTTTAGTGCAATTGGTGTTTTAAAGCGATATTTGTGACTTTCTGTGATCTGCTTTTGACACGGATCCTTCAGAAAAAAATTGGGAAAACTGGGGCATGCACACTAGGTCTAGAACACAACACCAGAACACGAGACCCTACTTCCCAGTCCAGGCCGGTGATTTATTTGGTTTGGCCGCATTTTGCGGCCATGTAGGGGGCAGAGGTGTTGGGGTCTTGGCTAGGGTTGTCTGTAGTGTTGTCTAGTGCTTTGGCATGTCTAGTTTTGTAAGATTTGACCTGTAGGAAAATATGGGATCAAATACCGTTTTTCATATCCGTTGTGTTTGCGCGATACGCACGATACGTGAGTGGGTTCTGTGATCCAGCGTATCGCGGTGTGTCGCGATAGTTTTAGACGCGTATACATACGTTTTAGCGTATCGTGCACGCGCGCGTTTAGTTCGCGACGCGAGTTTCTCGTTTTGGGTTCGATATCGCAATTTGCGGAATATTTGGCTTATATATGATTTCCATGTCTAAATTGTTGGTTTGCAGGCGGGGACTACGAACACTGCTACAAGGGGGAGCAGATGGTAGGATTCACTTTACGCGGAGCGTAGGTGAGTAGATTTAACATCTATAGGGGAATCGCCCGAATGGCGTTATGCCTCTGGGCTAGGATTATAATACTTGTCGCATATACTACGTCATTGTTAGAATTGCGCCTTTACTCTATTACTTAGATATAGTTGTACTGTGACTAGCAGCCGTAAGACACTGCACATATTATTGACGGTTCATGTTGCACGAGCACAGATTGTATGCTACACACACAACGTCAATAATTGCTATGTCACACACAAACCATTATAGACATTATATTGCTTAGTTAGGGACTTTACGACATCGATTCACATTACTTATCACGTTTTGATATTTAGTTACCGATATACCTTACTCACCTATTCCACTCATACCCGGAAAGGGTATACTTCATCAGTTCTTATAGGCAGATACCTACATTACTACATCTGTATATTACGCACATATTCAGTTGCAGTTACATATTTACCTTTACTGATGTTACTTAGCTGTACCTTATTGGTTTCACATACATCTGGTTTCAGCTACAAATTCTCTTTTATATGCCCGGATTTCAGATATATCGCATATATTTATTCCTGGATTTGCGCATTGTTTATTTGGATTTTACATGATGTTTTCTGGATTTGGGAACCGCGGGAGTTCATGAAATTATGCATACATTGAAAAACCCGGTTTCCTTGATATGATATTTGCGGAGCCACCACGAGATTTATCGGTTCTGATTATATACTCCATACGAGGTGTGGTTGCCGTATGAGGGTACATGGTGGGGCCCGGTATGGTTCGCCTCGGCAAGAAGACCGATGGATGTTGCCGATTGAGCCTGGAGACAGGCGAGTACCTACCGGTGACAGTACTGATGACTCGGTGGGGATCATGGAGATACCATTGGGAGTCATGTACGTATGCATAAGTCGAAAGGCGAGGGTCAGAGCTTGGCACTCATGCTTTCGGGATAGCGTATGATACGTGATCAGGATTTCTGTGTCGATGCTTGGCACATGGTTTTCATGATATTTCTTTAACACCTTTGTATATATAACAGGGGATTTAGTCGTTGTTATATATACCCTTACACCAATATTAGTGGAATGGGACGCTAATATATGTGTATTGACCCCATCATATTTATTTCTGCATATACATATATTTAGGATGTTAGAAATTATTTGAGATTCGACTTGGGATATAGGTGATTCGTTGAGATTGGATATTAGATATGAAAGAGATTGCTGATTTGTACATTCGGGATATAGGAGATCTATTCGATATTGTACATTTAGGAGATGTGATACTTATATGATATGAGAGCCCAACTTGGGGGCTGATTTGAGGATTTAGGATTTGAGTGTCTTGATGGATTGTGATCCTACCACGATGTTAGGTTTCCGTGGAAATGACATATTCCACCCCATAACTCACACTTATATATTTTATGCACAACTTAACATATTGATTGTGTAGGGTTCCTAGGCACACTATAGAGGTCTCACAAGGCATCAACCATGCCAATTTCAAATTTTATGGGTGCCGAGAAACCCTAGTACGGATCGTCGACTAGAAATCTAGGCGAAATACGAATCTAGTTAACAACTTAACTAAAGGAGAGAGGCTACAACCTTTGTAGATCCGGATATCCACTTCCTAAGCTCCACGTAGGCGTCCTCTCGCTGTCCATCTCGAATCCCGGACTCAATCGTCGGCTTGATCGGAGAAATGGGCGGACTAGGTCGTCGGCTTCGTGCTGAAGATGATCTACGTCGAGGCATCACAAGTTCAAGCTCCGACTTCACAAATTTGTGAAACTTGTGAAGAAAACACCCAAAACAACTTGGCAAGAGGTAGAGGGTGAAGAAATAGGAGGTGGGTTCACTTTAGAATTGGATTTCTCACTTTAGAACACAAGTTTCCATTGATGGCATCAAGCTTTCTTTCTTGAAGAAGAAGATGAAGAAGAAGGAAATATTATGATAAGTTAATCAAAAATGAAAAAGAAATGAATACTTATCATAATAGGAACCATGGTTAGGTGTAGATAATTGACCAAGGTTAGAATAGTGGTTAGGGTTAAGCATGAAGACAAATTGGTCACTTTGGTCAAAGCTTCATGAAGCTTCACAAAGGTTCAAAAATGAAAGCAACCATTTTGTATTCTTATCCTATTCTTTTTCAAAATGAATAAATAAAAGAATGGATAATTAAAACCCTAATCACTTTCTTAACCTAGGTTTAATTCTTTACACTTAACCAAATGAGCAAGTATCATCAAACATGATACAAAGATGTGCACAAAAGTATATCACATATACAACTTGCACATCAAGTGAGAAAATCCATTTAAAGTGAACCAATACTAGTTAATGCAAAGTAATATATCAAATATATAATTATACATTAAATCATTAAATCAACATTTGATTCAATGATCCGGTCATGTCGCACATAACCGACTAGTATTCAATGTATCGATTTATCGAATCAATGATTCGATAACTAGGTCATATCGCATACAACCAATCAAAACATTCATCGCGAGAATGAAATGCGGTATCATATACACGCATTATTCTCGGTCCCGCACATATCTCATATGCGCTCCTATTTCGTTTCGCTTGAGCCAGGAAACCTCTGTGTAGCACTCTAAAGACTCGTCAATACGCCGGTAGCAGATTATGATCATATCAAGCACCCACAAGCCGCAAGCGGTCTGCTAAACGAAACGGCCATCCGGGTATTGAGCGATCAGAAGATCGACGAGCTAGCCCGCTCACACTCCTGTGAATCCAACCAGTAACACTTACCGTACAGTCCGGTCTATTAGTCTGATATGTCGCATATCAAGTCTAGGGGTGGCAAACGTCAGACCCCAATAACCGATAAGTCGTGCCGATGTGAGGCTCATAACGGGTCAAGAAACTACTGGTAACACTTACCAGCAAATCTCTGATTAGCCCTGGCCAGGGACTTCCCTGTTACGGCCAATCGAGCACAGCGCAACATCAACCACCAATACCGGGAGAGACGAAACCCCTCCTATCGCTCATAGCCTCCATGTGACTCGGGACTGTACCAAAAGACCCCCGTTTTACACGCCCTCATGGACGTGGTAAGGTGGAGATCAAAGCACAGTGGGAATCACACAAGACTCTATGACGATCTCGGGTCTACAGACTAACCTGCACAAGTGTCACCTGAGAACTGCCATCTGACGTGAGGTATAATACCATCTGGGAATTTTCGGCGAGTCCGTCCAGTGTACCCAGTCTCCACTGAGCACCCGTATACGATCTTTGATGTCAAACACCAATGGATATGGGATCATCCATCGCCCATCTCATGGGTCGAGAAGCGTACACGCTAGTCTACTCTGGTATATCGATGCCTCGTCTCGATACACCCACGACTAGGGACCTTAAAGGATGTACCTTTGGACTACCATGTCCCGACTATTATGATCTGCATCACAATCCAGGTAGTCAAGTACACATCCTAAGGGCTTTACCAATATGTAACTATAAGACAGTATAAAGAGACTAGTGTACATGTTAAGATAAAGTGTAACCAGATAGCATACTATCATATCGAGCAAGAAAGTCATCTCTATATATGTCCAAGCATCCAATATAATATACATCATCTGTACAATACTGGCCTCTAGGGCATACATACAACTAACAATCTCCCACTTGCACTAGGGCCAGCTGCTGTAGTATCGCATACCGAGTATCCCGAAGAGTCTCTCAAACTGTATCTAGGGAATGGCCTTCGTGAGTGGATCCGCCGTGTTGTTCTTCGTGTCAACCCTCCTGACCTCGATCTCCCGGCGATCAACTATCTCCCGGATCAGGTGATACCGCCTCAGAATATGCCTGGATCGCTGATGGGACCTGGGTTCCTTGGCCAAAGCCACCGCTCCATTGTTATCGCAATACAAAGGTATTGGATGCTCAATGGATGGAACCACTCCAAGTTCACTAATGAACTTCTTCATCCAGACAGCCTCTTTGGCAGCATCGTTGGCAGCGATGTATTCAGCCTCCATCGTCGAGTCTGCCACGGTTTCCTGCTTGGAACTCTTCCAGCTAACCGCCCCTCCGTAAAGGGTAAAGACAAATCCCGACTGCGACTTAGAGTCGTCCTTATCACTCTGGAAGCTCGAATCGGTAAAGGACTCCACTTGGAGTTCTCCGTTACCATACACCAAGAGCATCTCTTTAGTCCTTCGTAAGTACTTGAGAATGCTCTTCACTGCTGTCCAGTGACTCTCTCCAGGATCAGCTTGATACCTGCTCACTACACTTAGTGAATATGCAACATCGGGTCTGGTACATAGCATCGCGTACATGATAGAGTCTACAGCCGAAGCATAGGGTATCCCTTGCATGCGAGCTCTCTCTAAATCAGTCTTGGGAGACATCTTTTTGGAGAGAGTGTCTCCAGAGATCGTGGGCAAGTTTCCACGCTTGGAATCTTCCATACTAAACCTCTTTAGTATGGTGTCAATGTACCTGGATTGGGACAATCCCAATATCCGTTTGGATCTATCTCTGTAGATCCTTATTCCCAATATGCAGGAGGCATCACCAAGATCTTTCATTGAGAATCTTTGTGATAAGAAGAGCTTGACCAATTGCGACATAGGAATATCATTTCCTATCAAGAGTATGTCGTCTACGTACAATACGAGGAAGACAACCTTACTTTCTGCTACCTTCTTGTAAATACAAGGTTCATCTGGGTTTTTGACGAAATCAAACTCTTTGATAACGACGTCAAAGAAGATGTTCCAACTCCGCGATGCTTGCTTTAATCCATAAATGGATTTAAGCAGCTTGCATACCTTCCCGCTGCTCCCACTGTCTACGAAGCCCTCTGGCTGAGTCATGTACACGCACTCTTCTAAATCACCATTTAGAAAGGCGGTCTTAACATCCATCTGCCAGATTTCGTAATCAAGATATGCAGCGATGGCAAGCCTGATCCGGATGGATTTAAGTATAGCCACTGGAGAAAAGGTCTCGTCATAGTCCGCACCTGGTCTTTGACGAAAACCCTTTGCTACAAGTCTAGCTTTGAAAGTCTCCACTTTCCCATCTACACCAAGTTTTTTCTTGAAGATCCACTTGCTCCCAATGGGTTTTACCCCTTCAGGAGCAACTTCCAAAGTCCATACTTTGTTGGTGTACATGGATTCCATCTCAGACCGCATAGCATCCAGCCATTTCACTGAGTCCCCACTCGTGATGGCCTGCTCGAAGCTAGTTGGGTCATCATCCTCCATGATGCAATCCTCACTGCCACCATCAATGAGAAAACCATAGTATCTCTCAGGTGGACGAGAAACCCTACTAGATCAGCGGAGAGGCTGGGGTACGTCGGGCACCACTGAATCCTCTGGTTCTACTAAATCATTAGTTGCAGTTTGTGGTGCTGGAACCTCTTCCAGCTCTACCTCTTTGCCATTAATTTCTTTTGCAAGAAATTCCCTTTCCAAAAAGGTGGCATGTTGAGCAACAAACACTCTTTGTTCCTCAGCTTGGTAGAAAAAATATCCTTGAGAATTCTTAGGATATCCCACAAACTTGTAAAGGACTGATCGTGCCTCGAGTTTGTCCGGATTTTGCTTTTTGACATAGGCCGGACAACCCCATATCTTAATTCGTTTAAAATATGGTCTCTTCCCACTCCATATCTCATATGGTGTGGTAGGTACAGATTTAGACGGAACCAGATTCAATAGGTATATGGATGTCTCAAGCGCATACCCCCAAAAGGAAATAGGTAACTCAGCATTGCTCATCATTGAACGCACCATATCTAATAGGGTGCGATTCCTTCGTTCCGATACACCGTTGTGCTGTGGTGTATAAGGAGGAGTAAGCTGAGAGAGAATCCCATTCTCTTTTAGATAATCCAGGAATTCACTGCTTAAGTATTCACTTCCTCGATCAGATCGAAGAATCTTAATACTTTTGCCCGTTTGGTTCTCTACTTCGTGCTTATATTCTTTGAATTTCTCAAAAGCTTCAGACTTGTGTTTCAACAGGAACACATGCCCGTATCTAGAGAGATAGTCAGTGAATATAATGAAGTAGGAAGAACCATTTCTGGCGTGTGTAGACATCGGACCGCATACATCACTATGCACCAGTCCCAAGAGTTCTGTAACTCTTTCTCCGTGTCCTGTAAACGGAGTTTTGGTCATTTTTCCTTTGAGAAATGAATGGCAAGTGTCATAAGATGATAATTCGAATGAATTCAAATATCCATTCTTATGCAACTTAGCTAGTCGTGTCTCATTGATATGGCCAAGTCTACAGTGCCACAAGAAGGATTCGTTCATTTCTGAGCTTTTCCTCTTGTGTGTGTTTTGTATATTGAAAACTGTATTTTGATTGAGAATGAATATGCCATTATGTAGCGAGCCTGATGCAATCAACTTTTGATCTAGGAATATGTTCATAACATTATCCTTTACTACAAAATTATATCCTTCTTTACTTAATAAAGAAACTGATATAATGTTGCACATCATGTTCGGTATATAATACCACTCATTCAGGACTAGTGTATCACCATTTGGTAATACCAGGTGATATATGCCAACTGCTTTGGCTGCAACATTTGCCCCATTCCCTACTTGAACGGAATGATCACCTTTTCCCAGTTCTCTACCTTTCCGTAGCCCATGTAACTGCTTACATATGTGGGATCCTGATCCGGTATCTAATACCCAGGACGTAGAGTGAACTGAGAAACAGTTCTCAATAAAAAAAACACCCGAAGAAGGTGCATCATCATGCACGTTCTCCGTTTGGGCGGCGTGAGAATCTAGATATTCTCCTGTTTCCTGTTCAGTCTTATAACATTTATAAGATAGAACGGGTCTAACGTTCCCCTGCACAGTATAACATGCGGGTTCGGTCAATACATCCATATTATTATCTTGATTAAGGCATAAAATGGTCGCTACCTGGAGAGAGAGAGAAGAAAACACTTTAGCGTATGCTCGTGCAAGATCAGATTGGTTATTATATTATCTAATCAGGATGGCTCCCACTGCTTTTTATCAAATCTTCCTTCAAACCCTAAAAGGAAAGACTAGCCGGGATTAATTACACCCTACAACTTCGTCGATCTTTCAGCCAGACCAGTGTCGGTACTTTGAGGGAGGTTCCCCATGCTTTCGCACGGACCTAATTAAAGTAAACCTCGTTTTCCCAGAGGCGTAACCCCGTTGACACCTTTCTAGTCACCTACTTGATCGGCTAATTGTAGTGTGCAAAACTCTCCCAAGAGTAACACTTACTCGCAGTGGGTATTGGGATCCAACTATCTCATAGAAGGTATGCAATCTCATTGCAAATTTCAACACTTGAAATTCCCGATAATGCTTTTGCCCCTAGCGATCTATGACCTTGACTAAGTCAACAAACCATAAATCGCAAGTCAAGTTCAACCCGTACATTTCCCGATTGAATTAAACCCACCCGTACGACCCTTGACTGAGTCAACAAGGCCGTGCGAATGCTCTAATCCAATCACATCTCATGTTGTTACAGATAAACATAATTTAGCTACCATACACTATGCCTTGACTAAG
Source organism: Agapanthus africanus (assembly GCA_030015575.1). Classification (NCBI taxonomy): domain Eukaryota; kingdom Viridiplantae; phylum Streptophyta; class Magnoliopsida; order Asparagales; family Amaryllidaceae; genus Agapanthus; species Agapanthus africanus. The sequence goes on from JASDDO010000008.1 coordinate 365,023,381, forward strand.
TCAACAAACATAGCACGAATACTAAATAATATCTATCTGAAATGACGGAGGGCTACGCGGGTTCTTTCAGAAAAAACCATGAGCGTAATGAACTTGATATCGTTGTAGAATCAAATGAAGTTTTGAAATGGAGTGATTTTGAGGCTTTTCTAGTTTTGCTAAAGGGGTCACTCCCGGTGAAGGGATCGTCGTCCCTTTCCTCGTCGAATGAGGTGCGGGATATATCATATATATCACTGTGCAAAGCAAAAACCCAAAAACAATCAAAAGCAAACCGAGTGTGTAGCATCTGCCAGTTATTGCTAAAGGAGTCACTCCCGGTGAAGGGATCTCGGTCCTTTCCTCATCGAATAAGGTGCAGGGTATATCATATATACCGCTATGCAAAGCAAGAACTGTAGCTACCTGTTTTATTTAAAATTTGATTCTACAACATCTTAGGTTTCTTTCCATTCATTAATCACATTAATGAAGTCCCATCATTTAAATACCTAAACATCACAGATAAATACGACGTACACTTATGCCATCCGCATTCGCCTGGATGTCCCCTCGTGCACCGTTAGGTTAGGTAACTAACGGCAAAGCGGGGCAGGGAAAGCGCGGGTGCAAAACATAAGTAACGTCTATATAATATATCATATATACTATATACTGTATCTATCACAGAACATCACATGATCACATCACAGATAATGCAGCAGAAGAAACATATGAAATATTGGATATACTAGGACGTCCGTGTTTTCAATACGAGCCAGTATAAAACACGGATTCCACGGTCGTGATGAATAGCCAATCCCACACCCCTAGACCCCTACGAGAGCGGCAAGCAACCCTACCAATTCTAGGGTTAGGAGACCCGTACTCGACTCCTCGAGTTGGTCTCCTACTGGACCCTAGAACCCGGTTACTTGTGCTCCCCACCTTGGGTCTATCTTAATGCGGAAAAGTAAATAATATACAAAGGGTGACATCTTCCGCAACCTGGAAGTGCCCCAAATAAAAGAATATTACATACAAGTTTTTACATGAATGAAAATGAAAAACCCTCATCTCACATAAAAAAACCCGGCTATTCGAACACGACGATCCAATATAACATATCCAGCAACACATAACATCACATGTCATTAACGTAAGTAAGTATGCATACCCCAATTGTCGTTGAAGTATAGCAACGAAACCGGCGATATCAACATACTACACTTACGGTCACAGAAAAGAAAGTGTAAAACTACAACAGTTGGAATCCGCAACCTCTTTAGACATCACATGCCTAATCAAATGAAATACTTAGACATCACATGCCTAACAGTTATAAACCCCGCATTTTAGTCCCATTATCGAAAACTCTTTTCAATATCAAGTGAGACTAAACAGCTAGATTTATAACATTCATTCAGTTATCTCATAACTGTTTGTGAATTCCAATTATTGTATCCCATTCCGGATAAATAGAAATTATTAAACTTTCCGATCGAACATTCGAACACCCAAGTTTTCCCTACACCGATCAACACATGAAATAAGTTCAAAGACATTCATTTCATGCCTCAGTACCAACGGTCCAGCCGTAGAAGGGTCAAGCCAACGCCTCACATGTGGCACGCCGTACTGCCCCAAACCTGAAGGTTCAAAGGGCAGTTCAAGACGGTCACATAATCGAGTTAAGGTTTGTTGTCTTCTAGAGGGACCATCGCGTTACTTGCACTATTCAGAACATCCTTAAACCACAGAAAAATCCAACACTTGGAAATTTTCCGGCAGGGGAAAAAGTGGGTATTTATATCCGGTCGAACTTTTTAACATATTCTTAAATATCCGGAAAACACATAGACAAAGTCAGATAATCCGATCGAATCTACGAACTCCCAATACACCCCAGAAAATTCAACTCTTGAATAAATTTTAAAAATTCCCAGAAAATCCAACACGTGAAGAAATAAATTACTGTGCAAAAATTATATGATAATTCAATAAAGTGGCCGCGGAACTGCCGCAGAAGCAAGGCTTCTGCCGCGGTTCCGCCGCTCTGTAGACTGTTCATCAATTAATTTTTGTACCGTAATTCATAGATTTCCCTGATGAATTTTTTAGTAATTTTTAATCTGGAAAAATCCCAGTTTTTGAAAAAAGTCCAGAGAGCATGGAAAAATTAGGGTTTCGGATTCGATCGGGTTTCAAACGTCGTCTACACTTCGCCTAAGGCTCTAGCTAGGCTCTGATACCACTGTAGGGTTCCTAGGCACACTATAGAGGTCTCACAAGGCATCAACCATGCCAATTTCAAATTTTATGGGTGCCGAGAAACTCTAGTACGGATCGTCGACTAGAAATCTAGGCGAAATACGAATCTAGTTAACAACTTAACTAAAGGAGAGAGGCTACAACCTTTGTAGATCCGGATATCCACTTCCTAAGCTCCTTGTAGGCGTCCTCTCGCTGTCCATCTCGAATCCCGGACTCAATCGTCGGCTTGATCGGAGAAATGGGCGGACTAGGTCGTCGGCTTCGTGCCGAAGATGATCTACGTCGAGGCATCACAAGTTCAAGCTCCGACTTCACAAATTTGTGAAACTTGTGAAGAAAACTTCCAAAACAACTTGGCAAGAGGTAGAGGGTGAAGAAATAGGAGGTGGGTTCACTTTAGAATTGGATTTCTCACTTTAGAACACAAGTTGCCATTGATGGCATCAAGCTTTCTTTCTTGAATAAGAAGATGAAGAAGAAGGAAATATTATGATAAGTTAATCAAAAATGAAAAAGAAATGAATACTTATGATAATAGGAACCATGGTTAGGTGTAGAGAATTGACCAAGGTTAGAATAGTGGTTAGGGTTAAGCATGAAAACAAATTGGTCACTTTGGTCAAAGCTTCATGAAGCTTCACAAAGGTTCAAGAATGAAAGCAACCATTTTTGTATTCTTATCCTATTCTTTTTCAAAATGAATAAATAAAAGAATAGATAATTACAACCCTAATCACTTTCTTAACCTAGGTTTAATTCTTTACACTTAACCAAATGAGCAAGCATCATCAAACATGATACAAAGATGTGCACAAAAGTATATCACATATACAACTTGCACATCAAGTGAGAAAATCCATTTAAAGTGAACCAATACTAGTTAATGCAAAGTAATATATCAAATATATAATTATACAATAAATCATTAAATCAACATTTGATTCAATGATCCGGTCATGTCGCACATAACCGACTAGTATTCAATGTATCGATTTATCGAATCAATGATTCGATAACTAGGTCATATCGCATACAACCAATCAAAACATTCATCGCCAGAATTAAATGCGGTATCACATACACGCATTATTCTCGGTCCCGCACATATCTCATATGCGCTCCTATTTCGTTTCGCTTGAGCCAGGAAACCTCTGTGTAGGACTCTAAAAACTCGTCAATACGCCGGTAGCAGATGATGATCATATCAAGCACCCATAAGCCGCAAGCGGTCTGCTAAACGTAACGGCCATCCGGGTATTGAGCGATCAGAAGATCGACGAGCTAGCCCGCTCACACTCCTGTGAATCCAACCAGTAACACTTACCGTATAGTCCGGTCTGTTCGTCTGATATGTCGCATATCAAGTCTAGGGGTGGCAAACGTCAGACCCCAATAACCGATAAGTCGTGCCGATGTGAGGCTCATAACGGGTCGAGAAACTACTGGTAACACTTACCAGCAAATCTCTGATCAGCCTTGGCCAGGGACTTCCCTGTTACGGCCAATCGAGCACAGCGCAACATCAACCGCCAATACCGGGAGAGACGAAACCCCTCCTATCGCTCATAGCCTCCATGTGACTCGGGACTGTACCTAAAGACCCCCGTTTTTCACGCCCTCATGGACGTGGTAAGGTGGAGATCAAAGCACAGTGGGAATCATATAAGACTCTATGACGATCTCGGGTCTACAGACTAACCTGCACAAGTGTCACCTGAGAACTGCCATCTGACGTGAGGTATAATACCATCTTGGAGTTCTCGGCGAGTCCGTCCAGTGTACCCAGTCTCCACTGAGCACCCGTATACCATCTCTGATGTCAAACACCAATGGATATGGGATCATCCATCGCCCATCTCATGGGTCGAGAAGCGTATATGCTAGTCTACTATGGTATATCGATGCCCCGTCTCGATACACCCACGACTAGGGACCTTGAAGGATGTACTTATGGACTACCATGTCCCCACTAGTATGATCTGCATCATAGTCCAGGTAGTCAAGTACACATCCTAAGGGTTTTACCAACATGTAACCATAAGACAGTTTAAAGAGACTAGTACACATGTTAAGATAAAGAGTAACCAGATAGCATACTATCATATCGAGCAAGAAAGTCATCTCTATATATGTCCAAGCATCCAATATAATATACATCATCTGTACAATACTGGCCTCTAGGGCATACATACAACTAACAGATTGTACCTGCTAGTGTACTTTCCTTTAGTCTGCATTCACATGACCTGTTATTACTGTAATCGCATATCTTAGATTCATGTTGTACGTACATTCCTGCGATTACCTGCATATGTTATCTACTATTCACGAGTTGGCAACTCACCCCCGTTGTGCCATAGGTGTTTCAGGTTGTTCCTCAGAGTAGTCGAGGCAGGCTATTCAGTTATTCAGCTATCATCTTTTGCTACAGATACCACATCGGCTCACAGTATATTATTTTGCTTAGGTGGGTTAGATGTTTATCTGTATTTCATCTTGTACATTCGTTGTATCTTGTACTCTCCATCTACTACTATGTTGTTGACTTAGAGACTTGGTGAGGATGATATTTTATATTATTTGTAGGTTTGTTGCCTTTTATATACAGCTTCTTTCCTATTGTCTCTTATTTCTTCGCTACGACGTCGTATATTTATGATGTGATTGTATTCCGTCTTTGGGCTAGTTTTTCCAAAAAGGGGTGTTGCCAAAATTTTAAAGAAAGTGAACTGGACTTTTAAAGAATTTGGGTTTTGATTTCAAATGTTTCAAAAACTTTTATTATCTTTTCCGTATTTCTACGGTTTAGATTTCTGGGTTTTCGCTTTCTTTTACTTCGTTACGTCTTTAGGCGTTGCGTGGTATTAGGGCCGTCACGAGCCAATTTTCGGGTCGTGACACATATATATCACTGTGCAAAGCAAAACTCTAAAAGCAATCAAAACACAAACCGAGTTTTGTAGCATCTGCCAGTTTCGCTAAAGAGGTCACTCCCGGTGAACGGATCTCGGCACTTTCCTCATCGAATAAGGTGCAGGGTATATCATATATACCGCTATGCAAGGCAAAACTATAGCTACCCCTTTTATAAAGTTTTGATTCTACAACATCTTTTAGGTTTCTTTCCTTTTTATTAATCTCATTAATAATATCCCATCAGCTTATGCTTCCTAAGCATCACAGAAGAAACGAATGCAGTAATATTTATATATCAGCATATATATATATAGTATAAGCATTCGTCTCAGGCAGTAATATGATCTCATCACTGAAGGGTTCGTAGGCACTCTTGTGAAGATTCATAAAGCATCAAACATGCCCGAATAAAATTTTAGATGTGCCGAACAACCCAAAGACGGGATCTTTGCTAGATTATTAGGGTTTAACATGCAAGATAACAACTTTAATACTAAGTGTGAGGGATTACAACCTTTGTAGTCCACTCCTTCACTTCACAAGCTCCGAGTAGAAGTCCCTTCGCTGCGATCCATGATCTCCCGGACTCAAGAGAGACTCTACGACTCGAACGATCCATGAAAGCTTGTCGTATTCCTTTTCTCCGATGATCTACGTCGAAGTTGCAATAGCTCAAGCTCTCTCACTCTAATGAGGTGAATACCCTAATCTAATGGGATAGATTAGATGTGGATGATGGAGTAGTATTTATGCTTTCTTTTTATATCATTTTCTCACAAGAACTCATCACAAAAGAAATCACAAGTGAGATTTCTCTCAAACTCTACAGAGAAGAAGATGAAGAATAATAAGAATAATCCTTTTGTGATGAATAGTAGATAAGAGTATATAATTGATTATGGAACCATGGTCAAGGATGAGAGGCTAAACCTTTTTAAAGAATAAACTAGAGTTAGGGTTTGGTTAGGTCAAGAATGAGTCATGGATAAGTATCAACCATAATATCTTAACCAAGACAAAAGGAAATCCTTCTAGAAAGAGCAAGAAGGAACTAACCCTAATCAAAACCTAATCTCTTTTTATCATAAACATGTTTCATAATAAATCATATCATGTCACAATAAAATATATCACATATATATTATATATTTGCAACAAAAGAAAATATTACAACTAACATATATCGCATATATATCAATGTATTAATCCTGTGAGAAAATGAAATAATAAAGCGAGACAATATTAGATAATTTAATACAATATATCATATATATCATTATACATTAAATCATCGAATCAACACCTGATCCGACGATCCGGCTATATCGAATATAACCGACTAATATATCATATACCGATTCATCGAATCAACACTTGATCCGATGACCCGGTTCATATCTAAATATCGTGAGAATATAATACGGTATCTCATATCGCATTATCCTCGGTCCTGCACATATCACATATGTTCCTCTACTCCATTTTGCCTGAGCCAAGAAACCTCTGTGTAGGACTCTAAAGAATCGTCAATACGCCGGTAGCAGGTGATGATCATATCAAACACCCACAAGCTGCAAGCGGTCAGCTAAACGTAACAGCCACACAGGTATTGAGCGATCAGAAGATCAACAAGCTAGCCTGTCCGTTCTTCTGTGAATCCAATCAGTAACACTCCTATACAGTCCGGTCTGTTCGTCTGATTTGTCGCATATCAAGTCTAGGGGTGGTATACGTCAGACCGCAGAAACCAATAAGTCGTTTCGATCTGAGGCTCATAACAGGTCGAGAAACTACTGGTAACACTTACCAGTAAACCTCTATATCAGCCCTAGCCAGGGACTTCCAGTTATAGCCAATCGAACACAGCACAACATCAACTCCCTATACCGGGAGAGACGAATCCCCTCCTAGCGCTCATTGCCTCCATGTGATTCGGGACTGTACCCAAAATCCACCGTTTTGCACGCCCTCTTGGACGTGGTAAGGTGGAAATCAAGGCACAGTGGGAATCACACAAGACTCTATGATGATCTCGGGTCTACAGACTACCCTGTACCGGTGTCACCGGAGAACTGCCATCTGACGTGTGGTATATCACCATCTGGGAGTTCTCGGCGAGTCCGTCCAGTGTACCCAGTCTTCACTGAGCACCCATACACCATCTCTGATGTCAAACACCGATGGATATGGGATCATCCATCGCCCATCATATGGGTCAAGATTCGTATACGCTAGTCTACTCTGGTGTATCGATGCCCTGTCTCGATATACCCTCGACTAGGAACAGTTATAGGATGTACTCATCGACTACTATGGCCCCACTAGTATGATCTCATCATAGTCCCAGTAGTCGAGTACATATCTTAAGGGCTTTATCAACATATGAGAGTAAGACAGTAAACCAATACAAGTCAACATGTTAAGATAAAGTGAATCCAAATAGCATATTATCATGACGAGCAAGAAAGTCCTCTTTATATATATCCAGGCATCCATCATAATATGCATCATATGTACAACAATGGCCTCTAGGGCATATACATAACTAACAATCTCCCACTTGCACTAAGGCCAGCTGCTGTAGTATCTCATACCCAGCATCCCAAATAATCTTTCAAACTGTATCTGGGGAATGGCCTTCGTGAGTGGATCCGCAGTGTTATCCTTTGTATCTACTCTCCTGACCTCGATCTCCCGGCGATCAACTATCTCCCTGATCAGATGATACCTCCTCAGAATATGTCTGGACTTCTGATGGGACCTGGGTTCCTTGGCCAAAGCCATAGCTCCATTGTTATCGCAATACAGAGGTATTGGATGTTCAATGGATGGAACTACACCAAGTTCAGTGATGAACTTCTTCATCCAGACAGCCTCTTTGGCAGCATCGTTGGCAGCGATGCATTCAGCCTCCATCGTCGAGTCTGCAACGGTATCCTGTTTGGAACTCTTCCAACATACCGCCCCTCCATTGAGGGTAAAGACAAATCCCGAGTGCGACTTAGAGTCGCCCTTATCACTTTGGAAGCTGGAATCGATAAAGGACTCCACCCGGTGTTCTCCGTTACCATACACCAAGAACATGTCTCTAGTCCTTCGCAAGTACTTGAGAATGTTCTTCACAGCTGTCCAGTGACTCTCTCCAGGATCTGCTTGATACCAACTCACTGCACTTAGTGAGTATGCTACATCGGGTCTGGTACATAGCATTGCATACATGATAGAGCCTACTGCCGCAGCATAGGGTATCCCTTACATGCGAGCTCTCTCCAAATCAGTCTTGGGAGACATCTCTTTGGAGAGAGTGAGTCCAGAGATCATGGGTTGGTTCCCTTGCTTGGATTCTTCCATACTAAAGCTCTTTAGTATGGTGTCAATATACCTGGATTGGGACAATCCCAGTATCCTTTTGGATCTATCTCTATAGATCCTAATTCCCAATATGCATGAGGCATCACCTAGATCTTTCATTGAGAATCTTTGTGATAAGAAGAGCTTAACCGATTGCAGCATAGGAATATCATTTCCTATCAAGAGTATGTCGTCCACGTACAATACGAGGAAGACAACCTTACTCTCTGCCACCTTCTTGTAGATACAAGGTTCATCTGGATTTTTAACGAAATCAAACTCTTTGATAACGACGTCAAAGCAGATGTTCCAACTCCGCGATGCTTGCTTTAATCCATAAATGGATTTAAGCAGCTTGCACACCTTTCCGCTGCTCCCACTATTTACGAAGCCCTCTGGCTGAGTCATGTACACGCACTCTTCTAAATCACCGTTTAGAAAGGCGGTCTTAACATCCATTTGCCAGATTTCGTAGTCATGGTATGCAGCAATGGCAAGTAAGATCCGGATGGACTTAAACATAGCCACTGGAGAAAAGGTTTCGTCATAATCCACACCTGGTCGTTGACGAAAACCTTTTGCTACAAGTCTAACAGTGAGTCTCAACTTTTTCCATCTACACCAAATTTCTTTTTAAAAATCCACTTGCTCCCAATGGGTTTTATCCCTTCAGGAGCATTTTCCAAAGTCCATACTTTATTGGTGTACATGGATTCCATCTCAGATCGCATTGCATCCAGCCATTTCAAGAGTCACCACTCGTGATGGCCTGCTCGAAACTAGTCGGGTCATCATCTTCCATGATGCAATCCTCGCTTCCACCATCATTGAGAAAACCGTAGTATCTCTCAGGTGGACGAGAAACCCTACGAGATCGGCGGAGAGGCTGGGGTTCGTCGGGTACTACTGAATCTTCTGGTTCCAACAAATCATCAGTTGTAGTTTGTGGTGCTGGAAGCTCTTCCAGCTCTACCTCTTTGCCACTAATTTCTTTTTCAAGAAATTACTTTTCCAAAAAGGTGGCATGTTGAGCAACAAACACTTTTTGTTCCTCAGCGCGGTAGAAAAAATATCCTTGAGAATTCTTTGGATATCCCACAAATTTGCAAAGAACTGATCGTGCCTCGAGTTTGTCCGAATTTTGACTTTTGACATAGGCCGGACAACCCCATATCTTAACTCGTTTAAAATATGGTCTCTTCCCACTCCATATCTCATATTGTGTGGTAGGTACAGATTTAGACGGAAATAGATTCAATATGTATATAGCTGTCTCAAGTGCATACCCCCAGAAGGAAATAGGTAACTCAGCTTCGCTCATCATAGAGCGTACCATATCTAATAGGGTTCGATTCCTCCGTTCCGATACACCGTTGTGCTGTGGTGTATAATGAGGAGTAAGCTGAGAGAGAATCCCATTCTCTTTTAGATAATCCAGAAAATCATTGCTCAAGTATTCTCCTCCTCGATCAGATCGAAGGATCTTAATACTTTTGCCCGTTTGGTTCCTTACTTCGTGCTTATATTCTCTGAATTTCTCAAAAGCTTCAGACTTGTGTTTTAACAGGAACACATGCCCGTATCTAGAGAGATCGTCAGTGAATGTAATGAAGTAGGAAGAACCGTTCCTGGCGTGTGTAGACATGGGACCGCATACATCACTATATACCAGTCCTAAGAGTTCCGTAACTCTTTCTCCGTGTCCACTAAGCGGAGCTTGGTCATTTTTCCTTTGAGACATGAATGGCAAGTATCATAAGATGAAAATTCGAATGAATTCAAATATCCATTTTTATGTAACTTGGCTAGTCGTGTCTCATTGATATGGCCAAGTCTACAATGCCACAAGAAGGATTCGTTCATTTCTGAACTTTTTCTCTTGTGTGTGTTTTGTATATTGAGGACTGTATTTTGATTTAGAATGAATATGCCATTATGTAACGAGCCTGATGCAATCAACTTTTGATCTAGGAATAGGTTCATAACATTATCCTTTACTACAAAATTATATCCTTCTTTACTTAATAAAGAAACTGATATAATGTTGCACATCATGTTCGGTATATAATAGCACTCATTTAGAATCAGTGTATTACGACTTGGCAATACTAGGTGATATTCGCCAACTGCTTTGGCTGCAATACTTGCACCGTTCCCTACTTGAACGGAATGATCACCTTTTCCCAGTTCTCTACCTTTACGTAGCCCATGTAACAATTTACATATGTTGGATCCTGATCCGGTATCTAATACCCAGGACGTAGGGTGAACTGAGAAATATTTCTCAATAACTAACACACCTGAAGAAGATGCATCAACATGCATGTTCTTTTGGGCTGCTTGAGAATCCAGATATTCTCCTATTCTCTGTTCAGTCTTATAACTCTTATAAGAAAGCACGGGTCCAACGTTCCCCTTCTCAGTATAATAAGCGGGTTCAGTCAATACATCCATATTATTATCTTGATTATGGCCTGACCTGGTCGCTACCTGGAGAGAAAAAGAAGAAAACACTTTAGCGTATGCTCTTGCAAGATTAGATTGGTTATTATCTTATCTAATCAGGATATCTCCCACTATTTTTATCAAATCTACCTTCAAACCCTAAAAGGTAAGATTAACCGGGATTAATTACACCCTACAATTTTGTCAATCTTTCAGCCAGATCAGTGTCTGTACTTGAGGGAGGTTCCCCGTGCTTTCGCACGGACCTAATTAATGTAAACCTCATTTTCCCAGAGGCGTAACCCCGTTAACACTTTTCTAGACACCTACTTGATCGGCTAATTATCCTGTGTAAAACTCTCCCAGGAGTAACTCTTACTCGCAGTGGGTATCGGGATCCAACTATCTCATAGGAGGTATGCAATCTCATTGCAAATTTCAACACTTGAAATTCCCGATAATATTTTGCCTCTAGCGATCTATGACCTTGACTAAGTCAACAAAACATAAATCACAAGTCAAGTTCAAACCGTACATTTCCCGATTGAACTAAACCCACCCGTACGACCCTTGACTGAGTCAACAAGGCCGTGCAAATACCCTAATCCAATCACATCTCATATTTTAGCAGATAAACACTACTTAGCTATCGTACACTACACCTTGACTAAGTCAACAAATATAGCATGAATACTAAATAATATCTATCTGAAATGACGGGGGGCTACGCAGGTTTTTCAGAAAAACCTTGAGCGTAATGAACTTGATATCGTCGTAGAATCATGTGAAATTTTGAAATGGAGTGTCTTTAGGCTTTCATTAGTTTTGCTAAAGAGGTCACTCCCGATGAAGGGATCTCGGCTCTTTCCTCATCGAATAAGGTGCAGGACATATCATATATATCACTGTGCAAAGCAAAACTCTAAAAGCAATCAAAAGACAAACCGAGTTTTGTAGCATCTGCCAGTTTCTCTAAAGAGGTCACTCCCGGTGAAGGGATCTCGGCTCTTTCCTCATCGAATAAGGTGCATGGTATATCATATATACCACTATGCAAAGCAAAACTGTAGCTACCCTTTTTATAATGTTTTGATTCTACAACATCTTTTATGTTTCTTTTCTATTTATTAATCTCATTAATAAAAAATCCCATCAGCTTATGCTTCCTAAGCATCACAGATAAATGCGACGTACACTTATGCCATCCGCATTCTCCTTGATGTCCCCTCGTGCACCGTTAGGTTAGGTAACTAATGACAGAGCAGGGCAGCGCTAGTGCGGGTGTAAAACATAAGTAACGTCTATATAATATATCATATATACTATATACTGTATCCATCACAACATATCAAATGATCACATCACAGATATCGCAGCAGAAACATAGATATAATATGGGATATACTAAGACGTCCGTATTTAGTATTTAGCCAACAAAAGAAAATACGGATTCCACAGTCGCGATGAATAGCCAAGCCCACACCCTGGACCTCTACGAGAGCAGCAAGCGACCCTACTAATTCTGGAGTTTAGGAGACCCGGTCTCGACTCCTCGAGATGGCCTCCTACTGAACCCCAGAACCCGGTCACCTGTGCTCCCCTCCTTGGGTCCATCCCAATGCGGAAAAGTAAATAATATACAATACTGGTGGCATCAACCTCAACCCGGAAGTGCCCCAAATAAAAGAACATTACATTACATTTGAATTTACATGAATGAAAATATAAAACTCTCATTTCACATAAAACCCCCGGCTATTCAATCGCGACAATCCTGCACATCATATCTCAGCAACACATAATATCTCATATCATCAACATAAGTATGCATACACCGATCGTCGTCGATGTATAGCAACGGCAATCGGCAATACCACTACATACTACACTTACGGTCACAGAAAAGAAAGTGTAAAACTACAATATTTGGAATCCACAATCACTTTAGACATCGTAAATCCGAAATATCACATACTTCGCATTTCATGCCTAACTCTATGAATTCCACATATTGTATCACATTCCAGATAAATAGACAGTATTAAACTTTTCGAACAGATAATCAAATACCCCAAATTTCCTAAATTTCTCAACACTTGAGCGGAGTTCAAATAATCCGGAATGTGTCACAGTAGTAGGGGTCTAGCCGTAGAAGGGTCAAGCTAACGCCTCACATGTGGCACGCCGTACTGCCCCAAACCCGAAGGTTCAAAAGGCAGTTCAAGACGGTCACATAATCGAGTTAAGGTTTGTTGTCTTCTAGAGGGTCCACCACAAAACTTGCACGCATTTGCGAAAGATTTAAACTCGAGAAAAGATTCAACACTTGAAAATTTTTCGTGTCGGGAAAAATTGAGTTAATGATATCCGTTCGAACATTTTAACAGATTCTAAATATCCGGAAATAATAACGAATTTAAATTTTACGATCGAATCAAGGATTACAAAATAAACCCCATAATTCTCAACACATGAGTCAGATTAAAAATACCCATAAAAATTAAATCTCAGAAAGAGAAATAACTGTGCAAAAATTAGTCCTTGATTCTTCAATACTGTCGCGGATCCACGGCCCAAGCGAGGTACGGCCGCGGTTCCGCGGCGGTTTGTACGGAACATGGGCTCGTTTTTCACAGAAGTGCTTATGTTTCCCTACTGATTTTTTTAGGTATTTTTAATTCAGAAAAATCCCAGATTTAAAAAATTGTCCAGAGAGGTGTTTAGTTTTGTCGGTTCGGGTTCGATCGGAGTTTTAACTTCGTAAACACGTCGCCTAATGCTCCAGCTAGGCTCTGATACCACTGAAGGGTTCCTAGGCACTCTTGTGAAGATTCATAAAGCATCAATCATGCCCGAATAAAATTTTAGATGTGCCGAACAACCCAAAGACGGGATCTTTGCTAGATTATTAGGGTTTAACATGCAAGATAACATCTTTAATACTAAGTGTGAGGGATTACAACCTTTGTAGTCCACTCCTTCGCTTCACAAGCTCCGAGTAGAAGTCCCTTCGCCGTGATCCATGAAAGCTTGTCGTATTCCTTTTCTCCGATGATCTACGTCGAAGTTGCAATAGCTCAAGCTCTCTCACTCTAATGAGGTGAACACCCTAATCTAATGGGTTTGATTAGATGAGGATGACGGAGTAGTATTTATGCTTTCTTTTTATATCATTTTCTCACAAGAACTCATCACAAAAGAAATCACAAGTGAGCTTTCTCTCAAACTCAAGAGAGAATAAGATGAAGAATAATAAGACTAATCCTTTTGTGATGAATAGTAGATAAGAGTATATAATTGATTATGCAACCATGGTCAAGGATGAGAGACTAAACCTTTTTAAAGAATAAACTAGAGTTAGGGTTTGGTTAGGTCAAGAATGAGTCATGGATAAGTATCAACCATAATATCTTAACCAAGACAAAAGGAAATCCTTCTAGAAAGAGCAAGAAGGAACTAACGCTAATCAAACCCTAATCCCTTTTTATCATCCTTAAACATGTTTTATAATAAATCATATCATGTCACAATAATATATATCACATATATATTATATATTTGCAACAAAAGAAAATAATACAATTAACATATATCAATGTATTAATCCTGTGAGAAAATGAAATAATAAAGCGAGCCAATATTAGATAATGTAATACAATATATCATATATATCATTATACATTAAATCATCGAATCAACACTTGATCCGACGATCCGGCTATATCGAATATAACCGACTAATATAACATGTACCAATTCATCGAATCAACACTTGATTCGATGTCCCGGTTCATATCTAAATATCGCTAGAATATAATAAGGTATCTCATATCGCATTATCCTCGGTCCTGCACATATCACATATGTGCCTCTACTCCGTTTTGCCTGAGCCAAGAAACCTCTGTGTAGGACTCTAAAGAATCGTCAATACGCTGGTAGCAGGTGATGATCATATCAAACACCCACAAGCTGTAAGCGGTCAGCTAAACGTAACAGCCACCCAGGTATTGAGCTATCAGAAGATCAACAAGCTGGCCTGTCCGTTCTCCTGTGAATCCAATCAGTAACACTCCCATACAGTCCGGTCTGTTCGTCTGATATGTCGCAAATCAAGTCTAGGGGCGGTATACGTCAGAACCCAGTAACCGATAAGTCGTGTCGATGTGAGGCTCATAACAGGTCGAGAAACTACTAGTAACACTTACCAGTAAATCTCTATATCAGCCCTGGCCAGGGACTTCCAGTTATAGCCAATCGAACACAGCACAACATCAACTCCCTATACCGGGAGAGACGAATCCTCTCCTATCGCTCATTGCCTCCATGTGATTCGGGACTGTACCCAAAAGCCACCGTTTTGCACGCCCTCTTGGACGTGGTAAGGTGGAAATCAAAGCACAGTGGGAATCACACAAGACTCTATGACGATCTCGGGTCTACAGACTACCCTGTACCTGTAACGTCTTCAAAATAATAAAATATGATTTTTGGGAAATTTTATAATTTAATATTATTTTAATGAATATTTTAATATTCTGGTATAATTAAATACAGATAAATGGGGAAAAATTATGGAAAATTCTAAAATAAGGTATTTTAAGGAATTGCATCGTTTTCTGTGCATGCCCCCATTTCCTCTAGTTTTGACCCTGAGTATGTCTAGTTTTGACTGATTCCATCTAGGGTGAAATCTGGGTTGATTTTCCTATGTTGGTGTATAATTTGGGACTTGTTTTAGCATGGATTTTGGTATTTGGTGATTCATTCCTGTCGGGTGGCGTTTGGACGTCAACGACAAGTGGATTTTGATTGTGTTTACATGCGAGTCGATAGGTTTTTACCTATGCGGGTAGCGTGTGCTATTTTGGTTTCCGATGTGATTTTCATGTGCTTTAGCATTGTGATATACTTGTAGGTACCCCGCGTGATGTTGAGGCAAAGGAGGTGAAGATAGCGACATCGGCTTTGGCACACGAGAAGCAAGGTGAGTAGATTATATCTACAGGGGGAAGTCGGGTGGATGGCGTATAGCACCCCCGCAGTCCGTAGATAGATTATTATGTAGTTATCGTGATATTAGGTGTATTATGGATAGTACAGGGTTAGAAGTGACTAGTGCAGTTCATAGTCGCGAACCCTAGGATAGAATTACACCTATACACACACCCTTGCTTATCACTTGTACTTGCACTATGATTGATGATATGTGATGACTTTGGAGATGAGTCGATGATGTGGGCTTGGTGCCCTGGGATCGGTGATTTGATACGATTCATATGTGGGATATGACTTGTGATTCTTGCGGGCTTGGGATATGTGTTTACCCCCGCATGCATACTTTACTGATGTTACCGTTTTGTACTAGACATAGAGTAGTACTCCAGACTATATGTTCTGATGATGGTGATATCTGTTATGTGATGAGACAGTGAGATGTTGACCCCTACCCAGCTTTTGGGGATGCCGTACGATGATTTACCGTACGTGCCGATATTGATGATAGATCCGCACTCATAACTCGAGGATATCTTATGATATGACATTGAGGCGAGATCACCGACTATATATCTTTATATATATACCGACTCAGATTTAGGTGGTTTCCACACCTACCCCTCCTGTTTGACCTGATACTTAGGTGTAGTTGCATAGTAGATACTTCACTGTGGTGTTGACTACTAGATTTCTGCATCTTCATGCTATTCGCATTGCTGACATATGTTCATTGCTATATTATTATCATGCTGTTAGGACACCAGCACCATTATCGATGATGCGTATGTTCCACGTACACTATTTGCCGGCTCACACACTTCATCATCGATAATTGCCATGCCACTACACTCTAGTACTATTGCATTCATGAGATGATTCTTCCTTCGACATATGCACATTACTATTCCATGTTGGATGATTTCTGATATGATTACTGTTCTTTACATGTCGCATACGTCATGGATTGACTGCATAGCACATCGCATTGGATTTACTTCCTGATGTTGGATTTTCATGTGATTTCTGGTTTTTGAGGACCGTGGGGTTATTTAAGAAAAGAGGCACTTTTATGAAAACCCGGTACCTCGTGATATGATATTTCGGTGCGTCCACCACGCGTTTTCTCGGTGCTGAGACGTGTGCTTGAAACCCGATTCGAGGAGGTGATGATCCGTTTGCGGGTTCGTGGTGGGCCCGGTATGGTTCCCCTCGGCGAGATTATCGATGGGTTTGCCGATTGAGCCTGGAGGCGGGCGAGTACCTACCGGTGATTGTATTTGAGCTCGGCGGATATCTGGAGGATACCGGCCGCAGTCGAGAGATGGGCTGACCCGTACTGCCGGGGGCCGAGGGCCGATACCGCAGACGGAGCCCAGAGATGGACATGGGTTGACTCGTACTGCCGGGGGCCGAGGGCCGATACCGCCGACGGAGCCCCATATGGATGAGGATTTACGTGTCGATGCTAGGCACGGGTTTTCATGATGTTTTTCCATGATATTGTTTATATCCTCATACTTGC
Source organism: Agapanthus africanus (assembly GCA_030015575.1). Classification (NCBI taxonomy): domain Eukaryota; kingdom Viridiplantae; phylum Streptophyta; class Magnoliopsida; order Asparagales; family Amaryllidaceae; genus Agapanthus; species Agapanthus africanus. Next base: position 365,040,863 of record JASDDO010000008.1, read on the forward strand.
ATACTTGATGCTTATCGTCAGTGGGTGACGAGTGGACGGGTTCCACATACATACAGACATGGATTATATACAGACTTGGATCATATACAGACTGGTTTTACATTGATCATACTTTATTTGTATATATAACAGGGTATGAGGGCGCTGTTATATATACCCTTACACCAATATTAGTGGTATGGGACGCTAATATATGTGTATTGATATCATTGATATTTCTTCATGGTTACTTCATGCAGACATACCTTACACTGATGACATGTGATTACCTGAGTACCTGGCACTACATACATGATTAGATGTTACCTTGCCACCCTATTACACTCAGATGTACTCTTGTGGATTATATTATTGATCGTTGACTTAGGTTTATGTCTTGCATTCGGTTTCTGCTTGTAGATGTTTCTATTCACGAGTTGGCAACTCACCCCCGTTGTGCCACAGTTCTTGCAGGTTCTGCCGTACAGGTTCTATTGCGGCATTTCTGGCACACTTTCTTCTTGCGGGTGACTTGCTTTGGTAGGTGGATTCTTTCGCATCAAGAACCACCATTGTATTTATTTATTTCATTGTATCTAGAATTTCCATCAACCAAAACTTGTATTGTTTCAGACCTAGACTAGTGATGTATTATTTCGACCTTAGAGTCGCGCTTAGTAGTATTGCGTTTTTTTCTTATTGCTTTTGAGTTTTCTTTGGATTTGATCATCGCCACTAGGCGTTGTATATTATTGCTGCATATGTGGTTGTGACCGTCGATTGACGAAGAGCTAGCTCCCGCTTGGGGATGCCATTATCATTGCATACATATTGTTATACTTGTTGTACCCCATTCGGGGCCAGTTTTTCAAAAGAAACTCTGCCGAAATTTTTAGAATAGACTTTATTGTTTTCAAAACGTACCTTCGGCTTAGTTATTTAAAAACCTTGATTTCAAACCTGTATTTCTTCACTTCTTTAAACCAGTTTTCTTTACTTATTCTTAAAAATGGTTTTAGATTTCTGGGCTTTTGGCTTACTTGGATCAGATGGAGTCCTATAGGCTTCATATGGTTCAAGGGCCAGTCACGTGCTCTTTCGGGTCGTGACAAAGTTGGTATCAGAGCGCTAGGTTGACCTTGGTTCGAGTCTGAGTTTGACTATGTGGAGCCTAGGGCGTTGTTTATATACGAAACTTAGGCTTGACCTTACGGAACTTAGACTTGGTCGAGGGGGTATTCGACCCGAACATTCGTCAATAAGGATGACCCTTGGTTGATGGATTAGGTGACTAAAGTAGAGTGACGTACCGTTGGTATGTTCCGCGGCATACTTACGACACGCCACTCCGCTTAAGGAACCATAGGATGTACATACTTTCGAGATCAGTGATTCTCTTCATATCCTGGATTATACATCCATTTGAGATCCCCGATTCTATTAGTTTCATGATCATACCTCCATTGATGCTGTTCCTTCCTATGATCATGTATCCACTTTGGATCTGTTGTTTCCTTTCTTGCCATTGATGTGCTCTCTTTGATACTCGACTGAGGTTCCTGTCGCCATGTTTGAGCGCAGTTTGGGCTGCTGCTAGGGTTACGGCCGGTGTGAGCTCGTTTGGTACGAGGGCCGACCATTGTGTTTTCTGGTGACATGGGAACGTCTCGAGTTAGTGTTGGTGATTGTGACCTCTAGTGGAGGCGAGTGCTTGGTCTTGCACCGGATGATCGGGCCATTGTTAGAGCTGCCAGTTGAGAGAAGACTGTTGATGTACAGCATACCTCAGAGATTGTGATGTCGCCTACCGTGCAGACAGATGGACCAGCTGTGGCTGAGATTGACAGGATGTTGCTTTCGGAGCTTACGAGCTGAGATTGCCGGAGCTTTCGGGCAGTCATGCGACTGATGATAACTAGTCTACCCGATTTGAGAGACGAAGGTGATTCGTCCGATTTTGCGCCAGAGCGGGCCCAGATGAGTTGAAGATTTCCAGTGTGGAGAGTCTTACTCAGATCTAGAGCAGACCGACTCAGAGATGACCGCTTATGTATTGCCTTTCCTGGAGGATTGAGGCGTTGTTCGGCGTACAGGCGTATGAGCCAGTTGCTACTGCAAATGACGAGATATCGCCCAGATGGTTGGAGCTACTGCAGCATGAGCATGTTCTTGGAGTTATGATAGCGAGTCGCTAGTCACCGAGGATGAATGACTAGGACGTGTGGTGAGTTTGCTTACCCGATGCGAGTCATCAGGTGGATCGATTCCAGATAGAGACGACTTCACGCAGGTTCGTTGAGAGTCGATAGAGACGATCGAATGTCAGGAACCTATTTTCCAAGTTTAAAGTATACGGAAAGACATGCAGGTGATTCTATGGACCCTCTAGAAGAATGAAACCCTAACTCGACTTAATGACCGTGTGAAAGCCTTTGAACCTTCGGGTTTGCGGCGGTTCCTCGGCGCCATTAGTGAGGCTTGGGTTTGCCCTTCTACGGCTGGACCACCGACGCTGTGGCATGTACTCGATACTATTAAACTGTACCCGAGATGTGAGCTCTTGGGGGATTATGAGGATCTGGCGAGTCGATCGGATGGTTCGACATCTTCGGATATCGTGATGGGACACTGCTTGGGAGACTCCAGATGCGAGCATAGCCGTTGGAGCACAGTACATGCAGCCATGATGAGACGAGTCCGAATCAGTCGACATTGACGCAGAGTGAAGAAAAGAGTTCGCAAGATATTTCGACGAGATGATGTCCCACTCCGCTGACATTAGAGATGTGATACGCACCCCGAGGCGTGGTATGTGGATAGATCTTCCAGAAAGAAGCGCAATATGTATGCAGCCGTTCCGGAATGAGCTTTAGCTTCAGCATCGGATGACGACTTCCGGGCATTTCGGCAGGTTTGAGATTTGAGAAGGAACCTCGACAGGACCTTTCTGGAGTACGATACGAGAAGACCTAGACCAGGAGTGGTCGTATTGCGCACACCCAGCAGGACAGAGTTCGGCATTGTCGACGGGGTAGTCGACTAAGTTCGGATAAAGGAACTTACCCAGATGCGTTGCGGATTGACCAAGGACGGACGAGTGATAAGTATTCCTCCGATGGTTGGGACGTGTTCCCGAGGACCAGTTCGGCCTGACATCTTCTACGGAATGATGAAGCTACAGAGTACGCGATTTCGAGTCCGTACGAGAGACTTCAGATTGACTGCGGCCGAGAACAGTGCGGTGCATCGTAGCTTAGCATGACGCCATAATGGACGGCGATAGATACAGGTGGAACAAGAGGTTCGTGTGAGACACTGACGAGCTGTCATTGCTTCCCGTCGAGACTAGAGACCTGATATGCTTACAGAGACGTTGGGATGTGACCAGTTTCTGAGAAAATATTGTGCTGAGGACACATGTGTCTTTTGAGCGAGAAGAGGTTGTGCAGGAAGGCCAGCCTCTGTACAGATCGACATAGGCATGCTTGGAAGAGACCTTGAGCAGGATCCCTTCCAGGACATTGCTGCCATGATGATTGCACCCAGGATCAGATGTGTGACGTGCTTTCAGAGAGCCAGAGGCGGACGCCAGTGATATGCTGCCTTACGAGTGGTCGTGAGATTTGACCGAGAGGTGACCAGAGAAGTGCCAGAACGGAATCGTCCCCGTTAGCACATCTGACAGGGCCGATGAGCCGGTTGACTGTGAGATTGGAAATCCACGGAGAAGATAAGGACCCAGAGAGCCAGAGGACGCCAGATCGTGAGCAAGAGGCAGGTAGATATCCTGCGCTGCTAGCAGTGGATTGCACCGACTCCTTCTCGACCTTGAAGGAGGAACTACCGACGACGGTATTTATGATTTGTGATTTTGTGATTCGATTATCACGTATCCGTCATTTTGGATTTCGGTATTTTGGGCGTTCTGTTTGCATGATTTAGTTTTGATGACTGAGTTTCATGATATTTGATTTTGTGCATCATGGTTGCACCTACTGAGTATTTATACCTTGTACATAGTTATTACTCTTGAGCTGTTGATTGCGATTTCATGCCTATTTTATGCTGGTGATTTGATTTACGTTTCCAGCAGAGTTTCATGTAATTTTAGTGTTTTGATTTTGCACTCGGTATAGCTTATATGTACTTGTAGTGCATCGATATGTGTTTTGTGCCCGCAGCTGCACACGTTTATGATTTTCTTCATATCTGGATACACTTGGTGTTGCTGCTTACGTATTTGAGTTATTGCTTGGTATTTGTGCATGGGATGCACCAGTTCTATACTTCGTGCATTTGTCGCACCAGTTTTATGTTTCTTGCGTTTATCGCATCAGATTTATATTTCGTGCCTTTGTTGCACCGGATTTATATTTTGTGCATTACGATTGCACCTGACTTCGATTTGATGCCTTTCGGTATGTCGATTTTGATTGTGATATTGATGTGGATTCTTGCACTCCGTGCTTTGGGGTTTGACTTACGCATATTCGACGTTGCTATTGGATTTTGTGATTCCGTGCATATTGAGTGCGCAGGGTCTAGATTTTCATTCGTGCATGATGGATGCACCGATTTGGATTTTCGCGCATGTTGGGCGCATGTTTTGAGATACGATTTTGGGGCACACCAGATGCACTAAATCGAGATTCTTCGTGCATTTCAGATGCACCTGTTTTGGCTGTCAGGCACACATGTTGTCTATGACAGATGCTTCGTGCACACCCGTTGCACCTAGATGTTGTTTTGTGCACATGTTTAGCGCATATATGGATTTTGATTTCCGTGCGCGTCAGACGCACAGGGTGGTGTTATGTGCATTTTTGGAATTTATTCCTTTTGGAGCAGTACATTTTTATGATGTGGGATATTTGCTTTCATACTGAGCAGGACTAGTCAGTGGACAGTGCCTGGATATATTTTGCATGCATCGATAGTTATCGAAAGGATTTCCGAAAAGCGAGCTATAGTCTCAGTATATACCTACGTGTCCGATATGACACAAAACGTTTTAAAAACAAGGAAACCCTTCTGATTATTTTCAAAATGGTGGAATGTGCTTATTAAACAAAGGATATATATACACATATATAGTTATTTTCTTATGAGAAACGTCCGCCACTGTGCAGTGTTACGCGCATCGCACAGCGACTTAAAAAGATTTGGCATACAGTTGCATCAGCTAATTACATGTATAGATTGGGTGTCTACACGTATAGTCTTGGTCCATATCATATTGATTTTGTATTGGATTTGACATTGTGTCGTTACCATAACTCCGATGATTGCGGATGCTTGATGGAGTGTTGCTTTTGAGTTATCTGCTCAGTACTCATGCGCATGCATTGCGCTATGATGTTTTATGTATAGATGATTTCGGAGCCCCGATGACTTGGAATTTGTATTGAAATATTTTAGTATTTGGGGGTTTAAATTTAAATTCGGGGACCGAATTTCTTTAAGGGGGGTAGATTGTAACGTCTTCAAAATAATAAAATATGATTTTTGGGAAATTTTATAATTTAATATTATTTTAATGAATATTTTAATATTCTGGTATAATTAAATACAGATAAATGGGGAAAAATTATGGAAAATTCTAAAATAAGGTATTTTAAGGAATTGCATCGTTTTCTGTGCATGCCCCCATTTCCTCTAGTTTTGACCCTGAGTATGTCTAGTTTTGACTGATTCCATCTAGGGTGAAATCTGGGTTGATTTTCCTATGTTGGTGTATAATTTGGGACTTGTTTTAGCATGGATTTTGGTATTTGGTGATTCATTCCTGTCGGGTGGCGTTTGGACGTCAACGACAAGTGGATTTTGATTGTGTTTACATGCGAGTCGATAGGTTTTTACCTATGCGGGTAGCGTGTGCTATTTTGGTTTCCGATGTGATTTTCATGTGCTTTAGCATTGTGATATACTTGTAGGTACCCCGCGTGATGTTGAGGCAAAGGAGGTGAAGATAGCGACATCGGCTTTGGCACACGAGAAGCAAGGTGAGTAGATTATATCTACAGGGGGAAGTCGGGTGGATGGCGTATAGCACCCCCGCAGTCCGTAGATAGATTATTATGTAGTTATCGTGATATTAGGTGTATTATGGATAGTACAGGGTTAGAAGTGACTAGTGCAGTTCATAGTCGCGAACCCTAGGATAGAATTACACCTATACACACACCCTTGCTTATCACTTGTACTTGCACTATGATTGATGATATGTGATGACTTTGGAGATGAGTCGATGATGTGGGCTTGGTGCCCTGGGATCGGTGATTTGATACGATTCATATGTGGGATATGACTTGTGATTCTTGCGGGCTTGGGATATGTGTTTACCCCCGCATGCATACTTTACTGATGTTACCGTTTTGTACTAGACATAGAGTAGTACTCCAGACTATATGTTCTGATGATGGTGATATCTGTTATGTGATGAGACAGTGAGATGTTGACCCCTACCCAGCTTTTGGGGATGCCGTACGATGATTTACCGTACGTGCCGATATTGATGATAGATCCGCACTCATAACTCGAGGATATCTTATGATATGACATTGAGGCGAGATCACCGACTATATATCTTTATATATATACCGACTCAGATTTAGGTGGTTTCCACACCTACCCCTCCTGTTTGACCTGATACTTAGGTGTAGTTGCATAGTAGATACTTCACTGTGGTGTTGACTACTAGATTTCTGCATCTTCATGCTATTCGCATTGCTGACATATGTTCATTGCTATATTATTATCATGCTGTTAGGACACCAGCACCATTATCGATGATGCGTATGTTCCACGTACACTATTTGCCGGCTCACACACTTCATCATCGATAATTGCCATGCCACTACACTCTAGTACTATTGCATTCATGAGATGATTCTTCCTTCGACATATGCACATTACTATTCCATGTTGCATGATTTCTGATATGATTACTGTTCTTTACATGTCGCATACGTCATGGATTGACTGCATAGCACATCGCATTGGATTTACTTCCTGATGTTGGATTTTCATGTGATTTCTGGTTTTTGAGGACCGTGGGGTTATTTAAGAAAAGAGGCACTTTTATGAAAACCCGGTACCTCGTGATATGATATTTCGGTGCGTCCACCACGCGTTTTCTCGGTGCTGAGACGTGTGCTTGAAACCCGATTCGAGGAGGTGATGATCCGTTTGCGGGTTCGTGGTGGGCCCGGTATGGTTCCCCTCGGCGAGATTATCGATGGGTTTGCCGATTGAGCCTGGAGGCGGGCGAGTACCTACCGGTGATTGTATTTGAGCTCGGCGGATATCTGGAGGATACCGGCCGCAGTCGAGAGATGGGCTGACCCGTACTGCCGGGGGCCGAGGGCCGATACCGCAGACGGAGCCCAGAGATGGACATGGGTTGACTCGTACTGCCGGGGGCCGAGGGCCGATACCGCCGACGGAGCCCCATATGGATGAGGATTTACGTGTCGATGCTAGGCACGGGTTTTCATGATGTTTTTCCATGATATTGTTTATATCCTCATACTTGCATACTTGATGCTTATCGTCAGTGGGTGACGAGTGGACGGGTTCCACATACATACAGACATGGATTATATACAGACTTGGATCATATACAGACTGGTTTTACATTGATCATACTTTATTTGTATATATAACAGGGTATGAGGGCGCTGTTATATATACCCTTACACCAATATTAGTGGTATGGGACGCTAATATATGTGTATTGATATCATTGATATTTCTTCATGGTTACTTCATGCAGACATACCTTACACTGATGACATGTGATTACCTGAGTACCTGGCACTACATACATGATTAGATGTTACCTTGCCACCCTATTACACTCAGATGTACTCTTGTGGATTATATTATTGATCGTTGACTTAGGTTTATGTCTTGCATTCGGTTTCTGCTTGTAGATGTTTCTATTCACGAGTTGGCAACTCACCCCCGTTGTGCCACAGTTCTTGCAGGTTCTGCCGTACAGGTTCTATTGCGGCATTTCTGGCACACTTTCTTCTTGCGGGTGACTTGCTTTGGTAGGTGGATTCTTTCGCATCAAGAACCACCATTGTATTTATTTATTTCATTGTATCTAGAATTTCCATCAACCAAAACTTGTATTGTTTCAGACCTAGACTAGTGATGTATTATTTCGACCTTAGAGTCGCGCTTAGTAGTATTGCGTTTTTTTCTTATTGCTTTTGAGTTTTCTTTGGATTTGATCATCGCCACTAGGCGTTGTATATTATTGCTGCATATGTGGTTGTGACCGTCGATTGACGAAGAGCTAGCTCCCGCTTGGGGATGCCATTATCATTGCATACATATTGTTATACTTGTTGTACCCCATTCGGGGCCAGTTTTTCAAAAGAAACTCTGCCGAAATTTTTAGAATAGACTTTATTGTTTTCAAAACGTACCTTCGGCTTAGTTATTTAAAAACCTTGATTTCAAACCTGTATTTCTTCACTTCTTTAAACCAGTTTTCTTTACTTATTCTTAAAAATGGTTTTAGATTTCTGGGCTTTTGGCTTACTTGGATCAGATGGAGTCCTATAGGCTTCATATGGTTCAAGGGCCAGTCACGTGCTCTTTCGGGTCGTGACAGTACCAGTGTCACCGGAGAACTGCCATCTGACGTGTGGTATATCACCATCTGATAGTTCTCGGCGAGTCCGTCCAATGTACCCAGTCTCCACTGAGCACCCGTACACCATCTCTGATGTCAAACACCGATGGATATGGGATCATCCATCACCCATCATATGGGTCAAGATGCATATACGCTAGTCTACTCTGATGTATCGATGCCCTGTCTCGATATACCCTCGACTAGGAACAGTTATAGGATGTACTCATCGACTACTATGGCCCCACTAGTATGATCTCATCATAGTTCCAGTAGTCGAGTATAAATCCTAAGGGCTTTATCAACATGTGAGAGTAAGACAGTAAACCAATACAAGTCAACATGTTAAGATAAAATGAAACCAAATAGCATACTATCATGACGAGCAAGAAAGTCCTCTCTGTATATATCCAAGCATCCATCATAATATACATCATATGTACAACAATGCCTCTAGGGCATATACATAACTAACAATCACAGAACATTGCAGCAGAAGAACATATATGAAATATTGGATATACTAGGATGTCCATGTTTTCAATACGAGCCGGTATAAAACACGGATTCCACGGTCGCGATGAATAGCCAAACCCACATCCCTAGACCCCTACGAGAGCGGCAAGTAACACTGCCAATTCTAGGGTTAGGAGACCCAGTCTCGACTCCTCGAGATGGCCTCCCACTGGACCCTAGAACCCGGTTACTTGTGCTCCCCTCCTTGGGTCTGCCTGATGCGGAAAAGTAAATAATATACAAAAGTGACATCAACCTCATTCCGGAAGTGCCCGAATAAAAGAATATTACATACAAATGAATTTTACATGAATGAAAATAAAAACCCTCATCTCACATAAAACCCCCGGCTATTCAGAACACGACGATCCAATATAACATATCACATCAATACATAATATCACATATCATCAACATAAGTAAGTATGCATACACCCATCGTCGTTGTCGTATAGCAACGAAAACCGGCAATACAACAATATACTACACTTACGGTCACAGAAAATAAATTGTAAAACTATAATATTTGGAATCCACAATCACTTTAAACATCGTAAATCCGAAATATCATATACTTCGCATTTCATGGCTAACTCTATGAATTTCACATATTGTATCACATTCCAGATAAATAGACAGTATTAAACTTTCCGAACAGATAATCAAATACCCAAAATTTCCTGAATTGCTCAACACTTGAGCAGAGTTCAAATAATCCCAGAATATGTCACAATACCGGTGATCCAGCCGTAGAAGGGTCAAGCCAACGCCTAACATGTGGCACGCCGTACTGCCCCAAACCCTAAGGTTTAGAGGCAGTTCAAGACGGTCACATAATCGAGTTAAGGTTTGTTGTCTTCTAGAGGGTCCACCGTGTTACTTGCATAATTTTCCGAAAGATTTAAACCCGATTAAAATTCAACACTTGAAAGTTTTTTTGTGCCGGGAAAAATTGAGTTAATAATATCCGTTCGAACATTTTAACAGATTCTAAATATCCGGAAATAATAACGAATTTAAATTTTCCGATCGAATCTACGATTACAAAATAAACCCCAAAATACTCAACACTTGAGTCAGAATAAAAATACCCATAAAATATAAATCACAGAAATATGAATTACTGTGTAAAATAAAGTACCAATCTACCCTGTACGGCCGCGGATCCGCGGCCCAAGCACGGTACGGCCGCGGTTCCGCGGCGATTTGGAAGTATTGGGTGATCGTTTTTCACCACAATTCTTATATTTCCTTGCTGAATTTTTCAGGTATTTTTAATTTAGAAAAATCACAGATGAAAAAATATCAAGAGAGGGGTTGATTTTGACGTATTCGGGTTCGTTCGGAGTTATAACTTCGTTAACACATCGCCTAATGCTCTAGCTAGACTCTGATAATACTGTAGGGTTCCTAAGCACTCTTGTGAAGGTTCATAAAGCATCAAACATGCCCGAATAAAATTTTAGAAGTGCCGAACAACCCAAAGTCGGGATCTTTGCTAGATTATTAGGGTTTAACATGCAAGTAAACATCTTTACTATTAAAAGTGAGGGATTGCAACCTTTGTAGTCTGCTCCTTCGCTTCATAAGCTCCGAGTAGAAGTCCCTTCACCGCGATCCATGATCTCCCGGACTCAAGAGAGGCTCCACGACTCGAACGATCCATGCTAGCTTGGAGTGTTCCGGTTCTCCGATGATCTACGTCGAAGTTGCTATAACCCAAGCTCTCTCACTCTAATGAGGTGAACACCCAAATCTAATGGGCTAGATTAGATGAGGATGATGGAGTAGCATTTATGCTTTCTTTATAATTCATTTTCTCACAAGAAATCATCACAAAAGAATTAACTTTTCTCAAAGCTAAGAGAGAAGAAGATGATGAATGAAAAAGATAATCCTTTTGTAATGAATAGTAGATTAGAATATATGATTGATTATGGAACCATGGTCAAGGATGAGAGGCTTAACCTTTGTAGAGAATAAACTAGAACTAGGGTTTGGTTAGGTTAGATAATGAGTCATAAGATAATATCAACCATAATATCTTACACTTGACAAAAGAGAATCCTTCTAGAATGAACAAGAAGGAGCTAACCCTAATCAAACCCTAATCCCTTTTTTATCATCCCTAAATATGTTTCATACTAAATCATATCATGTCACAATAATATATATCACATATATATTATATATTTGCAACAAAAGAAAATAATACAATTAACATATATCGCATATATATCAATGTATTAATCCGGTGAGAAAATGAAATAATAAAGTGAGCCAATATTAGAAAATGTAATACAATATATCATATATATCATTATACATTAAATCATCGAATCAACACTTGATCCGACGATCCAGCTATATCAAATATAACCGACTAATATAATATGTACCGATTCATCGAATCAACACTTGATCCGATGTCCGGGTTCATATCTAAATATTGCAAAAATATAATACGGTATCTCATATCGCATTATCCTCGGTCCTGCACATATCACATATGTGCCTCTACTCCATTTTGCCTGAGCCAAGAAACCTCTGTGTAGGACTCTAAAGAATCGTCAATACGCCGGTAGCAGGTGATGATCATATCAAACACCCACAAGCTGCAAGCGGTCAGCTAAACGTAATAGCCACCCAGGTATTGAGCGATCAGAAGATCAACAAGCTAGCCTGTCTGTTCTTCCGTGAATCCAATCAGTAACACTCCCGTACAGTCCGGTCTGTTCGTCTGATATGTCGCATATCAAGTCTACGGGTGGTATACGTCAGACCGCAGTAACCGATAAGTCGTGTCGATGTGAGGCTCATAACAGGTCGAGAAACTACTGGTAACACTTACCAGTATATCTTTATATCAGCCCTGGCCAGGGACTTCCAGTTATAGCCAATCGAACACAGCACAACATCAACTCCCTATACCGGGAGAGACGAATCCCCTACTATCGCTCATTGCCTCCATGTGATTCGGGACTTTACCCAAAAGCCACCGTTTTGCACGCCCTCTTAGACGTGGTAAGGTGGAAATCAAAGCACAGTGGGATTCACATAAGACTCTATGACGATCTCGGGTCTACAGACTACCCTGTACCAGTGTCACCGGAGAACTGCCATCTTACGTGTGGTATATCACCATCTAGGAGTTCTCGGAGAGTCCGTCCAGTGTACCCAGTCTCCACTGAGCACCCGTACACCATCTCTGATGTCAAACACCGATGGATATGGGATCATCCATCGCCCATCATATGGGTCAAGATGCGTATACGCTAGTCTACTCTGGTGTATCGATGCCCTGTCTCGATATACCTTCGACTAGGAACAGTTATAGGATGTACTCATCGACTACCGTGGCCCCACTAGTATGATCTCATCATAGTCCTAGTAGTCGAGTACAGATCCTACGGGCTTTATTAACATGTGAGAGAGAGATAGTAAACCAATACAAGTTAACATGTTAAGATAAATTGAAACCAAATAGCATACTATCATGACGAGCAAGAAAGTCCTCTCTGTATATATCCAAGCATCCATCATAATATACATCATATGTACAACAATGGCCTCTAGGGCATATACATAACTAACAAGATAACGTGCCTGAACCGATCAACTCTTGATATAGGAAATGTTCAAAACATTATCCAACAATACAAAATTATATTCTTCTTTACTAATAAATAGACTGATATGATATTGTATATCAGGTTCAGGATCTAATAACATTTGTTCAGAATCAATATATTCTGGTAATACAGGGTGATAGTGATCGACAGACTTGGCTGCAACACTTACACCGTTTTCTATCTTATGAAACTTATCACCCATTCTCAGTTCTCTACCTTTCTGTAGCCCATGTAACAGATTACATATGCGGGATCCTGATCCGGTATCTCATACCCAGGACGTAAAGGATACTGAGAAACAGTTCTCTGTAATGTACACACCCGAAGAAGATGCATCAGCATGTACTTTCTTCGTTTGGGCGGCACGGGAAATTTGGTATTCCCCAATTTCCTGCTCTGTCTTATAACAATTATAAGTTGGAGCGGGACCAACGTTCCCCAGCTCAGTATAACAAGCGGGTTCGGTCAATTCATCTGTTTTATTATCTTGATTAAGGCGTGATATGGTCGCTACCTGGAGAGAGAGAGAAGAAAACACTCAGCGTATGCTCTTGTAATATTAGATTGGTTATCTAATATATCTAATCAGGATGTCTCCCACTGTTTTAGTCAAATCTTCCTTCAAACCTTAATAGGAAAGGCTAGCCGGGATTAATTACACTCTACAAGTTCGCCAATCTTTCAGCCAGGCCAGTGTTGGTACTTTAAGAGAGGTCCCTCATGCTTTCGCACGAACCTAATTAAAGTAAATCTCGTTTTCCCAGGGGCGTAACCCCATTGACACCTTTTTAGACACCTACTTGATCGACTAATTGTAATGTGTAAAACTCTCCCAGGAGTAACTCTTACTCACAGCGAGTATCGGGATCCAACTATCTCATAGAAGGTATGCAATCTCATTGCAAATTTCAACATTTGAAATTCCCAATAATATTTTACTCCTAGTGTGCTATGACCTTGACGCATGCCAAACAACCCATAGTCCGCTAGTCAAGTTCAACCCGTACATTTCTTGATTGAATTAAACCCACCCGCACGACCCTTGACGCATGCCAAACAACACCGTACGAATACCCTAATCCAATCGCATCGTATGCTAGCAGATAAGCGCTAGTTAGCTACCGTACACTACGCCTTGACGCATGCCAAACTACCGCAGCACGAATACTAAGTAGTACGTATCTGAAATGACGGAGGGCTACGCAGGTTTTTAAGAAAACCATGAGTGTAATGAACTTGATATCGTTGTAGAATCGAGTGATTTTAAATGGAGTGTTTTTTAGGCCTTTCTAGTTTTGCTAAAGGGGTCACTCCCGGTGAAGGGATCGTCGGCCCTTTCCTTATCGAATAAGATGCAGGATATTTCACAAATATCACTATACAAAGCAAGAACTATAGAAGTAATCAAAAGACAAACCGAGTTTGTAGCATCTGCTTGTTTCACTAAAGAGGTCACTCCCGGTGAAGGGATCTCGGCTCTTTCCTTATCGAATAAGGTGCTGGATGTTCTACAAGGAACACCGCTATGCAAAGCAAGAACTAGAGCTACCAGTTTTTAAACAAGTTTCTACAACATCTTAGGTTTCTTTTTGTTTCATTAATCTCATTAATGAAGTCCCATTTTATTATGCTTCACAAGCATCATATTTGAAACGAAATCTGCAATATAACATATATCTCATATATATAATATAAACATTTGTCTCAGGCAGTAATATGATCTCATCACAGAACATTGCAGCAGAAGAACATATATGAAATATTGGATATACTAGGACGTCCGTGTTTTCAATACGAACCTGTATAAAACACGGATTCCACGGTCGCGATGAATAGCCAAACCCACATCCCTAGACCCCTACGAGAGCGGCAAGCAACACTGCCAATTCTAGGGTTAGGAGACCCGGTCTCGACTCCTCGAGATGGTCTCCCACTGGACCCTAGAACCCGGTTACTTGTGCTCCCCGCCTTGGGTCTACCTAATGCGGAAAAGTGAATAATATACAACGGTGACATCATCCTCAGCCCAGAAGTTCCCCAATAAAAGAATATTACATACAAATGAATTTTACATGAATGAAAAAGAAAAACTCTCATCTCACATAAAACCCCCGGCTATTCAGAACACGACGATCCAATATAACATATCACAGCAACACATAATATCTCATATCATCAACGTAAACAAGTATGCATATCCCGATTGTCGTTGATATATAGCAACGAAGCTGGCGATACACCACATACTACGCTTACGGTCACAGAAAAGAAAGTTTAAAACTACAACAGTTGGAATCCGCAACCTCTTTAGACATCACATGCCTAACCAAATGAATTCCTTAGACATCGCATGCCTAACAATTATAAACCCCGCATTTTAGTCTCTTTATCGAGAACTCTTTTCAATATCAAGTCGGCAATTCAACAAGATTCCCGACATCCTGATCAAATGCTCGTCGCAAACTTTACTAGACGGCCGCACCCCCGGATGCCGTCGACGAAGTGCACTAAGGAGGAACACCGCTGCCACGAGCACCCGAACGGATTCTTTCAGTGACGGTGTTCTCCAACAGTCACTTAGTCTGAGCTATGGGGCGTAGCTGTCTATTAAGTTTACCCGGCGAGTATCCGCGTACGCTATGTGTTTGCGACGGACTTTTGATCACATCAAAATTCTGTGGCAACCGATCAATTGAGACTAAACTGCTATGTTTATAACATTCAAATTAGTTATCTTATAACTACCTGTAGATTCCAAATATTGTATCACATTCCAGATAAATAGATAATGTTAAACTTTCCTATCGAATAATCAAACACCCAATTTTTCCCAAATAGTTCTCGACACTTGAAATTAGTTTAAAAACATCCATCACATGCATCAGTACCAATGGTCCAGCCGTAGAAGGGTCAAGCCAACGCCTCACATGTGGCACGCCGTACTGCCATAAACCCTAAGGTTCAGAGGCAGTTCAAAACGGTCACATAATCGAGTTAAAGTTTGTTGTCTTCTAGAGGGTCCACCGCGTTACTTGCACGACTTAGAACATTCTTAAACTATGAAAAAATCCAATGCTTGGAAATTGTCCGGGTCGGGAAAAAGTGAGTTATTGATATCCGGTCGAACTTTTTAACAGTTTCTAAAAATTATCCGGAAAAACTTAAACAAAGTTAAATTATCCAATCAAATCAACGAGTCCCCAATACAACCCTAGAAAACTCAACACTTGTGTGGAATTAAAAAATTCCCAGAAAAAAATGACAACAAAGGACCTATGAATAAATATATGAAGTTCCAGGGACTAAGTAATAATTTTGGCCGCGGAACCGCCGCCAAACACTTGGTTTGGCCGCGGTTCCGCGGTCAGGTGAGCGACTTAGTGGACAGTACTTCATAGTAAATCTTAGTTTTCTGCTTCTGAGCATTTTTAATTCATAAAAAATCACATTTTTTAAAAATGTCCAGAGAGGGGTAAAAATCGGGGTATCCGGGTTCGATCGGACATTAAACTTCGCTCAAACATCGCCTAAAGCTCTAGCTTGGCTCTGATACCACTGTAGGGTTGCTAGGCACACACACAAGGGTCTACGAGGCATCAACCATGCCCGATTAAATATTTAGCCGTGCTGAACAACCCAAAGCCGGATTTTTAAACTAGAGTTTATGCGAAAACTAGCATGTTAAACACTTTAACACTGAGTGAGAGGGATTAAAACCTTTGTAGATTCGGTCCTTCACTTCTTAAGCTCCGTGTTGAAGTCCCTTCACTGCGATCATCGTGTTCCGGACTCTCGAGAGACTCCGCGAAGAGAAAGATGCAAGCTTGCTTCCGATCTTCGATACCAAAGATGATTTACCTTGAAGTTTCATTAACACAAGCTAACACTCACTAAATGAAGTGAACACTCTCATCTAAAGGGCAAGGATAGATGAGAATGATGAAGTAGGATTTTTGCTCTCTTTTATTTTCATTTACTCAATCATTTTTCATCACCTTGAAAAAGCTAGAAAGCTTTTTCTATGAAAGAAAGAAGGAAGAAGATGAACCATCAACATGAAACCTTTTGTGATGAATAATGAAAGGATAAAATATGATGATTAATGCAACCATGGTCAACTAAACCCATGTAGAGAATTAACTAGGGTTAGGGTTTGGGTTAGGTCAAGGAATGAGTCATAACAAAATATAAAGCATAATATCTTTTTCAAGACAAAAGAAAAGCTTCTAGAATCTACTAGAAGTCTTAACCATAATCCAAACCCTAATCATGTTTAAACTCCACTAAAAATGTTGCATTAGTAATCATATCATGTTACAATATTATATATCACATATATAATATTTATCGTAAAAAAATAAAATAATACATTTAACATATATCGCATATATATCAATGTATTACCCGAGTGAGAAAAAGAATCTTTTAGTGAGCTAATATTAGTTAATGTAATTTAATATATCATATATATTATTATACATTAAATTATTGAATCAACACTTGATCCGACAATCCGGCTATATCGCATATAACCGACTAATATTTATCCGTACTGATTCATCGAATCAACACTTGATCCGATGACCCGGCTGATATCATATATCGCGAGAATAGAATACGGTATCTCATATCGCATTATCCTCGGTCCCGCACATATCACATATGTTCCCCTACTCCGTTTTGCCTGAGCCAAGAAACCTCTGTGTAGGACTCTAAAGAATCGTCAATACGCTGGCAGTAGGTGATGATCATATCAACCACCCACAAGCTGCAAGCAGTCAGCTAAACGTAACAGCCACCCAGGTATTGAGCGCTCAGAAGATCAACAAGCAAGCCTGTACATTCTACTGTGAATCCAATCAGTAACACTCCCGTACAGTCCGGTCTCATCGTCTGATATGTCACATATCTCGCTTAGGGGTGGTAAACGTCAGACCCCAGTAGCTTGATAAGTCGTGTCGATATGAGGTCTATAATAGTTTGAGAAACTACTGATAACACTTACCAGTAAATCTCAGCAACTCTGGCCAGGGATTTCCGGTTATAGCCAATCGAACACAGAACAACATCAACTCCCTATACCGGGAGAGACGAATCCCCTCCTTTCGCTCATTGCCTCCATGTGATTCGGGACTGTACCCAAAATCCATCTTTTTGCACGCCCTCTTGGACGTGGTATGATGGAAATCAAAGCACAATGGGAATCACACAAGACTCTATGACGATCTCGGGTCTACAGACTACTCTGTACCAGTGTCACCTGAGAACTGCCATCTGACGTGAGGTATAATACCATCTGGGAGTTCTCGACGAGTCCGTCCAGTGTACCCAGTCTCTACTGAGCACCCGTACACCATCCTTGATGTCAATCACCGATGGATACGGGATCATCCTGAAAGGTTCCTAGGCACACTATAGGGGTCTCACATAGCATCAACCATGCCAATTTAAAATTTTATGTGTGCCGAGAAACCCTAATACGGATCATAGACTAGATGTTTAGGCGAAATACGAAACTAGTTAACACTTAACTATAAGTGAGAGGCTACAACCTTTGTAGATCCGGTTATACACTTCCTTAGCTCCATGTAGTCGTCCTCTCGCTGTCCATCTCGAATCTCGGACTCTCGCGTCGGGTTCATCGGAGAAATGAGCGGAATAGGTCGTCGGCTTCGTGCCGAAGATGATCTACGTCGAGGTTGCACAAGTTCAAGCTCCAACTTCACCAAGTTGTGAAACTTGTGAAGAAAACACCCAAAACAACTTGGCAAGAAGTAGAGGGTGAATAAATAGGAGGTGGGTTCACTTTAGAATTTGATTTCTCACTTTAGAACTCAAGTTTCCATTGATGGCATCAAGGTTTCTTTCTTGAAGAAGAAGATGATCAAGAAGAAGAAAGAATATGATAAGTCATTTAAAATGAAAAAGAAAACAATACTTATCATATCCTAACTAAGGTTAAGTGTAGAGAATATACCATGGTTACTTGGATGAGTTAGGGTTAAGCATGACAAGAATGGTTGCATAAGTCAAAGCTTCATGAAGCTTCAACTAGAAACAAAAGAAGCCACCATTCTTATCTAAATCATTTCCAAATAAATAAACAAATAAATAAATGAAAAAGCAAAACCCTAATCATCTCTTAACCATGGTTTAATCCTTTACACTTAACCACATGATCTAGTATCATCAAACATGATACAAATATGTGCACAAAAGTATATCACATATACTTCTTGCACATCAAGTGAGAAAATCCATTTAAAGTGAACCAATACTAGTTAATGCAAAGTAATATATCAAATATATAATTATACATTAAATCATTAAATCAACACTGGATTTAACGATCCGGTCATATCGCATATAACCGACTAGTATCCTATGTATCGGCTTATTGAATCAATCCTTGATTCGATATCTAGGTTATATCGAATATAACCAATCGATACATCCATCGTGAGAATGGAATACGGTATCACATACACGCATCATTCTCGGTCCTGCACATATCTCATATGCACTCCTATTTCGTTTCGCTTGAGCCAGGAAACCTCTGTGTAGGACTCTAAAGACTCGTCAATACGCCGGTAGCAGATGATGATCATATCAAACACCCACAAGCCGCAAGCGGTCTGCTAAACGTAACGGCCACCCGGGTATTGAGCGATCAGAAGATCGACGAGCCATTCCGCTCACACTCCTGTGAATCCAACCAGTAACACTTACCGTACAGTCCGTTCTGTTCGTCTGATATGTCGCATAACAAGTCTAGGGGTAGTAAACGTCAGACCCCAATAACCGATAAGTCGTGCTGATGTGAGGCTTATAACGGGTCGAGAAACTACTGGTAACACTTACTAGCAAATCTCTGATCAGCCCTGGCCAGGGACTTCCCTGTTACGGCCAATCGAGTACAGTGCAACATCAACCCCCAATACCGGGAGACGAAACCCCTCCTATCGCTCATTGCCTCCATGTGACTCGGGACTGTACCCAAAGACCACCGTTTTGCATGCCCTCATGGACGTGGTAAGGTGGAGATCAAAGCACAGTGCGAATCACACAAGACTCTATGACGATCTCGGGTCTACAGACTAACCTGTACAAGTGTCACCTGAGAACTTCCATCTGACGTGAGGTATAATACCATCTGGGAGTTCTCGGCGAGTCCGTCCAGTTTACCCAGTCTCCACTGAGCACCCGTATACCATCTCTGATGTCAAACACCAATGGATATGGGATCATCCATCGCCCATCTCATGGGTCGAGAAGCGTATATGCTAGTCTACTCTGGTATATCGATGCCCCGTCTCGATACACCCATGACTAGGGACCTTGAAGGATGTACCTTTGGACTACCATGTCCCGACTATTATGATCTGCATCACAGTCTAGGTAGTCAAGTACACATCCTAAGGGCTTTACCAACATGTAACTATAAGACAGTATAAAGAGACTAGTGTACATGTTAAGATAAAGTGCAACCAGATAGCATACTATCATATCGAGCAAGAAAGTCATCTCTATATATGTCCAAGCATCCAATATAATATACATCATCTGTACAATACTGGCCTCTAGGGCATACATACAACTAACAATCTCCCACTTGCACTAGGGCCAGCTGCTGTAGTATCGCATACCGAGTATCCCGAAGAGTCTCTCAAACTGTATCTGGGGAATGGCCTTCGTGAGTGGATCTGCCGTGTTGTTCTTCGTGTCAACCCTCCTGACCTCGATCTCCCGGCGATCAACTATCTCCCGGATCAGGTGATACCGCCTCAGAATATGCCTGGATCGCTGATGGGACCTGGGTTCCTTGGCCAAAGCCACCGCTCCATTGTTATCGCAATACAAAGGTATTGGATGCTCAATGGATGGAACCACTCCAAGTTCACTAATGAACTTCTTCATCCAGACAGCCTCTTTGGCAGTATCGTTGGCAGCGATGTATTCAGCCTCCATCGTCGAGTCTGCCACGGTTTCCTGCTTGGAACTCTTCCAGCTAACCGCCCCTCCGTAAAGGGTAAAGACAAATCCCGACTGCGACTTAGAGTCGTCCTTATCACTCTGGAAGCTCGAATCGGTAAAGGACTCCACTTGGAGTTCTCCGTTACCATACACCAAGAGCATCTCTTTAGTCCTTCGTAAGTACTTGAGAATGCTCTTCACTGCTGTCCAGTGACTCTCTCCAGGATCAGCTTGATACCTGCTCACTACACTTAGTGAATATGCAACATCGGGTCTGGTACATAGCATCGCGTACATGATAGAGTCTACAGCCGAAGCATAGGGTATCCCTTGCATGCGAGCTCTCTCCAAATCAGTCTTGGGAGACATCTTTTTGGAGAGAGTGTCTCCAGAGATCGTGGGCAAGTTCTCACGCTTGGAATCTTCCATACTAAACCTCTTTAGTATGGTGTCAATGTACCTGGATTGGGACAATCCCAATATCCGTTTGGATCTATCTCTGTAGATCCTTATTCCCAATATGCAGGAGGCATCACCAAGATCTTTCATTGAGAATCTTTGTGATAAGAAGAGCTTGACCGCTTGCAGCATAGGAATATCATTTCCTATCAAGAGTATGTCGTCCACGTACAATACGAGGAAGACAACCTTACTCTCTGCTACCTTCTTGTAGATACAAGGTTCATCTGGGTTTTTGACGAAATCAAACTCTTTGATAACGACATCAAAGCGGATGTTCCAACTCCGCGATGCTTGCTTTAATCCATAAATGGATTTAAGCAGCTTGCACACCTTCCCACTGCTCCCACTGTCTACGAAGCCCTCTGGCTGAGTCATGTACACGCACTCTTCTAAATCACCATTTAGAAAGGCGGTCTTAACATCCATCTGCCAGATTTCGTAATCAAGATATGCAGCGATGGCAAGCCTGATCCGGATGGATTTAAGTATAGCCACTGGAGAAAAGGTCTCGTCATAGTCCGCACCTGGTCTTTGACGAAAACCCTTTGCTACAAGTCTAGCTTTGAAAGTCTCCACTTTCCCATCTACACCAAGTTTTTTCTTGAAGATCCACTTGCTCCCAATGGGTTTTACCCCTTCAGGAGCAACTTCCAAAGTCCATACTTTGTTGGTGTACATGGATTCCATCTCGGACCGCATAGCATCCAGCCACTTCACTGAGTCCCCACTCGTGATGGCCTGCTCGAAGCTAGTTGGGTCATCATCCTCCATGATGCAATCCTCACTGCCACCATCAATGAGAAAACCATAGTATCTCTCAGGTGGACGAGAAACCCTACTAGATCGGCGGAGAGGTAGGGGTACGTCGGGCACTACTGAATCCTCTGGTTTTACTAAATCATTAGTTGCAGTTTGTGGTACTGGAACCTCTTCCAGCTCCACCTCTTTGCCATTAATTTCTTTTGCAAGAAATTCCCTTTCCAAAAAGGTGGCATGTTGAGCAAAAAACACTCTTTGTTCCTCAGCTTGGTAGAAAAAATATCCTTGAGAATTCTTAGGATATCCCACAAACTTGCAAAGGACTGATCGTGCCTCGAGTTTGTCCGGATTTTGCTTTTTGACATAGGCCGGACAACCCCATATCTTAATTCGTTTAAAATATGGTCTCTTCCCACTCCATATCTCATATGGTGTGGTAGGTACAGATTTAGACGGAACCAGATTCAATAAGTATATGGCTGTCTCAAGTGCATACCCCCAAAAGGAAATAGGTAACTCAGCATTGCTCATCATTGAACGCACCATATCTAATAGGGTGCGATTCCTTCGTTCCGATACACCGTTGTGCTGTGGTGTATAAGGAGGAGTAAGCTGAGAGAGAATCCCATTCTCTTTTAGATAATCCAGGAATTCACTGCTTAAGTATTCACCTCCTCGATCAGATCGAAGAATCTTAATACTTTTGCCCGTTTGGTTCTCTACCTCGTGCTTATATTCTTTGAATTTCTCAAAAGCTTCAGACTTGTGTTTCAACAGGAACACATGCCCGTATCTAGAGAGATCGTCAGTGAATGTAATGAAGTAGGAAGAACCATTTCTGGCGTGTGTAGACATAGGACCGCATACATCACTATGCACCAGTCCCAAGAGTTCTGTAACTCTTTCTCCGTGTCCTGTAAACGGAGTTTTGGTCATTTTTCCTTTGAGACAAGAATGGCAAGTGTCATAAGATGATAATTCGAATGAATTCAAATATCCATTCTTATGCAACTTAGCTAGTCGTGTCTCATTGATATGGCCAAGTCTACAGTGCCACAAGAAGGATTCGTTCATTTCTGAGCTTTTCCTTTTGTGTGTGTTTTGTATACTGAAGACTGTATTTTGATTGAGAATGAATATGCCATTATGTAGCGAGCCTGATGCAATCAAATTTTGATCTAGGAATATGTTCATAACATTATCCTTTACTACAAAATTATATCCTTCTTTACTTAATAAAGAAACTGATATAATGTTGCACATCATGTTCGGTATATAATAGCACTCATTCAGGACTAGTGTATCACCATTTGGTAATACTAGGTGATATATGCCAACTGCTTTGGCTGCAACATTTGCCCCATTCCCTACTTGAACGGAATGATCACCTTTTCCCAGTTCTCTACCTTTCCGTAGCCCATGTAACTGTTTACATATGTGGGATCCTGATCCGGTATCTAATACCCAGGACGTAGGGTGAACTGAGAAACAGTTCTCAATAACAAACACACCCGAAGAAGGTGCATCATCATGCACATTCTCCGTTTGGGCGGTGTGAGAATATAGATATTCTCCTGTTTCCTGTTCAGTCTTATAACATTTATAAGATAGAACGGGTCCAACGTTCCCCTGCACAGTATAACATGCGGGTTCGGTCAATACATCCATATTATTATCTTGATTAAGGCATGAAATGGTCGCTACCTGGAGAGAGAGAGAAGAAAACACTTTAGCGTATGCTCGTACAAGATCAGATTGGTTATTATCTTATCTAATCAGGATGGCTCCCACTGCTTTTTATCAAATCTTCCTTCAAACCCTAAAAGGAAAGACTAGCCGGGATTAATTACACCCTACAACTTCGTCGATCTTTCAGCCAGGCCAGTGTTGGTACTTTGAGGGAGGTTCCCCGTGCTTTCGTACGGACCTAATTAAAGTAAACCTCGTTTTCCCAGAAGCGTAATCCCGTTGACACCTTTCTAGACACCTACTTGATCGGCTAATTGTATTGTGCAAAACTCTCCCAGGAGTAACTTTTACTCGCAGTGGATATCGGGATCCAACTATCTCGTAGAAGGTATGCAATCTTATTGCAAATTTCAACACTTGAAATTCCTGATAATGCTTTTGCCCCTAGCGATCTATGACCTTGACTAAGTCAACAAACCATAAATCGCAAGTCAAGTTCAACCCGTACATTTCCCGATTGAATTAAACCCACCCGTACGACCCTTGACTGAGTCAACAAGGCCGTGCGAATGCTCCAATCCAATCACATCTCATGCTGTTACAGATAAACATAATTTAGCTACCATACACTATGCCTTGACTAAGTCAACAAACATAGCACGAATACTAAATAATATCTATCTGAAATGACGGAGGGCTACGCGGGTTCTTTCATAAAAAAACCATGAGCGTAATGAACTTGATATCGTTGTAGAATCAAATGAAGTTTTGAAATGGAGTGATTTTGAGGCTTTTCTAGTTTTGCTAAAGGGGTCACTCCCGGTGAAGTGATCGTCGGCCCTTTCCTCGTCGAATCTGTAAGTCTACGGTAGTGCCCCGGCCATCTACAGACGCCAAATGCGGAACAAAAACTTTTAACTGGCGCTATCGTATACTTTAACCCGGATCTTCCATTATTGCTAAACTAACAAACTGTAAAGAGTGTAGAAAGGTTATACCGAACGATCCGAATCCTTCATTCTTTAACCACCATCCCACGCTCCGTTGCGGCTGCTCCGATCTCTTCGATCTCCGATCTGCTCGTCTAGGTGGCACCATGTCACTGATTCTTTAAACGGGCTCCTGCCTCTGTCTTGAGGCAACTCAGTCGTCAAGTTTGCTAAAAGAGACGACCAAGAATGATGTAGAGAATGAGTAGATGACTTTGTCTCACTTCGTCCAAGTCCGTGGACGATCGGTAAATGAAGTTGCCGATGGAAATGAAATGGAACAAGAAATGAACTATGAAATTTCCATGTATCCAAAACTTTAGTCTTTTCTTTTAACAACCATAATTTTTCTCTCATGAGTGAGTGGAGGAGGAGAAGGGGCCGGCCACTTATATGGAGGAGGAGGGTGAGTGTAGGAGCAATCAAGGAGGTGACCATAAACAAAAATCATGAAGAAATATCCTTAAGTAAACAAAACTCATTAATGAAATGATTGACTCACTAAACCTAGTCATCCATTCATTAATGCAACCAATGAAAACTCAACACCAATTAACCAAGTCATCACCTTCTAGAACCTTCTAGAAGCATGACTCACTCTCATCCAAGAAAAGATAAATCCGTCTTTAACCGAATGTTAAAAGACGGCAAATAGAAAACTGGAAACTGGTAACTTCCAAAAGTGATCCTGAAACGACTTTCAGGATAACCCCGTAACTGTATAAATATACCCGCATTTGTATTACGACCGAATACAAATGCAACTGAGACAAAGATATTATACCTACTCAATATAATACTCGGATCCGGCTTAAACCAAAGACGACCAGTATCATCTGCCCGAAAAATAACACGTGCGTAAACGCACGTGCATTTTCCGAACCCTGCCATAAAACCATACGGCCTCTACAACGTTTCGCCCGAACTTAGAAAACTGTCTGTGGGGGACTCTAATGACTCGTCAGTACCCTGGCAGTGGGTTTAACCACAAACCGTCAGCGGTACTAGCAATGCGTAACGGCTGCCCATGGACTGACCTCAAGGGAGGCCGATGAGCGAACTCATCCGGAAACCCTACTGAGCCTAACAGTGACAATGTATATATAGTCCGGTCCGTTCGTCTATGAGTATCGCATATCTGCCAAGGGGGCTAGAAACGTCAGACCCCCAATAGCAGTATAAATCGTGTCGGAGTGTAGCCCAATAACACCCTGAGATACTACTGGAGTACCTACCAGTAAATCTCCTGCCATGGCCATGGACTATGTGTAATGGCTCTCCTAGACACAACACGACCTCGCCCCCAATACCGGGAGAGATGAATCCCCTGCCGATCCGCTCACGTGCCTCCATATGTCTCGGGACTGTACCCAAAAACTACTTGTTTGCACGACTCCTTTGAGCCGTGGTAGGGTAGAAATCAAAGTGTCACGACCCGAGAATTCGACTCATGACCGGCACTTAACCACACAATGTCTACAGGCGCAACGCGGCTAAGTAAGCCGAACCCAGAAATCAAAACCAGTAAATATAGAGTGATTTTAAAACATTTTGTAAAAACAATCGTACATGTCTGAAAACTTCCATTTATTTAGTAGAAATCCTTTTTAAGTTCAAAAGTTATAAGTTTTATAATTTTGGTAACATTTCCTTTTAAAAACATTTGCCCTGCCAGTCGGATAGAAACAAGGTGTAACAGAAATGACGAGTAAAATGAATGAAGCATCACAATAAGATATACGACGCCGTAGCAAAGAATACACAGTAAAGCAAGGACAATATCATAAAAGATGAGACTGCTAAAGTAAAGTCGGCTCACATGCGAGCTCGACACCAGAATATACAATCATACAAATCGTCCTCACAACTGTCTCTAAGTCAATACAGAAAGGTAGATGGAGAGTACTAGATACATCAATATACAACTGAAAGATAACAGATACCGTACAAAACCCACCTATCAGCAAAAGGCTATCTCTGCTCAAAAAGGGTATCTGTGCCAAAAGATGCGGTAACAGCCAGCCGTGACTACTCCCAAGGGCAACCTGCAAATACTGTGGCACAACGGGGGTGAGTTGCCAACTCATGAATAGAGATAACATATAAAGGTAATCGCGAGCATGCACGTACAGCGCTACTCTAACAAATGCCAACAGATGATATCAATGCGATGTAAGCAGTATGCATAATAATAATGCAAGTCCTCTATCAGGTGATATACTACAGGATGAGATGTGATAATGAATGCTGAGCATGGGAATATAATATCTACATGAAGTATCGAGGTGGACTACATATGTATGCATGCACCACAAATCCCAACATCCCCAAACGCCGGTACTCCATCGGCCCTCATATCCTGTATATCCCTGAGAATCCCGAGTGCCCAACATCGGCACCCAAATATCATAAATACTCGTGTCTAGCATCGACACGC
This sequence comes from Agapanthus africanus, assembly GCA_030015575.1. Lineage (NCBI taxonomy): Eukaryota > Viridiplantae > Streptophyta > Magnoliopsida > Asparagales > Amaryllidaceae > Agapanthus > Agapanthus africanus. Next base: position 365,067,947 of record JASDDO010000008.1, read on the forward strand.
AAAACATCCTGTATCGGGCATCCGTCAATCCGGGTCAGCCGTCTCTCAAAGTATATACCGGGAATCCGTCAGTCCGGGTCATCCCTCTCTCAATACATCGGGCATCCGTCATTCCGGGTCAGCCCTATATCAATCCATCGGGCATCCGTCATTCCGGGTCAGCCCTATATCAATCTATCGGGCATCCGTCATTCCGGGTCAGCCCTCTCTCAAGTATATATATCGGGAATCCGTCAGTCCGGGTCATCCATCTTTCAATACATCGGGCATCCGTCATTCCGGGTCAGCCCTATATCAATCCATCGGGCATCCGTCAGTCCGGGTCAGCCCTCTCTCAGTACATGCCTCTAGCACCGAGAAAACACGGGGCGGCGCCCCAAAATACCATATCAAGGGAACCGGGTTTTTAAATGATTACTTATTTGAAAAGGCCACGGTTCCCAAATCCAGAAATCACATGAAATCTCAACCAATAATACAAGTAATTGTGATGTAATATGTGCATCAAGTATGTATATCAAGTTATGTCACATAAAAATGTGCTACAATGCAATGATCCAATGTGATATAGTTATCAAGTATGAATATCAAGTCATGTCATATATAAATGAGCTACAACAGTAGGATCATGGCAGTTCTATCAGTTCTAAGCAATATATATATATATATAGCAGGGAATGCAATATGCGATGACAATCCATGGTATGGTATATGCAGTATATAACAATAAGGTCCTATCAGCCCTGACGTAGAACACCATGCGGGCGATATCCCCGTAGATGTGAAATCTACTCAACGAGCCTCGTGCTAAGTGTATCCAACAACTTGCTTGCCCTTCTTCGCGGCGTCCGTCTCACTGGCCTGCGAACCTAGAATCACATAACATATATCACACATAAGCTTATTTCATAAAAAACGCGACATTACGGTCCAACTAGACTCTCGTGTCGCAAACCAATCGCACGTGTGCGCGATACGCTAAAACGTGTGATCACGCGCCAAGAAACTACCCCGACGCGCCGCGATACGCAGAAACCCAAACCTACTCACGTATCACGCGTGTCGCGAAGGTTTAGAAAAACGGCAAAATAGGTATTTGGTCCCAGATTTTGATACAGAAATATTTTTATAAAAATAGATATATCAAGATACTCTAAATATTAGCAGACACCAACCCCCAAAACCCCAACCAAAAACCCCTCCATCTGGCCGCAATTTGCGGCCAGAATGAGATATTTGGCGGCCTGGGTATGGGGGTGGGCTCCCGGGTTTGGTGTGTGCACTCCATACCTCCTGTGTATATCCCAGTAATTACAATTTCATTTTAAGACAAACCGGGTAGCAGCAGTTTCCACAGAACCCAATTTTCGAGCTTAAAATCACATATTAGCACTAAAATGATACTTAGGGGTATTTTTCTGAAATCTGAGACAAAACCAAGTCTAAAATCACCTATATAACTCATTACAAAGCTAATCAAGCCATAAAAAGTGAGTTTTTCTCACAACCTCACTAAATCCCTTTATAATGTATAAAACATGCATAAAAGTGATATTTTGCTAGAAATTCTTTAAGTTATGAACAAGAGGATGCTAGGGGTGAGTTATTACCTTCAAAATACCTTAAGAAACACTAAAAACTCCAGATCTAGCCTCAAGTATGCAGTCTTGCCACTAAACACCTCAAATGAGCCAAAAATCCAAGGTTTTGTGAAGGAAAAAGGTTGGATTTGTGTGGGATTTGTGCATGAACCAAAAGAGAATGAAAAGGGATGAGAAATGGAGGAATAATGTGTTTGTTGCTGCTGCTCTCTGCTGGAAATTTCCAGAAATTGAAAAGAGAGGGAGAAGAGAAGGAAATGGGTCAAAGGTCAACTTTCTTACCTACCCACCATACCTCATTGTTTAATTGGAAATTGAATTATAAAAAGGGTTTTTAACTTGTTAAAATGGGGGGGGGGGGAAGATTAGCAACCAAGCAAGAGAAGAAAGAGGGTTATCATGTTACATTTTTTTTTTGAAAACATGCACACTTGCTAATTAACCCGAAAACGTCTAAACGAATTCCAAGGCGTTACAATCTACTTCCCTTAAAGAAATTCGGTCCCCGAATTTAAAAATCCAACAATACATACCTTCAAAAAGATGGCGATACGTCTTCATCATCTCGCTTTCGGTCTCCCAAGTGATTTCCTCACGGTTCTGACCACGCCAAAGTACCTTAACTGACGCGATGTCCTTCGATCTCAATTTCTTCACTTGTCGATCCAGGATCATCACCGGCTGCTCTGCATAGGAAAGTGTAAGTGCACGGCGGGGCCCCGGCCGTCAATCCGACGGCCAAACGCGGAAACGGTGATAAACTTTAATTTTTGCGGACTTAGCAAACCGGCACCACCGCGCACTAAACCCCGGATCGTGCCATTAAACTAGTCTAAGCTAACAAGAGAATGGGTTAGAGATATACCGACTGATCCGAGTCCTCCGGTCTTCATCTCCACTCCGATCTCCTCGCGGGATCTCCGTCTGTCTCCTCCTCGTCGGAAAGGGCACCACGAAGCCGGGTACTTTTACGGGCTCCCACCTCAATACCGAGGCAACTCGGGCGCGAAGCTGGCAAATCGACGCGTCCAAGATTTGCTGTAGGAAGTGTAGTGTAGAGTGCATGTCTCACTTTTGGGATTTGGTTGCCATAGATGGAGGAATGGTATATAGAAAATTGGTGCTTTCAATTTTCTAGCAATGGAAAGAGATGAAGAATGATATACACAAAAATGAATCACTCTCATTTTTTCTCTTCTCAAAGATGAAGCTCTCATTTTCTTCTCATTTCTTCTTCTCACTTTTCTTATGAAAAACTTAATCAACTTAGAAATGGTGGAGAAAGAATAAGAAGCATGAAGGGAGGTGATCGTAGTAAAAGGAGGAGGGTGACCACATCCAAACATAATCAAACCTCACTTCATTTCTAATCTCATCAAATCACATAAATGCATGAAAAGCAAAGATGCTTATCATATCACACTTTATGAAAATAAGTCCTCCACAAAGTGTTATTTGCAAAACTGCAAATAACCCCCTCCATCAGAAAAGTCCGCCCGGGAAAGAACAAAGGAAAACCGGCCGGAACGGAATGCAAACTGGCAACTCCAGAAAACTGGTCCCGTAATAAATTACAGGAAAACCCCCATACTGTGCATACACACCCGCATCTGTATTCCGTCCGGATACAAATGCAATGAGACAAAATCTACATTGTACTATACTAGGATCCGGCTTAAACCAAAGCCGGCTAGTAATATCCGTCCGATCCTGATCCGTGCAATACCGCACGTATCTGATCGAACGCTGCCATATAACTATACGGCCACTAGTACAAAACCGCCTGATCCTGATCCGTGTAATACCGCACGTATCTGATCGGACCCTGCCATATCTCCATACGGCCTCTACAGCGTTTCGCCCGAAACTTGAGTAACTGTAAGTGTGGTGGACTCTAAAGACTCGTCAATACTATGGCTGTGGATTTAACCACTAGCACGTCAGAGGTATAAGCCAATACGTGACGGGCCACCAGCTATTGACTAAAAGGGACGTCGATGAGTAAACTCATCCTGACACCCTACTGAGCCTGTCAGTGACAATATCCGTGCAGTCCGGTCCGTTCGTCTATGAGTATCGCATGGCGGGCCTAGGGGGTTGGTAAAAGTCAGACCCCCAAAAGCGGTACAAGTCGTGTCGGAGTGTAGCCCAGAACACCCTGAGATACTACTGGAATACCTACCAGTAAATCTCCTTGCCTTGGCCAAGGACTTTGTGTAATGGCTCTCCTAGACACAGCACGACCTCACCCCCAATACCGGGAGAGACGAACCCCTGAAGATACGCTCACTGCCTCCATGTGGCTCGGGACTGTACCCAACTAAAACCTGTTTGCACGACTCCTTTGAGCCGTGGTAGGGTAGTAATCAAAGTACAGTGGGAACTCACACGAGACAAATGACGATCCCCATGTCGATGAACTAACCTGCACACATGTCACCAGGGAACTGCCATCTGACGTCTGGTATATGACCAACTAGCATGTTCCCAGCGAGTCCTGTCCGGTGTACTCATAACCTAATGAGCACCTGTATACATCTTAGGTGATCCAACTGACACCAGTGGCTTGTGAGACCGGCCACCGCCCCTCGTCGGGGTCTCGACTGTATACACTAGTCTACTCTGGAGTATCGATGCCCTGTCTCGAAACTCCCACGACTAGGGACCTTTTAAGGATGTGCTTATAGACTACCAGCTCCCACGTATATGATCGCCCTCATACTGCCGGTAGTCAAGAAAGAATCCTAGGGGCTCTATCAACGTGCAATAGTGACCTGTCTTGTCACCTAAAGCAGTGCATGATGATAAAGGTAAACCAGATAGCATACTATCATCTCGAGTAAGACTGTCCTACCGGGATAGGTCCTCCCTCAATCATTACAATCACGTACCTGTGACCTAATAATTGACTCTGAGGGCACTATCTCCAACAATCTCCCACTTGCACTCAAGGCTAATTATTGCGATGTCGCATACTCACAGCCCGTGTGATACCGAACATCCAACTCCTCTACTAGTCAGTCCCACAAAGCTCGTTTGCGGAACTATTGCGTTCGAGGAATAGCCTCAGTGAGTGGATCCGCTTAGTTGTTTCTTTCTATATCTCTCTATATCTCAAGTTCGCGGAGAAACCCATCTCCCGAAAAGAGCAATACCTGTCTAAGAATATGTCTGGATGTCTGATGGGACCTAGCTCATAAATGAACTCCAAATCCAAACTTCTTAGACTGTATCGTCAACTGAACTTAATCAGTATCCTGCGCGCCATGCCTCCCTCAGTATTGCCTTGGACCACCTGTCCAAAATACTGCCCCTCATCAGAAGGAAAACTATAACTCTGACAACCTCCTTGTCGTCCATGTCACCTTGGAAGCCTGGAATGATAACTGTCTCCTGAATGAGGCTGTCGTTATCATATCCCTAGAACATCCACTTATGTTCTAAAACTGCTTCCGACTGTTTCTCCAGGATTGGATTAATGTCAACTTATTGCATCTAGTGCAAGAACAACATCTGGTGTGGTACTTGACATCTCATGATTGACTCAATTGCCTAAGCAAGTGATCTGCCAATCATGCACGTCCCTCTCCCCTTTAGTCTGTAAGACACCTTTGGAGAGGGTGACTCCATTACCTGCAGGTACACTACCGTGCCAGGAGTCGTCCATCCTAAATACTCTTAGAATGCTGTCAAGTACCCTGATTGGGAAACCACCCAAATCTAGATCTAAAACCATAGATCCAGTAACCAGTATGTCAGATATAAAATCCATTTCCTTTGTGGAGAAACCACTGTGTGACGACCAAAGTATAACCGATTGTAGTATAGGAGTTTCTCTTCCTATTCTGTGTATGTCATCCAGATACCATGACATCACACCCTACTACCTTCTCAACAGATCCATCCCCTATTCTGATGAAGTCAAACCCATGACTGTCACGTCAGAAACAGATGATCTATCTCCGCTACATCTGCTTTAGTCTATAAATAGACATAAGCTACTTGTCCACCAATGCTTCCGCTGCTCCCACTGACTACGACAACCCTCTGGCAGAGTCATATAGACGTACACTTCTAAAACTAGTTTAGAACGACGCTGTACTCATTCTCCCGCCGGGTCTCGCAGCCTGGAACAACAGCAATGGTAATTGTGGGTAAACAAGAACTTCCCTGTTACCGTCCTTGAGGCTACCGTAGTACCTCTCGGGTGCCTGAAGTTACCCACCTTATCTGCGGAGTGGCCAATGGAATGTCAATCCAAATTGAATCTTTAGGTTCATATCAAATCTTCAGTAATCGTTTGTGGTTCTGGAATCACTTCCAGTTCTACCATACTCCCACTACTGTTTTCTGAAAAAATCCATTTTTAATAAAACTGTGGCGAGTCTAGAACAATATTGCTATTGTTCATCCAGATAGTAGAAAGTCAACCCTCGTCATAGCCTGGGTCAACCCACAAACAGCCATTACAGAAACGTGCCTATGAGTTATCCGGAGTCTGGTTTTAAGCATAAACCGGACAACTCCCCGTACCTTAACATCGTTAAGATATGAACTGTTCTATATCCAATATAGAAACAGAGGCACTGATTTAATTGAACCAGATTCAAATCATGCAGCTGTCCCCAGCGCATGTCAACTAAATGGAAGGAGGCCGATCAGCGTTACTCAACTTAGGAATACTTCCAATTATGAGTAACCTGAAAGAGAAGCAATTTCTCTAAATCATTACTATCAACTGAACACCATACACAAGTATCTACATCTTCGATCACTTTGAAGAATCCCGATACTTGTGACACCTGGTTCTCCACTCTATTCAAATACCAATAACTTCTCCAAATTCGGATCCTGTGTTTCCACGAAACACTTGTCTAAAAACTAGAGAAGTCATAAGTAAACTGAATGTAGTACGAGGACCAACCCCTCTGTCCTGATGGACCCTGGACAACATACAATCCTTTGTATAAGTCCCTTGAGTCGGATAACTCATTCACTGTGTGTCGTAGGTTGAAAACTGTACTTATGGTTAAGAAGAATTACACCGTTGTTTAATGCTCCTTACCTAACCATCCACTGATATAGGTAAATGTCGTAGACATAATTTCAGAAAGGTATATCTCACTCTATGAAAATAGACGTACAGATATATCAATTTGAAATTGGTGCATAACAGCGGATATCCAAAACCAAATATTTGCCGACCGGCAAACAGCCCAGGTGATCTCCTCAAATATCACCGATTACAACGAATCCCGATATAATGAGGATGATTACCCTATTCCTAATAACTTACTCCCACTCATCATCTGTAAAACCATACAGATGTGAGAATCAAACCTGGTAAATACATACCCTGGAGCAAGTGTCCAATCGGGAAATCAGTTTTCTTTTAACAGTACACAGTGAAACTGAAACATTGAAATGTTTCGATGGGGTATCCTGGTATTCCTAGTAATGCCTCTACCATTATCCAGATTCACAACTATAACCGTATAATTCTTTGCCACCTCTCCAAATCCCTTCATATGTCTTTAGTCATTACCTTCTGTACACCCCTTTGGGCCAAATGGTTTTCTTCCTTCCCTACCGTTCGGGACCAGCCTATGGTTTGGAAGAAGACTATCCAATAAGCATAATGGGTGTACTGTCCTAATCCTAGGAGCACTCGCAACGCGAGAGAAGGTGAAGATAAAAGACACCTGAATGTACTTTATTCCTATTTCTCCTGAACCAGGATCCATCCCCGAACTGGAACAAGTTCCTTTCGAGTTCGTATATAACCATACGATGGATTATCCTATAAAATGGGATCTTCGTAGTGATACGGAGTGTCCTGGAGAAATACAAAGGTGATTTAGGATTGGCGAAGAAATACTTGGTTTGGTCGTGAATAGCAGTCGCAATTTACTTTGCCCTCTTACTGATCCCTTGCTTTGTCTGAACTTAATACCTTCTGTACACTGTTTAGGCTAACTGGTTTTCTTCATTCCCTACCGGTCGGCACCAGCCTATGGTTTGGAAGAAGACTATCCAATTTGCGTAATAGGTGTACTACTCCTAAACCAAGGAGTACTCGCAGCCTGAGAGAAGGTGAAAAGAAAAGACAACTGAATAGTCCTATCCGTTTTCTCCAGAACCAGAAACCATCCTCGAATAAATCCCTTCGAGTTCGTATCTAACCATACGATGGTTTTGTCCAATGGAAGTGGACGTTCGTAGCAATACGGGGTGTCCCGGAGAAAAGGGTAAAAGTAAGAGTGGCAATGAGGTCTGCAACTCTGACAATCCAAAAGCCAGTGTTAAGTAGGTTCGGTCAACTTGGTCACTGAGTCAAAGTGTAGGGTCGGGTCAATGGTCGCTGCCAGAGAGAGAGAGAAAAGAAACACTCAGCGTGCACTCTAACCTAGATCAGAATGGTTACCAATTTATCTAATCTGGAATCCTCCCACTGTACCTCAAATTCTCCTCCAAACCTGAAAGAAGAATTAGTCGGGTTCACCCGAGGAGTATACTAACTCATCAGTGGGAATCGGGATCCAACTCTCATCGCATGACAACGTGACGGAATCCGCTCACGGTATCACACTCCAGAAGGTATGCGCATATCTGGCAAGTTTCAGTAGTTTTGAAACTCCCGATGTGATTTCTGCCCCATGCTCTTATGACCTTGGCGTGAGGTCAAAATATCATAAGTCACATGTCAAGTTCTACCCATCATTATCCAGGTTAATCTGAACCCACCCGTACATACCCTTGACGTAGGCCAAAATAGTAGTACGACTGTCCCAAACCAACGCATCTATCTATGCAACAGATAAATACCCGGCAGCTACCAAACACTATGCCTTGGCGTGAGGTCAAAATACATAGCTTGAATACTACCGAATATTTAACTGAAATGATGGAGGGCTACGAATGGTTTCTGGCGAAAACCTTTAACGTAATGAACTTGATATCGTTGAAGGAACGGATAGCTTTTTAGAAAATATAGTGACGAAAACCTTTACTAAAGAGGTCACTCCCGGTGAAGGGATCTCGGCTCTTTCCCCGTAGAATGGGGTGCAGGATATTCCAACTGAATACCACGGTGCAAAGCAAAAGTAATCGGCTATAGTGAAGTTAATGCCCTGACGCAAACTTCTGTCCAAGGGGTCACTCCCGGTGAAGGGATCTCGGCCCTTGCCTCGTCGACTGAGGAGCAGGATATTCCAAATGAATACCACAATGCAAAACAAAAGTGAACGTCCTTGCAATAACAGCTTTTTGAAAAGTGTTCCAACAACATCAGAATAGGTTTGTTTAACTTGCATTGATCCGAATCAACGCAGTCCCATCAATTGATCACACCACAAAGAACGAAAATATACTGACGTACGTATATGCCATCCGCATTCGCCACTGGGTCCCGTCATCACCCGTTAGGTTAGCTAACTAACGGCAGAGCGGGGACTGGACTAGCGCGGATGAAAAACATATACAACATCTACTAATATATATACCAATATATTATATTCGCTCAAGGCGTGAAAAGAAATGCAACATCACAGAAATGTACAGCATCACAGAACAATACAGATATCTGGGATCCCCGGGTTTCACAGAGCCACTACTGAAACCCGACGTTCCCCTGGTCGTGTGGATAGCCTGTGCAATGAAAACCTAGACCCCTACGGGCGCGGCAAGTCACCCGCCAAAACCTGAAGCGAGGCAGCCCCCTTCAGCTCCGTGAATGGACTACCCAGCACTCCACGGAATCCGGCAACTTGGGCACCCCTCCTGGGTCAACCTGTACCCCCTACGAGTGCGACGAATAGCCCTGCCAATCCTAGAGTGAAGCCCCCTCCGTCTCAATGCCATGAGATGCGGGCTTGTTGCCCTCTAGAACCCGGCTATTCATGCACCCCACCGCGGGGTAATCCTAGTACAGAAAGTAAAATATACATACACCGGGTACATCAACCGCAACCAGGTCGTGCCCCAAAAAAATAATACAAACTGGCAGTGACGGCAGTCCACATGTCGGACGCTCGCCCAGCAATATCAAATGTACATAATACAACAGCACAGTACGAGCATTGCATCCAGGCTATCCCCCACGACCGATCCGCAACATCACAGCAAAATCACAAAACATCAACGTGAAAGTCACGTTCGCAAATCCGTCTAACCGGGCTATAGGAGTTAGACCGGATTTACCGATCGAGTGACATTCACGGTCGCAGATATAATGTAAATACTGTGAAAAATGTGTTTAAAATTTTCCGATTGACCAAAAATTAACAAGTGGGCCTCCAAACCAATACTGCAGTACTCACAGAAATAATTGGCCCAATTTTAATATTCCAAAACCCACAAAATAATCCCAGAAAGCCTCTGTAAAAAATTGGTGCAGTGAACTCCACAGTGCGCGGCGGAAGGGCGGCGGAATGGGGGTTTATGCGGCTGTTCCGCGCTCCCACTGTAGAATCACTTCATCGAAATTTTACAGAGTTCTTAGATTTTCCAGTACATCAATAATTTACAACCTGAAAAATTTTTAGACACCAAAAAATCTTAACAGAAAACTGATGTGAGGTAAAAATGAGTTTTTGGAATTTTGGTCGATCGGAACCGCAAAACACATCAAACGAAAGCTAGACGAAGTTAATGGCGAGGCTCTGATACCACTGTAAGTGCACGGCGGGGCCCCGGCCGTCAATCCGACGGCCAAACGCGGAAACGGTGATAAACTTTAATTTTTGCGGACTTAGCAAACCGGCACCACCGCGCACTAAAACCCGGATCGTGCCATTAAACTAGTCTAAGCTAACAAGAGAATGGGTTAGAGATATACCGACTGATCCGAGTCCTCCGGTCTTCATCTCCACTCCGATCTCCTCGCGGGATCTCCGTCCGTCTCCTCCTTGTCGGAAAGGGCACCACGAAGCCGGGTACTTTTACGGGCTCCCACCTCAATACCGAGGCAACTCGGGCGCGAAGCTGGCGAATCGACGCGTCCAAGATTTGCTGTAGGAAGTGTAGTGTAGAGTGCATGTCTCACTTTTGGGGTTTGGTTGCCATAGATGGAGGAATGGTATATAGAAAATTGGTGCTTTCAATTTTCTAGCAATGGAAAGAGATGAAGAATGATATACACAAAAATGAATCACTCTCATTTTTTCTCTTCTCAAAGATGAAGCTCTCATTTTCTTCTCATTTCTTCTTCTCACTTTTCTTATGAAAAACTTAATCAACTTAGAAATGGTGGAGAAAGAATAAGAAGCATGAAGGGAGGTGATCGTAGTAAAAGGAGGAGGGTGACCACATCCAAACATAATCAAACCTCACTTCATTTCTAATCTCATCAAATCACATAAATGCATGAAAAGCAAAGATGCTTATCATATCACACTTTATGCAAATAAGTCCTCCACAAAGTGTTATTTGCAAAACTGCAAATAACCCCCTCCATCAGAAAAGTCCGGCCGGGAAAGAACAAAGGAAAACCGGCCGGAACGGAATGCAAACTGGCAACTCCAGAAAACTGGTCCCGTAATAAATTACAGGAAAACCCCCATACTGTGCATACACACCCGCATCTGTATTCCGTCCGGATACAAATGCAATGAGACAAAATCTACACTGTACTATACTAGGATCCGGCTTAAACCAAAGTCGGCTAGTAATATCCGTCCGATCCTGATCCGTGCAATACCGCACGTATCTGATCGAACGCTGCCATATAACTATACGGCCACTAGTACAAAACCGCCCGATCCTGATCCGTGCAATACCGCACGTATCTGATCGGACCCTGCCATATCTTTATACGGCCTCTACAGCGTTTCGCCCGAAACTTGAGTAACTGTAAGTGTGGTGGACTCTAAAGACTCGTCAATATTATGGCTGTGGATTTAACCACTAGCACGTCAGAGGTATAAGCCAATACGTGACGGGCCACCAGCTATTGACTAAAAGGGACGTCGATGAGTAAACTCATCCTGACACCCTACTGAGCCTGTCAGTGACAATATCCGTGCAGTCCGGTCCGTTCGTCTATGAGTATCGCATGGCGGGCCTAGGGGTTGGTAAAAGTCAGACCCCCAAAAGCGGTACAAGTCGTGTCGGAGCGTAGCCCAGAACACCCTGAGATACTACTGGAATACCTACCAGTAAATCTCCTTGCCTTGGCCAAGGACTTTGTGTAATGGCTCTCCTAGACACAGCACGACCTCACCCCCAATACCGGGAGAGACGAACCCCTGAAGATACGCTCACTGCCTCCATGTGGCTCGGGACTGTACCTAACTAAAACCTGTTTGCACGACTCCTTTGAGCCGTGGTAGGGTAGTAATCAAAGTACAGTGGGAACTCACACGAGACAAATGACGATCCCCAAGTCGATGAACTAACCTGCACACATGTCACCAGGGAACTGCCATCTGACGTCTGGTATATGACCAACTAGCATGTTCCCAGCGAGTCCTGTCCGATGTACTCATAACCTAATGAGCACCTGTATACATCTTAGGTGATCCAACTGACACCAGTGGCTTGTGAGACCGGCCACCGCCCCTCGTCGGGGTCTCGACTGTATACACTAGTCTACTCTGGAGTATCGATGCCCTGTCTCGAAACTCCCACGACTAGGGACCTTTTAAGGATGTGCTTATAGACTACCAGCTCCCACGTATATGATCGCCCTCATACTGCCGGTAGTCAAGCAAGAATCCTAGGGGCTCTATCAACGTGCAATAGTGACCTGTCATGTCACCTAAAGCAGTGCACGATGATAAAGGTAAACCAGATAGCATACTATCATCTCGAGTAAGACTGTCCTACCGGGATAAGTCCTCCCTCAATCATTACAATCACGTACCTGTGACCTAATAATTGACTCTGAGGGCACTATCTCCAACAGAAAGGTCGCGCTCAAGCTGGATTGTCGGATGCTGAATCCCATGTGAAGGATCATGTAGATATCTGCGGAGCATCGAAACATGAAATACGGGGTGCACATCTTGAAAGCTGGACGGAAGGGCTAAACGGTAAGCTACTGCACCCACACGCTCGAGGATCTCAAAGGGGCCCACATACCTAGGACTGAGCTTCCCCTTCTTTCCAAACCTCATCACACCTTTCATTGGGGAGACCCTCAGGAAAACATGATCACCAACAGAAAACTCAAGTCTGCGTCGTCGACGGTCTGCATAAGCTCTCTGCCTACTCTGCGCTGCTCTCATCCTATCGCGAATCAACTGGATCTTCGCGGTCGTCTCCTCAACGATCTGTGGCCCTAAGATACTGCCCTCACTGAGCTCTGTCCAACAAGTGGGCGACCTGCATCTCCTCCCATAAAGAGCCTCAAATGGTGCCATCTGAATGGTCTCCTGGTAGCTGTTATTGTAGGAGAACTCTAACAAGGGAAAATGATGATCCCAGCTACCTCCGAAATCTAGTACACAAGCTCTGAGCATGTCCTCGAGAGTCTGAATGGTCCGCTCTGACTGTCCGTCGGTCTGCGGATAAAATGCTGTGCTAAAACTCAAGCGAGTGCCCAAAGCCTCCTGAAGCCTCTGCCAAAGTCTACTAGTAAACTGGGTGCCTCTGTCGGACACAATGCACGTCGGGACTCCGTGTAGTCGTACTATCTCGTCAATGTAGATCTGGGCATACTGAGTAAATCCGAAAGTCGTCTTCACTGGTAGGAAGTGAGCCGCTTTCGTCAAACGATCCACGATCACCCAGATGGAGTCATACCCCCGACTAGTCCTGGGTAGACCCACCACGAAATCCATCGAAATCTGTTCCCATTTCCACTCCGGAATAGGTAACGGCTGTAGCTCTTCCGCGGGCCTCTGGTGCTCAGCCTTGACTTGCTGACAAGTCAGGCATCTCGATACAAAATCTGCAATGTCCCTCTTCATTCCATCCCACCAATAAACATCTCTCATATCGTGATACATCTTGGTGGAACCGGGAAGGACGCTATACACCGATCGATGTGCATCCTCAAGAATCTCGCGCCTCAGTCCCTCAGCATCTGGTACGCACAGTCTGACTCCAAACCGTAGTATCCCCTGATCATCGACCACGAACTCGGAAAATCTGCCCTGTCCAATCTGTGCCATGATCTCCGAACATCGGTCATCACTGAGCTGTGCCTCATGTATACGATCGATCAACTGTGGCCGTGCACGGACATGCGCTATCTGCCCTCCAATCGGCGTGAACTCGAACTGTACTCGGCTGTCGCCTAATATCTGCCAATCTGCGGATGACTGCTCCTGTACTGCGCTCAAACAAGATAGGCTACTCCCGGACCTCCTGCTCAAGGCATCTGCCACTACCTTTGCCTTGCCCGGGTGATATAAGATCTCGCAGTCGTAATCCTTCACTAACTCCATCCATCGACGCTGCCGAAGGTTCAGGTCCCGCTGCTGGAATATGTATTTCAGACTCTTGTGGTCTGTGAATATCTGGCACGACTCGCCGTAGAGATAATGTCGCCAGATCTTAAGTGCGAAGACCACTGCAGCCATCTCCAAGTCATGAGTGGGGTAGTTTTGTCCATGTCTCTTCAATTGTCGCGAAGCATACGCGATCACCCTGTCGTGCTGCATCAAAACACACCCTAGCCCCACTCGAGAGGCATCACAAAAGACCACAAATCCGCCCGATCCGGAAGGTAAAGATAACACTGGTGCCGTCGTCAGCCGTGTCCGTAACTGCTGGAAACTGTGCTCGCACTCCTCCGTCCAATCGAAGGGAACTCCCTTCCGGGTCAACCCAGTCAACGGTGTAGCAATACGCGAGAAGTCCTGCACAAAACGCCTGTAGTAACCGGCCAACCCCAAAAAGCTGCGAATCTCCGTCACCGATATGGGTCTGGGCCAACGCTGAACGGCCTTGATCTTCTTCGGGTCTACACATATACCGTCTCGTGAAATCACGTGTCCCAAGAAGTCTACGATGTCCAGCCAAAAAGCACACTTGGAGAATTTCGCATAAAGCTGGTGCTCCCTCAAGGTCTGCAATGTAATCCGCAGGTGCTGCTCGTGCTCCTCACTACTCCGGGAATACACCAAGATATCGTCAATGAAGACTATGATGAACAGATCCAAATATGGTCGGAAAATACGGTTCATTAAGTCCATGAAGGCGGCTGGCGCATTGGTGAGTCCGAACGACATCACCAAAAACTCGTAATGGCCGTAGCGCGTACGGAAGGCTGTCCGGGGAATGTCCTCCTGTCGAACCCGCAGCTGATGATAGCCCGATCGCAAATCGATCCTCAAAAAGTACCCTGCCCCCTGAAGTTGGTCGAACAAATCGTCGATACGCGGCAAAGGATACCTGTTCCGCACTGTCACCCTGTTCAGCTGGCGGTAGTCGATACAAAGACGCAAACTGCCGTCCTTCTTCTTGACGAACAGGACTGGAGCACCCCAAGGAGAAACACTGGGTCGAATAAGTCCCTTGTCCAGCAAATCTTGCAACTGGCCCTTCAACTCTCGAAGTTCCGCCGGGGCCATCCGATAAGGCGGTATGGAAATAGGCCCCGAGCCGGGAACCAAATCAATACAGAAAGAAATGTCGCGCTCGGGTGGCAACCCAGGAAGCTCGGCAGGGAACACATCAGGAAACTCGCTAACAACCGGAACCTGGTCCAATGGAACCTGTATAGCGCGAGCATCGCAAACATAGGCGAGAAATCCCTGACATCCCTTCCTCAAAAGCTGTCCAGCGCGAAAAGAAGAAATCACACTGTGAGGGGCGGCACTAAGGTCCCCCAACACAACAAAAACCGACTCACCGGGAAAGCAGAATCTAACTGTCTTCTCACGGCAGTCCACAGAAGCATAGCACGTGGCTAACCAATCCATACCCAAAAGAACGTCGAAGTCCAACATCTCCAAAAGGATCAAGTCGACAGGCAACTCTCTCTCGCCAATACAGACGGTACAGGATCGGAACACGTGCCTAGCAACAAACGACTCTCCCACAGGAGTAGTCACCACAAGTGGCTGATCAAGCAAGCCGGACTCTCTACCCAAACTCGGCACAAAGTGCGTGGATACGTACGAGTGTGTGGATCCGGGATCGAACAGTACATGAGCATCAACTGAACATACAGGAAGGATACCTGAAACCACTGCATTGGACGCCTGCGCGTCCTGATGTGTCAAAGCAAAAACACTCGCATGTCCACCACCTGCGACTGGCTGCCCTCTGCCTCGGTCACCTCGCCCTCTCTGAGCAACTCCTCCACGGCCACGACCTCGCTGTGTATGAGTCTGGCGCGGAGCAACGGTAGGTACGATAGGCAACGCCCTCTGGGGTGGTGAAGGCGGTAATGTGACATGCGGTGCTGTCGCCTCCCTCCGGGGTAGCTCAGGACAATCCCGTATACGATGGTAAGAACTCCCACAGCGAAAACATCCCGACGACGACCGCTGACCGTCCTGGGAATAGGAGCTGAATAACCGGCCCCGCCCTGAATCTCTGCTGCCTGCAATACGTCTATCACGGCGCCGAAAAGTCTGTCTCTGTGCTGATGTATCCGCACGAACCCTCTTCGGCTCTGGAACTACCTAAGTCTCAGCAAGGTGCTCCTCGACCACTAGGGTTGCGTCTACAGCTACTGCATAGGTCTCGTAGTGTTGTGCGCTGATCGCGAGGAACAATGGTGTAAGCAAGCCTCGAACAAATCTCCTGACTCGCAACTCCTCGGTAGCCACTAAATATGGGGCATAGACTGCCAACTCTGTAAACAACACGTCATACTCTGCCACTATCATCCCTGGCGTCTGGCGCAAGGACTCAAATCTGCGTGCTCGGGCATCCCTAACACTCTGGGGAAGGAAACGGGCTAGAAATATGGTCACGAACTCCGTCCAGGTCATATGAGGAAGACCTGCTGCTCTGCCCTTCTCCACTGAGTCACACCACTTCTGCGCAAGACCTTCTAGGCAAAAGCTCGCGAACTCAACCCATCTCGCATCTGCGAATCTGAGGGAACGACATATCCTAACCATCTTGTCTATGAATGACTGTGGGTCCTCGGCCGTATCGGTGCCTGTGAATACCGGAGGCTTCAGCCTCATGAACTCTGATAGCGATACAGTGATCACCTCCGTTACCGCAGGGGCAACTGGCTGTGCGGTAGGTACCATAGCGGTCTCTGGAACTGGTGGAGCTACCTCTGGTCGCTGCGCTCGAAGCGTCTCAACTAGCGATCCTATAATCTGGCGCATCTCCTGCATGCTAGATCCCACCGTCTGGCGCATCTCCTGCATACCAGCCCCTAGCGTGGCGATCTGCTCTATCACGGAAGGAACAGCCTGCTCGGGTACAACCGGCGTACTGCCCGGATCAGTCCTCGTCTCGGACGAGTCAACTCGAATCTCGGCCCTCGCGGCCGCTCTCTGTGCCCTCGTAGTCTTAGGCGGCATAGTGGCTGAAAGGAAAAAAGGATTCGATAAGAACACGGAAATCGAATCGCAAGAATATAAGGAGGGATCAAATCAATAAGTCCTAAGATCGCGTAGGCGGAGTACCGTGTCGTGAGTATGCCGCGGAACATACGCACGCTACGCTACCCTGCTGCAGCTACCTACTCCATCATACCAGGGTCATCCTATACACCGAAGGTAAAACCTACGCTCTGATACCAACTTTGTCACGACCCGAGAATTCGACTCATGACCGGCACTTAACCACGCAACGTCTACAAGCGCAACGCGGATAAGTAAGCCGAACCCAGAAATCAAAACCAGTAAATATAGAGTGATTTTAAAACATTTTGTAAAAACAATCGTACATGTCTGAAAACTTCCATTTATTTAGTAGAAATCCTTTTTAAGTTCAAAAGTTATAAGTTTTATAATTTTGGTAACATTTCCTTTTTAAAACATTTGCCCTGCCAGTCGGATAGAAACAAGGTGTAACAGAAATGACGAGTAAAATGAATGAAGCATCACAATAAGATATACGACGCCGTAGCGAAGAATACACAGTAAAGCAAGGACAATATCATAAAAGATGAGACTGCTAAAGTAAAGTCGGCTCACATGCGAGCTCGACACCAGAATATACAATCATACATATCGTCCTCACAACTGTCTCTAAGTCAATACAGAAAGGTAGATGGAGAGTACTAGATACATCAATATACAACTGAAAGATAACAGATACCGTACAAAACCCACCTATCAGCAAAAGGCTATCTCTGCTCAAAAAGGGTATATATGCCAAAAGATGCGGTAACAGCCAGCCGTGACTACTCCCATGGGCAACCTGCAAATACTGTGGCACAACGGGGGTGAGTTGCCAACTCGTGAATAGAGATAACATATAAAGGTAATCGCGAGCATGCACGTACAGCGCTACTCTAACAAATGCCAACAGATGATATCAATGCGATGTAAGCAGTATGCATAATAATAATGCAAGTCCTCTATCAGGTGATATACTACAGGATGAGATGTGATAATGAATGTTGAGCATGGGAATATAATATCTACATGAAGTATCGAGGTGGACTACATATGTATGTATGCACCACAAATCCCAACATCCCCAAACGCCGGTACTCCGTCGGCCCTCATATCCTGTATATCCCTGAGAATCCCGAGTGCCCAACATCGGCACCCAAATATCATAAATACTCGTGTCTAGCATCGACACGCAAAACATCCTGTATCGGGCATCCGTCAATCCGGTTCAGCCCTCTCTCAAAGTATATACCGGGAATCCGTCAGTCCGGGTCATCCCTCTCTCAATACATCGGGCATCCGTCATTCCGGGTCAGCCCTATATCAATCCATCGGGCATCCGTCATTCCGGTTCATCCCTATATCAATCCATCGGGAATCCGTCATTCCGGGTCAGCCCTCTCTCAAGTATATATATCAGGAATCCGTCAGTCAGGGTCATCCCTCTCTCAATACATCGGGCATCCGTCATTCCGGGTCAGCCCTATATCAATCCATCGGGCATCCGTCAGTCCAGGTCAGCCCTCTCTCAGTACATGCCTCTAGCACCGAGAAAACACGGGGCGGCGCCCCAAAATACCATATCAAGGGAACCGGGTTTTTAAATGATTACTTATTTGAAAAGGCCACGGTTCCCAAATCCAGAAATCACATGAAATCTCAACCAATAATACAAGTAATTGTGATGTAATATGTGCATCAAGTATGTATATCAAGTTATGTCACATAAAAATGAGCTACAATGCAATGATCCAATGTGATATAGTTATCAAGTATGAATATCAAGTCATGTCATATATAAATGAGCTACAACAGTGGGATCATGGCAGTTCTATCAGTTCTAAGCAATATATATATATAGCAGGGAATGCAATATGCGATGACAATCCATGGTATGGTATATGCAGTATATAACAATAAGGTCCTATCAGCCCTGACGTAGAACGCCATGCGGGCGATATCCCCGTAGATGTGAAATCTACTCACCGAGCCTCGTGCTAAGTGTATCCAACAACTTGCTTGCCCTTCTTCGCGGCGTCCGTCTCACTGGCCTGCGAACCTAGAATCACATAACATATATCACACATAAGCTTATTTCACAAAAAACGCGACATTACGGTCCATCTAGACTCTCGTGTCGCAAACCAATCGCGCGTGTGCGCGATACGCTAAAACGTGTGATCACGCGCCAAGAAACTACCCCGACGCGCCGCGATACGCAGAAACCCAAACCTACTCACGTATCACGCGTGTCGCGAAGGTTTAGAAAAACGGCAAAATAGGTATTTGGTCCCAGATTTTGATACAGAAATATTTTTATAAAAATAGATATATCAAGATATTCTAAATATTAGCAGACACCAACCCCCAAAACCCCAACCAAAAACCCCTCCATCTGGCCGCAATTTGCGGCCAGAATGAGATATTTGGCGGCCTGGGTATGGGGGTGGGCTCCCGGGCTTGGTGTGTGCACTCCATACCTCCTGTGTATATCCCAGTAATTACAATTTCATTTTAAGACAAACCGGGTAGCAGCAGTTTCCACAGAACCCAATTTTCAAGCTTAAAATCACATATTAGCACTAAAATGATACTTAGGGGTATTTTTCTGAAATCTGAGACAAAACCAAGTCTAAAATCACCTATATAACTCATTACAAAGCTAATCAAGCCATAAAAAGTGAGTTTTTCTCACAACCTCACTAAATCCCTTTATAATGTATAAAACATGCATAAAAGTGATATTTTGCTAGAAATTCTTTAAGTTATGAACAAGAGGATGCTAGGGGTGAGTTATTACCTTCAAAATACCTTAAGAAACACCAAAAACTCCAGATCTAGCCTTAAGTATGCAGTCTTGCCACTAAACACCTCAAATGAGCCAAAAATCCAAGGTTTTGTGAAGGAAAAAGGTTGGATTTGTGTGGGATTTGTGCATGAACCAAAAGAGAATGAAAAGGGATGAGAAATGGAGGAATAATGTGTTTGTTGCTGCTGCTCTCTGCTGGAAATTTCCAGAAATTGAAAAGAGAGGGAGAAGAGAAGGAAATGGGTCAAAGGTCAACTTTCTTACCTACCCACCATACCTCATTGTTTAATTGGAAATTGAATTATAAAAAGGGTTTTTAACTTGTTAAAATGGGGGGGGGGAAAGATTAGCAACCAAGCAAGAGAAGAAAGAGGGTTATCATGTTACATTTTTTTTTTTGAAAACATGCACACTTGCTAATTAACCCGAAAACGTCTAAACGAATTCCAAGGCGTTACACAAAGCACAGTGGGAACTCACACGAGACAAATGACGACCACAGGTCGATGAACTAACCTGTACACATGTCACCAGGGAACAGCTATCTGACGATATGTATAATACCAACTAGCAGGTTCCCGGCGAGTCCTGTCCGGTGTACTCATAACCCAATGAGCACCTGTATACATCTTAGGTGATCCAACTGACACCAGTGGCTTGTGAGAACTGACACCGCCCCTCTTCGGGGTCTCGACTGTACACACTAGTCTTCTCCGGAGTATTGATGCCCTGTCTCGAAACTCCCACGACTAGGGACCACAATTAAGGATATGCGTATAAACCACCCAACTCTCACGTATATGATCGCCATCATACTGTTGGTAGTAAAGCAAGATCCTAAGGGCTCTATCAAAGTGTAACATGTAATCAGTCACCTGATCATGTACACGACTGATAAAGGCAAACCAGATAGCATACTATCATCTTGAGTAAGACTGTCCTACCGGTATAGGTCCCCCGCAATCATTGCAATCACGTACCTGTGATCCAATAATTGACTATGAGGGCACTATCTCCAACAATCTCCCACTTGCACTCAAGGCTAATTATTGCGATGTCGACTATTCGCAGCCCGTGTGAAACCGAACATCCAACTCCTCTAATAATCAGTATCACAAAGCCCGTTTGTAAAACTATTGTGTTCGAGAAATAGCCTTAGTGAGTGGATCCGCCTAGAAGTTTCTTTCTATATCTCTCTTAATCTCAAGTTCGCAGAGAAAGCCATCTTCCGAATCGAGTAATACCTGTCTTAGAATATGTCTGGATATCTGATGGGACCTAGTTCATAAATGAACTCTAAATCCAAACTTCTTAGACTGTATCGATCACTGAACCTAATCAGTATCCGGCACCATGCCACCCACAGTATCCTCTTGAACCACCTGTCCATAATACTGTCCCTCTTCGTCAGAGGGAAAAACTATAACTCTGACAATCACTCTGTCATCCATCTCACCTTTGAAGCTTGGAATGATAACCGTCTCCCGAAGGAGGCTGCCATCATCAAATCCGTAGAACATGTACTTATGTTCTAAAACTGCTTCCTTATGTTTCTCCAGGATTGGATTAATACAAACTTATTGCATCTAGTGCAAAAACAACATCTGGTGTGGTACTTGACATCTCATGATTGACTCAATTGCCTAAGCAAGTGATCCGCCAATCATGCCCATCCCCCTCCCCTTTAGTCTGTAAGACACCTTTAGAGAGGGTGACTCCATCACCTGCAGGTACACCACCATGCTAGGGGTCAACTATTCCAAAAACCATTAGAATATCTGTCAAAGTACCCACATTGGGAAACTACCCAAATCCAGATCTAAAACCATAGATCCAGAAACCAGAATGTCTAATATTATATCCATATCCTGTCTGGAGAAACAACTGTGTGACGACCATAGTAATACCGATCGTAGTATAGGAATTTTACTTCCTACTCTGTGTATGTCATCCAGATACCTTGACATCACACCCTACTACCTTCTTAACAGATCCATCCCCTATCCTGATTGAAGTCAAACCCATGACTGTCACATCAAAATTAGATGATCTATCTCCGCTATAACTGCTCAAGTCTATAAATAGACATAAGCTACTTGCCCACTATGCTTCTGCTGCTCCCACTGACTACGACAACCCTCCTACCGGGTCTCATAACCTGGAACAACAGTAGTGTCAAGTCTTGGTAGATAAGAACCTCCCTGTCACCGTCCTTGAGCCTACCGAAGTACCGCTCGGGTGTCTGAGGTTACCTACCATATCTGCGGAGTGGCTATTGGAATGTCAAACCTGATTGAATATATAGGTCCTATTAAATTTTCCGTAATCGTTCGCGGTTCTGGAATCACTTCCAGTTCTACCATACTCCCACTACTGTTTTCTGAAAAAGTCCATTTTACTAAAACTGTGGCGAGTCAAGAACAATATCACTATTGATCTTCCAAATGGTAGAATATCAACCCTCGTCATAGCCAGGGTCAACCCACAAACAGCCATTACAGAAACGTTACCTGAGTTATCCAGAGTCTGGTTTTAAGCATAAGCTGGACAACTCCCCGTACCTTAATATCATTTAAGGTACGAACTATTCTATATCCAATATAGAAACTTTGGCACTTATTTAATTGGAACCAGATTCAAATCATGCAGCTGTCTCCAGTGCATATCAACTTAATGGAAAGAGGCTAATCAGCATTACTCAACTTAGGAATCCATCCAATTATGAGTAACCTGAAAGAGAAACACGTTTCTCAAAACCATCACTATCATCTGAATACCAATCACAAGAATTTACATCTTCGATCTCTTTGAAGAATCCCGATACTTGTGATACCCGGTTCTCTACTTTATTCTTATACCCACAACTTCTCAAAACTTAGACCTTGTATTTCTACGAAACACTCGTCTAAATACTAGAGAAGTTATAAGTAAACAGAACATAGTACGAGGACCTACCCTTTTGTCCTGATGGACACTGGACAACATACAATACTCTGTATAAGTCCGCTGAGTTTAACAACTCAAAACCTGTGCGTCGTATGTTGAAAACTGTACCCTGGCGATTTCCTCAAATATCACCAATTACAACGAATTCCGATATAATGAGGATAATCACCTAATTCCCAATAACTTACTCCCACTCATCATCTGTAAAACCATACAGATATGAGAATGAAACCTGGTAAATACATACCCTTGGAGTAAGTGTCTAATCGGGAAAACAGTTTTTCTTTAACAATGCACTGAAACATGAAAATGTTTCGTAGGGGTATCCTGGTATTCATAGCAATGCCTCTTCCATAATCCAATTCATGACTTCAACGTATATTTTACTGCCATCTCTCCAAATCCCTTTATTTGTCTTTAGTCGTTACCTTCTGTACACCATCGTTATGCTAAATGGTTTTCTTCCTTCCCTACTGTTCGGCACCAGCCTATGGTTTGGAAGAAGACTATCCAGTAAGCATAATAGGTGTACCCTCCTAAACCAAGGAGTACTCGCATCTCGAGAGAAGGTGATGATAAAAGACAACTGAATAATACCTTATTCTTTTAAAGGTGAAATAGGAGTGGCGATGAAATACACGGTTTTGGTCGTGAATGATATCAGTCGCAATTTACTTTGCCCTCTTTCTAATCCCTTTATTTTGTCTTTACATATTACCTTCTGCACACCCTACTTAGGCTAATTGGTTTTCTTCATTCCCTACCTTTCGGCACCAGCCTATGGTTTGGAATAAGACTATCCAATAAGCGTAATAGGTGTATTCTCCTAAACCAAGGAGCTCTCGCAACCTGAGAGAAGGTGATAATAAAAGACAACTGAATAAACCAATTCTATTTCTCCTGAACCTGGATCCATCCTCGAAGAAGTCCTTTCGAGTTCGTATATAACCATACGATGGATCTATCCAATGGAAGTGGATATCCGTAGTAATACGGGTGTTCTGAGAAATTCAAAGGATAAAAGAAGGAGTGGCAATGACTTATGCAAATCAGACAATCCAAAAGCCAGTATTTTTTGAAGGTTCGGTCAACCTGGTCACTGAGTCATAGTCTAGGGTCGGTCAAAGGTCGCTGCCAAAGAGAGAGAGAAAAGAAACACTCTGCGTGCACTTTAACCTAGATCAGAATGGTCATCACTTTATCTAATCCGGAAACCTCCCACCGTCCTGTCAAATTCTCCTCCAAACCAGAAAGAAGAATCAATCGGGATCACCCGAAGAGTAAACCAACTCATCAGTGGGAATCGGGATCCGACTCTCATCGCATGATAACGTGATGGAATGCATCCACATTACTCATGTAAGTCTACGTTAGCGCCCCGGCAGTCTACAGACGCCAAAATGCGGAACAAAACTTTTAAACTGGCGCTATCGTATACTTTAACCCGGATCTACCATTATTGCTAAACTAACAAACTGTAAAGAGTGTAGAAAGGTTGTACCGAACGATCCGAGTCCTTCGTTCTTCAACCATCATCCCACGCTCCGTTGCGGCTGCTCCGATCTCGTCGATCTCCGATATCTTCGTCGAGGTGGCACCACATCGACGATTCTTTAAACGGGCTCCCGCCTCTGACTCGAGGCAACTTGATCGTCAAGTTTGCTAAAAAAGACGACCAAGAATGATGTAGAGAATGAGTAGATGACTTTGTTTCACTTCGTCCAAGTCCGTGGACGATCGGTAAATGAAGTTGCCACTCGAATCGGGTGATGGAATGAAAAAGACTATGAAATTTCCATGCACCCTTAAACTATAGTCTTTTCTACCAAAATGAAATCAATCTCTCTCTCACTCTAAAATGATAGCCGGCCACATATATAGAGAAGGGAGGTGAGTGTAGGAGGAGGGAGGTGACCACATCCTAAAGCATATCATGAAGGAAATATCTTAAGCAAAAACAAAAAGCTTTTATGTAAACCATGACTCATTAACAACTAGTCATCACATAATAAATGCTAAGAAAGATGCATGAATCTAGTCAACAATCTAGAAGTTTCTAGAAGCACGACTCACCTCATATCTGAAGAAAAGATAAATCCGTCTTTAACAGAATGTTAAAAGACGGCTGATAGAAAAATGGAAACTGGCAACTTCCAAAAGTGATCCTGAAACGACTTTCAGGATAACCCCGAAACTGTATAAATATACTCGCATTTGTATTACGACCGAATACAAATGCAACTGAGACAAAGATATTATACCTACTCAATATAATACTCGGATTCGGCTTAAATCAAAGCCGACCAGTATCATCTGCCCGAAAACTGACACGTGCGTAAACGCACGTGCATTTTCCGAACCCTGCCATAAAACCATACGGCCTCTACAACGTTTCGCCCGAACTTGGGAAACTGTCTGTGGGGAACTCTAATGACTCGTCAGTACCCTGGCAGTGGGTTTAACCACAAACCGTCAGCGGCACTAGCAATGCGTAACGGCTGCCCACGGACTGGCCTCAAGGGTGGCCGAGGAGCGAACTCAAGGGAGACCGATGAGCGAACTCCTCCGAAAACCCTACTGAGCCTAACAGTGACAATGTATATACAGTCCGGTCCGTTCGTCTATGAGTATCGCATATCTGCCTAGGGGGCTAGTAACGTCAGACCCCCAATAGCAGTATAAGTCGTGTCGGAGTGAAGCCTCAATACACCCTGAGATACTACTGGAGTACCTACCAATAAATCTCCTACCATGGCCATGGATTTGTGTAATGGCTCTCCTAGACACAGCACGATCTCGCCCCCAATACCGGGAGAGACGAATCCCCTGCCGATCCGCTCACGTGCCTCCATATGGCTCGGGACTGTACCCAAAAGCTACCTGTTTGCACGACTCCTTTGAGCCGTGGTAGGATAGAAATCAAAGCACAGTGGGAACTCACACGAGACAAATGAAGACCTCAGGTCGATGAACTAACCTGTACACATGTCACCAGGGAACTGCTATCTGACGGTAGATATAATACTAACTAGCAGATTCCCGGCGAGTCCTGTCCGGTGTACTCATAACCCAATGAGCACCTGTATACATCTTAGGTAATCCAACTGACACCAGTGGCTTGTGAGATCGGCCACCGCCCCTCGTCGGGGTCTCGACTGTATACACTAGTCTACTCCGGAGTATCGATGCCCTGTCTCGAAACTCCCACGACTAGGGACCACAATTAAGGATATGCATATAAACTACCCAACTCTCACGTATATGATCGCCATCATACTGTTGGTAGTAAATCAAGATCCTAAGGGCTCTATCAAAGTGTAACATGCAATCAGTCACCTGAACATGTACACGACTGATAAAGGCAAACCGGATAGCATACTATCATCTCGAGTAAGACTGTGCTACCGGGATAGGTCTTCCGCAATCATTGCAATCACGTACCTGAGATCCAATAATTGACTATGAGGGCACTATCTCCAACAATCTCCCACTTGCACTCAAGGCTAATTATTGCGATGTCGACTACTCACAGCCCGTGTGAAACCGAACATCCAACTCCTCTACTAATCAGTTTCACAAAGCCCGTTTGTAAAACTATTGTGTTCGAGAAATAGCCTCAGTGAGTGGATCCGCCTAGAAGTATCTTTCTATATCTCTCTTAATCTCAAGTTCGTGGAGAAAACCATCTCCCGAATTGAGTAGTACCTGTCTTAGAATATGTCTGGATATCTGATGGGACCTTAGTTCATAAATAAACTCC
This sequence comes from Agapanthus africanus, assembly GCA_030015575.1. Classification (NCBI taxonomy): domain Eukaryota; kingdom Viridiplantae; phylum Streptophyta; class Magnoliopsida; order Asparagales; family Amaryllidaceae; genus Agapanthus; species Agapanthus africanus. Next base: position 365,094,542 of record JASDDO010000008.1, read on the forward strand.
ATATCCAAACTTCTTAGACTGTATGGATCACTGAACCTAATCAGTATCCGGCACTATGCCACCCACAGTATCCTCTGGAACCACCTGTCCATAATACTGTCCCTCGTCAGAGGGAAAACTAAAAAATCTGACAATCACTCTGTCATCCATGTCACCTTTGAAGCCTGGAATGATAACCGTCTCCCGAAAGAGGCTGCCGTTATCAAATCCGTAGAACATGTACCAATGTTCTAAAACTGCTTCCTTATGTTTCTCCAGGATTGGATTAATACAAACTTATTGCATCTAGTGCAAAAACAACATTTGGTGCGGTACTTGACATCTCATGATTGACTCAATTGCCTAACCAAGTGATCTGCCAATCATGCTCATCCCTCTCCCCTTTAGTCTATACGACACCTTTAGAGAGGGTGACTCCATCACCTGCAGGTACACTACCATGCTAGGAGTCAACTATTCTAAAAACCATTAGAATATCTTTCAAAGTACCCACATTGGGAAACTACCCAACTCCAGATCTAAAACCATAGATCCAGAAACCAGAATGTCAAATATTATATCCATATCCTGTTTGAAGAAACAACTGTGTGACGACCACAGTACAACCGATCGTAGTATAGGAATTTTACTTCCCACTCTGTGTATGTCATCCATATACTATGACATCACACCCTACTACCTTCTTAACAGATCCATCCCCTATTCTGATTGAAGTCAAAACCATGACTGTCATATCAAAATTGTTAGTGTATATGCCCTAGAGGCCATTACTGTATCATACTAGTATGTATATTACTTGATGGAAGCTTGGGATATTCACAGTTGTACAGACAATCTTGCTCAATATAGTAGTATGCTACTTGGTTTGTCTCTGCTTTAATGTGTACATGTGTGTTTATTTATTATATCACCTATACGCATTAGTAGAGCCCTTAGGATCTTTGCTTGATTACCGGCGTTGTGATGGCGATCACACTCGTGGGGGCTGGGTAATCTATAAGCACATCCTTGTACAGGTCCCTGGTCGTTGGACTATCGAGACAGGACATCGATACTCCGGAGTAGACTAGCGTATGCGCTTCTCATCCCAGTGTGGGAGACGGTCTGTCCCACAGCCGTTAGTACGTTGTACTTGGGATAGTATGCGGGTGCTCGTTAGGTTACGAGTACACTGGACAGGACTCGTCGGGAACTGTTGGTTGGTAATATACCTATCGTCAGTTATCAGTTCCCAGGTGACATGAGTACAGCTTAGTCCGCTGACTTGATACTATCACTTCGCCTCGAGTGTGTTCCCACTGTTCTTTGATTACTACCCTACCACGGCTCTGCTGAGTCGTGCAAACAGGTAGTAGTTGGGAGCAGTCCCGAAGCACTTGGAGGCAGTGACGGTTAGACAGGATTCGTCTCTCCCGGTATTGGGGGTTGACATCGCGCTGTGTCTAGGAGAGCCATTACACAAGTAGTCCCTGGCCAGGGCAAGCGAGATCTACTGGTAGGTTCCAGTGTTATCTCAGGGTGTATTGGGCTACACTCCGACACGACTTGTACCGCTATTAGGGGACTGACGTTCACCGCCCCCTAGGCCCGCCATGCGATGTATCAGACGAACAGACCGGACTGTACGGAGACTGTCACATACAGGCTCAGTAGGAGTGCAGATGGGGTTCACCTCGTCAGTCTTCTTATCGACATCTACCTGGGGACCGTTACGTACAGCTAGTGCCGCTTGCAGTCTGTGGTTAAACCCACTGCCAGCGTAGTGTCGAGTCTTTAGAGTCCCACACAGAGAGCTATTCGCCTTTAGGCAAAATGAGTAGAGGTTGAATGGTTTTGCGACAGGGTTCGTTCGCATCTGCGCACTTGTGCACGTTTGCTGTCCGGACAGTTTATACTAGCGGGCTTTGGTTTAAGCCGGATCCTAGTATATGATTTGTGATTGGTTTTTCTCAGTGTATTCGTGTTCCTCGGATCACGAATGCGGGTGCGTATGCACAGTTGCTTGAGATTGAGGGAGAGGACCTTGTTTAGGGTTAATGACTATTGTCATTTTTTTAACCCTATTGCTTTTGTGTGTATTATTGTTAATTAATAATTAGCTTAATAATTGTGCATGGTTGTTGTTGTTGACTATTTGACTTCATTGACTTGTTGACCATGTTGACAACTTGACCATAATCATTTCATTTGGAAGATGCTCTTTGATCCTTGCATTTGCATTAATATTGAAATGATAATGGTCACCTCTTGATTAAACCATGACAATTTTCTAGCTAATTATGGAATTAAAATATTACACACATATTAGTGAGAATGGCTCACTAATAATTCATTCTCTCATATCTTTTCTCTCTCTTGCTCATCCTCTCCCTCAAGCTCTCTCCCTCTCATGTGTTGAGAAACAAAAAAGCTTGAGAAAAACCTTCACTTGATCTTCTCTACTCACTTCTAGGGTTCAAGTCTTAGCATTTCTTGCACTCTAGTTACTCCTAGCTTGGAGTTGAAGCTAAAGGTCGAGGCTTTCGGGTGGATCCTTCTTTGACGGAAGAAGACAAGCAAGGTGAGGCCTTTCTACCATTCCGACGAGCAAGGAGAGAAGGAGTTCGAGCTCAAGGTATAACCTTTCTACAACTTAGTTAGTTGTTAGTTTACTTTAGCTAGTTTTCGTTTAGCAAAGATCCTCACAAGCAAGGTCCATGTTGCCTAAGTCGATAAAAACCCGTTTTTTATTATGTTTTCCGCCTCCCCGTAAGAACCGGGGTGGGCAACGTGGACCTAACAGTGGTATCAGAGCCTAACTAAACTCAAACTAGCTAGGTAGTGAAGTGTAACGAAGTTTCGAAACCGGAAAATCCAAAAACCAAACTTTTGCAAAACCCTAGTTTCTGTTAAATTTTTTTCTGCTCTAAATGAAAAACTTTATACTTGTAAATTCGGCTCAGGGTTTTGTAAGAACATCCAAGAAAAACGATACAGTGATTCGTTCAAACCGCCGCCCTTCCGCGGCACGAGGTAGGCATGTGCCGCGGAAGCGCCGCCGTTTGTCGTCTTCTCTGCATCGTTTTTCGTGCAGTGTGTGTCTGTGTTGGTTTTGGGATTTTTAAAATATATTATATGTGCCCAGATTTTCCAGAACTAATATTTACTTTTGGGGGCCTATAAATCCGTATTTTTCGGAACTTCACTGCACTTTAACTACATCGGTTATATCTGTGATGCTTGCATGTATTGAACCTCGGCTAATCGCTATAAGTCGATTAGTCGGGGTTATACATCTCTGTGATCTGTGATTGTTATTGGTTTGTGGATATGAATGGATTGGATTGTCGTGGGTGAATGGCCGGGGTGGATGTGAGATGAGCGTTGTTTTTCTTTCATTCATTTGTAACATGTAAATTGATGTAATAATATTCTTTGTATGGCCGCACAACCGGGTCGGGGTTGTAGCCGTCATTGTATAATTCTTTTTACTGTTTTTGCTCCTAGGATAGACCCATGGAGGGGTGCACAAACTACCGGGTATCTCGAAGTGCCGAGTGGCCTACTCACGGTGGTGAGGGAGGTTGCTTCGCTTCGGGTGCTTGGCGGGTGGTTTGCCGCACCCGTAGGGGTCTTGGGTGGGGTATTGGCCATTCACCGCGACCGTGTAATCCGCTTTATGTTGCAGGCTCGAACGCATTGCGGATTCCTAGTATATCCAATGTATTCATCTGTGATCTGTAATGTCTATCATTGCTATATATTTATATAATAACTATTTAGGCGTTGCTTATGTTTTACAGCCGCGCTAGCCCAGCCCCCGCTCTGTCGTTAGTTAAGTAACCTAACGGGTGATGACGGGGCCCCGTGGCGAATGCGAATGGCATAAGCGTACGTCATATTTTGGTTGTTTTCTGCAATGGTAGGATTTAAATGATGGGACGCATTAAAAGAACTAATGCAAGAAAATAAACCTAAAAGACGTTGTTGGAACAATTTTTCAAAAAGCTGTTATTGCAAGGACGTTCGTTTTTGTTTTGCATCGCGGTATTCGGTTGTGAATGCCCAGCACCTCAGTCGACGAGGCAAGGGCCGAGATCCCTTCACCGGGAGTGACCCCTTGGACAAAAGTTTGCGTCAGGGTAATAACTTCATTATAGTCGATTATGCTTGCTTTGCATCGAGGTATTCAGTTTGGAATATCCTGCACCTCATTCGACGAGGAAAGAGCCGAGATCCCTTCATAGGGAGTGACCTCTTTAGCAAAAGTTTTCGCCACTACATTTTCAAAAACTGTATCATGTTCCTTCAACGATATCAAGTTCATTACGTTAACGGGTTTTTCGCCAAAAACCCAGCCGTAGCCCTCCGTCGTTTCTTATAAGTTATACTTAGTATTCGTGCTGCGTTTGTTGACTGTGTCAAGACGCAGTGAACGGTAGCTAAGTGTTGCTTATTTGCTGGATACAATGTGATTGGTTAGGACATTTGTGTAACCTTGTTGACTGTGTCAAGGGTTATGCAGGTGGGTTTAATGCAATCAAGATAACGACGGGATGAACTTGACTAGGACTCTCTGATTTGTTGACTGTGTCAAGATCACTTGGGTCCTAGGGGCAAAAACCACATCGGGAGTTTCAAAAGAACTGAAACTTGCAGATTTAGCATACCTTCTGGAGTGTGGTAACTAGAGTGGATTCCATCTAGGTTATCACACAATGACAGTTGGATCCCGATCCCACTGATGAGTTGGTTTACTCTCGGGAGATTATTTCACTTAACGATCAATGCTATAAACCTAGTAGGTGTCTAGAAAGGTGTTAGCGGGGTTACGCCCCCAGGGAAAAGAGGTTCTTTAATTAAGGAACTTCGCGAAAGCGTTGGAAAACCTCCCTCGAAGTACCGACACTAGCCTGGCTGAAAGGTTAAGCAAGTATTGTGACGTGAATTAAAACCCGGCTAGTTCTTCTTTTAAAGGTTTTAAGAAGAATTTGAGGAAACAGTGGGAGACATCTTGGTTAGATAAATTAATAAACCAATCTAATCTTGCAAGAGCATACGCTGAGTGTTTCTTTTCTCTCTCTCTAGGCAGCAACCTTTTCACGCCCTAATCAAGATAATAAAATGTATCGCTTGACCGATCCGAATTCTTATTCGGGACTGGGGAAAGTTGGTTCAGCTCTAACTTGTGACAACAGTCATGAGTATGAGAATAGGAAAGGGGATTGTATGGATTTCCAGGATACCCAGGCGAAGAAGAAGCATGGTTTTGCATCTACTTCAGGTGTTCTTGTAATTAAGAACTGTTTTACGGTCAGCCCTACCTCCTGGGTACTTGATACCGGATCAGGATCTCATATCTGTAATTTATTACAGGGACTGAGAAAAAGTAGGAAAGTTGCACCGGGTGATATGTCGCTCAGAGTAGCGAACGGAGCACAAGTTTATGCGGCAGCCGTCGGTGAATATCACCCAGTATTGCCAAATGGCAAGACTATGATTTTGAACGATTGCTACTATGTACCCTCCATGGTTTGCAACATCATATCAGTGTCTTTACTCGATAAAGATGGATATAACTTTGTTCTTGAAAAGAATATCATGAACATTTACCTTCATAAAGTACTGGTTGCAGAGGGTACACTGTGTAATGGTATCTACGTTCTAAATCAGAATACAGTTCTCAATATACAAAACACACGCAAGAGGAAGAATTCAGATACGAATGAATCCTACTTGTGGCATTGTAGACTTGGTCATATCGGAGAGAAAAGACTGAGAAAGTTGCATAAAGATGGACTCTTGGATGCGTTCGAGTTTTCATCTTATGAAACTTGTCGGTCTTGTCTCAAAGGGAAGATGACCAAATCTCCGTTCACCGGACATGGAGAAAGAGCAGCAGAGCTCTTGGGACTCATACACAGTGATGTGTGTGGTCCGATGTCTATACATGCAAGGGGTGGGTTCTCATACTTCATCACATTCACTGACGATCTCTCTAGGTTCGGATATGTGTATCTGATGAAACACAAATCTGAAGCTTTTGAGAAATTCAAGGAATTCAGAAACGAAGTAGAGAACCAGACAGGCAAAAGTATCAAGATCCTCCGGTCTGACAGGGGAGGGGAGTACTTAAGCACGGAATTCCTAGATTACTTAAAAGAGAATGGTATTCTCTCTCAGCTTACTCCTCCTTATACACCACAGCACAACGGTGTATCGGAGCGGAGGAATCGTACCCTATTGGATATGGTTCGCTCAATGATGAGTAGTGCTGAGTTACCTCTTTCATTCTGGGGATATGCACTTCAAACTGCAGCACATCTATTGAATCAAGTTCCATCCAAATCCGTGCCTGAGACTCCGTATGAAATATGGAGCGGTAAGAGTTTGTATCTTAAACGTGTTAAGATTTGGGGTTGCCCAGCTTATGTCAAAAAGCAGAACCCAGACAAACTTGAGGCACGGGCTGTTTTGTGTAAGTTTGTGGGATACCCAAAAGATTCAAGTGGGTATCTGTTCTACCATGCAGAGGAACAGAAGATAATTGTTTCAAGAAATGCCACATTTTTAGAAAAAGAATTTCTTGTTAAAAACATTAGTGGCAGCATGGTAGAACTAGATGAAATTCCAGAAACACAAACTTTAAAAAAGGATTTGGTGGAACCGCTAGATTCAATAACCCCAAACGAACCTCAGCCACTCCGCAGATCTGGTAGGATTTCTCATCCGCCCGAGAGATACTACGGTTTTCTCATTGACGGGGATCGAGAGGATTGCATCTTGGAAGAAGATGACCCTACCAGTTTCAGGCAGGCCATTATCAGTAGGGACTCTGATAAGTGGCAGGAAGCAATGCAATCCGAAATGGAGTCCATGTACGCCAATAAAGTATGGACCTTGGATATTGCTCCACCTGGGGTAAAACCCGTTGGATGCAAATGGATCTACAAAAGGAAACTTGGTGTAGATGGGCAGGTGGAAACCTATAAAGCTAGACTCGTTGCAAAAGGTTTTCGTCAAAGACCTGGTTTGGACTATGATGAAACTTTTTCTCCGGTGGCTATGCTCAAATCCATTCGGATCCTACTTGCCATTGCTGCCTTCCATGACTATGAAATCTGACAGATGGATGTTAAAACGGCTTTCCTAAACGGTTGTTTAGAAGAGTGCGTTTACATGGATCAACCAGAAGGTTTCGTAGACAGTGGGAGCAGCGGAAAGGTGTGCAAGTTGCTTAAATCCATTTATGGATTAAAGCAGGCATCGCGGAGCTGGAACATCTGTTTTGATGAGGCAATCAAGGAATTTGATTTCATCAAGAACGAAGATGAACCCTGTGTATATAAGAAGATTGTAGGACGAACTGTCGTATTCCTAGTCTTGTACGTGGACGACATTCTTTTGATAGGAAATGACATTCCTATGCTACAATCGGTTAAGCTGTTTTTGTCACAAAGGTTCTCCATGAAGGACCTGGGTGATGCCTCGTACATTCTGGGGATCAAGATCTATAGAGATAGATCCAAGAAACTGTTGGGACTTTCACAGTCCAGGTACATAGAGACCGTACTAAAGAGATTTAGTATGGAGGGTTCCAAGCGCGGTAACATACCCACATTGCACGGAATTACCCTCTCCAAGAAGATGTCTCCTAAGACTGATGAGGAGAGGGTTCGCATGAGCACTATACCCTACGCTTCGGCGGTAGGATCTATAATGTATGCGATGCTATGTACAAGACCAGATGTAGCTTACGCGTTGAGCGCGGTAAGCCGGTATCAGTCAGACCCAGGGAAGGACCACTGGACAGCAGTGAAGAACATTCTCAAGTACCTGAGAAGGACTAAGGAGATGTTCCTGGTTTACGGTAATGGAGACCTCAGGGTCGAGTCCTTTACCGATTCAAGCTTCCAGAGTGACAAAGATGACAGCAAGTCCGTCTCGGGTTTTGTGTTTACCCTCAACGGAGGGGCGGTATGTTGGAGGAGTTCCAAGCAGGATACCGTCGCAGACTCGACGATGGAAGCTGAATACATTGCTGCAAGCGATGCCGCAAAAGAGGCGGTCTGGATTAAGAAGTTCATTAGTGAACTTCAGGTGGTTCCGTCCATTGTTGACCCAATACCTTTGTATTGCGATAACAATGGGGCTATAGCTTTAGCGAAGGAACCAAGGTCCCATCAGAAATCCAGGCACATCTTAAGGCGGTATAACCTGATCAGGGAGATCATAGATCGACAGGAGATCGAGGTACGGAGAGTGGACACAAAGGACAACACTGCGGACCCATTCACGAAGGCTTTACCCCAGACTCAGTTCGAGCGGCTGATCGAGATGATAGGTCTTCGATACGCCAGTACATGGCCTTAGTGCAAGTGGGAGATTGTTAGTGTATATGCCCTAGAGGCCATTACTGTATCATACTAGTATGTATATTACTTGATGGAAGCTTGGGATATTCACAGTTGTACAGACAATCTTGCTCAATATAGTAGTATGCTACTTGGTTTGTCTCTGCTTTAATGTGTACATGTGTGTTTATTTATTATATCACCTATACGCATTAGTAGAGCCCTTAGGATCTTTGCTTGATTACCGGCGTTGTGATGGCGATCACACTCGTGGGGGCTGGGTAATCTATAAGCACATCCTTGTACAGGTCCCTGGTCGTTGGACTATCGAGACAGGGCATCGATACTCCGGAGTAGACTAGCGTATGCGCTTCTCATCCCAGTGTGGGAGACGGTCTGTCCCACAGCCGTTAGTACGTTGTACTTGGGATAGTATGCGGGTGCTCGTTAGGTTACGAGTACACTGGACAGGACTCGTCGGGAACTGTTGGTTGGTAATATACCTATCGTCAGTTATCAGTTCCCAGGTGACATGAGTACAGCTTAGTCCGCTGACTTGATACTATCACTTCGCCTCGAGTGTGTTCCCACTGTTCTTTGATTACTACCCTACCACGGCTCTGCTGAGTCGTGCAAACAGGTAGTAGTTGGGAGCAGTCCCGAAGCACTTGGAGGCAGTGACGGTTAGACAGGATTCGTCTCTCCCGGTATTGGGGGTTGACATCGTGCTGTGTCTAGGAGAGCCATTACACAAGTAGTCCCTGGCCAGGGCAAGCGAGATCTACTGGTAGGTTCCAGTGTTATCTCAGGGTGTATTGGGCTACACTCCGAAACGACTTGTACCGCTATTAGGGGACTGACGTTCACCGCCCCCTAGGCCCGCCATGCGATGTATCAGACGAACAGACCGGACTGTACGGAGACTGTCACATACAGGCTCAGTAGGAGTGCAGATGGGGTTCACCTCGTCAGTCTTCTTATCGACATCTACATGGGGACCGTTACGTACAGCTAGTGCCGCTTGCGGTCTGTGGTTAAACCCACTGCCAGCGTAGTGTCGAGTCTTTAGAGTCCCACACAGAGAGCTATTCGCCTTTAGGCAAAATGAGTAGAGGTCGCATGGTTTTGCGACAGGGTTCGTTCGCATCTGCGCACTTGTGCACGTTTGCTGTCCGGACAGTTTATACTAGCGGGCTTTGGTTTAAACCGGATCCTAGTATATGATTTGTGATTGGTTTTTCTCAGTGTATTCGTGTTCCTCGGATCACGAATGCGGGTGCGTATGCACAGTTGCTTGAGATTGAGGGAGAGGACCTTGTTTAGGGTTAATGACTATTGTCATTTTTTAACCCTATTGCTTTTGTGTGTATTATTGTTAATTGATAATTAGCTTAATAATTGTGCATGGTTGTTGTTGTTGACTATTTGACTTCATTGACTTGTTGACCATGTTGACAACTTGACCATAATCATTTCATTTGGAAGATGCTCTTTGATCCTTGCATTTGCATTAATATTGAAATGATAATGGTCACCTCTTGATTAAACCATGACAATTTTCTAGCTAATTATGGAATTAAAATATTACACACATATTAGTGAGAATGGCTCACTAATAATTCATTCTCTCATATCTTTTCTCTCTCTTGCTCATCCTCTCCCTCAAGCTCTCTCCCTCTCATGTGTTGAGAAACAAAAAAGCTTGAGAAAAACCTTCACTTGATCTTCTCTACTCACTTCTAGGGTTCAAGTCTTAGCATTTCTTGCACTCTAGTTACTCCTAGCTTGGAGTTGAAGCTAAAGGTCGAGGCTTTCGGGTGGATCCTTCTTTGACGGAAGAAGACAAGCAAGGTGAGGCCTTTCTACCATTCCGACGAGGAAGGAGAGAAGGAGTTCGAGCTCAAGGTATAACCTTTCTACAACTTAGTTAGTTGTTAGTTTACTTTAGCTAGTTTTCGTTTAGCAAAGATCCTCACAAGCAAGGTCCATGTTGCCTAAGTCGATAAAAACCCGTTTTTTATTATGTTTTCCGCCTCCCCGTAAGAACCGGGGTGGGCAACATGGACCTAACAAAAATTAGATGATCTATCTCCGCTATAACTACTCAAGTCTATAAATAGATATAAGCTACTTGCCCACTATGCTTCCGTTGCTCCTACTGACTACGACAACCCTCCTACCGGGTCTCATAGCCTGGAACATCAGTAGTGTCAAGTGTGGGTAGATAAGAACCTCCCTGTCACCGTCCTTGAGCCTACCGAAGTACCTCTAGGGTGTCTGAGGTTACCTACCAAATCTGCGGAGTGGCTATTGGAATGTCAAACCTGATTGAATGTATAGGTCCTATTAAATTTTCCGTAATCGTTCGCGGTTCTGGAATCACTTCCAGTTCTACCATACTCCCACTACTGTTTTCTGAAAAAGATCCATTTTACTAAAACTGTGGCGAGTCAAGAACAATATCACTATTGATCTTCCAAATGGTAGAATATCAACCCTCGTCATAGCCAGGGTCAACCCACAAACAGCCACTACAGAAACGTGCCCTGAGTTATCCAGAGTCTGGTTTTAAGCATAAGCTGGACATCTCCCCGTACCTTTGTTTCTTTTAAGGTACGATCCATTCTATATCCAATATAGAAACTTTGGCACTAATTTAATTGGAACCATATTCAAATCATGCAGCTGTCTCCAGTGCATTTCAACTTAATGGAAAGAGGCTAATCAGCATTACTCAACTTAGGAAACCATCCAATTATGAGTAACCTGAAAGAGAAAACTCGTTTCTCAAAACCATCACTATCATCTGAATATCAATCACAAGAATCTACATCTTCGATCTCTTTGAAGAATCCCGATACTTGTGATACCTGGTTCTCTACTTTATTCTTATACCCACAACTTCTCAAAACTTAGACCTTGTATTTCTACGAAACACTTGTCTAAATACTAGAGAAGTTATAAGTAAACAGAACAAAGTACGAGGACCTACCCCTTTATCCTGATGGACACTGGACAACATACAATACTCTGTATAAGTCCGCTGAGTTGAACAACTCATAACCTGTGCGTTGTAGGTGGAAAACTGTACCCTGGCGATTTCCTCAAATATCACCAATTTCAACGAATTCCGATATAATGAGGATGATCACCTAATTCCCAATATCTTACTCCCACTCATCATCTGTAAAACCATACAGATATGAGAATGAAACCTGGTAAATACATACCCTTGGAGTAAGTGTCTAATCGGGAAAACAGTTTTTCCTTTAACAATGCACTGAAACATGAAAATGTTTCATAGGGGTATCCTGGTATTCATAGCAATGCCTCTTCCATAATCCAATTCATGACTTCAACCGTATATTTTATTGCCATCTCTCCAAATCACTTTATTTGTCTTTAGTCGTTACCTTCTGTACACCATCGTTAGGCTAACTGGTTTTCTTCCTTCCCTACCGTTCGGCACCAGCCTATGGTTTGGAAGAAGACTATCCAGTAAGCATAATAGGTGTACCCTCCTAAACTAAGGAGTACTCGCAACTGAGAGAAGGTGATGATAAAAGACAACTGAATAATACCTTATTCTTTTAAAGGTGAAATAGGAGTGGCGATGAAGTACGCGGTTTTGGTCGTGAATGATATCAGTCGCAATTTACTTTGCCCTCTTTCTAATCCTTTTATTTTGTCTTTACATATTACCTTCTGCACACCCTACTTAGGCTAATTGGTTTTCTTCATTCCCTACCTTTCGGCACCAGCCTATGGTTTGGAATAAGACTATCCAATAAGCGTAATAGGTGTACACTCCTAAACCAAGGAGCTCTCGCAACCTGAGAGAAGGTGATAATAAAAGACAACTGAATAAACCAATTCTATTTCTCCTGAACCTGGATCCATCCTCGAAGAAGTCCCTTCGAGTTCGTATATAACCATACGATGGATCTATCCAATGGAAGTGGATATCCGTAGTAATACGGGTGTTCTGAGAAAAGCAAAGGGTAAAAGAAGGAGTGGCAATGACTTATGCAACTCAGACAATCCAAAAGCCAGTATTTTTAAGAAGGTTCGGTCAACCTGGTCACTGAGTCATAGTCTAGGGTCGGTCAAAGGTCGCTGCCAAAGAGAGAGAGAGAAAAGAAACACTCTGCGTGCACTCTAACCTAGATCAGAATGGTCATCACTTTATCTAATCCGGAAACCTCCCACTGTCCTGTCAAATTCTCCTCCAAACCTAAAGAAGAATCAATCGGGATCACCCGAAGAGTAAACCAACTCATCAGTGGGAATCGGGATCCAACTCTCATCGCATGATAACGTGATGGAATGCATCCACATTACTCATACTCCAGAAGGTATGCGCATACTTGGCAAGTTTCATTTTCTTTAGAAACTCCCGATATAGTTTTTGCCCCATGCTCTTATAACCTTGGCTTTGGTCAAAATGTCATAAGTCACATGCCAAGTTCTACCCGTCACTATCTTGTCAATTTGAACCCATCCGCACATGCCCCTGACTTTGGCCAATCGGCAGAACGACTGTCCCAAACTGACTCATCTATCTATGCAACAATTGAATACCCAGCAGCTACCAAACACTATGCCTTAACTTTGGCTAAAATGCATAGCTTGAATACTACTGAATACCTAAAAGAAGTGACGGAGGGCTACGGCTGGTTTTTGGCGAAAAACCTTTAGCGTAGTGAACTTGATATCGCTGAAGGAACCTGATAGCTTTTTAAAATATAGTGGCGAAAACCTTTTGCTAAAGAGGTCACTCCCGGTAAAGGGATCTCGGCTCTTTCCTCGTGGAATGAGGTGCAGGATATTCCACTGAATACCACGATGCAAAGCAACTTGTAATCGACTATAGTAAAGTTATTACCCTGACGCAAACTTCTGTCCAAGGGGTCTTTCCCGGTGAAGGGATATCAACCCTTGCCTCGTCGAATGAGGTGCTGGATATTCCACTGAATACAGCTATGCATAACAAAAGAAAATGTCTTTGCAATAACACTTTTTAAATTTGTTCCAACAACTCAAACAGGTTTGCTTTACTTTGCATTGATCAGAATCAACGCAGTCCCATCAATCGATCACACCAGAAAAGAACGAAAATAAAATGTACGTATATGCCATCCGCATTCGTCACTGGGTCCCGTCATCACCCGTTAGGTTACTTAACTAACGACAGAGCGGGGACTGGACTAGCGCGGGTGTAAAACATATACAACATCTAATAGTATATAAACCAATATACAATAATCGCTCCAGGCGTGATAATATGCAACATTACAGAAAAGTAATAAGCATCACAGAACAATACAGATAATCTGGGATCCCCGAGTTTCACAGAGCCGCTGCTGAAACTCGACGTTCCCCTGTCGTGTGGATAGCCTGTGCAATGAAACCTAGACCCCTACGGGTGCGGCAAGTTACCCGCCAAAACCTGAAGCGAGGCAGTCCCCCACAGCATAGTGAATGGAACACCCAGCACTTCACGGAATCCGGTAAACTTGAGCATCCCTCCTTGGGTCAACCTGTACCCCCTACGAGTGCGGCGAATAGTCTGCCAATTTTAGAGTGAGGCCCCTCTGCCTCCCAAAGCCATGAGATGCGGACCCGTTGCCCTCCAGAACCCGGCTATCCGTGCACTCCGTCTCGGGGTAAAACCTAGTACAGTAATGAAAAATAGTACAATAGGCACATCGACCGCAACCTGGTCGTGCCCCAAAAGAATATTATACAACAGGCAGTGACGGCTGTCCACAAGTTGGACGCTCGCCCCGCAATATCAAATGTACAAATAAACTCAAACTATACTACCATTGCACACTGCTATCCACCACGACAATTCCGCAACATTACAGCACAACACATAACATCAACGCGAATGTCACGTTCGCAAACCCGTCTAAAAGAACTATAGCAATCAGACGCGGTTTACCGATCAAATGACATTCCCGGTCGGAGATATAATGTAAGCACTGTAAACTAACGTGTTTAAATTTCGATCGACCAAATATCAAGAAGTGGGCCCCACGCAAATCTGTAGAACAGTAATAAAACCTGGGCCCAAACTATATTAACCAAAAACCCCAAAATCCAAAGAAGAACCCACTGGAAAAAATTTGGGAGCACGTGCTCCCCACATGGCCGCGGATGCGCGGCCAAACCATGGGTTTAGCCGCTCTTCCGCGCCTCCTTGGATGAATTACGAGCCCAAATTTCTTCGTGGTTCTTATAAATGCCTGCACGGATTTTTAAGATATACAGAATTCAATTTTGACACCGTTTAAAATCAACAGAAACTGTCAAGCAAGGATTTTGTGATTTTTGATTTCCGGTCGGATCGATGTTTTAAACGCGTTAGCACAAGTTAGTATAGCAAAATGGTGAGGCTCTGATACCACTGTAAGTCTACGTTAGCGCCCCGGCAGTCTACAAACGCCAAAATGCGGAACAAAACTTTTAAACTGGCGCTATCGTATACTTTAACCCGGATCTACCATTATTGCTAAACTAACAAACTGTAAAGAGTGTAGAAAGGTTGTACCGAACGATCCGAGTCCTTCGTTCTTCAACCATCATCCTACGCTCCGTTGCGGCTGCTCCGATCTCGTCGATCTCCGATATCTTCGTCGAGGTGGCACCACATCGACGATTCTTTAAACGGGCTCCCGCCTCTGACTCGAGGCAACTCGATCGTCAAGTTTGCTAAAAGAGACGACCAAGAATGATGTAGAGAATGAGTAGATGATTTTGTCTCACTTCGTCCAAGTCCGTGGACGATCGGTAAATGAAGTTGCCACTCGAATCGGGTGATGGAATGAAAAAGACTATGAAATTTCCATGCTCCCTTAAACTATAGTCTTTTCTACCAAAATGAAATCAATCTCTCTCTCACTCTAAAATGATGGCCGGCCACATATATAGAGAAGGGAGGTGAGTGTAGGAGGAGGGAGGTGACCACATCCTAAAGCATATCATGAAGGAAATATCTTAAGCAAAAACAAAAAGCTTTTATGTAAACCATGACTCATTAACACCTAGTCATCACATAATAAATGCTAAGAAAGATGCATGAATCTAGTCACCAATCTAGAAGTTTCTAGAAGCACGACTCACCTCATATCTGAAAAAAAGATAAATCCATCTTTAACAGAATGTTAAAAGACGGCTGATAGAAAACTGGAAACTGGCAACTTCCAAAAGTGATCCTGAAACGACTTTCAGGATAACCCCGAAACTGTATAAATATACCCGCATTTGTATTACGATCGAATACAAATGCAACTGAGACAAAGATATTATACCTACTCAATATAATACTCGGATCCGGCTTAAACCAAAGCCGACCAGTATCATCTGCCCGAAAACTGTCACGTGCGTAAACGCACGTGCATTTTCCGAACCCTGCCATAAAACCATACGGCCTCTACAACGTTTCGCCCGAACTTGGGAAACTATCTGTGGGGAACTCTAATGACTCGTCAGTACCCTGGCAGTGGGTTTAACCACAAACCGTCAGCGGCACTAGCAATGCGTAACGGCTGCCCACGGACTGACCTCAAGGGTGGCCGAGGAGCGAACTCAAGGGAGACCGATGAGCGAACTCCTCCGAAAATCCTACTGAGCCTAACAGTGACAATGTATATACAGTCCGGTCCGTTCGTCTATGAGTATCGCATATCTGCCTAGGGGGCTAGTAACGTCAGACCCCCAATAGCAGTATAAGTCGTGTCGGAGTGAAGCCTCAATACACCCTGAGATACTACTAGAGTACCTACCAGTAAATCTCCTACCATGGCCATGGATTTGTGTAATGGCTTCCTAGACACAGCATGATCTCGCCCCCAATACCTGGAGAGATGAATCCCCTGCCGATCCGCTCACGTGCCTCCATATGGCTCGGGACTGTACCCAAAAGCTACCTGTTTGCACGACTCCTTTGAGCCGTGGTAGGGTAGAAATCAAAGCACAGTGGGAACTCACACGAGACAAATGACGACCTCAGGTCGATGAACTAACCTGTACACATGTCACCAGGGAACTGCTATCTGACGGTAGATATAATACTAACTAGCAGATTCCCGGCGAGTCCTGTCCGGTGTACTCATAACCTAATGAACACCTGTATACATCTTAGGTGATCCAACTGACACCAGTGGCTTGTGAGACCGGCCACCGCCCCTCGTCGGGGTCTCGACTGTATACACTAGTCTACTCCGGAGTATCGATGCCCTGTCTCGAAACTCCCACGACTAGGGACCACAATTAAGGATATGCATATAAACTACCCAACTCTCACGTATATGATCGCCATCATACTGTTGGTAGTAAAGCAAGATCCTAAGGGCTCTATCAAAGTGTAACATGCAATCAGTCACCTGAACATGTACACGACTGATAAAGGCAAACCAGATAGCATACTATCATCTCGAGTAAGACTGTGCTACCGGGATAGGTCCTCCGTAATCATTGCAATCACGTACCTGAGATCCAATAATTGACTATGAGGGCACTATCTCCAACAACTCATACTCCAGAAGGTATGCGCATACTTGGCAAGTTTCAGTTTCTTTAGAAATTCCCGATATGATTTTTGCCCCATGCTCTTATAATCGTGACTAAGGGCCAACCCATCATAAGTCACATGTCAAGTTCTTCCCATCATTATCTTGTTAATTTGAACCCACCCGTACTCGCCCTTGACTAAGGGCCAACAAGGCTGTACGACTGTCCCAAACCAACGCATCTATCTATGCAACATGTGAACACCCCAGCAGCTACCAATCACTACGTCCTAGCTAAGGGCCAGACCAACATAGCTTGAATACTACTGACCATTCATATGAAATGACGGAGGGCTACGGCTGGTTTTTGGCGAAAAACCTTTAACGTAGTGAACTTGATATCGCTGAAGGAACCTGATAGCTTTTTAAAATATAGTGGCGAAAACCTTTTGCTAAAGAGGTCACTCCCGGTAAAGGGATCTCGGCTCTTTCCTCGTGGAATGAGGTGCAGGATATTCCACTGAATACCGCTATGCAAAGCAACTTGTAATCGACTATAGTGAAGTTATTACGCTGACGCAAACTTCTGCCCAAGGGGTCAGTCCCGATGAAGGGATATCGGCCCTTGCCCCGTCGAATGAGGTGCAGGATATTCCACTGAATACCGCTATGCATAACAAAAGAAAACGTCTTTGTAACAACACTTTTTAAATTTGTTCCAACAACTGTAAACAGGTTTGTTTTACTTTGCGTTGATCAGAATCAACACAGTCCCATCATTTAATCACACCAGAAAAGAACGAAAATAAAATGTACGTATATGCCATCCGCATTCGTCACTGGGTCCCGTCATCACCCGTTAGGTTACTTAACTAACGACAGAGCGGGGACTGGACTAGCGCGGGTGTAAAACATATACAACATCTAATAGTATATAAACCAATATACAATAATCGCTCCAGGCGTGATAATATGCAACATTACAGAAAAGTAATAAGCATCACAGGACAATACAGATAATCTGGGATCCCCGGGTTTCACAGAGCCGCTGCTGAAACCCGACGTTCCCCTGTCGTGTGGATAGCCTGTGCAATGAAACCTAGACCCCTACGGGTGCGGCAAGTTACCCGCCAAAACCTGAAGCGAGGCAACCCCCTACAGCATAGTGAATGGACCACCCAGCACTTCACGGAATCCGGTAATCTTGGGCACCCCTCCTTGGGTCAACCTGTACCCCCTACGAGTGCGGTGAATATTCTGCCAATTCTAGAGTGGGGCCCCTCTGCCTCTCAAAGCCATGAGATGCGAACCCGTTGCCCTTCCAGAACCCGGCTATCCGTGCACTCCGTCGCGGGGCAAAACCTAGTGCAGTAATGAAAAATAGTACAACAGGTACATCGACCGCAACCTGGTCGTGCCCCAAAATAATATTATACAACAGGCAGTGACGACAGTCCACAAGTTGGACGCTCGCCCCGCAATATCAAATGTACAAATAAACTCAAACTGTACTACCATTGCACACTGCTATCCACCACGACAAATCCGCAACATCACAGCACAACACAGAACATCAACGCGAATGTCATGTTCGCAAACCCGTCTAAAAGAACTATAGCAATCAGACACGGTTTACCGATCAAATGACATTCCCGGTCGGAGATATAATGTAAGCACTGTAAACTAACGTGTTTAAATTTCGATCGACTAAATATCACAAAGTGGGCCCCATGCAAATCTGCTGAACAGTAATAAAATCTGGGCCCAAAAGATATATACCAAAACCCCCAAATTCCAGAGAAGAATACACTGTACAAATTTGGGGGCATGATCGCTCAGAACGGCCGCGGCTGCGCGGCCAAACCATGGGTTTGGCCGCGTTTCCGCGGCTGTCTTGTCGATTCACGTGCCCAAATTTGTACGACGTTCTTATAAAACCCTGCACAGTTTTCTGAGATATATAGAATAATTTTAGGACATCATTTAAAATCAACAGAAACTGTGAAGCTAGAATTATGCAGTTTTTGATTTCCGGTTCGATCGATGTTTTAAACGCGTTAGCACAAGTTAGTATAGCAAAATGGTGAGGCTCTGATACCACTGTAAGTCTACGGTAGTGCCCCGGCCGTCTACAGACGCCAAATGCGGAACAAAAACTTTTAACTGGCGCTATCGCATACTTTAACCCGGATCTTCCATTATTGCTAAACTAACAAACTGTAAAGAGTGTAGAAAGGTTATACCGAACGATCCGAGTCCTTCGTTCTTTAACCATCATCCCACGCTCCGTTGCGGCTGCTCCGATCTCTTCGATCTCCGATCTGCTCGTCTAGGTGGCACCACGTCACTGATTCTTTAAACGGGCTCCCGCCTCTGACTTGAGGCAACTCGGTCATCAAGTTTGCTAAAAGAGACGACCAAGAATGATGTAGAGAATGAGTAGATGACTTTGTCTCACTTCGTACAAGTCCGTGGACGATCGGTAAATGAAGTTGCCGATGGAAATGAAATGGAACAAGAAATGAACTATGAAATTTCCATGTATCCAAAACTTTAGTCCTTTCTTTTAACAACCATAATTTTTCTCTCATGAGTGAGTGGAGGAGGAGAAGGGGCCGGCCACTTATATGGAGGAGGAGGGTGAGTGTAGGAGCAATCAAGGAGGTGACCATAAACAAAAATCATGAAGAAATATCCTTAAGTAAACAAAACTCATTAATGAAATGATTGACTCACTAAACCTAGTCATCCATTCATTAATGCAACCAATGAAAACAACACCAATTAACCAAGTCATCACCTTCTAGAACCTTGCTAGAAGCATGACTCACTCTCATCCAAGAAAGATAAATCCAGTCTTTAAACCGAATGTTAAAAGACGGCAGATAGAAAACTGGAAACTGGCAACTTCCAAAAGTGATCCTGAAACGACTTTCAGGATAACCCCGTAACTGTATAAATATACCCGCATTTGTATTACGACCGAATACAAATGCAACTGAGACAAAGATATTATACCTACTCAATATAATACTCGGATCCGGCTTAAACCAAAAGCCGACCAGTATCATCTGCCCGAAAAATAACACATGCGTAAACGCACGTGCATTTTCCGAACCCTGCCATAAAACCATACGGCCTCTACAACGTTTCGTCCGAACTTGGGAAACTGTCTGTAGGGGACTCTAATGAACTCATCAGTACCCTGGCAGTGGGTTTAACCACAAACCGTCAGCTGGCACTAGCAATGCGTAACGGCTGCCCTTATGGACTGACCTCAAGGGAGGCCGATGAGCGAACTCATCCGGAAACCCTACTGAGCCTAACAGTGACAATGTATATACAGTCCGGTCCGTTCGTCTATGAGTATCCGCATATCTTTCTAGGGGGCTAGAAACGTCAGACCCCCAATAGCAGTATTAGTCGTGTCGGGGTGTAGCCCAATAACACCCTGAGATACTACTGGAGTACCTACCAGTAAATCTCCTGCCATGGCCATGGACTATGTGTAATGGCTCTCCTAGACACAACACGACTTCGCCCCCAATACCGGGAGAGACGAATCCCTGCCGATCCGCTTACGTGCCTCCATATGTCTCGGGACTGTACCCAAAAACTACCTGTTTGCACGACTCCTTTGAGCCGTGGATAGGTAGAAATCAAAGCACAGTGGGAACTCACACGAGACAAATGACGACCTCAGGTCGATGAACTAACCTGTACACATGTCACCAGGGAACTGCTATCTGACGATATGTATAATACCAACTAGCAGGTTCCCGGCGAGTCCTGTCCGGTGTACTCATAACCCAATGAGCACCTGTATACATCTTAGGTGATCCAACTGACACCAGTGGCTTGTAAGACCGGCCACCGCCCCTCGTCGGGGTCTCGACTGTACACACTAGTCTACTCGGAGTATCGATGCCCTGTCTCGATACTCCCACGACTAGGGACCACAATTAAGGATATGCGTATAAACCACCCAACTCTCACGTATATGATCGCCATCATACTGTTGGTAGTAAAGCAAGATCCTAAGGGCTCTATCTAAGTGTAACATGTAATCAGTCACTGATCATGTACACGACTGATAAAGGCAAACCAGATAGCATACTATCATCTTGAGTAAGACTTTACTGCCGTATAGTCCTCCGCAATCATTGCAATCACGTACCTGTGATCCAATAATTGACTATGAGGGCACTATCTCCAACAAATGAGGTGCGGGATATATCATATATATCACCGTGCAAAGAAAAACTATAGAAGCAATCAAAATCAAACCGAGTATGTAGCATCTGCCAGTTATTGCTAAAGGAGTCACTCCCGGTGAAGGGATCTCGGTCCTTTCCTCATCGAATAAGGTGCAGGATATATCACATTATACCGCTGTGCAAAGCAAGACTGTAGCTACCTGTTTTATTTAAAATTTGATTCTACAACATCTTAGGTTTCTTTCCATTCATTAATCCCATTAATGAAGTCCCATCATTTAAATACCTAAACATCACAGATAAATACGACGTAAACTTATGCCATCCGCATTCGCTTGGATATCCCCTCTTGCACCATTAGGTTAGGTAACTAACGACAGAGCAGGACAGGGCTAGTGCGGGTGCAAAACATAAGTAACGTCTATATAATATATCATATATACTATATACTGTATCCATCACAGAACATCACATGATCACATCACAGATATCGCAGCAGAAGAAACATATGAAATATTGGATATACTAGGACGTCCGTGTTTTCAATACGAGCCAGTATAAAACACGGATTCCACGGTCGTGATGAATAGCCAATCCCCACACCCCTAGACCCCTACGAGAGCGGCAAGCAACCCTACCAACTTCTAGGGTTAGGAGACCCGGACTCGACTCCTCGAGTTGGTCTCCCACTGGACCCCAGAACCCGGTTACTTGTGCTCCCCTCCTTGGGTCTATCCTAATGCGAAAAAGTAAATAATATACAAAAGGTGACAACATCCGCTACCATGGAAGTGTCCCAAATAAAAGAATATTACATACAAGTTTTTACATGAATGAAAATGAAAACACTCATCTCACATAAAAAAAACCCCGGCTATTCGAACACGACGATCCAATATAACATATCCAGCAACACATAACATCACATGTCATCAACGTAAGTAAGTATGCATACCCCAATTGTCGTTGACGTATAGCAACGAAACCGGCGATATGAACATACTACACTTACGGTCACAGAAAAGAAAGTGTAAAACGACAACAGTTGGAATCCGCAACCTCTTTAGACATCACATGCCTAATCAAATGAAACACTTAGACATCACATGCCTAACAGTTATAAACCCCCGCATTTTAGTCTCATTATCGAAAACTCTTTTCAATATCAAGTGAAACTAAACCGCTAGATTTATAACATTCATTCAGTTATCTCATAACTGTTTGTGAATTCCAATTATTGTATCACATCCAGATAAACAGAAAATGTTAAACTTTCCGATCGAACAGTCGAATACCCAAGTTTTCCCGATACAGCTCAACACATGAAATAAGTCTAACAACGTTCAGTTCGTGCCTCAGTACCAACGGTCCAGCCGTAGAAGGTCAAGCCAACGTCTCACATGTGGCACGCCGTACTGCCCAAAACCCGAAGGTTCAATGGGCAGTTCAAGACGGTCACATAATCGAGTTAAGGTTTGTTGTCTTCTAGAGGGTCCATCGCGTTACTTGCACTACTTAAGAACGTCGTTAAACTACGGAAAAATCCAACACTTGGAAATTTCCCGACAGGGGAAAAATTGGGTATTTATATCCGGTCGAACTTTTTAACACAATCTAAAAATTATCCGGAAATACACAAAGACGAAATTTGATAATCCGATCGAAACATCGAAGCTCTAAAACACCCCAGAAAATTCAACTCTTGAATAAATATTAAAAATACCCAGAGAACTCAGCACTGTTAAATAAGAATTACTGTGCAAATAGATAGGGATGACGTCATCAAGCTGCCGCGGAACCGCCGCCTAAGGCAGGCTTCTTGTAAGGTTAGTATAGCACCCAATGAAGAGTTTTGAAGCATCACATGACCCAAAGTTTTAATTTTTAAGGTTGCTAAACTAACATTCAAAGGAAAGATCCTAGAAGTTAGGGTTAACTAAACATTAGCTAACAAAAATTAGGGTTTGAATGCTACAACCTTTGTAGCTCCCGTTTTTGATTCGCTCCTTAGGCTCTTTGGTGTTGAGACGAGGTCCTCTTGGTGTCCTCTTGCATCCACGACGATCCACCCGGAGCTATCCCGTCCAAGCTTACTACTTCGTCAAACCGAAGATAACACTCTAAACAAAACGGCTAAGCTTGTGTAGAATGTTGTTATGGCTTTGGATCTCACTTCAAAAACCTTTCTTTTGTTGTATTTCACTCACTAGAAATGAACTAGAGAGAAGAAGAAGAAGGAGGATGAAAATGGTGGCCTTTTTCTTTTTCAAGAGATAAAAGATAACCATAAGGTTAACTAGCAAAAGAAAATAAATATCACAATATATATTTTTATCCTTCATGTCTCCAACCATGATTAAAAGATGGATGATTAATTTAACTTGGGTTTAGAATGATAAAGGAAAGGATAACCATGGTTTAGTGGTAGGTGAACATGGTTAGGTAAAAAGAAGCATGTAGAAACTAGCATAATTATCCTTTCCTTTTTCATTTTCTTTTAAAACCAAAAATTAAATAATTATCCATATTTTAATCTTTGGTGTGAAGCTTATATTGCCACCATTTCCATATATAATCACCATGATAGTTTGATGTATGTATGTGTACATGCATGCACATCAACATGTGCATAAAACTAGGAATGAAGAAAGATACATATGCATGCATGCATACATCCATCCAAGTGAGACAGCTTATGGTTAAATGATAAATCAACACTTGATTTATCAATCCGGTCATATCTCATATGACCCCACCAAAAGCAATTCACCCGATCAATGTTCGGTATCGTATACGCACATTTCAATCGGGTGTATGCGCATACGCATATGCGCACCACAACGTTTCGCCTGGACTGGGTAACTCCTTTGTGGGACTCTAAGACTCGTCAATACTCCGGCAGAGGAATGATCATATCAAGTGCCCTCAAGCCGCAAGAGGTCAGCTAAACGTAACGGCCACCCGGGTATGAGCGTCAGAAGACAACAAGCGAACCTGCTACAACTCCCATCGAGCCATCTGGCAACACTACCGTACAGTCCGGTCTCTTCGTCAGATATGCTGCATATCGAGCCTAGGGATGGTCACGTCGACCCCAATAACTCAATAAGTCATGTCGGTGAATGGTCTGTAACAGATCGAGAAACTCTGATTAACACTTATCAGTAAATCTCAACAGCCCTGGCCAGGGACTTGCTGTTATAACAGCCGAGCACAGCACAGCATCAACTCCCAATACCGGGAGAGACGAAACCCCTCCTATCGCTCATTGCCTCGTGTGTCTCGGACTGTACCCAATGGCCACCTGTTTGCACGACTCAGTAGAGCCGTGGTAGGGTGGCAATCAAAGTCAGTGGGAGAACACACAAGACTCCATGACGATCTCGGGTCTACAGACTAACCTGTACCAGTGTCACCTGAGAACTGCTATTCGACGATAGATATAATTCCATATAGGAGTTCTCGGCGAGTCCGTCCAGTGTACCCAGTCACCACTGAGCACCCGTATATGATCTTGATGTCAAACATCGACGAATGTGGGAACATCCGTCGCCCATCACATGGGTCTAGTATCATATACGCTAGTCTACTCTGGTATTCGATGCCCCGTCTCGATACACCTCGACAGGGACATTTCAGGATATGCTTATAGACTACAGATGTCCCACTAGTATGATCTTCATCATAATCAGAGTAGTCAAGCCGATATCCTTAGGGCTTTATCAGCATGTATGAATGAAATAAAAGCATGATCAATCAACATGTCAGATAAAGAGAAACAGATAGCATACTATCATGTCGAGCAAGAATGTAAACTTGAATATATATACATGTATAGATACATCAATTATCACATAATGGCCTCTAGGGGCATACATATATCCAACAATCTCCCACTTGCACTAAGGCCAGTTATTGGCGTATCTCATACCAACATCTCAAAGAGTCGCTCATGCTGCGGCTGAGGAGGGCCTTGGTGAATGGATCCGCGGCGTTGTTCTTTGTGTCTACTCTCTTAATCTCGATCTCGCGGCGATCTACAATCTCCCGGATCAAATGAAAACGCCTCAGGATGTGTCTGGATCGCTGATGGGATCTGGGTTCCTTGGCTAATGCCACCGCCCCATTATTGTCACAATACAAAGGTATTGGATCAATAATGGTTGGAACTACTCCTAGCTCCGAGACGAACTTCTTCATCCAGACTGCTTCCTTGGCGGCATCATTTGCAGCAATGTACTCAGCTTCCATCGTAGAGTCTGCAACGGTATCTTGTTTGGAACTCTTCCAACTTACCGCCCCTCCATTGAGGGTGAATACAAACCCTGAGATAGATTTGCTGTCATCCTTATCGCTCTGGAAGCTGGAATCGGTAAAGGCCTCCATTGGAGATCCTTGTTACCATACACCAAGAACAATTCTTTAGTCCTTCGCAAGTACTTAAGAATGTTTCTTCACAGTGTCAGTGGTTCTCCCTGGGTTGGATTGATACCTGCTTACAACACTAAGTGCATAAGCTACATCTGGGCGTAGTACATAACATCGCATACATTATTGACCCTACTGCCGAAGCATAAGGTATAATGGTCATGCGAGCTCTCTCTTCTTCGGTCTTTGGACAAGAATCCTTGGAGAGAGTGACTCCATGGCAAGCGGGTAAGGCACCCCGCTTGGAGTCTTCCATTACTAAACCTTTTAGGATGGTGTGATGTACCTGGTTTGGGACAATCCCAATAACTTTTTGGATCTATCTCTATAGATCCTTATGCCCAGGATGTATGTGGCATCACCCAGGTCCTTCATGGAGAACCTCAGTGATAAGAATGATTTGGACCGACTGTAGCATAGGAATATCATTTCCTATCAGAAGAATGTCATTCCACGTACAATACGAGGAATGTGACAGCTCTTCCTACAGCCTTCCTATAAACACAAGGTTCATCTGGATTTTTGATGAAATCAAACTCTTTGATAACATCATCGAAACAGATGTTCCAACTCCGAGATGCCTGCTTTAACCCATATATGGATTTAAGCAATCTACATGCTTTCCCGCTGCTCCACTGTCAATGAAGCCCTCTGGCTGATCCATATAAACGCATTCTTCTAAATCTCCATTTAGAAATGCTGTTTTAACGTCCATCTGCAGATTTCATAGTCGTAGTGAGCAGCAATAGCAAGTAGGATCCGAATAGATTAAGCATGGCTACGGGCGAAAAGTTTCGTCATAGTCCAATCTGGTCTTTGAACGAAAACCTTTCGCCACAAGTCTTGCCTTATAGGTCTCTACCTGCCCATCCACACCAATCTTTCTTTTAAAGATCCATTTGCACCCTACAGGTTTTACCCCAGGGGGTACAACGTCCAAAGTCCATACTTTGTTGGTGTACATAGACTCCATTTCGGATCTCATGGCATCCAGCCACTTCACAGAGTCACCACTCGTGATAGCTTGCTGAAAACTGGTAGGATCATCATCATCTATGATACAGTCTTCTCTGTCACCATCAATGAGGAAACGTAGTACCTCTCCGGTGGGCGAGAAGTTCTACCAGACCTCCGGAGTGGCCGAGGTTCTTCAGTTTCTGTTGCAACAGCCGGTTCGACCAAATCGTCATTCGTAGTTTGTGTCTCTAGAACCTCTTCTAGATCTACCACCTTGCCATCATCTCTATCCGTAAAAACTCTTTTTCCAAGAATGTGGCATACTGAGAAACAAACACTTTTTGTTCCTCCTTTGTGGTAGAACAGATACCCATAAGAATTCTTTGGATATCCACAAAGTTACACATGACTGACCGTGTCTCGAGTTTGTCCGGATTCTGCTTTTTAACATAGGCCGGGCAACCCCAAATCTTAATTCTCATAAGAGATGGTCTCTTCCCATTCCATATCTCATATGGCGTGGTAGACACGGCTTTGGTCGGAACCCTGTTTAGCAGAAACGCTGCAGTCTCCAACGCATGCCCCAAAACGAGACTGGTAACTCAGCGTCACTCATCATGGACCGGACCATATCTAATAGGGTCCTATTCCGTCGTTCTGACACACCGTTGTGCTGTGGTGTGTAAGGCGGAGTGAGCTTGAGAGAGAATCCCATTCTCTTTTAAGAAGTTTTGCAAATTCTGTACTGAGATACTCACCACCTCGATCTGATCGAAGCATCTTAATACTCAAGCCGGTTTGTTTTTCTACTTCTTGTTTATATTCAAGGAACTTCTCGAAAGCGTCGGACTTGTGTTTTAATAAAATACATGACCGAATCTTGAGAAATCATCGGGTGAATGTAATGAAGTATGAAAAACCGCCTCTAGCCTGTGTAGACATAGGCCCACATACATCACTATGTATGAGGCCCAGGAGCTGAGTAGCTCTTTCTCCGTGTCCAGTAAACGGAGTTTTGGTCATTTTACCCTTGATACAAGACTGGCAAGTCGCATAAGATTTATACTCAAAAGGATTTAAATATCCATCTTTGTGTAACTTGTTTAGTCTTGTTTCGTTAATATGACCAAGTCTACAATGCCATAGAAAAGCTTCATTTAATTCAGAAAGTTTTCTTTTATTAGTGTGTTGTATACTGAAAACTGTGTGTTGATTTAGGACATATATTCCGTTATTAAGTGTACCATACCCAACCAACATTTGATTCAGGTAAATGTTCATAACATTGTTTTGTAATACAAAATTATACCCTTCATTGTCCAACAAAGAAACAGATATAATATTACACAACATATCAGGTACAAAATAACATGGATTCAAAATCAAAATATATCCAGACGGCAACCCCAAGTGATACTCTCCCACTGCGACTGTATGTACATTGGAACCATTTCCAACGCGGAGAGTATGGTCACCTGTCTTCAAAACCTTGCTATTTCTCAACCCCTGCATAGAATTGCAAATGTGAGAACCTGAACCGGTATCCAATACCCAGGAAGCAGAGTTATAGAAAAACAGTTTTCAGTCACAAACGCACCTGAAGCGGAAGCATCACCATGCTTCTTCTTGAGACTTAGGTACTCTGTGCAGTTGCGCTTCCAGTGTCCTGTCTTGTGGCAATGAAAACACTCGCCTTTCCCTGGGTCTCCAGCCGTGGACTTTCCCTTTCCCTTCGCCTTTTTGACTCCACCCTTAGGATTAGTGGGTTTCTTCTTTTTCTTTCCCTTGGCCTTAGCTTTCGGGCGAGAAGAAGAAGACTGTCCAATCGTCATAACGGGAGTCTTTGCCGACTTCATAGTGCTCTCCGCACTCCTTAACATATTAAGGAGTTCAGGGAGATCCTTCTCCATGCCATGCATGTTGAAGTTCACTATGAACTGAGCAAAGGTGGAGGGAAGGGACTGCAGAATAATATCGATATATTGTTCATTGTCCATGGTCCATCCGAGGTCCTCAAGCTCTTCTATAAGAGCTATCATCTTCAAGACATGGTCTGCTACTGGTGTGCCAGGGGCCATCCGCATGTGAAACAGTTTCTTTGATGCCTCGTATCGTAATACGCGGGACTGCTCCCCATACAACTCCTTTGTATGGAGTAAAATCCCGTGAATGTCCATGTCCTCGTGCTGCTTTTGATGTATGTTGTCCATCGATGCAAGCGCGAGGCATTTTGCCATGGCACAGTCAGCGTCCCATGTCTTGCGGACTTCAATGTCCGCAACTGAAGATTTTGGGCCTGGGACGGGCGGGGCTGAAGCCGTAAGGACATATGATACTTTATCATATGTCAAGGCGATCTTCAGATTCCTTAGCCAGTCTTTATAGTTGGTTCCATTCAGTTTGTTCTTATCTAATAGAAGCTTAAGTCCAGTCATTTGGTATCTGCCATTAAGAGAGAGAAAAGAATACACTCAGCGAAAGCTCTTGCACAGATTAGATTGGTTTATTATCTTGTCTAATCGATGTTTCCCACTGCTTTTTATCAAGTTTTTCTTTCAAACCTTAAAAAGAAAAACTAGCCAGGATTAATTACAGTCTACAACTTCGCTAACCGTTCAGCCAGGCCAGTGTCGGTACTTTGAGGGAGGTTCCCCGTGCTTTCGCACGGACCTAATTAGAGTAAACCTCGTTTTCCCAGAGGCGGAGCCCCGTTAACACCTTTCTAGACACCTAATGAGTTAGCTAATTGTAAACTGTAAAACTCTCCTAGGAGCAACTATTGCCCACAGTGGGATCGGGATCCAACCATCACATGGAAGGTATGCAATCTCATTGCAAATTTCAACACTTGAAATTCCCGATGTAATTTTTACCCCTAGTACTTATGACCTTAACTATGGTCAACAAATCATAAGTACCAGTCAAGTTCTACCCGTCATTTCTTGATCAATTAGACCCACCCATTTGACCCTTAACTATGGTCAACAAAGTCGCATGAATGTCCTAATTAATCTGCATCATATGCATAGTAGGAAGACATCACTTAGCTACCGTACACTACGCCTTAACTAAAGTCAACAAACGTAGCACGAATACTAAGTACTCTACTTCCTAAAATGACGGAGGGTTGCGAATGATTTTTAAGAAAATCTTTAACGCTTTGAACTTGATATCGTTGTAGAATCAAACAGTTTTCAAAAGGAGTGGCTTAAGCTCCGCAGTTTTTGAAATATAGCTTTTTCATAAATAGCCGAGTAGTTTTTAAATCCGATTCTACAACATCTTTTAGGTTTATTTTCTTTACATTAATCACATTAATGTAATCCCATCATTTAAGTCCTTAAGCCAATCACAGAAAAGAAACGAAAATAACACGTATACTTATGCCATCCGCATTCGCCGCAATGTTCCGCTATGTACCGTTAGGTTACTTAACTAACGGCATACCGGGACGGGACTAGCGCGGGTGTAAAACATAAGCAACGTCTACTATATATCATATATATAATAAGTCATTCGTCTCAGATATCACAGAACACAGGCAGCAGAAATATAGATATAACGTGGGATATACTAGGACGTCCGTATTTAGTATTTAGCCAGAATAGAAAATACGGATTCCACAGTCGCGATGAATAGCCAAGCCCACACCCTGGACCCCTACGAGAGCAGCAAGTGACCCTACCAATCCTGGAGTTTAGGAGACCCGGTCTCGACTCCTCGAGATGGCCTCCCACTGAACCCCAGAACCCGGTCACCTGTGCTCCCCTCCTTGGGTCCATCCTAATGCGGAAAAGTAAATAATATACAACACTGGTGACACAACCGCAACCTGGAAGTGCCCCAAATAAAAGAATATTACATTACATTTGAATTTACATGAATGAAAATATAAAACTCTCATCTCACAAAAACCCCCGGCTATTCGATCGCGACAATCCTGCACATCATATCTCAGCAACACATAATATCATATATCAACGTAAGTAAGTATGCGTACCCCGATTGTCGTTGATGTATAGCAACGAAACCGGCGATATCTAACATACTACACTTACGGTCGCAGAAAAGAAAGTGTAAAACTACAATATTTGGAATCCAGATTCTCATTAGACATCATAAATGCGAAATATCACATATTTCGTATTTCATGTCTACACTATTTGAATTCCACATATTGTATCACATTCCAGATAAACAGACAGTATTAAAGTTTTCGAACGAACTGTCAAGCACCCAAGATTCACTAAAGCTCAACACTTGAGCAGGGTTCAAAAGTACGGAGTGTGACACAGTAGCGGCGGTCCATCCGTAGAAGGGTCAAGCCAACGCCTCACATGTGGCACGCCGTACTGCCCCAAACCCTAAGGTTCAAAGGGCAGTTCGAGACGGTCACATAATCGAGTTAAGGTTTGTTGTCTTCTAGAGGGACCACCGCAAAAAGACTTGCACACATCTCCAAACTATTTAAACCCCGTGAATATTGAGTAAATGATGTTCGTTCAAACATTTCAATACTTTCTAGTTTACCCGGAAAAGAAATACGAAATGAAAAACTCCGATCGAAACAACTAGTACATAACCATCTCCAGAATTTTCAACATCAGATTCAGATTAAACACTCTCAAAAAGTACTGTAGCAGGTAAAGAAAATTACTGTGCAAAAAATTACCAGAGAGCCCCTCATCTTGCCGCGGAAGCGCGGCACAAGCAAGCTTGTGCCGCGCTTCCGCGGTCAACTTTACTGTTCATGGGTACGAATTTTCCAGATCTCTTAATTTTTACCTGCTCTATTTTTTGAGAATTTTTAATTCTGAAAAAGATCATTTTTTAAAAAATTTCCAGAAAGCATCCCATAAATCCGTATTATGTTTCGATCGGACTTTTCACTTCGCAAAAAGGTCGCCTAACGTTCTAGGTCGGCTCTGATACCAATGTAAGGTTAGTATAGCACCCAATGAAGAGTTTTGAAGCATCACATGACCCAAAGTTTTAATTTTTAAGGTGCTAAACTAACATTCAAAGGAAAGATCCTAGAAAGTTAGGGTTAACTAAACATTAGCTAACAAAAATTAGGGTTTGAATGCTACAACCTTTGTAGCTCCCGTTTTTGATTCGCTCCTTAGGCTCTTTGGTGTTGAGACGAGGTCCTCTTGGTGTCCTCTTGCATCCACGACGATCCACCCGGAGCTATCCCGTCCAAGCTTACTACTTCGTCAAACCGAAGATAACACTCTAAACAAAACGGCTAAGCTTGTGTAGAATGTTGTTATGGCTTTGGATCTCACTTCAAAAACCTTTCTTTTGTTGTATTTCACTCACTAGAAATGAACTAGAGAGAAGAAGAAGAAGGAGGATGAAAATGGTGGCCTTTTTCTTTTTCAAGAGATAAAAGATAACCATAAGGTTAACTAGCAAAAGAAAATAAATATCACAATATATATTTTTATCCTTCATGTCTCCAACCATGATTAAAAGATGGATGATTAATTTAACTTGGGTTTAGAATGATAAAGGAAAGGATAACCATGGTTTAGTGGTAGGTGAACATGGTTAGGTAAAAAGAAGCATGTAGAAACTAGCATAATTATCCTTTCCTTTTTCATTTTCTTTTAAAACCAAAATTAAATAATTATCCATATTTTAATCTTTGGTGTGAAGCTTATATTGCCACCATTTCCATATATAATCAACCATGATAGTTTGATGTATGTATGTGTACATGCATGCACATCAACATGTGCATAAAACTAGGAATGAAGAAAGATACATATGCATGCATGCATACATCCATCAAACCCTAGAAAGGTTTCAAGTGAGACAGCTTATGGTTAAATGATAAATCAACACTTGATTTATCAATCCGGTCATATCTCATATGACCCCACCAAAAGCAATTCACCCGATCAATGTTCGGTATCGTATACGCACATTTCAATCGGGTGTATGCGCATATCGCATATGCGCACCACAACGTTTCGCCTGGACTGGGTAACTCCTTTGTGGGACTCTAAGACTCGTCAATACTCCGGCAGAGGGTAATGATCATATCAAGTGCCCTCAAGCCGCAAGAGGTC
This sequence comes from Agapanthus africanus, assembly GCA_030015575.1. NCBI lineage: Eukaryota > Viridiplantae > Streptophyta > Magnoliopsida > Asparagales > Amaryllidaceae > Agapanthus > Agapanthus africanus. Next base: position 365,127,070 of record JASDDO010000008.1, read on the forward strand.
AGCTAAACGTAACGGCCACCCGGGTATTGAGCGATCAGAAGACAACAAGCGAACCTGCTACAACTCCCATCGAGCCATCTGGCAACACTACCGTACAGTCCGGTCTCTTCGTCAGATATGCTGCATATCGAGCCTAGGGATGGTCACGTCGACCCCAATAACTCAATAAGTCATGTCGGTGAATGGTCTATAACAGATCGAGAAACTACTGATAACACTTATCAGTAAATCTCAACAGCCCTGGCCAGGGACTTGCTGTTATAACCAGCCGAGCACAGCACAGCATCAACTCCCAATACCGGGAGAGACGAAACCCCTCCTATCGCTCATTGCCTTCGTGTGTCTCGGGACTGTACCCAATGGCCACCTGTTTGCACGACTCAGTAGAGCCGTGGTAGGGTGGCAATCAAAGTACAGTGGGAGAACACACAAGACTCCATGACGATCTCGGGTCTACAGACTAACCTGTACCAGTGTCACCTGAGAACTGCTATTCGACGATAGATATAATTCCATATAGGAGTTCTCGGCGAGTCCGTCCAGTGTACCCAGTCACCACTGAGCACCCGTATATGATCTTGATGTCAAACATCGACGAATGTGGGAACATCCGTCGCCCATCACATGGGTCTAGTATCATATACGCTAGTCTACTCTGGTATATCGATGCCCCGTCTCGATACACCTCCGACTAGGGACATTTCAGGATATGCTTATAGACTACAGATGTCCCACTAGTATGATCTTCATCATAATCAGAGTAGTCAAGCCGATATCCTTAGGGCTTTATCAGCATGTATGAATGAAATAAAAGCATGATCAAATCAACATGTCAGATAAAGAGAAACCAGATAGCATACTATCATGTCGAGCAAGAATGTAAACTGAATATATATACATGTATAGATACATCAATTATCACATAATGGCCTCTAGGGCATACATATATCCAACACTTCTGCCGCGGTTCCGCCGCAGGTTGCAATGTTCATGAGTTCAATTTTGCGCCGTAATTCTTAGAATTCTCTGCTGAGTTTTCTGCATATTTTTAATTTTGAAAAAACCCATTTTTAAAAAAATGTACAGAGAGCCGTTTTCGGGTTAGGGTTTTGGTTCGATCGGACTTCAAACGTCGTCTGGACTTCGCCTAAGGCTCTAGCTAGGCTCTGATACCAGTGAAAGGTTCTTAGGCACACTATAGGGGTCTCACATGGCATCAACCATGCCAATTTAAAATTTTATGGATGCCGAGAAACCCTAATACGGATCGTAGACTAGATGTTTAGGCGAAATACGAAACTAGTTAACACTTAACTATAAGTGAGAGGCTACAACCTTTGTAGATCCGGTTATCCACTTCCTTAGCTCCATGTAGTCTTCCTCTCGCTGTCCATCTCGAATCTCGGACTCTCGCGTCGGCTTCATCGGAGAAATGAGCGAAATAGGTCGTCGGCTTCGTGCCGAAGATGATCTACGTCGAGGTTGCACAAGTTCAAGCTCCAACTTCACCAAGTTGTGAAACTTGTGAAGAAAACACCCAAAACAACTTGGCAAGAGGTAGAGGGTGAAGAAAGAGGAGGTGGGTTCACTTTAGAATTTGATTTCTCACTTTAGAACTCAAGTTTCCATTGATGGCATCAAGGTTTCTTTCTTGAAGAAGAAGATGATCAAGAAGAAGAAAGAATATGATAAGTCATTTAAAATGAAAAAGAAAACAATACTTATCATATCCTAACTAAGGTTAAGTGTAGAGAATATACCATGGTTACTTGGATGAGTTAGGGTTAAGCATGAAGACAAGAATGGTTGCATAAGTCAAAGCTTCATGAAGCTTCAACTAGAAACAAAAGAAGCCACCATTCTTATCTAAATCATTTCCAAATAAATAAACAAATAAATAAATGAAAAAGCAAAACCCTAATCATCTCTTAACCATGGTTTAATCCTTTACACTTAACCACATGATCTAGTATCATCAAACATGATACAAATATGTGCACAAAAGTATATCACATATACTTCTTGCACATCAAGTGAGAAAATCCATTTAAAGTGAACCAATACTAGTTAATGCAAAGTAATATATCAAATATATAATTATATATTAAATCATTAAATCAACACTTGATTTAACGATCCGGTCATATCGCATATAACCGACTAGTATCCTATGTATCGGCTTATCGAATCAATCCTTGATTCGATATCTAGGTTATATTGAATATAACCAATCGATACATCCATCGCGAGAATGGAATACGGTATCACATACACGCATCATTCTCGGTCCTGCACATATCTCATATGCACTCCTATTTCGTTTCGCTTGAGCCAGGAAACCTCTGTGTAGGACTCTAAAGACTCGTCAATACGCCGGTAGCAGATGATGATCATATCAAGCACTCACAAGCCGCAAGCGGTCTGCTAAACGTAACGGCCACCCGGGTATTGAGCGATCAGAAGATCGACGAGCCGTTCCGCTCACACTCCTGTGAATCCAACCAGTAACACTTACCGTACAGTCCGGTCTTTTCGTCTGATATGTCTCATAATAAGTCTAGGGGTGGTAAATGTCAGACCCCAATAACCGATAAGTCATGCTGATGTGAGGCTCATAACGGGTCGAGAAACTACTGGTAACACTTACCAGCAAATCTCTGATCAGCCCTGGCCAGTGACTTCCCTGTTACGGCCAATCGAGCACAGTGCAACATCAACCCCCAATACCGGGAGAGACGAAACCCCTCTTATCGCTCATTGCCTCCATGTGACTCGGGACTGTACCCAAAGACCACCGTTTTGCATGCCCTCATGGACGTGGTAAGGTGGAGATCAAAGCACAGTGGGAATCACACAAGACTCTATGACGATCTCGGGTCTACAGACTAACCTGTACAAGTGTCACCTGAGAACTGCCATCTGACGTGAGGTATAATACCATCTGGGAGTTCTCGGCGAGTCCGTCTAGTGTACCCAGTCTCCACTGAGCACCCGTATACCATCTCTGATCTCAAACACCAATGGATATGGGATCATCCATCGCCCATCTTATGGGTCGAGAAGCGTATACGCTAGTCTACTCTGGTATATCGATGCCCCGTCTCGATACACCCACGACTAGGGACCTTGAAGGATGTACTTATGGACTACCATGTCCCCACTAGTATGATCTGCATCATAGTCCAGGTAGTCAAGTACACATCCTAAGGGTTTTACCAACATGTAACCATAAGACAGTTTAAAAAGACTAGTATACATGTTAAGATAAAGAGTAACCAAATAGCATACTATCATATCGAGCAAGAAAGTCATCTCTATATATGTCCAAGCATCCAATATAATATACATCATCTGTACAATACTGGCCTCTAGGGCATACATACAACTAACACATCCATCGCCCATCATATGGGTCAAAATGCGTATACGCTAGTCTACTCTGGTGTATCGTTGCCCTGTCTCGATACACCCTCGACTAGGAACAGTTATAGGATGTACTCGTCGACTACCATGGCCCCAGTAGTATGATCTCATCATAGTCCTAGTAGTCGAGTACGTATCCTAAGGGCTTTATCAACATGTAACATAGAGACAATCAGAGTACATGTTAAGATAAAGAGCAATCAGATAGCGTACTATCATGTCGAGCAAGAAAGTCCTCCCTATATATGTCCAAGCATCCATTACAATATACATCGTATTTACAGTAATGGCCTCTAGGGCATACATATAACTAACACTCTCGACTCCGGTAGGTATCCTCCGGTTATCCGCTGAGCCCAAATACTATCACCGGTAGGTAGTGGTCCCTCTAGCAGGCTCATCGTCATCCATACGAAATCTCTCTCTCGCCTGGGGTACCATACCGGGTCTACCATGTACCCGCAAACGGAACCATCCGCCTCCTCGAATCTGGTTTCACATATCACACGTCTCAGAACCGAGAAAACGCATGGTGGACGCACTGAAATATCATATCAAGAGAAAACGGTTTTTTTAAAAGAGTACATGCTTTCATTTGAAATAGCCACGGTTCTCAAATCCAGAAATCTCATGAAAACAACATATCTCAATGCGTAAAATCATAAAGCATGATGTATGCGACATATGATAGAAATGTATGCATATCCGTATATCATGCAACATGGAACAGTAATATGCATATATCGAGGGAAAATCGCTATTTTAAATGAATCCATTTTTTAAAATATATCATGCGGCTCCCAAGTCTTCACAATCAAGTGCAATATCGTATAAAGGTGAATTTGTGTATATACGCAAGTATGGTGTACAATATGTATATATGCAAGTATGGTGTACAATATGTATGTACGCCAATATGGATGTACAAGTGGTATATACCCAAGTACGAGTGTACAATATGTATGTGTGCCAATATGGATGTACAAGTGGGTATATACGTAAGTATGTCATGCAAGGAGTCACATCTTGATGTTAGCAATCCTACTGTGTAATGACATGGCAATTATCGATGATGAAGTGTGTGAGTCGGCAAGCAGGTGTACGTGGAACATACACATCATCGATAATGGTGCTGGTGTCCTAACAGCATGGGTTTAATATAACAATAAACACATTTAAACATGCAATGCGATGCGAATAGCAAGAATATGCGGAAAACGAATAGTAAACGCAATAGTGAAGAATCTACATTAATATATATGAGTCATACAGTTTTGCCATTTGAAATAACACGAATCGTAGTGTTTAGAAAAATAAGGGCTACGGTATTTTTAAGAAAAGATGCGTCTTTTGAAAATATCCGTAGAATCACTTGGCCTGTCTTTAAAATACTCCCGATTCGTTAGTTTTGAAATAGGTAGGACTCGAGTCTAGTCTAACATCTATAAGTAAACTACAGGAATAATTGAAAGGTAAGGAAACCACCTAAATCTGAGTCGATACATATAAATATAATAGTCGGCGATCCCGCCTCAATAGTATCACATACGATACAATAAATAACATGACATACTCGAGTAAAGAGTGCAGATCTATCATCAATATATAGCTCGTACGTAAATCCGTCGTACGGCATCCCAAATCTGGGTACGGGTCGAAATATCTCATTCATCTCATCATTTATCTGGTATTCTTATCATCATATCTCATGAACTGGGGTACTTATCTAAGTCTAGTACAAACTGATACCATCTGCATATATATGCGTGTATGAAAACGCACGGCTAAAGGCCCGCTAAAATCTCATGTCGTATCTCCTAATACGAACCACATCATATCACCGATCTTATAGCACCAAGCCCAAACTCATCGACTCTGTTTCCACTAATAAGAGCAAAGCTCTGTTTGAATTTCAAAAATTGAAGCAACACTTCAGATTCCTTGTGCTGCGCGCAATGCGCCACGTGTCAAAAACAGACACGCCAGCGCTGCGCCCAAGACAGCGCACCCAATCAGAGCAAGGCTCTGTTTTAAAAATAAAATAAATGAAGCCACGCTTCAGATGACTTGCGCTCCGCACAGCGCGACACGTGTCAGCGCAGTTAGTTGCGCTGCGTTCTGCGCTGCACGACACGTGTCAGCGCAGTTGCGCTGCGCTCTGCGCTGCGCGACACATGTCAAGCGTAGGTGCGCTTGCGCCAACTGTGCCAGCATTTAAACAATAAAATTCTGAAAAGATCTTTCCAATTTTGTTAAAAACAAGAAGATTATCTTCTGTAAAACAGAGCCCTTGGATCAAAGATCCGACGGTGGGGAAATATCCCCAGATCAATCAAAGAAAGATCTCTGTAACCAACCTAACAAACTAATTGGCCCTATATAAAGGCCCCTAGACTCCAAGTCTAAAATATAAAGAGATAGAGATACAGAGAGCTCTGCTAAAAACTTTGAGAAGAATTCAAAGAGAAAGAAAAAAGGTAAACCTTTGAATAAAAGAAGAATTTCTTCTAAAAAGATCAATGATCTAAGAACAAGATCAAGATCTTGGATAAAAAAAAGAGACAAAAGTTCAAAAGAAGGTCTAATTGAAAAAAGATAAAAACAGAAGTAATTTACTTCATTGATTAGATCTTTTGATCTATATAAAGGCATTGTCTTTTGATGAACCATCGGTTCTTGAATCTTGAGGTAGAACCTCTAAAAAGATTCTTTTCTTTGATCTAAATTAGATCAAGTTACGCTTTGCGCTACTGTACAGTGCCCTGCACTCCTAATTTGCGCTGTTGCGCTCTTGGATTGGCGCAAGTCACTAGAGCGCGCCACGTGTCAGCGGCGCACTAACGCAGCGCACTGCGCTAACAGACTTGCGCTCAGCAGAGCGCGCCATGTGTCAGCAGCATACATGCGCAGTGCGCTGGCACAGCGCACTGCGCTAACAGACTTGCGCTCACCAGAGTGTGACACGTGTCACCTCCACATCAGTTTGCGCCTTGCGCTCCTTAATCGGCGTAAAGCGCCTGACAGGCCATGTGGCGCGCTGTCAGACCATTAAATACTCTGCATTATTAAAGAAAAGGGACAGAGCCCAATTAAAAAGGCCTAACAGGCCAAAATAAATGCTATGCATTTAATTAAAAAGCCCAATGCTGTTCATTATTTTAAAAAGGGGGCAGAGCCCAAGCAAATGCCTAAACAGGCTAATCATGATTAAAATGTTAAACATTTTCAAATGGACTTAACCCAATTCTGGCCGTAAGTCCTCAAATTAAATTAAAACGAGCACAACTGCTCTCCCAACTCAATTTATACCCGGTTCAAGCGTACATCTCTGAACTCCTCTGATATTTGTCGTTGTAATCCTTCAACGTCGTCAGAGAGGTGACGGGTCCCGACGACCACACATTGCTACGGACTGTGGGGTCCTTAAACTCATGGACTAATACGTTCTTAAACCAATATTCGTCCCCAAAATGGGAATGTTGGACCACCATGTCCCTAAACTGGTAATATGGACTGTGGGGTCCTTAAACTCATGGACTACGTCCTTAAACCAATATTCGTCCCCAAAATGGGAATGTTGGACCACCATGTCCCTAAACTGGCAATGGACCACTATGTCCCTAAACTAGAACAATAGAGCCCAAATGCTCTTTTGTCGGATCTAAACGATCCCGTTAAGTTGATCTTAGTCTCAAATTAGACTAACGTATCCTTAACAAACGTTTGAGTTGATCTTAGCCTCAAATATGGCTAACGTATCCTCAAACCAAAACCCCAAATCCAAATCTAAGAAAATACGGATTTGGACTAATCCACGTCCCACGGGCGACGACATAAATTAGTCTACGTATACAATCCACGGAAAACCACAAACAAAACAAACATCCACGACACGAAGTGAACATCTGGAGAAGGAGAAAGTTGTTACCGCGATGCAGTAGCATAATTAACTGCAGGGGCTTGCGCCTGCAGGGAAGAGCGTCCCTACAATCAAAAACCCTTCAAGCGAGGGGGAATCTGATGAAGTATGCTACATCGGCCGTATCCGTCTAAACCTTCGATATACGGTGCCATAAATCAACTTGGCATCTTCGGAGAGGTAGACGGATAAAACCAAATAGCATCTGCCCCGAATCTCGGGCAAGACGTCTCTACGTCGCGCCGCCATTCGGAGGAGAATAGATTCTGGCACGCCCGGTGGGACCTTTTTGTCACGACCCGAAATATTAGCTCGTGACCAGCACTTGAATCACGCCACGTCTAAAGGCATAACGGAATTCAAGTAAGCTGAAACCCAGAAATCTAAACCTTTTAGAAATAAATAAAGGAGGTGAGGTTTTGAAATAAAGGTATATGAAATCAAGTTTTCCTAATGCATAGAAAAGGAACATAAATGATGGAAGTGAAATTTTCTAGATTGAAAACATGTTTCATCTTTTAAAAATTTTGGCAGCACCTCCTTTGCATATTTTGATCCAAAACCACAAATACATAATAAGAATAAAGACATCCCCAAGCGGGAGCTAGCTCTTCGCCAAACGGCGGATCACAACCACGCAATACATTATAAATAAGTATATGACACCCCACGGAGATGTTCACCACAAAAGACAATGAAAAGAGCAAGATATAACCCAAAAGGGAAAATAAAACCCATCGCTCAAATCTCGCAATTACAAGTCTCACAAGTCTCATCACTTACAATTACAAGTTTTGATTGATTGATGAAATTAACTAGATACAATATGAAATATAATATAAGAGTGGGTACGATACAAATGTCCCACCTACCAATGCAAAACATCCAAATGAATCCGTGTGCCAGCGAATCCGCTACTGATCCAAGCGGTCAACCTGTAAGAACTGTGGCACAACGGGGGTGAGTTGCCAACTCGTGAATAGAAATATATCTACAAGTAGAAATCGAATAAACAACGACTCCTAGGTCAACTATATCATAAGGTAATACTATGATGTCTAGGGTGACCGGGTCGTATATATGCCAACAAGGTAGTCAATACCTATATACATGCGGATAACATCCAACAATAATAATCCATGCATGTATGCATGTGGATCTCGTCCACCCATGTAATCAGTGTATGTATGCCGGTGTATCCCGTCCAACCATTATATCAATGTCTGTATGCACGTAAATGTCATAAAAGGGCGTGCATGAAAGTATGAGGATATATATATATATATCAACGGTGTCCCTCGCGGCACATCAAAATCACGGAACCTGGGTGCCTAGCATCGACACCCGAAAACATCATTAAAACCATGCCCAGCATCGGCACGTAAATCCTCATATATCGGGCTCCGTCAGTCCGGATCGGACCACGGGCTCCGTTAGTCCGGATCAGCCCATATCATCTCTCGACTACGGTCGGTATCCTCCGGATATCAGCCGAGTCCAAATACTATCACCGGTAGGTAGTAGTCCCTCTGCCTGGCTCACCGTCTACTACTCAGCAATCCGTTCTCGCCCCGGGGTACCATACCGGGCCCACCATATACCCGCAATCGGCCTCATCCGCCTCCTCGAATCGGGTTTCACATGCCGCTCTCAGAACCGAGAAAACACATGGTGGACGCACCGAAATATCATATCAAGAGAAACTGGGTTTTTAAAACAACACATAATCTCTTTTGAAATATCCACGGTTCTCAAATTCAGAAATCTCATGAAAACAGCATATCTCGATGCGTAAAATAATAGAGCATGATGTATGCGACATGCAAAAAGAAAAGCGAGCATATCCGTGTATCATGCAATATGGAATAGTGATATGACATATTAAGGGGAAAACCGCTCTTTTAAAATGATTCCAGTTTTTAAAGTATAGCATGCGGTTCCCAAGTTTACAATAAAACCGGTAATTTATGTAGGTACAACATGTATATGCGCAAGTATGAAGGTATCAATGTATATGTCATGATGCAGCAACCCTACTGTGTAGTGACATGGCAATTATCGATGATGAAGTGTGTGAGCCGGCAAATAAGTGTACGTGTAACATACACATCATCGATAATGGTGGAGGTGTACTATCACAGGTATATGCGATGCAATAATAATATCATGAATGCATCAAGTGAATCATCAGCTAACAGCCATGAGGTATACATAACTATCATATGCCAAAGTCGGTGAATCTATCAATCGGCATCTAGCCCAATAATATCGCGTACGGTATAATCAATCGTACGGAAACCTCTAGTCGAGGGTAAGGATCAATCATCAAGTCAAACTCATCACGCACGGAATATCATCGTGCGGCGGCATTATACTAAAAGGATCCTATCATCCTATACGACAAAGGAGGGTATGGCCAAATATCACATACAGCCTATCATCCATGATTCACAACATTCTATATATATATAACCCTATATACTTATGTCCCAGGTCGCATCTGCAATAATCTCATATCAGGGGACCAGCAGGGTATAAATCATCTCGATCGACTCGCATCCGTATACCATCATATCATATCATCATCTCATCATATCATCAAATTCGTCTTGTATTCTTTCATCGCATTTATGTCTCATACCATGTCAAGTTTACATAAACATGCTATCTCTACTAAGTATAAGTATCTAATCTAACAAACACACCCGAACCATACAATCAGATTTTTAAAGCAGTGAATCGTAGTTTTGAAAACAGGGGTTACGGTGTTTTTAAAGAAAAGATATCATATGAAAATCCGTAACATCCCTCAAGATATACATTTAAAAGATACTTGCGATTCTTGGTTTAGAAAAAGGTATGGTTCGGATGACGCATCTACATCATCTATCTAGTCCTACAGAACCCTAAGCGGTAATATCGCTAAACATCAACCTAGGGTAGTTGTAGTAGCATATCACACTTAATTATCCTCTAGTTTCTAATATGACTACATTGCTATCTATGTGCTAACCCTAGTTTCCTAATCTAGGTTACCTAACCATACTCTATAAATCTGTTTTTCCATCAAAAGCTGCGGGGGTGCTATACGTCATCCACCTGACTTCCCCGGTAGATATAGATCTACTCACCTGTCTTCGCTCGCCCAAATCAATGATGCCACGCTTCTTCGCCTCGGAATCTATGCGAGGGTACCTATAATAATAACCAATCGCAATACATTTTAAAATCGACGCAGAAAACCGATACAGCGCACAGTGTGCTCACAGGTTAGAACCTATGACCTAAATGTGCAAATCAATCAAACAACCCCTGTTGTCGATGTACGAACACCCGACAATCAAATACAAATCCAAATATCAAGAAAGTGCATTTACAAATACGGAAAATATCGCCTAAAACACACCAAAATGCTCCCAGATTTTCCCAGATGACAATTAGCCAAAACTGCACATAGGAGGGGTCTAATTTAGTGCAAAATGAGCCCTGGAACAAAAATGAACCCATTCCCTTCTACTCTGGCCGCAAATTGCGGCCAGAATGATTAAATCTGCCACCGGAGAATTGAATTAGGGGCTCGGGTCTTGGTGGTCCTAGATGCCTACACGACTCACTGTCAGCTCAATTTAATTTTTCGTGCCCCGGGGTTGCTCCAGATTCCAAAATACCTTCACAGATCACACATTTATCCGACGTCGGGTTTCTAAATCCGTGTTTTGGGGTTTCTAGGCTCAGGTCCAGGTCACTAAACAGCACTTAAGTTTAGTTAGCCGCTACTAGGCATCACCCTATTCAAACCAACATTCAATTCCTCACTAGGGTTTCACAATGTCCACTAATCTTCACAAAACGACATCTAAATATGATATCTCACAAAACTAATCCAAAGGGAAGAAATTATACCTCATCTAGTCCACTCTAAGCAGCACTAACTTTCCAACGTCGTCAAAATCCTATTTTGCTCGGTCAATCGTGTAAAGGTTGAAGAGGGGATTAGTTTTTGTGAAGGGTGTATAGGGTTTTAGGGATTCATTGGAGATAGATCTACGGATTTTTGTGGAGGGTTGTGGAGTTGAAAAGATGAGGAGGGAGATGAAAAATGGTGGGGATATGAGATGAGGCAGCAGCCCCCCCTCTCTCTCACTAATACACACTCTCTCTTCTCTCTCCAAAGTACCCTAACCACTCATTATGTCCCCCTTGACTTTTCCTTTAATCATTTCTCTTTTCTTTCCACCAATAAACCCTAAATAAAGCCCCAAAAAAATGAAACATGTAACAAAATGAAACATGACATGGTGCACTAACCATGGAAACGGTAAAAACGCGGATTTGTCTTAATCGCGATTAAAAGTGCACTAATCGGGTTTTTATCGAAATTGCACAAAAAAAATTTAAAAATGCCAAATCCTTTAATTATATATTTAAATGAATAAATCATTTTAATTTCTATTTATTTCACAATTATTGGTATATATTTATACTCTTTTTTCGAAAACCCCAATTTCGCAAATCGGCAGTTTTCGAGAAAAATATTATTTTAATATTAAATTCCAAAAAATAATATTTTATATTTTCTGAAATGTTACAATATTCCCCCCTTAAATAAATTCGGTCCCCGAATTTAAATTTAAACCCCCAAAATCTAAAACATTTCAATAAACGGCTCAAAACAACGGGGCTCCGAAGTCATGGAAAACGTAGAAACAACACAACACGTCGCGTCAAGTGCGCATGAGAATCATATCCAAATACAGGTGCTATAATACACACAATCAAAACTAAGTGCAACGGGTGTGCACAAAAACATCTGTCCAATGCAACGGGTGTTCACGACAACAACATCAAGTGCATCTAAAGTGCACTAAAACCTCCAACCCATGGATCCGGTGTGCACAGAATCATGTCTCGTATCATGCGCCCAACATGCGCGAAAATCCAACTCAAGTGCACGTGTCCCGCACGAATGAAATCGCATCCAATATGCACGGAAGAAAATCCAAATCAGGAGCATTCCACATGCACGAGTAAAATCCCACTCAAGTGCATCCGATGGACACAAAATCCAAAATTGAGTGCCTAATATGTGCAAAATCCAACCAAAATGTGTCGGGTCCATAAAAGCATATAGTGCAGTAACATGCACGAAAACGAACGGCAAGTGCCAACGCGCACGAAAATACAATTCTGGTAAAACGAATTCTCAAGGATATAAATCGGGTGCAACCTAGGTACGGGGTATAAATCCAGTGCGACAACGCATAAATACCCGTCCGGTGCAACAAATGCAGAATGCAATCTAGTGCATAAATACCCATCTATTTATACATTTGAGTTTTTGATCATAAACGTGTGCAACTACGTGCACAAAACGCATATCAATACACTACAAGCACATATAAGCTATACCGAGTGCAAAAATCAAATCATCCGTATGAAATCCACGAAATCATAAACATGTGCAACCAAGGCACAAAACCGATATCAAGTGCAATAAACATGCACAAATCAAAAACCAATACCATGGCGTATAAAAACATATCTCAAGTGCAATAACTATGCACAAAATGTAAATACTCAGTAGGTGCAGCCATGGTGCACGAAATCAATATCAAGAAACCCGTCATCAAAACTTAAGTCCAAGCGATATAAGCATGATACTCAGATCACAAACGCAAATCGCAACAAAGAACATCGATGTACACCTCCTACAATGTCGAGAAGTAAATCGGTGCGCCTAGAAACTGGCAGAACAAGAACATCCGCTTGCCTCCTGCTCACGGTCTGGCATCCTCGGTCTCTGGGTCCTTATCTTCTCTGCGGATTACCAATCTCGCAATCCATCGGCTCATCAGCCCTGTCAGGTGTGCTCACGGGGACGATTCCGTTCTGGCACTTCTCTGGTCATCTCTTGGTCAATCATCATGACCACTCGTAAAGCAGCACGTTGCTGGCGTTGGCCTCTGGCTCTCTGAATATACGTGACAGCTCTGATCCTGGGTGCAAATCTCATTGCAGCAGTGTCCTGGAAGGAATCCTGCTCAAGGTCTCTTCCGATCTCGCCTATGCCGAACTGTACGGAGGCTGGTACTCTTATATAATCTTTCCTCGTTTTCTGGACATCTGCGTGTTCCGAACACATTCCCTTAGAAACCGACCGTATCCCAACGCCTCTATAAGCATATCAGTTCTCTGATCTCGACGGGGAGTAATAACAGCTCGTCAGCGTCTCACATGAACTTCTGGTCCCGCTCGTCTTTATCGTCGTCTACTATGACGTCACGCCATGCTATCTGCGCACTGCAACTGTTCTCGGCCACGGTCAATCCGAAGTCTCTCGTACGGACTCGAAGTCACGAACTCGGTATCTTCATAACTCTGTAGAAGATGTCTGGCTGAACACGTCCTCGGGAGCTCGTCCCGTCCATCGGAGGAATACTCACTAGTCGTCCGTCCTCAATCAACTCACTACGCATCTGGGTGAGGTCCTCTCTCAACTGGAAGCTCTAGAAATGGCCCGATCATCCGGTGTAAAACCAAACACTCGCCTCCATAAGTGGTCACAACAACAGTACTAACTCGAGACGTTCCCATGTCACCAGAAAACACAACGGTCAGCCCTCGTACTAGACGATCTCGCCCTGACCGCGACACTAGCAGCAGCTCAAACTGCGCTGGAACAATGGTGACAGGAACCTCAATCGAGTATCAAAGAGAGCAGATCAACGGCATGAGAGGAAACGACAAATCCAGTATGGATACATGATCATAAGAAGGAACAGCACCAATGAAAGTATGATCATGGAACTAATAGAATCGAGGATCTCCAAGGGATGTATAACCATGGATACGAAGAGAATCATAAGTCTCCAAAAATATGTACGTCCTAAGGTTTCTTAAGTGGAGTATCGTATCGTAAATATGCCGCGGAACATACATACGGTACGTCACTCTACTCAAGATACCTACTCCATCAATCAGGGTGAGCCTATGAAACGAAAGTTCGGGTCTAATACCCCCCCCGTCCAACTCTAAGTTCCGTAAGGTCAAGCCTAGGTTCCGAAATACACTCCCGTCTTAGACTCCATATAGTCACACATAGACTCGAACCAAGGTTAAACCTAGCGCTCTAATACCAACTTTGTCACGACCCGAAATATTAGCTCATGACCAGCACTTGAATCACGCCACGTCTAAATGCATAACGGAATTCAAGTAAGCTGAAACCCAGAAATCTAAACCTTTTAGAAAAAAATAAAGGAGGTGAGGTTTTGAAATAAAGGTATATCAAATCAAGTTTTCCTAATGCATAGAAAAGGAACATGAATGATGCGAGTGAAATTTTCTAGTTTGAAAACATGTTTCATCTTTTAAAAATTTTGGCAGCACCTCCTTTGCATATTTTGATCCAAAACCACAAATACATAATAAGAATAAAGGCATCCCCAAGCGGGAGCTATCTCGTCGCCAAACGGCGGATCACAACCACACAATACAGTATGAATAAGTATACGACGCCCCACGGCGAAGTTCACCACAAAAGACAATGAAAAAACCAAGATATAACCCCAAAGGGAAAATAAAACCCATCGCTCAAATCTCGCAACTACAAGTCTCACAAGTCTCATCACTTACAATTACAAGTTTTGATTGATTGATGGAGTTAACTAGATACAATATGAAATATAATACAAGAGTGGGTTCGATACAAATGTCCCACCTACCAATGCAAAATACCCAAATGAATCTGTGTGCCAGCGAATCCGCTACTGATCCAAGCGGTCAACCTGCAAGAACTGTGGCACAACTGGGGTGAGTTGCCAACTCGTGAATAGAAATATATCTACAAGTAGAAATCGAATAAACAACGACTCCTAGGTCAACTATATCATAATGTAATACTATGATGTCTAGGGTGACCGGGTCATATATATGCCAACAAGGTAGTCAATACCTATATACATGCGGATAACATCCACCAATAATAATCCATGCATGTATTCATGTGGATCTCGTCCACCCATGTAATCAGTGTATGTATGCCGGTGCATCCCGTCCAACCATAATATCAATGTCTGTATGTACGTAAATGTCATAAAAGGGCGTGCATGAAAGTATGAGGATATATATATATATATATATATATATATATATATATATATATATATATATATCAACGGTGTCCCTCCCGACACATCAAAATCATTGAACCTGGGTGCCTAGCATCGACACCCGAAAACATCATGAAAACCATGCCCAACATCGGCACGTAAATCCTCATATATCAGGCTCCGTCAGTCCGGATCGGCCCACGGGCCCGTCAGTCCGGATTAGCCCATGTCATCTTTCGACTCCGGTCGGTATTCTCCGGATATCCGCCGAGTCTAAATACTATCACCGGTAGGTATTAGTCCCTCTGCCAGGCTCACCGTCTAATACACAGGGATCCGTTCTCGCCCCGGGGTACCATACCGGGCCCACCATGTACCCGCAATCGACCTCATCCGCCTCCTCGAATCGGGTTTCACATGCCGCTCTCAGAACCGAGAAAACACATGGTGGACGCACCGAAATATCATATCAAGAGAAACCGGGTTTTTAAAACAACACATAATCTCTTTTGAAACATCCATGGTTCTCAAATCCAGAAATCTCATGAAAACAGCATATCTCGATGCGTAAAATAATAGAGCATGATGTATGCGACATGCAAAAAGAAATGCGAGCATATCCGTGTATCATGCAATATGGAATAGTGATATGACATATTAAGGGGAAAACCGCTCTTTTAAAATGATTCCAGTTTTTAAAGTATTGCATAAGGTTCCAAATTTTACAATAAAACCGGTTATTTATGTTGGTACAACATGTATATGCGCAAGTATGAAGGTATCAATGTATATGTCATGATGCAGCAACCCTACTGTGTAGTGACATGGCAATTATCGATGATGAAGTGTGTGAGCCGGCAAATAAGTGTACGAGTAACATACACATCATCGATAATGGTGGAGGTGTACTATCACAGGTATATGCGATGCAATAATAATATCATGAATGCAGCAAGTGAATCATCAGTTAACAACCATAAAGTATACATAACTATCATATGCCCAAGTCGGTGAATCTATCAATCGGCATCTAGCCCAATAACATCGCGTACGGTATAATCCATCGTATGGAAACCTCTAGTCAAGGGTAAGGATTAATCATCAAGTCAAACTCATCACGCACGGAATATCATCGTGCGGCGACATTATACTAAAAGGATCCTATCATCCTATACGACAAATGAGGGTATCGCCTAATATCACATACAGCCTATCATCCATGATTCACAACATTCTATATATATATAACCCTATATACCTATATCGCAGGTCGCATCTGCAATAATCTCATATCAGGGGACCGGCAGGGTATAAATCATCTCGATCGACTCACATCCGTATACCATCATATCATATCATCATATCATCATATCATCAAATTCGTCTTGTATTCTTTCATCACATTTATGTCTCATATCATGTCAAGTTTACATAAACATGCTATCTCTACTAAGTATAAGTATATAATCTAACAAACACACCCGAACCATACAATCAGATTTTTAAAGCAGTGAGTCGTAGTTTTGAAAACAGGGGTTACGGTGTTTTTAAAGAAAAGATATCATTTGAAAATCCTTAACATCCCTCAAGATATACATTTAAAAGATATTTACGATTCTTTGTTCAGAAAAAGGTATGGTCCGGATGACGCATCTATATTGACTATCTAGTCCTACAGAACCCGAAGCGGTAATATCGCTAAACATCAACCTAGGGTAGTTGTAGTAGCATATCACACTTAACTATCCTCTAGTTTCTAATATGACTACATAGCTATCTATGTTCTAACCTTAGTTTCCTAATCTAGGTTCCCTAACTATACCCTATAAATCGGTTTTTCAATCAAAAGCTGCGGGGGTGCTATACGCCATCCACCCGACTTCCCCGGTAGATATAGATCTACTCACCTGTCTTCGCTCGCCCAAATCAATAACGCCACGCTTCTTCGCCTCGGAATCCATGCGAGGGTACCTACAATAATAACCAATCACAATACATTTTAAAATCGATGCAGAAAACCGATACAGCGCACAGTGTGCTCACAGGTTAGAACCTATGGCCTAAACGTGCAAATCAATCAAACAACCCCTGTTGTCGATGTACGAACACACGACAACCAAATACAAATCCAAATATCAAGGAAGTGAATTTAAAAATACGGAAAACATTGCCTAAAACACACCAAAATGCTCCCAGATTTTTGCCAGATGACAATTAGCCAAAACTGCACATAGGAGGGGTCTAATTTAGTGCAAAATGAGCCCTGGAACAAAAATGAACCCATTCACCTTCTACTCTGGCCACAAATTGCGGCCAGAATGATTAAATCTGTGGCTGGGGAATTGAATTAGGGGCTCGGGTCTGGTGGTAGCTTCCTAAGTGCCTGCACGACTCACTGTCAGCTCAATTTAATTTTTAGTGCCCCCGGGTTGCTCCAGATTCCAAAATACATTCACAGATCACACATTTATCCGACGTCGGGTTTCTAAATCCGTGTTTTGGGGTTTCTAGGGTCTGGTCCAGGTCACTAAACAACACTTAAGTTTAGTTAGCCGCTACTAGGCATCACCCAATTCAAACCAACACTCAATTCCTCACTAGGGTTTCCCAATGTCCATTAATCTTCACAAAACGACATCTAAACATGATATCTCCCAAAACTAATCTAATGGGAAGAAATTATACCTCATCTAGTCCACTCTAGGCACCAATAACTTCCCAACGTCGTCAAAATACTATTTTGCTCGGTCCATCGTGTAGAGATTGAAGAGGGGATTAGTTTTGGTGAAGGGTGTATAGGGTTTTAGGGATTCATTGGAGATAGATCTAGGGATTTTTGTGGAGGGTTATGGAGTTGAAAAGATGAGGAGGG
Organism: Agapanthus africanus; assembly: GCA_030015575.1. Lineage (NCBI taxonomy): Eukaryota > Viridiplantae > Streptophyta > Magnoliopsida > Asparagales > Amaryllidaceae > Agapanthus > Agapanthus africanus. Next base: position 365,145,395 of record JASDDO010000008.1, read on the forward strand.
AGATGAAAAATGGTGGGGATATGAGATGAGGAAGTAGCCCCCCCTCTCTCACTAATACACACTCTCTCTTCTCTCTCCAAAGTACCCTAACCACTCATTATGTCCCCCTTGACTTTTCCTTTAATCATTTCTCTTTTCTTTCCACCAATAAACCCTAAATAAAGCTCAAATGAAATGAAACATGTAACAAAATGAAACATGACATGGTGCACTAACTATGGAAACTGTAAAAACGTGGATTTGGCTTAATCGCGATTAGCAGTGCACTAATCGGGTTTTTATCGAAACTGCACAAAATAAATTTTAAAAATGCCAAATCCTTTAATTATATATTTAAATGAATAAATCATATTAATTTCTATTTATTTCAAAATTATTGATATATAATTATACCCTTTTTTCGAAAACCCCAATTTCGCAAATCGGCAGTTTTCGGGAAAAATATTATTTTATTATTAAATTCCCAAAAATAATATTTTATACTTTCTGAAATGTTACACTTTTTCTCTTTCCACTCCACACTTCGTGCGTCGTATTCACGAACGAATCGCGGTATGTTAATGGTTGCCATCGGGTTTCAAGTTACTAAGATTTGGTCTCTTGCTTGGCGCAGAAATCAAACAGCAATGGCGTTCAACTGCCCGAACTGATCCAACTACAAGTGCAACCGACGCTCCGCCTCACCTGGAGTTGTAGCCTATGGACCGCAGGCGGCATCACTATTCACGATGCCGGTGGAACAAATTTCCCAAGCTACTGCCGGTCTGTTTTTTGGGACCATGCTCCCGCCAGCGAGCTTCACCATCCCTGTACCCGTGCCGGAAGCTTCAAAGAAGTCGGTCTTCGATCAACTTGCTACTCCCACGGACCCTCTCAACGGGTCGTCCAATTCCTCAGTCTTCACCAAGCTGAACTCAGGCTCCAAAGGGCCTACCAAGAAGCCCATAATACCTGAAGTGGCCATCCCAAAGAAGATAGCTTCTCCTAAGGTCATCAAGGCGGCTTCTCCTCCTAGAGGGTCGGTCTTTGCGAGACTGACTGCTCCCGTTCCCGCTCCCGCTCAGAAATCTGTGTTTGACCGGTTGGACACTGCTGCTCAAAAGACATCAGTCTTTAATAGACTGACACCAGCTACAGCCCCTCACCTGAACAGGGGGCAAGAAAAAGCCGTCACTGAACCAATCCCAACAACTCGCACATCCGAAGTCGCCACTGACGCCGGATAAGGAAGGCTGGGGGCAACTCCCCCTCTGGGCTAACTCCGCCAGCTCTAACGGTGGAAATTGATGCTGCTGTTCCAACCGGGAACAGTTTTGAGCTACTGAACAGGGTACGCAGGAATTCGCCAACTGCTGTGCTCAAAAAGTCTCCTCCAACGGTAGAGACCGTCATAGAAACAAAGACGGTGCAGTCTCCTCAACGGCTATATTCCAAAGTCTACAAGACTTGGCGACGAGTCCGAGAATCGGTGATTGATCCGAACTTCTCCCATCAGCACAAGAAGTCAAAAGCCCGACAGGAAGACAACCGCCCTGTTAAGCAGCGGAAGATGACGGCTACCTGGGTGCCCACAGCAACGGCCCCCTCAACTTCGAAGGCCCACAAGAGAAGAAGGCCCAAGAAAATCCCCACGCCTGCGGAAAATGTCAAAGGCAGTGAACCCAAACGCCCTAAGTCTAGGGGCATGGCAGTACACACCGACTGTAAGTTTACGCTAGCGCCCCAGCTGTCTACAGACGCCAAATGCGGAACAAATCTTTTTAACTGGCGCTATCGTATACTTTAACCCGGATCTTCCATTATTGCTAAACTAACAAACTGTAAAGAGTGTAGAAAGGTTATACCGAACGATCCGAGTCCTTCGTTCTTTAACCATCATCCCACACTCCGTTGCGGCTGTTCCGATCGCGTCGATCTCCGATATCCTCGTCGAGGTGGCACCACATCGTCGATTCTTTAAACGGGCTCCCGCCTCTGACTTGAGGCAACTCGGTCGTCAAGTTTGCTAAAAGAGACGACCAAGAATGATGTAGAGAATGAGTAAATGACTTTGTCTCACTTCGTCCAAATCCGTGGACGATCGGTTAATGAAGTTGCCGAGGGAATTGGGTGATGGAATGAAATGAGGTAATGAAATTTCCATGCACCCAAATACTATCATAATCTTTTTCTACAAATGAAACATCAAGTCAAGTGAGGAGAGAGAGGGCCGACCACTTTATAGGAGGAGGGAGGTGATGGTAGGAGCTATCATGGAGGTGACCATTAACAACCATCCTTATCATAACAAAAGATCAAGAACAAATATCTTAAGAAAAACAAGAAGCTTTAATGATAAAGCATGAGTCACTAATCCTTGTCACCACAAACTAGAAACTTCTAGAACCTTCTAGAAGCATGACTCACTCTCATCCAAGAAAAGATAAATCCGTCTTTAACTGAATGTTAAAAGACGGCTGATAGAAAACTGGAAACTGGCAACTTCCAAAAGTGATCCTGAAACGACTTTCAGGATAACCCCGAAACTGTATATGTTAGTAATATGTATGCCCTAAAGGCCATTATATGGATAGTGGAAACTTGGACATATAATCTATAGAGATAGATAACTTTCTTGCTCAAAATGATAGTACGCTATCTGGTTTACTTTATCTGTACATATAGATTTAATCATTTACACATGTTGATAAAGCCCAAAGGATATTTGCTTGACCACTGTGATTATGATGCGGATCATACTAGTGGGGCACATGTAGTCTATAAGCATATCCTTGAACTGTTCCTAGTCGAGGGTGTATCGAGACAGGGCATCGATATTCCAGAGTAGACTAGCGTATACTATTCTTGTCCCATATGATGGGCGATGGATGATCCCATATCCATCTGGTGAGGAGACACCAAAGATTGTATGCGGGTGCTCAGTGGAGACTGGGTACACTGAAAGGACTCGCCGAGAACTCCTATGTGGTATTATATCTATCGTCGGATAGCAGTTCTCAGGGAACACTGGTACAGGTTAGTCTGTAGACCCGAGATCGTCATAGAGTCTTGTGTGTCCTCCCACTGTACTTTGATCTCCACCCTACCACGGCTCTATTGAGTCATGCAAACAGGTGGTCTTTGGGTACAGTCCCGAGGCACATGGAGGCAATGAGCGATAGGAGGGGTTTCGTCTCTCCCGGTATTGGGGGTTGATGTTGTGCTATGCTTGATTGGCTATAACATGAAGTCCCTGGCCAGGGCTGCTGAGATTTACTGATAAGAGTTATCAGTAGTTTCTCGATATGTTATGAGCCATACACCAGCATGACTTATTGAGTTACTGAGGTCGACGATACCATCCCTAGACTTGATATGCAGCATATCTGACGAAGAGACCGGACTGTACGGTAAGTGTTGCCAGTTGGCTCGACGGGAGTTTTTACAGCTTCGCTGGTTTTCTTCTGATCGTTTCAATACCCGGGTGGCCGTTATGTTTAGCTGACCTCTTGCGGCTTGTAGATGTTTGATATGATCATCATCTACTGCTGGCGTATTGACGAGTCTTAGAGTCCCACAATGAAGTTTCCTGGCTCAGGCAAAACGATGTGGTGTGCATATGAGATATGCGCGGGACCCGATTAAATACGGTTATGTGATAACGTATATTAATCGGGCATTTTCTATTTGTCGGATCGTATGTGATATGACCGGTTTGGTAAATCAAGTGTTGATTTAATAAATTACATTTAGATTAAATCTTTAATTAAATCCTTTTGTATGCATGCATGTATGCACATGATGATGTGCATGGACACATACATGCATACATAGTATCATGGTTGTTGATACAAGAATGGTGGCAATATAAGACTTATATTGAAGCTTTTAATTTGTATTTATCATTTTAAGTTAATGTAAAGAATATCCACTCATGCTCTTTTATTCTTTAGTGGGTAAGCTTTACTTAACTTAATGAAAAGAATTTCCACCCATGCTTAATTCTTTAGGAAAAGAATTTCCACTCACAATTATGGTGGTAATGGAATAATGGTGATTATTCCTTCTCATCACTATAAATAGCTTCATATATGATATGAAACATGCAATGACACAACAAAGGAAAAATTGTGAACAAGGGTGTGAAAACAAGTTATCATATGTGATATGATAGAAAGCTCAAGCCACCATTATCTTCTTCTTCCTCTCTTGATTTCTCTCTTGAGTGAAGATTGATAAAAGAAAGGATTTCAATTGAAGAACATAAACGACATCATCATACTACACACATCTAGCCGATTTGTGTAGGGTGTTTACTCTACTTCGTTTGCGAAACAAGTAAGGTAAGGAGCTTTGGGCAAAGGGACTTCGGGTGGATCATCGTGGACAAGGAAGGCTTCCATCGATCCGTTCCAAACTCTCATAGTGCCAAGGAGCCACCGAGGGAGATCTACAAAGGTTGTAATCTCTACTCTTAGTGATAGTTTTACATTTGCATGTGATGCTTATTTGTATGAATCCCTAAAACTTCTAGTTTCGATTCTTGTCGAGTTAACTTAGCACCTCTAAAATTTTGATTATGGCATATGTGATGCTACCGAACCCTTGATGAGGTGCTAGGCTAGCCCTACAGTATAAATATACCCGCATTTGTATTACGACCGAATACAAATGCAACTGAGACAAAGATATTATACCTACTCAAAATAATACTCGGATCCGGCTTAAACCAAAGCCGACCAGTATCATCTGCCCGAAAAATAACACGTGCGTAAACGCACGTGCATTTTCCAAACCCTGCCATAAAACCATACGGCCTCTACAACGTTTCTCCCGAACTTGGGAAACTTTCTCTGGGGGACTCTAATGACTCGTCAGTACCCTGGCAGTGGGTTTAACCACAAACCGTCAGCGGCACTAGCAATGCGTAACGGCTGCCCATGGACTGACCTCAAGGGAGGCTGATGAGCGAACTCATCAAGAAACCCTACTGAGCCTAACAGTGACAATGTATATACAGTCCGGTCCATTCGTCTATGAGTATCGCATATCTGCTAAGGGGCTAGTAACGTCAGACCCCCAATAGCAGTATAAGTCGTGTCGGAGTGAAGCCCAATAACACCCTGAGATACTACTGGAGTGCCTACCAGTAAATCTCCTGCCATGGCCATGGACTTTGTGTAATGGCTCTCCTAGACACAGCACGATCTCGCCCCCAATACCGGGAGAGACGAATCCCCTGCCGATCCGCTCACGTGCCTCCATATGGCTCGGGACTGTACCCAAAAGCTACCTGTTTGCACGACTCCTTTGAGCCGTGGTAGGGTAGAAATCAAAGCACAGTGGGAACTCACACGAGACAAATGACGACCTCAGGTCGATGAACTAACCTGTACACATGTCACCAGGGAACTGCTATCTGACGATAGATATAGTACCAACTAGCAGATTCCCGGCGAGTCCTGTCCGGTGTTCTCATAACCCAATGAGCATCTGTATACATCTTAGGTGATCCAACTGACACCAGTGGCTTGTGAGACCGGCCACCGCCCTTCGTCGGGGTCTCGACTGTATACACTAGTCTACTCCGGAGTATCGATGCCCTGTCTCGAAACTCCCACGACTAGGGACCACAATTAAGGATATGCATATAAACTACCCAACTCTCACGTATATGATCGCCATCATACTGTTGGTAGTAAAGCAAGATCCTAAGGGCTCTATCAAAGTGTAACATGTAATCAGTCACCTGAACATGTACACGACTGATAAAGGCAAACTATATAACATACTATCATCTCAAGTAAGACTGTCCTACCGGTATAGGTCCTCCACAATCATTGCAATCACGTACCTGTGATCCAATAATTGACTATGAGGGCACTATCTCCAACAATCTCCCACTTGCACTCAAGGCTAATTATTGCGATGTCGACTACTCACAGCCCGTGTGAAACCGAACATCCAACCCCTCTACTAATCAGTATCACAAAGCCCGTTTGTAAAACTATTGTGTTCGAGAAATAGCCTTAGTGAGTGGATCCTCCTAGAAGTTTCTTTCTATATCTCTCTTAATCTTAAGTTCGCGGAGAAAGCCATCTCCCAAATCGAGTAATACCTGTCTTAGAATATGTCTGGATATCTGATGGGACCAAGTTCATAAATGAACTCCAAATCTAAACTTCTTAGACTGTATCGATCACTGAACCTAATCAGTATCCGGCACCATGCCACCCACAGTATCCTCTTGGACCACCTGTCTATAATACTGTCCCTCTTCGTCAGAGGGAAAAACTATAACTATGACAATCACTCTGTCATCCATGTCACTTTTGAAGCTTGGAATGATAACCGTCTCCTGAAAGAGGTTGCCGTCATCAAATCCATAGAACATATACTTATGTTCTAAAACCGCTTCCTTATGTTTCTCCAGGATTGGATTAATACAAACTTATTGCATCTAGAGCAAAAACAACATCTGGTGTGGTACTTGACATCTCATGATTGACTCAATTGCCTAAGCAAGTGATCTTCCAATCATGCACATCCCTCTCCTCTTTAGTCTATACGACACCTTTAGAGAGGGTGACTCCATCACCTGCAGGTACACCACCATGCTAGGAGTCATCTATTCGAAAAACCATTAGAGTACTGTCAAAGTACCCACATTGGGAAACTACCCAAATCCAGATCTAAAACCATAGATCCAGAAACCAGAATGTCAAATATTATATCCATATCCTGTCTGGAGAAACAACTGTGTGACGACCACAGTACAACCGATCGTAGTATAGGAATTTTACTTCCCACTCTGTGTATGTCATCCAGATACCATGACATCACACCCTACTACCTTCTTAACTGATCCATCCCTTATTCTGATTGAAGTCAAACCCATGACTGTCACATCAAAATTAGATGATCTATCTCCGCTATAACTGCTCAAGTCTATAAATAGATATAAGCATCTTGCCCACTATGCTTCCGCTGCTCCCACTGACTACGACAACCCTCCTACCGGGTCTCATATCCTGGAACAACAGTAGTGTCAAGTCTGGGTAGATAAGAACCTCCCTGTCACCGTCCTTGAGCCTACCGAAGTACCTCTCGGGTGTCTGAGGTTACCCACCAAATCTGCGGTGTGGCTATTGGAATGTCAAACCTGATTGAATATATAGGTCTTATTAAATTTTCCGTAATCGTTTGCGGTTCTGGAATCACTTCCAGTTCTACCATACTCCCACTACTGTTTTCTGAAAAAAGATCTATTTTTACTAAAACTGTGGAAAGTCAAGAACAATATCACTATTGATCTTCCAAATGGTAGAATCTCAACCCTTGTCATAGCTAGGGTCAACCCGCAAACAGCCATTACAGAAACGTGCCCTGAGTTATCCAGAGTCTGGTTTTAAGCATAAGCTGGACAACTCCCCGTACCTTAATATCTTTTAAGGTACGAACTATTCTATATGCAATATAGAAACTTTGGCACTTATTTAATTGGAACCAGATTCAAATCATGCAGCTGTCTCCAGTGCATATCAACTTAATGGAAAGAGGCTAATCAGCATTACTCAACTTAGGAATCCATCCAATTATGAGTAACCTGAAAGAGAAACATGTTTCTCAAAACCATCACTATCATCTGAATACCAATCACAAGAATCTACATCTTCGATCTCTTTGAAGAATCCCGATACTTATGATACCCGGTTCTCTACATTATTCTTATACCCACAACTTCTCAAAACTTAGACCTTGTATTTCTACGAAACACTCGTCTAAATACTAGAGAAGTTATAAGTAAACAGAACATTGTACGAGGACCTACCCTTTTGTCCTGATGGACACTGGACAACATACAATACTCTGTATAAGTACGCTGAGTTTAACAACTCAAAACTTGTGCGTTGTCGGTGGAAAACTGTACCCTGGCGATTTCCTCAAATATCACCAATTACAACGAATTCCGATATAATGAGGATGATCACCTAATTCCCAATATCTTACTCCCACTCATCATCTGTAAAACCATACAGATATGAGAATGAAACCTGGTAAATACATACCCTTGGAGTAAGTGTCTAATCGGGAAAACAGTTTTTCTTTAACAATGCACTGAAACATGAAAATGTTTCGTAGGGGTATCCTGGTATTCATAGCAATGCCTCTTCCATAATCCAATTCATGAATTCAACCGTATATTTATTGCCGTCTCTCCAAATCCCTTTATTTGTCTTTAGTCATTACCTTTTGTACACCATCGTTAGGCTAAATGGTTTTCTTCCTTCCCTACCGTTCGGCACCAGCCTATGGTTTGGAAGAAGACTATCCAGTAAGCATAATATGTGTACCCTCCTAAACCAAGGAGTACTCGCATCTCGAGAGAAGGTGATGATAAAAGACAACTGAATAATACCTTATTCTTTTAAAGGTGAAATAGGAGCGGCGATGAACTACGCGGTTTTGGTCGTGAATGATATCAGTCGCAATTTACTTTGCCTTCTTTCTAATCCCTTTATTTTGTCTTTACATATTACCTTCTGCACACCCTACTTAGGCTAATTGGTTTTCTTCATCCCTACCTTTCGGCACGAGCCTATGGTTTGGAATAAGACTATCCAATAAGCGTAATAGGTGTACTCTCCTAAACCAAGGAGCTCTCGCAACCTGAGAGAAGGTGATAATAAAAGACAACTGAATAAACCAATTCTATTTCTCCTGAACCTGGATCCATCCTCGAAGAAGTCCCTTCGAGTTCGTATATAACCATACGATGGATCTATCCAATGGAAGTGGATATCCGTAGTAATACGGGTGTTCTGAGAAATTCAAAGGGTAAAAGAAGGAGTGGCAATGACTTATGCAACTCAGACAATCCAAAAGCCAGTATTTTAAGAAGGTTCGGTCAACTTGGTCACTGAGTCATAGTCTAGGGTCGGTCAAAGGTCGCTGCCAAAGAGAGAGAGAAAAGAAACACTCTGCGTGCACTCTAACCTAGATCAGAATGGTTATCACTTTATCTAATCCGGAAACCTCCCACTGTTCTGTCAAATTCTCCTCCAAACCTAAAAGAAGAATCAATCGGGATCACCCGAAGAGTAAACCAACTCATCAGTGGGAATCGGGATCCAACTCTCATAGCATGATAACGTGATGGAATGCATCCACGTTACTCATACTCCAGAAGGTATGCGCATACTTGGCAAGTTTCAGTTTCTTTAGAAACTCCCGATATCATTTATGCCCCATGCTCTTATGACCTTGGCGAAAGTCAACAAATCATAAGTCACATGTCAAGTTCTGCCCGTCATTATCTTGTTAATTTGAACCCACCCGTACATACCCTTGACGAAAGCCAACAAGGTAATACGACTGTCCCAAACCAACTCATCTATCTATGCAACAAATAAATACCCAGCAGCTACCAAACACTATGCCTTGACGAAAGCCAACAAACATAGGTTGAATACTACTGACCATCCATAAGAAACGACGGAGGGCTACGACTGGTTTTTGGCGAAAAACCTTTAGCGTAGTGAACTTGATATCGCTGAAGGAACCTGATAGCTTTTTAAAATATAGTGGCGAAAACCTTTTGCTAAAGAGGTCACTCCCGGTAAAGGGATCTCGGCTCTTTCCTCGTGGAATGAGGTGCAGGATATTCCACTGAATACCGCTATGCAAAGCAACTTGTAATCGACTATAGCGAAGTTATTACCCTGACGCAAACTTCTGCCCAAGTGGTCAGTCCCGGTGAAGGGATATCGGCCCTTGCCCCGTCGAATGAGGTGCAGGATATTCCACTGAATACCGCTATGCATAACAAAAGGAAACGTCTTTGCAATAACACTTTTTAAATTTGTTCCAACAACTGTAAACAGGTTTGCTTTACTTTGCATTGATCAGAATCAACGCAGTCCCATCATTCAATCACACCAGAAAAGAACGAAAATAAAATGTACGTATATGTCATCCGCATTCGTCACTGGGTCCCGTCATCACCCGTTAGGTTACTTAACTAACGACAGAGCGGGGACTGGACTAGCGTGGGTGTAAAACATATACAACATCTAATAGTATATAAACCAATATACAATAATCGCTCCAGGCGTGATAATATGCAACATTACAGAAAAGTAATAAGCATCACAGAACAATACAGATAATCTGGGATCCCCGGGTTTCACAGAGCCGCTGCTGAAACCCGACGTTCCCCTGTCGTGTGGATAGCCTGTGCAATGAAACCTAGACCCCTACGGGTGCGGCAAGTTACCCGCCAAAACCTGAAGCGAGGCAGCCCCCTACAGCATAGTGAATGGACCACCCAGCACTTCACGGAATCTGGTAATCTTGGGCACCCCTCTTTGGGTCAACCTGTACCCCCTACGAGTGCGGCGAATAGTCTGGCAATTCTAGAGTGGGACCCCTCTGCCTCTCAAAGCCATGAGATGCGGACCCGTTGCCCCTCAGAACCCGGCTATCCGTGCACTCCGTCGCGGGGCAAAACCTAGTACAGTAATGAAAAATAGTACAACAGGTACATCGACCGCAACCTGGTCGTGCCCCAAAAGAATATTATACAACAGGCAGTGACGGCAGTCCACAAGTTGGACGCTCGCCTCGCAATATCAAATGTACAAATAAACTCAACCTGTACTACCATTGCACACTGCTATCCACCACGACAAATCCCCAACAACACAGCACAACACAGAACATCAACGCGAATGTCACTTTCGCAAACCCGTCTAAAAGAACTATAGCAATCAAACGCGGTTTACCGATCAAATGACATTCCCGGTCGGAGATATAATGTAAGCACTGTAAACTAACGTGTTTAAATTTCGATCGACAAAATATCAAGAAGTGGGCCCCACGACTTACTGGTGAACAGTAACAAAACCTGGGCCCAAATGATATATACCAAAACCCCCAAATTCCAACAGAGAACACATACAAAATTTGGTGCACCGATCCCATCATATGGCCGCGGATGCGCGGCTAAACCATGGGTTTGGCCGCTAATCCGCGGCGCTTTGGTGAGATCACGTGCTCAAATTTTGCATGTGTGCTTAAAAAACCCTGCACAGTTTTTTGAGAGGTGTGGAATATTTTTCGGACACCATTTAAAATCAACAGAAACTGTCAAGTTGGAAAAATGCGATTTTTGATTTTCGTTTCGATCGATGTTTTAAACGCGTTAGCACAAGTTAGTATAGCAAAATGGTGAGGCTCTGATACCACTGTAAGTCTACGCTAGCGCCCCGGCTGTCTACAGACGCCAAATGCGGAACAAAAACTTTTTAACTGGCGCTATCGTATACTTTAACCCGGATCTTCCATCATTGCTAAACTAACAAACTGTAAAGAGTGTAGAAAGGTTATACCGAACGATCCGAGTCCTTCGTTCTTTAACCATCATCCCACTCTCCGTTGCGGCTGCTCCGATCGCGTCGATCTCCGATATCCTCGTCGAGGTGGCACCACATCGTCGATTCTTTAAACGGGCTCCCGCCTCTGACTTGAGGCAACTCGGTCGTAAAGTTTGCTAAAAGAGACGACCAAGAATGATGTAGAGAATGAGTAGATGACTTTGTCTCACTTCGTCCAAATCCGTGGACGATCGGTTAATGAAGTTGCCGAGGGAATTGGGTGATGGAATGAAATGAGGTAATGAAATTTCCATGCACCCAAATACTATCATAATCTTTTTCTACAAATGAAACATCAAGTCAAGTGAGGAGAGAGAGGGCCGGCCACTTTATAGGAGGAGGGAGGTGATGGTAGGAGCTATCATGGAGGTGACCATAAACAACCATCCTTATCATAACAAAAGATCAAGAACAAATATCTTAAGAAAAACAAGAAGCTTTAATGATAAAGCATGAGTCACTAATCCTTGTCACCACAAACTAGAAACTTCTAGAACCTTCTAGAAGCATGACTCACTCTCATCCAAGAAAAGATAAATCCGTCTTTAACTGAATGTTAAAAGACGGCTGATAGAAAACTGGAAACTGGCAACTTCCAAAAGTGATCCTGAAACGACTTTCAGGATAACCCCGAAACTGTATAAATATACCCGCATTTGTATTACGACCGAATACAAATGCAACTGAGATAAATATATTATACATACTCAATATAATACTCGGATCCGGCTTAAACCAAAGCCGACCAGTATCATCTGCCCGAAAAATAACACGTGCGTAAACGCACGTGCATTTCCGAACCCTGCCATAAAACCATACGGGCTCTACAACGTTTCGCCCGAACTTTGGAAACTGTCTGTAGGGGACTCTAATGACTCGTCAGTACCCTGGCAGTGGGTTTTACCACAAACCGTCAGCGGCACTAGCAATGCGTAACGGCTGCCCATGGACTGACCTCAAGGGAGGCTGATGAGCGAACTCATCAAGAAACCCTACTGAGCCTAACAGTGACAATGTATATACAGTCCGGTCCGTTCGTCTATGAGTATCGCATATCTGCCTAGGGGGCTAGTAACGTCAGACCCCCAATAGTAGTATAAGTCGTGTCGGAGTGAAGCCCAATAACACCCTGAGATACTACTGGAGTACCTACCAGTAAATCTCCTGCCATGGCCATAGACTTTGTGTAATGGCTCTCCTAGACACAGCACGATCTCGCCCCCAATACCGGGAGAGACGAATCCCCTGCCGATCCGCTCACGTGCCTCCATATGGCTCGGGACTGTACCCAAAAGCTACCTGTTTACACGACTCCTTTGAGCCGTGGTAGGGTAGAAATCAAAGCACAGTGGGAACTCACACGAGACAAATGACGACCTCAGGTCGATGAACTAACCTGTACACATGTCACCAGGGAACTGCTATCTGACGATAGATACAGTACCAACTAGCAGATTCCCGGCGAGTCCTGTCCGGTGTACTCATAACCCAATGAGCACCTGTATACATCTTAGGTGATCCAACTGACACCATTGGCTTGTGAGACCGGCCACCGCCCCTCGTCGGGGTCTCGACTGTATACACTAGTCTACTCCGGAGTATCGATGCCCTGTCTCGAAACTCCCACGACTAGGGACCACAATTAAGGATATGCATATAAACTACCCAACTCTCACGTATATGATCGCCATCATACTGTTGGTAGTAAAGCAAGATCCTAAGGGCTCTATCAAAGTGTAACATGTAATCAGTCACCTGAACATGTACACGACTGATAAAGGCAAACCAGATAGCATACTATCATCTCGAGTAAGACTGTCCTACCGGTATAGGTCCTCCGCAATCATTGCAATCACGTACATGTGATCCAATAATTGACTATGAGGGCACTATCTCCAACACCGACTACATAGCGTCCGGAAAAGAGGACATCCGTATATCTACAGGTCATAGACCGCTTACACGATCAATGACTAAAGCTCAAGAGCAGCAGCAGAAGCTCCAAGAAATGATGACTGCGATAGCCGCGCTCACCGGGCCAAAAGAAAGCCCAGAAGCATCCTTGGATCAACGCCAGGAGCAAGAAACCGATGCCGAATTCCTTCGGAGAATACTGGAAAAGAAGGACAAAGAGGCTGCGGAACAAGCAGCCAATATAAAACGAATGGCCCTTCTGTTCCAGGACATGGTAGGTATGATGGTCCAGCAGGATCCTCCTGCTGAAGATCCTCCGATTGTCCTTGAAGATGACAGAAGAGAAACGTCAAATCCACCGCAGGCTCTTTCAACAGCCAAGGAGGAGACAATTTCCAAAGCTGCCTTGGATGAATATATAGCTCAGCAGATACGAGTTTACCAGGCAACTAAGGCAGCCGGTCAAGTTGTCAAAACTGGGCGACCATATCTGAGCTGGTATGATCAGATCAAATACCCGCCGGGCTACACGATCCCAAAGTTCCATGTCTACAAGGGGACAGGCAATCCCCATCAACATGTTTCTCAGTTCATGGCTCTTTGTGGCAACATCGGCGGCGATGATAAGCTCCTACTTTTCCAATTCGTCGACAGCTTGTCGAAGATGGCGTTTGAATGGTACTCCGAGCTTCCGAACGACTCCGTCAAAACTTTCGCTGAAATGGAGTTGTTGTTTACCCAGCGTTTCGCGAGCGCCAGCGAGCATACTCCAATAACAGCTTTGATCAATGCAAGAGTAAAGCCGGGCGAAACTTGGGTTCAATATGCAATCCGATGGCGCAACTTGTGGTCAAAATGCGAACAACGCATTGAAGAAGCGCCAGCGGTGGGCTTGTTCGTGGGAACCCTATACCCTCATGCAACTATTTCACAGTTCATGATCTTTAAACCGACCACGTTCCAGGCTTTGATCGACAAGATAGCCCAGATGGACCAGATGGGCCATAGACCGTCTCCTCCAAAGCCGGACTCTCAAAATGAGAAGGGGAAAGGAAAAGCTATCGTCGTCGCCAATGCTCAACAACAGCCGAGCAACTTGAAGCCGGTTGTCGGTCAAAACAGCATGTGTCCATGCATATCCCTCTAGGAGAGGCAAGGACGTCCTTACTCGTTTCCTCAAGATAAAACGAGAAGATTGTTTGAGCTGGCAGTGCGCAACGGACTCATCAATCTGCCGGATTCAAAACGTCCGTTGCAGCCAACCGACGTCAATAATCCAAATTCCTATCCCTACCATCGAGTATTGGGTCATCCGATCGAAGATTGCTACATCTTCAAAAACTGGATTGAAGACCAATACCAACAAGGCAAGTTCGCGTTGTCCGAAAAATAGAAGGTGAACCCGTCGCAACCTCATACCCCTAAAAAGGTGAATATGCCGGGGGCAACGTGCTCCCTTGTTGAAGAAGCTCCGTGGGAGGTTGTGCTATCAGCCAAAACCAAATGGATGCTGAATGATCTCAAGTAATGCATGGCGATCGGGTGGAAGAACCCGCTAGAACCCCAAATCATCGAAGGGATGCTGAAGTCGTGCCCAACTCCAAAGGTCGGTGGTGATGGCCCAAGCACTTGTACCCAGCCGTCGAAATCTTCAAAGAACAAGAAGAAAAGATCCAAAAAGCCCGTGAAGCCTGGCGACAAGCGCACGGACTTACAGAAACAGATTGACGCACTGGAGCAGTATAATCAGAAGGCACGGACTCCCATCACGCTCCAAGAGTTCCTCAGCCACGTCTTTCAGGAGGAAGATGATGGAGAAAGCTCGTCGGATGAATCTGAGGGTTACGTGGCGAGTTGTCATATGATCTACCACTCGTTTACAGACGATGAGAAAACTCCTTGCACTGAGAAGATAGGGGGCAGATCCTAAACCGGAACTTTTGAGGCCATCAGATGAAACAATTGATGCATTCCTCAACGAATCTCTTTTGAAAAGTAAAGCTGATCGGGAATGCGAGTGAAAGGGTCAAGCGCCGGCGACTAGACGAAAGAGTCGAGACACCCCCGTCAAATCAAAAGACATCCGTTGCGGATAAAAACAAATTCAAGACGAGGAAAAGGTTGGCTAAAGCCATATCAATGGGGATGAAGCTACCACCCTCTGAAGGAAACATTGCCGGCAAAGCAGAAATGCATCCTTCCTATTGCTGTATCATCGGAAGGTTTCGCACCCCACCGAAGAGTGCAAAGCTTTCAATAGATGGTGGAAGGGGTATGTTGTTCACCGGCAACATTTTAAGTGGGAGAAGTGCAAAACTCGGCGGGAGCGGAAATGTACGACCGAGGAGCTTATAAGAACTACCAGTGATTGCCGCATGGTTAACACCGGGGAAGCGCAAATTCTCACATTCGGGAGCGACTCTGACGAGGAAATGGCACTTAGCCCTCTCTTTAAAGAGTCCACCTCGGGAAAAGAGGAAGAGCCGAAGTCCTACGAAAATATTCGGCTGCGTAATCGTACGCTACCCGAAAAGAATCTTAGACCCTCAAATAAAAAAGATAAGGGAAAAGAAAAGGTCTCTGAGGATATCGCCCTAGATGACCAAGTCATAGAAGAGCTAACCGCCAAGGACCCGCCAAAGAAAAATAAATTGGACTACAACGTTCTAGCACACTTGAAGAAGTTACCCACGCAGCTCAGTATTCTCGATGCCCTCTTACTATCAAAAGAAGCAAGAGATTCATTGATCAAAGCGCTACAGGCGCCGGAGCAATTCCAAGCTTTTCTCGCCGAAGAAAAGATGAAGGACGGGCTGGAAGAAGTGCACACAGCTGATGTAACTTTCGGTGATGAAGACCTCCTCCTTGGGACGCGCGAACACAATCGTCCCCTCTATGTCTCAGGGTACTGCCACGATATAAAGATAAGCAAAATCTTGGTTGACAATGGGTCTTTCGTCAATCTCCTCAATGTATGAGTATTGAAGGAAATCTGCATGAGCATCCAGCATCTCGCTCGGGATAAGATCACCATCTTCGGGTTTGACTCTCAATCATCACGGACTCTTGGGTCTGTGATACTGACGTTACGGTTTGAGTTACTCATCACGGACATTAAATTCCACGTCATAGACTCCAAAACATGTTATAATGCTTTGCTCGGCCGACCCTGGTTACACGAGTACAACATCATCCCTTCTACACGGCATCAGTGTATGAAATATTTTAAGGATGGTCTCGAGTATACCGTAACAGGAGAGTTGAACCCATTCTCCATTAACGAGGTCCGTAAGTACGAAGATGCAAAATACTTCTTGCCAGATTTCGAAGACACGGAGAGGTGTCACAAGCCGGAGAACAAAGCTATCACCACCATCCCTGTCTTCGGGAGTGATACTGAGAAAGAGGAAGAGATGGTTTATCCGAATCCACCCCAACACAATAAGCCGGGACCGTCCGCTCCCATGTTGATCTTTGGCAGTGATTCGGAAGATGAAGTCCACGCTATATTCTCTGCTCGGCCTTCAATACAAATCTTCGCTGATGAAGAGCAAAGTCTGCAATTCGCCATAGTTCCACTTAAACATCATAAAGAACTTGACGCGCTTGATACCTACAGTGTAGAAGAGCTGCAGACGTTCTATGTCCCTCCTAGGCGAGAAGGCGAAAAGGCGATTCTATTCTACCGTTCCGGGGAAACTAAAGTGGAAAAAGAAATCTGGCACGGTGCGAATCCTATGCTTGATAGGCTTCAGCCCATCCGTCTGCCTAGATATTACACAGAAGGATTGAAAAGGCTATTGAAGCGCTAAGGGATACCCTTCAAACAGACCGCTCGAAAAGCTAAATTCTATGATAGGGTTTGGAACGTTCCCGGAACTCAGCACAAGTTGCCTAGCGGGAGAATGGAAGCAATCGGGCTTGGATATGTTCGGTCCAAGAAACGGGAGCTACTCTGCGACTGCTATATCGTGCATAACTTTGATGAAGAAGGGGATGCTCAATGGGAAGATGTTAACCCTAAACCAGAAAAAGTCCCCGACGTAAAAATGCCCAGTCCGTCGTTTGAAGAACAAATGGACAAGCTTATAAGGGAAGCTGGTCAAAAAGTTCGAGACGACCACAACCGCGAAATGGCCATCTACTAGAAAGCCAGGACGCAATGCCTCCTTCAACAGGCTGTGAAAGACGAAAATACCGCTCCCTGTCAACCAGTTGTAAAAAAGGCCCGACGCAGAGGCAGAAACAAGTCAAAAAGCGGAAAAGACATTCAGCAGCGATAAAGCGGGACCAAGAAGCCACGCAGTCGGGAATCGAGCGGTCCAGATTTGTCCCTTATGAAGAAGATGAGTCGAGCATACTCTTTTCCTCAAGACAAGACAAAGGGTATCCCTTGGCACCTCAAGACAAGATAAAGCGGGACCAAGAAGCCACGCAGTCGGGAATCAAGCGGTCCGGATTTGTCCCTTATGAAGAAGATGAGTCGAGCATACTCTTTTCCTCAAGACAAGACAAAGAAGATACTTGACCTAGTTATAAAGCACAAAATGCTTACACTTCCGGAGT
This sequence comes from Agapanthus africanus, assembly GCA_030015575.1. Lineage (NCBI taxonomy): Eukaryota > Viridiplantae > Streptophyta > Magnoliopsida > Asparagales > Amaryllidaceae > Agapanthus > Agapanthus africanus. The sequence goes on from JASDDO010000008.1 coordinate 365,163,289, forward strand.
CCAAGCACCCCGAACAAGCAGGCGAAGTCGCACACCCGAACTATTGCTCTTATCACAGGGTAATAGGGCACCCTCTCGAAGATTGCTTCACCTTCAAGAATTGGGTCGAAGATCAGTATCAGCTCGACAAGTTTGCTCTATCTGACAGCTGGAGGGTGACACCGCCACAGATGCATGAACCCAAAGCCACGATAACAGAACCGGATCCACATCGGTCTTGGAAGCGAGCTCGTGCTTGCCATATGCTAACGATATCAAAAGAAGAGCCCGAGAATATGGATGACCTTCCTTGGTGCTTCGAAAACAGCAATGATGAGGTGATCACAGAATTCCCACCAGCGCCAAAAGAGCTGGAAGATGGGATACACACAACGGCGGATAACCTCAAGAAAATTGAGTTAGGGATGGCGAACGACCCGCGACCGACATTCGTTAGTGAGCTGTTGTTTGAAGGAAAGGTGGCTTCATTAAAAGACGTGCTTATGCAGTATAAAGATTACTTCGCATGGAACTATTCCGAAATGCCAGGACTAGATCCAGAAATTGCTGTGCATAAATTGGCGATATCCCCGGACGTTAAACCAATCAAACAAGCATCAAGAAGAATGCGGCTGAAGCTTGAGATGAGCATTAACGCCGAAGTTAAGAAGCTGATCGACTCAGGGTTTATCCAGGAAGTTCAGTATCCCGATTGGATCGCCAACATCGTTCCGGTGATGAACAAAAATGGGAATGTGCGCATATGTGTAGACATTCGGGATCTCAATAAAGCCTGCCCGAAGGATGATTTCCCAGTACCGGTCACCGAGCTGATGATAAATAACACGTCGACTCACGAGGTTTTCTCTTTCATAGACGGCTCATCAGGATATAATCAGATAAAGAAGCACCGTGAATACCAGAAGCATACCGCTTTCCGGACCCCGCTGGGTATATTCTGCTACAAGGTGATGCCCTTCGGTCTAAAGAACGCCGGTGCCACCTATCAAAGGGCCATGACAAAGATCTTCGATGACCTTATACATGAAATCATTGAATGCTATATCGACGACCTCATGGTGAAAAGCAAATCGTACGAGGAACATCTCGAGCATCTGAAGATCGTGTTTCAACATCTTCGGCAATACAACTTGAAGATAAACCCTCTCAAATGCGCGTTCGGAGTTTCCTCGGGCAAATTCCTAGGATTCATCGTCCGACACCGAGGTATCGAGATAGATCCGTCAAAGATCAAGGCGATCATGGAAATGCCTCCGCCAAGGTCTCTCAAGCAATTGCGGTCTCTCCAAGGGAAGCTTGCGTACATCCGGCGATTTATAGCTAACCTTTCAGGAAAGTGCCGCCCTTATTGTCATCTGATGAAGAAGGGAACCCCTTTCGTTTGGGATCACAAATGCCTGAGCGCAATGGACGAATTCAAACAATACCTGCAGAATCCGCCAGTATTGGCCGCTCCGGTCAAGGGAAAGCCTCTCATTCTTTATACAACCGCCCTCGAAGGTTCCTTAGGCGCATTATGGGCACAAGAGAATGACCAAGAGAAAGAAAGAGCTCTTTATTACTTAAGTCGAGTTCTCCTGGGGGCAGAAAGCAACTACTCCCCCATCGAAAAACACTGCCTGGCGTTGATCTTCGCGATAACAAAGCTCAGGCACTATGCGTTGGCGCATGAAGTCCGTCTCATTTCGATGGTGGACCCCCTTAAATATTTAATGTCAAAGGCCATATTGACAGGGAGACTCGCTCAATGGGCCTTGCTCTTAATGGAGTTTTCGATAACCTATTAACCTCTTAAGGCAGTGAAAGGCCAGGCCATCGCCGACTTCCTCGCTGAGTATCTGATACCAGCCGATTCCCTTTTGAATTGCGAGCTGCCAGACGAACACGCGTTTGATGCGATCGACAGCAGTGATACCCGATGGGAACTTTATTTTGATGGAGCGTCTTCCATGATGAAGCGCAAACAAAGAACCCCTATAATCAAATCGGGGGTAGGTCTCATCTTCGTAACTCCACAAGGAGGGATAATGCGCTTTGCTTTCTCCTTATCAGAGCTGAGGATGAACAATGAAGCCGAATACGAAGCTTTGATAGCAAGCCTCGAGATCGCCATCGACATGGGAATTGAAAACCTCCTCATATATGGAGATTCTCAACTAGTCGTCAGTAAAGTACATGGCGACTACCAAACATGCAAACCCGAACTGGTGAAATATGGCGAGAGAGTATAGCAATTGCTGAATCAAATCCCCTCCTACATACTGGAAAGCATACCGCGTGCATAAAATAGCAAAGCAGATGCACTAGCTAAACTCACTAAAGAACTGGCCGACGAGAACCTCGATGACGTAAGAATCGTGGTACAAAGCCGTCGGGTGCTTGCCCCAGTAGAAATATCTCCGGAATCATCTGAAGGAAAGGGAGTGACTGAGCAAATAGCTATGCAAATAAAAGACCAGGAAAAGGCTGAGGATTGGAGAGAAGTCTTTATAGACTACTTCAAATCCCGTCGAACACCTGAAGATGCGTCCTTAAGACATCAGCGTATGAAACGAGCTCTGTCTTTCGCCTTCGTCAATGATACTCTGTACAAGAGGTCGTATGATTCTCTGTGGTTGAGATGCCTGGGACCTGAAGAATCAAAAATAGTCATCCAAGAAGTTCACGACGGACTCTGCGGTTCTTACCAAGCCGGGCCGAAGATGAAGCTGAAAATCAAGCGGATGGGTTATTATTGGCCCACGATGATCCAAGACTGCCTCGAGTATGCGAAGCAATGCCACTCGTGCCTGATCCATGGGGACTTTATCCATCAGCATCCAAATCCACTCCATCCAACGGTGACTAGCTGGTCGTTCGAAATGTGGGGGACTGACGTAATCGGCCCCATCGAACCAGTATCGTCCAGGGGACATCGATTCATTTTGGCGACAACTGACTACTTCTCCAAATGGGCAGAAGCAGTACCGCTGAGGGAAGTGAAGACGGAGAATATCCTCCATTTCTTCAAGACGCACGTCATTTATCAGTTTGGAACTCCGCGACGGATCATCTCCGATAACGGGCCAGCCTACAGAAGCCACAAGATCAGCCGCTTCGCACAACAAAACAACATAGACTGGAGATATTCCTCAGTTTATAATCCCAGAGCTAATGGTCTATCTGAGGCTTTCAACAAGACCTTGACGAAGATCGTGAAGAAGACGGTGTCCCGAAACAAGAAGGACTGCCATGAGAGACTGCAAGAAGCTCTCTGGGCGTATCGAACTATGTTCAAGACGGCCACGAACATAACGCCGTACGCGTTGGTATTCGATACAGAAGCAGTACTCCCCATCGAAATAGAATTACCCTCTCTATGAGTGGCAGTCCACTACGAGCTGACGGACGAAGAAAATGCTCACCTTCGGCGTGAGGAGCTTGATGCCCTTGATGAAACCCAGCTCATAGCGCAACAAAATCTGGAGGATTATAAAGCAAAGATGATGCTCTCATATGAAAGATTGACCAGGCCGAGGACATTCCGCCAAGGCGAACTCATGCTAGTGGTCAAAAGACCTATGATCCCCAATCGCGCCAAGCGGGGAAAATTTGATCCGAACTATGAAGGCCCGTACATCATAGACAAGGTCTACCAGGGTGAAGCCTATCTACTTATGGATATGCACGGTGAAAGACCTTTCAGGCCAATAAACGGTCGCTTCCTGAAGAAATACTACGCTTGACGAGTCACGGCCTAGGTCAATGATAGATGACGACGACTATGTCCGCTCGCTATCTTCCTAAGCCCAAACTCTATAAGTAGTAGCCGGCCTTCTTCAACAACGGACCAAAACGTCCTTAAACTAATGACGGACTACTACGTCCTAAAACTAGTTGTTGACCGAGATGTCGATAAACTACGGTAGATTGCAACATTCTAAAGACGATATATAAAAAACGAATAAAAATAAATAAATAAAAACGGTATGCCCATAAGCAAAAAAGGCGCGGATGAAAACCCGAAAGGGCTCCGTGAGTAAAAACAGCAGGGCTACCGGCGAGTGTTTGTGAAAACCCGGAAGGGCGCAACCACGTTATATAAAAAAAAAAAAGAAGAAAAGAAGAATAAAAAGAAAGAAAACGGTATGTCCATAAGCAAAATGGGCACGGATGAAAACCCGAAATGGCTCCGTGAGTAAAAACAACAGGGCTACAAGCGAGTGTTTGTGAAAACCCGAAAGGGCGCAACCTCGTTAAAAGACACTTACAGGATCCTCTCGACCTTGTAAGGAGAAACCACCCACGTGAGATCCTTACGACTCACAATGGAGCCACACACTTGGGGATCCTCACGATTCCTAAGGAGAAATTACACTTGCGAGATCCTCACGACTCGTAAGGAGAACTCTCTTATGGGACCCTCACGGCTTATAAGATTTGAAAGTCTCAAGTTACAGAGACCTGAACCTGTTCTTAAGCAACCCCCACAACCTTCGATATTGCCCTACAAGTGGTTCAATACTGACCCTTGTATACAATCCACGGGCGCGAATAAACATTTCCCTAACCAAGTCCCATCCGTGACTAGGGATATGTCCATACGGTGAACAACCCTTGTAAGCCCTCTCGACTTATAAGGAGAAAACCCTTTTGTAAGATCCTTACGACTTACAGGGGAACACACACCTAGGAATCCTCACGATTCCCAAGGAGAAAACACACCTACGAGATCCTCACGACTTGTAGGGAGAAATACCTTTGTGAGACCCTTACGGCTGATGAAGTCAAAAGCCTTAGTCGACAGGACCCTAACCCTGTTTACTAAGCTACCTTTGTTCAATATCGACAGAGGAAAATGATGATTCGCACCTGGCAACATCCCAGTTGTAACGGTGCTAATGCCGAAATTGGTGTCTAATCCCAAGCTTGCGGCGAAAAGACAACAAGCCACACATGCATGCAAAATAGCCGAAATGATGGGGCGACTTGCAACAAAATCAGCAAGTAAAAATGTATGCATGCAAAATAGTCGCAATGATTGGGCAGCTCGCAATAAAAAGCAGCGAGTAAAAAGAAAAATAGCCGAAATGATTGGGCACAGCGAAAAATAGCCGAAATGATTGGGCAATCGCGACCTTCACGATATAAAAGCTGAAATGATAGAGCATCGCGAAAATAAAATAATAATATAAAAAAATTGAATGAAACTTTTGCCCTACAGGTGAGATCACATCGATCCCTGTATACAATCCAGGGGCACGAATAAAGAGGGAACCATATCTTCCCAACAGGCTCCACCGGAAACCTAAGCCAAATCTTGACGGTTCATAAACAATCCAGAGACAACCTCGACATTTGTCGCAATATTGCAGACATAATGTCAACAGACGAAGCAAAAAGAGATCCCTAGCTTCAGGGTCTCAACGTCGATATCGACAACTTAGAGATCACCAACGGCGTTTCTCCTCACTCCGACCGGATGCAGACATGACGTCAACAACCGACCTCAGATTCGCAACGAAACAGAGCCACAGCATTGTCCCTGGTTCCAAATCTCAACGGCAATATCTACAGCCTAAGAATCAGCAACGGCGTTCCTTCGCAATCCAGCAGGATGCAGATGCAACGTCAACGAAAGACCTCACGGTCAAAACAAAGCGGAGTCACGGCAAAATCCCAACTCCACCTCAGCATTCGTCTCGTTACAGCAGACGCAATGTCAACAACGGCGTTCCTTCGCAGTCGAGCAGGATGTAAATGCAATGTCTACAAAAGACCCGATGGTCAGCAAAGCGGAGTGATGGCAAAATCCCAGCTCCACCACAGCGTTCGTCTAGATACAGCAGAAGCAACGCCAAAAGAAAATGAAGCAAAGGCCAAATTTCTAGCTTCAGGGTCTTGACGGCAACTCATATAAAACCTGAAAGACAATCGGAGATCATCTCGCACCAGTGCAGAGTGGTCACCATCTCGACGATCATCTCAATACAGTAGATGGGATATCACCCCAGCGTTCTTCCCCCAGCAAGATTCGGACGCGCCAAAGCAAATGAAGCAAAAGCCAAATTCCTAGCTTCAGGGTCTTGACGGCAAGTCATATAAAGCCTGAAAGACAATTGGAGATCATCTTCTACCAGTGCGGAGTGGTCACTACCTCGACGTTCCTCTCGACACAGCAGACGCAACATCACCAAATGGAGCCACGACAAATCCCTAGTTCCAAACCTCGACGGTTCACCAGCAACCTAGAGACAACCACAACATTCGTCTCGATACAACAGACGCAATGCCAGCAAACGAAGCAAAGGCCAAATTCCTAGCTTCAGGGTCTTAACGGCAAGTCATATAAAGCCTAAAAGACTATCTGAGATCATCCTACACCAGTGCGGAGTGGTTATGACTCATTGGGGCTCTCCAAAATGAGCCTAACCTCAAGTAAAAAGCAGCATGACAAAATTCCTAACACTTGCTCTTCTGACAGTCAAACTGCCTAAGAAGATTGCTTGAAGACGTCTTGTCCAGCCCCCGAAGGGATCAGAGACACGACAGTCGCAAGGCTACTCGAACAGCAAGATTTCATATCGAGAAATACATCGGCCAATGCGATTGTACGACGGACAAAACCCTAGTACCACAGACCCTAACGGACTTTTGTCGTAAATAGCAGAGGTTAACTGTGACGTTAGGATATTCTTACGAGAAATGCTCGATTCGTCTCGATTCGTCTCGACTCGTAAGGAAATTAGTGTCTTTACAAGAACTACTCGATATGTTTCGACTCGTGAGGAAAAGCCTTAGGCGGCAGGGATTAAAAAACCTGTTTCCTAAGCACTGGGACCCTGCAAGTCGGTCCAAAATGGACTCTTGCATACTATTCACGGGTCACACTCTCCGAAGTCGAATCTCGACAAAGAGGGAAACAACCGCTTAAGGGTCCTCTCGACTTTTAAGAGGGAAAATTCTCTTATAAGATCCTTACGACTTATAAGAGAAAACACACTTATGGATCCTCACGATTCCTAAGGAGAAAATACACCTACGAGATCCTTTCGATCCGTAGGGAGAAAGTCTTTGTGAGACCCTCACGGCTCATAAAGTTGAAAAGCCTTAGGCAGCAGATCTGAACATGCCTCCTAAGCCATCACTACCTCCTGAAGAAGCCAATACAAGATGCTCGCTCTATCATCTGTCAACCATGTTTACTAAGGTAACATGCTGATAATAAAAGAAGAGAGAAAGCACAGAGATGGCATGAGACATTGCAAAAGAAAATGTGTGTATCTTTATTCATGAATTCAATTAAGTACAAGGCGAATCGTATAAAAGAATAAAGAATGTATACATATTATTCAAAGATTACAAGTGTATAATTGATACAAAGGAAGCTACTGAGAAGGAAGCGTCTTAAATGGCCCCATCAATTGCTCGCGCACTTCCTTCAATCCCTTCTACTGATCGGCTGCCACCGCCAATTTTGCTTCAACCTGAGCCCGCTGCTACAGGAAGGATGAAAGCCACTCCTCAACTACCTACTGGGCTGCCTCCTGATTTGGTGCATCCCGCTCGACGACGTCAAGCTGCTGCCTCAGTGTTAACCCGTCAGAGATGTATCGCGGAAGGCCTTCAAAGATAACCTTCAACTGTGCAGCATTTGCATCCACTTGAGCATGCAGTCGGGCAGATTTGCACGAAGTCTCTCCACGCTCCTTACGCCTTAAAGCAACTTCTTGTTCAAGATGGTGGAAGTAAGAAGCGCTCTGCTTGATCCATGCCGCCCGTTGAGTGCTCGCGGCCAAGATCTCGGGGGCAGGACGCATAAGCTCCAGCTGATGCAAGCGGGCCTCGATCTCCCTGCAGTGATTAACCAAAGACTCGACGACGCCTTCATTATGAAAATTTGCAAGTGTCACCAGCATCGGGTTAACTTCCGCAACGAAATCTGCGGCAGATGGGGGAGCTTCTGCGTCAAGCTCTTCGATGCATCCGCTTAGCATACTCAAACTCAACGCAGCACCCTTTAAGGATGGACGCCTGGAGAATGGGCCTGCCGGTATCGTGATGCGAGACTCGAAGGGGGCCGGAATCAGAACGACAGCTGCAGAACAAAACACAATCAAATGACGATTCAAAGAAATATAAGAAAGTCATCAAATATAGAGTCTACTATACCAACCGCAGGAGGAGGCAAAGACGGGAGGACCGGTGGTGCGACTGATCTTACATCTCCTCCTTCGATCTGTAGCACTGCAATCAGGGCAAGAAAGAATCAGAAATAATTCCATTATCGAAAAAAGAAAGGGCATTAATTGAAAACTATACTCACCAGCGCCACTTGAGGAAGCAAGCTCCGACGGGAAGGAGAAGTGTGGGTGCAGCACCTGATACAGGTGATCAAAAAGCACTCCTGCAAAGACACAATAGTACGACATCAATACATAAATTATGCAGCCAAGATAAGATTGATAAGTCACAAATCTATACCTTCCAACATTTGCGACGGTACGAAGGAGGGTAGAGTGCTGGCCACCGTCAGGGCAGTGACTGACGACGCTCCCTCGAGCAATGGGGCATCAGCACTGGCCGCACCTGCATTAGAAACAAGATAAGCCTTGTCAGAAAAGTTACAGAATAAAAAAAATGAAAAAAGAAGAACAGTAACCCAAAATTTACCCGATAAGTCACCAGCCGAAACGGTGGCGTCTCCCTTTTCCATTGAGACGCTTTCACCTCCCGTTGCCTCATCGCCAGACTCTACGGGAGCCGTCATCACGCTCGCGACGCCGGGAAACGGTGGAGGACCGTAGGCTGGGAGAGCAAGATCGGAGCGGTTCCCGACTCTTGAGAAAGAGCGGCCGGCTCATCCTCAGCAATCATGTCTGTCTCGCACGCTACCCCCTCGGGCTGGGCGGTCGCAGTCGTCTCGTCCACCGTTGCCATGGATTCATCGATCGCAACCGCTCCATCTGCTTCCGCCCCAGACTCGGCTGTAGTAGCCGTCTCATCTGCCGCTACCTCGGGCTCGGCATCGGCAACCTTCTGGGGCACAGTAGGCGTGACCGTCTCGTCAGCAACTAGCTCAGGCCAGGCGACTACGGCTGCACCGCCTACCGTCGCCTCAGGTTCAGCTGCTACCTTCTCCACCGTCCCCTCAGGCTCGACGGTTTCCTCCGCTCCTTCAGTTGGACTTGGCCCTGCAGGACAAGATGTATAAGAACCGATAGTTTTACAACTCTTACAACAAAGTCTCGAAAAACACGTTACCGGAGGTAGATTGATCGTTGGTTTCTCGGGCTTCACGCACCGCCCGTCTATAAGCAGTAGACAAGGCAACCGGTGGCTCCTCGGAAGGAGTAGCAGTGGGAGTAACGGCACTTGGGCCCGTTCCAACGGCCAAAGCAGCGCTACGCACCTTCGCTGCGCGCCTCAATCGCTTCCTCTCCTCCCGGGCCGTCACGACGGACCTTTTGGAAGCCTCCTTCAGCAAGGCATCGTCATCTGCATTTAAAGTTGCCTACAGAGCATTTAAGGCATCCATCATCGGCTTTTTGAGTCGGATCTCTTGCGGCAATTCCGAAGAGGCCGGAACATCGGTAGCTGACCCGGGGAGAATCCCCGCATCGGCTCACGCAGTAGATCCCGCGGCCCCTGCAAAGAGACAAAGAAAAGATTAGATTGGCCATAAAAAGGAGAATAAAGACTCAGTGAGCCGAGACGTACCAACGCCCGATAGAGCGCGTTTCTTCTCCTCCTCCTGGAAAGTTTTGAAAGAAGCAGCGATGGCTTCTTCGGTAGAAATGCCTGTTTCAAAAAAAGAAAAGCGTTAGTCAAAGACAATGATAAAAGTACGATAAAATGACGAAGAATGCAACTAGTGATTACCTGATTGCGCGACTTTAGCCAACCACGCTTCGAGCCTTGCCGATCGCTCAGAAGCCGCGATGGCGGCCGCCATATCAGTGTCTGCTGGATCTACCAAGAAACCCTCGTTGCTCCCGTATTCGATTAAGCCATCGGTGAGAGGGGCCTGAGGCTCTAAGCCGAGGACGGAATCGAGAGAAAGAATCGACTTTTTCTTCCTCTTCTGCGCGTGGACCCCGGTCGCACCCAAAATCAACTTGCGCTTTGTGGGCACCTTTGGGCGGCGGGTCCCGATGTCCAAGCCCACGCCAGACTCAGGCGAAACTACATTCACCGTCTCCACTGGAGCACGGGGCGCTGGGGCACGTCAGCGGTAGAACGAGGCAATCCGCGCGGAGGGCTCAGCACGCACGATGGCTCAGCTCCGGCATCTCTCAGCGGAGGAACGACAGGGGTCCTTGGCCTCAGGGGAGCTTTGCGGTTGATCAGTCGAAAATACTGCATTTCTAACACGACAATTTCCCTACCTTTTGCATTCATGAATAGGTATCTGGTATTCATATCGCACATATTAGCAAAACACATGTAAAATACCGGATTACGTGTACTGTATACTAAAACCGGCACTTTAAGGGAAATTAACTGTGTTTCATGGCATCGCATCATCCTTGTATTGCGCAACTCTTGTCTGGGGTCTAATGCAGGAAATTCAAGAAGCAAAGCCCAAAATTGAGAAAACAGTGCAGATAAAAGATACGCCAACTCAAAGGCTAAAGATCGGGTAGCGATACAGAATGCTAAATAAAATTCAACATATCAAAATAAAGCCCATAAATCAGCCCAAGCCCATAGCAGAAATTACAAGTCCTGAAGCCTCCAAAGCGCCGCGGTTCCGCGGCGGGAGCTGGCTTATGCCGCGGAACCGCGGCGGCTTGATGGGATCAGCGCTCCAGATTTTTTACACGTGTCTCCCCTAACGGCCAAAGCTTCCAGAAGACCCCAGAAGCTCCACGTGGCACTTCTAGAAGGCTCGGCTTAACAAACTATTTCTAGAAGGATCTTGTAACAAACTTTTGGAGGGAAATTTAAATCTTTTGGCTAACAAACTTGTGGAGGGAATTCAAATTTCAATCCTAGATCTAGAATTTGGAGGTCTATAAAATGGAGCCGAGATCTTGGGTGCAAATTGATCAAGAATCACCATCATCTTCTACCCACAAGTTGAGTGACACGACTTGTGCCTCAAAAATCCAATTCAAAATCAAGATCAAGATCCCGAGAGCAATTCAAGAAAGAGTGCCTTCAACCTTTAGAAGCGACGCCGGATTTCAACGGAGCAAGAGATCCACGCCGATCCGTGACTCAAGGAGCCGAGCGAAGCCGAAATCGACGATCTAGTTCCTTCCTTTTGTAAATTCAAGAGAGTTGTAACGAAATTCTCCGATAAATAAAGGTGAATTTTCTATATTCTTTCTTATCTTTTAATTCAAGCATAATGATTAGATCTCAATTTGTGATCGTGTTTGTGATCATGATGTTTGAATAATCTCCGCTCGTATAGGAGTTGTGACAATCTTTAGATGATGATGATTTAGATATTTTTACAATTCTTAAATCCAATAATTTTTTGAAATTCTAGTGAATTAAATGATTAATGACCTAGTTTCGAGATGATGCTTTCTTGATCGTGTTCACTCGAAACTAGGGAACAACTATTGACCATTTGATTAACTAGAAGCTAGAATTTGAATGCGATCCATCGAAAGGACAAAGGATGAGTTGCGAAATCCTTAATTTCCTCTCAAGATCCTTAAACCTCGATGAATTTGCATCGATCTAGTATCAATTCGTTAATGGATAAGAATGAGTAATCATTAGATCTCATCACATCTATAGATACGATCTACTCCTACGAGCCATACTTCTAATCTTGATTGTTGGTTGGAAATTATCACACATCTCAATTCTTGTTTTTAATGTTTCTTTTAGATCTAGATTTTTCTTATTCTTGATCTTTAATTACAAATCATGAATTGTTTTCTTTTCTTTGCCTTAAATTTTCAACTCATCAAATTCGAAAATTGAACGGATTCTCACTTTCATTGTGGACGATCCGCACTTACTAACGCGCTACATCCGACACTGTTATTGATTGCGGTCAAATATTTTTGGTTGTGATTTCTAAATTCTATTTTCTAAAAACCAACACACAACGGAAAATCGTTATTCAATCAAAATGGCGCCGTTGCTGGGGATCGTGTGCTATTTGTTCATTTTTTTAAATTTGAGTTGAAAAGTTTATTCCATCAATATTTTTTTTAGATCAAAACTTGCGCAAACACTAATACGTGTTGTTGTGGTTAATTGCAAGGAAATCTAGAGCTTTCTGTGAAATTGGAAAATCATTTGGAGAATTCCAGAGAGCTAGGGAAGTGATCAGGAGTGCTCCGGTAAAATTTGGTGCAGAGAAGAGCTCAAGGCGCGGCGGAACCGCGGCATAAGGCGACAACCGCGGCTGAATCACGGCTTCTTGAGTGCTTCTCTGTAAAATTTTTTGCAGGTAACCTCTATCTTTCTTATCTCCTTCCTAAAATCTTCTCCAATTAACAATTTGTTTCAGGCTTCTTTGCAAAAATCGCACGCCGCAAAAAGCAAAATAAATTGTGCTTGTTTTTTATTTTTGTGGTTGTTTGCATAATTAATACGGACATTAAGGGGCACGGCCAAATCCAGATTAGGTGGGGAGTTCATTACCCTTCCTAAGCCCCAAAAATCACAAACCTACATCCGCATTACCCTCATTAATTAAAAAATATCTAGAGATGACTCTAAGGACCGCCGTGCTCACTTAGGATAGAAGAAGGCCGTGGGTAATTCATTGCTTATCCGCGTTTTCTTGTGGTGTCTAAGGCAAGTGTGTCGAAGGCTAGTGGTTATTAATTAGGCCCACTACTTACGTAGCAGAGTACCTTCCCACTTACCTGGCACTTACCTGGCCACAGGGGGACAAAGAAGCAGTGGAGGATTTTATCCTGCGACTTGTCTTTTGGCAGTTAGGAGCGGTCTAGAGCCTGACCTAGGTGACCAATAGAATTAGGGTTTTGCTTGTTGCATTTGTTGTGCTTGCATCATCTTTTCAAAATCCATATCATTTTTCAAAACAAACACCGCATTCACTTCATTTCCCCTAATTATAAATCACGCTGCCACTTGTACTAACCCTTTTTAGTGCAAGATAGGCTGGACACGGGATTCTATTGCCCGACTTGTCTACGTCTCCTCGATCGACTCCGAAGTCGGTATTTCTCCATTTACCTTTCTTTTACCCCCCACCACACCCACACCGATGGATCAGTCTCCATCAAACCTCTTTACCGCTACTCTGCCACCGTCCATTGGTGCGCAGAATCCTCCCCGCATCTCTCTCCAAGAGAGGTGCCACCCTTTGTGAGGTCCTCTCTCGACCTGCTTATCCGTTCCACCAGCCAACGGGGATAACTTTGAGATTAAGCCCCAGTACATCAACCTTCTACCCAAATTCCACGGTCTCGAGACTGAAGACGCGTATGTTTTTATTACCAAATTTGAAAACGTATGCTCAATGATGGGTATATCACAACTTTCTGTGGATGCCATGCGTCTACGACTTCTTCCATTTACTTTGTGCGATACAGCCGAGAAGTGGCTGTATAACACCACCGCACACTCCATCACGAATTGGGAAGAATTCGTTGCAGCATTCCTTAAGAAATTCTACCCTATGCAAAAGACAGCTCGAATCCGTAGCGAACTATATCAATTCTCGCAGCTTCCAGCTGAACCATTCTCTAAATGCTTTGAACGATTCAAGGATCTTTTGGTTCAATGCCCACATCACGACATCCCGAGATGGGATCTTTGCCGGATCATATATGAGGTCAGTAACCCTACCACTAAACAAAACCTTGAAAATATGTGTCAAGGCACCTTTATGACCAATGATGATGGGGAAGCATGGAAATTTTTAGAAGAGTTCGCTGAAAAGTCATTACAGTGGGAGATTGGAACCCAGCCATCGAGTAGGGATGGCGTACACCAAATAGACGTGTCCATAGGTGTTCGAGCTGAGATGACTGCAATGCAAAAGAAGCTCGACGCTACGGAACACAAATTCTTAGCAGCCTCCCTAAACCCAATGTCGCTCCCCAAAACTGTTTGTGGGTGCTGTTCTGATCCTTCTCACTTGACGGAAGAATGTCCATTAAACTCTCACTTTCGAGGTCTCGAGCATACCAATGCCGCATTTCAAAGACCTGGAAACGACCCTTTTTCTTCCATATATAATCAGGGTTGGAGGAATCACCCGAATTTTGCTTGGAACCAATCCCAAAACACGGTTCCAAGCCCGAATCAATTCCAACGGGTCCCTCCACCACAACAACAACCACTTCAACTCACCCAGCACCCCTACCAGTCACAATTTCTAAAACCAGGTCAACACTCCTGCACCTTCTAATCCTATGCAGTCGACCTGTTCTGACGAGTTCTCTCAATTCGCTCAAACCATGAAATCATTCCTGTCAAATTTCATGGAAGTGTCGGCCGAGGTTAGGTCTTCCGTTGGTGAGATAAAGAAAAACTCAGCGTCCCAAGCTGAGAGTATCAAAACGATGGAAGCTGAGATTGCACGACTTAACGCCGAAATGAGTGCAAGAGAAAAAGGGAAACTCCCAGCTCAACCTTTACCCAATCCTGGCTATTCACGTCATGTGAATGCAATCACCACGTTGAGATCTGGGAGAGTGCTGGATAACCATGTTGGGGAAGAAGTTGATGATATTGAAAATCCAATCAACACCCCGGCTGAGACCTTTCCTCACACACACACTTCTGCTTCTGATTCTTGTTCTTCTACCCCACCGCCTTCTCACGAGCCTATTCTCCACTTCCCACTAGGCTCGACACCTCAGCCCACCTCTTCTATCCCTCCACAGACGATCCCCACTCCTCTTTCGGGATCACATCTACCCCCACTTCCTTCTCCTATGATGGACCCAGCGCTCATTGCTAAAGCACCTTACCCGAACCGGTTAAGGGCTAACAAATTGAGTCCACATATGGAGAAAATTATGGAAATGTTCAAACAGGTTAACATCAACATCTCTCTCCTAGATGCGATTCAACAAGTCCCCGCTTATGCGAAAATTCTTAAGGACTTGTGCACTAGGAAGAGGAAGACTCAAGTGCCAAAGAAGGTCTTCATGTCCAATAACATTAGCACTGCTTTTATCCCTCCGCTACCAAAGAAACGTAAGGACCCAGGATGTCCTACGATATCAATTTCTATTGGGGATAAACACATCAACCGTGTTGTTTTATACCATGGCGCAAGTGTTAACCTGCTTCCTTTCTCAGTCTATGAGCAACTAGGGATCGGAGAGTTGAAACCAGCCCATTGCACTCTCCAGATGGCTGACCGCTCAATCACCAAACCTAGGGGTGAACTGGAGGATGTGTTAATAAAAATCGGGGAATTCGTATTCCCTGTGGATTTTATTGTACTTGATACACAGCCTGTAGCGAACCCACGGAATCAAATTCCGGTGATTTTAGGTCGCCCCTTTTTGGCCACTTCCAACGCTATCATCAACTGTCGTAATGGTTCTATGACCCTATCCTTCGGGAACAGGTCAATAGAGCTGAACATTTACAAGTTGGGAAGTGTACCCTCCGAACCTACTGCTCAGGTATGTTTTGTCGACTTAATGGATGTCGACAGCAGCGAATTTGATGATCCTCCTGATACCGATCTTGACTCTTTTCATACGTTGTTGTTTGACCCAACTATGTATCATACACATACAGACTCTTCCACCGAGATGTTCGGGTCAACAACTAACACCGATTATGAACTGCTTTTAGAATCTGAAGATCACCCCGCACTTTGTGATGACATTATTCTTCGGGGTATTGATGAAACTTTTGAGGAGATCTTCGCTGATGAACTCGCATTTCTGAATAACACGGGCGTTGAGATGAATCATGTCCCAATCATTGAAATTGAACCTCCACCCCTTCTTCTGAATTGTAAAAAGAATGTGAGTAATCCATCATATTCACTGCATCGTCTCTCTAAAATGAGACGCATACACATTCTGTTCCACCACTTACCCTTTCCCCACTTCTTCTTCCACCAACCCGAGCACTGCATTGATAAAATCTTCGAATGGTTGGTGTTGATTTTCGGTCTTTGCAAAGCTTGGTATCGACCACTGATTTTTGACCCCCCCCCATGTGATTTTCAAAAGATTAACATAGCTTAACTCAAGTTTGGGGGGGACATTTTTTTTTCTGGCTCTTGGAAAGAAAATTTTTACAAAAAAATTTTTGAGCCAAGAATAAGTTTGGGGGAGGATCTTCACTTATATATTTTGCCCCCACTAATAAATTCCTCCCAGGCTTACAGGTTTTTCGAGATATAGAGGATGGCAACAGTGGGGACACTGTTGAAAACAAGTTTGGGGGAGGTTTGTGCTTAGTTTTGCATCATGTGCATATCATTTGCATAAGCACAAAACATTTCTTTAAAAAAAACCATAAAAAATTCAAAAATTTTCAAAACCCATAAAAATTTTGTGTAAATATTTTTCTTTTAGCTCATCATTTTTTGTAAATAATTTTTCAAAACCCATTAAAACCTATAAAAATTTAAAAATTTTCAAAAAAAATCTATAAAAATTCAAAAAAATTCAAAACTCATAAAAAATTTAAATTTTCAAAATATAAAAGTATTTAATATTTATGAAAGATTAGATAGTGAAAAATTACATCCATGAGATTAGAAAAATTTAAGAAAACCAAGAAAATTAGAAGTTTTCTTATACGAACTAGTAATAAGTAGTTATGAGCCGTTGTCCCAAGGTTTAGTAAGATGAAGGAAGTCACTAATCTGAGGATAAAAATAAGTCTGAAAAATAGTTTCTACTCTGGAAAGCCAAACATTTTGAACGTTGATACCCTGCTATTCGCACTTACACACGTCTTAAAGCCCGGGATAGTAGAGGATACCTTGAAATGCTATTGTCTTAAAGCCGATGTATGAAGGAGATAAAAAAATGAAGAAAATATAAAGTGGTGAGAAAAATGGACACTGGTTTTGTTATCACCGAAGGAAATAAAAAATATATAGCGAGGGTGCCTCTTCACCTAGTGCCCTAAGGCCAACTGGTCTGGGAGTCACTACTATGCCTAAGGTGGTGCAAGACGAGGAAAATACACCAAATAAGCAAGCACATGAGTAATCGATCGGTTAGTACCTCAAGAAGTATTAACGGTCGCATGAAAGTGTGTGAGCAATCCTAATATTCATTAATTAAAAAGTACTGAGGCTGATGGGCAAGAGTATGATAGCTTGAATTGAATTCTCCGGGTGTTGGGATGTCTTTACACACACGCAGGGTGATATGATCGATTTTTGGAAGAAAGATAGGAATGAAGAATAAGATGATGTTTTATTGAGGGAGGACGTGATTTCTAACATCTTTTCATGACTATTAAGATATGGCTCATGACAACCGAAAAGCTAGCTTAGTTGGAAACCCTAATTTTCAAGGCTTTTCTTTTACAATTTTTTCTTTAAATGTAATATTCATGATCTTCCTTTTATTATTGGATTTTGTGGGTGTAATCCGCTGAAAACCCTCAGGAGACAACACTCCTCCTACTAGGGACACCTAGAGGTTTACAGGCTTGTTGCACGTGCTCAGTGCAATCGTGTTGCCTACGAAAGTGTGCTCGTTTTTCTCTTTCTTTATTTTCTCCTTCTTTTTTTAATAAAACAGTTCGATCGAGACGATCGAAAATAAGTTTGGGGGAATTTGATCAGTCGAAAATACTGCATTTCTAACACGGCAATTTCTCTACCTTTTGCATTCATGAATAGGTATCTGGTATTCATATCGCACATATTAGCAAAACACATGTAAAATACCGGATTACTTGTACTGTATACTAAAACCGGCACATTAAGGGAAATTAACTGTGTTTCATGGCATCGCATCATCCTTGTATTGCGCAACTCTTCTCTGGGGTCTAATGCAGGAAATTCCAGAAGCAAAGCCCAAAATTGAGAAAACAGTGCAGATAAAAGATACGCCAACTCAAAGGCTAAAGATCTGGTAGCGATACAGAATGCTAAATAAAATTCAACATATCAAAACAAGGCCCATAAATAAGCCCAAGCCCATAGCAGAAATTACAAGTCCTGAAGCCTCTAAAGCGCCGCGGTTCCGCGGCGGGAGCTGGCTTATGCCGCGGAACATCGGCGGCTTGATGGGATCAGCGCTCCAGATTTTTTTACACGTGTCTCCCCTAACGGCCAAAGCTTCCAGAAGACCCCAGAAGCTCCGCGTGGCACTTCTAGAAGGCTCGGCTTAACAAACTATTTCTTGAAGGATCTTGTAACAAACTTTTGGAGGGAAATTTAAATCTTTTGGCTAACAAACTTGTGGAGGGAACTCAAATTTCAATCCTAGATCTAGAATTTGGAGGTCTATAAAATGGAGCCTAGATCTAGGGTGCAAATTGTTCAAGAATCACCATCATCTTCTACCCACAAGTTGAGTGACACGACTTGTGCCTCAAAAATCCATTTCAAAATCAAGATGAAGATCCCGAGAGCAATTCAAGCAAGAGTGCCTTCAACCTTTAGAAGCGACGCCGGATTTCAACGGAGCAAGAGATCCACGCCGATCCGCTACTCAAGGAGCCGAGCGAAGCCGAAATCGACGATCTAGTTCCTTCCTTTTGTAAATTCAAGAGAGTTGTAACAAAATTTGTCGATAAATAAAGGTGAATTTTCTATATTCTTTCTTATCTTTTAATTCAAGCATAATGATTAGATCTCAATTTGTGATTGTGTTTGTGATCATGATGTTTGAGTAATCTCTGCTCGTATAGGAGTTGTGACGATCTTTAGATGATGATGATTTAGATATTTTTACAATTCTTAAATCCTATAATGTTTGGAAATTCTAGTGAATAAAATGATTAATGACCTAGTTTCGAGATGATGCTTTCTTGATCGTGTTCACTCGAAACTAGGGAACAACTATTGACCATTTGATTAACTAGAAGCTAGAATTTGAATGTGATCCATCGAAAGGACAAAGGATGAGTTGCGAAATCCTTAATTTTCTCGCAGGATCCTTAAACCTCGATGAATTTGCATCGATCTAGTATCAATTCGTTAATGGATAAGAATGAGTAATCATTAGATCTCATCACATCTATAGATCTGATCTACTCCTACGAGCCATACTTCTAATCTTGATTGTTGGTTGGAAATTATCACACATCTCAATTCTTGTTTTTAATGTTTCTTTTAGATCTAGATTTTTCTTATTCTTGATCTTCAATTACAAATCATGAATTGTTTTCTTTTCTTTGCCTTAAATTTTCAACTCATCTAATTCAAAAATTGAACGGATTCTCACTTTCCCTGTGGACGATCCGCACTTACTAACGCGCTACATCCGACACCGTTATTGATTGCGATCAAATATTTTTGGTTATGATTTCTAAATTCTATTTTCTAAAAACCAACACAAAACGGAAAATCGTTTCAATCAGCGGTCGCTGCCGGGAGGCACACCCTTGCAGTCAACCAACAACCGCCTTTCTTCCTTAATAACGGCGCCCGTCGAATGCTGGTACCACGCCGTATATGTATTGAGGATCTGTGGGACGCAAGTCAGCTCGCTGATGAAAATGTGAGAGCCCGTATTCAGACGCATGAAGTGATGCAGCGGGCTCCGCATCCTTTCTTCAATGGCAGCAGGTTCTAGAAAGAAAGCTTCCAATGGCACTCCTTCATTATAGCTCAGTTGCTGGGCAAAACGATGCGGGTTGTATCTCATGTGCCGCATCATTTTGCCTAAACACCAGGAAACCCGGTCTGATAGAATATAGATGGAGGGTCTCCCGGGCTGCCAGAACTGAGGCCCCATGTTTGAAAATATCTTGCAATGACCGCACTATGGTAGTAGACGCCTTTCCGATGGTTAACACTTTATCGGTGAAGGTCATCCTGTCTCCAACTGTGCGGGGATGAAGGAGCAAACCTCTGGCATGCCGTGGCGACAGAGTTACAATTGAGGTGTCGACCAATCGCATAATCTGAGGGAAGCTGCACATGTCATAGAACGAAGGCCTTTTGTGCATACCAAAAACGCCAAGTGCATGTAGCTCAAGCCATGACATGAAGTAATGCATCGAGAAGATCGCGTGCGGTACTCCAGGTTCATTAGTATCCGCCGCTTGACTAAGGCCAAGATACAGGTGGGCTAAGCCGGCGATCCCGACGGCCACTTTTACCCAAATGGTCATCCGATGAGCTAGGTAAAAGACAGATGGCCTCATACGGCAAAGATGCATCGGGAGCGCAAACTAGCTCAGCCATAGCCCAAGAAATCCTAAGAAGAATGCTTCCTCGTCCATCCCAGGGACTGCAACCTCCGCAAAATGGACAACCGGGGAGTTAGGAAGGAAGAAACCCTTCTGAGCTACCTCCGTCGCTGGCAGGTTATCCAAACCTAAGCCGAAAGGGTCATCAAGCATGTCAAACTTAGCAGCTTCCACCGAGTGGACTTTCGGGTGAAGGAAGTGAGCGATGAAATCCTCGAAACTAACCCCGCGGCTCCCGGATTCGATAAAAAGGCCCTCGTAGATATTTAACACTTTGATCAAACTTTGGAATTGATGTTGAACATCATTCTCTGGGGTAAGGCCCATTATCACTGGCTTAGCACCGAAGACATATTCGTCCGTGGGAAGCAGCTCCTCGTAATGCTCCCTTATGATCGGTAAGCCGGAAACTTCTGTGAACTCCTCTAAAGAAATCGACACTTCCCGGTCCAGTGCGAGGAAATTGTGAGTAGGGATATTCCATTGCTCCAAAAAATCCTTAACCCACCAGGTAGGGAGCGTAGGATATTGGAAGAGAGAAGCATAAACGGCTGTATACAACCCAAGCTTCATCAATTGCGACTTCTTCGCTGACAAAATGTAGTGAGCCCACGGCAGATAACCGATCGGATGACGGGGGATCAGACCTATATTATATGGTTGCCCCCAGGGTTGCGCTTCGCCTTGGCAAATACGGCGTCCCAAGATATCCAAAACCATAGGAGGCTGAACGGTAATTGCAGCTATAGCGGGATGAAGAAGGCCTTCTGAAGTCCAATCGACCATCTCCACGGCATACTACACCGGGGGTGAGTCGGCGTAATGGATCGCCGTAATAGGCTCCGAAGGCACCGCGCATGAAAAGCTTTGTTGACCCCTGATAATCTGATTGTACCATGATCCCCAAAGGTGAAGATTCTTATGTTCTGGATCATGGTCTCTGATCAAAGCTAGGACCTCCCGGTCTATGGGTGCTCCAGGGAATCCTCCCTCCGAGCGAACGAATGGGAACGAGGCATCGAAAGACAAGTTGCCTGCAAAAAGAAGGGGGACGGAGATCAACTGCCAGTATTGTAATTTTTAATTTCTGACACTTGGAACTTTAAAATTTGTACCACACTGCAATGCAGTAGAAAGGGGACCAAAGGGGGACCCACAAAATCTAGATGACAATGCATCAGTTAATAAGACAGCCTCATCATTGGATGAGACTGTCAATTAATGATGAGATCCTCAAAAGAATATTCTCATCAAATGAGAAGTCCCTAGAGACATGGAGAAAATCTCCCCTTTCAGAGCAAAACTCTGTCACAGAGTGACACTTGTCAAACTCTGGTCTCAAGGGAATAAAATTCCTTAAAGAGCCTAGCTCTGTAATAATGATGGAAAAATCCATCAAAGGAAAATTAATTCCTAAAAATTAAAAATCTGGGATCTTAAAGATCCATGAAAACTCTGAAGAGTTCATCATCAAAAGATCAAAAAGATCTATATTTTGTCCATGAGCAAAGCTCTGTTCATGGGTTAAAAACCCTGAAACAAGATCTCTTTAGATCTATGGATTCTTGAGAGCAAGGCTCTGTTGGTGAAACCCCAAATGGTTTTCTTTAGATCAAAGATCTATGAGAGCAGGGCTCTGTCAATTAAAATTAATTTAAGTTAATTTAAGTTAATTTTAGCTAAAAGTTTTGTAGAGTTTAACTCATAAGATTCTTGAAAGCAAGAGCAAGCCTCTGAGGTTCTGAAAATAAGAATTCTGGAAGATGATAAACATCTGAGGAGGACCAAGAGTCATATTTATAGGCGCTTAAGCGCCCCTTCAACTCCTAAGTTGATCTGACGGTTTGGATCTTGCCACCGCTGCACACACGTGTGCGCCACGTGAGCGCAACGGTGGGGGGAATTTGTTTCCCTCAATCAGAGCAATGCTCTGTTTGAATTTCAAAAATTCAAAAATTGAAGCAACGCTTCAGATTCCTTGCGCTGCGCGCAACGCGCCACGTGTCAAAAACAGACATGTCAGCGCTGTGCCCAAGACAGCGCACTCAATCAGAGCGAGGCTCTGTTTTAAAAATAAAATAAAGGAAGCAACGCTTCAGATGACTTGCGCTCTGCGCTGCTGACACGTGTCAGCACTCTGCGCTGCGCGACACGTGTCAGCGCAGTGGCACTGCGCGACACGTGTCAAGCGCAGGTGCGCTTACGCCAATTGTGCCAGCATTTAAACAATAAAATTCTGAAAAGATCTTTCCAATCTTGTTAAAAACAAGAAGATCATCTGCTGTAAAATAGAGCCCTTGGATCAAAGATCCGACGGTGGGGAAATATCCCCAGATCAATCAGAGAAAGATCTCTGTAACCAACCTAACAAACTAATTGGCCCTATATAAAGGCCCCTAGATTATAAGTCTAAAATATACAGAGATAGAGATACAGAGAGCTCTTCTAAAAACTTTGAGAAGAATTCAAAGAGAAAGAAAAAAGGTAAACCTTTGAATAAAAGAAGAATTTCTTCTAAAAGGATTAATGATCTAAGAACAAGATCAAGATCTTGGATAAAAAAAAAAGAGAAAAAAGATCAAAAGAAGGTCTAATTGAAAAAAGATAAAACAGAAGTAATTTACTTCATTGATTAGATCTTTTGATCTATATAAAGGCATTGCCTTTTGATGAACCATCGGTTCTTGAATCTTGAGGTAGAACCTCTAAAAAGATTCTTTTCTTTGATCTAAATTAGATCAAGTTGCGCTTTGCGCTACTGTACAGTGCCCTGCACTCCTAATTTGCGTTGTTGTGCTCTTGGATAGCCGCAAGTCACCAGGGCGCGCCACTTGTCAGCAGCGCACTAACGCAGCGCACTGCGCTAACTGACTTGCGCTCACCAGAGTGTGACACGTGTCACCTCCACATCAGTTTGTGCCTTGCGCTCCTTAATCGGCGTAAAGTGCCTGACTGGTTATGTGGCGCGCTGTCAGACCATTGAATGCTCTGCATTATTAAAAAAAAGGGACAGAGCCCAATTAAAAAGGCCTAACAGTCCAAAATAAATGATATGCATTTAATTAAAAAGCCCAATGCTGTGCATTATTTTAAAAAGGGGGCAGAGCCCAAGCAAAGGCTTAAACAGGCCAATCATGATTAAAATGTTAAACATTTTCAAATGGACTTAACCTAATTCTGGCCATAAGTCCTCAAATTAAATTGAACCGAGCACAACTGCTCTCCCAACTCAATTTATACCCGGTTCAAGGGTACATCTCTGAACTCCTCTGATATTTGTAGTTGTAATCCTTCAACGTCGTCAGAGAGGTGACGGGTCCCGACAACTACACATTGCTACGGACTGTGGGGTCCTTAAACTCATGGACTAATGCGTCCTTAAACCAATATTCGTCCCCAAAATGGGAATGTTGGACCACCATGTCCCTAAACTGGTAATATGGATTGTGCGGTCCTTAAACTCATGGACTAATGCGTCCTTAAACCAATATTCGTCCCAAAAATGGGAATGTTGGACCACCGTGTCCCTAAACTGGCAATGGACCACTATGTCCCTAAATTAGAACAATAAAGCCCAAATGCTCTTTTGTCGGATCTAAACGATCCCGTTGAGTTGATCTTGGTCTCAAATTAGACTAACGTATCCTTAACAAACGTTTGAGTTGATCTTAGCCTCAAATATGGCTAACGTATCCTCAAACCAATACCTCAAACCAAAACCCCAAACCCAAATCTAAGAAAATACGTATTTGGACTAATCCACGTCCTACGGGCGACGACATAAATTAGTCTCCGTATACAATCCACGGGCAACCACAAAAAAAACAAACATCCACGACACGAAGTGAACATCTGGAGAAGGAGAAAGTTGTTAGCGCGATGCGGTAGCGTAATTAACTGCAGGGGCTTGCACCTGCAGGGAAGAGCGTCCCCACAATCAAAAAGCCCTCAAGCGAAGGGGAATCTGACGAAGTCTGCTACATCGGCTGCATCCGTCTAAACCATCGATACACGATGCCATAAATCAACTTGGCATCTTCGGAGAGGTGGACGGATAAAACCAAATAGCATCTGCCCCGAATCTCAGGCAAGACGTCTCTGCGTCGCGCCGCCATTCGGAGGGGAACAGATTCATCTCCAAATACAATGTACAATCCTCATTATCCTTGTATAGCTGCATATATATATATATACCTAGTCCCATACCTATGTGTGTACTTATATATACGTATCCCCCTATACGCACAAGTAATAATCATAATGCATGCAAGGGTGTATGTGTGCGTGTGTGCAACCCTATTCTATGGTTCGCGACTAGAAATCAATCACGACACTATCTTCCAAATTCACAACACATATGTAAATGTATAACATAACATAAGCTACACTACGAACTGCGGGGGTGCTATACGCTATACACCCGACTTCCCCCGTAGATATAATCTACTCACCTTGACCTTCGCTTGCTGATGCCGATGTCGCCACACGCTCGCTTGTCGTCTCGAAGTCCGCATGGGGGTACCTACATGTCAAACGTATCGTATCGCATTAAAATCCAAATCAAAACCAAATCGACACGCTAAAAGCCTATAAGTTAGAACCTATAGACTAGGCCTTTCAAACCACCAACCAACCCTCGATATCGTCGTACAAATGTCAAGCGATCGAGATAAAATACAAATACTAAAATCCAGGATTTAAAATACGCAAAACCATAACTCGAATCAAAACAGAAACTCAAGGAAGTGTCCCCAGATTTTGGTTAATGTGAAAACAATGTTCCCAAACAATACTGGAGTGATGTGCATAGTGTATATGACCTACAGAAGAAACCAAGATCCCAGACCCCACCAAGTAGCCGGCCACATGCCCATTAATTCTGGCCTCCTCGGTTTTTGTAGGGTGGAAATGTCTCGTATTGGTAAGGTGGTCTCCTGGTAGTCAATCTAAGCTCCTGAAGTTGTTTGCTTATCTCGTAAAGTTCCCAAGTCATCCCAGATTTCCCTGCACCCACAAATACTTACAAAACCGACATGAACAGTTTCAGTTTTCCAAAAATTGTGTTTCAGGTTTTATATTGTGTAAGTTCTGGGTTTCTAACATCTATGGGGGTTTAAGGTCATCTCTAAAGCCCAAATACACATTCTCTATTCAAATCAAACCCTAATTCCCAACATGAGATTTCAAAGTTCACCAACCTTCGCCATATCAATTTTCAACTTTAAAAGAGGCTTAAGCAAATGAAACACTACACTATTTTTGAAAGGATTACCTCATTTGACACACATGAATCCTCTACAGCGCCAAAATGCAAACTTTCTTGGTCCAAAGTGTAGCTTGAGAGCTTGTGCACATTTATTGTGAAGTGGGGATGATGTTTTGGAGTTGTTTTGATGAAGTTTTGGGGTTTTGAAGTGGAGGTGGAGGAGGGTGCTGCCATGGGCTGAAGATGAGAGGAAGATGAAGTGGAAATAATGAAGGAGGGAAATGCTATGACTAAGGTTTACCCCCTCACCACTCTCTCTGATGCCCATCCCTCATTCTTTATTATTTTCCTTTTTCATTTGTCTTGTTTAGTTTTCTTTATCTTTTCTCGTCTCTTTTTAAATCAACAACCATGCTAAAAATTAAGATAAGGCCATGAAACAAATGTAACACAAGTGCTAAAAATGACATGTGCATGTCATGTGCACAAAACACGTTTAGTGCCCGATCAGCGATATTTAATCGTGATTGGCACTAAAATAGTGTCAAATAAATCATAAATTTTCATAATTTGCGTAAATCACATAAAGCACTCTCTTTCCAGTAATTTCTGTAATTTTCCAAAGTTTTCCCAATTTATTGGTATTTAATTATACCGAAATATTAAAATATTCATTATATTTATTATTTAATTACAAAAATTCCCAAAAACAATATTTTATTTTTCTGAAATGTTAAAGTAGGCTTCATGGGTCGATCCGGATCGTGACTTCTTCAACGGCCTCCTTGAGTCGAAGATGATCCACCCGAGAGTCTATAGTCCGAGTTCCACCTCAAGATCGAGGTAACTACGGTAACAAGTTTGCTAAGCTTGATGTCCTAGGTGATGTAGAGTATGATGATGTATTTGTTTATCTATTAGATCCCTAATTTTCTCAACACATGAGAGCTTAAGGGATTTCTAATGAGGAAGAAGAAGGAGAGCAAACATTGGAGCTCTCTTAAAAAGAGAGAGAGAGAGAGAATGAGATAATGAACCATGGAAAAAAGAAAACAAATCTTTTATCTTGATAATTGTGATGGCTAAATTTGATTTGACTATTATCATGTCACAATAAATGCCAAGCCAAAATATCTAGTGCTTAACCAAAATATCTAAGTCAACAAAAGTCAACAAGGTCAAATGGTTAAACCAAATTATCCATGACACAATTATCACTAAAAAGATTAATAAACATTTTCCACCACCTTATAATGATTTTAATCAAGTCAATGGTCAAAACCCTAATAAGGTATCTCCTTCTTTGCTCCTCACATCCATGCATACACACCCGCATCCGCATTCTGAAGAATACGAATACTAAGAGACAAAACTAGTCTATCAATATAATACTAGGATCCGGCTAAAACCAAAGCCCACTAGTATTATCTGCCCGAACATCATACGCGCACAAGTGCACGTAAGTGATTGTAGCCCTGCCGTAAAACCATACGGCCTCTACACCTTTTGCCCAGTGCAGGGAAACTCTCTCTGTGGGACTCTAAAGACTTGACACTACGCTGGCAGTGTGTTTAACCACAAGCCGCAAGCGGAACTAGCTGTACGTAACGGTCCCCAGGTAGATGTCGATAAGAAGTCCGATGAGGAAAACCCATCCGAACTCCTACTGAGCCTGAATGTGACAATCTCCATACAGTTCAGTCTGTTCGTCTAAGAGTATCGCATATGGGGCCTAAGGGGCGGTAAACGTCAAAACTGTAACAGCGGTATAAGTCGTGTCGGAGTGTACCCCAGAACACCCTGAGAAACTACTGGAACACCTTCCAGTGAATCTCGCTTGCCTTGGCCAGGGACTTTGTGTAATGGCTCTCCAGACACAGCACGATATCAAACCCCAATACCGGGAGAGACGAATCCTGTCTAACCACCACTGCCTCCAAATGCTTCGGGACTGCACCCAACTACTACTTGTTTGCATGACTCCTTTGAGCCGTAGTAGGTTAGTAATCAAAGTACAATGGGAACACACTCGAGGCGAAGTGGCAGTGTCAAGTCGACGGACTAAGCTGTACTCATGTTACCTGGGAACTGCTATCTGACGAAAGCTATAATACTCACCAGCAGTTCCCTACGAGTCATGTCCGGTGTACTTGTAACCTAACGAGCACCTGCATACTATCTCCAGTACGACGTACTAATTGCTATGGGACAGACCATCTCCCCTGCTGGGATGAGAAGCGTATACACTAGTCTATATAGAAGGCATGCGCCCCAGCAATAACCTTCGCAACAAAAGCAAGGATGGGGCCACCACATCCTAAGCCCAATCTGGCTTGAATGTGGTTGCCGCTTCCCAAGATTAGCGGCCTATGCTGGATGATGAAAACCCTCTCGATGAGGCCGATAGGCAGAAAGACCCCTCAGTCCATGTGGATTCAAGCTCGGACAGCGAGGAAGAGCGGACTTTCCACCACAGGACCGCAGAGCAAGAGCTTCTTCAAGCGCTTCGAAAACAGCTCAGGAGCGAAGATAAATAGATGACCAAGATCTATTCAAAAATTTACGACCTAACAAACGTTATGATGCAGCTTACGGCTCAAATTGCTTGGGCACCTCCCAATCAAACACAAGTCTCTACTCATGAGCCGGGTGATGACAACCCGAAGCAACCGATGCCTGTCCCTTTGGGTCCAAGATTGGGCGAGCCGCACGAAAGCCGGCCACATTACGCTTCTTGGGACTCCTTGGCCCCAGATAGCACCATCCCGCTAACACAAGATCGAATAATGGATTTTGCCACTAGCAAGGTTAGAACATTGGTAGCCGAAGCCGAAGCTCAGAAAGAAACCGATAGTAGTGGGCAGCTATATCCCGCACAGTACGATCTGCTCGAGTTCCAAGCGGTTACGTCATTCCTAAGTTCGGAAGATTTGATGGACGAGAAACGCAAATCAACACGTCGGCCACTTTAATGCGTCGTGCGGAAATACAGTGGGTAATGATGTACTCCTTCTTCGTCAGTTTGTCAACAGCCTGACCGGTGTCTCTTTCGACTGGTACGCAAGTATACCAGACGGGTCTGTCAGTACTTTCTCCCAAATGGAGTCTCTGTTTCGGTAAAGATTCATGAGTATTAGTGATAAAATCTCCATCGCTAACCTCGTGAGAACCAAACCAGGGAAAAACGAAAGCAACACGGACTTTATTGCCCGATGGCGCAACCTCACTGTCAAGTACGAACCGCCGCTAGAGCAGAACCAGTCCGTCAGCCTCCTTATTAGGAACCTCAGCAATTGGATGGTCCCATTCTTATGTATAGCAGGCC
This sequence comes from Agapanthus africanus, assembly GCA_030015575.1. NCBI lineage: Eukaryota > Viridiplantae > Streptophyta > Magnoliopsida > Asparagales > Amaryllidaceae > Agapanthus > Agapanthus africanus. Next base: position 365,192,103 of record JASDDO010000008.1, read on the forward strand.
TCAAGAAGTTTCAAAGGCTGATCAAGAAAGTCCAAATGCCGGAACGCTCAAAGCAAGAATCTACCCCGGACTCTCAGAGAGACAAGACTTGGAAGAGCAAGAGAGACTACAACCGTAAAAGTGGGAATTCCAACAATACCAATGTCTTCAATATGCCCGACATTGAAGACAAGCGAAAGGCAGGTGAATCCAAGACCAACCGGTCTCGAAAGCCAGTGCTGGGAGGAGAAGGGCCTTCACTAGAGGAGAAAAAGAACAAGGTTTACTCTTCCAAAAGGGACAAGGTCCACAAGATATTCAAAGATGCCTTGAACAATGGTTTACAATTGCCAGAGTCGAAAAGACCTCACAAAGAAAAAATGACCGACAATCCTCTATATTGCCCATACCACCAAGTAGTGAGCCATGCGATCGAGGATTGCTATATTTTCAAATACTGGGTCGAGAAGCAGTACAAGACATGGGAGATCGAGTTGTCCAAGGATGTGTTGGTGAACAACCAAACTGCAACCACCAACTTCATACAGACATAAGCTGAAGCCTTCTAGAAGCAGACAACTGAACCCGCTACCCTGATAAATGAAATCGACTCACCGCAGCCTCCATGGAGCATGCACATGTCTAAAAGGATCAAGAAGATGATAAAACTACTTCAGAAAGAGCCCAGAACGGAATGGGAAAGGCAGAAGGAGCCCACTGTTCCAGCCACCAATTCGGCTCAATCGGGCTCAAAATCTAAAAAGCTCAAGAAGATGAAAAATGCGGCTCGACGCAAAAAAGAGTCTGCAGGGAGATCGACCATTCAAAAATATATTGATTTCCTCGAGGACAATGAACAAAAGGAAAGAACTCTAATTAAATTGAAGGAGTTCTTCTTCACCATAGAAGTGGCTGAGATTCTAGAGGAGCTAGAAGAAGACTCCGATAACGAGATCTCTATAGTGACCTGCTACATCGTACACCTTGGTAGCGACTATGAGGAAGAACTCTGTTTTCCAAGGGAGGATGAGGAGCTCGTCACGAAGGCCAACCAAATCTAGCTCAGAGGTGGTAAGGCGTTACCGCCAAACCAAGGCAACACGCCAAAAGGGAAGGAAAAACAAGTCGCTAATGAAGAAGATGACGGGGAGCTGGCTCATGAAAATTCGAGTCCTTCCTCGGTATACTATAATGTCTTGGCTCATCTCCGAAAGCTTCCATCTCTCCTAAGCATTTACAATGCCTTGGTCCTATCTAAGGAGCTTAGAGATGTTCTCATTCACGCTTTACAAAACCCCAAGCGGTACCAGGCTCGCTTTGTGAAAATTGATATGAAAGAAGCTCAGTACACTCTGCATACAGCCGCGGTCATATTTAAAGATGAAGACCTGTTACTAGGAATAGCTGAGCACAACCGACCACTTTACGTGATAGGGCACAGCGACGGAGATCGGATTAACTGCATATTGATTAATATGAGGTCCTCAATGAACATCATGTTAGATATTTATGCCCTAGAGGCATGTATTGTATAGGATGCTAGGCATGTATATGTACAGAAACAATCATTGCTTGAAATGATAGTAAGCTATCTGGTTTATCTTCATCTTAACGTGTGATGTGTTGTATTTCTTATCTTTATATACATATTGATGAAGCCCTTAGGAATATGCTTGACTACCGGGATTATGATGTAGATCATACTAGTGGCGCCTGGGCAGTCTATAAGCATATCCATTAATTGTTCCTAGTTGACGGTATATCGAGACAGGGCTTCGATATTACCAGAGTAGACTAGTGTATACGTTTCTTGACCCTGGGAGCGATGGTTGATCCCACAACCATTGGTGTTTGACATCTAAGATTGTACATAGGTGCTCATTGGAGAATGGGTACACCGAACAGAACTCACCGAGAACTCCTAGATGGTATATATACCTATTTGCAGATAGCAGTTCTCTGGTGACACTTGTACAGGTTAGTCTGTAGACCCGAGATCGTCATAGTGACTTGTGTGATTCCCACTGTGCTCTGATTTACTCCCTACCACGGCTCTACGGAGTCGTGCAAACAGGTGGATTTTGGGTACAGTCCCGAATCGAATGGAGGCAGTGAGCGATAGGAGGGGTTTCGCCTCTCCTGGTATAAGGAGTTGATGTCGCGCTATGCTTGATCGGCCATAACAGTAAATCCCTGGCCAGGGTTCTTGAGATTTACTAATAAGAGTTATCAGTAGTTTCTCAAATCGTTATGAGCCGTAAATTAGCATGACTTATAATGTTACTGGGGTCTGACTTTTACCGCCCATAGACTTCATATGCGACGTATCAGACGAAGAGACCGGACTGTACGGTAAGTGTTGCTTACAGGCTCGTTAGGGTTGGGATGAGTTCGCTCGTCGGCCACCACTTTTTCGTCATGTACCTGGGTAGCCTTTACACACAGCTAGTGCCGCCAACGTGCTTGTGGTTAAACCCACTGCCAGCGTACTGTCGAGTCTTCAGAGTCCCACACAGAGAGTTCCATGGTTCTGGCGAAAGATGTATAGGCCGTATGTTGTTACGGTAGGGTTTCGATCATGTTCGTGTAATTGTTACAGGAATAATGATCGGAAGGATAATACCGGTAGACTTTGGTTTAAGCCGGATACCGGTATTATATTATTGGATTGATTGTATTCGTATTTTTCAGAATTCGAATACTGGTATACTTAGACAGTATACGGTGGAGGGTATTCTTTTAATTGTTACATTAATACCTTCTAGAGGGAGACACCTCATTATTAGATATTTATTTTGTGAAAATAAATAAATGAGGTGGAATTTAGGAAAGTCTAAGCATTGATGAAGGAATGGCTTCTTTCATATTTTATTCATTTGGAGTTACTATTGAAGCATGGTGCAATTATTTATTACATGCTTCAATTATTTCATTTTGAGCCATATGATATTTTTCCATGCTTGAACTTTTCATTATCACTTTGACATTCTCTCTTTTTATTCTCTCCTTCTTCCTCCTCTTTGCTTTAACCTCACATGAGTTGTGAATCAAAAGCTTAGAGCAAAAATCATAATCCAATACTTAATCTCTACATCATCTTAGTGATCACTTCTAGCAAACTTGATCTCTATGTTGAACTCTTGTGAAGAGTTTGTAGCTTGTTCGATAGCTCTCGGGTGGATCGTCTTGGATCTTGAGGTGGCCGAAGAAGGAGCTCATTGCAACCACAAGGAGCCTAGGAGTCACATTCAAGTGAAGACCCAAAGGACCAGTTCTATTTGGTATAAATACTATCATAGTAGATTAGATCTCTTGATGGCTTTTGCTAGTTAGGGTTTAAGCACTAATCTTGGGTTATGTGGGTGTTGCATGCAAGAAAAATTATTGTTTACCACTTCCGCCTCCTCACAAGTGTTGTGATGGTGTGCAACATCCACTAACATGGTATCATAGCCTATCTTAAACCTTAAATAGCTTGTAGTAACGTTAGAATTCCTCCATTTTTCGTCGTGCAAAAACTGCCGAAAAACTGCCGAAAAACAGTTTTAAAAATTGAACTTTTGAGTTGTTTGCATACCCCGCGGGCTCACGGTTTGAACCGAGAAGCCGCAGAGTGGAGCACGCGTACCCTGGGACACCCAAGGGGGACCAGAGACTGGACCCACACCCGAAGACCACCTCAAGGTGGCCTTGAGGGTGGGTGACCCGAGAGCACCCCAACAGGGAGCTCTCGGGTTGTACACCCTTTGGGGCCACCTCGAGGTGGCCCCTGGGTGTGGGTACCCCCTCAATGTCCCCTATTCGACATTAAAGGCTCATCTATCTTGACTTGAAAGACAGTAAACGTCAAGTGAAATAAGGGGTGTTCTTTGCCTCCATGAAGTTCGGGCGGGTTTCGAGTTCGTTTCGACTCCTGGATTGGCTCAAAAGTCCGGTTTTTGAAAACTTGCTCACTGGTTTTTTTTCAAGTGTTGGAAAATGATGTAGTTTGCAAATCTCGTGCGGAATTCTAATATTGCGATTTCTATACATGCTTTGTGTATGTGTGTTTTGGAAACGTCGACTAATTTCAATAAGTCGATTAGACGTGGTGGCACACATTGGAATTGATATCATGAGATGGTATGTGTATATGAATATGTTGGATCGTCGTGCTGAATGGCCGGGAGGATGTAAGAAGAGCGTTTTTCTTTTCTTTCATTCATGTAATGTGTAAAAAGAATTTTAATATTATTTTGTGGGGCACATCCGGGTTGAGCTTGTAGCCACCGTTGTATATTTCTTTTTTTCTGTTTTTGCTCCTAGGATAGACCCAAGGTGGTGTGCACAAACTACTGGGTTCTCGAAGGGCCGAGTGGCCTACTCACTTTGTTGAGGGAGGTTGCTTCACTTCGAGAATTTGGCGGGTAGTTTGCCACACCCGTAGGGGTCTAGGGTAGGGTTTTGGCTATTCATCATGACCGTGGAACCCGTCATTCATTAAGGGCTTGAATGAAATACGGAATTCTTAGTATATCCAATGTATTCATCTGTGATCTGAAATGGCTATATTTAAATATGAGATATATAATAAACGTTGCTTATGTTTTGCACCTGCGCTAGTCCAGCCCCCGCTCTGTCGTTAGTTAAGTAGCCTAACGGTGTATGACGGGGCCCAGTGGCGAATGCGAATGGCATAAGCGTACGTTCTATTTTCGTTTCTTTTCTGTGATGTTTAGGAAACATAAATGATAGGACAACATTAATGTGATTAATGTTAAGCAAAAGAAGCCTAAAGATGTTGTAGAATAAAACTTTTAAAATGGGTAACTCTAGTTTTTGCTTTGCAAAGTGATATTCCTTGATGAATATCCAGCACCTCATTCGATGAGGAAAGAGCCGAGATCCCTTCACCGGGAGTAACCCCTTTAGCAAAACTAGCAAACGTTACAACTCACTCGATTGTTTTTATAGTTTATCTAACTTTTTCTTTGCATCGTGGTATTCATGAATATCTAGCACCTCATTCGATGAGGAAAGAGCCGAGATCCTTTTACTGGGAGTGACCTCTTTAGCGAAATTAGAAAGATACTACAAAACCATTCGACTTTTAAAACTGGAGCTTAAACAACTCCTTTCACTAGATTCTACAACGATATCAAGTTCAAAATGTTAAGGGTTTTAATAAAAACCATCTGTTGCCCTCCGCCATTTTAGGAAGCAGAGTACTTAGTATTCGTGCCACGTTTGTTGAATATAGTTAAGGCGTAGTGTACGGTAGCTAAGTGATGTCTTCCTACAAAGCATTTGATGCGATCGACTAGGACATTCGTATGACTTTGTTGACTATAGTTAAGGGTCATGCTGGTGGGTCTAAATCAATCCCGAAATGGCGGGCAGAACTTGACTAGTGCTTACGATTTGTTGACCATAGTTAAGGTCATAAGACACTAGTGGTAAAAATCATATCGGGAATTTCAAGAGTTGAAATTTGCAATGAGATTGCAAACCTTCTATTTGATAGTTGGATCCTGATCCCACTGTGAGTAAAAGTTACTCCCGGGAGAGTTTTGCACTTTACAATTAGCTAATCCAATAGGTATCTAGAAAGGTATCAACAAGGTTACGCCTCTAGGAAAACGAGGTGTATTTTAATTAGGTCCATGCGAAAGCACGGGGAAACTCCCTCGTAGTATCGACACTGGCCTAGCTGACCGGTTAGCAAACTTGTAGATTGCAATTAATCCTGGCTAATTTTCTTTTTTAGGTTTGAAGAAAAATTTGATAAAAAGCAGTAGGAGACATCGATTAGATAAGATTAATAACCAATCTAATTATGCAAGAGCAATCACTGAGTGTCTTCTTTTCTCTCTCCTATTGGCAGATACCTATGACGGGAATTAAGCTTTTATTAGACAAGAATAAACTCACGGGACCGAATTACAAAGATTGGCTAAGGAACGTAAATATTGCCCTGATCTATGATAAGGTCGGATACGTACTGACCACTCCAGCCCCTCCTAGACCAGGCCCTGATTCTTCAATTGCAGATAAATAAATCCGCAAGATATGGGATATAGACTGTGCAACAGCCAAGTGCCTCATGCTTGCTTCTATGAACAATGAACATCAGAAGCAGCACGATAAGATGGATGGATAATCCATCTTTCTCCATACAAAAAGGTTGTATGGAGAGTAATCTCGTACTCTCCGATACGAGGCATCTCGAAAGTTGTTTCAGATGCGGATGGCTGCTGGCACGTCTGTAGGTGACCATGTATTGAAGATGATTGGACTTATCGAAGAACTTAAGGACCTGGGTTGGACCATGGAGAACGAACAGTATATTGATATTGTTCTACAGTCCCTTCCCCCTTCCTTTGCTCAGTTCATTGTAAACTTCAACATGCACAACATGGAGAAGTCCTTACCTGAACTCCTCAATGTGTTGAGGAGTACAGAGAGCATGCTAAAGGTAGTGAAAACTCCCGCTCTAATTGCTAGGCCATCTTCCTCCTCCGTCCCGAAAGCCAAGGCCAAGGGAAAAAAGAAGAAGAATCCCATCAAGCTGAGAGGCGGAGTGAAAAAGGCACCGGGAAAGGACAACAAAGGGGCTGCTGCGACAGGACAAGGGGAATGCTTCCACTGCCACCAGACTGTGCACTAGAAGAGAAACTGCGTTGGATACTTGGCCGGCATCAAGAAGAAGAAGCATGGTGATGCTTCCACTTCAGGTGTGTTTGTAACAGAAAACTGTTTTTCAATTAACTTTGCTTCCTTGGTATTAGATACCGGGTCAGGATCTCACATCTGTAATTGTGTGCAGGGGCTGAGAAATAGCAGGTTTTTGAAGAAAGGTGATCACACTCTCCGGGTTGGGAATGGTTCCTCAGTACATGCTGCAGCAGTGGGAGAGTATCACCTTGGTTTGCCGTCGGGTTGTATATTGGTTTTGAACCCATGTTATTTTGTACCTTCGATGTTATGTAATATTATATCTGTATCGTTGTTGGACAATGCTGGATATAATTTTGTATTACAATCTAATGTTATGAACATTAACCTTAATCAAGAGTTGATTGGGTCTGGTACATTAAATAACGGGATATACGTCCTAAAATAGCATACAGTTTTCAATATACAACACACAAACAAAAGAATGGTTTCAGACATACATAAAGCTTTCATTTGGCATTGTAGACTTGGTCATATTAACGAAACAAGACTAACCAAGCTACATAAAGATGGATATTTAAACCCGTTTGAATATAAATATTATGCGACTTGCCAGTCTTGTATCAAAGGTAAAATGACCAAAACTCCGTTTAGTGGAAACGGAGAGTGAGCTACTGATCTCTTGGGCCTCATACATAGTGATGTATGTGGACCAATGTCTACACATGCGAGAGGTGGTTTTTCCTACTTCATAACTTTTACTGATGACTTCTCGAGATTCGGACACGTGTTCATGTTGAAACATAAGTCTGAAGCTTTCGAAAAGTTCAAGGAGTATAAATCTGAAGTAGAAAAACAAACAGGCTTAAGTATCAAGAAACTTCGATCGGATCGAGGAGGTGGGTATCTATGCTCATAGTTTCTAGATTTCCTAAAAGAGAATGGGATTCTCTCTCAGCTCACTCCTCCATACACACCACAGCACAACGGTGTGTTGGAAAGGAGGAATCGTACCCTATTAGATATGGTACGATCTATGATGAGTGATGCTGAGTTACCGATATCATTCTGGGGGCACGCATTGGAGACTGCAATTTATCTATTTAAACACTCAGTATGAGATATGGTGTTGGAAGAGACCATCTCTTAAAAGAGTTAGGATATGGGGTTGTCCGGCTTATGTGAAAAAACAGAATCCGGACAAACTCGAGACGCGATCGGTTTTGTGTAAATTTATGGGATATCCAAAACACTCGTATGGATATCTTTTCTACCACAAGGAGGAATAAAGGGTGTTTGTTTCTCAGTATGCCACATTTTTAGAAGATGAATTTTTTACAAATGATATTGTTATCAATGCGGTAGAACTGGAAGAAATTCCAGATACACAAAAAATTACCGATGATTTGGTTGAACCTGAGGCTTCAATAGAACCTGACGAACCTCATCCACTCCGTAGATCTAGTAGGACTTCTCGCCCACCTGATAGATATTACGGTTTTCTAATTGATGGTGATAGAGAATATTACATCATGGATGATGATGATCCTACTAGTTTTCAATAAGCTATCACGAGTGGTAACTCAGTAAAGTGGATGGATACCATGAGATCCGAAATGGAATCCATGCACACCAACAAGGTATGGACTTTAGAGGTTGCACCTTCTGGAGTAAAACCCATAGGGTGCAAATGGATCTTTAAGAGAAAGATCGAAGTGGATGGTCAGGTGGAGACCTATAAAGCTAGGTTGGTCGCAAAAGGATTTCGTCAAAGACCAGGCTTGGACTATGATGAAACCTTTTCACCGGTCGCGATGCTCAAATCCAATCGGATCCTGGTTGCTATAGCTGCTCACTATGACTATGAGATCTGGCAGATGGATGTTAAAACGACATTTCTAAATGGTGATTTAGAAGAATGTGTTTTTATGGATCAGCCAGAAGGCTTCATTAATAGTGGGAGCAGCGGAAAAACATGCAGGCTGCTTAAATCCATCTATGGATTAAAGCAGGCATCACGGAGTTGGAACATCTGCTTTGATGATACAATCAAAGAGTTTGGTTTTATCAAAAATGTAGATGAACCATGTATTTTTAAAAGGATTGTAGAGAGTACTGTTACAATCCTCGTATTGTACATGGACGACATTCTCTTGATAGGAAATGATGTTCCTATCCTACAAACGGTCAAACTATTCTTATCGCAGAGGTTCACCTTGAAAGACCTGGGTGATGCCTCATACATTCTAGGGATTAAGATCTATAGAGATAGATCTAAGAAATTATTGGGATTGTCCCAATAGAGATACATAGACACCATACTAAAGAGATTTAGTATGGAAGATTCCAAGCGAGGTAATTTACCCACTTGTCACGGGATCACCCTCTCCAAAGAGATGTCTCCAAAGACTGATTAGGAGAGGGCTATCATGAGCATTATACCCTACGCTTCGGCGGTAGGATCTATAATGTATGTGATGTTGTGTACTCGCCAAGATGTAGCTTATACACTGAGTGCAGTAAGCAGGTATCAATCCAATCCAGGGGAGAAACACTGGACTGCTTTGAAGAACATTCTGAAGAACTTGAGAAGAACTAAAGAAATGTTCTTGGTGTAGGGTAACGAAGATCTCCAAATGGAGGGCTTTACCGACTCCATCTTCCAGAGCGACAAGGATGATAGTAAGTCCATCTCAGGTTTGTATTTACCCTAAATGGAGGGGCGGTATGTTGGAAGAGTTCCAAGAAAGATACCGTCGCTGACTCCACGATGGAAGCTGAGTGTATTGCTGCTAATGATGCCGCAAAAGAGGCAGTCTGGATGAGGAAGTTCATTTCTGAACTTCAGGTGGTTCCATCCATTTCTAATCCAATACCTCTGTATTGCGATAACAATGGAGCCATGGCTTTGGCAAAGGAACCAAGGTCCCATCAGAAATCCAGACATATCTTGAGGCAGTATTACCTCATCAGGGAGATAGTGGATCGCCAGGACATCGTGGTACGGAGAGTAGACACGAATGACAATACAGCAGATCCATTCACCAAGGCCATCCCTCAAGTCCAGTTTGAGAAACTGTTCGAGCTGTTGGGCATGCGTTACGCCGGCAACTGGTTCTAGTGTAGACAGTGGGTACTTATTGAACCGACTACAGGACTTAGTGCAAGTGGGAAATTGTTAGATATGTATGCCCTAGAGGCCTGTATTGTATAGGATGCTAGACATGTATATGTACAGAAACAATCTTTGCTCGAAATGATAGTATGCTAACTGCTTTATCTTCATCTTAACGTGTGATGTGTTGTATTTCATATCTTTATATACATGTTGATGAAGCCCTTAGGATTATGCTTGACTACCGGGATTATGATGTAGATCATACTAGTGGGGCCTGGGCAGTCGATAAGTATATCTTTTAACTGTTCTTAGTCGAGGGTATATCGAGACAGGGCATCGATATTACCAGAGTAGACTAGTGTGTACGTTTCTTGACCCTGGGGGCGATGGTTGATCCCACAACCATTGGTGTCTGACATCTAAGATTGTACACAGGTGCTCATTGGAGAATGGGTATACCGAACAGGACTCGCCGAGAACTCCTAGATGGTATATATACCTATTGTCAGATAGCAGTTCTCTGGTGACACTTGTACAGGTTAGTCTGTAGACCCGAGATTGTCACAGTGTCTTATGCGATTCCCACTGTGCTTTGATTTCATCCCTACCACGGCTCTCTGGAGTCGTGCAAACAGGAGGATTTTGGATACAGTCATGAATCACATGGAGGTAGTGAGCGATAGGAGGGGTTTCGCCTCTCCCGGTATAGGGAGCTGATGTCGCGCTATGCTTGATCGGCCATAACAGCAAATCCCTGGCCAGGGTTCTCGAGATTTACTGATAAGAGTTAGCAGTAGTTTCTCAAACCGTTATGGGTTGTAAAACAGCATGACTTATAAAGTTACTGGGTCTGACTTTTACAACCCCTAGACTTCATATGCGACGTATCAGACGAAGAGACCGGACTGTACGGTAAGTGTTGCTTACAGGCTCGTTAGGGTTGGGATGAGTTCGCTCGTCGGCCACCTCTTTTTCGTCATGTACCTGGGTAGCCGTTAGGCACAGCTAGTGCCGCTGATGTGCTTGTGGTTAAACCCACTGCCAGCATACTGTCGAGTCTTTAGAGTCCCACACAGAGAGTTCCCTGGTTCAGGCGAAAGATGTAGAGGCCGTAAGTTGTTACGGCAGGGTTTCGATCATGTTCGTGTAATTTTTACAGGAATACTGATCGGAAGGATAATACTGGTAGGCTTTAGTTTAAGACGGATACCGGTATTATATTATTGGATTTATTGTATTCGTATTTTTTGGAATTCGAATACGGGTATACTTATACGGTATACGGTGGAGGGGTATTCTTATAATTGTTACATGAATACCTTCTAGAAGGAGACACATCATTATTAGATATTTATTTTGTGAAAATAAATAAATGAGATGGAATTTAGGAAAGTCTAAGCATGGATGATGGAATGGCTTCTTTCATATTTTATTCATTTGGAGTTACTATTGAAGCATGGTGCAATTTTTTATTACATGCTTCAATTATTTCATTTTGAGCCATATGATATTTTTCTATGCTTGAACTTTTCATTATCACTTTGACATTCTCTCTCTTCATTCTCTCCTTCGCCCTCTTTGCTTTAACATCACATAAGTTGTGAATCAAAAGCTTAGAGCAAAAATCATAATCCTATACTTAATCTCTACATCATCTTAGTGATCACTTCTACCAAACTTGATCTCTAAGTTGAACTCATGTGAAGAGTTTGTAGCTTGTTCGATAGCTCTCGGGTGGATCGTCTTGGATCTTGAGGTGGCCGGAGATCGAGCTCATTGCAACCACAAGGATCCTAGGAGTCACATTCAAGTGAAGACCCGAAGGACCGGTTTTATTAGGTATAAATACTATCATAGTAGATTAGATCTCTTGATGGTTTTTGCTAGTTAGGGTTTAAGCACCAATCTTGGGTTATATGGGTGTTGCATGCAAGAAAAATTATTGTTTACTACTTCCGCCTCCACACAAGTGTTGTGAGGGTGTGCAACATCCACTAACACATCATGAACTTGCGGACTCTAAAGAGTTTACCAATAGACGTCGGACACCTGTCAAGGGAAAGGATTGTCATCCAGGGCTTCAATCATAACTGCCAGCAAGTTAGTGGATCCATAGCTTTGCCGATAAAGTTCGAAGACTTACAAACTGAAGCCAAGATATACGTCATCGACGCCGACACATCTTATAAGATTCTCCTTGGAAGGCTGTGGCTTCACGATTACAGCATCGTTCCATCAACTCTCCATCAGTGCATGAAGTATACCAAAAATGGAGAAGAAACATGCATTGACGGAGACATCCAGCCATTCGGTGTGCATGAAGTCCGATATGAGGATTCTCGGTACTTTATGAACCTCCAAAGTGCTGAGCCACAGCTGACCAAAGACAGAATGACCCCGAAACTCAAACGCAAATCTAAGCCAGCTGTCACTTTCAAAAGCAAAAACCCTCAAGTGCGTCCGCATAACGGCAGTGACACTGATGAGTCAGACGTTAGAAGTCCGTCCTTCCGTAAAACACACCCTCATTTTGGTAGTGATGCGGATGATTCTGATATTGAAGGCTCATCCGGCAGCAAAATTTTCCCTCGTTTAGGCAGTGACACTAAAGAATCAGAAGAAGAGGATCCTTCTTGCAATAGCTATGCAAATCGGGCTCTCATGCGAACAGTGAAGCTAAGAGAGACCTTCAAAATTTTGGAATGGTCCCTAGCCGTCACAAGGGTGCCGGAGCAAATTTGAAAAGAGATCGATGCACTGTCAATCTCCACCGTGGACCAGCTGAAAAATTTTTACGTTCCCGGAAGGAAAAATGGACAGAAGGGCATCCTGTTTTATGGGCCAAATCCTGTCGCGCACCCGGACGATTTTTCTATGACATGACTTCCGTACGACAGAGGCATAAGGGCCGTCCTCAATCTCAGATATTATGCGCCCGAGATGCGGGAATACTTTAAAAAGTGCGGGTGTCGGCTATATCAAACGGACTCCGAAGCAAAGTTTTACGAAGGGCTATGGCATCCGCCTCAGGTCCGAGCACTCATCGATGGACGAATCCCAGATAGAAGGGGCATATGTTTCATTCAACCTGACGACAAGGCATGCTACACGATCTATATCGGTGAAGCCAACGAAGAGTCAAATAATGAAGATGAGCTAGCCAAGCCAGAAGAATCCACTCAAGAGTTCGAAGATGGAGGACAAGCAACCTTCGACGAGCAAACCGAGGTTGATTTGGGAACGCTCGATAATCCAAGGCCGACCTACATCAGCTCACTCTTTTCAGAGGAAATGAAAGAGCAAATAATCTCCCTGCTGCATGAGTTCGCCGACTGCTTCGCATTGACGTACAAAGAAATGTCTGACCTCTCCCCTGATGTGGTCGTGCATAAGCTGGCTATATCTCCTGATGCCAAACCTGTCAAACAAGCTCCTCGAAGAATGAGAAGGGAGCTGGAAGAAAAGGTCACCGAGGAAATTAAGAAACTTATCGATGCCGTCTTCATTAGGGAAGAGAAATACGCAGACTGGATCACATGCATTGTCCCAGTAAAGAAGAAAAATGGGCAGATCCGGGTTTGCGTCGATTTCAGGGACCTTAACAAGGCATGCCCTAAAAATGATTTCCTGCTTCCGGTCATGGAAATGATTGTCGATTACACCTAAAATTACGAGCTGTTCACCTTCATGGACGGTTCATCTGGGTACAATTAGATAAAAATGTCTCCTTAGGACGAGAAGCATACAACATTTCGAACCCCGATCGGCATATACTGTTATAAAGTGATGTCGTTCGGACTGAAGAACGCAGATGCTATATATCAAATGGCAATGACAAATATCTTTGATGACCAATCCATAAAGTCGTCGAATGTTATGTTGATGATTTGGTCGTCAAGACTAAAACCAAGGCCGATCACATCTAAGATCTTAGGACCGTTCTCAATAGACCAAGGGAATACGATCTGAAGATGAATCCTCTGAAGTACGCCTTTGGCGTGTCATCGGGAAAATTCCCGGGCTTCATAGTCTGACATCGAGGGATCCAAGTTGACCCATCAAAGATAAAGGGCATCATGGAGATGCCCCCCCGAAGAATCTGACGCAACTAAGTTCTTTTCAAGGCAAACTTGCTTATATAAGAAGGTTTATCTCAAATTTATCGGGGAGATGTAGGTCCTTCTCAAAGCTAATGAAGAAGGGAGCTCCTTGTAACATTTCAGAAAAATAAAATATTATTTTTGGGAATTTTTATAATTAAAAAATTAATATTATGAATATTTATTATGCGGTATAATTAAATACCGATAAATAGGGAAATATTTGGAAAATTATAGAAATTACTGAAATGAGGGTGTTTTTATGTGATATAGGAAAATTATAGATTTTTATAATTTATTATACACTATTTTAATGCTAATCGCGATTAAATATCGCTAATCTTGCTTTAATCCGGTTTTGTGCACATGACATGCACCAAGTCATTTTTCATACTTGTTACATTTCTTTCATAGTTTCTTTCTTTTTATAATGCATGGTTTTAATTTTAAAAGAGAAAAATAGAAAAGAAAAAAAAACATTAAACAACAAAGCATGGGAAAGAGAGAGAGAGGAGAGAGAGAGAGGTGAGGGGTCTTTATGATCCATGGCTCATTGTTTCCTCCATTATTTTCTCCTTCATTTTCCCTCCCTCCTCTCACTTGGATGCCCTCCTCTCTCCACCACTTCACCACCTCACTACAACCCCAAAACCCCATCAAAACACTTCATCTCTTTTGTTAAAAACATGCACAAGCTCACTACAAGCATGGAGAACCAAGAAAAATCGGATTTTGAGCACTTGGGACAACTCAAGAAAATTCTTGAGTTGCCAAATGAGGTAATTCTTAAACCATTAGAACAATATTTCAATTCCTTAAGCATCCATACATATTTAGTATCGATATTGAGTGGTTTAGTGAACTTTGAAAATTCCTAGAAAGGATTAGGGTTTGATTTGAATCCAAAGTTGTATTTGAGTTTAAATAGTGACCTTAAACCCCTGTAGGGAATGTGTATTGGACTGGAACCATAGACTATAACCCCAATTCACAAACTTAGAAACCCCGATATCGGAAAATTGTGAGAATTGTGAGGTTGTTTTGATATCTGCTATCACCCGGGGACACTAGGAATTATTTAGCAAACACACAGAGTGATGCAGGCAACCTGGAGTGTACCACTGAAACCCTAGCTCCTACTTCGTCACCCAGGCAGCAATTATATCCTTTCTGGCCGCAAATTGCGGCCCGAGCAGGGAGTTTTGGGTTCGTGTCTGGTCCGGGAAATTATCTCCTGTAAATTGGACCTTCCATATGTGCAAAATTGTCTAAATTCACCTAGGGTAAAATCTGGGACCATTTTCATGAGTTGTTGTCTTTTATTTCGTGATATTTATGAAATAAAGTTTTGATATTGGTGTTTTATCGGTCGATTCACGTTTATACGTCAATCGTCGAGAGTTGTTGGTTATTCTTGCATGCGTAAACGATAGGTTTTAACCTATGTACGTTTCGTGTATCGATTTAGTTTTCGTGCATGATTTCGGTTTACGATATCTTGTGTGTTTATATGTAGGCACCCCTACGAGGATTTCGAGACGACGAGGAGAGTGTGGCGTCATCGACTTCGGTAAACGAGGATCAAGATGAGTAGATATATATCTACGGGGGAAGTCGGGTGGATGGCGTATAGTACCCCCGCAGTTCGAAGTGTAGTATACGTTATATATGATTATGTGTTATATAAAATATGGATAGTTAGAAAGTAGGATCTTAGAAGATCATGACTTAATTTTAGTAATTGGTTGATAGTGTTGTAGTTAGTTTCTTAGTTGTGAACCCTAGAATAAGGTTTACATACACGCACGCATACACTTGCATACATTTTATTTACTTGTGCGTATGTGTGTGTGTGTGTATATATATATATACATACATACGCATAGGTATGGGACTGTATATATATATATATATATATGCTTGGATGATGAGGATAGTATGTGGTATTTGGAGATGAGTCGATGAGATTGGGCATGGTGCCATGAGATCGGTGATGTAATATGGTTCGTATTGAGATACGACATGATTGTTATAGCGGGTTCTCAGGCGATGTGTTTTCATACACATGCATATATATATGTAGATGGTATCAGTATGTACTAGACGTTAGGTCAGTACCCAGATCACGATTTGATGATAAGGACACCATATGATTATTACGATAAATGCGATATTTGACCCGTACCCAGATTTGGGAGGCCGTACGATGGATTTACCGTACGAGCTATATATTGATGATAGATTCGCACTCTTGACTCGAGGATGTCATATTATATATATTGTATCGTATGTGATACTATTGAGGCGGGATCACCGACTATTATATATTTATATAGCGACTCAGACATAGGTGGTTTTCCGTAACCTTTCGATTGGTCTGTTAGTTTAGTCCTGTAGTTTACTTGTAAATTATTTATTGTCATGTTTATTATTCAGCTCCCGCATATTCTTGTTGTTTGCATCGAATTGCATTCTTATATTTGGTTTTCAAAAATTATTATTAAAATCATGATGATAAGACACCAGCACCATTACTGATGATGTGTATGCTCCACGTACACCTGCTTGCAGGCTTACACACATCATCATCGGTAATTGCCATGTCACGTACACTTTAGAGAATATTACTTTATTGATATCGCTTGTTAGCTAATAGTTCCAATAAGTTATTGTTTCATATGCTAGTTCATTATTGCATTCATTGCTTGATATTTCTTGCATATTTATATATTCATTGTCATGCATTATTTTTAGGGCCAGTCCGGATTGCCGGAGCCCAATATTTAGAATTCATTGTTTAATTACTCTTGAGATTTGGATTTCGGATTCCCATGAGATTTCTGGATTTGGAGAAACAGCAAGGATTTATAAATTGATTATCATTTTCAAAAGATAGAAAATTGCGGTTTTCTCCTGATATGATTTGAGATACGTCTACCATGAGTTTTCTCGGCTATTGAACGATATCATACACCCTATTCGAGGAGGAGGTGGAACCGTCTGTGGGTGCATAGTGGACTCGGTGCGGTACCCCGGGGCGAGAAGGTCGCAGATGATGGCGTTGAGCCTGTGACAGGGGAGCACTACTGACCGGTGATTGTATTGTGACTCGACGGATATCCGGAGGATACCGATCGGAGTTGGGCCAGTCCGGATAGTCGGAGCCCAGGGGCCAGTCCGGAAAGCCGGATCCCGAGATATTGAGACTTTGAGGTATTGAGATTTATGATCTGGGCCAGTCCGGATAGCCGGAGCCCGAGATATTTGATATTTGGATATATGTTTTGTGTCGATACTAGACACAGATTCTTATGCTAATTTCATTAATGATATCTCGATTTAAATATACAGAAATCTCACTTTTTATGAAAAAAGTTTTCTCATTTATATGTATTCTGATTTCATGCATTCATTCATCGTATATATGATGGTTGCTATCTGAAGCACAGACACGAGCACTTGATATTACATTTATGTGTAGATGTTCAGGGTTATATTTTATTTGAGAATTTTATGATCGTATGACCTAAGATTGAGTCATACATTTGATTTCTGCCCTGTGATGTTTTCTAGTCACGAGTTGGTAACTCACCCCCGTTGTGCCACAGTTTCTTGGAGGTTTTGCCGTACAGGTTTCGTTGCGGCTTTGCTTGCATACTGTTTCTTCCGGGTGATTGCTTTGGTAGGTGGGTTCACTCGCATCGTGACCACTATTGTTCTTTTATTTACATTCAGTTGTATCTAGTAAACTCCATCAACCAGACTTGTATATTTTATAACCCTAGAAGACCGGTTGTATATTATTTCGACCTTAGAGTCGCGCATTGTATTATTATGGTTTTCTTGATGTTTTTAAGTTTCCTTTTGAGTTTTGATCCTCGCCCTTGGCGTTGTATACTATATTGCTAGCGTGGTTGTGACCGTCAATTGACGAAGAGCTAGCTCCCGCTTGGGGATGCCTTTATTCATATTATGCATGTTGTACCCTTTTGGGGCCAGTATTTACAAAGGAAACTCTGCCGAAATTCTTAGAAAAGAGATGATGTTTTAAAATTGCAATACTTCTGCATATTTTATTTAAACCACTTGCTTTAATGATAAGTTTTCCTCACTTATTCTTCAAAATGGTTTAGATTTCTCGGATTTTTGGCTTACTTGAATTAGATGGGGTCCTATAGACTTCATATGATTCAAGTGCCAGTCACGTGCCATTTCGGGTCGTGACAAAGTTAGTATCAAAGCGCTAAGTTAACCTTAGTTCGTGTCTATGTGTCACGCCCCGATTCCCAAAATACGGAATACAAGGGTGACAAGGCCAGCCATGCTCCTACGATCAAGGAAAGATCCTGTCGTAGTCACATTTCGGCTTCTAGCATTATATGGTAATCAGTAAAATGCAATACGGATAAAGAGAATGCAGTCACTAAAACTATAAAGTATAAAGGAATCCGAGCTCAATGGAAGTAAGCAAAAGGGCAACTAAGCAGGAATATCAATGGAGAAATGTAACTGGTTCACTAGTCTAGATCTTCACAGTCTCCTCGAGGTCAGGCGAATTCACCACTATCACTGAGCATGCATACTCAGGTCGCCAGAGCGACACAATAGCAATATTATAATAATCATAAGAGACAGAAAAATGAAAGTAATAATGGTGGAGATAAAATGCAGGTAGTCAATATGTCACTAACTGATGTAATGTATGATCTGTGTCCATATTGGTCTCTAGGTCATTTTGAAATCGAGCTGTGGAAAGGAGGATCATGTTTTACGAGGGTCTCGTACATACCCGAGACTACGGCCCGCTATCGCCCGGGACATAACCCTGTCAGCCGGATCGTCGGCCCAACCTAATATATATAAGAGTCGCTGTTCGAATGATCATCTTCTAAATCACTGTCCTCGCTAAATACAATTTTCTTTCCACTTCGATTTCCCCCTTTTTACCCAGGTTTCACTATTCATGAGTATAGTCTAGTTGTGTACAAGTACGCATCAATAACACGATTTCTTTCACTGTTCACTTTATGGTTCATTGTCACGAATCACTCACTACTCATTGGCGTACTTGACACAACCATACCAATACTACACACGTTCGACAATGCAATATACACGGAGAATTAACATGAATATTCACTATCAATAGGGGTCCTGTAGTCGGGTAGAACTATGAATCATGCCGCTAAACAGTTTATGTGCAGTACACGTCAATATGTATCTTATGAACATAGAAAATTCATATTAAATCATGTATTCCTAACTAAGCAAAAAGATATAAAAGCGGTAATAAGTAAACTAAATCAGAAGTTCAACAAAATTAATTTCAAGCCAATCGGGTTTCGGGTTCGCAAGTTACAGTCATTTCATTTTAAGTGTTCGCTGCTGGAAATTCAGTTCCTGAACTAAATGCCCATTTCGCAACACAGTTTTCACCCTGTTGGGATCAAAATTATGTGATGCTATAATTGAACAAAATTTAGGTTTATCAGTTAGGTTTCCAACGCACCAGATGGATCGATAATATCCATGGTTTACTGGAAGTTATGCTCTGTATAACAAAGGGGTATATGCTTTGTCCCTGTTTGGGACTGCAATATGTTCTGTTGGTTTAAAATACAATTTAAATAGTAAACGATGGTAGAAATGAATGAAATCCATTTCATTAGTTAGATAACAGTTTTATCTTCGCCATGGTATATGGTTCCACATCAAAACATTTTCATACAGCAGCGTGGAGGCAGTACAAAACGAGAATCGACAGCCAGAGCTGCTCTGGACTGCAGTCCAGAGCCGCACTCCGAACCAATTTCCGTCATCTTTTTAGCATAGAATCAGATTAAAACTCTTATGGGTTTCTAGGTCGTCGAGTCAGATTTGATTTGAGCCCTTGAACGCAACATTACAATTTATAATCAATTAACTGTGATTTTTACGAGTTTCAGGTACGGAAAATTTCAGTTTTAACGGGCTTAAATGGGAATGACCTATCACGTCAGTAATGACTGTATATTCCAGCCAAATTATAACACAGCGTTCTTTATTAGTCGGGCCATCCTATGAGATCAGTTTCTGTCAGTTTAACGGGGTTCTCCCCCTCGGGTTTTACATCGAACGCTTACATATTATTGATTCGCATGAAAAGTATACACGGAATTTATTGGTATTTTGACTTGTGATAGATAAAATTAGCATGAAGCAAGTAGTATACTTGCCTGACAACTTGTTGACGAAGGTACGGCAGCGGCAACGGTGATGGCGCGATCGCGACGCACACGCGGCTAGGTTGGTGGTCGTTGGTGTCGGCGCTTGATGCTCGGTGTTGAGGTGGTCGAGGGTTTGAGGAGGAGGAGAGGGGCTCGGCTATGGAGAGGATGGCTGCCGGTGATGTGGGCTGCGGTAGCCGGAGGAGGTTGATGGCAAGGGAGGAGCTCGAGTTGGAGGCGATGGGAAGCTTAGGGGTCGGTTGGCAGAGCTCGGGAAGGAGGTTTGGATGTTCGTCGATGATGAGAGGGGCATGGGGTGTTCGTCGGAAGAAATGGGGAGCTCAACCACAGCTGAAGGGAGCTCGACTAGGAGCTTGGGTGGAGAGAGGAGAGTGATGGGTTTTGGTGAAGAAGGTGGTGGGGCCGGTAATAATGAGGGGAGCTCGCGGTGATCGGAGGTGGTAGGTTGAGGTGTCTTGGGGTTGTAGGGGGTGTGTGAGGAGTGGCGATCAGAGGAGGAGGAAGAGAAAGAGGTGAGGCTGTTGGGGAGAAGCGGTCGGCGTGCAGACGAGGGTCGAGGAGGAGGTAGGGGTGCAGGGGAAAAAGTAGTGAGGATGAGGCGAGCTCAGTTTTGTTATGAGAGGGAGAGAGAGAGACGAGGTCGAGGGAGTGAGCGGGCGTGCGCGAGATCGTGGGAGAGGAGCGGGGACATGGGGCGACGAGGCGTGGTAGCATGGGGCGACGACGCGTGGTGGCGTGGGGCGACGACAACGTCGGAGCGTAGAAAAAGAAGCGGGAAAAACACAAGAGAATGGGGAAGAAAGGGAGGTCAGGTTTGAGCATGGGGCCGGGTCGGGCATGGGTAAAGGATTTGAGGTTGGGCTGGGCCGGGTATGCATGGGCATGGGATTGGGCTTTTAGTTTAGGGAAGGAAATTTAAAAATATAATAAGTGTGGCATCTAATGTTCACAAAATATATATATATAGAAAAACAGAAAACATTTAAGGGTAAATTTTGTATTTACGGAACTAGGAATTTACATCATACCCTTCTTACAAAATTTCGTCCTCGAAATTTAGAAAAGACAACGAAACAGCAGCACTACACAAACAGAAGTGGAAAGCGTGCACGGATATCCTCCTCACGCTCCCAGGTAGATTCTCCTTGGGAACGACCACCCCAAGACACTCGGACTGACAGAATGACCTTATTTTTCAGCACTTTCTCTCTGCGATCAAGGATGGTGGTGGGCGGCTCCTCATAGGACCGGTCAGTGCCCAAAGCTAACTCCAAATGGTCCAGAACATGGCTCTCATCCTGAACATAACGCCGCAACTGAGATACGTGGAAGGTATTGTGCACACCAGCTAGCGACGGAGGTAAGGCAAGTCGATAGGCCACTTCTCCTACTCGCTCCAGCACCTCAAAAGGTCCGATGAAAAGGGGGCTGAGTTCCCGCGACCCCCAAACCTGATAACTCCGTGGGTAGGGAAAATCTTCAGGAATACGTGATCTCCGACTTCAAATTCTAGTGCTCTCCTGCTGGCATCTGCCCAACTCTTCTGTCGATCCTGAGCTATCTTAATGCGCTGTCTGATCATTTGGACTTTGTCTACCGTCTAAACAATGAGTTCGGGGCCCAGTAATCTTCGTCCGCCCACATCATCCCAACAAACAGTGGATCGACATTTACGCCCGTAAAGTGCTTCAAAAAGAGCCATTTGGATGCTAGCCTGGTAACTATTGTTATAAGAAAACTCGACCAGATGCAAATGATCCTCCCAAGAACCCTGGGAGTCCAACATACAAGCCGTCAACATATCCTCGAGCGTCTGAATCGTGCACTCGGATTGTCCGTCCGTCTGTGGATGATATTGTAAGACTACAGTAGTGCCCCGGCCGTCTGTATAAGGCCAAAATGCGGAAACGAAAACTTTTTCAAACTAGAAACCGGTGCTATCGTATGCTTAAAACCCAGATCGAACCATTAACCTACAACTAGCTATCTAGAGAAGGGATATAAAGCTATACCGATCGATTCGTGCCCTTCGGTCTTTGTTCACCATCCCAAGCTCCTCGCGGTATCTCCGGTCTCCATCTCCTCGTCGGAAAGGGCACCACATCATCGATTCTTTTTTACGGGCTCCCGCTTCATCCGAAGCAACTCGGGCACGAAGTATGGTAGCCGACGTATCCAAGGTGTTGTAGAGAATGTTTGTGATCACTTTGTCTCTTGCATCCATTGTATGGATAGAGGTTAGAGATGATGCCATTAATAGAGATTGTGAGCTAGAGGAAGAAGAAGAAGAAGAAGTGGCTCTCTCTTTTCTTTTATTTTGCTATGATAAAATGAGAGAGAGAGAGTCTGTAAAAAATACAAGACCAAGCTCTCATATGGCAGCCCCTCTCTCTCTCTCCTCATCATATCAACACAAATCAATCACAATATGTGACACATGCACAAAGAAAGAAACCATGAGTCACCACTTGTGCATGTGTCACAATTAATGCTCATAATCATGATTTCTACCTCACAATATCCTTTTGTAAACATTAATCTAAATGTTTACAACAATAAAAAGATACAGCAATATCTAAAGTGAACTCGTGACAGATCACAAGGATACCCCTCACCTGTATATACATACCTGCATCCGCATTCCGACCGAATGCGAATCGATAAGACTAAAGTAATCCAACAAATCTAATACTAGGATCCGGCTTAAACCAAAGCCCACTAGTATGATCCGTCCGATCAAGATCCGTGCATTACCGCACGAATAAGATCGAACCCTGCCATATATCATACGGCTTCGTCCGAAACTTGAGAAACTTTCTGTGGGGGACTCTAAAGACTCGTCAATACTTTGGCTGTGGATTTAACTACTAGCACGTCAGAGGTATTAGCCGTACGTGACGGGCTACCAGGTATTGACCAAAAGGGAGGTCGATGAGTGAACTCATCCTGACACCCTACTAAGCCTGTCGGTAACAATATTCGTACAGTCCGGTCCGTTCGTATATGAGCATCGCATGTCGGGCCTAGGGGGTTGGTAAGAGTCAGACCCCCAAAAGCGGTACAAGTCGTGTCGGAGTGTAGCCCAGAACACCCTGAGATACTACAGGAATACCTACTAGTAAATCTCCTGCCTTGGCCAAGGACTTCGTGTAATGGCTCTCCTAGACACAACGTGATCTCACCCCCAATACCGAGAGAGACGAAACCCCTGCCAATCCACTCACTGCCTCCATGTGGCTCGGGACTGTACCCAACTAAAACCTGTTTGCACGACTCCTTTGAGCCGTGGTAGGGTAGTAATCAAAGCACAGTGGGAACTCACACGAGACAAATGATGATCTTAGGTCGATGAACTAACCTGTACACATGTCACCAGGGAACTGTTATCTGACGTTAGGTATAATACCAACTAGCATGTTCCCGGCGAGTCCTGTCCGGTGTACTCATAACCCAATGAGCACCTGTATACATCTTATGTGATCCAACTGACACCAATGGCTTGTGAGACTGGCAACTGCCCCTCGTCGGGGTCTCGACTGTATACACTAGTCGACTAATGGAGTATCGATGCCCAGTCTCGAAACTCCCACGACTAGGGACCTTTTAAGGATGTGCTTATAGACCCCAGCTCTCACGTATATGATCGCCATCATACTGCTGGCCGTCAAGCAAGAATCCTTAGGGCTCTACCAACGTGCAATAGTGACCTGTAAGGTCACCTAAAGCTGTACACGATGATAAAGATAAACCATGGTAGCATACTATTCTCTATCAACATGTAATAGTGAACTACAATGTCATCTAAAGCACGTACACGATGATAAAGGCAAACCAGATAGTATACAAACCTCTCGAGTAAAATTGTCCTACCGGTACAGGTCCTCCCTCAATCTTTGCAATCACGTGCCTGTGATCCAATAATTGACTCTGAGGGCACTATATCCAACAATCTCCCACTTGCACTCAAGGCTAATTATTGCGATGTCACATACTCACAGCCCGTGTAATAACAAACACCCAACTCCTCTACTAATCAGTCTCACAAAGCTCGTTTGCGAAACTATTGCGTTCGAGAAATAGCCTTAGCTAGTGGATCCACCCTAACGTTTCTTTCTATGTCTCTCTTTATCTCAAGTTCGCGGAGAAAGCCATCTCCCGAAATGAGCAATACCTGTCTTAGAATATGTCTGGATATCTGATGGGACCTAGTTCATAAATGAACTCCAAATCCTAACTTCTTAGACTGTATCGTCAACTGAAACTAATCAGTATCCTGCGCCATGCCTCCCTCAGTATCCGCTTGGACCACCTGTCCAAAATACTTCCCCTCGTCAGAGGGAAAACAATAACTCTGATAGCCACTCTATCATCCAGGTCACCTTGGAATCCTGGAATGATAATTGTCTCCTAAAAGAGATGTTGTTATCATTTCCCTAGAACACCACTTATGTTCTAAAACTTCTTCCGAATGTTTCTCCAGGATTGGATCAATATCAACTTATTGCATCTCTTGCAAAAACAATATCTGGTGTGGTACTTGACATCTCATGATCAACTCAATTGCCTAAGCAAGTGATCTGCCAATCATGCACATCCCTCCCCCCTTTAGTCTGTAAGACACCTTTGGAGAGGGTGACTACATTACCTGCAGGTACACTACCGTGCCAGGAGTCATTCATTCTAAATACCTTTAGAATGCTGTCAAAGTACCCAGATTGGGAAACTACCCAAATCTAGATCTAAAACCATATATCTAGTAATCAGAATATCTGATATAATATCCATGTCCTATGTGGAGAAACCACCGTTTGACAACCAAAGCATAACCGATCGTAGTATAGGAATTTCACTTCCTACTCTGTGTATGTCATCCAAATACCAGGACATCACACCCTACTACCTTCTTAACAGATCCATCCCCTATTCTGATGAAGTCAAACCTATGACTGTCACATCAGAAATAGATGATCTATCTCCGCTATATCTGATTTAGTCTATAAATAGACATAAGCCACTTGTCCACTATGCTTCCGCTGCTCCCACTGACTACGACAACCCTCTGGCAGAATAATATACACGTACACTTCTAAAGCCAGTTCAGAACGACGCTATACTCATCCTCTTGCCGGGACTCATAGCCTGGAACAACAGCAATGGCAAGTCTGGGTAAACAAGAACCTCCCTTTCACCGTCTTTGAGCATACCGAAGTACCTCTCAAGTGCCTGAGGTTACCGACCATATCTGCGGAGTGGCCAATGGAATGTCAAACTAGATTGAATCTTTAGGTTCTTCTTAAATTTTCAGTAATCGTTTGCAGTTCTGGAATCACTTCCAGTTCTACCACACTCCCACTACTGTTTTCTGAAGAAAAAAAACCATTTTACTAAAACTGTAGCGAGTCAAGAACAATATCACTATTGATCTTCCAGATGTTAGAAAATCAACCCTCGTCATAGCCCGGGTCAACCCACAAACAACCATTACAGAAACGTGCCTTGAGTTATCCAGAGTCTGGTTTTAAGCATAATCCGGACAACTCCCCGTAGCTTAACATTGTTAAGATATGAACTATTCTATATCCAATATAGAAACAGAGGCACTGGTTTAATTGGAACCAGATTCAAATCATGCAGCTGTCTCCGGTGCATGTCAACTAAATGGAGAGAGGTCGATCAACATTACTCAACTTATAAATACATCCAGATATGAGTAAACTGAAAGAGAAGCAAGTTCTCATAATTATTACTATCAACTGAATACCATACACAAGTATCTACATCTTCGATCACCTTGAAGAATCCTGATACTCGCAATACCTGGTTCTCTACTTTATTCATATACCTATAACTTCTCAAAACTTAGACCTTGCATTTCTACGAAACACATGTCTAAGAACTAGAGAAGTCACAAGTAAACAGAATATAGTACGAGTACCAACCCTTCTGTCCTAATGGACACTGGACAACATACAATACTCTGTATAAGTCTCTTGAGTCTAATAACTCATTCCATGTGTGTCATAGGTTGAAAACTGTACTTATGGTTAAGAAGAATTACACCGCTGTTTAATGCTCCTTACCTAACCATCCACTGATATAGGTAAATGTCATAGACTTTCAAAAGTTATATCTCTCTTTATAAAAATAAACGTACAGATATATCAATTTGAAATTGGTGCATAACAACGGATATTCAAAACCAAATATTTGTCGTCTGGCAAACAACCCATGAGATTTCCTCAAATATCACCAATTACAACGAATCCCGATATAATAAGGATGATCACCCAATTCCCAATAACTTACTCCCACTCATCATCTGTAAAACCATACATATGTGAGAATCAAACCTGGTAAATACATACCCTGGAGCATGGACAATTGGGAAATCAGTTTTCTTTTAACAATACACAGTGAAACTGAAACATGTAAATGTTTCAAAGGGGTATCCGGGTATTCTTAGTAATGCCTCTTGCATTATCATATTCACAACTGTATCCGTATATTTTTTTGCCGTCTCTCCAAATCCATTTATATGTCTTTAGTCATTACCTTCTGTACACCATCGTTAGGCTAAATGGTTTTCTTCCTTCCCTACCGTTCGGCACCAGCCTATGGTTTGGAAGAAGACTATCCAATAAGCGTAATAGGTGTACTGTCCTAATCCTAGGAGCACTCGCAACCCGAGAGAAGGTAAAGAAAAAAGAAAACTGAATAAAACCCTATTCCTCTTTCTCCTGAACCAGAATCCATCCCCGAACTGGAACAAGTCCCTTCGAGTTCGTATATAACCATATGATGGAGTATCCATTAAACTGTGGATCTTCGTAATGATACGGAGTGTTCTGGAGAAATACAAAGGTGAAGTAGGAGTGACGATGAAATACTTTGTTTGGTCGTGAATGGCAATCGCAATTTACTTTGCCCTCTTACTGGTCCCTTTATTTGTCTTTACTTAATACCTTCTGTTCACCTTTTAGGCTAAATGGTTTTCTTCATTCCCTACTGTTCGGCACCTGCCTATGGTTTGGATGAAGACTATCCAATTAGCGTAATAGGTGTACTGTCCTTATCCAAGGAGCACTCGCAACCTGAGAGAATGTAAAAGGAAAAGACAACTGAATAGTCCTATTCGTTTTCTCCAAAACCGGAAACCATCCTCGAATCTGTAACAAGTTCCTTCGAGTTCGTATATAACCATACGATGGTTTTATCCAATGGAAGTGGACGTTCATAGTAATACGGGGTGTTCTGGAGAAAAGGGTAAAAGAAGGAGTGGCAATGAATTATGCAACTCTGACAATCCAAAAGTCGGTGTTTTAAGAAGGTTCGGTTAACTTGGTCACTGAGTCATGGTCAAGGGTCGGGTCATGGTCGCTGCCAAAGAGAGAGAGAAAAGAAACACTCAGCGTGCACTCTAACCTAGATCAGAATAGTTATCACTTTATCCAATCAGGAAACCTCCGACCGTAACGTCAAATTCTCCTCCAAATCTGAAAGAAGAATTAGTCGGGATCACCCGAGGAGTAAACCAACTCATCAGTGGGAATCGGGATCCAACCATCATCGCATGATAACGTGATGGAATCCACTCACGTTATCACACTCCAGAAGGTATGCGCATATCCGGCAAGTTTCAGTTTCTTTAGAAACTCCCGATGTGATTTTTACCCCTAGGACCCAAGTGATCTTGACATAGTCAACAAATCAAAGAGTCCTAGTCAAGTTCAACCCATCATTATCCTGGATTGCATTAAACCCACCCGTACGAGCCCTTGACACAGTCAACAAGGTCGCACGACTGTCCTAACCAATCCCATTAATATGCCACAAACAAACACTACTTAGCTACCGCACACTACGCCTTGACACAGTCAACAAACGCAGTACGAATACTAAGTAATACTTGCAAGAAATGACGGAGGGCTACGGCTGGTTTTTTGGAGAAAAACCTTTAACGTAATGAACTTGATATCGTTGAAGGAACTGCATAACTTTTTATAAAAATATAGTGGCGAAAACCTTTGTTAAAGAGGTCACTCCCGGTGAAGGGATCTCGGCTCTTTCCCCGTAGAATGAGGTGCGGGATATTCATAACCGAATACCACGATGCAAAGCAAAAAGTAATCGACTATAGTGAAGTTATTACCCTGACGCAAACTTCTTTCCAAGGGGTCACTCCCGGTGAAGGAATCTCGGCCCTTGCCTTGTCGACTGAGGTGCTGGATATTCATAACCGAATACCACTGTGCAAAACAAAAGAGAACATCTTTGCAATACTAGCCTTTTTTTGAAAAATGTTCCAACAACATCAGAATAGGTTTGTTTAGCTTGCATTGATCCGAATCAATGCAGTCCCATCAATTAATCACACCACAAAAGAACAAAAATATGATGTACGTATATGCCATCCGCATTCGCCACTAGGTCCCGTCATCACCCGTTAGGTTACTTAACTAACGACAGAACGGGGACTGGACTAGCGTGGGTGTAAAATATATACAACATCTACTAGTATATATATATCAATATATAATATTCGCTCAAGGCGTGATAAAATGCAACATCACAGAGAGTAATAAACATCACAGAACAATACAGATAATCTGGGATCCCCGGGTTTCATAGAGTCGCTACTGAAACGTGACGTTCCCCTAGTTGTGTGGATAGCCTGTGCAATGAAATCCTAGACCCCTATGGGCACGGCAAGTTACCCGCCAAAACCTGAAGCGAGGCAGCCCCCTTCAACAACGTGAATGGACCACCCAGCACTTTACGGAATTCGGTAACTTGAGAACCGCTCCTTGGGTCAACCTGCACCCCTACGAGTGCGGCGAATAGCCCGCCAATTCTAGAGTAAAGCCCCCTCTGTCTCAAAGCCATGAGATGCGGGCCCGTTTCCCTCTAGAACCCGGCTATCCGTGCACCCCAACGCGGGGTAAACCTTGTACAGAAAGTAAAATATATACAACGGGTACATCGACCTCAGCCCGGTCGTGCCCCAAAAGAATAATATACAAACAGTCAGTGACGGCAGTCCACATATCGGACGCTCGCCCAGCAATATCAAATATACAAATACAATCAAACTGTACTACCATTGCACCAGGCTATCCACCACGACAAATCCGCAACATCACAGCACAACACAGAATATCAACGTGAATGTCACGTTCGCAAATCCGTCTAAAAGGGCTATAGCAATTAGACATGATTTACCGATCAAATGACATTCACGGTCGTAGATATAATGTAAATACTGTGAACTAACATGTTTAAAATTTTCGATCGACAAAATTTCCCGAAGTGGGCCCCAAGCACAATTCCCAGTACTCAAACAAATCTGGGCCCAAACAAAAAATACCAGAAAACCCAATTCCATGTCAGAGAGCACTGTAGAAAGTTTGGTGCAGTGTTGCTATAGTACGGCCGTGGAACCGCGGCCAAAACGTGGGTACGGCTGCGGTTCCGCGGCGCTACAGTGCAATCAATGTACCAAATTTTCTCAGAACACTTAAAAAACCCTGCCTGTTTTTCTGCAGCACACTAAATAATTTTTTGACCACAGGAAAAATTCGACAAAAACAGTGACTTGGAAATGCAGTTTTTAGAAAATTCGTTCGATCGATGTTTTAAATACGTTGGAACAAGCTAGAAAAGGTTAATGGCGTGGCTCTGATACCATGTAAGACTACGGTAGCGCCCCGGCCGTGTGTACGAGGCCAAAATGCGGAAACGAAAACTTTTTCAAACTAGAAACTGGCGCTATCGTATGCTTAAAACCCAGATCGAACCATTAACCTACAACTAGCTATCAAGAGAAGGGATATAAAGCTATACCGATCGATCCGTGTCTTTCGGTCTTTGTCCACCATCCCAAGCTCCTCGCGGCATCTCCGGTCTCGATCTCCTCGTCGGAAAGGGCACCACATCATCGATTCTTTTTTACGGGCTCCTGCTTCATCCGAAGCAACTCAGGCACGAAGTGTGCTATCCGACGTGTCCAAGGTGTTGTAGAAAATGTTTGTGATCACTTTGTCTCTTGCATCCATTGTATGGATGGAGGTTAGAGATGATGTCATTAATGGAGATTGTGAGCTAGAGGAAGAAGAAGAAGAAGAGGCTCTCTCTTTTCTTTTGTTTTGCTATGATAAAATGAGAGAGAGTCTGTAAAAAATACAAGACCAAGCTCTCATATGGCAGCCCCTCTCTCTCTCTCCTCGTCATATCAACACAAATCAATCACAGTATGTGACACATGCACAAAGAAAGAGACCATGAGTCACCACTTATGCATGTGTCATAATTAATGCTCATAATCATGATTTCAAGCTCACAATAAACATTTGTAAACATTATTCCAAATGTTTACAACAATAAAAAGATACGGCAATATCTAAAGTAAACTCGTGACGAATCACAAGGATACCCCTCACCTGTATATACATACCTGCATCCGCATTCCGACCGAACGCGAATGTGATGAGACTAAAGTAATCCAACAAATCTAATACTAGGATCCGGCTTAAACCAAAGCCCACTAGTATGATCCGTCCGATCAAGATCAGTGCACTACCGTACAAATAAGATCAAACCCTGCCATATATCATAAGGCCTCTACAACGTTTCGCCCGAAACATGAGAAACTATCTGTGGGGGACTCTAAAGGCTCGTCAATACTTTGGCTATAGATTTAACCACTAGCACGTCAGAGGTATTAGCCGTACATGATGGGATACCAGGTATTGACCAAAAGGGAGGTCGATGAGCGAACTCATCCTGACACCCAACTGAGCCTGTCGGTGACAATATCCGTACAGTCCGGTCCGTTTGTCTATGAGCATCGCATGTCGGGCCTAGGGAGTTGGTAAGAGTCAGGCCCCCAAAAGCGGTACAAGTCGTGTCGGAGTGTAGCCCAGAACACCCTGAGATTCTACTGGAATACCAACCAGTAAATCTCTTGCCTTGGCTAAGGACTTCTTGTAATGGCTCTCCTAGACACAGCGCGATCTCACCCCCAATACCGGGAGAGACGAAACCCCTGCCGATCCGCTCACTGCCTCCATGTGGATCGGGACTGTACCCAACTAAAACCTGTTTGCATGACTCCTTTGAGCCGTGGTAGGGTAGTAATCAAAGCACAGTGGGAACTCACACGAGGCGAATGACGATCTCGGGTCGATGAACTAACCTGTACACATGTCATCAGGGAACTGCTATCTGATGCTAGGTATAATACCAACTAGCATGTTCCCGGCGAGTCTTGTCTGGTGTACTCATAACCCAATGAGCACCTGTATACATCTTAGGTGATCCAACTGACACCAATGGCTTGTGAGACCGGCCACCGCCTTTCGTCGGGGTCTCGACTGTATACACTAGTCTACTAATGGAGTATCGATGCCCAATCTCGAAACTCCCATGACTAGGGACCTTTTAAGGATGTGCTTATAGACCCCAGCTCCCACGTATATGATCGCCATCATACTGCTGGCCGTCAATCAAGAATCCTAGGGGCTCTACCAACGTGCAATAGTGACCTGTAAGGTCACCTAAAGCTGTACACGATGATAAAGATAAACCATGGTAGCATACTATTCTCTATCAACGTGTAGTAGTAAACTACAATGTCACCTAAAGCATGTACACGATGATAAAGGCAAACCAGATAGTATACAAACCTCTCGAGTAAGACTGTCCTACCGGTACAGATCCTCCCTCAATCATTGCAATCACGTGCCTGCGATCCAATAATTAACTCTGAGGGCACTATATCCAACAGATACGCTGTGCTAAACATTAGGCGGGTACCCAGACGTTCCTGTAAGCTCTTCCAAAAATGCGAAATGAATCTGGTGTCTCGATCTGACACAATACTAACCGAAACTCCGTGAATTCGCACTATCTCTTGCATGTATTTCTCCGCCAGCGACTCTGTCGACTGTTTCACCCGGAAGGGTGTAAAGTGTGCATCTTTCGTAAGCCGGTCGACGATAACCCAAACGGCGTTGTTGCCTCGTGGACTCCGGGGTAAGGCAGTCACAAAATCCATAGTAATGTGCTCCCACTTCCATTCTGGTATCGGAAGTGGTTGCAACAGTCCCGCTGTTCTCTGGTGTTCAGCCTTTACTTGCTGACATACTAAGCACTTGGATACCAACCGTGCGATTTCCCTCTTCATTCCATTCCACCAATAATCTTTCCTCAGATCTCGATACATTTTTGTGACTCCCGGATGTACAGAATAACCTGAACTATCAGCCTCAGTTAGTACCTCTTCTCTAAGATCTCCCTTGGGAACGCAGAGTCTGCTACCGAATCTCAAAGAATCGTCTCGATGTATGAATAAGTTTGTCCTTAGTCTGGCTTCCACCTGCTCTCTGAACTTCTATAGTCGAGGATCGTCAGTTTGTGCAGCCTTAATGCGTTATACAAATGAAGACCGCACCTGCAACTGCTAAAACTTCCTGATTATACTCGGTGTAACAATCTCTAGTTCGAGCCTCTGAAAATCCTCAATGATGCTCCCCTGCCTGGTCAACATCATGACCGCTGGCTTGCGACTGAGGGCGTTGAGTACAACATTTACTTTTCCCCGGATGGTACTGTAAATTCCAAGTCGTTATCCGCCCCTCGCTATAGCCATTGGCGTTGTCTCATATTCAATTCTCCATGAGTGAACATGTATTTCAGACTCTTGTGATCCGTATACACTTCCACCTTTTTGCCCAGTAAGTAGTGTCTCCAGATCTTTCATGTGAAAACTACTGCGGCTAACTCCAAGTCGCGTGTTGGGTAGTTCCCCTCATGATTCTTCAGTTGCCGTGAGGCATAAGCAACTACCGACCATTTTGCATCAGAACGCAGCTTAAACCTTTTCCTGAATCATCGTTGTGTATCCCCAAACCATCTGAATCGTCTGGCACTGTAAGAAAAGATGCTGAGGTCAATTTCTGTTTCAGTATCTCAAAAGCCTGAGTACATTCCTCTGTCCATACGTAAGGCACTTCCTTCCAAGTCAGCTAAATTGGGGGTTAGGTGATTACAAGGTTCAAGGATGAGATAAAATAATTTCTGGTAATAAAGGAAAGAAATGTTGTAAGAAGGATCAATTTATGAATCAAGCGGGCTTAAAGGTACAATACTTCAGGAAAAATTCGATTGGACCAGAACTTTATTGTTCAGAAAATCTTGACAAAGTACAATTGAGAGATAAACGTGGCCTTAAACATTACATCGTTTTTATTTGGCCCTAAGAAAAGAAAATAAGTTGCGTCAGTCGTGATTGTGGAAGTTCAACAAGTTGCGATATATTCTCGCTCTAAGATGGGGGCGTCCATTCCCACAGTGTCTTGCTTGAACATCTACTTGAGGTTCTTCAGCCTCGTGTTCCTCTTCACTCGAGATTTCATCCTCCCACTCCTCCTGGACAGGAGCTTCATCTTCGGATTCCTCCCCTATAGGGTTTTCTTCTCCTAACACTTCTTCTTCGGCGGGAGCTTCCTCATCAGAATCCTCCTCCATAGGTTCTGCCTCTTCCGAGTCCTCTTCCATAGGGTCTTCCTCAGGATCTTCCTTTTCAGGATCCTCATAGGGTTCCTCCTCTACAGCATTTCCCTGTGGATCCTCTCCTATTGGGTCCTCTTCATCGTCAGAATCATTAATCATATTGATCTCTAGAGCTACGACATCGATTCCCTCGTCCTCGTATTCGTTGTCGTTGAAAATGACCTGTGGACCATCGACCTCGTCATCTGAACTCACTAATATACAGTCGAAAGAAATGCATGACCGAGTGTCCTCATCGATAAGCTGTGCCGCCCCAGGGTTGGCCATGGCCTGAAAAGTAAGGGTCTTGATTAGCCAGTGGAACACGAATGAATCTAATGATTAATGATGTGGAACACGAGGAAAGAGAAAGTAGATAAGATTCAAAACATGAAATTGAGTGGTGATGCATAAGTAGTATATGGAAGTGAAAGCAAGGAAACAAAGTATGATTCAAGGGACGCCTAAATTGAACCGCAATTTTATTCTAAACCCGGCACTCTGATACCAACAAAACCATGTCATGCTCCGCTTCGCAAAATACGGAATACAAGGGTGACAAGGCCAGCCGTGCTCCTACAATCAAGGAAAGATACTGTCGTAGTCACATTTCGTCTTCTAGCATTATATGGTAATCAGTAAAATGCAATACGGATAAAGAGAATGTAGTCCCTAAA
Source organism: Agapanthus africanus (assembly GCA_030015575.1). Classification (NCBI taxonomy): domain Eukaryota; kingdom Viridiplantae; phylum Streptophyta; class Magnoliopsida; order Asparagales; family Amaryllidaceae; genus Agapanthus; species Agapanthus africanus. Next base: position 365,226,406 of record JASDDO010000008.1, read on the forward strand.
ACTATCAAGTATAAAGGAATCTGAGCTCAATGGAAGTAAGCAAAAGGGCAACTAACCAGGAATATCAATGGAGAAATGTAACTGGTTCACTAGTCTGGATCTTCACAGTCTCCTCGAGGTCAGGAGAATCCACCTCTATCACTGAGCATGCATACTCAGGTCGTCAGAGCGACACAATAGCAATATTATAATAATAACAAGAGACAAGAAAATGAAAGTAATAACGGTGGAGATAAAATGCAGGTAGTCAATATGTTACTAACTGATGCAATGTATGATCTATGTCACTATCTGTCTCTAGGTCATTTTGAAATCGAGTTGTGGAAAGAAGGATCATGTTTAACGAGGGGCTCGTACATACCCGAGACTACGGCCTGCTATCGCCCGGGACATAACCCTGTCACCTGGACCGCTAGGCCCAACCTAATATATATAAGAGTCTCTATTCGAATGATCATCCTCTAAATCAATGTTCTCGCTAAATACAATTCCCTTTCCACTTCAATTTCCCCCTTTTTACCCAGGTTTCACTATTCATGAGTATAGGCTAGTTGTGTACAAGTACGCATCAATAACACGATTTATTTCACTGTTCACTATATGGTTCATTGTCACGAATCACTCACTATTCATTAGCGTACTTGACACAACTATACCAATACCACACACGTTCGACAATGCAATATACATGGAGAATTAACACGAATATTCACTATCACTAGGGGTCCTGTAGTGGGGTAAAACTATGAATCATGCCGCTAAACAGTTTATGTGCAGTACACGTCATTATGTATCTTATGAACATAGAAAATTTGTATTAAATCATACATTCATAATTAAGCCAAAAGATACAAAAGCGGTAATAATTAAACTCAATCAGAAGTTTAACAAAATTAATTTCAAGTCAATCGGGTTTCGAGTTCGCAAGTTACAGTCATTTCATTTTAAGTGTTCGCTGCTGGAAATTCAGTTCCTGAACTGAATGCCCATTTCGCAACACAGTTTTCATCTTGTTGCGATAAAAATTAGGCGACACTATGGTTGAAAAAAATTTAGGTTTATCAGTCAGGTTTCGAACGAACCAGATGGATCGATAATATCCAAGGTGTACTGGAAGTTATGCACTGTATAACAAAGGGGTATACGCTCTGTCCTTGTTTGGGACTGCTATATGTTTTGTTGGTTTAAAATACAGTTTAAATAGTAAAAGAAGGTAGAAATGAATGAAATAGGTTTCATTAGTTAGCTAACAGTTTTATATTCGCCATGGTATAAGGTTCCACATCATAACATTTTCATACAGCAGCGTGAAGGCATTACAAAACGAGAATCGACAGCCAGAGCTGCTCTGGACTGCAGTTCAGAGCCGTACTCCGAACCAGTTTCCCTCATCTTTTTAGCATAGAATCTGATTAATACTCTTATGGGGTTCTTGGTCGTTGAGTCGGATTCGATTTGAGCCCTCGAACGCCACATTCCAATTTATAATCAATTAACTGTGATTTTTACGAGTTTCAGGTACGGAAAATTTCAGTTTTAACGGGCTTAAATGAGAATGCCTATCACGTCAGTAACGACTGTATTTTCCAGCCAAATTATAACACAGCGTTTGTTATTAGTCGGTCCATCCTATGTGATCAGTTTCCGTCAGTTTAACGAGGTTTTCCCCCTCGGGTTTTACATCGAACGCTTACATATTATTGATTTGCACGAAAAGTATACACAGAATTTATTGGTATTTTGACTTGTGATGGATAAAATTAGCATGAAGCAAGTGGTATACTTGCCTGACAACTTGTTGACGACGGTACGGCAGCAGCAACAGCGATGGCGCGATCGCGACGCACACGCGGCTAAGGTGGTGGTCGTTGGTGTCGGCGCTTGATGCTCGATGTTGAGGTGGTCGAGGGTTTGAGTAGGAGGCGAGGGGCTCGGCTATGGAGAGGGTGGTTGCCGGTGATGTGGGCTGCGGTAGTCGGAGGAGGTTGATGGCAATGGAGTTGCTCGAGTTGGAAGCGATGGGAAGCTCAGGGGTCGGTTGGCGCAGATCGGGAAGAAGGTTTGGACGTTCGTCGACGACGATAGGGGCATGGGGTGTTCGTCTGAAGAAATGGAGAGCTCAGCCACGGCTGAAAGGAGCACGACCAGGAGCTTGGGTGGAGAAAAGAGAGAGATGGGTTTGGTGAAGAAGGTGGTGGAGCCGGCAATGGTGAGGGGAGTTCGCGGTGATCGGAGGTGGTGGGTTAAGGTGTCCTGGGGTTGGAGGGTGTGTGTGAGGAATAGCGATGAGAGGAGGAGGAAGAGAAGGAGGTGAGGCTGTTGAGGAGAGGCGGTCGACGTGCAGGCAAGGGTCAAGGAGGAGGCAGGGGTGCAGGGGAAAAAAGTAGTGAGGATGAGGCGAGCTCGGTTTTGTTATGAGAGGGAGAGAGAGAGACGAGGTCGAGGGAGTGAGCGGGCGGGCGCGAGAACGTGGGCGAGGAGCAGGGACGTGGGGCGACGAGGCGTGGTGGCTTGGGGCGACGGCAACGTGGGAGCACAGAAAAAGAAGCGGGAAAAACATAAGAGAGTGGGGAAGAAAGGGAGGCGGGTCGGGTTTGGGCATGGGGCCGGGTCGGGCATGGGTAAGGGATTTGAGGTTGGCCTGGGCCGGGTATGCATAGGCATGGGATTGGGCTTTTAGTTTAGGGAAGGAAATTTAAAAATATAAAAAGTGTGGCATCTAATGTTCACAAAATGTATATAGAGAAAAACAAAAAACATTTAAGGGGAAATTTTGTATTTACGGAACTGGGAATTTACACTATGTTGAACTATGCGGAGCCTAGGGTATTTGTATATATACGGAATCTAGGCTTGACCTTACAAAACTTAGACTTAGTCGAGGGGGTATTAGATCCGAACTTTCGTCGCGTAGGTTGACCTTGGTTGATGGAGTAGGTGACTTAAGGAAATTGGCGTACCGTGTGTATGTTCCGTGGAATACTTACGATACGCTCCTCCGCTTAAGAACCCTTAGGATGTACATTTTCTTGCACAGTATTATATTCATTCATGATTTATCCTCATCGATATTGGTTTATGGTTTTGCTGCCATGATTACACGGGTAGAGTGAGCTACAGCTAGATTTGCGTCAGCATGAGCTTGTCACGGACGGGACTGACCAGGGCGTGATTCCAGGGACATACAATTTGCATAGATGCATCGTTTTATTGTGTTTTCGTTCCATGAGCGTTTGATGGATCGCTTTATAAATTTCTCGGGCGTGCAGATCAGCACCAAAGGATTGGGCCACAGCTAGAGGCCAGCCAGAATTTGATGACCGTCGATGCACAGATTATTCTTGACGATTGAAGCACTGTTTAGCGTGCGGACGAATGAGCCAGTTGTTGCTGCGAATGATGAGAAATCGCCCTAGATGTTTAAAGCTATTGCCGCACGAGTTATACTTAGAGAAATGATAGAAGATCGCTAGTCACCCTAGGAGGAAGGACTAGGACATATGATTCATTGCCTACCCCGATGCGAGGTCATCAGAATGATTGATTCCAGCTAGAGACGACTTCACGCAGGTACGTTGAGAGTCGATAGAAGACAATCGAATGTCAGAAACCAATTTTTCCAATTTTAAAGTATTCGGAGAAACATGCAAGCAATTCTGTGGACCCTCTAGAAGAATGAAACCCTAACTCGATATAATGACCATGAGAACGCTTTGAAACCTTAGAGTTTACAGCAGTTCCACGATGCCATTAATGAGGCTTGGGTTTGCCCTTCTACGGCTGGTCCATAGGTACTGTGGCATGTACTAGAATACTATTAAACTGTACCCAAGATGTTGAGCTCTTGGGGGATTATGGAACTTTTACGAATCGATCGAAAGGTTCGACGTCATTCGGATATCATGTGATGGGATACATTGCTTGGGAGACTCCAGATACGAGTATAGCCATTGGAGCGCAGTCCATGCAGCCACGAAGAGACGAGTCCGAATCAGTCGACATTAGAGAGAAGTGGAATAAGAGGTTCGTGCGAGATCTTGATGAGATGGCGTTCCACTCCGCTGACATCAGAGATGTGATACGCATGCAGAGAAGTTGTTCATGGATATATCTTCCAGAAAGAGTCGTGATGAGTACGCAGCCGTTCCGGAACAAGAAACAGAATTAGTAAAGGATGACGACTTCCGGGCAGTTCGGCAGAAACGATATTCGGGAGAGACCCCGACAAGATCTTTCTGGAATACTATACAAGAAGACTTGGACCCAGGATCGGTCATATTACGCACACCCAGTAGGCCATAGTTCGACATTGTCGACGAGACATGTTATGAGTGACCATGATGGTTGGCCAGAGAACTTTAGAGGATGTGCCAAAGCGGGACTGTTTCCACCATCTTTGATTTCGGTATTTTAGGCGATTTATTTGCATGATTGAGATTTTGTGCACCACAGTTGCACTTGACTTCGATTTGATGTCATTTGAGACGTTGATTTTTATTCCATGCCTATGGTATGCAAGTGATTTGACTTATGCTTTCGGCATAGTTTTCATGCACTTTTAGTATTTTGATTTGATTTGATTGTGCACGCTGGTGCACATGGTTGTGAGATTATATACCATGGTATACCTGATTTGGATTGAGATATGTTGTATACCATCGATTTCGATTGTGATATTCGATATTTGATGCACCTTGTGCACTTGATTTGGATTCTTGCGCATACTTGGGCGCTCGATGCGATTTTGGTGCACGCCAGATGCACTAAATCGAGATTCTTTGCGCATATCAGATGCACCTGATATTGCTGTCAGGAACACCCGTTGCCTTTGACAGGTGTTTTGTGCATACTCGTTGCACTTAGATTTTGTTTCTGTGCTTGTATGGCATATTTATTGATTTCGATTTCCGTGCGCACCAGACGCACGCGGCATTCTTATGCATATTTTGGGATTGATTTCGGTTGGAGCAGTACGCTTTTATGATATTTGCTTTTTGGTATAGTAGCTGAGCAGGACTAGTCAAGGGATAATACCTGGATATCTTTTGCATGCATTGATAGTTTCGAAGGGATTTCCAAAAAGGAGCTATAGTCTCAGTATTACCAACGTGTCTTAGATGACACAAGACATTTAATAAAGGAAGCCCTTCTAAATTATTTTCAAAACGGCGGGACGTGTATGTTAAACAAAAGATATATATATACATATATATATAGTTATTTTCTTACAATAGACGTCCGCCACTGTGCAGTGATACGCGCATCGCGCAGCAATTGGAAAAGAGTTTGGCATGCATTCCTTTCAGATGTTTTAATGATGTTTACTCGCATTGTTGATGTATATCATGTTGGTTTTCGTTTTGGGCTTTGACATTGGTGTCTTCGCCATAACTCCGATGATTGCGGGATGCTTGACGGAGTTTTGATTTTGAGTTATCTGCTCATTTTTCATGCGCATGCATTGCGCTACAATGCGTTTTATGTATTCAAAATTTCGGGGCCCCGACGACCTGATCATTTTACTGAAATGTTTTACAAATTGTAGGAATTTAAATTTAAATTCGGGGACCGAATTTCTTTAAAGGGGGAAGACTGTAACATTTCAGAAAAATAAAATTTTATTTTTGGGAATTTTTATAGTTAAAAAATTAATATTATGAATATTTTATTATGCGGCATAATTAAATACCGATAAATCGGGAAATAATTGGAAAATTATAGGAATTACTGAAATGAGGGTGTTTTTTTGTGATTTAGGAAAATTATAGATTTTTTATAATTTATTATATACTATTTTAATGCTAATCGCGATTAAATGTCGCTAATCTTACATTAATCTGGTTTTGTGCACATGACATTCACCAAGTCATTTTTCACACTTGTTACATTTCTTTCATGGTTTCTTTCTTTTTATCATGCATGGTTTAAATTTTAAAAGAGAAGAATAGAAAAGAAAAGAAAAGAAAAAAAAACATTAAACAATAAAGCATGGGTAAGAGAGAGAGAGAGGAGAGAGAGAGGTGAGAGGTCTCCATGATCTATGGCTCATTGTTTCCTTCATTATTTTCTCCTTCATTTTCCCTCCCTCCTCTCACTTGGCTGCCCTCCTCTCTCCACCACTTCACCACCTCACTACAACCCCAAAACCCCATCAAAACACTTCATATCTTTTGTTAAAAACATGCACAAGCTCGCTACAAGCATGGACAACCAAGAAAAATCGGATTTTGAGCACTTGGGGCAACTCAAGAAAATTCTTGAGTTGCCAAATGAGGTAATTCTTACAACATTAGAATAGTATTTCAATTCCTTAAGCATCCATACATGTTTAGTATCGATATTGAGTGGATTGGTGAACTTTGAAAATTCCTAGAAAGGATTAGGGTTTGATTTGAATCCAAAGGTGTATTTGAGGCTAAATAGTGACCTTAAACCCCTGTAGGGAATGTGTATTGGACTGGAACCATAGACTAGAACCCCAATTCACAAACTTAGAAACCCCGATATCGGAAAATTGTGAGAATTGTGAGGTTGTTTTGATATCTGCTATCACCCGGGGACAATAGGAATTATTTAGCAAACACAAAGAGTCATGCAGGCAACCTGGAGTGTACCACTGAAACCTTAGCCCCTACTTCCTCACCCAGGACGCAATTACATCTTTTCTGGGTGCAAATTATGGCCAGAGCAGGGAGTTTTGGGTTCGTGTCTGGTCCAGGGAATTATCTCCAGTAAATTGGACCCTCCATATGTGCAAAATTGTCTGATTTCACCTAGGGTAAAATCTGGGACCATTTTCATGAGTTGCTGCCTTGTATTTCATGATATTTATGAAATGAAGTTTTGATATTGGTGTTTTATCGGTCGATTCACGTTTATACGTCAATCGTCGAGAGTTGGTTATTCTTGCATGCGTAAACAATAGGTTTTAACCTATGTACGTTTCGTGTATCGATTTAGTTTTCGTGCGTGATTTTGGTTTACGATATCCTTTGTTTTTATATGTAGGCACCCCCATGAGCATTTCGAGACAACGAGGAAAGCGTGGCGTCATCAACTTCGGCAAACGAGAATCAAGATGAGTAGATATATATCTACAGGGGAAGTCGGGAGGTGGCGTATAGCACCCCCGCGGTTCGAAGTGTAGTATAGATTATATATGATTATGTGTTATATAAAACATGGACAGTTAGAAAGTAGGATCTTAGAAGATCATAACTTAATTTTAGTAATTGGTTGATAGTGTTGTAGTTAGTTTCTTAGTTGCGAACCCTAGAATAAGGTTTACATACACGCACGCACACACTTGCATACATTTTATTTACTTGTGCGTATATGGGGATATGCATATATATACGCATAGGTATGGGACTGTATATATATATATATATATATATATATATATATATATATAAGTATACATATACTGGGATGATGAGGATAGTATGTGGTATTTGGATATGAGTGGATGAGATTGGGCAAGGTGCCATGAGATCGATGATATGATATGGTTCGTATTGAGATACGACATGATTGTTATAGCGGGTCCTCAGGCGATGTATTTTCATATACACGCATATATATATCTAGATGGTATCAGTATGTACTAGACATTAGGTCAGTACCCAGATCACTATTTGATGATAAGGATACCAGATGATTATTGAGATAAATGTGATATTTGACCCGTACCCAGATTTGGGTGGTCGTACGATGGATTTACCGTACGAGCTATATATTGATGATAGATCCGCACTATTGACTCCAGAATGTCATATTATATATATTGTATCGTATGTGATACTATTGAGGCGGGATCACCGACTATTATATGTTTATATATCGACTCAGACTTAGGTGCTTTTCCTTACCCTTTCGATTGGTTTGTTAGTTTATTTCTGTAGTTTAATTGTAGATTATTTATTGTCATGTTTATTATTCAGCTCCTGCATTGTAACGTTTTGAAAATCGTTTCGGTGAAATTTCGAAAAAACGGTAAAATAAGGGGGTTTTCTGTAAAAAGTCAAAATACAAATATCGTTATTATAAAATTAAATATACATATTATAGCTATGTAGTTGCTAGTATTTGGTGTTTATTGAGCCACTGGTGAAATTTCAAATTTTCTGAAATTTTTTCCGAAATTAATTATTTTAATATTATTTTAAGCCGTCACTAATATATTTAATTAGGGAAAATTACAAATTGGAATGAGTTGAAACAAATTTTGTACATCATAAAACATTAAATAAAATTTTATCATATGGTTTTTGAAATGAAATCGTTTGCCAAAACGGTTTAGAAAATATTGAAGAAAAAGGCTTATTTTGTGAAAATAAAAGGGTTTTGGTGCATATTGTATTGGTATTTGGTGTTCATTGCTCCACACACACACCCTCTCTTCTCACCCACTCACATGGCCGAGCCCTCCTATGGAAGCCCCTATTTTGCCCCCACTCCCCACTCATTTCTCTCCACTTCAATTAAATAATGAAATTTAATAAGAGGATTAAAATATAAGATGATGGGAATGCTTCTACATATGTCCACATACATTCACCCACTCTATATTCTCTCTCCCCCTCCCAAATTTCTGCAGGCCGAGCCCTCCCCAATCAGCCCCCAATTCTCCCCACTTCTTTTCTAACACAAAATTTCACACAATTTCAACAAAAATCAAGAGAAAAACCTTACAAACTGCAAATCCATGCTTTACCCATTTTCCTTTAGCCAATTTAGCATAGATCTTGGGGGATGGAAGAAAGTTTGGGAGGCTAAGATTCATGTTTGATCTTCAATCAATGAGGTATAAATTCTAAACCTTAGTTAAATTGTTGTATTAATACTTTAAATCATGACATAATTAGTTAGTATTATGGGTTAGATTTCAAGTTTAAGATTTCTAGAGGGGGTTTTGGAATTCAAGTGAATGTTGTATCACTTATTTTTTTTTTGTTGTAATGGGTAGTTTAACATCTTATGTTTTGGAGAATGTAAGCTAGTAGTTAGTTTACTAATTGTTGCTTCAAAATTTGTCCAATTTCATAAATTTTGTTAACTAGGTTTTTATAATTTATATAATTAGAAGAGAGATGAAATTAGAAATGGTTTGTGTGAATTAGTTGAGTTAATTAGTGACCATTATGGCCACTAAAATTTGTTAAAATGTTTTTATTGGTTAAAACATCAAGTTTTGAACAAAAAGGGTAATTGTGCTAACTAGATTTTGGTTTAAGGAAATTTAGCAAGATTAAAAATCTAGTAAATGTTTATGTGGCTTATTTAAGATATTTAGTGAATATTGTGGCCGCTAGATTCGTTTATACATCGAGTTTTGTACTAAAACGGTGATTTGTGCTTGCTATATTTTCGGGAAAATGACTTTTAAGCGAAATAAGGGTTTTTGTGAATTTTAAGCTATTTTATATTATAATTAGTGCTTGTAATTGTACAAATGAGTGTGTTGGGAGCTTTCTCGATGGTTTGGCGTTTGTACGCCGACGTCGAGGGTTTTTGGGTCGATTTGTGAAAGCAACCATAGGTTTTGACCTATGTGGGTTTCGTGCGTCGTTTTGGTCATGAGTCGGATTTTAATGCGATATGGTGCGTTATGATATGTAGGTACCCCATGTGGACTTCGAGACGACAAGCAAGCGCGTGGCGACGTCGGCACCGGCGAGCGAGGACCAGGTGAGTAGATTTATATCTACGGGGAGAAGTCGGGTGGATGGCGTATAGCACCCCCGCAGTCTGTGGTGGTGTATACGGATGCGTATACACACCAACAATTATTATATGTTATTTGGGATTAATAACGATGTTTAGGATAGATATTGGTGTGTTGGATTATTTTAGTGTTGCGAACCCTAGGGTAGTGTTGCGCTACACATACACACCTACATACTTGCATACATTCCTATTTTTATGTGTTCATGGGTTACATTTGGGTTAGTTGCGAAACCCTAGAGTGGTTGTTATACCCACATACGCACACACAGACTTGCATACTTTACTTTCTTGTGCGCAGATTGGCATGTGTATATATGTATATATGCGTGGGTATGGGACTATGCATATGTACATTCATATACGCATGCATGGATAATGAGGATAGTACTTGGGATTTAAGATGAGTCGATGAGATTTGATTTGAGGCCGTGAGATCGGTGATATAGCAGGGTTCGTATTAGAGATACGACATGACGTTGTAGAGGGTCCTTGACATAGTGTTTCACACACGTGCATGCATACTTAGGCGGTATCAGTATTGTACTAGACGTAGATCAGTACCCCGATCATGATATTTGATAAAGAGGATACCAGATGAATAGTATGATGAATGTGATATTGACCCGTACCCCGATTTGGGATGCCGTACGACGGATTTACGTACGAGTTTTATATTGATGATTGATCTGCGCTCTTGACTTGGGATGTCTGATTATAGATATGGTATCGGATATGATATTATTGAGGCGGGATCACCGACTAATATATATACAGATATGTATATGTATCGACTCAGATGTTAGGCGGTTTCGTTACCGGTAGTCTAGCTTGTGAGCTTAGCCCTTTAGTTTAGTTTAGTTGTTAGATTAGATTCGATTCTTACCTATTTCAAAAACTAGCGAATCGTGGGTATTTTAAAAGACAGCCCAAAGGATCCTACGGAGATTTCAAAAGACATATCTTTTCATAAAAACACCGTAGCCCCTATTTTCAAAACCCCATGATTCGTGTTATTTCAAAAGGCACCATTTGTAGGACTTATATTAGATTAATGCAGGTTAGTTACAGTTGCATCTAGTATTCAGCTCCCGCTTATTATTGTGGTTCGCTTCGCATCGCATACTTATGTTATAATTTCTTATTGCAATGTTGATATCATATTGTTAGGACACCAGCACCATTACCGATGATGCGTATGTACCACGTACATTTACTTGCCGGCTCACACACATCTTCATCGGTAATTGCCATGTCACGTACACCTTAGAAAATATTATTACTTGACTTAGCTTGTTAGTTAGTAACTTGACATGATATTAGTGTACCTGCCTTATATGCCAGCTAACATTGTAGTTATTACTCGTCACTTCATGCATACTGTTATTCATTGTTATGCCTATATTCATGGTTTTACATGCTATTGATGATTTGGATTCGGATTTCCATGAGATTTTCTGGATTTGGGGGGAAAACCGCAAAACTTATATAAACCGATTTCTCTCTTTTTAAATAAAATGTGCGGTTTTTCCCATGATGTACGAGTCGTCCACCATGAGTTTGCTGATGGATTTCGAGACCCGATTCGAGGAGACGGATGAACCGTTTCGGGTACATGGTGGACCCGGTAAGGTACCCCGTGGCAAGAAGCGCGTGATGATGACGATGTGAGCCTGGCAGGGGAGCACTACCTACCGGTGATTTTACCCGACGCCTCGGATATCCGGAGGATACCGTCGTGGTCTTGAGATGGATGGTAGGGGTCGGTCTGGACTGACGGCGCCCTAGATATTGTGATTGAGACATTGAGATTTCGAGATATTGAGGTACAGAGACTGTGATACAGAGATATCGAGATATTGGGATTACGTTTTGTGCCGATGCTAGGCACTGTTTTATGCTGATTTAATTATGATACCTCATTTTAAAAATACAAGGGAATCTCACTAAATTATGAAAACAGTTCTTCACTTACATGTATTCTGTTTTCATGCATTCATACCTTATTCATATGATGTTTCGCTACCTGAGGCACTGACACGGGCACATGAGATTACATTCGGGTTAGATATTTACCCTAGCCTTGTTTTAGGTTGCATGTTATATATATGATTGAGGATATATTATGATCATTGACCTAGGTTGCGTTATTTATGCGATTTCTTTCCGTAGATGTTGTTCTATTCACGAGTTGGCAACTCACCCCCGTTGTGCCCCAGTTTCTTGCAGGTTTCGCCGTACAGGTTTCTTTTCGGCTTTGCGGGTATAGTTACGTTCAGGTGACTTGCTAGTAGGTGGGTTTATTTGTATCGTACCCATCATTATACATTGTATATTATTATTCATTTGTATCTAGAAGTTCCATCAACCAAACATGTGTTATTTTTGAGATAGAGACCAGTGATGTTATTCTTTCGACCTTAGAGTCGCGCGTTGTATTTCTATGGTTTTCTTGTTGTTTTGAGTTCCTTTTGAGTTTTGATCCTCGCCCTTAGCGTTGTATATTGTATTACTTGTGTGGTTGTGACCGTCGATTGACGAAGAGCTAGCTCCCGCTTGGGGATGCCATTTTATTGATTTCGTATACTATTCATGTTGTATCCCGTTTGGGAGCCAGTATTTACAATGGAGACTCTGCCGAAATTTTCAGGAAATACTTGATGTTTTTAAAACCGCATAACTCGGCTTATGCTATTAAAACTATTTGATTTTAAATTGGTTTTCCTTCACTCTTCTACTTTTCATGGTTTGGATTTCTGGGTTTTCGGTTTACTTAGATTACGTACGCCTCGAGACGTTCGTAGTTTAAGTGTCGGTCATGTTCCGTACTTTCGGGTCGTGACAAAGTTGGTATCAGAGCGTTAGGTTTTACCTTCGGAGCATAGGATGACCCTTGGTTGATGGAATAGGTGACTAAAGTAGAGTGACGTACCGTGGGTATGTTCCGCGGCATATTTACGATACACCACTCCACTTAAGAAGCCTTAGGATGTACATTTCTTGTTCAGTATCATATTCATTCCTTTGATCTAGCTTCATCGGTACCAGTTTGGTTTTGCTGCCATGATTACGGGCAGGGAGAGCTACGGTTTGAGTTGCGGTCAGCACGAGCTCGTTACGAACGAGAACTGACCAGGGCGTGATCCCGGCGACACACGATTGTAGAGATGTGTCTTTTGATTGTGTTTTGCGCCACGAGCGTTGGATGGATAGCTGTATGAGATTACTCGGACGTGCGGATTAGCACCAGAGGTTGAAGCCACTAAAGGAGGCCAGCCAGATTTCGATGATCGTCGATGTATTGCTCATTCATGATGATTGGGGCACAGTTCAGCGTGCGGACGAGCGAGCCAGTTTTTGCTGCAAACGACAGGATATCGCCCAGATGTTGGAGCTATTGCAGTACGAGATTGTACTAAGAGGTTATAAGAGGTCGCTAGTCACCTAGGACATGTGGATCGTTCGCTACCCCGATGCGAGGTCATCAGATAGATTGATTCCAGCTAGAGACGACTTCACGCCGAGACGTTGAGAGTCGACAGAGACGATCGAATGTCAGAAACCTACTATTCCATGTTTAAAGTATTCGGAAAGACATGCAGGCAATTCTATGGTCCCTCTAGAAGAATGAAACCCTAACTCGACTTAATGACAGTGTGAAAGCCTTTGAACCTTAGGGTTTGCGGCAGTTCTGCGGCGCCATTAGTGAGGCTTGGGTTTTCCCTTCTTCGACTGGACCACCGATGCTGTGGTATGTACTCGATACTATTAAACTGTGCCTAAGAGGTTGAGCTCTTGGGGGATTATGAAGTTTTGACGACTCGATCGGATGGCTCGACTTAATTCGGATGCTAGGTGGTGAGATGCATTTCTTGGGAGACTCCCGATATGAGAATAGCCGTTGGAGCTCAGTCCATGTAGCCACGATGAGACGAGTCCGAAGCAGTCGATATTAGAGAAAGTGGAGTAAAGAGGTCCGTACAAGATCTGGATAAGACGGCGTTCCACTCCGCCGACATCAGAGATGCGATACGCATGCCGAGGCAGAGTACTGGATATACCTTCCAGAAGGAGTCACGATGGATATGCAGCCATTCCGGAGCAAGATGCAGATATAGGAAAGGACGATGACTTCCGGACAGTTGGCAGAGACGAGACATGGAAGAGACCGTGAGCAGGATTCCTTCCAGGACACTACTGCAATGACACTTGCACCCAGGATCAAATGTGTCACGTACATTCAGAGAGCCACAGGCCGACGCCAGTGATATGCTGTCTTACGAGTGGTCGCGATGATTGACCGAGAGATGACCAGAGAAGTTCCAGAACGAAATCTTCCCCGTTAGCACACTTGACAGGGCCGATGAGCCGATGGACCGAGAGATCGGTAATTCACAGAGAAGACCTTGACCAAGGAGTGGTCATTGTTACGCACACCAGCAGGCCAGAGTTCAGGATCGTCGACGAGACATGCTATGAGTGACCACGGTAGTTGGCCAGAGATTCTTGGAGGATGTGCTTGAGCAGGACTATTCCGCCATACTTGATTTTGCGTATTTTGGGCGATCTATTCGCGTGATTGATTTTGATGATTGTGTTTCATGATATTTGTCTTCATGGACCATGGTTGCACCTGCTGAATATTTACGATTTTTGCACAGTTGTTGCACTTGATATCGTTTTCGTGCCTTGGTTTCTCATGTTTGTGATTATATGGATTTCATATAGTTGAGTTGATTTGTGCGTATATACGCATACGATTTGGTTTTTGCACTCGGTATAGTTCCCATATGTTTGCAGTGCAGTGATACGCATTTTGTGCACTTAGATGTACTAGAATTCGATTTCAATTGTGATACTCGATATTTGTTTTGTGCACCCTGTGCACCTGATTTGATTTTGCGCATGTTCGGCACTTGATATTGGATTTCATGATTTCGTGCACGATGGATGCACCTGATTTGGATTTTCGCGCATGTTGGGCGCATGTTTTGAAGTGTGATTTTGGTGCACACCGGATGCACTAAATCGAGATTTTTCGTGCATGTCAGATGCACCTGATTTTGCTGTCAGGCACACATGTTGCCTATGACAGATGTTTCGTGCATACGCGATGCACTTAGATGTTGTTTCTGTGCATATGTATGGCACATATTTGGATTTTGATTTCCGTGCGAACAAGACGCACGTAGTATTCAGACGCGTATTTTGGGATTGATTTTTCTTATAGAGCAGTACGTTTTTATGATATTGCTATGTGTTTTCGTACTGAGCAGGACTAGTCAGAGGATAGTACCTGAATATATTTTACATGTATAGTTTCGAGTTATATCATATTGGTTTTGCTTTGTATTCAGTATTGATGTCTTCCCCATGACTTCGATAATTGCGGGATGCTTGACGGAGTTCTGATTTGAGTTATATGCTCATTTTTCATGCGCATACGTTGCCCTACGATTTGTTTTATGTATTTATGATTTCGGAGCCCCGGTGATTTGATGGTTTTGGCTGAAATATTTTAGTATTTGGGAGAAGTTTTAATTTAAATTCGGAGACCGAATTTCTTTAAGGGGGGAAGATTGTAACGTTTTGAAAATCGTTTCGGTGAAATTTCGAAAAAACGGTAAAATAAGGGGGTTTTCTGTAAAAAGTCAAAATACAAATATCGTTATTATAAAATTAAATATACATATTATAGCTATGTAGTTGCTAGTATTTGGTGTTTATTGAGCCACTGGTGAAATTTCAAATTTTCTGAAAATTTTTCCCAAATTAATTATTTTAATATTATTTTAAGCCGTCACTAATATATTTAATTAGGGAAAATTACAAATTGGAATGAGTTGAAACAAATTTTGTACATCATAAAACATTAAATAAAATTTTATCATATGGTTTTTGAAATGAAATCGTTTGCCAAAACGGTTTAGAAAATATTGAAGAAAAAGGCTTATTTTGTGAAAATAAAAGGGTTTTGGTGCATATTGTATTGGTATTTGGTGTTCATTGCTCCACACACACACCCTCTCTTCTCACCCACTCACATGGCCGAGCCCTCCTATGGAAGCCCCTATTTTGCCCCCACTCCCCACTCATTTCTCTCCACTTCAATTAAATAATGAAATTTAATAAGAGGATTAAAATATAAGATGATGGGAATGCTTCTACATATGTCCACATACATTCACCCACTCCATATTCTCTCTCCCCCTCCCAAATTTCTGCAGGCCGAGCCCTCCCCAATCAGCCCCCAATTCTCCCCACTTCTTTTCTAACACAAAATTTCACACAATTTCAACAAAAATCAAGAGAAAAACCTTACAAACTCCAAATCCATGCTTTACCCATTTTCCTTTAGCCAATTTAGCATAGATCTTGGGGGATGGAAGAAAGTTTGGGAGGCTAAGATTCATGTTTGATCTTCAATCAATGAGGTATAAATTCTAAACCTTAGTTAAATTGTTGTATTAATACTTTAAATCATGACATAATTAGTTAGTATTATGGGTTAGATTTCAAGTTTATGATTTCTAGAGGGGGTTTTGGAATTCAAGTGAATGTTGTATCACTTATTTTTTTTTTTGTTGTAATGGGTAGTTTAACATCTTATGTTTTGGAGAATGTAAGCTAGTAGTTAGTTTACTAATTGTTGCTTCAAAATTTGTCCAATTTCATAAATTTTGTTAACTAGGTTTTTATAATTTATATAATTAGAAGAGAGATGAAATTAGAAATGGTTTGTGTGAATTAGTTGAGTTAATTAGTGACCATTATGGCCACTAAAATTTGCTAAAATGTTTTTATTGGTTAAAACATCAAGTTTTGAACAAAAAGGGTAATTGTGCTAACTAGATTTTGGTTTAAGGAAATTTAGCAAGATTAAAAATCTAGTAAATGTTTATGTGGCTTATTTAAGATATTTAGTGAATATTGTGGCCGCTAGATTCGTTTATACATCGAGTTTGGTACTAAAACGGTGATTTGTGCTTGCTAGATTTTCGGGAAAATGACTTTTAAGCGAAATAAGGGTTTTTGTGAATTTTAAGCTATTTTATATTATAATTAGTGCTTGTAATTGTACAAATGATTATGTTGGGAGCTTTCTCGATGGTTTGGCGTTTGTACGCCGACGTCGAGGGTTTTTGGGTCGATTTGTGAAAGCAACCATAGGTTTTGACCTATGTGGGTTTCGTGCGTCGTTTTGGTCATGAGTCGGATTTTAATGCGATATGGTGCGTTATGATATGTAGGTACCCCATGTGGACTTCGAGACGACAAGCAAGCGCGTGGCGACGTCGGCACCGGCGAGCGAGGACCAGGTGAGTAGATTTATATCTACAGGGAGAAGTCGGGTGGATGGCGTATAGCACCCCCGCAGTTCGTGGTGGTGTATACGGATGCGTATACACACCAACAATTATTATATGTTATTTGGGATTAATAACGATGTTTAGAATAGATATTGGTGTGTTGGATTATTTTAGTGTTGCGAACCCTAGGGTAGTGTTGCGCTACACATACACACCTACATACTTGCATACAATCCTATTTTTATGTGTTCATGGGTTACATTTGGGTTAGTTGCGAAACCCTAGAGTGGTTGTTATACCCACATACGCACACACAGACTTGCATACTTTACTTTCTTGTGCGCAGATTGGCATGTGTATATATGTATATATGCGTGGGTATGGGACTATGCATATGTACATTCATATACGCATGCATGGATAATGAGGATAGTACTTGGGATTTAAGATGAGTCGATGAGATTTGATTTGAGGCCGTGAGATCGGTGATATAGCAGGGTTCATATTTGAGATACGACATGACGTTGTAGAGGGTCCTTGACATAGTGTTTCACACACGTGCATGCATACTTAGGCGGTATCAGTATTGTACTAGACGTAGATCAGTATCCCGATCATGATATTTGATAAAGAGGATACCAGATGAATAGTATGATGAATGTGATATTGACCCGTACACCGATTTGGGATGCCGTACGACGGATTTACGTACCAGTTTTATATTGATGATTGATCCGCGCTCTTGACTTGGGATGTCTGATTATAGATATGGTATCGGATATGATATTATTGAGGCGGGATCACCGACTAATATATATACAGATATGTATATGTATCGACTCAGATGTTAGGCGGTTTCCTTACCGGTAGTCCAGCTTGTTAGCTTAGCCCTTTAGTTTAGTTTAGTTGTTAGATTAGATTCGATTCTTACCTATTTCAAAAACTAGCGAATCGTGGGTATTTTAAAAGACAGCCCAAAGGATCCTACGGAGATTTCAAAAGACATATCTTTTCATAAAAACACCGTAGCCCCTATTTTCAAAACCCCATGATTCGTGTTATTTCAAAAGGCACCATTTGTAGGACTTATATTAGATTAATGCAGGTTAGTTACAGTTGCATCTATTATTCAGCTCCCGCTTATTATTGTGGTTCGCTTCGCATCGCATACTTATGTTATAATTTCTTATTGCAATGTTGATATCATATTGTTAGGACACCAGCACCATTACCGATGATGCGTATGTACCACGTACATTTACTTGCCGGCTCACACACATCTTCATCGGTAATTGCCATGTCACGTACACCTTAGAAAATATTATTACTTGACTTAGCTTGTTAGTTAGTAACTTGACATGATATTAGTGTACCTGCCTTATATGCCAGCTAACATTGTAGTTATTACTCGTCACTTCATGCATACTGTTATTCATTGTTATGCCTATATTCATGGTTTTACATGCTATTGATGATTTGGATTCGGATTTCCATGAGATTTTCTGGATTTGGGGGGAAAACCGCAAAACTTACATAAACCGATTTCTCTCTTTTTAAATAAAAAGTGCAGTTTTTCCCATGATGTATGAGTCGTCCACCATGAGTTTGCTGATGGATTTCGAGACCCGATTCGAGGAGACGGATGAACCGTTTCGGGTACATGGTGGACCCGGTAAGGTACCCCGTGGCAAGAAGCGCGTGATGATGACGATGTGAGCCTGGCAGGGGAGCACTACCTACCGGTGTTTTTACCCGACGCCTCGGATATCCGGAGGATACCGTCGTGGTCTTGAGATGGATGGTAGGGGTCGGTCTGGACTGACGGCGCTCTAGATATTGTGATTGAGACATTGAGATTTCGAGATATTGAGGTACAGAGACTGTGATACAGAGATATCGAGATATTGGGATTACGTTTTGTGCCGATGCTAGGCACTGTTTTATGTTGATTTCATTATGATACCTCATTTTAAAAATACAAGGGAATCTCACTAAATTATGAAAACAGTTCTTCACTTACATGTATTCTGTTTTCATGCATTCATACCTTATTCATATGATGTTTCGCTACCTGAGGCACTGACACGGGCACATGAGATTAGATTCGGGTTAGATATTTACCCTAGCCTTGTTTTAGGTTGCATGTTATATATATAATTGAGGATATATTATGATCATTGACCTAGGTTGCGTTATTTATGCGATTTCTTTCCGTAGATGTTGTTCTATTCACGAGTTGGCAACTCACCCCCGTTGTGCCCCAGTTTCTTGCAGGTTTCGCCGTACAGGTTTCTTTTCGGCTTTGCGGGTATAGTTTCGTTCAGGTGACTTGCTAGTAGGTGGGTTTATTTGTATCGTACCCATCATTATACATTGTATATTATTATTCATTTGTATCTAGAAGTTCCATCAACCAAACATGTGTTATTTTTGAGATAGAGACCAGTGATGTTATTCTTTCGACCTTAGAGTCGCGCGTTGTATTTCTATGGTTTTCTTGTTGTTTTGAGTTCCTTTTGAGTTTTGATCCTCGCCCTTGGCGTTGTATATTGTATTACTTGTGTGGTTGTGACCGTCGATTGACGAAGAGCTAGCTCCCGCTTGGGGATGCCATTTTATTGATTTCGTATACTATTCATGTTGTATCCCGTTTGGGAGCCAGTATTTACAATGGAGACTCTGCCGAAATTTTCAGGAAATACTTGATGTTTTTAAAACCGCATAACTCGGCTTATGCTATTAAAACTATTTGATTTTAAATTGGTTTTCCTTCACTCTTCTACTTTTCATGGTTTGGATTTCTGGGTTTTCGGTTTACTTAGATTACGTACGCCTCGAGACGTTCGTAGTTTAAGTGTCGGTCATGTTCCATACTTTCGGGTCGTGACAAAGTTGGTATCAGAGCGTTAGGTTTTACCTTCGGAGCATAGGATGACCCTTGGTTGATGGAATAGGTGACTAAAGTAGAGTGACGTACCGTGGGTATGTTCCGCGGCATATTTACGATACACCACTCCACTTAAGAAGCCTTAGGATGTACATTTCTTGTTCAGTATCATATTCATTCCTTTGATCTAGCTTCATCGGTACCAGTTTGGTTTTGCTGCCACGATTACGGGCAGGGAGAGCTACGGTTTGAGTTGCGGTCAGCACGAGCTCGTTACGAACGAGAACTGACCAGGGCGTGATCCCGGCGACACACGATTGTAGAGATGTGTCTTTTGATTGTGTTTTGCGCCACGAGCGTTGGATGGATAGCTGTATGAGATTACTCGGACGTGCGGATTAGCACCAGAGGTTGAAGCCACTAAAGGAGGCCAGCCAGATTTCGATGATCGTCGATGTATTGCTCATTCATGATGATTGGGGCACAGTTCAGCGTGCGGACGAGCGAGCCAGTTTTTGCTGCAAACGACAGGATATCGCCCAGATGTTGGAGCTATTGCAGTACGAGATTGTACTAAGAGGTTATAAGAGGTCGCTAGTCACCTAGGACATGTGGATCGTTCGCTACCCCGATGCGAGGTCATCAGATAGATTGATTCCAGCTAGAGACGACTTCACGCCGAGACGTTGAGAGTCGACAGAGACGATCGAATGTCAGAAACCTACTATTCCAAGTTTAAAGTATTCGGAAAGACATGCGGGCAATTCTATGGTCCCTCTAGAAGAATGAAACCCTAACTCGACTTAATGACAGTGTGAAAGCCTTTGAACCTTAGGGTTTGCGGCAGTTCTGCGGCACCATTAGTGAGGCTTGGGTTTTCCCTTCTACGACTGGACCACCGATGCTGTGGTATGTACTCGATACTATTAAACTGTGCCTAAGAGGTTGAGCTCTTGGGGGATTATGAAGTTTTGACGACTCGATCGGATGGCTCGACTTAATTCGGATGCTAGGTGGTGAGATGCATTTCTTGGGAGACTCCCGATATGAGGATAGCCGTTGGAGCTCAGTCCATGTAGCCACGATGAGACGAGTCCGAAGCAGTCGATATTAGAGAAAGTGGAGTAAAGAGGTCCGTACAAGATCTGGATAAGACGGCGTTCCACTCCGCCGACATCAGAGATGCGATACGCATGTCGAGGCAGAGTACTGGATATACCTTCCAGAAGGAGTCACGATGGATATGCAGCCATTCCGGAGCAAGATGCAGATATAGGAAAGGACGATGACTTCCGGACAGTTGGCAGAGACGAGACATGGAAGAGATCGTGAGCAGGATTCCTTCCAGGACACTACTGCAATGACACTTGCACCCAGGATCAAATGTGTCACGTACATTCAGAGAGCCACAGGCCGACGCCAGTGATATGCTGTCTTACGAGTGGTCGCGATGATTGACCGAGAGATGACCAGAGAAGTTCCAGAACGAAATCTTCCCCGTTAGCACACTTGACAGGGCCGATGAGCCGATTGACCGAGAGATCGGTAATTCACAGAGAAGACCTTGACCAAGGAGTGGTCATTGTTACGCACACCAGCAGGCCAGAGTTCAGGATCGTCGACGAGACATGCTATGAGTGACCACGGTAGTTGGCCAGAGATTCTTGGAGGATGTGCTTGAGCAGGACTATTCCGCCATACTTGATTTTGCGTATTTTGGGCGATCTATTCGCGTGATTGATTTTGATGATTGTGTTTCATGATATTTGTCTTCATGGACCATGGTTGCACCTGCTGAATATTTACGATTTTTGCACAGTTGTTGCACTTGATATCGTTTTCGTGCCTTGGTTTCTCATGTTTGTGATTATATGGATTTCATATAGTTGAGTTGATTTGTGCGTATATACACATACGATTTGGTTTTTGCACTCGGTATAGTTCCCATATGCTTGCAGTACAGTGATACGCATTTTGTGCACTTAGATGTACTAGACTTCGATTTCAATTGTGATACTCGATATTTGTTTTGTGCACCCTGTGCACCTGATTTGATTTTGCGCATGTTCGGCACTTGATATTGGATTTCATGATTTCGTGCACGATGGATGCACCTGATTTGGATTTTCGCGCATGTTGGGCGCATGTTTTGAAGTGTGATTTTGGTGCACACCGGATGCACTAAATCGAGATTTTTCGTGCATGTCAGATGCTCCTGATTTTGCTGTCAGGCACACATGTTGCCTATGACAGATGTTTCGTGCATACCCGATGCACTTAGATGTTGTTTCTGTGCATATGTATGGCACATATTTGGATTTTGATTTCCGTGCGAACAAGACGCACGTAGTATTCAGACGCGTATTTTGGGATTGATTTTTCTTATAGAGCAGTACGTTTTTATGATATTGCTATGTGTTTTCGTACTGAGCAGGACTAGTCAGAGGACAGTACCTGAATATATTTTACATGTATAGTTTCGAGTTATATCATATTGGTTTTGCTTTGTATTCGGTATTGATGTCTTCCCCATGACTCCGATAATTGCGGGATGCTTGACGGAGTTCTGATTTGAGTTATATGCTCATTTTTCATGCGCATACGTTGCCCTACGATTTGTTTTATGTATTTATGATTTCGGAGCCCCGGTAATTTGATGGTTTTGGCTGAAATATTTTAGTATTTGGGAGAAGTTTTAATTTAAATTCGGAGACGGAATTTCTTTAAGGGGGGAAGATTGTAACGTTTTGAAAATCGTTTCGGTGAAATTTCGAAAAAACGGTAAAATAAGGGGGTTTTCTGTAAAAAGTCAAAATACAAATATCGTTATTATAAAATTAAATATACATATTATAGCTATGTAGTTGCTAGTATTTGGTGTTTATTGAGCCACTGGTGAAATTTCAAATTTTCTGAAAATTTTTCCGAAATTAATTATTTTAATATTATTTTAAGCCGTCACTAATATATTTAATTAGGGAAAATTACAAATTGGAATGAGTTGAAACAAATTTTGTACATCATAAAACATTAAATAAAATTTTATCATGTGGTTTTTGAAATGAAATCGTTTGCCAAAACGGTTTAGAAAATATTGAAGAAAAAGGCTTATTTTGTGAAAATAAAAGGGTTTTGGTGCATATTGTATTGGTATTTGGTGTTCATTGCTCCACACACACACCCTCTCTTCTCACCCACTCACATGGCCGAGCCCTCCTATGGCAGCCCCTATTTTGCCCCCACTCCCCACTCATTTCTCTCCACTTCAATTAAATAATGAAATTTAATAAGAGGATTAAAATATAAGATGATGGGAATGCTTCTACATATGTCCACATACATTCACCCACTCCATATTCTCTCTCCCCCTCCCAAATTTCTACAGGCCGAGCCCTCCCCAATCAGCCCCCAATTCTCCCCACTTCTTTTCTAACACAATTTCACACAATTTCAACAAAAATCAAGAGAAAAACCTTACAAACTCCAAATCCATGCTTTACCCATTTTCCTTTAGCCAATTTAGCATAGATCTTGGGGGATGGAAGAAAGTTTGGGAGGCTAAGATTCATGTTTGATCTTCAATCAATAAGGTATAAATTCTAAACCTTAGTTAAATTGTTGTATTAATACTTTAAATCATGACATAATTAGTTAGTATTATGGGTTAGATTTCAAGTTTAAGATTTCTAGAGGGGGTTTTGGAATTCAAGTGAATGTTGTATCACTTGTTTTTTTTTGTTGTAATGGGTAGTTTAACATCTTATGTTTTGGAGAATGTAAGCTAGTAGTTAGTTTACTAATTGTTGCTTCAAAATTTGTCCAATTTCATAAATTTTGTTAACTAGGTTTTTATAATTTATATAATTAGAAGAGAGATGAAATTAGAAATGGTTTGTGTGAATTAGTTGAGTTAATTAGTGACCATTATGGCCACTAAAATTTGTTAAAATGTTTTTATTGGTTAAAACATCAAGTTTTGAACAAAAAGGGTAATTGTGCTAACTAGATTTTGGTTTAAGGAAATTTAGCAAGATTAAAAATCTAGTAAATGTTTATGTGGCTTATTTAAAATATTTAGTGAATATTGTTGCTTCTAGATTCGTTTATACATCGAGTTTTGTATTAAAACGGTGATTTGTGCTTGCTAGATTTTCGGGAAAATGACTTTTAAGCGAAATAAGGGTTTTTGTGAATTTTAAGCTATTTTATATTATAATTAGTGCTTGTAATTGTACAAATGTGTGTGTTGGGAGCTTTCTCGATGGTTTGGCGTTTGTACGCCGACGTCGAGGGTTTTTGGGTCGATTTGTGAAAGCAACCATAGGTTTTGACCTATGTGGGTTTCGTGCGCGTTTTGGTCATGAGTCAGATTTTAATTCGATATGGTGCGTTATGATATGTAGGTACCCCATGTGGACTTCGAGACGACAAGCAAGCGCGTGGCGACGTCGGTACCGGCGAGCGAGGACCAGGTGAGTAGATTTATATCTACGGGGAGAAGTCGGGTGGATGGCGTATAGCACCCCCGCAGTCCGTGGTGGTGTATACGGATGCGTATACACACCAACAATTATTATATGTTATTTGGGATTAATAACGATGTTTAGGATAGATATTGGTGTGTTGGATTATTTTAGTGTTGCGAACCCTAGGGTAGTGTTGCGCTACACATACACACCTACATACTTGCATACATTCCTATTTTTATGTGTTCATGGGTTACATTTGGGTTAGTTGCGAAACCCTAGAGTGGTTGTTATACCCACATACGCACACACAGACTTGCATACTTTACTTTCTTGTGCGCAGATTGGCATGTGTATATATGTATATATGCGTGGGTATGGGACTATGCATATGTACATTCATATACGCATGCATGGATAATGAGGATAGTACTTGGGATTTAAGATGAGTCGATGAGATTTGATTTAAGGCCGTGAGATCGGTGAGATAGCAGGGTTCGTATTAGAGATACGACATGACGTTGTAGAGGGTCCTTGACATAGTGTTTCACACACGTGCATGCATACTTAGGCGGTATCAGTATTGTACTAGACGTAGATCAGTACCCCGATCATGATATTTGATAAAGAGGATACCAGATGAATAGTATGATGAATGTGATATTGACCCGTACCCCGATTTGGGATGCCGTACGACGGATTTACGTACGAGTTTTATATTGATGATTGATCTGCGCTCTTGACTTGGGATGTCTGATTATAGATATGGTATCGGATATGATATTATTGAGGCGGGATCACCGACTAATATATATACAGATATGTATATGTATCGACTCAGATGTTAGGCGGTTTCCTTACCGGTAGTCTAGCTTGTGAGCTTAGCCCTTTAGTTTAGTTTAGTTGTTAGATTAGATTCGATTCTTACCTATTTCAAAAACTAGCGAATCGTGGGTATTTTAAAAGACAGCCTAAAGGATCCTACGGAGATTTCAAAAGACATATCTTTTCATAAAAACACCGTAGCCCCTATTTTCAAAACCCCATGATTCGTGTTATTTCAAAAGGCACCATTTGTAGGACTTATATTAGATTAATGCAGGTTAGTTACAGTTGCATCTAGTATTCAGCTCCCGCTTATTATTGTGGTTCGCTTCGCATCGCATACTTATGTTATAATTTCTTATTGCAATGTTGATATCATATTGTTAGGACACCAGCACCATTACCGATGATGCGTATGTACCACGTACATTTACTTGCCGGCTCACACACATCTTCATCGGTAATTGCCATGTCACATACACCTTAGAAAATATTATTACTTGACTTAGCTTGTTAGTTAGTAACTTGACATGATATTAGTGTACCTGCCTTATATGCCAGCTAACATTGTAGTTATTACTCGTCACTTCATGCATACTGTTATTCATTGTTATGCCTATATTCATGGTTTTACATGCTATTGATGATTTGGATTCGGATTTCCATGAGATTTTCTGGATTTGGGGGGAAACCCGCAAAATTTATATAAACTGATTTCTCTCTTTTTAAATAAAAAGTGTGGTTTTTCCCATGATGTATGAGTCGTCCACCATGAGTTTGCTGATGGATTTCGAGACCCGATTAGAGGAGACGGATGAACCGTTTCGGGTACATGGTGGACCCGGTAAGGTACCCCATGGCAAGAAGCGCGTGATGATGACGATGTGAGCCTGGCAGGGGAGCACTACCTACCGGTGATTTTACCCGACGCCTCGGATATCCGGAGGATACCGTCGTGGTCTTGAGATGGATGGTAGGGGCCGGTCTGGACTGACGGCGCCCTAGATATTGTGATTGAGACATTGAGATTTCGAGATATTGAGGTACAGAGACTGTGATACAGAGATATCGAGATATTGGGATTACGTTTTGTGCCGATGCTAGGCACTGTTTTATGCTGATTTCATTATGATACCTCATTTTAAAAATACAAGGGAATCTCACTAAATTATGAAAACAGTTCTTCACTTACATGTATTCTGTTTTCATGCATTCATACCTTATTCATATGATGTTTTGCTACCTGAGGCACTGACACGGGCACTTGAGATTACACTCGGGTTAGATATTTACCCTAGCCTTGTTTTAGGTTGCATGTTATATATATAATTGAGGATATATTATGATCATTGACCTAGGTTGCGTTATTTATGCGATTTCTTTCCGTAGATGTTGTTCTATTCACGAGTTGGCAACTCACCCCCGTTGTGCCCCAGTTTCTTGCAGGTTTAGCCGTACAGGTTTCTTTACGGCTTTGCGGGTATAGTTTCGTTCAGGTGACTTGCTAGTAGGTGAGTTTATTTGTATCGTACCCATCATTATACATTGTATATTATTATTCATTTGTATCTAGAAGTTCCATCAACCAAACATGTGTTATTTTTGAGATAGAGACCAGTGATGTTATTCTTTCGACCTTAGAGTCGCGCGTTGTATTTCTATGGTTTTCTTGTTGTTTTGAGTTCCTTTTGAGTTTTGATCCTCGCCCTTGGCGTTGTATATTGTATTACTTGTGTGGTTGTGACCGTCGATTGACGAAGAGCTAGCTCCCGCTTGGGGATGCCATTTTATTGATTTCGTATACTATTCATGTTGTATCCCATTTGAGAGCCAGTATTTACAATGGAGACTCTGCCGAAATTTTCAGGAAATACTTGATGTTTTTAAAACCGCATAACTCGGCTTATGCTATTAAAACTATTTGATTTTAAATTGGTTTTCCTTCACTCTTCTACTTTTCATGGTTTGGATTTCTGGGTTTTCGGTTTACTTAGATTACGTACGCCTCGAGACGTTCGTAGTTTAAGTGCCGGTCATGTTCCGTACTTTCGGGTCGTGACGCGCATATTCTTGCTGTTCGTATCGCATTGCATGCTTATATTGGTTTTTTTTAAATTATTATTAAAATTATGCCGATAGGACACCAGCACCATTACCGATGATGTGTATGCTCCACGTACACCTGCTTGCCGGCTCACACACATCATCATCGGTAATTTTCTTGTCACGTACACTTTAGAGAATATTACTTTTTTGATATCGCTTGTTAGATGATAGTTCCAATATGTTATTATTTCATATGCTAGTTCATTATTGCATTCATTGCTTGATATTTCTTGCATATTTATATATTCATTGTCATGCATTATTTTTAGGGCCAGTCCGGATTGCCGGAGCCCAATATCTAGAATTCATTGT
Source organism: Agapanthus africanus (assembly GCA_030015575.1). Taxonomy (NCBI): domain Eukaryota; kingdom Viridiplantae; phylum Streptophyta; class Magnoliopsida; order Asparagales; family Amaryllidaceae; genus Agapanthus; species Agapanthus africanus. Next base: position 365,254,038 of record JASDDO010000008.1, read on the forward strand.
TTAATTACTCTAGAGAATTGGATTTCGGATTCCCATGAGATTTTTGGATTTGGAGAAAACGCAAGGATTTATAAACTGGTTATCATTTTCAAAAGATAGAAAATTGCGGTTTTCTCATGGTATGATTTGAGATACGTCCACCATGAGTTTTCTCGGCTCTTGAGCGATATCATACACCCGATTCGAGGAGGAGGAGGAACCGTCTGTGGGTGCATGGTGGATCCGATGCGGTACCTTAGGACGAGAAGGTCGCAGATGATGGCGTTGAGCCTGTCACAGGAGAGCACCACTGACCGGTGATTGTAATGTGACTCGACGGATATCCGGAGGATACCGATCGGAGTTGGGCCAGTCCGGATAGCCGAAGCCCAGGGGCCAGTCTGGATAGCCGGAGCCTGAGATATTGAGTCTTTGAGGTATTGAGATTTATGATCTGGGCCAGTCCGGATAGTTGGAGCCCGAGATATTTGATATTTGGATATATGTTTTGTGTCGATGCTGGACACAGATTCTTATGCTGATTTCATTGATGATACCTCGATTTAAATATACAGAAATCTCACTTTTTATGAAAACGGTTTTCTCATTTATATGTATTCTGTTTTCATGCATTCATACATCGTATATATGATGGTTGCTATCTGGGGCACAGACCGAGCACTTGATATTACACTTATGTGTAGATGTTCAGGGTTATATTTTATTTGAGGATTTTATGATCGTATGACCTAGGATTGAGTCATACATTTGATTTCTACTCTGTGATGTTTTCTACTCATGAGTTGGCAACTCACCCCCGTTGTGCCACACTTTCTTGCAGGTTTTTCCTTACAGGTTTCGTTGCGGCTTTGCTGGCACACTGTTTCTTCCGGATGATTGCTTTGGTAGGTGGGTTCACTCGCATCGTGACCACCATTGTTCTTTTATTTACATTTAGTTGTATCTAGTAAACTCCGTCAATCAGACTTTTATATTTTATAACCCTAGAAGACCAGCTGTATATTATTTCAACCTTAGAGTCACGCGTTGTATTATTATGGTTTTCTTGATGTTTTTGAGTTTCCTTTTGACTTTTGATCCTCTCCCTTGGCGTTGTATACTATATTGCTTATGTGGTTGTGACCGTCAATTGAAAAAGAGCTAGCTCCCTCTTGGGGATGCTTTTATTCATATTATGCTTGTTGTACCCTTTTGGGGCCAGTATTTACAAAGGAAACTCGGCCGAAATTTTTAGAAAAGACTTGATGTTTCAAAAATGCAATACTTCGGCATATGTTATTTAAACCACTTGCTTTAAAGATAAGTTTTCCTCACTTCTTCAAAATGGTTTAGATTTTTGGGATTTTTTGCTTACTTGAATTAGATAGGGTCCTATAGACTTCATATGATTCAAATGACAGTCGCGTGCCATTTCGGGTCATCACACTCCTTTTGTATGGGATGCTGAATGTCAAGAAGCGTTCGAAAGAATCAAATACCTGTTGCACCATCCAGTGCATGCTGTGTAGCGTTTTGAAAACCGTTTAGGTGAAATTTCGGAAAATCGGTAAAATACGGGTGTTTTCCGTAAAATCAAGATATAAATATCTTTTAATATAAAATTAAATATACATATTCTAGCTATGTAATTTCTAGTATTTGGTGTTTATTGATCCACCGGTAAAATTTCTAATTTTCTGAAAATTTTTCCGAAATTAATTATTTTAATATTATTTTATGCTGTTAAAAAAATATATTAAATTAGCGATAAATACAAATTTGAATAGGCTAATTACATACATAAGAACCAAGACAACTAAAATCTAGTTTGTAATATAAATTTTTAGTATGTTATTTCCAAGTTCTAATTGTTTATAATCAAAGGAGAATTTAAATTTAAATAAGCTAAACTAAAACTTTCAAATATGAACTTGTGGGGGGTCTTTTTGCATGGAATTTTTTTAGCAACCTCTCACACTCATCCCCACTTCATCATGGCCGGCCCCACACCAAAAAAACAGCCCACTTTTCCTCCCCTCCAATTTTCTTCAACTCATGTGAAGAAATGCTTTGAAAAAGGATATAAAATATATTAATTTGAGTATGTATACTTGAGTAATGGTTGTCTTTGACTTTGTGTGAATTTTCCACAACTCCCACACCTCTCCCCACTCCTCCCCTACAGCCCAGAGAAGCCTTCCCCCCCTCCATTATTTTTCCTTCTCTATTCACTTCATTTTCATCAAAAAAATCCATCAAAATCCATTTAAAATCCACAAATTCCTTCAATAATTCAAAGCAAATCCCTATTCTATCTCTTCACACACCCAAATTTGTTTACAACATGATGAAAGGAGACATCTTTGGAGGTTAAGAGAAAACTAGGGTTCTAAACTTGTGAGGTAAAATCTTAAACTTTTAGCTAATCTGTAGCTTAACTATGCTAATTTAGAATTTTAAAGTGTTAATTTGGTGTTATTGCTTAATTAATGAAATTTCTAGAAAAGGGTTTGGATCTAATTAGGGTTTTGAGTAATGAGATTATGGTTGTGTGATGTATTTAACATGTTAATGCTATGTAAAACTTAATCTAGTTGCTAATTACTAATTGTTGCATCTAAAAAGTCCAAATTAAGATTTTTGCAAAACTAGGTTTTTGGAAATTGATTAAATAATTGGGATAAAAATTTAATTAGGGTTTCATGACATTATTAGCATTATAAATTGTAGTTTAATACTTCAGTTCATGCAAAACCAAGCTAAATTGTTGTTTGTGTATTTTTACTATGAAATTGCTAAAATTGGATAAATTTTGCAAACTAGGTTTTTGTGGTTAATGGGAATTGATGAGATTAAATTATAGAAATGGTTTGTATGACTTATTTAAGATGTTTAATGAGTATTATGACAATTAGAATTGTTAAAACATCAAGTTTTGTTTTAAAACGGCTAATTGATGCTTACTAGATTTCTTGTAATAAATCGAATTAGTCAATTTATTGGTTTTGATGATTTCACCATATTTCATATATATGTTTAGTGTGATGTGAAACCACGAATGGTGCGTTTGAGTTTTTCTCGATCACCCAGCGTTTGTACGCCGATGTCGAGGGTTTTTGGGTTGATTTGAGAGAACAACCATAGGCTTTCACCTATATGAGATTCGTGTGTCGTTTTGGTTTTAAATTGGATTTTTATGCGACATGATACGTTGTGACGTGTAGGTACCCCATGTGGACTTCGAGACGACAAGCAAGGGCATGGTGACGTCGGCACCGGCAAGCGAGGACCAGGTGAGTAGATTTATATCTACGGTGAGAAGTCGGGTGGATGACGTATAGCACCCCCGCAGTTCGATGTATAGTATGTCATACATATATAATATATATTTGTGATATCTATTTTGTGTGACATGGATGTTAATGATAGGGTTACATGTTCATAGACTAGTAGTGTCACTTGCGAAACCCTAGAGTAGTTGTTACACCCACACACGCACACACACACATGCATACATTTATGTTATTACCTATGCGTATATGGGGATATGTATGTATATATATATATATATATATATATATATATATATATATATATATATATATATATAAGACACACATATACATATACTGGATTATGAAGATAGTACTTGGGATATGAGATGAGTCGATGAGATTGGGCTTGAGGCCGTGAGATCGGTGATTTGATGTGGTTTGTATTTGAGATACGACGTGATGTTTTAGCGGGTCCTTTTGGCGTGGAGTTTTCATACACACGCATGCACATACTTAGATGGTATTCGTTTTGTACTAGACATAGATTAGTACCCCGATCATGATATTTGATAATGAGGATACAAGATGAATAGTGAGATAAATGTGATATTTGACCCGTACCCAGATTTAGGAGGCCGTACGACGGATTTACCGTACGAGCTATATATTGATGATAGATCCATACTCTTGACTTGAGGATGTAATATTATATGATGTATCGTATGAGATATTATTGAGGCGGGATCACCGACTATATATATGCATGTATATATCGACTCAGATTTAGGTGGTTTTCCATACCCCTTCCAATTAGTTGTTAGTTAGACCTGTAGTTACTTGGTAGATGTTAGACCGGGCCCGAGTCATACCTATTTCCAAAACTAACGAATCATGAGTATTTTAAAGATAGGCCAAGATATACTACGGATATTTCAAAGGACGTACCTTTTTCTTAAAAACACCGTAGCCCCTATTTTCTAAACACCACTATTCGTACTATTTCAAATGTCAAAACTGTATGACTCGTTTATATGAATGTATATTCCTTATTGCTGAGTTTACTATTCATTTTTCCGCATGTTCTTACTATTCGCATCGCATTGCATGTTATTTGTGTTTCCGTATTATTATGAAAACCATGCTGCCAGGACACCAGCACCATTACCGATGATGCGTATGTTCCACATACACTTACTTGCCGGCTCACACACATCATCATCGATAATTTCCATGTCACGCGCACTTTAGAGAATGTTACCTTATTGATATCGTTTGTTAGCTAACAGTTTAGATATTGCATTCATTACTGCGCTAGTTTCGATATTGCATTCATTACTGTGATACTTCATGCATAATTACTTATTCATTGTTATGCATTATTATTTAGGGCTAGTCCGGATTGTCGGAGCCCAGTATTTATTGTTATTGATCTTTGATTTTGAGATTTTGGATTCCATGTGATTTCTAGATTTGGAGAGACCGCAAGGATTTTATAAACTTATTATCATTTAAAAAGAAAGTTGTGGTTTTCTCATGATATGATTTGAGAGGAGTCCATCATGAGTTTTCTCGGCTCTTGAGCGATATGATACACCCGATTCGAGGAGGAGGAGGAACCGTCTTTGGGTGCATAGTGGACCCGGTGCGGTACACCGGGACGAGAAGGTCGCAGATGATGGCGTTGAGCCTGGCAGGGGAGCACTACCGACCGGTGACTTCATTATAACTCGACGGATATCCGGAGGATACCGATCGGAGTTGGGCCAGTCCGGATAGCCGGAGCCCAGGGGCCAGTCCGGATAGCCGGAGCCCAGATATTGAGACATTGATGAAATTGAGATATTGAGATTTGAGATTTGAGATATTGTGTCGATGCTGGACACTGATTTCATGTTGATTTCATTGTTGATATTTCAATTATTATACATATATCTCACAGAGATAAGAAAAACAGTTTTCTCATTAGATGCATTCTGTTTTCATGCATTCATACATCATACATATGATATGTTGCAACCTGAGGCACTGACACGAGCACTTAGTATTACACTAGTTTAGTTGTATACTTTAGCCATTACTATATGCTTCAGGTTATATATTTTGAGGATATATTATGATCGTATGACCTAGGATTGAGTCATACATGCGATTTCTATCTGTGGATGTTTTCTACTCACGAGTTGGCAACTCACCCCCGGTGTGCCACAGTTCCTTGCATGTTTTGTCGTACAGGTTCATTGCGGCTTTGCTGGTACACTATTCCTTCCGGGTGATTGCTTTGGTAGGTGGGTTCTTTGCATCAGACCCACCATTGGTTATTTATTATTTCAGATGTATCTAGAAACTCCATCCACCAAATTGTATATTTTAGAGAGATAGAAAACCAGACCTGTTATTCTTTCGACCTTAGAGTCGTGCGTGTATTATTATGGTTTTCATGTTGTTTGGGGTTTTCTTTTGAGTTTTGATCATCGCCCTTCGGCGTTGTATATTATATTGCTTGTGTGGTTGTGACCGTCGATTGACGAAGAGCTAGCTCCCGCTTGGGGATGCCTTTTACTTATTTCGTATACTATTCATGTTGTATCCCGTTTGGGGCCAGTATTTACAAAGGAGACTCTGCCGAAATTTTCAGAAAATACTTGAGATTTTAAAAATACACACTTCGGCCTATGTTTGATTAAAACTACTTGCTTTAAATTATTTTTTTCCCTTCACTCTACTGCTTCTTGGTTTTGATTTTTGGGTTTTGGCTTACTTAGATTACGTAGCCTCGAGACATTTCGTAATTTAAGTGCCGGTCAGGTTCCGTATTTTTCGGGGCGTGACAAAATTAGTATCAGAGCATTAGGTTTTATCTTCGGAGTGTAGGATGACCCTAGGTTGATGGAGTAGGTAGCTTGAGTAGAGTGATGTGCCTTACGTATGTTCCGCGGCATATTTACGATACGATACTCCGCATAAGAAGCCTTTGGATGTACATTTCTTTGCACAGTATTATATTCATTCCTATGATTTATCCTCATAAGTACCCGTTATGGTTTTGTTACCACGGTTGTACGGGCGTGGAGAGCTACGGCTAGAGTTGCGTCAGCATGAGATCATCACGGACGAGGACTGACTAGGGCGTGATTCCAGGGACATACGATTGCATAGAGGCGTCGTTTTTTTTTTTGCGTTTTCGCGCTACGAGCGTTTGATGGATCGCTTTTACTAGATTTCTCGGACGTGCAGATCATCACCAGAGGATTGAGCCACTGATAGAGGCCAGCCAGAATGTGATGACTGTCATTACACTATGATTCTTGATGATTGAGGCACTGTTTAGCGTGCGGACGAATGAGCCAGTTGCTGCTGCGAATGAGGAGATATCGTTCCAGATGTTTGAAGCTAATGCCGCACGAGTTATACTTCGAGGTATGATAGAAGATCGCTAGTCACAAGAGATGAAAGACTAGGACATGTGATTCATTGCCTACCCCGATGCGAGGTCATCAGATTGATTGATTCCAGCAAGAGGCGACTTCATGCTGATATGTTGAGAGTCGATATAGATGATCGAATGTGAGGAACCCATTTTCCAAGTTTAAAGTATTCAGAAAACAATGCAAGCAATTCTACGGACCCTCTAGATGAATGAAACCCTAACACGACTTAATGACCATGGAACGCCGGTGAACCTTAGGGTTTGCGGTGAAAGTCTACGGTAGCGCCCCGGACGTCTAACAGACGCCAAATACGGAACAAAACCTTTTTACAACTGGCTCTATCGCGTACTATAACCCGGATCTGCCATTAAAGCTAAACTAACAAAGTACAAAGTGGGTAGAAATGTAATACCGAACGATCTGAGTCCTTCGGTCTTCAACCATCATCCCACGCTTTGTTGCGGCGGCTTTAATCTTCTGAAACTCCAGTCTCGTCGTCCAGGTGGCACCACGTCGACGCATCTTTAAACAGGCTTCCGCCTCTGAACCAAGGCAACTCGATCGTCAAGTTTGCTAAAAGAGACGACCAAGATTGATGTAGATAATGAATAGAACACTTTGTCTCGTTACGTCCAAGGCTATGGACGAACGGTTAATGAAGTTGCCAATTGAAATCGGGTGAATAGAAATTGAACTATGAAATTTCCATACACTAAACTATCGTAATCTTTTCTCACAAATGAATCCATACCATCCTCACAAGAGGGGGCCGGCCTATATAAAGAGGGGGGTGAGTGTAGAAGCAAGGAGGGTGATCATAAGGAATAATATCAAGGATACTTATCATGAAGAAAGAATGAGTCATGAAACACCATGTATGAACACATTAAATGAATCAATTAATGCTTAATGAGTCATGAAAACCTAGTCACCAAATAATCAATGCAAAAGAATGAGTCACTAATCGTGAAGCGTCCACACATAATGACTCACCCTCAAGACGAAAAGACAAATCCGTATTTAACCGAATGTTAAATACGGGTGATAGAAAACTGGAAACTGGCAACTTCCAAAAGTGATCCTGAAACAAATTTCAGGATAACCCCATAACAGTATAAACATACCCGCATTTGTATTACGACCGAATACAAATGCAACTGAGACAATGATATTATATCTACACAGTATAATACTTGGATCCGGCTTAAACCAAAGCCTACCAGTATTATCTACCCGAAAAATGACACGTGCGAAAACGCACGTGCATTTTCCGAACCTTGCCATAATACCATACGGCATCTACAACGTTTCGCCCGAACATGGGAAAGTGTCTGTGGGGCACTCTAATGACTCATCAATACACTGGAACTGGGTATAACCACTAGCACGTCAGAGGTACTAGCTGTATGTAACGGTAGCCTATGTATTGATTGGAAGGGAAGTGTTGGAGATAGTGCCCTCAGAATCAATTATTGGATCACAGGCATGTGATTTCAATGATTGAGGGAGGACCTATTCCGGTAGAACAGTCTTACTCAAGATGATAGTATGCTATCTGGTTTATCTTTATCATTGTGTACTGCTTTAGGTGACCTGACAGGTTGCTATTACACGTTGATAGAGCCCCTAGGATTCTTGCTTGACTGCCAGCAGTATGAGGGCGATCATATATGTGAGAGCTAGTGGTCAATAAGCACATCCTTAAAAGGTCCCTAGTCATGGGAGTTTCGAGATAGGGCATCGATACTCCAGAGTAGACTAGTGTATATAGTCGAGACCCTGACGAAGGGCGGTGGCCGGTCTCACAAGCCACTGGTGTCAGTTGGTTCACTTAAGATGTATATAGGCTCATTGGGTTATGAGTACACCGGACAGGACTCGCCCGGAACATGCTAGTTGGTCTTATACCTGATGTCAAATAGCAGTTCCCTGGTGACATGTGTACAGGTTAGTTCATCGACCTGAGGATCGTCATTTGTCTCGTGTGAGTTCCCACTGTACTTTGATTACTACCCTACCACGCTCAAAGGAGACGTGCAAACAGGTTTTAGTTGGGTACAGTCCCGAGCCACATGGAGGCAGTGAGCGGATCATCAGGGGTTCGTATCTCCCGGTATTGGGGGTGAGGTCGCGCTGTGTCTAGGAGAGCCATTACACGAAGCCCTTGGCCAAGGCAGGAGATTTACAGGTAGGTATTCCAGTAGTATCTCAGGGTGTTCTGGGCTGATCTCCGACACCACTACTACAAAGAAGGGTTGCCCCTACGGATATATCCGTAGGTGCAACCCACTGCCCCTACGGTTATATACGTAGAGGCGAAAAAATACCCCGTAGGTGCAAAGGCCGCAGGTGCAAGTCGAGGCCCTGAACTTATCCCTACGGTTAAATTCTTGCCCCTACGGATATGTATGTAGGTCCAGTTTCCCCTACGGATTAAGCCGTAGGGTATAAGATTTTATATTATTTACAGTTTATTTTAATAAATTACTTGGACCTACGGCTATATCCGTAGGGGCATGTACTACCCCCTACGGATATATTCGTAGGTACTTTTCAGTAGGGGCACAAATTCAGGATTCCTGATATGTGCCCCTACGGATAACCCCGTAGGGGAATGTCAGTGGCCCCTACGGATATATCCGTAGGGGGATTCCCAAACACCTGGCACTGACATCTGGGGGAAATATCAGTTACTGCTGATATTTAGCCCCTACAGATATATCCGTAGGGGTAACGTGTAGGCCTACGGATTAATCCGTAGGTACATATTATCTGAAATTTTTTTTAAAAAATGTCCTGCTTGATTTTTTCCCGCCCTGTGCACAATAATGTATACATCAATCAAATCATATATTGCAGTATTCATAATCACATCTCACGCATATATATAATATACAAAAGAAACACAAAAACTGAATATGATATAAATACAAACCAATATGAATATCGTTTCAAAATGTAGTACAATGTGTATGATATAAATAAATACATGTTTCAAAAAAAAAGAACCAAAAATCTACCCTAGCTCGGTCCAGCTCGGTCCAGCTCCTCGGTCAATAAACTCTGCAATTCGTCGCGAGCGGGAGTCTGAGTGGGCGGTGGTGCTACAGGAGCTGTCTGCGGAACCGCAGCCGAAGGAGATGCGTGTGGAGGTCGGCCGATCTACCCTGTCGCGTCTGGATATAACTTGTGTAAGAAGCTTGTAAGAACTGTTTATTATTCGAATTCGTATCATTATTAAGTTATTTCGAAACCCTGTTTGGATATCTAGTTTGGAAAAGCGTTGTTTATTTCAATTACATATGTATGTATGATTAATAAAACATAAGTCTACAACCAAATAAGCTCAGGCTATGTACTGATATTGGATATGTTGATACCTATAATATGACATTATATTTTACTATTAAGTAGTATACATACCAGCATCCCATTCAACTCCTGAACGGTGGCCTTCAAGCTCTCCTGTTCCTGCTGGATACGTCGCTGACTGGAGACGGAGGAAGTAACCACCAGGGTGGAGTCCAACCTCATATGGGCCCTGCTAGAGCCCAGTCCTCGGCCTATCTCCAAACCTCCGTGGTGCCGTCCGTGTGCGGCGTCCAGGACTGGGGTCAGCAGCCTCGAATGTTGCCTTCCCCCTAGCAACTATCAGAATATTATATTTAGCACATACTGGTCTATAAAATTGACAAGAAATACCAAAATCAACAAATTCAAAGCCTTACCTACAGAGATAGAAGATGTGCTCCTCTGGTATCTGCATGTATCAAAATTTGAATAATATTAATTAATTTCAGTACATACATACTAACAAGGTAAACTCGCATATAGCGCTGCTTACACATATGACAGGGAGTGAACAAGCTCTTGTAGATCATCAGGCGCAAATCTAATCTCATCAAGCAGCCCATGATAATGAGTTGGACGACTAAGAGCAAAAGAAATGTGTGTATATTTATGATATAGCATTCTAAATCAATATACATGCCCTATATAATATATAAACATACCTGGAGGAACGGGAGTGACCTCTGTCCCTGATATGGACGCATCACCAACAACTAGACAATCAAACATTGACAATATAAGTAATTTTGACATAAACATGCATGGATATCTATAATATTACATTCAAAATGGATATTAGAGAGCGCACCTGCAGTGAGAAGTGGTAAAAGTATCACCCAACTAGGGTGTAATTTACAGAATCAGTTGAGACTCTTAAAAGTCATAGAAGAACCCGACCTGCACAAATCTGATGTATGCTTTCCATTGGACACTAAGAAGTCTCTAAAGGGAAAAGCCTATGTGAAAGCCATCATTAGTTCATATCAGAAGATTGATGCTGAAACAGAAAACGAGAAATGTCATTTTTTTCTTCTTTCGCCACATTACTGTCTTCTCCTTCTGCCACATTACTGTCTTCTCCTTCTTATGATGTGCGCGTACAAATTCAATGACTATATTGAGAATATTGATTAATAGTGGGTAGGAAAAGTATTTCTCAAATGGCTTTTGCGTCTTAAAACCATAAACTACTAAGTAATGACATACATAATTTTTTTAGTATAAAGGTTGTTATTTTAAGTTTTCCCTTATAGAGATATGATCTAACTGCATCTATCAACTATAAGTGTGCAGAAAATTATGATAAGAAATCATAAGAAAGGGTCATAGCCATGCATAACTTTGAATCTACATACCAAATCATGCACTTATTGTCACCTTGCCTTAGAATATAAAATATCTTGGAAGACAGTAAGCGAGCATTTAAATCTCGATAGATTTTGACTTCAACATATATTTTTCTCAAGTACCATGAAATATACTTGCTCCGTATAAACCGTTTTCAGGAAGATGGATTAATAATGACAAATTATCCATTGTGGCTCACTAGGTTAGCATTTTCTCTTCTATTGACCATCTTTCTAATCAGCTTGGTAAATTTATTCGGAACCGGCTGCGAATCATTAAAAGACGTGCATAAGAAAGAGAACTAAAATACAGATATATAGCATACCGATACATCGAAACTTCATATTTGCGATGGCAATCCAGAGATATTTATTTCTACACACGTGGTGCGCGTGCGAATGCGTCAGGCATCATGGACAAATATTTCAGAACATGGAAAGTATTATTCGTATAAAGTAATTAAACTTTTAAACACCTTGAGTAGATATTTTCTTAGTTGATGCAATCATATCATGAGGACTAAATTTAAGCTATTATACATATGCTTATGTATTTTTCTAACCTAAAATATGTCACGACCCGAAAGAGCACGTGACTGGCCCTTGAACCATATGAAGCCTATAGGACTCCATCTGATCCAAGTAAGCCAAAAGCCCAGAAATCTAAAACCATTTTGAAGAATAAGTAAAGAAAACTGGTTCAAAGAAGTGAAGAAAACAAGGTTGAAATCAAGGTTTTTAAATAACTAAGCCGAAGGTACGTTTTTGAAAACAATAAAGTCTTTTCTAAAAATTTCGGCAGAGTTTCTTTTGTAAAACGGACCCCGAATGGGGTACAACATGGACATAATATAAATGCAATGATAAAGGCATCCCCAAGCGGGAGCTAGCTCTTCGTCAATCGACGGTCACAACCACGCAATGATATAATAATATACAACGCCAAGTGGCGAGGATCAAATCCAAAGAAAGCTCAAAAGCAACAAGAAACCGCAATACTACTAAGCGCGACTCTAGGGTCGAATAATACAACACAATGTCTAGGTCTGACAGAATATACAAGTTTTGGTTGATGGACAATTTCTAGATACAATGAAATAAATACATACAATGGTGATTCTTGATACGAAAGAATCCACCTACCAAAGCAAATCACCCGCAAGAAAGAAGTGTGCCAGAAATGCCGCAATGAAACCTGTACGGCAGAACCTGCAAGAACTGTGGCACAACGGGGGTGAGTTGCCAACTCGTGAATAGAAACATCTACAAGCAGAAACCGAATACAAGACATAATCCTAGGTCAATACGATCAGTATAAAAAAAATCCTCAATAACACATGCAGCCTATAGCAAGGCTAGGGTAAATATCTAACCCGAGTGCAATCTCATGTGTCTGTGTCAGTGCCTCAGATAACAATATAGCATATGAATGAGATATGAATGCGTGAAAACAGAATACATTCACCTGAAACAACTGTTTTCATACTTTAGGGAGATTTCCCTTGTACTTTTAAAAAAATAAGGTACCACAATGAAATCAGCATAAAACTGTGCCTAGCATCGGCACGAACGAAATCCCAATATACTGATATCTCAAAGTCTCAACCACAATATCTAGGGCGCCGTCAGTCCAGACCGGCCCCTACCATCCATCTCAAGACCACGACGGTATCCTCCGGATATCCGACGTGTCGGGTAAAGTCACCGGTAGGCAATCTCCCCCTGCCAGGCTCATCGTCATCACCACGTCTTCTTGCCCCGGGGTACCTTACCGGGTCCACCATGTACCCGCAATCGGCCTCATCCGCCTCCTCGATTCGGGTTTCACATGTCGCTCTCAGCACCGAGAAAACACATGGTGGACGCACCAAATATCATATCAAGGGTAACCGGGTTTTTAAAGCAATAATGTATTCTCTTTTAAAGACATCCTCGGTTCCCAAATCCAGAAATCACATGAACATCCAACATCAAGAAATAAATCCAATGCGATGTGTTATGCAATCAATCCATGATGTGTGCTACATGTAAAGAAGGTATGTACATCATCATGTCATGTAAGAATCATATAATGAATGTAATGGTACTACAGTGTAGTGGCATGGCAATTATCGATGATGAGTGTGTGAGCCGGCAACAAGTGTACGTGGAACAGATGCATCATCGATAATGGTGCTGGTGTCCTAGCAGCATGATATTAATACTGGAGCATGCAACATAGTATGAAAATGCGATGCAAAGCGAACCACAGAAAGGGAGTGGGAGCTGAAACTAGACGTAACCAAAACTTATCTGCATAAATCTAATATAAGTCCTACGAATGGTGCCTTTTGAAATAACAGGAATCATGGGGTTTTGAAAATAGGGGCTACGGTGTTTTTATGAAAAGATACGTCGTTTTTGAAATATCCGTAGATTCCCTTGAGCTGTCCTTAAAAATACCCACGATTCGTCAGTTTTTGAAATAGGTAAGAAGTCTAAGCTACTCTAACAACTACACTAAACTATACGGCTGAACTAGCAAGCTGAACTACAGGTAAGGAAACCGCCTAACATCTGAGTCGATATATATATAAATATATATAAGTCGGTGATCCCGCCTCAATGTCATATCGTAAGGTATCCTCGAGTTATGAGTGCGGATCTATCATCAATATCGGCTCGTACGGTAAATCATCGTACGGCATCCCCAATAGCTGGGTAGGGTCAACATCTCACTATCTCGTCACATAATAGGTATCACTATCATCAGATCAAACAGTCTGGGGTACTACTCTATGCCTAGTACAATCGATACCATCAATGAAGTAAGCATGCGGGGTAACACATATCCCAAGCCCGCAAGAAACACAAATCATATCCCATATATGAATCAATATCAACTCGCCGATCTCGCGGCGCAAAGTCCACATCATCGACTCATCTCCAAAGTCATCCCAAATCATCAAACACTGCAAGTATGAATAGTATGCAAGGGTGTGAATGTAGGTATGTAAGTATGTGTGTAAGTATGCGCAATCGCTACCTAGGGTTCGTACTATACCCAAACCATATATCTCATCATCAATAAAACCATTATTCATATCAATGATCCTAACAACACATAATAAATATACGTGGGTATGCGTATTCGTATACCACACCACGGACTGCGGGGGTGCTATACGCCATCCACCCGACTTCCCCCTGTAGATATAATCTACTCACCTGCATCCTGCGTGTCGGTGTCGATGTCACCGTCATCTTCCGCATCGCCTCGGATCGTCGCGGTGTACCTACACATATCACACGTATCGCATCGCATCAAAACCAAATCAAAACTTAAAACGATACGCTAAAACCAATACGATACGCAAAAACCAATACGATACGCTAAAAGGCTTATAGGTTAGAACCTACGGTTAGCCTTCGCAAAACAACCCGAAATCACTCGATGCAGTCGTACAAACGTCACACGATCGAGATAACGTACAAACACCAAAATATGGAAATCAAAATACGTAACACCAAATACTGAAATTAAGGCAGCAACCCATGAAAACGATCCCAGATTTCACCTCGGGTCAAATTTAGTGAAATCAACAAGTCTAGGGTGCTATATATGATGTATTTGAGCTACTGGACCAACCCCGAAGCATACCACCTTCACTTGGCCGGCCACAAGCCTCCCAAAACCGGCCTCGCCGGCCCCCCTATGCCCAATGGGGTCCGTTTGGTCAGGGTGGCCTCCTATGGTCTCAATTTGGTCCCTGGTATTGTTGAATTTGCCTGAAACAGTCCCAGTACATTCCAGATTTCCCTGCACTCTCTAAACACTCACAAACCGACATGAAAGTCCCGTAATTCCGTATTTTTAGTTTTCCAGTGGACTTGGTCTGGTTTTCTAATCAATATAGGGTCTAAGGTCACTTTTTAAACTCAATTGCAAGGTCAAAGCTCAACATTACCCTAATTTCCTCTAATCTTGCTCAAAGTGCACCAATTCACCCGATATCGATATGAAACTTCAATTAAAGCCTAAACACAAGATTAAACACTCTAAATGCAAAGAAATTACCTCACAAGAGACTCATGAATCCTCAACAGCACCAAAACACCATCTTTCTTGGTCCATCCTCTAGCTTGTGAGCTTGTGTGCATGTTTTGTGAAATGAGTGTGAGGTTTTGAGCTAGATTTAATGGTGACTTGAGGGATTGAAGGTGGAGGAAGAGGAAGAAGGGAGCAGCAGCAGCAGCAGCACAAGGATGAGGGAGAGAAATGAGGAGGAAAATGGCTAAGGTTAAGTCAATGTGCACCCATACCTCTCTCTCACCAACCCCATTTTCTTTTCTTTTTCTTTTCTTTTCCTTTTCTTTTTAAAACCATAATCCTTCTCATCTAAATAGTAAACCCAAAAGATAAATCATGGCTAGAAAATGTAACACAAGTCCAAAATGATATGTGCACAATTTTGCACAAAAACCCAAAAAGTCCGATTAGCGATTTTTAATCGCGATTAGCACTAAATTAGTGTCAAACTAATCACAAAAACTTAAAAATGTCATAATTCACTAATTTACCCTATTTTAGAATTTTCCATAATTTTTCATAATTTTTCTAACATTTTTCCTATTTATTTGCATTTAATTATAGATTTAATATTAAAATAATCAATAAAATAATATTAAATCATAAAAATTCCCAAAATTAATATTTTATATTTTTGAAAATGTTACAATCTACCCCCCTTATAGAAATTCGGTCCCCGAATTTAAATTTAAACCCCCACTACTAAAACAATTCCAGTAATAATCCATTTTGTCGAGGCTCCGAAAATAGCAATGCATAAAACAATCGTAGCGCAACGCATGCGCATGAAAAATGAGCATATAACTCAAATCAGAACTCCGTCAAGCATCCCGCAATCATCGGAGTCATGGGGAAGACATCAATACCAAATCCAAAGCAAAACCAATATGATATAACTCGAAACTATACATGTAAAATATATTCAGGTACTGTCCTCTGACTAGTCCTGCTCAGTACGAAAACACATAGCAATATCATAAAAACGTACTGCTCTATAAGAAAAATCAATCCCAAGCTACATATATAAGAATATCCTATGCGTCTGGTGCGCAAGGAATCAAAATCCATATATTTGTCAAACAGGTGTACAAAACAACATCTAGGTGCAACGGGTGTGCACGAAACATCTGTCGTAGGCAACGTGTGTGCCTGACAGAAAAATCAGGTGCATGTGACATGCACGAAGAATCCCGATTTAGTGCATCTGGCGTGCACCAAAATCGTATAACAAAACGCTAAAGGTGCATGAAAACTACGCTGGAAGTGCAAATCAATCACTGCATACGGTAGGCATGAAATCTCAATCAATATCTCAAATGTAATAACTATGCGCAAAATATATAAATATCCAGTGGGTGCATGAAACAAATATCATGAAACTCAATCATCAAAACTAAATCATGCAAACAGAACGCCCAAAATACCGAAATCCAAATGACGGATACGTGATAATCGAATCACAAAATCACAAATCATAAATACCGTCGTCGGTAGTTCCTCCTTCGAGGTCGAGAAGGAGTCGGTGCATCCACTGCTGGCAGTGCAGGATATCCACGTGCCTCTTGCTCACGGTCTGGCGTCCTCTGACTCTGGGCCCTTATCTTCCCTGCGGATTACCAATCTCACAGTCAATCGGCTCATCGGCCCTGTCAGGTGTGCTAACGGGGACGATTCCGTTCTGGCACTTCTCTGGTCACCTCTCGGTCAAACCTCACGACCACTCGTAAGGCAGCATATCACTGGCGTCGGCCTCTGGCTCTCTGAATGCACGTCACACATCTGATCCTGGGTGCAAACATCATTGCAGTAACGTCCTGGAAGGAATCCTGCTCAAGATCTCTTCCGATCATGCTTATGCCGATCTGTACAGGGGCTGGCTCTCTTGCACAACCTCTTCTCGCTCAAAAGACACCTGTGTCCTCAGCACAATATTTTCTCGGAAACTGGTCACATCCCAACGTCTCTGTAAGCAAATCAGGTCTCTAATCTCGACGGAAAGCAATGACGACTTGTCAGTGTCTCACACGAACCTCTTATTCCAACTGTCTCTATCGTCGTCCACTATGACTTCACGCCAAGCTACTATGCACTGCACTGTTCTCGGCCACGGTCAATCTGAAGTCTCTCACATGGACTCGAAATCGCGTACACTGTAGCTTCATCATTCTGTAGCAGATGTCAGGCCGAACTGGTCCTCGGGAACGCGTCCTAACCGTCGGAGGAATACTCATCACTCGTCCGTCCTTGATCAAATCGTAACGTATCTGGGTAAGTTCCTTTATCCGAACCTGGTCAACTACCTCGTCGACAAGGCTGAACTCTGTCTTGCCGGGTGCGCGCAATACGACCACTCCTGGTCCAGGTCTTCTCGTATTGTTTCCCGAAGGGTCCTGTCGAGGTTTCTTCCTCAAATCTCAATCCTGCCGAAAAGCCCGGAAGTCATCATCCAATGCTGAAGCTAAAGTTTATCCCGGAACGGCTGCATACTTATCGCGCTTCATTCTGGAAAATATATCCATATACCACGCCTCTGGGTGCGTATCACATCTCTGATGTCAGCGGA
This sequence comes from Agapanthus africanus, assembly GCA_030015575.1. Classification (NCBI taxonomy): domain Eukaryota; kingdom Viridiplantae; phylum Streptophyta; class Magnoliopsida; order Asparagales; family Amaryllidaceae; genus Agapanthus; species Agapanthus africanus. Next base: position 365,272,049 of record JASDDO010000008.1, read on the forward strand.
GTGGGACGTCATCTCGTCGAAATCTCGTACGAACTCTTTACTCCACCTGCGTCAATGTCGACTGATTCGGACTCGTCTCATCATGGCTACACGAACTGCGCTCCGACGGCTATCCTCGTCTCTGGAGTCTCCCAAGCAGTATCCCATCACGATATCCGAAAGATGTCGAATCATCCGATCGACTCGTCAGAACCTCATAATCCCCCAAGAGCTCACATCTCGGGTACAGTTTAATAGTATCGAGTACATGCCACAGCGTCGGTGGTCCAGCCGTAGAAGGGCAAACCCAAGCCTCACTGATGGCGCCGCGGAACCGCCGTAAACCCTAAGGTTCAAAGGCTGTCACACGGTCATTAGTCGAGTTAGGGTTTCATTCTTCTAGAGGGTCCATAGAATCACCTGCATGTCTTTCCGTATACTTTAAACTTGGAAAATGGGTTCCTGACATTCGATCGTCGCTATCGACTCTCAACGAACCTGCGTGAAGTCGTCTATAGCTGGAAACAACTATCTGATGATCTCGTATCGGGGTACGCAAACTCACCACACGTCCTAGTCATTCATCCTCGGTGACTAGCGACTCGCTACCATCTCTCTAAGAACATGCTCATGCTGCAGTAGCTCCAATCATCTGGGCGATATCTCATCATTTACAGCAGCAACTGGCTCATACGCCTGTACGCCGAACAATGCCTCAATCCTCCAGGAAGGGCAATACATAGGCGGTCATCTCTGCGTCGGTCTGCTCTCGATCTGAGTAAGACTCTCCGCACTGGAAATCTTCAACTCAACTGGGTCCGCTCCGGCACAAAATCGGACGAATCACCTTCGTCTCTCAAACCGGTAGACTAGCTATCATCTGTCTCATCTGCCTAACAGCTCCGGCAATCTCAGCTCGTAAGCTCCGAAAGCAACATCCTGTCCATCTCAGCAACAGCTGGTCCATCTGTCTGCACGGTAGGCGACCTCACAACCTCTGAGGTACGCTGTACATCAACAGTCCTCTCTCAACTGGCAGCTCTAACAATGGCCCGATCATCCGGTGCAAAACCAAGCACTCGCCTCCACTAGAGGTCACAATCACCAATACTAACTCGAGACATTCCCATGTCACCAGAAAACACAACGGTCGGCCCCCGTACCAAACGAGCTCACACCGGCCGTAACCCTAGCAGCAGCCCAACTGCGCTCAACCATGGTGACAGGAATCTCAATCGAGTATCAAAGAGAGCACATCAATGGAAAGAAAGGAAACAACAGATCCAAAGTGGATACATGATCATAGGAAGGAACAGTATCAATGAAGGTATGATCATGAAACTATTGGAATCGGGGATCTCAAATGGATGCATAATCCTGGATATGAAAAGAATCACTAATCTCTAAACAAATGTCCATCCTAAGGTTCCTTAAGCGGAGTGGCGTGTCGTAAGTATGCCGCGGAACATACCAACGGTACGTCACTCTACTTTAGTCACCTAATCCATCAACCAAGGGTCATCCTAAAACGACGAAAGTTCGGGTTTACACCCCCTCGACCAAGTCTAAGTTCCGTAAGGTCAAGCCTAAGTTCCGTATATAAATAAACGCCCTAGGCTCCACATAGTCAAACTTAGACTCGAACCAAGGTCAACCTAGCGCTCTGATACCAACTTTGTCACGACCCGAAAGAGCACGTGACTGGCCCTTGAACCATATGAAGCCTATAGGACTCCATCTGATCCAAGTAAGCCAAAAGCCCAGAAATCTAAAACCATTTTGAAGAATAAGTAAAGAAAACTGGTTCAAAGAAGTGAAGAAAACAAGGTTGAAATCAAGGTTTTTAAATAACTAAGCCGAAGGTACGTTTTTGAAAACAATAAAGTCTTTTCTAAAAATTTCGGCAGAGTTTCTTTTGTAAAACGGACCCCGAATGGGGTACAACATGGACATAATATAAATGCAATGATAAAGGCATCCCCAAGCGGGAGCTAGCTCTTCGTCAATCGACGGTCACAACCACGCAATGATATAATAATATACAACGCCAAGTGGCGAGGATCAAATCCAAAGAAAGCTCAAAAGCAACAAGAAACCGCAATACTACTAAGCGCGACTCTAGGGTCGAATAATACAACACAATGTCTAGGTCTGACAGAATATACAAGTTTTGGTTGATGGACAATTTCTAGATACAATGAAATAAATACATACAATGGTGATTCTTGATACGAAAGAATCCACCTACCAAAGCAAATCACCCGCAAGAAAGAAGTGTGCCAGAAATGCCGCAATGAAACCTGTACGGCAGAACCTGCAAGAACTGTGGCACAACGGGGGTGAGTTGCCAACTCGTGAATAGAAACATCTACAAGCAGAAACCGAATACAAGACATAATCCTAGGTCAATACGATCAGTATAAAAAAAATCCTCAATAACACATGCAGCCTATAGCAAGGCTAGGGTAAATATCTAACCCGAGTGCAATCTCATGTGTCTGTGTCAGTGCCTCAGATAACAATATAGCATATGAATGAGATATGAATGCGTGAAAACAGAATACATTCACCTGAAACAACTGTTTTCATACTTTAGGGAGATTTCCCTTGTACTTTTAAAAAAATAAGGTACCACAATGAAATCAGCATAAAACTGTGCCTAGCATCGGCACGAACGAAATCCCAATATACTGATATCTCAAAGTCTCAACCACAATATCTAGGGCGCCGTCAGTCCAGACCGGCCCCTACCATCCATCTCAAGACCACGACGGTATCCTCCGGATATCCGACGTGTCGGGTAAAGTCACCGGTAGGCAATCTCCCCCTGCCAGGCTCATCGTCATCACCACGTCTTCTTGCCCCGGGGTACCTTACCGGGTCCACCATGTACCCGCAATCGGCCTCATCCGCCTCCTCGATTCGGGTTTCACATGTCGCTCTCAGCACCGAGAAAACACATGGTGGACGCACCAAATATCATATCAAGGGTAACCGGGTTTTTAAAGCAATAATGTATTCTCTTTTAAAGACATCCTCGGTTCCCAAATCCAGAAATCACATGAACATCCAACATCAAGAAATAAATCCAATGCGATGTGTTATGCAATCAATCCATGATGTGTGCTACATGTAAAGAAGGTATGTACATCATCATGTCATGTAAGAATCATATAATGAATGTAATGGTACTACAGTGTAGTGGCATGGCAATTATCGATGATGAGTGTGTGAGCCGGCAACAAGTGTACGTGGAACAGATGCATCATCGATAATGGTGCTGGTGTCCTAGCAGCATGATATTAATACTGGAGCATGCAACATAGTATGAAAATGCGATGCAAAGCGAACCACAGAAAGGGAGTGGGAGCTGAAACTAGACGTAACCAAAACTTATCTGCATAAATCTAATATAAGTCCTACGAATGGTGCCTTTTGAAATAACAGGAATCATGGGGTTTTGAAAATAGGGGCTACGGTGTTTTTATGAAAAGATACGTCGTTTTTGAAATATCCGTAGATTCCCTTGAGCTGTCCTTAAAAATACCCACGATTCGTCAGTTTTTGAAATAGGTAAGAAGTCTAAGCTACTCTAACAACTACACTAAACTATACGGCTGAACTAGCAAGCTGAACTACAGGTAAGGAAACCGCCTAACATCTGAGTCGATATATATATAAATATATATAAGTCGGTGATCCCGCCTCAATGTCATATCGTAAGGTATCCTCGAGTTATGAGTGCGGATCTATCATCAATATCGGCTCGTACGGTAAATCATCGTACGGCATCCCCAATAGCTGGGTAGGGTCAACATCTCACTATCTCGTCACATAATAGGTATCACTATCATCAGATCAAACAGTCTGGGGTACTACTCTATGCCTAGTACAATCGATACCATCAATGAAGTAAGCATGCGGGGTAACACATATCCCAAGCCCGCAAGAAACACAAATCATATCCCATATATGAATCAATATCAACTCGCCGATCTCGCGGCGCAAAGTCCACATCATCGACTCATCTCCAAAGTCATCCCAAATCATCAAACACTGCAAGTATGAATAGTATGCAAGGGTGTGAATGTAGGTATGTAAGTATGTGTGTAAGTATGCGCAATCGCTACCTAGGGTTCGTACTATACCCAAACCATATATCTCATCATCAATAAAACCATTATTCATATCAATGATCCTAACAACACATAATAAATATACGTGGGTATGCGTATTCGTATACCACACCACGGACTGCGGGGGTGCTATACGCCATCCACCCGACTTCCCCCTGTAGATATAATCTACTCACCTGCATCCTGCGTGTCGGTGTCGATGTCACCGTCATCTTCCGCATCGCCTCGGATCGTCGCGGTGTACCTACACATATCACACGTATCGCATCGCATCAAAACCAAATCAAAACTTAAAACGATACGCTAAAACCAATACGATACGCAAAAACCAATACGATACGCTAAAAGGCTTATAGGTTAGAACCTACGGTTAGCCTTCGCAAAACAACCCGAAATCACTCGATGCAGTCGTACAAACGTCACACGATCGAGATAACGTACAAACACCAAAATATGGAAATCAAAATACGTAACACCAAATACTGAAATTAAGGCAGCAACCCATGAAAACGATCCCAGATTTCACCTCGGGTCAAATTTAGTGAAATCAACAAGTCTAGGGTGCTATATATGATGTATTTGAGCTACTGGACCAACCCCGAAGCATACCACCTTCACTTGGCCGGCCACAAGCCTCCCAAAACCGGCCTCGCCGGCCCCCCTATGCCCAATGGGGTCCGTTTGGTCAGGGTGGCCTCCTATGGTCTCAATTTGGTCCCTGGTATTGTTGAATTTGCCTGAAACAGTCCCAGTACATTCCAGATTTCCCTGCACTCTCTAAACACTCACAAACCGACATGAAAGTCCCGTAATTCCGTATTTTTAGTTTTCCAGTGGACTTGGTCTGGTTTTCTAATCAATATAGGGTCTAAGGTCACTTTTTAAACTCAATTGCAAGGTCAAAGCTCAACATTACCCTAATTTCCTCTAATCTTGCTCAAAGTGCACCAATTCACCCGATATCGATATGAAACTTCAATTAAAGCCTAAACACAAGATTAAACACTCTAAATGCAAAGAAATTACCTCACAAGAGACTCATGAATCCTCAACAGCACCAAAACACCATCTTTCTTGGTCCATCCTCTAGCTTGTGAGCTTGTGTGCATGTTTTGTGAAATGAGTGTGAGGTTTTGAGCTAGATTTAATGGTGACTTGAGGGATTGAAGGTGGAGGAAGAGGAAGAAGGGAGCAGCAGCAGCAGCAGCACAAGGATGAGGGAGAGAAATGAGGAGGAAAATGGCTAAGGTTAAGTCAATGTGCACCCATACCTCTCTCTCACCAACCCCATTTTCTTTTCTTTTTCTTTTCTTTTCCTTTTCTTTTTAAAACCATAATCCTTCTCATCTAAATAGTAAACCCAAAAGATAAATCATGGCTAGAAAATGTAACACAAGTCCAAAATGATATGTGCACAATTTTGCACAAAAACCCAAAAAGTCCGATTAGCGATTTTTAATCGCGATTAGCACTAAATTAGTGTCAAACTAATCACAAAAACTTAAAAATGTCATAATTCACTAATTTACCCTATTTTAGAATTTTCCATAATTTTTCATAATTTTTCTAACATTTTTCCTATTTATTTGCATTTAATTATAGATTTAATATTAAAATAATCAATAAAATAATATTAAATCATAAAAATTCCCAAAATTAATATTTTATATTTTTGAAAATGTTACAAAATATCACACACATAGAGAGAGAGAGAGAGAGAGAACACCTGGTAGGTAAATAAATCAGGTAGCAGGAACCTGAAGAAATAAAGTCCATAGCATTGCTCATCATCATCATCCATGATCCCTTTGATAATATTTTTTCAAAGGGATCACGGATGATGATGATGAGCAATGCTATGGACTCCATTTCTTCAGGATCCTGCTACCTAATTTCTCTATCTACCTGGTGTTCTCCCCCCCTCTCTCTCTCTGTGTGTGTGATATATTAGATTAGAAAAATACATAAGCATATGTATAATAGCTTAAATTTAGTCATCATGATATGATTGCATCAACTAAGAAAATATCTACCCAAGGTGTTTAAAAGTTTTAATTACTTTATACGAATAATACTTTCCATGTTCTGAAATATTTGTCCATGATGCCTGACGCATTCGCACGCGCACCACGTGTGTAGAAATAAATATCTCTGGATTGCCATCGCAACTATGAAGTTTCGATGTATCGGTATGCTATATATCTGTATTTTAGTTCTCTTTCTTATGCATGTCTTTTAATGATTCGCAGCCGGTTCCGAATAAATTTACCAAGCTGATTAGAAAGATTGTCAATAGAAGAGAAAATGCTAACCTAGTGAGCCACAATGGATAATTTGTCATTATTAATCCATCTTCCTGAAAACGGTTTATACGGAGCAAGTATATTTCATGGTACTTGAGAAAAATATATGTTGAAGTCAAAAGCTATCGAGATTTAAATGCTCGCTTATAGTCTTCCAAGATATTTTATATTCTAAGGCAAGGTGACAATAAGTGCATGATTTGGTATGTAGATTCAAAGTTATGCATGGCTACGACCCTTTCTTATGATTTCTTATCATAATTTTCTGCACACTTATAGTTGATAGATGCAGTTAGATCATATCTCTATAAGGGAAAACTTAAAATAACAACCTTTATACTAAAAAAATTATGTATGTCATTACTTAGTAGTTTATGGTTTTAAGACGCAAAAGCCATTTGAGAAATACTTTTCCTACCCACTATTAATCCATATTCTCAATATAGTCATTGAATTTGCACGCGAACATCATAAGAAGGAGAAGACAGTAATGTGGCAGAAGGAGAAGACAATAATGTGGCGGAAGAAGAAAAAAGTGACATTTCTCGTTCTCTGTTTCAGCATCAATCTTCTGATATGAACTAATGATGGCTTTCACATAGGCTTTTCCCATTAGAGACTTCTTAGTGTCCAATGGAAAGCATACATCAGATTTGTGCAGGTCGGGTTCTTCTATGACTTTTAAGAGTCTCAACTGATTCTTAAATTACATCCTAGTTGGGTGATACTTTTACCACTTCTCACTGCAGGTGCGCTCTCTAATATCCATTTTGAATATCGATACTTACATTCAAAATGGATATTAGAGAGCGCACCTGCAGTGAGAAGTGGTAAAAGTATCACCCAACTAGGGTGTAATTTACAGAATCAGTTGAGACTCTTAAAAGTCATAGAAGAACCCGACCTGCACAAATCTGATGTATGCTTTCCATTGGACACTAAGAAGTCTCTAATGGGAAAAGCCTATGTGAAAGCCATCATTAGTTCATATCAGAAGATTGATACTGAAACAGAGAACGAGAAATGTCATTTTTTTCTTCTTCCGCCACATTACTGTCTTCTCCTTCTGCCACATTATTGTCTTCTCCTTCTAATGATGTGCGCGTGCAAATTCAATGACTATATTGAGAATATTGATTAATAGTGGGTAGAAAAAGTATTTCTCAAATGTCTTTTGCGTCTTAAAACCATAAACTACTAAGTAATGGCATACATAATTTTTTTAGTATAAAAGTTGTTATTTTAAGTGCGCGTGCAAATTCAATGAAAGTTAGATTTGAGGATACCCATGTATGAGTTGTATTCTATATATGTGTGTTTCGATTTATGATTTCGCTTAAGTGTAGGGTTGTTTTTACTTAAAGAAGTATCACCATCTACTATATATAAAAAAATATAGCAAACTAGGATTGGTATTCAAATCCCAGTCCAGATTGGTATTCAAAATTTATTTAATTAGTTTGTGATCCACATCATTTGATTCGTTGTTTGAGGCATCAATGTAGGCACAAATATCGGCGACGAGGAACTCGACGAAGAAGAACGAGGGCGGTGGCGGGCTGAGAACGGAGGGCGCGCGGTGGCGACGAAGAGAAAATTGGAGACGCGGGAACGAGAGAAAATTTTGGGAACGAGAGGGAAAGATATCGAGGCGTATATTGGTATCGATGGGAATATGAAGGTTTCATATTATCATCGAGTATCATATATTGGTTTTAACCTGAATATCTTGAGTCGCTCTCTAATTATGCGTTTGTTGTGCATTCGTGTTGTATGTGTAACATGATTTTAAACCATTGAGATCAAGATTGATAGAACTGATCATCCTACATTGCAATAGCATTCATCGACCAAAAATAGATTGCGGTCTGGATATGGCATATTGGCAGATGTTACCTATATGCATAAATCTTATGTCTAATGACCATAAGATTGTCGGAGACAGTTTTGATGTTTTGTGGGTTTGGTTTTATACTTGGGACAATCCAATGTTGACACACACACATAAATAACAAATTAAAGTAAACTAACTAAGAGGCATGTTTGAGTTTTATACTGGGATCACAAATAGCATGATGGCTGCAAACAGGTTGCTTGAATACTTGCAGACAATCCAATGTTGCCTCGCCATTTCTATAAATTTTAAACTCCCTGGAAAATTATCATCACTCAGGATTACTTTAGGGCCAGTTTGGCTGCTTCTTGCTTGTGATTCAACATTCAGCTTTTTGTTGATTTGGAACTCAGAGAGTGTTGCAAAACAAATCCAAAACTAAATAAACCTCAAACTAGCTACAGAGAAGGCAAACAGCAAACCCTATGAAGTTTGGCTTTCAAGGGTTTTCCCACTAAAATACACTTAGATGCAGCACTTTAAGGAAGCTTGCAGCAATATAAAAACTTTTAGGTAGTTTAGTCAAAAACTGCAGTGCTTCAAGATTGTTTAAGTTTTATGTGTGCTTAAGCTGTCATACAGAAATTATCGTTGCAAAAATGTTCGCAACCCTAGCTTTTCCAGCAACGATACTGGAATACGAGCCTCAGATATGCCAGCTTAGGAATCAAAATAAGAAAGAGATTTGGGGTTATCCTAAGTCCAAAGTCAAACGGGCTCGAGAAATATATAAACCCAAAAAAATGACTGCATAAAGATCTCATAAAGATGAAAAGGATGTTATGCAAGCTCTGAACAAATCTTGAACGGAACTTTCACAAGAATTTACAATACCCGACCAGAATCCAATCCTGAGTTTGATGAAGCTTCAGGCCTTCAGCTTCCCCACAGAAAATAGTTAGGGCAAACCCTTTGCAAAACCATAGCTTTCATGCAGAGATGACGCTCAGAACATGCCAGCTTCCAAACACATTGAATAATACATAATCTCCCATACTCTCTCTCTCTCAATCAGACAGTTTATATTTGGATTTGAATTTAGGAAAAGAAATAAGAAGGCTACAAACCAGCTTGCCTCGCCAATCTCATAACTATAAAGCTCATAAAAGTGGAAGCTTGAGGGCAAGCCATCATCGCCTCCATTCAATTGAAGCCAAATCATCCACAAAAAATAGAAATAAATATAATAATTGACCGATAGGCAAAATTGCAAGAAACCTATTCAGATTTTTGCATGAAAAAATAAGAGATGTAAATTAAGTAAAAGATTACCAAATGAAATTATCCCATCACTTGAACCCCCTCTCAAGACATTTTAGCAAAAATTCCCCCAGTAATTTTCTTCGGTTTAACCGTTTTATATCATAGAAGAAAGATAAATTTCAAATGTATATACATGCATACACACACACACATCATATACACAGTTTTTGAATGTTGCCAGAATTTCAACGGTAATTCTAGATTTTTCCAAACTCTGAAGGCTTCACAAAAATTTTAAATACAGATAATAATATGATTGAAGAGATCAATCACCAATTTTTTAATGAGGATCAACTGAAACCCCAAACAGAGCAAGCAAATTACAAAGATCCCAAAACCCCGCCTGGCCCAGCCCCAGCCCCAGCCCCCAGCCCCAGCCCCAGCCCCAGCCCCCAGCCCCAGCCCAACCCTAACCCCAGCGTGGCCAGCTAAACCCCAACACCAACCCTAAGGCAAACCCTAACCCCAGCCCCACCCCAGCAGCAGCCGAACCCCAACCCTAACCCTACCCTGACCCCGACCCCGACCCCGACCGCGAGCGCGACCAGCTAAACCCCAACACCAACCCTAAGGCAAACCCTAACCCCAGCCCCACCCCAGCAGCAGCCGAACCCCAACCCTAACCCTACCCTGACCCCGACCCCGACCGCGACCGCGACCGCGACCCCTGCCCAACCCCAACTCACGCGCAACCCCAGACCCAGCCATGAACCCTAAGCCCAAAATAATCCAAAAATTCTTTAATTTACCTCGAGATTTACTCACCTGAACGGCTGCTGCTGGGGCTGGGGCGACGACCTGAACCGCGGTGGCGACGAGAACTGCGGTGGCGACGAAACCGGCGGTGGCGACGAGGAGAACGACGGTGGCGACGACGGCGTGGCGATTTGGGGATTTTTCTCACGCCAGATCGAGAGAGAGAGAAAGAGAAAGTGAGCGTAGACGATCGGTCTGGGATCTTAATAAACCGATATTTACTTGTCCCTACGGATATACCCGTAGGTCCTTTATTTGCGCCACCGTAGGGGCAAATACCAAATTAAGAATTAATTTTTTAATTCTTGAACGTCAGTGCCCGTAGGGGCAACCATTTAGCCCTACGGAGTAATCCGTAGGGCCAAGTAAAATCTGCCCCAACGGATAACTCCATCCGTAGGGGCAACCCCCTATTTTACTAGTGCACGATTTGTACCGCTTTTGGGGGTCTGACTTTTACCAACCCCCTAGGCCCGCCATGTGATGCTCATAGTGTAGGGTTTCTAGGCACACTAATGAGGTCTCACAAGGCATCAACCATGCCAATTTCAAATTTTACAAGTGCCGAGAAACCCTAACAAGATCGTTGGCTAGAATTTTAGGCGAAACAAGCAACTAGTTAACAACTTAACTAAAGGGTAAACGGAAATACAACCTTTGTAGATCCGGTCCTCCACCTCCATAGCTCCGTGATGAAGTCCCCTCGCCGCGATCATCAGATCCCGGACTCTAGCATCGGCTTCATCGGAGAAATGGGCGGGCTAGGTCATCGACGTCGATGCCGAAGATGATCTACGTCGAGGAATCACAAGATCAAGCTCCAACATCACAAAGTCATGAAACTTGTGAAGAAAACACCCTATACTACTTGGCAAGTGGTAGAGGATGAAGAAATAGGAAGTGGGTTCACTTTAGAATTGGATTTCTCACTCTTTTGCTCAAGTTGCCATTGAAGTAGAAAGCTTTTCTTTCTTGCTAATGAAGAAGAAGAAGAAAGAAATGAATATGATGAGTTTTTTAAATCCAAAAGTGTTGGTGAGTGCTGCATGCTCCCACAACTCTTGTGGCGCGGCGGAAGCGGTGAACGAAAATTTTCTATGCATACAACACGCACTTAACCGAAGATCTTGTCTAAACCACAACTAGTAAACCCTAACTAGAGATCTTATCTACTATGTTAGGGATTATACCTTGATGATACAGTCCTTCAGGTCTTCTCTTGGATGCAACTCCTTTTCTCCTTTCTCCTCTTTTGGTGAACTCCTTGGCTGCTTTAGATGTTGCCGACGATTTCGATCTCCGGCCACCAAAGACTTAGATGATCCACCCGAGAGTTTTCGTGCAAGCTAGAAACTCTTCTCAAGAGTTAAACCGAGAGACCAAATTTGCTAGAAGAGGTCACTAGGATGATGTAGAGATAAGTATATTGGATTAACTTGAAATCCTATGCTTTGGATTCACATCTCATGTGAGGGTTTAAGCTAGGAAGAATGATCACCATCATTTTCTTTCTTTCTTCTTATACACTTGTTATGATACACTTATCATAATTTTGTGTAGGATTTGAATGCCTTGATTTCACATCTCATGTGAAGGTATTTATAAGACGAAGAATAAGTGCATTTCATGATTAAAAAGTTTAAGCATGATGAAAAAGAAAATAGCACTAATAAAGCATGTATTATGAAAGAAGTATTATGCTTTAATAGTACATCCACTTCAACAACCACATTATCATGCTTATGCCTTTTAATTTACACCTCACTAATTTATTTTCACAAAATAAATGATGTCATAATTATGTCATTATGAGGTGGCACCTTCTAGAAGGTATTTTGTAACAATTATAAAAATACCCCTCCTCCGTATACCGTATACTGTATACACGCATCCGAATTCCGAAAAATACGAATACAATTAATCCAATAATATAATACCGGTTTCCGGCCAGTATTATTCTTCCGATTATTATTCCTGTAACAATTACACGAACATAATCGAAAACCTGCCGCAACACCTTACGGCTGCCGCAACAACTTACGGCTACCGTAACAACTTACGGTCTCTACATCTTTCGCCTGAACGAGGGAACCCTCTATGTGGGACTCTAAAGACTCGTCAGTACGCTGGCAATGGGTTTAACCACAAGCACGTCAGTGGCACTAGCTGTACGTAACGGCTACCCAGGTACATAACGAAAAGGTGGCCGACGAGCGAACTCATCACAACCCTTACGAGCCTGTAAGCAACACTTACCGTACAGTCCGGTCTCTTCATCTGATACGTCGCATATGAAGTCCAAGGGTGGTAAATGTCAGACCCCGGTAACTTTATAAGTCATGTTGATTTATGGCTCATAACAGGTCGAGGAACTACTGATAACACTTATCAGTAAACCTCGAGAACCCTGGCCAGAGATTTAAGTGTTATAACCGATCAAACATAACGCGACATCAACTCCCTATACCGGGAGAGACGAAACCCCTCCTATCGCTCACTGTCTCCATATGATTCGGGACTGTACCCAAAATCCACCTGTTTGCACAACTCAGTAGAGCCGTGGTAAGGAGGAAATCAAAGTACAGTGGGAATCACATAAGACTCTATGACGATCTCGGGTATACAGACTAACCTGTACAAGTGTCACCAGAGAACTGCTATCTGACAATAGGTATATATACCATCTAGGAGTTCTCGGCGAGTCCGTCCAGTGTACCCAGTCTCCACTGAGCACCCGTACACCATCCTTGATGTCACACACCGATGGATATGGGATCATCCATCGCCCATCATATGGGTCAAGATGCGTATACGCTAGTCTACTCTGGTGTATCGATGCCCTGTCTCGACACACCCTCGACTAGGAACAGTTATAGGATGTACTCATAGACTACCATGGCCCCACAAGTATGATCTCATCATAGTCCCAGTAGTCGAGCACAAATCCTAAGGGCTTTATCAACATGTAACAAAAGAGACAATCAGAGTACATGTTAAGATAAAGTACAACCAGATAGCGTACTATCATGTCGAGCAAGAAAGTCCTCCCTATATATGTCCAAGCATCCACTACAATATACATCGTATGTACAGTAATGGCCTCTAGGGCACACATATAACTAACAATCTCCCACTTGCACTAGGGCCATCTGTTGTGGTATCACATACCAAACAATCAGCTGTGGTTTAAGTATCTCATACTCAACCATCCCATAAAAGTCTCTACTGGGAAAAAGCCTTAGTGAGTGGATCCGCTCTGTTGTCATCTGTATCTACTCTCCTAACCTCGATCTCCCTGGAGATCAACTATCACCATGATCAGGTAGTGCTGCCTAAGAATTATATCTGGATTTCTGATGGGACGGTAGTTCCTTGGCTAAAGCCACAACTCCATTGTCACACAATGGTAGGAACTAAATTCATCTTATGAACTTATATATATCCAGACTTTATCTTTGGTAGCATCTTTAATAATGACGTATCTTGCCTTTCTAGTATGTCACGGTATCTAGCTTGGAACTCTTCCAACATACCGTCTCTCTACTAAGGGTAAAGACAATGACTGCGACTGACATTCAGTCGTCTTTATCACCCTGGAACCTTTCCAGTGATTCTCCCTAGGATCGATTGATACTATCTCACTACAACTAGTGAGGATCCTATCATCCATTTAGATCTATCTCATAGATCAAAAACTCAGGATTTAGGAGGTATCACCTTGATCTTATATGGAGAATCTTTGTGATAAGCGGAGATTGACCGAGTGTATCATAGGAAACTCTTTCCTATCAAGAGTATGTCATCCACGTACTCTACGAGGATCACCACCATACTCCATACCACGAGGTTCAACCATTTTGATGAAGTCAAACTCTTTGACTACCACATCAAAACAAATGTTCCAACTCCGCTGTGATTCTCCCCAGGATCAATTGATACTATCTCACTACAACTAGTGAGTATCCTAATATCCATTTAGATCTATCTCATAGATCCAAAACCCTGGATTTAGGAGGTATCACCTTTTATCCTATATGGAGAATCTTTATAATAAGAGGAGATTGACTGAGCGTAGCATAAGAAACTCCTTCCCTATCAAGAGTATGTCATCTACGTACTCTACGAGGATCATCACCATACTCCCTACTACCTTTTATGTATATACAAGGTTCATCTATTATTTTGATGAAGTCAAACTCTTTGACTACCATATCAAAACAGATGTTCCAACTCCGCGATGCCTGTTTTATCATATAAAACATCTTGCACACTTTTCCGCTGCTCCCACTGTCTACGAAGCCCTCTGGCTGTGTACTTATAGACGCTCTTTTCTAAAACTTCATTTAGAAAAGCAGTCATGACACCCAACCACCAGATATCGTAGTCAAGGTATGTAGCAGTGGCAAGTAGGATCTGGATGGACTTAAGCATAGCTTTGAAAGTCTCAACCTTTCCATGTACACCAAGTAATCTTCTTAAGATATACTTGCTCCTGATGGGGATTTAACCTTTCACATAAAGCAACCAAAGTCCATACTTTGTTGGTGTATAAGGATTCCATCTCAGATCGCTAATCATCCAACCATTCTTACAGAGTCCCACTCCTGATGGCCTGCTCGAAACTAGTTAGGTCATACCATTTTGGTCAGGCAACAACCCCATCCCATAGGGTCGCCGTGGCACCAAAAGGTACCTCAGCAGCTATTTTCTACGCATGCCCCTTTGCGAGGACTACAACCCGTCGGAACACCTTCCGATCTCGGGATACGCTGGAGTAATATGAAATCCTCGCTCCCACTGTCATAGAGAAACCGAAGTATCTCTTAGGTGGGTGAGGAAATTAACTAGATCGGTGGAGAGGCTGAGGTTCGTTAGAGTCTATTGATTCCTTTGGTTCTACCAAATCATTTGCTGTAGCTAGAACTCCTTCCAGTTCTACCTCATGACCACTAATTTCTTCACAAGAAATTCCCTTTCACAAAGGTGGCATGCTGAGAAACAAAAAATCTTTTGTTCCTCGGTTAGGTCATCTGTTGTAGTTTGTATAGCTGGAACGCCTTCCAGTTCTACCTTATGACCACTAATTTCTTCACAAGAAATTCCCTTTCACAAAGGTGGCATGCTGAGAAACAAAACAACTTTTGTTCCTCGGTTAGGTAGAAGATATTCCCTTGCTAATGCTTGGGATATCCAACAAACTTCTACAGTTTTGACTTTGCCTCGAGCTTGTCCGGATTTAGGTTTTTAGACATAGGCCGGACAACCCCAAATCTTAACATCTTTAAGAGATGGGCTCTTCCCATACCATATCACATATGGAGTAGTAGGCACCTGATTTGATTAGAGCCCTATTCAATAGGTATGCAGCTTCACAAATGTATAACTCCTAAAAGGAAAATAGGAAACTCAGTAGTACTCATCATGGAGCACACCATATCACATAGGGTGCATTCGCTCCGCCCTGATATACCATCGTGCTATGGTGTATACGGAGGAGTAATACTGAGAGAGAATCTCATTCTCTTTTAGAATAGTCCAGGATTTCCATGCACAAGTATTCTCCTCCTTGATCTCATCAAAGGACATAATACTTATACCCTCTTTTGGTTCTCTACTTCTAATTTATATTCTGTGAATATCTCAAAAGCTTTGGACCTATGTTTCAACAGGAACATATGTCTGAATCTTGAGAGATTATCAGAGAATGTAGCGAAGTACAAGGAACCGGTCATAGCATATGTAGACAGGGGGCCTTTCATACATCATCATGTATCAATCCCAAGAGTTCACTAACTCTCTCTGTTTCCAATAAACAGAGCTATGGTCATTCAATCTTTGTGACATGACTGGCAAGTTTCACAAGATGTAAATTCAAACTGGTTTAAATATACATCTAAAATGTAACTTCAGCCAGCCGGGTCGCATTGATCTGACCTAGTCTATAATGCTTCAAGAAGGATCCGTTCATTTCTGAACTCTTCCTCTTGTGTGTGTTCTGTATACTGATAACTGTAGTTTGATTTAGAACGTCTATGCTTTTAGATAACGTGCCTGAACCGATCAACACTTGATATAGGAAATGTTCAAAACATTATCCATCAATACAAAATTTTATCATTTCTTTACTAATAAAGAGATTGATATGATTTTGTATATCAGGTTCGGTATCTAATAGCATTTGTTCAGAA
The DNA here is from genome assembly GCA_030015575.1 of Agapanthus africanus. Classification (NCBI taxonomy): domain Eukaryota; kingdom Viridiplantae; phylum Streptophyta; class Magnoliopsida; order Asparagales; family Amaryllidaceae; genus Agapanthus; species Agapanthus africanus. Next base: position 365,288,568 of record JASDDO010000008.1, read on the forward strand.
TCAATGTATTCTTAATACAGGGTGACAGTGACCAACAGACTTGGCTGCAACACTTGCCCCGTTTTCTGTCTCATGAAACTTATCACCCGTTCTCAGTTTTTCTACCCTTTTGTAGCCCTATGTAACAGATTACATATCTGGGATCCTGATCGAGTATCAAATACCCAGGATGCAGAGGATACTGAGAAACAGTTCTTTGTAATGAACATACCCGAAGGAGATGCATCATATGCACTTTCTTCGTTTGGGTGGCATAGGAATTCTGGTATTTCCCTATTTCCTGCTCTGTCTTATAACAATTATATGTTGGAGCGGGACCAACGTTCCCCAGCTCAATATAACAAGCGGGTTCAGTCAATATATCCGTATTTATTATCTTGATTAAGGCATGATATGGTCACTATATGGAGAGAGAGAGAGAAGAAAACACTTTAGCGTATGCTCTTGCAAGATTAGATTGGTTATTTATCTAATCCAGATGTCTCCCACTGTTTTTATCAAATCCTCCTTCAAACCCTAAAATGTAAGATTAGCCGGGAATAATTACACCCTATAATTTCGTCAAATTGTCTTGTGTAAAACTTTCCTAGGAGCAACTCTTACTCGCTGCGGGATCGGGATCCAACTATCATATAGAAGGTATGCAATCTCATTGCAAATTTCAATTCTTGAAATTCCCGATATGATTTTTACCCCTAGTGACTTATGACCTTAACTATGGTCAACAAATTATAAGCACTAGTCAAGTTCAACCCGCCATTTCGTGATTGATTTATGCCCACCCACATGACCCTTAACTATGGTCAACAAAGTCATGAAAATGCCCTAATCGATCGCATCAAATGCTTTGTAGGAATTCACCACTTAGCTACCGTACACCACGCCTTAACTATGGTCAACAAACGTGGCACGAATACTAAGTACTCTGCTTCCTAAAATGGCGGAGGGCAACGTATGGTTTTTATGAAAACCTTTTAACGTTTTGAACTTGATATCGTTGTAGAATCGAGTGGTAAGGAGTGGTTTAAGCTCCAGTTTTAAAAATCGAATGATTTTGTAGTATTTTTCTAATTTTGCTAAAGAGGTCACTCCCGGTGAAGGGATCTCGACTCTTTCCTTATCGAATAAGGTGCTGGATATATAAATACCACGATGCAAAGCAAAGTTAGATCAACTATAAAATCAATTCGAGTTCTTTGTAACATTTTTCCAGTTTCGCTAAAGGGGTCACTCCCGGTGAAGGGATCTCGGCCCTTTCCTCATCGAATGAGGTGCAGGATATTTAAGAATACCACTATGCAAAACAAAAGCTAGAGTTACCCTTTTTCAAAAAGTTTGATTCTACAACATCTTTAGGTTTCTTTCTATTAACATTAATCACGTTAATGTTGTCCCATCATTTACGTTATCCCATCTTTTACGTTTCCTAAACATCACATTTTACGTTTCCTAAACATCACAGAAAAGAAACGCAAATAGAACGTATGCTTATGCCATCCGCATTTGCCACTGGGCCCCGTCATGCACCGTTAGGTTACTTAACTAACGGCAGAGCGGGGGCTGGACTTGCGCGGGTGCAAAACATAAGTAACGTTTATTATATATATATCTCATATATAAATATAGCCATTTCAGATCACAGATGAATGCATTGGATATACTAGGAATTCCGTGTTTCATTTAAGCCCTTAATGAAAAATGGGTTCCACGGTCGTGATGAATAGCCAAAAAAACCCCTAGACCTCTACGGGTGAGGCAAACTACCCGCCAAATTCCCGAAGTGTAGCAACCTCCCTCAACAATTGAGTAGGCCACTCGGCACTTGGAGAACCCGGTGGTTTGTGCACCCCACCTTGGGTCTATCCTAGGAGCAAAAACAGTAAAAAGAAATTATACAATATAACATTGCTTTTTAAAAATTACATGGAATGATAGAAAAGGAAAAAACACTCTTCTCACACCCCCCGGCCATTCAACACAACGATCCAACACATTCATATACACATACCATCTCATGATATCCATATGTGCAACCCCCACTAATCGTCATATAGCAATTAGCGGACGTTTCAAACACATATCACAAAAATGAAAACCCGATTAGCCAAGTACTTTAGAATTTCGATCGATAATTTTAAAACAACCATGCCAACACTTGACATGTCCCTGTACAAACACCTTTGTACAATTCTACACATCCCAGAAACCATATTTATTCAATATAGGAACAGTGGAAAAAACTGAGTCAACACAGCCATAAATCGGCGGCGGATCCGCGGCCAAACTATGGGTTTGGCCGCGCTTCCGCCGCTCTTTTGCCGAGTTGAACCTCCAAATTTTTTGTGTGTTCTCAGAAAACCCTGCTTGTATTTTTAAGATATGTCAAATTTATTTTGGAACACTTTCAAAAACTGACAGCAGCAGGGGCAGAATACGAGTTTTCGGGAGAAAAAACTGTCGATCGATCTTCTAACTTTTGGCTAACATCTAATTGTGGTTTAGTTAGGCTCTGATACCATGTTGGTGAGTGCTGCATGCTCCCACAACTCTTGTAGCACGGCGGAAGCGGTGAACGAAAATTTTCTTTGCATACAACACGCACTTAACCGAAGATCTTGTCTAAACCATAACTAGTAAACCCAAACTAGAGATCTTATCCACTATGTTAGGGATTATACCTTGATGATACAGTCCTTCGGGTCTTCTCTTGGATGCAACTCCTTTGCTCCTTTCTCCTCTTTTGGTGAACTCCTTGACTTCTTTAGATGTTGCTGACGATTTCGATCTCCGGCCACCAAAGACTTAGATGATCCACCCGAGAGTTTTCGTGCAAGCTAGAAACTCTTCTCAAGAGTTAAACCGAGAGACCAAATTTGCTAGAAGAGGTCACTAGGATGATGTAGAGATAAGTATATTGGATTAACTTGAAATCCTAAGCTTTGGATTCACATCTCATGTGAGGGTTTAAGTTAGGAAGAATGATCACCATCATTTTCTTTCTTTCTTCTTATACACTTGTTATGATACACTTATCATAATTTTGTGTAGGATTTGAATGCCTTGATTTCACATCTCATGTGAAGGTATTTATAAGAAGAAGAATAAGTGCATTTCATGATTAAAAAGTTTAAGCATGATGAAAAAGAAAATAGCACTAACTAAAGCATGTATTATGAAAGAAGTATTATGCTTTAATAGTACATCCACTTCAACAACCACATTATCATGCTTATACCTTTTAATTTACACCTCACTAATTTATTTTCACAAAATAAATGATGTCATAATTATGTCATTATGAGGTGGCACCTTCTAGAAGGTATTTTGTAACAATTATAAAAATACCCCTCCTCCGTATACCGTATACCGTATACTGTATACACGCATCCGAATTCCGAAAAATACGAATACAATTAATCCAATAATATAATACCGGTATCCGGCCAGTATTATTCTTCCGATTATTATTCCTGTAACAATTATACGAACATAATCGAAAACCTGCCGCAACACCTTACGGCTGCCGCAACACCTTATGGCTGCCGTAACAACTTACGGTCTCTACATCTTTCGCCTGAACGAGGTAACCCTCTATGTGGGACACTAAAGACTCGTCAGTACGCTGGCAATGGGTTTAGCCACAAGCACGTCAGTGGCACTAGCTGTACGTAACGGCTACCCAGGTACATAACGAAAAGGTGGCCGACGAGCGAACTCATCACAACCCTTACGAGCCTGTAAGCAACACATACCGTACAGTCCGGTCTCTTCGTCTGATACGTCGCATATGAAGTCCAAGGGTGGTAAATGTGAGACCCCGGTAACTTTATAAGTCATGTTGATTTATGGCTCATAACAGGTCGAGGAACTACTGATAACACTTATCAGTAAACCTCGAGAACCCTGGCCAGAGATTTAGGTGTTATAACCGATCAAACAAAGCGCGACATCAACTCCCTATACCGGGAGAGACGAAACCCCTCCTATCGCTCACTGTCTCCATATGATTCGGGACTGTACCCAAAATCCACCTGTTTGCACAACTCAGTAGAGCCATGGTAGGGAGGAAATCAAAGTACAGTGGGAATCACATAAGACTCTATGACGATCTCGGGTCTACAGACTAACCTGTACAAGTGTCACCAGAGAACTGCTATCTGACAATAGGTATATATACCATCTAGGAGTTCTCGGCGAGTCCGTCCAGTGTACCCAGTCTCCACTGAGCACCCGTACACCATCCTTGATGTCACACACCGATGGATATGGGATCATCCATCGCCCATCATATGGGTCAAGATGCGTATACGCTAGTCTACTCTGGTGTATCGATGCCCTGTCTCGACACACCCTCGACTAGGAACAGTTATAGGATGTACTCATAGACTACCATGGCCCCACAAGTATGATCTCATCATAGTCCCAGTAGTCGAGCACAAATCCTAAGGGCTTTATCAACATGTAACAAAAGAGACAATCAGAGTACATGTTAAGATAAATTACAACCAGATAGCGTACTATCATGTCGAGCAAGAAAGTCCTCCCTATATATGTCCAAGCATCCACTACAATATACATCGTATGTACAGTAATGGCCTCTAGGGCACACATATAACTAACAAAAAGAAAAATGAATACATATCATATTCAAACCATGGTTAAGTGTAGAGAATGAATCATGGTTAAGTGGAATGGTTAGGGTTAAGCATGAGACAAAATGGTGACTTAGTCAAAGCTTCATGAAGCTTCAATATCAAACAAAGTTAGCCACTATTTTCTCTTTATGCTTTTCATTTTCCAAAAAGGATAAATAAATAAATAAATGAATAAGAAAATGAAAACCCTAACCATTACACAACCATGGTTTAATCTTTATACAAACCCAAGTAAGCATGCATCATCAAACATGATACAAACTTGTGCACAAAAATATATCACATATACAATGTGCACAAACAAGTGAGAATAACCATTTAAAGTGAACCAATACTAGTTAATGCAAAGTAATATATCAAATATATAATTATACATTAAATCATTAAATCAACACTTGATTCAATGATCCGGTCATGTCGCATATAACCGGCTAGTATCCAATGTATCGGCTTATCGAATCAATCTTTGATTCGATAACTAGGTTATATCGCATACAACCATATCGATACATTCATCACGAGAATAGAATACGGTATCACATACACGCATTATTCTCGGTCCCGCACATATCTCATATGCGCTCCTATTTCGTTTCGCTTGAGCCAGGAAACCTCTGTGTAGGACTCTAAAGACTCGTCAATACGCCGGCAGCAGGTGATGATCATATCAAACACCCACAAGCCGCAAGCGGTCTGCTAAACGTAACGGCCACCCGGGTATTGAGCGATCAGAAGATCGACGAGCAAGCCCGCTCACACTCCTGTGAATCCAACCAGTAACACTTACCGTACAGTCCGGTCTGATCGTCTGATATGTCGCATATCTCGCCTAGGGGTGGTAAACGTCAGACCCCAATAGCTCGATAAGTCGTGTCGATCTGAGGTCTATAACAATTCGAGAAACTACTGGTAACACTTACCAGTAAATCTCAGCAACCCTGTCCAGGGATTTCCGGTTATAGCCAATCGAACATAGCGCAACATCAACTCCCTATACCGGGAGAGACGAATCCCCTCCTATCGCTCATTGCCTCCATGTGATTCGGGACTGTACCCAAAAGCCACCGTTTTGCACGCCCTCTTGGACGTGGTAAGGTGGAAATCAAAGAACAGTGGGAATCACACAAGACTCTATGACGATCTCGGGTCAACAGACTACTCTGTACCAGTGTCACCTGAGAACTGCCATCTGACGTAAGGTATAATACCATCTCGGAGTTCTCGGCGAGTCCGTCCAGTGTACCCAGTCTCCACTGAGCACCCATATATCATCTCTGATGTCAAACACCAATGGATATGGGATCATCCATCGCCCATCTGTATGGGTCGAGAAGGTATACGCTAGTCTACTCTGGTATATCGATGCCCCGTCTCGATACACCCACGACTAGGGGCCTTGAAGGATGTAGTTATAGACTACCATGACCCCACTAGTTTGATCCGCATCATAGTCCAGGTAGTCAAGTACACCCTAAGGGCTTTACCAACATGAAACAGAGAGACAATCAGTATACACGTTAAGGTAAAGAGTAACCAGATAGCATACTATCATGTCGAGAAAGAAAGTCCTCCCCATATATGTCCCAGCATCCACTACAATATACATCCTATGTACAGTAATGGCCTCTAGGGCATACATATAACTAACAATCTCCCACTTGCACTAGGGCCATCTGTAGCAGTGGTTGTAGTATCTCATCCGCAACCATCCCATAAAAGTCTCTCTCTGGGAATAGGCCTTCGTGAGTGGATCCGCCGTGTTGTCCTCTGTGTCTGCTCTCCTAACCTCGATCACCCTGGAGATCAACTATCTCCATGATCAGGTGATGCTGCCTCAGAATACGTCTGGGTCACTGATGGGACCGGGGTTCCTGGCATAAACCACTACTCCATTGTCACACAATGGAAGGAACCTAGTTCATCTCATGAACCAATATACACCCAAACTTCCTCTTTGGTAGCCTCTTAAGTAGCGATGTATCCAGCCTTTATCGTCTAGTATGTCACGGTATCTAGCTTGGAACTCTTCCAACATACCGTCCCTCTACTGAGGGTAAAGACAATGCCTGCGACTAACATTCAGTCGTCCTTATCACCCTGGAACACTTCCAGTGATTCTCCCCAGGACCAATTGATACCATCTCACTACAACTAGTGAGTATCCTAACACCCAAATAATACCTATCTCATAGATGAAGACTCAGGATTTAGAAGGTATCACTTTGATCCTATTTGGAGAATCCATGTGATAAGCGGAGATTTACCGAGCGTAGCATAGGAAACTTCTTTCTTATCAAGAGTATGTCATCCACGTACTCTATGAGGATCACCACCATACTCCTTACTACCTTTTTGTTTATACAAGGTTCATCTACCATTTTGATGAAGTCAAACTCTTTGACTACTACATCAAAACAGACGTTCCAACTCCGCGATGCCTGCTTTATCATATAAAACATCTTGCACACGTTTCCGCTACTCCCACTGTCTACGAGGACCTCTGGCTGTGTACTTATAGACGCACTCTTTTAAAACATCATTTAGAAAAGCAGTCATGGCACCCAACCGCCAGGTATCGTAGTCATGGTATGTAGCCGTGGCAAGTAGGATCTGGATGGACTTAAGCATAACTACTTGAAAAAGGTTTCATCATAATCCACGCCTGGTAAATGATGCAAACTTTTAACAAGTCTAGCTTTGAAAGTCTCAACTTTTCCATCTACACCAAGTAATCTTCTCAAGATATACTTGCTCCTGATGGGGATTTAACCCTTTAGATATAGCAACTAAAGTCCATACTTTTTTGGTGTATAAGGATTCCATCTCAGATCGCTAAGCATCCAGCCATTCTTATAGAGCCTCACTCATGATGGCCAGCTCGAAACTAGTTGGGTCATCATCTCATGATGCATTCCTCGCTCCCACTGTCATAGAGAAACCAAAGTATCTCTCAGGTTGGTGAGGAACCCTACTAGATCGGCGGAGAGGCTGAGGTTCGTTGGTTACTATTGAATCCTTCGGTTCTACCAAATCATCAGCTGCAGTTTGTATAGCTGGAACATTTCCAGTTCTACATAACAAACCTTGCCTCGAGCTTGTCCGGATTTTGCTTTTAGACATAGGCCGGACAACCCCAGATCTTAACTAACTTAAGATATGGGCTCTTCCCTTTCCATATCTCATATGGAGTGGTAGGCTACTGATTTGATCGAAACCCGATTCAATAGGTATGCAACTTCATAAGTGCATAACTCCCAAAAGGAAACAGGTAACTCAGTAGTACTCATCATAGAGCACACCTTATCATATAGGGTATGATTGCTCTGCCCCGATATACCATCATGCTATGGTGTATACGGAGGAGTAATGCTGAGAGAGAATCTCATTCTCCATTAGAATAGTCCAGGAATTCCATGCACAAGTATTCTCCTCCTCGATCACATCAAAGGACATAATACTTATACCCGTATTTTGGTTCTCTACTTCTATCTTATATTCTGTGAATATCTCAAAAGGTTCGGACTTGTGTTTCAACAGGAACATATGTCTGAATCTTGAGAGATTATCAGAGAATGTAATGAAGTACTAAGAACCGGTCTTGGCATGTGTAGACAGGGGACCTACATACATCAACATGTATCATCCCAAGAGTTCAGTAACCCTTTCTCTGCTTCCAATAAACAGAGCTGTGGTCATCTTATCTTTGTGACATGACTGGCAAGTTTCATAAGATGTAAATTCAAACTGATTTAAATATGCATCTAGATGTAACTTTAGCCAGTCGGGTCGCATTGATATGACCTAGTCTACAATGCCTCAAGAAGGATCCGTTCATTTCTGAACTCTTCCTCTTGTGTGTGTTCTATATACTAAGAACTGTAGTTTGATTTAGAACATCAATGCTTTTAGACAACGTGCCTGAACCGATCAACTTTTAATATAGGAAATGTTCAAAACATTATCCAACAATACAAAATTTTATCATTTCTTTACTTATAAAGAGACTGATATGATTTTGTATATCAGGTTCGGTATCTAATAAAATTCGTTCAGAATCAATGTATTTGTAATACAGGGTGACAGTGACCAACAGACTTGGTTGCAACACTTGCACCGTTTTCTGCCTCATGAAACTTATCACCCGTTCTCAGTTCTCTACGTATCTGTAGCTCTATGTAACAGATTACATATCTGGGATCCTGATCTGGTATCAATTACCCAGGACGTAGAGGTTACAGAGAAACAGTTCTTTGTAACGAACACACCCGAAGGAGATGCATCTCATGCACTTTCTTCATTTGGGTGACACGGGAATTCTGGTAATCCCCAATTTCCTGCTCTGTCTTATAACAATTATAAGTTGGAGCGGGACCAACGTTCCCCAGCTCAGTATAACAAGCGGGTTCGGTCAATTTCCGTTTTATTATCTTGATTAAGGCGTGATATGGTCGCTACCTGGAGAGAGAGAGAAGAAAACACTCAGCGTGCGCTCTTACAAGATCAGATTGGTTATTATTTTATCTAATCAGGATGGCTCCCACTGTTTTTATCAAATCTTCCTTCAAACCCCAAAAGGAAAGACTAGCCGGGATTAATTACACGCTACAAGTTCGCCAATCTTTCAGCCAGGCCAGTGTCGGTACTTTGAGGGAGGTCCCCCGTGCTTTCGCACGAACCTAATTAATGTAAACCTCGTTTTCCCAGAGGCATAACCTCGTTGACACCTTTCTAGACACCTACTTGATCGGCTAATTGTAATGTGTAAAACTCTCCCAGGAGTAACAATTACTCGCAGCGGGTATCGGGATCCAACTATCTCATAGAAGGTATGCAATCTCATTGCAAATTTCAACACTTGAAATTCCCGATAATATTTTTCCCCTAGCGTGCTATGACCTTGACGGAGGCCAAACAACCCATAGTCCGCTAGTCAAGTTCAACCCGTCATTTCCTGATTGAATTAAACCCATCCGCACGACCCTTGACGGAGGTCAAACAACGCCGTACGAATACCCTAATCCAATCGCATCATATGCTAGCAGATAAGCACTAGTTAGCTACCGTACACTACGCCTTGACGGAGGCCAAACTACCGCAACACGAATACTAACTAGCACTTATCTGAAATGACGGAGGGCTACGACAGGTTTTTCTGAAAACCTATTGCGTAACGAACTTGATATCGTTGTAGGATCGAATGAATTTTGAAATGGAGTGTCTTTGAGGCTTTTCTAGTTTTGCTAAAGGAGTCACTCCCGGTGAAGGGATCGTCGGTCCTTTCCTCGTCGAATGAGGTGCGGGATATATCATATATATCACTGTGCAAAGCAAAAACACTTAAAAGCAATCAAAAGACAAACCGAGTGTGAAGCATCTGCCAGTTATTGCTAAAGGAGTCACTCCCGGTGAAGAGATCTCGGTCCTTTCCTTATCGAATAAGGTACAAGATATATCATATATACCGCTGTGCAAAGCAAGAACTGTAGCTACCTTTTTTATTTTGAAATTCGATTCCACAACATCTTAGGTTTCTTTTCTTTCATTAATCATATTAATTAAGTCCCATCATTTATGTACCTAAACATCACAGATAAATACGACGTACACTTATGCCATCCGTATTCGCCTCGATGTCCCCTCGTGCAACGTTAGGTTAGGTAACTAACGACAGAGCGGGACAGGGCTAGCGCGGGTGTAAAACATAAGAAACGCCTATATAATATATCATATATACTATATACTGTATCTATCACAGAACATCACATGATCACATCACAGATATCGCAGCAGAAGAAACATATGAAATATTGGATATACTAGGACGTCCGTGTTTTCAATACGAGCCAGTATAAAACACGGATTCCACGGTCGCGATGAATAGCCAAACCCACACCCCTAGACCCCTACGAGAGCGGCAAGCAACCCTACCAATTCTGGAGTTAGGAGACCCGGACTCGACTCCTCGAGTTGGTCTCCCTCTGGACTCCAGAACCCGGTTACTTGTGCCCTCCTCCTTGGGTCTATCCTAGTGCAGAAAAGTAAATAATATACAAAAGGTGACATCTTCCGCAACCTGGAAGTGCCCCAATAAAAGAATATTACATACAAGTTTTTACATGAATGAAAATGAAAAACACTCATCTCACATAAAAAAACCCCGGCTATTCGAACACGACGATCCAATATAACATATCCAGCAACACATAACATCACATGTCATCAACGTAAGTAAATATGCGGATCCCAATTGTCATTGACATATAGCAACGAAACCGGCGATATCACATATTACACTTACGGTCACATAAAAGAAAGTGTAAAACTACAACAGTTGGAATCCGCAACCGCTTTAGACATCGCATACCTAATCAAATGAATTCCTTAGACATCGCATGCCTAATAATTATAAACCCCGCATTTTAGTTTCAAAATCGAAAACACTTTTCAATACCAAGTCGGGTAATTCAACAAGATTCCCGACATCCTGATCGAATACTCGTCGCAAACTTTAGTTGACGGCCGCACCCCCGATACCGTCGACGAAGTGCACCAAGACGGAACACCGCTACCGCGAGCACCCGAACGGATGCTTTCGGCGACGGGGTTCTCCTACAGTCACTTGGTCGGGGCTAAGGAGTGTAGCTGTCTATTAAGTTTACCGGCGAATATCCGCGTACGCTACGTGATTGCGACGGACTTTTGATCACATCAAAACCCCGTGGCAACCGATCAAGTGAGACTAAACTGCTATGTTTATAACATTCATTCAGTTATCTCATAACTCCTTGTGAATTCCAATTATTGTATCCCTTTCCAGATAAACAGAAAATGTTAAACTTTCCGATCGAACATTCGAACACCCAAGTTTTCCCGAAACAGCTCAACACATGGCATAAGTCTAACAACATTCAGTTCGTGCCTCAGTACCAACGGTCCAACCGTAGAAGGGTCAAGCCAACGCCTCACATGTGGCACGCCGTACTGCCCCAAACCCTAAGGTTCAAAGGGCAGTTCAAGACGGTCACATAATCGAGTAAAGGTTTGTTGTCTTCTAGAGGGACCATCGCGTTACTTGCACTACTTAGAACGTCGTTAAACAACGGAAAGATCCAACACTTGGAAATTTCCCGACAGGGGAAAAATTGGGTATTTATATCCGGTCGAACTTTTTAACATATTCCAAAATTATCCGGAAAACCACACAGACAAAATTTGATAATCCGATCGAATCTTTGATTCCCAATACAACCCCAGAATACTCATCTGTAGAGTCACAATAAAAAATACCCAGAAAATATAGCATTAAATTATATGAGTTACTGTGCAGAAATCATCAGACAAGGGGACAGTACGGCCGCGGAACCGCCGCACATGCCTAGCTTGCGCCGTGGTTCCGCGGTGGATTAATGGATTTAGACCCTCGTTTTTCACAGTAATTCAAATAAGACCCTGCTTATTTTTCTGCATATTCTTAATTGAAAAAAATCCAAAATTTTAGAAAATTTCCAGAGAGCATTTTGGGAATGGGTTTCGATGTTCGTTCGGATTTCAAACGTCGTCTAGACTTCGCCTAAGGCTCTAGCTAGGCTCTGATACCACTGTAGGATTCCTAGGCACACTAATGAGGTCTCACAAGGCATCAACCATGCCAATTTCAAATTTTACAAGTGCCGAGAAACCCTAACAAGATCGTTGTCTAGAATTTTAGGCGAAACAAGCAACTAGTTAACAACTTAACTAAAGGGTAAACGGAAATACAACCTTTGTAGATCCGGTCCTCCACCTCCATAGCTCCGTGATGAAGTCCCCTCGCTGCGATCATCGGATCCCGGACTCTAGCATCTGCTTCATCGGAGAAATGGGCGGGCTAGGTCATCGACGTCGATGCCGAAGATGATCTACGTAGAGGCATCACAAGATCAAGCTCCAACTTCACCAAGTCATGAAACTTATGAAGAAAACACCCTATACTACTTGGCAAGTGGTAGAGGATGAATAAATAGGAAGTGGGTTCACTTTAGAATTGGATTTCTCACTCTTTTGCTCAAGTTGCCATTGAAGTAGAAAGCTTTTCTTTCTTGCTCATGAAGAAGAATAAGAAAGAAATGAATATGATGAGTTTTTTAAATCCAAAAGAAAAATGAATACATATCATATTCAAACCATGGTTAAGTGTAGAGAATGAATCATGGTTAAGTGGAATGGTTAGGGTTAAGCATGAGACAAAATGGTGACTTAGTCAAAGCTTCATGAAGCTTCAATATCAAACAAAGTTAGCCACTATTTTCTCTTTATGCTTTTCATTTTCCAAAAAGGATAAATAAATAAATAAATGAATAAGAAAATGAAAACCCTAACCATTACACAACCATGGTTTAATCTTTACACAAACCCAAGTAAGCATGCATCATCAAACATGATACAAACTTGTGCACAAAAATATATCACATATACAATGTGCACAAACAAGTGAGAATAACCATTTAAAGTGAACCAATACTAGTTAATGCAAAGTAATATATCAAATATATAATTATACATTAAATCATTAAATCAACACTTGATTCAATGATCCGGTCATGTCACATATAACCGGCTAGTATCCAATGTATCGGCTTATCGAATCAATCCTTGATTCGATAACTAGGTTATATCGCATACAACCATATCGATACATTCATCACGAGAATAGAATACGGTATCACATACACGCATTATTCTCGGTCCCGCACATATCTCATATGCACTCCTATTTCGTTTCGCTTGAGCCAGGAAACCTCTGTGTAGGACTCTAAAGACTCGTCAATACGCCGGCAGCAGGTGATGATCATATCAAACACCCACAAGCCGCAAGCGGTCTGCTAAACGTAACGGCCACCCGGGTATTGAGCGATCAGAAGATCGACGAGCAAGCCCGCTCACACTCCTGTGAATCCAACCAGTAACACTTACCGTACAGTCCGGTCTGATCGTCTGATATGTCGCATATCTCGCCTAGGGGTGGTAAACGTCAGACCCCAATAGCTCGATAAGTCGTTGCGATCTGAGGTCTATAACAATTCGAGAAACTACTGGTAACACTTACCAGTAAATCTCAGCAACCCTGTCCAGGGATTTCCGGTTATAGCCAATCGAACACAGCGCAACATCAACTCCCTATACCGGGAGAGACGAATCCTCTCCTATCGCTCATTGCCTCCATGTGATTCGGGACTGTACCCAAAAGCCACCGTTTTGTACGCCCTCTTGGACGTGGTAAGGTGGAAATCAAAGAACAGTGGGAATCACACAAGACTCTATGACGATCTCGGGTCAACAGACTACTCTGTACCAGTGTCACCTGAGAACTGCCATCTGACGTAAGGTATAATACCATCTGGGAGTTCTCGGCGAGTCCGTCCAGTGTACCCAGTCTCCACCGAGCACCCGTATATCATCTCTGATGTCAAACACCAATGGATATGGGATCATCCTTCGCGCATTTGTATGGGTGGAGAAGGTATACGCTAGTCTACTCTGGTATATCGATGCCCCGTCTCGATACACCCACGACTAGGGACCTTGAAGGATGTACTTACAGACTACCATGTCCCCACTAGTATGATCCGCATCATAGTCCAGGTAGTCAAGTACACCCTAAGGGCTTTACCAACATGAAACAGAGAGACAATCAGTATACACGTTAAGGTAAAGAGTAACCAGATAGCATACTATCATGTCGACCAAGAAAGTCCTCCCTATATATGTCCCAGCATCCACTACATTATACATCCTATGTACAGTAATGGCCTCTAGGGCATACATATAACTAACACATAGACAAACGGTCCGGACGGTACGGATATTGTCACTGACAGGCTCAGCAGGGTGTCAGGATGAATTCGCTCATCGACGTCCCTTTTGGTCAATAGCTGGTAGCCCGTCACGTATGGCTAATACCTCTGACGTGCTAGTGGTTAAATCCACAGCCATAGTATTGACGAGTCTTTGGAGTCCCCCACAGACAGTTGCTCAAGTTTTCGGGCGAAATGTTGTAGAGGCCGTATGGAGATATGGCAGGGTTCGATCAGATACGTGCGGTATTGCACGTATCATGATCGGACGGAAAATACTAGCGGGCTTTGGTTTAAGGCGGATCCTAGTATAGTACAGTGTAGATTTTGTCGCATTGCATTTGTATTCGGTCGGAATACAAATGCGGGTATGTATATACAGTAGCGGGGTTTTCTTGTAATTTATTACGGGATCAGTTTTTGGAGTTGCCAGTTTGCTTTCCGTTTCAGCCATGTTTCTTTGTATCTTTCATTGGCTGAAGATTGGTAGAGGAGGGTTTATTTGCATTTGTGCAAATAAGCAATTTGGAGGGTGGTCTTTGCATATTATTGTATCATGATGGTTCTTACTTCCTTGACATTCTTGCTTCATGATTGCTTGACTTTTTGACTTGATGATGGGAGATGGTTGTGGAGTGTGGGTTTGGTTTTGTGATCATTTTCTTTTCTTGATATCATTTTGACCTTTTTCTTGCATTATGAGCACACTCTCATATTTGGATCAATTCACACTCCTCTCTCTTCTCCTCCTTTAGAGTTGGCCGGCCAAAGAAGAGGGTGGGGCTGTCCAAATTTTGCAAATGGGATTTTTGGTCTTTTGGCTTCACAAAAATCCCAAGTTTCATCTCCAAAAGTCTAAGTTCTTTTCCTCCACCAAAGGCAACTTCCAATACCCTAAAATGAGACATAGTTTTCTACACTATATTCTACAGCAAATCTTGGGCACGTCGACTTGCCAACTTCGTGCCCGAGTTGCCTCGGTCAAGAGGTTGGAGCCCGTAAAAGAAGCCGGCGACGTGGTGCCCTTCCGGCGAGGAGGTGGAGACCGGACATTCCGCGGGAGATCGGGACGACGACGAGAAGACCGAAGGACACGGATCGCTCGGTATATCTCTCTTTCCCCTTCTCTAGTTTAGCTAGGACTAGTTTAATGGCCCGATCCGGGTATTTAGTGCGCGGTGGTGCTGGTTTGAAAAGTTAAAGTAAATCACCGCTTCCGCATTCCGGCGTCGGATTGACGGCCGGGGCGCCGCCGTGCACTTACAGTGGTATCAGAGCCTCGCCATTAAACTAGTCTAGCTTTGTCTAACGTGTTTACATTTCCGATCGAACACAAAAATCCCAAAACCGCGTTTTCATGCATATCAGTTTTCTGTCGATAGTTTTTTGGCTCCAAAATTTTTTCAGGTTATTGCAGAATGATGTGCAGGGAATCCTAAGAACACTGTAAAATTTTGGTAACCTGATCTTTCCATACAACCGTGGAACCGCGGCCATAACCCCTCTTTGGCCGCGGTTCCGCCGCAGGAATTTGGTTTCATTGCACCAGTTTTTTGCAGTGGGCTTTTGGGCTAAAAATAGGGGATTTGGTATATTATTTTTGGGCCCAGAATTTCTTCATCTGCTACAGTAATGCTTGGGGCCCACTTGGTAAAATTTGATCGATCGGATATTTTAAACAAGTTAGTGCACAGTATTTACATTATATCTGCGACCGTGAATGTCACTTGATCGGTAAATCCTGTCTAACTGCTATAGCCCAGTTAGACAGATTTGCGAACGTGACCTTCACGTTGATGTTCTATGTATTACTGTGATGTTGCGGATTGGTCGTAGGGGATAGCCTGGTTGCAGTCGTAGTACAGTTTTGTTGTATTATGTACATTTGATATTGCGAGGCGAGCATCCGACATGTGGACTGCCGTCACTGCTTGATTGTATATTATGCTTTTGGGGCACGACCAGGTCGAGGTCGATGTACCCGTTGTATGTATATTGTACTTTCTGTACTAGGATTACCCCGCGGAGGGGTGCACGGATAGCCGGGTTCTAGAGGGCAACAAGCCCGCATCTCATGGCATTGAGACGGAGGGGGCTTTACTCTAGAATTGGCAGGGCTATTCGCCGCACTCGTAGGGGGTACAGGTTGACCCAGGTAGGGTTCCCAAGTTACCGGATTCCGTGAAGTGCTGGGTGGTCCATTCACGTTGCTGAAGGGGGCTGCCTCGCTTCAGGTTTTGGCGGGTAACTTGCCGCGCCCGTAGGGGTCTAGGATTTCATTGCACAGGCTATCCATACGACCAGGGGAACGTCGGGTTTCAGTAGCGGCTCTGTGAAACCCGGGGATCCCAGATATCTGTATTGTTCTGTGATGCTGTACATTTCTGTGATGTTGCATTTTATCACGCCTTGAGCGAAATATTATATATTGATATATATATTAGTAGATGTTGTATATGTTTTGCATCCGCGCTAGTCCAGTCCCCGCTCTGTCGTTAGTTAGCTAACCTAACGGGTAATGATGGGACCCAGTGGCGAATGCGGATGGCATATACGTACATCATTATATTTCGTTCTTTGTGGTGTGATCAATTGATGGGACTGCGTTGATTCGGATCAATGCAAGTTAAACAAACCTAATCTGATGTTGTTGGAACACTTTTCAAAAAGCTGTTATTGCAAAGACGTTCACTTTTGTTTAGCACAGTGGTATTCAGTTGGAATATCCTGCTCCTCAGTCGACGAGGCAAGGGTCGAGATCCCTTCACCGGGAGTGACCCCTTGGACAGAAGTTTGCGTCAGGGCAATAACTTCACTATAGCCGTTTACTTTTGCTTTGCACCATGGTATTCAGTTAGAATATCCTGCACCTCATTCTACGGGGAAAGAGCCGAGATCCCTTCACCGGGAGTGACCTCTTTAGCAAAGGTTTTCGTCACTATATTTTAAAAGCTATCCGGTTCCTTCAACGATATCAAGTTCATTACGTGAAAGGTTTTCGCCAGAAACCATTCGTAACCCTCCGTCGTTTCATATGGATAGTTAATAGTATTCAAGCTATGTTTGTTGACCATAGTCAAGGCACAGTGTTTAGTAGCTGTTGGGTATTCATATGCAGCATAGATAGATGCGTTGGTTTGGGACAGTCGTATAGCCTTGTTGGCCCTAGTCAAGGGCTTCTACGGGTGGGTTCAAATCAACCTGGACAATGACGGGTAGAACTTGACATGCGACTTATGATTTGTTGGCCTTAGTGAAGGTCAAAAGAGCATGGGGCAAAAATCCACATCGGGAGTTTCTAAAGAAACTGAAACTTGCCAGATATGCGTATACCTTCTGGAGTGTGATGACGTGAGCGGATTCCGTCACGTTATCATACGATGATAGTTGGATCCCGATTCCCACTGATGAGTTGGTTTACTCCTTGGGTGATCCCGACTAATTCTTCTTTCAGGTTTGGAGAAGAATTTGATGGTACAGTGGGAGGTTTCCAGATTAGATAAATTGGTAACCATTCTGATCTAGGTTAGAGTGCACGCTGAGTGTTTCTTTTCTCTCTCTCTTTGGCAGCGACCATTGACCCGACCCTAAGACTATGACTCAGAGACCAAAATTAACCGAACCTTCTTAAACACTGGCTTTTGGATTGTCAGAGTTGCAAACCTCATTGCCACTCCTACTTTTACCCTTTTCTCCAGGACACCCCGTATTACTACGAACGTCCACTTCCATTGGACAAAACCATCGTATGGTTAGATACGGACTCGAAGGAATTTATTCGAGGATGGTTTCCGGTTCTGGAGAAAACGAATAGGACTATTCAGTTGTCTTTTCCTTTTATATTCTCTAAGGTTGCGAGTACTCCTTGGTTTAGGAGATAATACACCTATTACGCAAATTGGATAGTCATCTTCCAAACCTTAGGCTGGTGCCGACCGCTAGGGAATGAAGAAAACCAGTTAGCCTAAACGGTGTACAGAAGGTATTGGGTTAAGACAAAGAAAGGGATTAGTAAGAGGGCAAAGTAAATTGCGACTGCTATTCACGACCAAACCAAGTATTTCTTCGCCAATCCTTAAATCACCTTTGTATTTCTCCAGAACACTCCGTATCACTACGATGATCCACAGTTTGTTGGATACTCCATCGTATGGTTATATACGAACTCAAAAGGAACTCGTTCCAGTTCGGGGATGGATTCTGGTTCAGAAGAAATAGGAATAAGGTCTATTCGGTTGTCTTTTATCTTCACCTTCTCTCGCATTGCGAGTGCTCCTAGGATTAGGACAGTACACCCATTATGCTTATTGGATAGTCTTCTTCCAAACCATAGGCTGGTGCCGAGCGGTAGGGAAGGAAGAAAA
Organism: Agapanthus africanus; assembly: GCA_030015575.1. Taxonomy (NCBI): domain Eukaryota; kingdom Viridiplantae; phylum Streptophyta; class Magnoliopsida; order Asparagales; family Amaryllidaceae; genus Agapanthus; species Agapanthus africanus. The sequence continues at coordinate 365,307,420 of JASDDO010000008.1, forward strand.
CCATTTGGCCTAAAGGGGTGTACAGAAGGTAATGACTAAAGACATATAAAGGGATTTGGAAAGATGGCAAAGAATTGCACGGTTACAATTGTGAATCTAGACAATGAAAGAGGCATTACTAGGAATACCGGGATACCCCATCGAAACATCTCAATGTTTCAGTTTTACCGTGTATTGTTAATGGAAAACTGATTTCCCAATTAGACACTTGCTCCAGGGTATGTATTTACTAGGTGTGATTCTCACATCTGTATGGTTTTACAGATGATGAGTGGGAGTAAGTTATTAGGAATTAGGTGATCATCCTCATTATATCGGGATTCGTTGTAATCGGTGATATTTGAGGAAGTCACCTGGAATGTTTGCCGGTCGGCAAATATTTGGTTTTGAATATCCACTGTTATGCACCAATTTCAAATTGATATATCTGTACGTCTATTTTTATAGAGTGAGATATATTTTTTTGAAATTATGTCTGTGACATTTACCTATATCAGTGGATGGTTAGGTAAGGAGCATTAAACAGCGGTGTAATTCTTCTTAACCATAAGTACAGTTTTCAACCTACGACACACAGTGAATGAGTAATCAGACTCAAGGGACTTATACAAAGTATTGTATGTTGTCCAGGGTCCATCAGGACAGAGGGGTTGGTCCTCTTACTATATTCGGTTTACTTATGACTTCTCTAGTTTTTAGACAGGTGTTTCGTAGAAACACAGGGTCCAAGTTTTGAGAAGTTATAGATATATGGATAAAGTAGAGAACCAGGTGTTGCAAGTATCGGGATTCTTCAAGTTGATCAAAGATTTAGATACTTGAGTATGGTATTAAGTTGATAGTAGTGATTAAGAGAACTTGCTTCTCTTTCAGGTTACTCATAATTGGAAGCATTCCTAAGTTGAGTAATGCTGATCGGCCTCCTTCCATTTAGTTGACATGCACTGGAGACAGCTGCATGATTTGAATCTGGTTCAAATAAATCAGTGCCTCTGGTTCTATATTGGATATAGAACAGTTCATATCTTAACGATGTTAAGGTACGGGGAGTTGTCTGGCTTATGCTTAAAACCAGACTCTAGATAACTCAAGGCACGTTTCTGTAATGGCTGTTTATGGGTTGACCCAGGCTATGACGAGGGTTGACTTTCTACCATCTGGAAGATCAATAGTGATATTGTTCTAGACTCGCCACAGTTTTAAATAAAATGGATTTTTTCAGAAAACAGTAGTGGGAGTATGGTAGAACTAGAAGTGATTCCAGAACCATAAACGATTACTGAAGATTTCATAGGAACCTAAAGATTCAATCTGGCTTGACATTCCATTGGCCACTCCGCAGATAAGGTGGGTAACTTCAGGCACCCGAGAGGTACTCCGGTAGCCTTAAGGATGGTGACAGGGAAGTTCTTATTTACCCACACTTACCATTGTTGTTGTTCCAGGCTGCGAGACCCGGCGGGAGGATGAGTATAGCATCGTTCTAAACTAGCTTTAGAAGTGTACGTCTATATGACTCTGCCAGAGGGTTGTCGTAGTCAGTGGGAGCAGCGGAAGCATTGGTGGACAGGTGGCTTATGTCTATTTATAGATTAAAGCAAATGTAGCGGAGATATATCATCAATTTCTGATGTGACAGTCATAGGTTTGACTTCATCAGAATAGAGGATGGATCTGTTAAGAAGGTAGTAGGGTGTGATGTCATGGTATTTAGATGACATACATAGAGTAGGAAGTGATATTCCTATACTACGATCGGTTATACTTTGGTCGTCACACAGTGGTTTCTCCACATGGGACTTGGACATTATATCTGACATACTGGTTACTAGATCTATGGTTTTAGATCTAGATTTGGGTGGTTTCCCAATCAGGGTACTTAGACAGCATTCTAAGAGTATTTAGAATGGACGACTCCTGGCACGGTGGTGTACCTGCAGGTGATGGAGTCACCCTCTCTAAAGGTGTCTTACAGACTAAAGGGGAGAGGGATGTGCATGATTGGCAGATCACTTGCTTAGGCAATTGATTCAATCATGAGATGTCAAGTACCACACCAGATGTTGTTTTTGCACTAGATGCAGCAAGTTGACATTGATCCAATCCTGGAGAAACAGTTGGAAGCAGTTTTAGAACATAAGTGGATGTTCTAGTGATATGATAACGACAGCCTCATTCGGGAGACAGTTATCATTCCAGGATTCTAAGGTGACATGGACGACAACGAGGTTGTCAGAGTTATAGTTTTCCTTCTGATGAGAGGCAGTATTTTGGACAGGTGGTCCAAGGCAATACTGAGGGAGGCATGGCGCAGGATACTGATTAAGTTCAGTTGACGGTACAGTCTAAGAAGTTTGGATTTGGAGTTCATTTATGAGCTAGGTCCCATCACACATCCAGACACATTCTAAGACAGGTATTGCTCATTTCGGGAGATAGGTTTCTCCGTGAACTTGAGATATAGAGAGACATAGAAAGAAACATCAAGGCGGATCCACTCACTGAGGCTATTCCTCGAACACAATAGTTTCATGAACGAGCTTTGTGAGACTGACTAGTAGAGGAGTTGGGTGTTCGGTATCACACGGGCTGTGAGTATGCGACATCGCAATAATTAGCCTTGAGTGCAAGTGGGAGATTGTTGGAGATAGTGCCCTCAGAGTCAATTATTGGATCACAGGCACGTGATTGAAATGATTGAGGGATGATCTATTCCGGTAGGACAGTCTTACTCAAGATGATAGTATGCTATCTGGTTTATCTTTATCATCGTGTACTACTTTAGGTGACCTGACAGGTCGCTATTACACGTTGATAGAGCCCCTAGGATTCTTGCTTGACTGCCAGTAGTATGAGGGCGATCATATACGTGAGAGCTGGTGGTCTATAAGCACATCCTTAAAAGGTCCCTAGTCGTGGGAGTTTCGAGATAGGGCATCGATACTCAAGAGTAGACTAGTGTATACAGTCGAGACCCCGACGAGGGGCGGTGGCCGGTCTCATAAGCCACCGGTGTCAGTTGGTTCACCTAAGATGTATACAGGTGCTCATTGGGTTATGAGTACACCGGACAGGACTCGCTGGGAATATGCTAGTTGGTCTTATACCTGACGTCAGATAGCAGTTCCCTGGTGACATGTGTACAGGTTAGTTCATCGACCTGAGGATCGTCATTTGTCTCGTGTGAGTTCCCACTGTACTTTGATTACTACCCTACCACGCTCAAAGGAGACGTGCAAACAGGTTTTAGTTGGGTACAGTCCCGAGCCACATGGAAGCAGTGAGCGGATCTTCAGGGGTTCGTCTCTCCCGGTATTGGGGGTGAGGTCGTGCTGTGTCTAGGAGAGCCATTACACGAAGTCCTTGGCCAAGGCATGAGATTTACTGGTAGGTATTCTAGTAGTATCTCAGGGTGTTCTGGGCTAATCTCCGACACGTCTTGTACCGCTTTTGGGGGTCTAACTTTTATTTATCCTCTAGGCCCGCCATGCGATGCTCATAGACGAATGGACCGGACTGTATGGATATTGTCACTGACAGACTCAGTAGGGTGTCAGGATGAGTTCGCTCATCGACGTCCCTTTTGGTCAATAGCTGGTAGCCCGTCACGTATGGCTAATACCTCTGACGTGCTAGTGGTTAAATCCACAGCCATAGTATTGACGAGTCTTTAGAGTCCCCCACAGACAGTTGCTCAAGTTTTCGGGCGAAACGCTGTACAGGCCGTATGGAGATATAGCAGGGTTCGATCAAATACGTGTGGTATTGCACGGATCATGATCGGAAGGAAAATACTAGCGGGCTTTGGTTTAAGCCGGATCCTATTATAGTACAGTGTAGATTTTGTCTCATTGCATTTGTATTCGGTCAGAATACAAATGCGGGTATGTATATACAGTAGCGGGGTTTTCCTGTAATTTATTACGCGATCAGTTTTTGGAGTTGCCAGTTTGCTTTCCGTTTCAGTCATGTTTCTTTGTATCTTTCATTGGCTGAAGATTGGTGGAGGAGGGCTTATTTGCATTTGTGTAAATAAGCAATTTGGAGGTTGGTCTTTGCATATTATTGTATCATGATGGTTCTTACTTCCTTGACTTTCTTGCTTCATGATTGCTTGACTTTTTGACTTGATGATGGGAGATGGTTGTGGAGTGTGGGTTTGGTTTTGTGATCATTTTCTTTTCATGATATCATTTTGTCCTCTCTCTTGCATTATGAGCACACTCTCATATTTAGATCAATTCACACTCTTCTCTCTTCTCCTCCTCTAGAGTTGGCTGGCCAAAGAAGAGGGTGGGGCTGTCCAAATTTTGCAAATGGGATTTTTCGTCTTTTGGCTTCACAAAAATCCCAAGTTTCATCTCCAAAAGTCTAAGTTCTTTTCCTCCACCAAAGGCAACTTTCAATACCCCAAAATGAGACATAGTTTTCTACACTATATTCTACAGCAAATCTTGGGCACGTTGACTCTCCAACTTCGTGCCCAAGTTGCCTCGGTCAAGAGGTGGGAGCTCGTAAAAGAAGCCAGCGACGTGGTGCCCTTCCGGCGGGGAGGTGGAGACCGGACATTCCGCGGGAGATCGGGACGACGACGAGAAGACCGAAGGATACGGATCGCTCGGTATATCTCTCTTTCCCCTTCTATAGTTTAGCTAGGACTAGTTTAATGGCCCGATCCGGGTATTTAGTGCGCGGTGGTGCCGATTTGAAAAGTTAAAGTAAATCACCGCTTCCGCATTCCGGCGTCGGATTGACGGCCGGGGCGCCGCCGTGCACTTACAGGAAGCTGACGAGCGAACTCATCCATAAACCCTACTGATCCTGACAGTGAAAATATTCGTACAGTTCGGAACATTCGTCTATGAGTATCGCATATAGGGCCTAGGGGGCGGTAAACGTCAGACCCCCAATAGCAGTATAAGTCATGTCAGAGAGCAGCCCAGAACACCCTGAGATACTACTGGAATACCTTCCAGTAAATCTCGATTACCCTGGCCAGGGATAATGGCTCTCCTAATCACAGTGCGATCTCACCCCCAATACCGGGAAAGACGAATCCCCGACGATCTGCTCACTGCCTCCATGTGGCTCGGGACTATACCCAAAATATACCTGTTTGCACGACTCATTTGACCCGTGGTAGGGTATAAATCAAAGCACAGTGGGAACTCACACGAGACAAATGACGATCTCAGGTCGATGAACTAACCTGTACACATGTCACCAGGGAACTGCTATCTGACGCTATGTATAATACCAACTAGCATGTTCCCGGCGAGTCCTGTCAGGTGTACTCATAACCCAATGAGCAACTGTATACATCTTAGGTGAACCAACTAACACCAATGGCTTGTGATACCGGCCACCGCCCCTCGTCGGGGTCTCGAATGTATACACTAGTCTACTCTGGAGTATCGATGCCCTATCTCGAAACTCCCACGACTATGGACACTTTAAGGATGTGCTTATAGACCCCAGCTCCCACATATATTATCGCCATCATACTGCTGGTAGTCGAGTAAGAATCTTATGGGTTCCATTAACATCTACATGATGATAAAGACAAACCAGATAGCATACTATCATCTTGAGTAAGACTGTTTTAATGGTATAGGTCCTCCCTCAATCATTGCAATCACGTACCTGCGATACAATAATTGACTTAGAGGGCACTATATCCAATAATCTCCCACTTGCACTTAAGGCTAATTATTGCGATGTCGTGTACTCACAGCTCGTGTGATACCGAACATCCAACTCCTCTACTAATCAGTTTTACAAAACTCGTTTGCAAAACTATTGTGTTCGAGAAATAGCCTCAGTGAGTGGATCCGCTTCAGTGTTTCTTTCTGTATCTCTTTATATCTCAACTTCGTAGAGAAAACCTTCTCCCGAATTGAGTAATACCTGTCTTAGAATATGTCCGGATATCTGATGGGACCTAGTTCATAAATGAACTACAGATCCAAACTTCTTAGACTGTATCAATAACTGAAAATAATCAGTGTCCAGCACTATGCCTCCAACAGTATCCTCTTAGACCACCTGTCCATAATACTTTCCCTCGTCAGAGGGAAAAATATAACTCTGACAATCACTCTGTCATCCATGTCACCTTTGAAGCCTGGAATGATAACCGTCTCCCGAAGGAGGCCGCCGTCATCAAATCCGTAGAACATACACTTATGTTCTATAGCTGCTTCCGTATGTTTCTTCAGGATTGGATTAATATAAACTTATCACATCTAGTGCGAAAACAACATCTGGTGTGGTACTTGACATCTCACGATTGACTCAATTGCCTAAGCAAGTGATCTGCCAATCATGCATGTCCCTCTCCCCTTTAGTCTGCAAGACACCTTTAGAGAGGGTGACTCCATCACCTGCAGGCACACCACCATGCCAGGAGTCATCTATTCTAAAATACTATTAGAATACTGTCAAAGTACCCACATTGGGAAACCACCCAAATCTAGATCTAAAACCATTAGATCTAGTAACCATAATGTCTTATATTATATCCATATACTTTGTGGAGAAACAACTGTGTGACGACCACAGTACAACTGATCGTAGTATAGGAATTTTACTTCATACTCTGTGTATGTCATCCAAATACCAGGATATCACACCCTACAACCTTCTTAACAGATCCATCCCCTATTCTAATGAAGTCAAACCTATGACTGTTACATCAAAAATCAGATGATCTATCTCCGCTATATTTGCTCACGCCTAAAAATAGACATGAGCTACTTGCCCACTATGCTTCCGCTGCTCCCACTGACCATAGCAACCCTCTGGCAGAATAATATATACGTGTACTTCTAAAACTAGTTTAGAACGACGCTGTACATATCCTCCTGCCGGGTCTCATAGTCTGGAACAACAGTAGTGTCAAGTCTGGGTAAACAAGAACCTCCCCGTCACCGTCCTTGAGGCTACCTTAGTACCTCTCGGGTGTCTGAGGTTATCCACCATGTCTGCGGAGTGGCTATTGGAATGTCAAATCTGATTGAATATATAGGTCCTTTTAAACTTTCCGTAATCGTTTGCGGTTCTGGAATCACTTCCAGTTCTACCATACTCCCACTACTGTTTTCTGAAAAAAAAAACCATTTTAGTAAAACTGTGGCGAGTCTAGAACAATATCACTATTGATCTTCTAGATGGTTGAAAATCAACCCTCGTCAAAGCCAAGGTCAACCCACAAACTGCCATTACAGAAACGTGCCTTGAGTTATCCAGTGTCTGGTTTTAAGCATAAGCTGGACAACTCCCCGTACCTTAACATCGTTAAGATATGAACCATTCTATATCAAATATAGAAACTTTGGCACTTATTTAATTGGAACCAGATTCTAATCATGCAACTGTCTCCAGTGCATATCATTTTAATGGAGAGAGGCTAATCAGCATTACTCAACTTAGGAATCCATCCAATTATGAGTAACTTGAAAAAGAAACAAGTTTCTCAAAACCATTACTATCAATTGAATACCAATCACAAGAATCTACATCTTCGACTTCTTTGAAGAATCCCGATACTTGCGATACCTGGTTCTCTACTTTATTCCTATACCCACAACTTCTCAAAACTTAGACATTGTATTTCTACGAAACACTTTTCTAAAAACTAGAGAAGTTATAAGTTAACCGAATATAGTACGAGGACCAACCCCTTTATCATGATGGACACTGGGCTACATACATAACTCTGTATAAGTCCGCTGAGTTGAATAACTCAAAACCTGTGTATTGTAGGTTGAAAACTGTACCCAGACGATTTCCTCAACCAATTACAATGAATTCCGATATAATGAGGATGATCACCTAATTCCCAATAACTCACTCCCACTCAACATCTGTAAAACCATACAGATGTGAGAATCTTACCTGGTAAATACATATCCTGGAGTAAGTATCCAATCGGGAAATCAGTTTTCTATTAACATTGTACTGAAACAATAAAATGTTTCGTAGGGTATCCTAGTATTCTTTAGTAATGCCTCTTCCATAATCAAAATCATGACTTTAACCGTATATTTCCCTGCCATCTTTCCAATTCCCTTTATTTTTCTTTAGTCGTTACCTTCTGTACACCATTATTAGGCTAAATGGTTTTCTTCCTTCCCTACCGTTCGGCACCAGCCTATGGTTTGGAAGAAGAATATCCGGTAAGCATAATAGGTGTACCCACCTAATTCTAGGAGTACTCGCAACTTGAGAGAAGGTGATGATAAAAGACAACTGAATAATACCTTATTCATATTTCTCCTGAACCAGAATCCATCCTCGAAAAAATATCCTTCGAGTTCGTATATAACCATACGATGGATTTATCCAATGGAATTGGATGTTCGTAGTGATACGGGTTGTTCTGGAGAAATGAAAGGTGAAGTAGGAGTGGCGATGAAATACGTGGTTTGGTCATGAATGTTAGTAGTCGCAATTTACTTTGCCCTCTTTCTAATTCCTTTATCTTGTCTTTACATATTACCTTCTGCACACCCTACTTAGGTTAATTGGTTTTCTTCAGTCCCCACCTTTCGGCACCTGTCTATGGTTTGGAAGAAGACTATCCAATAAGTGTAATAGGTATACTCTCCTAAACCAAAGACCCCTCACAGCCTCAGAGAAGGTGATAATAAAAGACAACTGAATAAACCAATTCTATTTCTCCTGAAACTGGATCCATCCTCGAAGAAGTCCTTTCGAGTTCGTATATAACCATACGATGGATCTATGCAATGGAAGTGGATGTCCGTAGTAATACGGGGTGTTCTGAGAAATACAAAGGGTAAAAGAAGGAGCGGCAATGACTTATGCAACTCGGACAATCCAAAAGCCAGTATATTAAGAAGGTTCGGTCAACTTGGTCAATGAGTCATAGTCTAGGGTCGGTCAATGGTCGCTGCGAAAGAGAGAGAGAGAGAAAAGAAACACTCTGCGTGTTAGTTATGTATATGCCCTAGAGGCCATTGTTGTACATATGATGTATATTATAATGGATGCTTGGATATATATAGAGAAGACTTTCTTGCTCGTCATGATAGTATGCTATTTGGTTTCACTTTATCTTAACATATTGACTTGTATTGGTTTACTGTTTTACTCTCACATGTTGATAAAGCCCTTAGGATCTGTACTCGACTACTGGGACTATGATGAGATCATAATAGTGGGGCCGCGGTAGTCGATGAGTACATCCTATAACTGTTCCTAGTCGAGGGTATATCGAGACAGGGCATCGATACACCAGAGTAGACTAGCGTATACGCATCTTGACCCATATGATGGGCGATGGATGATCCCATATCCATCGGTGTTAGACATCAGAGATGGTGTACGGGTGCTCAGTGGAGACTGGGTACACTGGACGGACTCGCCGAGAACTCCCAGATGGTGATATACCACACGTCAGATGGCAGTTCTCCGGTGACACTGGTACAGGGTAGTCTGTAGACCCGAGATCGTCATAGAGTCTTGTGTGATTCCCACTGTGCTTTGATTTCCACCTTACCACGTCCAAGAGGGCGTGCAAAACGGTGGCTTTTGGGTACAGTCCCGAATCACATGGAGGCAATGAGCGATAGGAGGGGATTCGTCTCTCCCGGTATAGGGAATTGATGTTGTGCTGTGTTCGATTGGCTATAACTGGAAGTCCCTGGCCAGGGCTGATATAGAGATTTACTGGTAAGTGTTACTAGTAGTTTCTCGACCCGTTATGAGCCATACATCGACACGACTTATCGGTTACTGGGGTCTGACGTATACCACCCCTAGACTTGATATGCGACATATCAGACGAACAGACCGGACTGTACAGGAGTGTTACTGATCGGATTCACAGGAGAACGCACAGGCTAGCTTGTTGATCTTCTGATCGCTCAATACCAGGGTGGCTGTTACGTTTAGCTGACCGCTTGCAGCTTGTGGGTGTTTGATATGATCATCACCTGCTACCGGCGTATTGACGATTCTTTAGAGTCCTACACAGAGGTTTCTTGGCTGAGGCGAAACGGAGTAGAGGCACATATGTGATATGTGCAGGACCGAGAATATTGCGATATGGGATACCGTATTATATTCTCGCGATATTTACTTATGAACCGGCTCATCGGATCAAGTGTTGATTCGATGAATCGGTACATGATATATTAGTCGGTAATATTCGATATAGCCGGATCGTCGGATCAAGTGTTGATTCGATGATTTAATGTATAATAATATATATGATATATTGTATTACATTATCTAATATTGGCTCGCTTTATTATTTCATTTTCTCACTGGATGATACATTGATATATATGCGATATATGTTAATTGTATTATTTTCTTTTGTTGCAAATATGTAATATATATGTGATATATATTATTGTGACATGATATGATTAATTGTTAAACATGTTTAAGGATGATTAATTGAGGTTAGGGTTTGATTTGGGTTAGATGCTTCATGCACCTTCTAGAAGCTTTTTCTTTTGTCATTCTTAAGATATTTTTTGGATGACACATTCTTAACCCAACCAAACCCTAACTCTAGTTTATTCTCTACTAAATCCTAGCCACTCATCCTTGACCATGGTTTACAAATCAATCATATAGTCTTCTTTCTATTCATCACAAAAGGATTATCATGATTATTCATTTTTCCATTATCATCTTCTTCTCTCTCTTGAAGAAAGCTTACTTGATTTTCTTTATGTGATGAATAAATATGAGAAAATGATTTAAAAAGAAAGCAAAATTACTACTCTCTCATCCTCATCTCATCTAGCCCTTGAGATTAGTGTGTTCATCTCTTTAGAGTGAGAAAGCTTGAGTCTTTGCAACTTCGACGTAGATCATCGGAGATTTGGAACACTTCAAGCTAGCATGGATCGTTCGGGTCGTGGAGCCTCTCATGAGTCCGGGAGATCGTGGATCGCGGCAAAGGGACTTCTACTCGGAGCTTGTGAAGCGAAGGAGCGGACTACAAAGGTTGTAATCCCTCACACTTAGATAAAAGTTATCATCTTGCATGTTTAAACCTAATAATCTAGCAAAGATCCCGGCTTTGGGTTGTTCGACACGTCTAAATTTTTATCCGGGCATGTTTGATGCCTTTTGAACCTTCACAAGAGTGCCTAGGAACCCTACAGTGGTATCAGAGCCTAGCTAGAGCATTAAGCGATGTGTTTACGAAGTTAAAACTCCGATCGAACCCGAAACGACAAAATTAGACCCCTCTCTGGAATTTTTTTCAATTTTGGGATTTTTCTGAATTAAAAATATGTAAAAAAATCAGCATGGAATTCTAAGAATTACCATAAAACCCGGGCCCCAAATTCGTCCAAACGGCGGCGGAACCGCGGCACAAGCATGCATTGCGCGGCGTTTCCGCGGCGGAATGATGGATTGGTGACACGTAGATTTTATGGTAATAACCGTAGGTACTTGTTGATGCTTCTGGATATTTTTAAAGGTGATTCCAGTGTTATTTAAATCTGGGGTTTATTTTGTAATCGTAGATTCGATCAGAAATTTTAAATTCGTATTTCTTTCCGGATATTTAGAAACTGTTAAACTAGTTGAACGGATATCATTAACCCACTTTATCCCGTCACGGCAAACTTTCAAGCGTTGAATTTTTACTGGGTTTAAATCTTTCGAAAAATTGTACAAGTTAAGCGGTGGACCCTCTAGAAGACAACAAACCTTAACTCGATTATGTGACCGTCTTGAACTGCCTTTTGAACCTTCGGGTTTGGGGCAGTACGGCGTGCCACATGTGAGGCGTTGGCTTGACCCTTCTACGGCTGGATCACCGGTACTGTGACATGTTCTGGGATCATTTGAACTCCGCTCAAGAGTTGAGCACTTTGGGAAATTTTGGGTGTTTGATTATCTGTTCGAAAAGTTTAATATTGTCTATTTATCTGCAGTGTGATACAATATGTGGAATGCATAGAGTTAGGCATGAAATGCGGAGTATGTGATATTTCGGATTTACGATGTCTAAAGTGATTGTGGATTCCAAATATTGTAGTTTTACACTTTCTTTTCTGTGACCGTAAGTGTAATATGTGATATCGCCGGTTTCGTTGCTATATGTCAACGACAATTGGGATGCGCATATTTACTTACGTTGATGATATGTGATATTATGTGTTGCTGTGATATGTTATATTGGATCGTCGCGTTCAGAATAGCCGGGGGTTTTATGTGAGATGAGGGTTTTTATTTTCATTCATGTAAAATTCATTTGTAATGTAATATTCTTTTATTTGGGGCACTTCCAGGTTGCGGTTGCTGTCACCAGTGTATATTATTTACTTTTCCGCATTAGGTAGACCCAAGGAGGGGAGCATAAGTAACCGGGTTCTAGGGTCCAGTGGGAGGCCATCTCGAGGAGTCGAGACCGGGTCTCCTAACCCTAGAATTGGCAGTGTTACTTGCCGCTCTCGTAGGGGTCTTGGGATGTGGGTTTGGCTATTCATCGCGACCGTGGAATCCGTGTTTTATACAGGCTCGTATTAAAAACACGGACGTCCTAGTATATCCAATATTTCATATATGTTCTTCTGCTGCAATGTTCTGTGATGAGATCATATTACTGCCTGAGACGAATGCTTATACTATATATATATGCTGATATATAAATATTACTGCTTTCGTTTCTTCTGTGATGCTTAGGAAGCATAAGCTGATGGGATTTTTATTAATGAGATTAATAAAAGAAAAGAAACCTAAAGATGTTGTAGAATCAAAAACTTTATAAAAAGGGTAGCTACAGTTTTGCTTTGCACAGTGATATATATGATATATCCTGCACCTTATTCGATGAGGAAAGGACCGAGATCCATTCACCGGGAGTGACACCTTTAGTGAAACTGGCAGATGCTACAAAACTCGGTTTGTCTTTTGATTGCTTTTAGTGTTTTTCTTTGCACAGCGGTATATATGATATATCCTGCACCTTATTCGATGAGCAAAGGGCCGACGATCCCTTCACCGGGAGTGACCCCTTTAGCGAAACTAAGAAAAGCCTCAAAAACACTCCTTTTCAAAAACACATGATTCTACGACGATATCAAGTTCATTACGCAATAGGTTTTCTGAAAAACCTGCGTAACCCTCCGTCATTTCAGATAAGTACTACTTAGTATTCGTGCTGCAGTTGTTTGGCCTCCGTCAAGGCGTAATGTACGGTAGCTAACTAGTGCTTATCTGCTAGCATATGATGCGATTGGATTAAGGTATTCGTACGGCGTAGTTTGGCCTCCGTCAAGGGTCGTGCGGGTGGGTTTAATTCAATCAAGAAATGACGGGTTGAACTTGACTAGCGCACTATGGTTTGTTGGCCTGCGTCAAGGTCATAGGATGCTAGGGGTAAAAATATTATCGGGAATTTCAAGTGTTGAAATTTGCAATGAGATTGCATACCTCCTATGAGATAGTTGGATCCCGATACCCACTGCGAGTAAGAGTTACTCCTGGGAGAGTTTTACACAGGACAATTAGTCATTCAAGTAGGTTTCTAGAAAAGTGTTAACGAGGTTACGCCTTTGGGAAAACGAGGTTTACTTTAATTAGGTCCGTGCGAAAGCACGGCGAACCTCCCTCAAAGTACCGACACTGATCTGGCTGAAAGATTGACGAAATTGTAGTGTGTAATTAATCCCGGCTAATCTTACCTTTTAGGGTTTTAAGGTAGATTTGATAAAAACAGTGGGAGACATCCTGATTAAATAAGATAATAACCTATCTAATCTTGCAAGAGCATACGCTAAAGTGTTTTTCTTCTCTCTCTCTCCAGGTAGCGACCATGTCATGCCATAATCAAGATAATAAAATGGATGTATTGACTAAACCCAATTATTGTACTGAGCTAGGGAATGTTGGACCCGTTCTTTCTTATAAGAGTTATAAGACTGAACAGGAAACAGGAGAATATCTGGATTCTCAAGCCGCCCAACAGAACATGCATGTTGATGCTTCTTCTTCGGGTGTGTTAGTTATTGAGAACTGTTTCTCAGTTCACCCTACGTCCTGGGTATTAGATACCGGATCAGGATCCCACATATGTAAATTGTTACATGGGCTACGGAAAGGTAGAGAACTAGGAAAAGGTGATCATTCCGTTCAAGTAGGGAACGGTGCAAGTATTGTAGCCAAAGCAGTTGGCGAATATCACCTTGTATTACCAAGTCGTAATACACTGATTCTAAATGAGTGCTAATATATACCGAACATGATGTGCAACATTATATCAGTCTCCTTATTAAGTAAATAAGGATATAATTTTGTAGTACAGGATAATGTTATGAACATATTCCTAGATCAAAAGTTGATTGCATCAGGTTCGTTACATAATGGCATATTCATTCTAAATCAGAATACAGTCCTGAATATACAAAACACACACAAGAGGAAAAGTTCAGAAATGAACGAATCCTACTTGTGGCATTGTAGACTTGGTCATATCAATGCGACACGACTGGCTAAGTTACATAAGGATGGTTATTTGAATCCGTTCGAATTATCATCTTATGATACTTGCCATTCATATCTCAAAGGAAAAATGACCAAAGCTCCGTTTAGTAGACACGGAGAAAGAGTTACCGAACTCTTAGGACTGGTACATAGTGATGTATGCGGTCCCATGTCTACGCATGCCAGGAACGGTTCTTCCTACTTCATTACATTCACTGACGATCTCTCTAGATACGGACATGTGTTTCTGATGAAACACAAGTCTGAAGCTTTTGAGAAATTCAGAGAATATAAGCACGAAGTAGAGAACCAAACGGGCAAAAGTATTAAGATTCTTCGATCTGATCGAGGAGGTGAATACTTAAGCGGTGAGTTTTTAGATTATCTAAAAGAGAATGGGATTCTCTCTCAGCTTACTCCTCCTTATACACCACTGCACAACGGTGTATCGGAGCGGAGGAATCGCACCCTATTAGATATGGTGCGCTCGATGATGAGCACTGCTGAGTTACCTATTTCCTTCTGGGGGTATGCGCTTGAGACAGCGGCATACATACTGAATAAAGTTCCTACCAAATCTGTGCCTACCACCCCATATGAGATTTGGGAAGGGAAGAGACCATATCTTAATTTTATTAAGATATGGGGTTGCCCGGCCTATGTTAAAACACAAAATCCGGGCAAGCTCGAGGCAAGGTCTGTCCTATGTAAGTTTATTGGATATCCCAAGCATTCGCGAGGGTATATCTTCTACCACTCCGAGGAACAAAAAGTGTTTGTTTCTCGACATGCCACCTTTTTAGAAAAGGGTTTTCTTATGAAAGAAATTGATGGCAATGAGGTAGAACTAGAAGAGGTTCCAGCAACACAAACTACGACAGATGATTTAGTAGAACCAGAGGATTCAGTAGTACCCGACGAACCCCAGCCTCTCCGCAGATCTAGTAGGGTTTCTCGTCCACCTGAGAGATATTACGGTTTTCTCATTGATGGTGGAAGCGAGGATTGCATCATGGATGATGATGAACCGACTAGTTTCGAGCAGGCCATCACGAGTGGTGACTCTGTGAAATGGCTGGATGCAATGCGATCTGAGATGGAATCCATGTACACCAACAAAGTATGGACTTTGGAAAATGCTCCTGAAGGGGTAAAACCCATTGGGAGCAAGTGGATCTTTAAAAAGAAATTTGGTGTAGATGGAAAAGTTGAGACTTTCAAAGCTAGACTTGTAGCAAAGGGTTTTCGTCAACGACCAGGTGTGGATTATGACGAAACCTTTTCTCCAGTGGCTATGCTTAAGTCCATCCGGATCTTACTTGCCATTGCTGCATACCATGACTACGAAATCTGGCAAATGGATGTTAAGACCGCCTTTCTAAACGGTGATTTAGAAGAGTGCGTGTACATGACTCAGCCAGAGGGCTTCGCAGATAGTGGGAGCAGCGGAAAGGTGTGCAAGCTGCTTAAATCCATTTATGGGTTAAAGCAAGCAACGCGGAGTTGGAACATCTGTTTTGATGTTGTAGTCAAAGAGTTTGACTTCATCAAAAATATAGATGAACCTTGTATCTATAAGAAGGTAGCAGAGGGTAAGGTTGTCTTCCTCGTATTGTACGTGGATGACATACTCTTGATAGGAAATGATATTCCTATGCTGCAATCAGTCAAGCTCTTCTTATCACAGAGATTCTCAATGAAAGATCTAGGTGATGCCTCCTGCATATTGGGAATCATGATCTATAGAGATAGATCTAAACGGATACTGGGATTGTCCCAATCCAGGTACATTGACAACATACTAAAGAGGTTTAGTATGGAAGAATCCAAGCGTGGGAACCAACCCACGATCTCTGGACTCACTCTCTCCAAAGAGATGTCTCCCAAGACTGATTTAGAGAGAGCTCGCATGCAAGGGATACCCTATGCTTCGGCAGTAGGCTCTATCATGTATGCGATGCTATGTACCAGACCCGATGTAGCATACTCACTAAGTGCAGTGAGTCGGTATCAAGCAGATCGTGGAGAGAGTCACTGGACAGCTGTGAAGAACATTCTCAAGTACTTGCGGAGGACTAAGGAGATGTTCTTGGTGTATGGTAACGGAGAAATCCAGGTGGAGTCCTTTACCGATTCCAGCTTCCAAAGTGATAAGGACGACTCTAAGTCGCATTCGGGTTTTGTCTTTACCCTCAATGGAGGGGCGGTATGTTGGAAGAGTTCCAAACAGGATACCGTTGCAGACTCGACGATGGAGGCTGAATACATCGGTGCCAACGATGCTGCCAAGGAGGCTGCCAGGATAAAGAAGTTCATTAGTGAACTTGGTGTGGTTCCATCCATTGAGCATCCAATACCTCTGTATTGCGATAACAATGGAGCTGTGGCTTTAGCCAAGGAACCTAGGTCGCATCAAAAGTCCAGACATATTCTGAGGCGGTATCACCTGATCAGGGAGATAGTTGATCGATGGGAGATCGAGGTCAGGAGAGTAGATACGAAGGACAACACTGCGGATCCATTCACGAAGGCTATTCCCCAGATACAGTTTGAGAGATTATTCGGGATGCTAGGTATGCGATACTACAACAGCTGGCCTTAGTGCAAGTGGGAGATTGTTAGTTATGTATATGCCCTAGAGGCCATTGTTGTACATATGATGTATATTATAATGGATGCTTGGATATATATAGAGAAGACTTTCTTGCTCGTCATGATAGTATGCTATTTGGTTTCACTTTATCTTAACATGTTGACTTGTATTGGTTTACTGTTTTACTCTCACATGTTGATAAAGCCCTTAGGATCTGTACTCGACTACTGGGACTATGATGAGATCATACTAATGGGGCCGCGGTAGTCGATGAGTACATCCTATAACTGTTCCTAGTCGAGGGTATATCGAGACAGGGCATCGATACACCAGAGTAGACTAGCGTATACGCATCTTGACCCATATGATGGGCGATGGATGATCCCATATCCATCGGTGTTAGACATCAGAGATGGTGTTCGGGTGCTCAGTGGAGACTGGGTACACTGGACGGACTCGCCGAGAACTCCCAGATGGTGATATACCACACGTCAGATGGCAGTTCTCCGGTGACACTGGTACAGGGTAGTCTGTAGATCCGAGATCGTCATAGAGTCTTGTGTGATTCCCACTGTGCTTTGATTTCTACCTTACCACGTCCAAGAGGGCATGCAAAACGGTGGCTTTTGGGTACAGTCCCGAATCACATGGAGGCAATGAGCGATAGAAGGGGATTCGTCTCTCCCGGTATAGGGAGTTAATATTGTGCTGTGTTCGATTGGCTATAACTGGAAGTCCCTGGCCAGGGCTGATATAGAGATTTACTGGTAAGTGTTACTAGTAGTTTCTCGACCCGTTATGAGCCATACATCGACACGACTTATCGGTTACTGGGGTCTGACGTATACCACCCCTAGACTTGATATGCGACATATCAGACGAACAGACCGGACTGTACGGGAGTGTTACTGATCGGATTCACAGGAGAACGCACAGGCTAGCTTGTTGATCTTCTGATCGCTCAATACCTGGGTGGCTGTTATGTTTAGCTGACCGCTTGCAGCTTGTGGGTGTTTGATATGATCATCACCTGCTACCGGCGTATTGACGATTCTTTAGAGTCCTACACAGAGGTTTCTTGGCTCAGGTGAAACGGAGTAGAGGCACATATATGATATGTGCAGGACCAAGAATATTGCGATATGGGATACCGTATTATATTCTCGCGATATTTACTTATGAACCGGCTCATCGGATCAAGTGTTGATTCGATGAATCGGTACATGATATATTAGTCGGTAATATTCGATATAGCCGGATCGTCGGATCAAGTGTTGATTCGATGATTTAATGTATAATAATATATATGATATATTGTATTACATTATCTAATATTGGCTCGCTTTATTATTTCATTTTCTCACTGGATGATACATTGATATATATATGCGATATATGTTAATTGTATTATTTTCTTTTGTTGCAAATATGTAATATATATGTGATATATATTATTGTGACATGATATGATTAATTGTTAAACATGTTTAAGGATGATTAATTGAGGTTAGGGTTTGATTTGGGTTAGATGCTTCATGCACCTTCTAGAAGCTTTTTCTTTTGTCATTCTTAAGATATTTTTTGGATTACACATTCTTAACCCAACCAAACCCTAACTCTAGTTTATTCTCTACTAAATCCTAGCCACTCATTCTTGACCATGGTTTACAAATCAATCATATAGTCTTCTTTCTATTCATCACAAAAGGATTATCATGATTATTCATTTTTCCATTATCATCTTCTTCTCTCTCTTGAAGAAAGCTTACTTGATTTTCTTTATGTGATGAATAAATATGAGAAAATGATTTAAAAAGAAAGCAAAATTACTACTCTCTCATCCTCATCTCATCTAGCCCTTGAGATTAGTGTGTTCATCTCTTTAGAGTGAGAAAGCTTGAGTCTTTGCAACTTCGACGTAGATCATCGGAGATTTGGAACACTTCAAGCTAGCATGGATCGTTCGGGTCGTGGAGCCTCTCATGAGTCCGGGAGATCGTGGATCGCGGCAAAGGGACTTCTACTCGGAGCTTGTGAAGCGAAGGAGCGGACTACAAAGGTTGTAATCCCTCACACTTAGATAAAAGTTATCATCTTGCATGTTTAAACCTAATAATCTAGCAAAGATCCCGGCTTTGGGTTGTTCGGCACGTCTAAATTTTTATCCGGGCATGTTTGATGCCTTTTGAACCTTCACAAGAGTGCCTAGGAACCTTACACTGCGTGCACTCGAACCTACATCAGAATGGTTATCAATTTATCTAATTAGGAAACCTCCCACTGTTATCTCAAATTCTCCTCCAAACCAGAAAGAAGAATCAATCGGGATCACCCGAAGAGTAAACTAACTCATCAGTGGGAATCGGGATCCAACTCTCCTCGCATGATAATGTGACGGTATCCACTCACGTTAGCACACTCCAGAAGGTATGCTCAAGTTTTGCAAGTTTCCTGTATGTTTGAAACTCCCAATATAATTTTTATCCCATGCTCTTATGACCTTGACGTAGGCCAACAAATCATAAGCCACATGTCAAGTTCTGCCCGTCGTTGTCCTGATTAATTTAGGTCATCGTACATGTCCTTGACGTAGGCCAACAAGGCTGTACGTCTGTCCTAAACTAATGCATCTATCTATGCAACAAATGAATACCCAGCAGCTACCAAACACTACGCCTTGACGTAGGACAACAAACATAGCTTGAATACTACTGACCATCCATAAGAAATGACGGAGGATTACGGCTGGTTTTTGGCGAAAAACCTTTAACGTAGTGAACTTGATCTCGTTGAAGGAACTTGATAGCTTTTTATAAAAATATAGTGGCGAAAACCTTTTGCTAAAGAAGTCACTCCCGGTGAAGGTATCTCGGCTCTTTCCTCGTGGAATGAGGTGCAGGATATTCTAAATGAATACCGCGATGCAAAGCAACTTGTAATCGACTATATTGAAGTTATTACCCTGACGTAAACTTCTGCCCAAAGGGTCACTCCCGGTGAAGGGATCTCGGCCCTTGCCACGTCGAATGAGGTGCAGGATATTCTAACTGAATACCGCTATGCAAAACAAAAGGAAAACGTCTTTGTAATAACTCTTTTTAAAATTTGTTCCAACAACATCAAATATAGGTTTGTTTTATCCTTGCATTGATAAGAATCAATGCAGTCCCATCAATCAATCACACCAGAAAAGAACGAAACTAAAATGTACGTATATACCATCCGCATTCGCCACAGGGTCCCGTCATCACTCGTTAGGTTACTTAACTAACGATAGAGCGGGGACTGGACTAGCGCGGGTGTAAAACATATACAACATCTAATAGTATATATACTAATATACAGTAATCGCTCCAGGCGTGATAATATGCAACATTACAGAAAAGTAATAAGCATCACAGAACAATACAGATAATCTGGGATCCCCGGGTTTCACAGAGCCGCTACTGAAACCCGACGTTCCCCTGGTCACGTGGATACCCTATGCAATGAAACCTAGACCCCTACGGGTGCGGCAAGTTACCCGCCAAAACTTGAAGCGAGGTAGTCCCCCACAACATAGTGAATGGAACACCCGGCACTTCACGGAATCCGGTAAATTGAGCACCCCTCCTTGGGTCAACCTGTACCCCCTACGAGTGCGGCGAATAGTCTGCCAATTCTAGAGTGAGGCCCCTTAGCCTCTCAAAGCCATGAGATACGGACCCGTTGCCCTCCAGAACCCGGATATCCGTGCACTCCGTCGCGGGATAAACCTAGTACATAAATGAAAAATATACAACGGGTACATCGACCTCATCCCGGTCGTGCCCCAAAAAAATATTATACAAACAGGCAGTGACGGCAGTCCACAAGTCGGACGCTCGCCCCGCAATATCAAATGTATAAATAAATCCAAACAGCACTACCATTGCACACTGCTATCCACCACGACAAATCCGCAAAATCACAGCACAACACAAAACATCAACGCGAATGTCACGTTCGCAAACCCGTCTAAAAGAACTATAGCAATTAGACGCGGTTTACCGCTTAAATGAAATTCCCGGTCGGAGATATAAAATAAGTACTGTAAACTAACAAGTTTAAAATATCGATCGACAAAATTTCCCGAAGTGGGCCCCACGTACATCTGTTGTACAGTAATAAAATCTGGGCCCAAAAGAAATATACCAGAAACCACAATTCCCTGTATAGAAGCCCCTGTACAATTTTGGAACACTGTTCCCACTAAACTGCCGTGGATGCGCGGTCAAACCCTATGTTTGACCGCGGATCCACGGTGCTTATGTTGGATCACGTGACCAAATTTGTATGGATTGCTTAAAAAAGCCTGCTTGTTTTTCTGTGATGGTCAAAATAATTTTTAGAACAGTTTAAAAATCAACAGAAACCTTTTGTACAGAAAAATGTAGTTTCGGAAATTCCGTTCGATCGATCTCTTAAACGCGTTAGCACAAGTTAGTAAAGCTTAATGGTTAGGCTCTGATACCACTGAAAGTCCACGGTAGCGCCCCGGCCGTCTAACAGATGCCAAATGTGGAACAAAACCTTTTTACAACTGGCGCTATCGCGTACTATAACCCGGATCTGCCATTAAAGCTAAACTAAAAAAGTACAAAGTGGGTAGAAATGTTATACCGAATGATCCGAGTCCTTCGGTCTTCAACCATCATCCCACGCTTTGTTGCGGCGGCTTCGATCTTCTGAAACTCCAGTCTCGTCGTCCAGGTGGAACCACGTCGACGGATCATTAAGCGGGCTCCCGCCTCTGAACCGAGGCAACTCGATCGTCAAGTTTGCTAAAAGAGACGACCAAGATTGATGTAGATAATGAGTAGAATACTTTGTCTCGTTACGTCCAAGGCTATGGACGAACGGTTAATGAAGTTGCCAATTGAAATCGGGTGAATGGAAATTGAACTATGAAATTTCCATACACTAAACTATCATAATCTTTTCTCAAAAATGAATCCATACCATCCTCACAAGAGGGGGCCGGCCTATATAAAGAGGGGGGGTGAGTGTAGAAGCAAGGAGGGTGATCATAAGGAATAATATCAAGGATACTTATCATGAAGAAAGAATGAGTCATGAAACACCATGTATGAACACATTAAATGAATCATTTAATGCTTAATGAGTTATGAAAACCTAGTCACCAAATAATCAATGCAAAAGAATGAGTCACTAATCTTGAAGCTTCCACACACAATGACTCACCCTCAAGACGAAAAGACAAATCCGTATTTAACCGAATGTTAAATACGGGTGATAGAAAACTGGAAACTGGCAACTTCCAAAAGTGATCCTGAAACAAATTTCAGGATAACCCCGTAACAGTATAAACATACCCGCATTTGTATTACGACCGAATACAAATGCAACTGAGACAAAGATATTATATCTACACAGTATAATACTTGGATCCGGCTTAAACCAAAGACTACCAATATTATCTACCCGAAAAATGACACGTGCGAAAACGCACGTGCATTTTCCAAACCTTGCCATAATACCATACGACATCTACAACGTTTCGCCCGAACTTGGGAAAGTGTCTGTGGGGGACTCTAATGACTCATCAATACACTGGCACTAGGTATAACCACAGCACGTCAGAGGTACTAGCTGTACGTAATGGTAGCCTATGTATTGTGTAACACCTTAGAATGTGTTTTGTGGCTAATTATATTTTAATGTATGGATTTTAATAAAAAGTTTACCAAATTGGTTTTTAATTATTTTATCCTATTTAATGAGTATTTTATTAGAATTTTTCTAGGCACACACACACACTTGTGCTTGATAACTAGGGTTTAAAGATGGGGTTAGACCATGATTAGCAATCATGATGGATTAACCCATTCTCTTTAAGTTAATTATTATAGTTTAAGTGTTATGGTTTTATTGTTCATGGTTTGTTTTAAAATAAAAAGGATTTAAATTGTTTGAATGGTTGACCAAGGGGGGGGGAGAGAGATGGGCATGGGGCTATATGGTTGTGCCATGCCCATTTAATGAAGAAAGAGAAAGAGAAGGGTGTCTGTGTGTGTGTTGTTGCTCTCATTTCCCATTCTCACTCTCATTCTCTCATTCTCTAACTCTCTCTCTCACACACACACACTCAGCAGCCACAGCAACAGAAGAAGCTCCAACAGCAGCAACTAGTAGCAGCAACAGCATCATCATCATCATCAGCAGCAGACGACAGCAGCAGCAGGAGCAGCAGGCAGTAACAGCAGTGGCAGGAGCTCCAGCAACTTGCAACAGCTCCTTTCACTTCTTCACCTGCTTTCTAGGGTACCTAAGGGTATATTTCTGAACCTAATCTCCTAGTTGCTTAGTTTATGTGTTAATTGGTGTCGGATAGTGTTAATTAGCTAGTTTAGTGCTAATTATGGTGATTTGTGAGATGTTGTGGCTAATTTATGATTGTGTTAGTTAACCCTACCTATTTAAGTGTTATTAGGGTCACTTTAACTGAGTTTTACCCTGGATTTCACTAAAATACCATAGGGTTTGTGTTTTGAGCAAAATTAGCGTTTTTAAGCGATATATTAGCATTTTGTAATCTGCTTTTGACCCAGGGCCTTCAGGTTAAAATTGAGAAAACTGGGGCATGCACTGTAAGTCCATGCTATCTCTCCCGGTACTTTCGGGCATGCGGAATTTGGTGAAAAATAATTTCCTAGAGGTGGTAACATGGACTCAAAACCGGATCTTTGTTAAACATCTAACTAACAACCTAACTAGGAGTTGTTAACTACTCGGTTAGGGGGTTATACCTTTCTTTCTTGAACTCCTTCGTCTTCAAGCCTCGATGGTTGTCCGGATCGGCTTCACCCCGTCGTCTCCTTGCGCCGAAGATCGATCCACCTGAAAGCTTCTACCTTTGGCTTCTTCTTCGGTCTTTGAAGAAACTAGTTCACTTGGTTTGCTAAACCTTATGAACTAGAGTGAGTAGAGAAGAGAGTGTTGGGATTTTCTCTATGGTTCTTGGTTCTCAACACATGAGACAAGTGAACCATAGACTAAAGAGAGTGAGATCAAGAGGAAGAAGATGAGAGCTCAAGAACAAGAGAGAGAATGAGAATGATAGAATGAGAAAGACTTTTCTCTCTTGGCTCTCATAATCCAAAGCCATCATCACAAAAATAGTAATCAAGTATTGTGTAAATGGTTTAAGTCAAAATGGCTATATCATTTCATGCACTCATATTGCACAAGAGAACAAGCAAGTGAAAAGTCTTTGCCATGAAATGATAGCCATTATCATCATGATGGTCAACTAGTCCAACCTAGTCAACCGGTCAACAAAGTCAACAAGTCAACAAAGTCAACCCCTCAACAACCATGTCACCACAATACTTAATTAAAATTATTGTTAATCATATATCATATTCTCATTAGGGTTGAGCAAAAAGTCAATAGTCAACAGTCAACAGTCAAGGTCAACAACCCTAATGAGAATCCTCTGCCTCTGCCTCTCCGTCAACTGTGCATACACACCCGCATCCGCGTTCCGAGGAACACGAATACATACTGGATAAAACCAATCCCAAAATGTACACTAGGATCTGGCTTAAACCAAAGCCCGCTAGTGTTAACTGTCCGGACACTGTACGTGCACAAGTGCACGGATGTGACCGAACCCTATCGCAAAACCATGCGACCTGTCGCAAAACCATGCGACCTCTACTCTTTTGCCTAAAGGCGAATAGCTTTCTGTGTGGGACTCTAAAGACTTGACACTACGCTGGCAGTGGGTTTAACCACAGACCGCAAGCGGCACTAGCTGTGCGTAACGGTCCCCAGGTAGATGCCGACAAGAAGACTGACGAGGTGAAACCCATCTGAACTCCTACTAAGCCTGAATGTGACAATCTCCGTACAGTCCGGTCTGTTCGTCTGATATATCGCATGGCGGGCCTAGGGGGCAGTAAATGTCAGTCCCCTAATAGCGGTACAAGTCGTGTCGGAGTGAAGCCCAAAACACCCTGAGATAACACTAGAAGCCTACCAGTATATCTCGATTGCCCTGGCCAGGGACTACTCGTGTAATGGCTCTCCTAGACACAGCGCGATGTCAACCCCCAATACCGGGAGAGAAGAATATTGTCTAACCGTCACTGCCTCCAAGTGCTTCGGGACTGTACCCAACTACTACCTGTTTGCACGACTTCTTTGAGCCGTGGTAGGGTAGTAATCAAAGTACAGTAGGAACACACTCGAGGCGAAGTGACAGTGTCAAGTCAGCGGACTAAGCTGTACTCATGTCACCTGGGAACTGATAACTGACGATAGGTATAATACCAACCGGTCAGTTCTCGACGAGTCCTGTCCAGTGTACTCGTAACCTAACGAGCACCCGTATACTATCTCCAGTACGACGTACTGATGGCTGTGGGACAGACCATCTCCCACACTGGGATGAGAAGCGCATACGCTAGTCTACTCCGGAGTATCGATGCCCTGTCTCGATAGTCCTGCGACTAGGGACCTGTATAAGGATGTGCTTATAGATTACCCAGCCCCCACTAGTATGACTGCCATCACAACGCTGGTAATCAAGCAAAGATCCTAAGGGCTCCACCAATGTGCATAGGTGATATACTAAAATAAACACATGTACACATTGAAGTAGAAACAAACCAAGTAGCATACTACTATATTGAGCAAGATTGTTTATACAAGGTGAATATCCCAAGCTTCCATTAAGTAATATACAAACTAGTATGATACAGTAATGGCCTCTAGGGCATATACACTGACAATCTCCCACTTGCACTAAGGCCATGTACTGGCGTATCGAAGACCTATCATCTCGATCAGCCGCTCGAACTGAGTCTGGGGCAAGGCCTTGGTGAATGGATCTGCAGTGTTATCTTCTGAAGCTACCCTCCGAACCTCAATCTCCTGGCGAT
This sequence comes from Agapanthus africanus, assembly GCA_030015575.1. NCBI lineage: Eukaryota > Viridiplantae > Streptophyta > Magnoliopsida > Asparagales > Amaryllidaceae > Agapanthus > Agapanthus africanus. The sequence continues at coordinate 365,333,421 of JASDDO010000008.1, forward strand.
CCACGATCTCCCTTATCAGGTGATACCGCCTCAAGATGTGTCTGGATCTCTGATGGGACCTGGGTTCCATCGCTAAAGCTATAGCCCCGTTGTTGTCGCAATACAGAGGTATTGGATCAACAATGGACAGAACCACCTGAAGTTCTTTCAAGAACTTCCTCATCCAGACAGCTTCTTTTGCGGCATTAGATGCAGCGATGTATTCCGCTTCCATCGTCGAGTCTGCAACGGTTTCCTGTTTGGAATCTTCCAACACACCGCCCCTCCATTGAGGGTAAAGACAAAACCCGACATGGACTTGGAATCATCCTTGTCACTCTGGAAGCTGGAGTCAGCAAAGGCCTCAATCTGGAGGTCTTTTCCGCCATACACCAAGAACATCTCCTTAGTCCTTCTCAGGTACTTGAGAATGTTCTTTACCGCTATCCAGTGTTTCTCCCAGACTGATACCGGCTTACCACACTCAGTGCATAAGCTACATCCGGTCTGGTACACAACATCGCATACATTATAGAGCCTACCGCAGAAGCGTAGGGTATAATAGACATGCGATCCCTCTCCAAATCAGTCTTGGGAGACATCTCTTTAGAGAGGGTGATCCCGTGACAAGCCGGTAGGTTACCGCGCTTGGAATCTTCCATACTGAATCTTTTCAGTATGGTGTCGATGTACCTGGACTGAGAAAGTCCTAATATCCTCTTGGATCTATCACGATGGATCCGGATCCCCAGGATGTATGAGGCATCACCCAGGTCTTTCATGGAGAACCTGTGTGACAAGAACCCGTCTATGAGAAAACCGTAGTATCTCTCGGGCGGATGAGACTGCCTACTACTCCTGCGGAGCGGTATAGGAATGTCCTGTTCTTTTGAACCCTCTGGTTCCACTAAGCTTTCAGTAATAGTCTGTGGTTCTGGAATTTCTTCCAGTTCTATTTCGCTCCCACTTGTTTCCTTTTCCAAGAACTAGTGTTCTAGAAAATGGGCATTACGAGAAACAATGATCTTTTGTTCCTCTGCGTAATAGAAGAGATACCCCCTGGAGTTCTTTGGGTATCCCACAAACTTGCACAGTACTGAGCGTGCCTCGAGCTTGTCCGCATGCTGTTTTTTGAAAAAAGCCGGACATCCCCAGATCTTCAGATATTGAAGATAGGGTTTCTTCCCACTCCATATCTCATATGGTGTGGTAGGCACAGTCTTAGTTGGAACTCGGTTCAAAAGGTATGCAGCTGATTCTAGCGCATACCCCCAGAATGATCGCGGTAACTCAGTGTTACTCATCATGGACCGTACCATATCCAATAGGGTTCGGTTCCGTCTCTCTGATACACCGTTATGTTGCGGAGTGTATGGAGGATTAAGCTGAGAGAGAATTCCGTTCTCTTTTAAATAATCCAGGAACTCGGCACTTAAGTATTCTCCACCTCGATCCGATCTTAGAATCTTGATACTTTTGCCGGTTTGTTTTTCTACTTCATTCTTATATTCCTGGAATTTTCCAAAGGCTTCGGACTTATGTTTCATTAAGAAGACATAATCGTACCTTGAAAAGTCATCCGTAAAAGTAATGAAGTAAGAATAACCGCTTCGCGCATGTGTAGACATTGGACCGCACACGTCGCTATGTACGAGTCCCAAGAGCTCGCTCGCTCTTACTCCGCGTCCAGTGAACGGAGTCTTTGTCATCTTTCCTTTGAGAAAGGATTGACAAGTAGCATATGATTGATATTCGAACGGATTCAAATATCCTTCTGTATGTAACTTCGTCAACTTTCTCTCATTGATGTGACCTAGTTTACAATGCCATAAGAAAGTCTGATTTATTTCCGGAGACTTTCTTTTGTGTGTATTCTGGACATTGAAAATCTGTGGTTGGTTTAATACGTATATACCATTGCTCAATGTACCTGACCCAATCAAAACTTGATTATGGTGAATGTTTACAACATTACTTACAAACGCAAATTCATAACCTTCTTTAGAAACTAAAGATACAGAAATGATATTACAAGTTGCGTTGGGTACAAAAAAGCAATTACGCAAAACCAAAACATGTCCATCTGACATTCCCAGGTGATAGTCCCCCACGGCCTTAGCATCCATGCTAGCTTCGTTTGCAACTTTGAGGGTCATGTCACCTGCCTTCAAAACCCTACGGTTTCTCAACGCCTGCAAAGAATTACAGATATGAGATCCTGATTCGGTATCCAATACCCAGGAAGTAGAGTTTATTGAAAGATAGTTTTCAATAACATACACACCTAAAGCTGAAGCCGCAACCTGCTTCAATTCCTGTGTCCTGGCTTTCCAAGCCCTGCAATCATTCTTCCAGTGTCCTTTCTTATGACAATAGAAGCATTCTTCTTTATCCACAAGCTGCCCCGCTTTCTTTGTTGCCTTTGCCTTTCCCTTCGTATCCACTTTACCAACACCGCCCCTTGGTTTGGCGGGGGCTTTCTTCTTCTTTCCTTTGGCTTTATATACCATGAAACCCCACATATCAGCAGACACCAACCATCAAAACTCCAACCCACAGTTCTCCCATCTGGCCGCAAATTGCGGCCAGAATGTATTTTTTGGCGGCCTGGGTAGGGGGGTGGGCTTCTGGGTTTGGTGTGTGCACTCCATACATACTGTGTATGCCCCAGTAATTACAATTTCAAATTAAAGCAACTCGGGTAACAGCAGATTCAACAGAACCCAAATTCAAGTTAAAAATCACACTTTTGCACTAAAATGATACTTTAGGGTAATTTTGTGAAATCTGAAACAAACCCAAGTCTAAAACCACACTTATATCACATTACCAAGCTAATCAAGACATAAAAAGTTAATTTTTTTTACATAACCTCACTAAAACCCCTTATATAGCACAAAACATGCATAAAAATGTGATATTTTGATAAAACACAACAAGTTATGAAATGGGATGTTAAATATGACTGTAATACCTTCAAAAGTCTTTAGAAAAACCCACAAGTTCCAGTTCTAGCCTCAAGTATGCAGACTTTCCACCAAACAGCTCAAATGAGCCATTAAACCGAGGTTTTGTGAAGGAAAATGGTTAGATTTGTGTAGGGTTTTGTATAGAGATCAAAGAGGAGTGAAAATGGAAGAGAAAATATGATGAAAGTGATATGTTTGCTGCTGCAATTCTGCAGTTTCTAGAAAATGAGAGAAGAGAGAGAGAAAAGAGAAGGAGATGGCTAATAAAAGTCAAATTTTCCTTACCTAACACCATGCTCCATTTCTATTTGAATTTTTGAAAAATAAAAAGGGTTTGACTTAGCTAAAATGGGTGGGGGATAATTACAACCATGCAAGAAAATATAATAGGGTTAACATGATACACTAAAAAAACCCAAGTCACAAAAGTAGCTAAGTGTGCATGTGTGCACTTAACACAAAATTTCTAACTTAGGGTAACACGACTAAAACAATTAATAACCCTACACATATATATAAAATATGCACACTTGCTAATTAACGCGAAAATATTCTAAACGAAATTTCAAGGCGTTACAATCTACCCCCCTTAAAGAAATTCGGTCCCCGAATTTAAAATCTAACTACATGTACCTTAAAAAAGACGGGGATACCTCTTCCTCATCTCGCTCTCCCAAGTGACCTCCTCGCTGCTTGGGCTACGCCAAAGTACCTTGACCGAAGGTATGTCCTTCGATCTCAATTTCTTCACTTGTCGATCCAAAATGATCACCGGCTGCTCTGCATAGGAAAGGTCTCGCTCAAGCTGGATCGTCGGGTGCTGAATCGCATGCGAAGGATCATAAAGATACTTGCGGAGCATCGAAACGTGGAATACGGGGTGCACATCTGGAAAACTGGGCGGAAGGGCCAACCGATACACAACTGCACTAACACACTCGAGGATCTCGAAGGGGCCTACATATCTAGGACTAAGCTTCCCCTTCTTCCCAAATCTCATCACACCTTTCATTGGGGAGACCCTCAAGAAAACATGATCACCAACAGAAACCTCAAGTCTGCGCCGACGACGGTCCGCATAAGATCTCTGCCTACTCTGGGCTGCTCTCATCCTATCGCGAATCAACTGGATCTTCGCGGTCGTCTCCTCAACAATCTGTGGCCCTAAGATACTGCTCTCACTGAGCTCTGTCCAATAGGTGGGCGATCTGCATCTCCTCCCATAAAGTGCCTCAAATGGTGCCATCTGAATGGTCTCCTGGTAGCTGTTATTGTAGGAGAACTCTACTAAGGGTAAATGATGATCCCAGCTACCTCCGAAGTCTAATACGCATGCTCTGAGCATGTCCTCGAGAGTCTGAATAGTCCGCTCTGACTGTCCGTCGGTCTGCGGATGAAATGCTGTGGTGAAGCTCAAGCGGGTGCCCAAAGCCTCCTGAACCCTCTGCCATAGTCGACTGGTAAACTGGGTGCCTCTGTCGGACACGATACATGTCGGAACTCTGTGCAGTCTTACGATCTCGTCGATGTAGATCTGGGCATACTGAGCAAATCCGAAAGTCGTCTTCACCGGTAGGAAGTGAGCCGCTTTCGTCAAACGATCCAAGATCATCCAGATGGAGTCATACCCTCGACTAGTCCTGGGTAGACCCACAATGAAGTCTATAGAAATCTGTTCCTATTTCCACTCCGGAATGGGCAACGGCTGTAGCTCTTTTGCGGGCCTCTAATGCTCAGCGTTGACTTGCTGACAAGTCAGGCATCTTGACACGAAATCTGTGATGTCCCTCTTCATTCCGTCCCACCAGTAAACATCTCTCATATCATGGTCCATCTTGGTGGAACCCGGATGAACACTGTACACCGATCGATGTGCCTTCTCAAGAATCTCACGCCGCAGTCCCTCAGCATCTGGTACGCACAATCTGGTCCCAAATCGTAGTACCCCCAGATCATCGATCACGAACTCAGAAAATCTGCCTTGTCCCATCTGTGCCATGATCTTTGAACATCGGTCATCACTGTGCTGTGCCTCATGTATACGGTCGATCAACTATGGGCGTGCACGAACATGCGCAATCTGTCCTCCGATCGGTGTAAACTCGAACTGTACCCGGTTGTCGCATAAGATCTGCCAATCTGCCGATGACTGCCTCTGTACTGCGCTCAAACCAGATAGACTACCCCCGGGCCTGCTGCTCAAAGCATCCGCTACTACATTAGCCCTGCCCGGGTGGTACAAGATCTCGCAATCGTTATCCTTCACTAACTCCATCCATCGGCGCTGTCTAAGGTTCAAGTATCACTGCTGAAATATATACTTTAAGCTCTTGTGATCAGTGAATATCTGGCACGACTCGCCATATAGGTAATGTCACCAGATCTTAAGTGCAAAGACCACTGCAGCCATCTCCAAATCGTGAGTGGGGTAGTTCTGTTCATGTTTCTTCAATTGCCGCGAAGCATACGCGATCACCCTGTCATGCTGCATCAATACGCACCCTAGCCCCACTAGAGAAGCATCACAATATACCACAAATCCGCCTGACCCTGAAGGCAATGATAATACTGGCGCCGTAGTCAGTAGAGCCCGTAACTGCTGAAAACTGTGCTCACACTCCTCCGTCTAAATGAAAGGAATTCCCTTCTTGGTCAACCCGGTCAAAGGTGTAGCAATACAGGAGAAGTCTTGCACGAATCGCCTGTAGTAGCCTGCCAGCCCTAGAAAGCTGCGAATCTCTGTAACTGATGTGGGTCTGGGCCAACTCCGAACGGCCTCGATATTCCTCGGGTCTACACATATACCGTCTCGTGAAATCACATTCCCTAAGAAGTCTACGCTGTCCAGCCAGAAAGCACACTTGGAGAATTTGGCGAAAAGCTGATGCTCCCTCAAGGTCTGCAGTGTAATCCACAGATGCTGCTCGTACTCCTCACTACTCCGGGAATACACCAAGACATCGTCAATGAATACTATAATGAACAGATCAAGATACGACCGGAAAATAAGGTTCATCAAGTCCATGAATGCTGCTGGCGCATTGGTGAGTCCGAACGACATCACCAAAAACTCATAATGGCCGTAGCGCATGCGGAAAGCTGTCCTAGGAATGTCCTCCTGTCTAACCAGCAGCTGATGATAGCCTGATCGGAAATCGATCCTCGAAAAGTATCCTGCCCCCTGAAGCTGGTCGAACAAATCGTCGATACGTGGCAAGGGATATCTGTTCCGCACTGTAACCCTGTTCAGCTGGCGGTAGTCGATACACAAACGCATACTGCCGTCCTTCTTCTTGACAAACAGGACCGGAGCACCCTAAGGAGAAACACTGGGTCGAATAAGTCCCTTATCCAGAAAATCTTGCAACTAGCCCTTCAAATCTCTATGTTCCGCCGAGGCCATCCGATAAGGCGGTATAGAAATAGGCCCCGTGCCAGGAACCAATTCGATACAGAAAGAAATATCACGCTCGGGCGGTAGCCCAGGAAGCTCGTCAGGGAACACATCAGGGAACTCGCTAACAACCGGAACCTGATCCAGAGGAACCTCTGTAGCTATAGTATCGCAAACATAGGCGAGAAATCCCTGACATCCCTTCCTCAAAAGTTGTCCAGCACGAAAAGAAGAAATCACACTGTGAGGGGCGGCACCACGGTCCCCCAACACAACAAAAACCGACTCCCCGGGAAAACAAAATCTAACTGTTTTCTCACGGCAGTCCACAGAAGCATAGCACGTGGCTAACCAATCCATGCCCAAAAGAACGTCGAAGTCCAACATCTCAAGAAGGATCAAGTCGACAGGAAACTCTCTCTCGCCAATATAGACGGTACAGGATCGAAACACGTGCCTAGCAACAAACGACTCCCCCATAGGAGTGGTCACAACAAGCGGCTGATCAAGTAAACCGAACTCTCTACCCAAACTCGGCACAAAGTGTGTGGATACGTACGAGTGCGTGGATCCAGGATCGAACAACACGTGTGCATCAATAGAACATACTGGAAGGATACCTAAGACCACCGCATTGGACGCCTGCGCGTCCTGATGCGTCAAAGCAAAAACTCGTGCTTGTCCTCCACCTGTGACTGACTGTCCTCTGCCTCGGTCGCCCCGTCCTCTCTGAGAAACTCCACCATGCCCACGACCTCTCTGTGTATGAGTCTGACACGGAGCAACCGTAGGTACAACGGGCAACGCCCTCTGGGGTGGTGAAGGTGGTAGGGTAACATGCGGTGCTGCTATCTCCTCCGGTGTATCTCAGGACAATCTCTGACGAGGTGAAGTAGACTGCCGCATCTGTAGCAACCCCGCGACGACTCCTGACTCTCCCGTGGATATGAACAAAACATCTGGCGTCGTCCCAAATCTCTGCCACTCCCCATACCTGAACGATACCTGTCGCGGCGTCTGAATGTCTGTCTCCGTGCTGATATACCTGTACGAACTCTCTTTGGCTCTGGAACTACCGAAGTCTCAGCAAGGCTGTCACGACCCGAAAAGTACGGAACATGACCGGCACCTAAACTACGACGTCTCGAGGCGTACGTAATCTAAGTAAACCGAAAACCCAGAAATCCAAACCAAGAAAAACAGTAGAGTGAAGGAAAACCAATTTAAATCAAGTAGTTTTAATAGCATAAGCCGAATTATGCGTTTTTAAAAACATCAAATATTTCCTGAAAATTTCGGCAGAGTCTCTTTTGTAAATATTGGCCCCCAAACGGGATACAACATGAATAGTATACGAAATCAATAAAAAAGGCATCCCCAAGCGGGAGCTAGCTCTTTGTCAAACGACGGTCACAACCATACAAGCAATATAATATACAACGCCAAGGGCGAGGATCAAAACTCAAATAGAAACTCAAAACAACAAGAAAACCACAGAAATATAACGCGCGACTCTAAGGTCAAAAGAATAAACATCACTGGTCTCTATCTCAAATAAATACATGTTGGTTGATGGAACTTCTAGATACAACAGAGTAATAATATACAAGATAATATGATGGGTACGATACCCAAAAAAAACCCACCTACTAGCAAGTCACCCGAACGAAACTATGCGCGCAAAGCCGTAAAGAAACCTGTACGGCAAACCTGCAAGAAACTGGGGCACAACGGGGGTGAGTTGCCAACTCGTGAATAAAAAAAACATCTACGCACAGAAATCGCATAAATAACGCAACCTAGGTCAATGATCATAATATATCCTCAAATATATGAATAACATGCAGCCTATAACAATGGCTAGGGTAAAATCTAACCCGAGTGTGATCTCATGTGCCCGTGTCAGTGCCTCAGGTAGCAATATATCATATGAATGAGGTATGAATGTCACGACCCAAAATGGCCCGTGACGGCCCTAATACTACGCAACACCTAAAGACGCAACGTAGTAAAAGAAAGCCAAACCCAGAAATCTAAACCCAGAAAAAAAATACGGAAAAGATAATACAAGTTTAGAAACAATTGAAATCGCAACCCAAATTCTTTAAAAGTCTCACTTTCTTTCTTTAAAATTTCAGCAACACCCCATTTTTATAAAGACTAGTCAATATGAATACAACAGAAGAATAAGGACAATAGAGAAAAAGCTGTATATATATATAAAGACATCAAATCCACAATAATACACATAACGTCCTCACCAAGTCTCTATGTCAAATATACAATAGTAGATGGAGAAAAAGTACAATACAACGAGGGTACAATACATAATACAGATAACCGTCTAACCCACCTATGCAAAAAGGTACTGTGAGCCGATGCGGTATCTGTAGCAAAAGATGGTAGCTGGATAGCTGGATAGGGGAATAGCTTGCCTCGACTACTCTGGGGAAAAACCTGAAACACCTGTGGCACAACGGGGGTGAGTTGCCAACTCGTGAATAGTATAAAACATATGCAGGTAATCGCAGGAATGTACGTACAGCATGAATCTAAGATATGCGATTACAATAATAATATATCATGCAATGCTGAAAAGGGAAAGTACACTAGCAGGTACAATCAATATGTGAAGCAATGGCGGCATGATAGTAGTATGCAATGTCTATGCAATAGAGATATGAGAAAGCAATTATGCAACTATCATAAGGGTACACTACAAGTACTGCCAATATATGAATCTGTGCATAAGATAGGTAATGGTGAGGTGTAGGGTGGAATATGTCATTTTCTACGGAAACCTGACGTCGTGGCAGGATCACAATCCAGCAAGATACTCCAATCCCAAATCCTCAAACCAGGCCCCTACATTGGGCACTCACATCATATAAGTCTCACATCTCCTCAATGTACAATTCACCACTCACATAGGTATATCCAATGTCCAATCCCAATGAATCACCTAGTATCCCAAGTCCAATCTCCAATAAGTTTCTAACATCCTAAAGGTAAATATATGTACAGAAATAAATATGATGGGGGCAATACACATATATTAGCGTCCCATTCCGCTAATATTGGTGTAAGGGTATATATAGCAACGGCTAAGTCCCCTGTTATATATACAAAATGGGGTTAAAGAAATATCATGAAACCGTGTGCCAAGCATCGACACAGAAATCCTCCTGTATCGGGCATCCGTCAGTCCGGAGCATACCCTATCTCAATCCATCGGGCATCCTTCAGTCCGGAGCATACCCTATCTCAATCCATCGGGCATCCGTCAGTACGGAGCATACCCTATCTCAATCCATCGGGCATCCGTCAGTCCGGAGCATACCCTATCTCAATCCATCGGGCATCCGTCAGTCCAGAGCATACCCTATCTCAGTACATCCTCTAGCACCGAGAAAACACGGAGCGACGCCCCAAATATCATATCAAGGAAACCGGGTTGTTCATGTATGCATAATTTCATGAACTCCCACGGTTCCCAAATCCCGAAAACATCATATAAAATCCAGATAAACAATGCGCAAATACAGGAATAAATGTATGCGATATATCTGAATGCGAACAGGTAAACACAAGTATAAAGCTGAACCAGATGTATGCGATATCAAGATAAGGTACAGCTAAGTAACATCAATAAAAGTGAATATGCGACGACAACTGAATACGAATCTAACATACAGGTGTAGCAAGTATAGGTATCTACCTATAGGAACTAATGTCGTATACCCCCCTGGGTATAAGTAACACATGTAGGAAATCCCTCCCGGTATAAGTAAAATATGTAGGAGGTATACCTGTAGCTGTATCGCAAGTGAAAATATACTTATCACTAAAGGTATGATACACTATAGGTATACCGACAAGCTAGATGTCAAGTGTGGTAAGCAATGGTAGCTATAAGGGGTAGTGTGTGACATGGCAATTATTGACGGTGTGTGTGTAGCATGCAATCCGTGCTCGTGCAACATGAACCGTCAATAATGTGTGCAATGTCCTACGGCTGCTAGTCACAGTATAAAGCTATAACTAGGAAAAGCAGTAAAGCGCAATTCTACAATGACGTAGAACGTGCGACAGGTAATCTGAATCCTAGCCCAGACGCATAACGCCATGCGGGCGATTCCCCTGTAGATGTTATATCTACTCACCTACACTCCACGCTAGATGAATCCTACTGTCTGCTCCCCCTGTAGCCGTGTCCGTAGCTCCTGTCTGCAAACCTGCAAATACGATATGGAAATCACTTATAATCCAGATATCCCTCGAAACGCGATATCGAAACGAAACGAGAAACTCGCGCCGCGAACTAAACGCGCGTGTGCACGATACGCTGAATCGTGTGTGTACGCGTCTAAAACCATCGCGACACGCCGCGATACGCTGGATCGCAGAACCCACTCACGTATCGCGCGTATCGCGCAAACACAACGGACACCAAAAGCGACATATAGCCCCAGATTTTCCTACAGGCCAAATATTACAAAACTATACATACCAAGGACCTAGAAAACACTGCATAGAACCATACTCAAAACCCCAACACCCCAGCCCACCCTTGGGCCGCAAATTGCGGCCAAAACAGAGAAATTGGCGGCTAGGTTTGGGAGGTAGGGGCTCGTGCTCTGGTGGTGGTGTCTAGACCTAGGTATCATGTCCCAGTATCCACAAATTTGACCTGAAGGCATCGGGTCTACAGCAGATCACAAATATCCTTTATCGCTTAAAAACACCAATTTTGCAGAATCTAGAAACTATATGGTATTTTAGTGTAATCTGGGGGTTTCTCAGTCAAAGTGGCCTAACTAACACTAAACCAACCTAAGGTAGCTAACCAAATCAACAATTATCCATAATTCCACTTAAATACCACAATTAGCACTAAACTTAGCTATTTAGCACTAAACGACACACAACTTAAGCAAACATGAAATGGGGTTCAGAAATTACCCTGTAGCAACCTAAGAAACAGGTGAAGAAGTGTGTGGAGGAGGCGAGAGCTTGCTACAACTGCTGAAGCTCCTGCTGCGGCTGCCCTTGCTAGCTACTGCTGCTGCTTCTGCAATTGTTGTTGTTATTGTTGCTGTTGTTGTTAAAGATGATGATGGTGAAGCTGATGATGATGCTGATAATGAGGATGTTGCTGCCACTGCTGTAGGTGATGATGATGATCATGATGATGAGACTGATGTTGGTGTTGATGTTGTTGTTGCTGCCCTTGCTGCCACTGCTGCTGCCTCTGCTGTTGCCTCTCTCTCTCTCACTCTGTTGCTGCTGCTGCCTGCTAATGCTGCTCCTCTCTCTCTCTCTCGGTGTGTAGTGAGTGTGGGTGTGTGTGTGTTTGTGAGAGAGTGTGGGAATGAGAAAAAAGACATTGAGAAATGAGAGAATGCAAACACCCCCCCTCTTCTCACTCTTTCCTCATTAATGAGGTTAGGTTCACCCCATGCTTCCCTCTCTCACACACAAGTCAAACCACACAAAAGAAATAAAACCCTTTGAAAAATTTCATTTTCAAACAAAAACCACCATGACACTATTAACCCAAAGTGTTAAAAGAGAAAATGGTTAGTTAACCATATTGCTAAACATGGCTTAACTCCAAAAACAACCTTAGGGTACATGCACAAGTGTGTGTGTGCCTAACAAAATTCCAGTAAAATACACATTAAATAGGATAAAATATTTAAAAACCAATTTGGTAAACTTTTTATTAAAAACAATAAATTAAAATATAATTAGCTACAAAACACATTCTAAGGTGCTACAATCTCCCCCCCTTAAAAGAAATTCGTCCCCGAATTTAAAAATATTCCGATACGCACACCTTCAAAGAGAAGATTAAAATCCTCAAATCTTGCTCGCAGCCTCCCAAGTGACTATCTCACTATATGGCTATGACCAAGAAAACCCTTCACAGATGGCAAGACCTATGACCGACGTTCCTCCACCTGTCAAACCATTAACACACATGGCTGCGGGTGAACGAAAGGTCGCGTCAGCTAAATGGTCTGGTGCCAAATCATGTGAGAAAGGTCAAGAAGGTAGTTGTAAAATATCATCACAAGGAATACGGGGTGAAAATCCAATAATCTGGGCGGAAGTGCCAATTTAAAGGCAACGAAACCAACTCACTTATAGGATCTAAAAGGACCTAAAATCCTGAGATAAACTTCCCAAAATCCAACATGTCATTCATCGGAAGTCCATAGGAATACATGATCTGTCCTACGAACTCGAGTCTATGACCAACATAGTCATCATAAGACCTCAGTTCGAAATGGACAATCTCCATCCTGACCTAACACAACTGGACCGCCTCCGAAATCTTTAGACTAGCTGGGGTCCAAAGTCCTACTTCGCAGAGTCAGCAAAACAACAGGCTGGCGATCGACACAACCTAACCCCTAAGCCTAAGGGTGGCCAATTGGAGTGTCTCTTGATAACATCTATCGAAGGAGAACCCTAACGATGGCGAGTGACGATCCCAAGCTGCTGACGACCAAACAAAACAAACACACAAGCTTAACAAAACAACTGAGCAAACTGAGTAAAAACGGATGACAAGAATCCGAATGGAGTCACACCCTATCCAACTGGGTAGAAACCATAACGGAATTCATGGAGATCTGCTCCCATTCCTTCTTCGGAACGGTAAAAAGATTGCAATTCTCCAGCCGGCCTCAGATGCTCGACCCAAAGCACACAACCAGACAGACACTTGAAACGAAACCTGAAACTTCTCTTTACATCCCTGTCCACTCGTAACTATCTCACAAGTCACGCCAAAGCTGGTGGAACTTGAATGAATAAAGAGAGTTGACAGATGTGCATGCTCTAGGATTATACGTCTCTACCTGATAAGACCAGGTACACAAACGCGTCCTTAACTTAGCACATCATTGTCACAATCAAGGTCTCCGAATCAAAGCAAAGAAAGACTGAAGCAGTTGCTAACTGAATCTTCAACTGCTGAAAACTCCTTACACATGCCTCAGTCCAAAGAAAAGAAACCTCCTTTCTGGTCCATTCAGTTGACGGTGCAGCATTACTCTAGCAATCCTGCATGAAACGGCGGTAACAACCCTGCTAAGCCCAACTATCCGTGGATCTCCGTCCTGCACACAAGTCTGGGCCTAAGCTGTACGGCCACGATCTCCCTCGGAACCATACGAAACCGTCTCCCGTGACTACAAGACCTAGGAGTCAACACAAACAAGCCTGAAAAAACACTCTGAGAATTTAGCAAACTGCTGGTACTCTCTCAGTATCTGCATAACAAATCCTCGGTGCTACTCCTGTCCCTCAAGACACATTAAATAGACCAGAATGTCGTAAATAACACAACAGAACTGGTCGAGGAACGGCCTGAAGAAATCTGGTTCATCATATCTACAAATGCTGCTAGGGCGACAGTGAATCCAACGACTCCCAAAAACACACAAAGCCCGTAGCACGCATAAGGCAGTCTTCGGAATGCCATCACTCCGAATCCGCAATAATGATGACCTGATCCCAAACACACTAGAAAAATGTCTCGCACTCTGGAGCTGATCGAAGAAATCGCCACGGCAAGGTGAAGGATACCTACCTGCACCGTAAGCCGGTTCAATTGACGATCCGTCGATACGCAACCCCAAACTGCCGTCTTTCTCCTTGACGAACAGCAATAGGAGCTCCCAAAGCGAAACACTCAGACGCTCAAAACTCCCCAAACCACAACTCTGCAGCTGATCCTTTAGCTCCCAAGCTTCGCTGGCTCATCTGGAACAACGTCGGAAAACTCTCGCACGAAAGGAACCCGGTCCAACAATCCCACGGTGGCTCCGTATCACGAACGAACGTCGAGAATCCACGACATCTCCTCAGAAGCCGACTAGCGAAAAGGCTGAATTCAAGCTGTGGGAGGCGGCACAACTATCCGCCTGCACAACTAGAACTGACTTGCCGGGGAAAACAAAACCTAACTTGTTTCCACACGGTAGTCCACAGACGCCTAACACGTAGTTAACCAATCCGTGCCCAGGAGAACGTCAAATCCAACATCTCTAGAAGGATCAAAACGACGGACGAATCTCTGTCTCCTATCCGATTGGCACAAAATTGAATACGTGTTGCGCAACAAAAGGATCGCTGACAAAAGTTAAAACAACTACGACTAATCTACCCAACCACGGTACAAGCAAGAACATGCGAATACCCCAAGAGAAAATAATATAACTCAAGGGTACCAGAAAACTCCACATTGGACGTCTGCGCGTCCCGATGAGTAGAAGCAAACTCCTGTGTCTGCCCTCTACTCGCAGCTGGATGAACTCCTCTGGTAGACTGAGTCCTCTGAGCGAATCTTCCACGTCCACGGCCTCTCTGAATACGATCCTGACGAGGTGCCAAGGAACAATCCCTGACGAAGTGCTAAAGGCTTCCACATCGGAAACATCCACGTGCTGACTGCTGACCATCCTGGGGCTGAGAGCTGAACGACTGTCCTCGTCCCAAGCCTCTGCTACTCCCGTAGTGGCCACGAAATCTGTCTCGACGACCGAACCTCTGTCTCTGGGCTGGTACACTGGTACGAGTCCTCCACTGTCCTGGAACTCTCTGAGCCTCTGAAATATGTGCCTTGTCAACTGGGGCTGCAACCACTGGTGCTATGTAGGTGACGGACTGCTGCATACTGATCGTAAGGGACAGCTGAGTAACAGGGGTGACAACCTCCTGTCGTAGCTCCCGAACGACGTCAACCAATGAACTCATCGTCTGGCGGAACTCCTGCATCTCTACCAAAAGTCTATCCATGGTATAGGTCATAGGCTGATCCGTCTGCACCTGTGCAACTAGAGTGCCATCCTGGTCAGTACTCGTCTCACCCGAGCTAACTCTGACCTCGGCCCTCGCTGCATCGCTCTGAGTCCCCATAGTCATCGGCGGAAAGGCTATAAATAGGTATAAGATGAGATTCGACAAGAATGAGGAAATCGAATCTCAAAGATATGAATCATCAAGGAAGGAATGTCAAGCAAATTGTACTTAGGTCACTTAATGCAAAGTACCGCGCTGTGGGTATGCTGCAGACATACACACACTACGTTACTCTGCTTAAGCTACCTACTCCATCATACTAAGGTCGTCCTACACTCCGAAAGGTAAAACCTAACGCTCTGATACCAACTTTTTCACGACCCAAAATGGCCCGTGACGGCCCTAATACTACGCAACACCTAAAGACGCAACGTAGTAAAAGATAGCCAAACCCAGAAATCTAAACCCAGAAAAAAAATACGGAAAAGATAATACAAGTTTAGAAACAATTGAAATCGCAACCCAAATTCTTTAAAAGTCTCACTTTCTTTCTTTAAAATTTCAGCAACACCCCATTTTTATAAAGACTAGTCAATATGAATACAACAGAAGAATAAGGACAATAGAGAAAAAGCTGTATATATATATAAAGACATCAAATCCACAATAATACACATAACGTCCTCACCAAGTCTCTATGTCAAATATACAATAGTAGATGGAGAAAAAGTACAATACAACGAGGGTACAATACATAATACAGATAACCGTCTAACCCACCTATGCAAAAAGGTACTGTGAGCCGATGCGGTATCTGTAGCAAAAGATGGTAGCTGGATAGCTGGATAGGGGAATAGCTTGCCTCGACTACTCTGGGGAAAAACCTGAAACACCTGTGGCACAACGGGGGTGAGTTGCCAACTCGTGAATAGTATAAAACATATGCAGGTAATCGCAGGAATGTACGTACAGCATGAATCTAAGATATGCGATTACAATAATAATATATCATGCAATGCTGAAAAGGGAAAGTACACTAGCAGGTACAATCAATATGTGAAGCAATGGCGGCATGATAGTAGTATGCAATGTCTATGCAATAGAGATATGAGAAAGCAATTATGCAACTATCATAAGGGTACACTACAAGTACTGCCAATATATGAATCTGTGCATAAGATAGGTAATGGTGAGGTGTAGGGTGGAATATGTCATTTTCCACGGAAACCTGACGTCGTGGCAGGATCACAATCCAGCAAGATACTCCAATCCCAAATCCTCAAACCAGGCCCCCACATTGGGCACTCACATCATATAAGTCTCACATCTCCTCAATGTACAATTCACCACTCACATAGGTATATCCAATGTCCAATCCCAATGAATCACCTAGTATCCCAAGTCCAATCTCCAATAAGTTTCTAACATCCTAAAGGTAAATATATGTACAGAAATAAATATGATGGGGGCAATACACATATATTAGCGTCCCATTCCGCTAATATTGGTGTAAGGGTATATATAGCAACGGCTAAGTCCCCTGTTATATATACAAAATGGGGTTAAAGAAATATCATGAAACCGTGTGCCAAGCATCGACACAGAAATCCTCCTGTATCGGGCATCCGTCAGTCCGGAGCATACCCTATCTCAATCCATCGGGCATCCGTCAGTCCGGAGCATACCCTATCTCAATCCCTCAGGCATCCGTCAGTCCGGAGCATACCCTATCTCAATCCATCGGGCATCCGTCAGTCCGGAGCATACCCTATCTCAATCCATCGGGCATCCGTCAGTCCGGAGCATACCCTATCTCAATCCATCGGGCATCCGTCAGTACGGAGCATACCCTATCTCAATCCATCGGGCATCCGTCAGTCCGGAGCATACCCTATCTCAATCCATCGGGCATCCGTCAGTCCGGAGCATACCCTATCTCAGTACATCCTCTAGCACCGAGAAAACACGGAGCGACGCCCCAAATATCATATCAAGGAAACCGGGTTGTTCATGTATGCATAATTTCATGAACTCCCACGGTTCCCAAATCCCGAAAACATCATATAAAATCCAGATAAACAATGCGCAAATACAGGAATAAATGTATGCGATATATCTGAATGCGAACAGGTAAACACAAGTATAAAGCTGAACCAGATGTATGCGATATCAAGATAAGGTACAGCTAAGTAACATCAATAAAAGTGAATATGCGACGACAACTGAATACGAATCTAACATACAGGTGTAGCAAGTAAAGGTATCTACCTATAAGAACTAATGTCGTATACCCCCCTGGGTATAAGTAACACATGTAGGAAATCCCTCCCGGTATAAGTAAAATATGTAGGAGGTATACCTGTAGCTGTATCGCAAGTGAAAATATACCTATCACTAAAGGTATGATACACTATAGGTATACCGACAAGCTAGATGTCAAGTGTGGTAAGCAATGGTAGCTATAAGGGGTAGTGTGTGACATGGCAATTATTGACGGTGTGTGTGTAGCATGCAATCCGTGCTCGTGCAACATGAACCGTCAATAATGTGTGCAGTGTCCTACGGCTGCTAGTCACAGTATAAAGCTATAACTAGGAAATGCAGTAAAGCGCAATTCTACAATGACGTAGAACGTGCGACAGGTAATCTGAATCCTAGCCCAGACGCATAACGCCATGCGGGCGATTCCCCTGTAGATGTTATATCTACTCACCTACACTCCACGCTAGATGAATCCTACTGTCTGCTCCCCCTGTAGCCGTGTCCGTAGCTCCTGTCTGCAAACCTGCAAATACGATATGGAAATCACTTATAATCCAGATATCCCTCGAAACGCGATATCGAAACGAAACGAGAAACTCGCGTCGCGAACTAAACGCGCGTGTGCACGATACGCTGAATCGTGTGTGTACGCGTCTAAAACCATCGCGACACGCCGTGATACGCTGGATCGCAGAACACACTCACGTATCGCGCGTATCGCGCAAACACAACGGACACCAAAAGCGACATATAGCCCCAGATTTTCCTACAGGCCAAATCTTACAAAACTATACATACCAAGGACCTAGAAAACACTGCATAGAACCATACTCAAAACCCCAACACCCCAGCCCATCCTTGGGCCGCAAATTGCGGCCAAAACAGAGAAATTGGCTGCCAGGTTTGGGAGGTAGGGGCTCGTGCTCTGGTGGTGGTGTCTAGACCTAGGTATCATGTCCCAGTATCCACAAATTTGACCTGAAGGCATCGGGTCTACAGCAGATCACAAATATCCTTTATCGCTTAAAAACACCAATTTTGCACAATCTAGAAACTATATGGTATTTTAGTGTAATCTGGGGGTTTCTCAGTCAAAGTGGCCTAACTAACACTAAACCAACCTAAGGTAGCTAACCAAATCAACAATTATCCATAATTCCACTTAAATACCACAATTAGCACTAAACTTAGCTATTTAGCACTAAACGACACACAACTTAAGCAAACATGAAATGGGGTTCAGAAATTACCCTGTAGCAACCTAAGAAACAGGTGAAGAAGTGTGTGGAGGAGGCGAGAGCTTGCTACAACTGCTGAAGCTCCTGCTGCGGCTGCCCTTGCTAGCTACTGCTGCTGCTTCTGCAATTGTTGTTGTTATTGTTGCTGTTGTTGTTAAAGATGATGATGGTGAAGCTGATGATGATGCTGATAATGAGGATGTTGCTGCCACTGCTGTCGGTGATGATGATGATCATGATGATGAGACTGATGTTGGTGTTGATGTTGTTGTTGCTGCCCTTGCTTCCACTGCTGCTGCCTCTGCTGCTGCCTCTCTCTCTCTCACTCTGTTGCTGCTGCTCCCTGCTAATGCTGCTCCTCTCTCTCTCTCGGTGTGCAGTGAGTGTGGGTGTGTGTGTGTTTGTGAGAGAGTGTGGGAATGAGAGAAAAGACATTGAGAAATGAGAGAATGCAAACACCCCCCCTCTTCTCACTCTTTCCTCATTAATGAGGTAAGGTTCACCCCATGCTTCCCTCTCTCACACACAAGTCAAACCACACAAAAGAAATAAAACCCTTTGAAAAATTTCATTTTCAAACAAAAACCACCATGACACTATTAACCCAAAGTGTTAAAAGAGAAAATGGTTAGTTAACCATATTGCTAAACGTGGCTTAACTCCAAAAACAACCTTAGGGTACATGCACAAGTGTGTGTGTGCCTAACAAAATTCCAGTAAAATACACATTAAATAGGATAAAATATTTAAAAACCAATTTGGTAAACTTTTTATTAAAAACAATAAATTAAAATATAATTAGCTACAAAACACATTCTAAGGTGCAACAATGAATGCATGGAACAGAATGCATGTACTGACGAAAACTGCTTTCATAAATCAGTGAGATTTCTGTATTTTAAAAGTGAGGTACCATAAATGAAATCAGCATAAAACAGTGCCTAGCATCGGCACAAAACGTAATCCCAATATCTCGATATCTCTATATCACAGTCTCTGTACCTCAATATCTCGAAATCTTAATGTCTCAATCACAATATCTAGGGCTCCGTCAATCCAGACCGGCCCCTACCAACCATCTCAAGACCACGACGGTATCCTCCGGATATCCGACGCGTCGGGTAAAATCACCGGTAGGTAGTGCTTGTTGGAGATAGTGCCCTAAAAGTCAATTATTGGATCACAGGTACGTGATTGCAATGATTGAAGGAGGACCTATCCCGGTAGGACAGTCTTACTCGAGATGATAGTATGCTATCTGGTTTACCTTTATCGTCGTGTACTGCTTTAGGTGACCTGACAGGTCGCTATTACACGTTGATAGAGCCCCTAGGATTCTTGCTTGACTGCCAGCAGTATGAGGGCGATCATATACGTGGGAGCTGGTAGTCTATAAGCACATCCTTAAAAGGTCCATAGTCGTGGGAGTTTCGAGACAGGGCATCGATACTCCAGAGTAGACTAGTGTATACAGTAGAGACCCCGACGAGGCGCGGTGGCCGGTCTCACAAGCCACTGGTGTCAGATTGGATCACCTAAGATATATACAGGTGCTCATTGGGTTATGAGTACATCGAACAGGACTCGCCGGGAACATGCTAGTTGGTCTTATACCTGACGTCAGATAGCAGTTCCCTGGTGACATGTGTACAAGTTAGTTCATCGACCTGAGGATCGTCATTTGTCTCGTGTGAGTTCCCACTGTACTTTGATTACTACCCTACCACGCTCAAAGGAGACGTGCAAACAGGTTTTAGTTGGGTACAGTCCCGAGCCACATGGAAGCAGTGAGCGGATCTTCAGGGGTTCGTCTCTCCCGGTATTGGGGGTGAGTTCGCGCTGTGTCTAGGAGAGCCATTACACGAAGTCCTTGGCCAAGACAGGAGATTTACTGGTAGGTATTCCAGTAGAATCTCAGGGTGTTCTGGGCTTCACTCCGACACGACTTGTACCGCTTTTGGGGGTCTAACTTTTACCAACCCCCTAGGCCCGCCATGCGATGCTCATAGACGAACGGACCGGACTGTACGGATATTATCACTGACAGGCTCAGTAGGGTGTCAGGATGAGTTCGCTCATCGACGTCCCTTTTGGTCAATAGCTGGTGGCCCGTCACGTATTGGCTTATACATCTGACGTGCTAGTGGTTAAATCCACAGCCATAGTATTGACGAGTCTTTAGAGTCCACCACACTTTCAGTTACTCAAGTTTCGGGTGAAACGCTGTAGAGGCCGTATGGAGATATGGCAGGGTCCGATCAGATATGTGCGGTATTGCACGGATCAGGATCGGACGGTAAGTACTAGAGGCCGTATAGATATATGGCAAGGTTCGATCGGATACGTGCGGTATTGCACGGATCAGGATCGAACGGATATTACTAGCCGACTTTGGTTTAAGCCGGATCCTAGTATAGTACAGGTGTAGATTTTGTCTCATTTGCATTTGTATCCGGTCGGAATACAGATGCGGGTGTGTATGCACAGTTGCGGGGTTTTCCTGTAATTTATTACGGGACCAGTTTTCTGGAGTTGCCAGTTTTCATTCCGTTCCGGCCGGTTTTCCTTTGATCCTTCGCGGCCGGACTTTCTGATGGAGGGGGTTATTTGCAAGTTTGCAAATAACATATTGTGGAGGGGTTTCTTGCATATGGATTGATTATGAAAGCATCTTTTGATACCATTCTTTTCTATCATCATTTTCTTGCTTTATGTTGATTAGAAATGGATTTGATTTAGTGTGACATGGTTATCATTGCTTTGGATACGGTCACCCTCCACCTTTTACTACACTCACCTACCTCATGTATTATGTATTCCTTCCACCATTTCCTTGAGAGAGAGGCCGGCCACAATTTTGGAGAGGGGGAGAAAAATGAGAGAGGTTCATTTTTGTGTAGATTTGATCATCTCATTTCCTTGCTAAAAATTGAAAGAACCAATTTTTCCTTAGACTCTTCATCCATCCTCCATGGAAACTAAAACCCCAAATGAGACATAGCCTCTACACTACATTCTCCAGCAAATCTTGGACGCGTCGGCTAGCCAACATCGCGCCTGAGTTGCCTCGGTATTGAGGTGGGAGCCCGTAAAAGATGCAGGCGATGTGGTTCCCTTCCGGCGAGGAGGCGACGACCGGAGTTTCCGCAGGAGATCGGGACGACGACGAGAAGACCGGAGGACTCGGATCACTCGGTATATCTCTTCCCCATCTTGTAGTTAGCTAGGACTAGTTTAATGGCCCGATCCGGGTGTTTAGTGCGCGGTGGTGCCGGTTTGCTAGTTTGCAAAATAAAAGTTTATCACCGCTTCCGCATTTGGCCGTCGGATTGACGGCCGGGGCGCCGCCGTGCACTTACAGTGGTATCAGAGCCTCGCCATTAACATAGTCTAGCTTTGTTTAATGTGTTTACATTTCCGATCGACCAAAATTCCAAAAACCCGCGTTTTTCACATGCATCAGTTTTCTGTTGAATTTTTTCTGGCTCGAAATTTTTTTCAGGTTGTAGAAAAGTGATGTAATAGAAGTTCTAAGAGTTCTATAGAAATTCGACACAGTTAGTCGACAATAGGAGCGCGGAACCGCGGCCAAAACCCCCTTTACGCCGCGGTTCCACCGCACTATAGTGTGATCAATGCGTCAAATTTCTGCAGTTGCTTTCTGGGTTGATTGTAGGGTTTTTGGAATATTAATTTTGGGTCCAGAATTTCTTGATGTGCTACAGTAGTACTTGGGGGCCCACTTGTTAAAATTTAATCGATCGGATATTTTAAACACATTGGTTCACAGTATTTACATTATATCTGCGACCGTGAATGTCACTTGATTGGTAAATCCAGTCTAACTGCTATAGCCCGGTTAGACGGATTTGCGAACGTGACCTTCACGTTGATGTTCTTTGTATTGCTGTGATGTTGCGGATTGGTCATGGGGGTAGCCTGGTTGCAATGCTAGTACAGTTTTTGGTTGTATTATGTACATTTGATATTGCGGGGCGAGCGTCCAACATGTGGACTGCCGTCACTGCCTGTTTGTATTATTATTTTGGGGCATGACCAGGTTGCGGTCGATGTACCCGTTGTATGTATATTGTACTTTCTGTAGTAGGATTACCCCGCGGAGGGGTGCACGGATAGCCGTGTTCTAGAGGGCAACAAGCCCGCATCTCATGGCATTGAGACGGATGGGGCTTCACTCTAGAATTGGCAGGGCTATTCGCCGCACTCGTAGGGGGTACAGGCTGACCCAGGAGGGGTGCCCAAGTTACCGGATTCCGTGAAGTGCTGGGTGGTCCATTCACGTTGCTGAAGGGGGCTGCCTCGCTTCAGGTTTTGGCGGGTGACTTGCCGCGCCCGTAGGGGTCTAGGATTTCATTGCACAGGCTATCCACACGACCAGGGGAACGTCGGGTTTCAGTAGTGGCTTTGTGAAACCCGAGGATCCCAGATATCTGTATTGTTCTGTGATGCTGTACATTTCTGTGATGTTGCATTTTATCACGCCTTGAGCGAAATATTATATATTAGTAGATGTTGTATATGTTTTGCATCCGCGCTAGTCCAGTCCCCGCTCTGTCGTTAGTTAGCTAACCTAACGGGTAATGACGGGACCCAGTGGCGAATGCGGATGGCATATACGTACATCAGTATATTTTCGTTCTTTGTGGTGTGATCAAGTGATGGGATTGCGTTGATTCGGATCAATGCAAGTTAAAAACAAACCTAATCTGATGTTGTTGGAACACTTTTCAAAAGGCTGTTATTGCAAGGACGTTCACTTTTGTTTTGCATCATGGTATTCATTTGGAATATCCTTTGTAAGTGCACGGCGGCACCCCGGCCGTCAATCCGACGCCGGAATGCGGAAACGGTGAAAAACTTTAATTTTGCGGACTTAGCAAACCGGTACCACCGCGCACTAAACATCCGGATCGTAACCATTAACAAGTATAAGCTACTAACAAGATGGGAAGAGAAGATATACCGACGATCCAAGTCCTCCGGTCTTCTCGTCATCGTCCCGATCTCCTGCGGAAGCTCCGGTCTCCTCCTCGTCGCTGGAAGTGCACCACATCGCCTACATCGTTTATGGGCTCCCACCTCAATGCCGAGGCAACTCGGGCACGAAGCCGGCTACTCGACGTGCCCAAGATTTGCTGTAGAATATTGTGTAGAACTTGTGTCTCAATTTTGGGGTAGTGGAGGTGCCATTTTTGGTGGAGGAAAGAAAGGATTTTGGAGATCAACTAGAGAGCTCTTTTCTTTGCACAATATGAACCAAAAATGCCACAAAAAAAAAATCAATCAACCACCCCCTAAAGTGGCCGGCCCATGTAGGAAAAGGAGAGAGGGAAAAGTCAAAGGGGGAGGTGACCATGTGAATCAAGCAAGAGAGAGAGAGAGGAATGGTTATCCAAAACAACCATGATCACAAAACTAAGCCAACACTCCACACAACCATCAACTCATGAAGTCCAACCATCATGAACCATGATGACTCAAAAAGTCATGCCATCATGAAGAAATCAAGTCAAAGGATGGTGCACATCATGAAAGCCATCATGATGCAACAAGATGCAAAGAACCCCCTCCACTAATGCCTATTTGCAACAATGCAAATAAACCCTCCTCCACCAAACTTCGGCCAATGAACGGAACAATGGAAATCGGCCGAAACGGAAAGCAAACTGGCAACTCCAGAAAACTGGTCCCGTAATAAATTACAGGAAAACCCCGATACTGTGCATACACACCCGCATCTGTATTTCGACCGAAATACAAATGCAATGAGACAAAATCTACACTGTACTATACTAGGATCCGGCTTATACCAAAACCGGCTAGTAATATCTGTTCGATCCTGATCCGTGCAATACCGCACGTATCTGATCGAACTCTGCCATATAACCATACAGCCTATAGTACAAACCGTCCGATCCTGATCCGTGCAATACCGCACGTATCTGATCGGACCTTGCCATATCTCCATACGGCCTCTACAACCTTTCGCCCGAAAGCTGAGTAACTGAATGTGGGGGACTCTAAAGACTCGTCAACACCTTGGTTGTGGATTTAACCACTAGCACGTCAGAGGTATAAGCCAATACGTAACGGGCTACCAGGTATTGACTAAAAAGGACGTCTGTGAGTGAACTCAGCCTGACAACCCTACTGAGCCTGTCAGTGACAATATCCGTGCAGTCCGGTCCGTTCGTCTATGAGCATCGCATGGCGGGCCTAGGGGGTTGGTAAAAGTCAGACCCCCAAAAGCGGTACAAGTCGTGTCGGAGTGTAGCCCAGAACACCCTGAGATACTACTGGAATACCTACCAGTAAATCTCCTTGCCTCGGCCGAGGGCTTCGTGTAATGGCTCTCCTAGACACAGCACGACCTCACCCCCAATACCGGGAGAGACGAACCCCTGAAGATACGCTCACTGCCTCCATGTGGCTCGGGACTGTACCCAACTAAAACCTGTTTGCACGACTCCTTTGAGCCGTGGTAGGGTAGTAATCAAAGTACAGTGGGAACTCACACAAGACAAATGACGATCTCTAGGTCGATGAACTAACCTGCACACATGTCACCAGGGAACTGCCATCTGACGTCTGGTATATGACCAACTAGCATGTTCCCGGCGAGTCCTGTCCGGTGTACTCATAACCCAATGAGCACCTGTATACATCTTAGGTGATCCAACTGACACCAGTGGCTTGTGAGACCGGCCACCGCCCCTCGTCGGGGTCTCGACTGTATACACTAGTCTACTAATGGAGTATCGATGCCCAGTCTCGAAACTCCCACGACTAGGGACCTTTTAAGGATAAGCTTATAGACCCCCAGGTCCCACTTATATGATCGCCCTCATACTGCTGGTGGTCAAGCAAGAATCCTAGGGGCTCTATCAACGTGTAATAGCGACGTGTCAGGTCACCTAAAGCAGTACACGATGATAAAGGTAAACCAGATAGCATACTATCATCTCGAGTAAGACTGTCCTACCGGGATAGGTCCTCCCTCAATCATTACAATCACGTACCTGTGACCTAATAATTGACTCTGAGGGCACTATCTCCAACATCCTGCTCCTCAGTCGACGAGGCAAGGGCCGAGATCCCTTCACCGGGAGTGACCCCTTGGACAGAAGTTTGCGTCAGGGCATTAACCTAACTATAGCCGATTACTTTTGCTTTGTATCGTGGTATTCATTTGGAATATCCTGCACCCCATTCTACGGGGAAAGAGCCGAGATCCCTTCACCGGGAGTGACCTCTTTAATAAAGGTTTTCGTCACTATATTTTATAAAAAGCTATCCGTTCCTTCAACGATATCAAGTTCATTACCTTAACGGTTTTCGCCAGAAACCATTCATAGCCCTCCGTCGTTTCAGACGGGTAGCACGTAGTATTCATGCTATGTTTGTTGGCCTTCGTCAAGGCATAGTGTATGGTAGCTGCTTGTTACCTTTCTGATGCATAGATAGATGCGTTGGTTTGGGACAGTCGTATAGCCTTGTTGACCTTCGTCAAGGACTTGTACGGGTGGGTTCAAATTAACCTGGACAATGACGGGTGTAACTTGACATGTGGCTTATGATTTGTTGACCTTCGTCAAGGTTATAAGAGCATGGGGAAGAAATCCACATCGGGAGTTTCTAAAGAAACTGAAACTTGCCAGATATGCGCATACCTTCTGGAGTGTGACACCGTGAGTGGATTCCGTCACGTTATCATGCGATGATAGTTGGATCCCGATTCCCACTGATGAGTTAGTTTACTCCTCGGGTTATCCCGACTAATTCTTCTTTCAGGTTTGGAGGAGAATTTGAGGTTACAGTGGTAGGTTTCCAGATTAGATAAAGGGATAACCATTCTGATCTAGGTTAGAGTGCACGATGAGTGTTTCTTTTCTCTCTCTTTTTGGCAGCGACCATTGACCCGACCCTAGACTATGACTCAGTGACCAAGTTGACCGAACCTTCTTTAACACTGTTTTTGGTTTGTCAGAGTTGCAAACCTCATTGCCACTCCTGCTTTTACCCTTTTCTCCAGGACACCCGTATTACTACGAACGTCCACTTCCATTGGACAAAACCATCGTATGGTTATATACGAACTCGAAAGAATTTATTCGAGGATGGTTTCCGGTTCTGGAGAAAACGAATAAGACTATTCAGTTGTCTTTTCTTTTCACCTTCTCTCAGGTTGCGAGTACTCCTTGGTTTAGGAGATAGTACACCTATTATGCAAATTGGATAGTCTTCTTCCAAACCATAGGCAGGTGCCGACCGGTAGGGAATGAAGAAAACCAATTAGCCTAAACGGTGTACAGAAAGGTATTAAGTTAAGACAAATAAAGGGATTAGTAAGAGGGCAAAGTAAAATGCAACTGCTATTCACGACCAAACCAAGTATTCTTCGCCAATCCTAAATCGCCTTTGTATTTCTCCAGGACACTCCGTATCACTACGAAGATCCCAGTTTATTGGATAATCCATCGTATGGTTATATACGAACTTGAAAGGAACTTGTTCCAGTTCGGGGATGGATTCTGGTTCAGGAGAAATAGGAATAAGGTTCATTCAGGTGTCTTTTATCTTCACCTTCTCTCGCGTTGCGAGTGCTTCTAGGATTAGGACAGTACACCCATTATGCTTATTGGATAGTCTTCTTCCAAACCATAAGCTGGTGCCGAACGGTAGGGAAGGAAGAAAACCATTTTGCCTAAAGGGTGTACAGAAGGTAATGACTAAAGACATATAAAGGGATTTGGAGAGGTGGCAAAGAATTATACGGTTACAGTTGTGAATCTAGATAATGGAAGAGGCATTACTAAGAATACCAGGATACCCCATCAAAACATTTCAATATTTCAGTTTCCCTGTGTACTGTTAAAAGAAAACTGATTTCCCAATTAGACACTTGCTCCAGGGTATGTATTTACCAGGTTTGACTCTCATATCTGTATGGTTTTACAGATGATGAGTGGGAGTAAGTTATTGGGAATTAGGTGATCATCCTCATTATATCGGAATTCGTTGTAATTGGTGATATTTGAGGAAGTCACCTGGGTTATTTGCCGGTCGGCAAATATTTGGTTTTGAATATCCGTTCTTGTGCACCAATTTCAAATTGATATATCTGTACGTCTATTTTAATAGAGTGAGATATACCTTTTTGAGATTATGTCCATGACATTTACCTATATCAGTGGATGGTTAGGTAAGGAGCATTAAACAGCGGTGTAATTCTTCTTAACCATAAGTACAGTTTTCAACCTACGACACACAGTGAATGAGTTATCAGACTCAAGGGACTTATACAGAGTATTGTATGTTGTCCAGGGTGGGACTTATACAGAGTATTGTATGTTGTCCAGGGTCCATCAGGACAGAGGGGTTGGTCCTCGTACTATATTCAGTTTACTTATGACTTCTCTAGTTTTTAGACAGGTGTTTCGTGGAAACACAGGGTCCGAATTTTGAGAAGTTATAGGTATTTGAATAAAGTAGAGAACCAGGTATTGCGAGTATCGGGATTCTTCAAAGTGATCGAAGATGTAGATACTTGTGTATGGTATTCAGTTGATAGTGATGATTAAGAGAACTTGCTTCTCTTTCAGGTTACTCATAATTGGAAGCATTCCTAAGTTGAGTGACGCTGATCGGCCTTTTTCCATTTAGTTGACATGCACTGGAGACAGCTGCATGATTTGAATCTGGTTCAATTAAATCAGTGGCTCTGGTTCTATATTGGATATAGAACAGTTAATATCTTAACGATGTTAAGGTACGAGGAGTTGTCCGGCTTATGCTTAAAACCAGACTCTGGATATCTCAAGGCACGTTTCTTTAATGGCTGTTTGTGGGTTGACCCAGGCTATGACGAGGGTTGACTTTCTATCATCTAGAAGATCAATACTGATATTGTTCTTGACTCGCCACAGTTTTATTAAAAAATGGATTTTTTCAGAAAAACAGTAGTGGGAGTATGGTAGAACTGGAAGTGATTCCAGAACCACAAACGATTACTGAAGATTTCATAGGAACCTAAAGATTCAATCTGGCTAGACATTCCATTGGCCACTCCGCAGATAAGGTGGGTAACTTTAGACACCTGAGAGGTACTCAGATAGCCTCAAGGACGGTGACAGGGAAGTTCTTGTTTACCCAGACTTGCCATTGCTGTTGTTCCAGACTGTGAGACCTGGCAGGAGGATGAGTATAGCGTTGTTCTAAACTTGCTTTAGAAGTGTACGTCTATATGACTCTGCCAGAGGGTTGTCGTAGTCAACGGGAGCAACGGAAGCATTGGTGGACAGGAAGCTTATGTCTATTTATAGACTAAAGCAGATATAGCGGAGATAGATCATCAATTTCTGATGTGACAGTCATAGGTTTGACTTCATCAAAATAGGGGATGGATCTGTTGAGAAGGTAGTAGGGTGTGATGTCATCGTATTTGGATGGCAAACACAGAGTAGGAAGTGATATTCCTATACTACGATCGGTTATACTTTGGTCGTCACACGGTGGTTTCTCCACATGGGACTTGGACATTATATCAGACATACTGGTTACTGGATCTATGGTATTAGATCTAGATTTGGGTGGTTTCCTAATTAAGGTACTTAGACAGCATTCTAAGAATATTTAGAATGGACGACTCCTGGCACGGTAGTGTACCTGCAGGTGATGGAGTCACCCTCTCTAAAGGTGTCATACAGACTAAATGGGAGAGGGATATGCATGATTGGCAGATCACTTGCTCAGGCAATTGAGTCAATCATGAGATGTCAAGTACCACACCAGATGTTGTTCTTGCGGTAGATGCAATAAGTTGATATTAATCCAATCCTGGAGAAACAGTCGGGAGCAGCATTAGAACATAAGTAGATGTTCTATGGATATGATAACGACAGCCCCATTCGGGAGACAGTTATCATTCTAGGCTTCCAAGGTGACCTGAACGACAAGGAGGTTGTCAGAGTTATAGTTTTCCCTCTGACGAGGTGCAGTATTTTGGATAGGTGATCCAGGCAGATACTGAGGGAGACATGGCGCAGGATACTGATTAAGTTCAGTTGACGGTACAGTCTAAGAAATTTGGATTTGGAGTTCATTTATGAGCTAGGTCCCATCAGACATCCAGACATTCTAAGACAGGTATTGCTCATTTCGGGAGATGGCTTTCTCCACGAACTTGAGATAGAGAGAGACATAGAAAGAAACATCAAGGCGGATCCACTCACTGAGGCTATTCCTCGAACGCAATAGTTTCGCAAACGAGTTTTGTGAGACTGACAAGTAGAGGAGTTGGGTGTTCGGTATCATACGGGCTGTGAGTATGCGACATCGCAATAATTAGACTTGAGTGCAAGTGGGAGATTGTTGGAGATAGTGCCCTCAAAGTCAATTATTGGATCACAGGTACGTGATTGCAATGATTGAGGAAGGACCTATCCCGGTAGGACAGTCTTACTCGAGATGATAGTATGCTATCTGGTTTACCTTTATCATCGTGTACTGCTTTAGGTGACCTGACAGATCGCTATTACACGTTGATAGAGCCCCTAGGATTCTTGCTTGACTGCCAGCAGTATGAGGGCGATCATATACGTGGGAGCTGGTAGTCTATAAGCACATCCTTAAAAGGTCCCTAGTCGTGGGAGTTTCGAGACAGGGCATCGATACTCCAGAGTAGACTAGTGTATACAGTCGAGACCCCGACGAGGGGCGGTGGCCGGTCTCACAAGCCACTGGTGTCAGATTGGATCACCTAAGATATATACAGGTGCTCATTAGGTTATGAGTACACCGGACAGGACTCGCCGGGAACATGCTAGTTGGTCTTATACCTGATGTCAGATAGCAGTTCCCTGGTGACATATGTACAGGTTAGTTCATCGACCTGAGGATCGTCATTTGTCTCGTGTGAGTTCCCACTGTACTTTGATTACTACCCTACCACGCTCAAAGGAGACGTGCAAACAGGTTTTAGTTGGGTACAGTCCCGAGCCACATGGAGGCAGTGAGCGGATCTTCAGGGGTTCGTCACTCCCGGTATTGGGGGTGAGTTCGCGCTGTGTCTAGGAGAGCCATTATACGAAGTCCTTGGCCAAGGCAGGAGATTTACTGGTAGGTATTCCAGTAGTATCTCAGGGTGTTCTGGGCTTCACTCCGACACGACTTGTACCGCTTTTGGTGGTCTGACTTTTACCAACCCCTAGGCCCGCCATGCGATGCTCATAGACGAATGGACCGGACTGTACGGATATTGTCACTGACAGGCTCAGTAGGGTGTCGGGATGAGTTCGCTCATCGACGTTCCTTTTGGTCAATAGCTGGTGGCCCGTCACGTATTGGCTTATACCTCTGACGTGCTAGTGGTTAAATCCACAGCCATAGTATTGACGAGTCTTTAGAGTCCACCACACTTTCAGTTACTCAAGTTTCGGGCGAAACGCTGTAGATGCCGTATGGAGATATGGCAGGGTCTGATCAGATACGTGCGGTATTGTACGGATCAGGATCGGACGGTAAGTACTAGAGGCCGTATAGATATATGGCAAGGTTCGATCGGATACGTGCGGTATTGCACGGATCAGGATCGAACGGATATTACTAGCCGACTTTGGTTTAAGCCGGATCCTAGTATAGTACAGGTGTAGATTTTGTCTCATTTGCATTTGTATCCGGTCGGAATACAGATGCGGGTGTGTATGCACAGTTGCGGGGTTTTCCTGTAATTTATTACGGGACCAGTTTTCTGGAGTTGCCAGTTTTCATTCCGTTCCGGCCGGTTTTCCTTTGATCCTTCGCGGCCGGACTTTCTGATGGAGGGGGTTATTTGCAAGTTTGCAAATAACATATTGTGGAGGGGTTTCTTGCATATGGATTGATTATGAAAGCATCTTTTGATACCATTCTTTTCTATCATCATTTTCTTGCTTTATGTTGATTAGAAATGGATTTGATTTAGTGTGACATGGTTATCATTGCTTTGGATACGGTCACCCTCCACTTTTTACTACACTCACCTACCTCATGTATTATGTATTCCCTCCACCATTTCCTTGAGAGAGAGGCTGGCCACAATTTTGGAGAGGGGGAGAAAAATGAGAGAGGTTCATTTTTGTGTAGATTTGATCATCTCATTTCCTTACTAAAAATTGAAAGCACCATTTTTTCCTTAAACTCTTCATCCATCCTCCATGGCAACTAAAACCCCAAATGAGACATAGCCTCTACACTACATTCTACAGCAAATCTTCGACGCGTCGGCTAGCCAACTTCGCGCCCGAGTTGCCTCGGTATTGAGGTGGGAGCCCGTAAAAGATGCAGGCGATGTGGTGCCCTTCCGGCGAGGAGGCGACGACCGGAGTTTCCGCAGGAGATCGGGACGACGACGAGAAGACCGGAGGACTCGGATCACTCGGTATATCTCTTCCCCATCTTGTAGTTAGCTAGGATTAGTTTAATGGCCCGATCCGGGTGTTTAGTGCGCGGTGTTGCCGGTTTGCTAGTTTGCAAAATAAAAGTTTATCAACGCTTCTGCATTTGGCCGTCGGATTGACGGCCGGGGCGCCGCCGTGCACTTACTGTGCTCCCCTGCCAGGCTCACATCGTCATCATCACGCGCTTCTTGCCCCAGGGTACCTTACCGGGTCCACCATGTACCCGAAACGGTTCATCCGTCTCCTCGAATCGGGTCTCGAAATCCATCAGCAAACTCATGGTGGACGACTCATACATCATGGGAAAAACCGCACTTTTTATTTGAAAAGAGAGAAAAGGTTTATTTATGTTTTTGCGGTTTTCCTCCAAATCCAGAAAATCTCATGGAAATCCGAATCCAAAACCTCAATAACACGTAAAATAGTGAATATATGCATGAGAACCCATGAATGCGGCATAACAATGAATAACAGTATGCATGAAGTAGCAGGTAATAACTACAATGTCTGAACTATTAGCTAATTGGCTATGTCAAGCAATAATATTTTCTAAGGTGTACGTGACATGGAAATTACCGATGAAGATGTGTGTGAGCCGGCAAGTAAGTGTACGTGGTACATACGCATCATCGGTAATGGTGCTGGTGTCCTAACAATATGATATCAACATTGCAATAAGAAATTATAACATAATTATGCGATGCGAAGCGAACCACAATAATAAGCGGGAGCTGAATACTAGACGCAACTATAACTAATCTGCATTAATCTAATATAAGTCCTACAAATTGTGCCTTTTGAAATAACACGAATCATGGGGTTTTGAAAATAGGGGCTACGGTGTTTTTATGAAAAGATACGTCTTTTGAAATATCCGTAGGATCCCTTGGGCTGTCTTTTAAAATACCCATGATTCGTTAGTTTTTGAAATAGGTAAGAATCGAATCTAATCTAACAACTAAACTAAACTAAAGGGCTAAGCTAACAAGCTGGACTACAGGTAAGGAAACCGCCTAACATCTGAGTCGATACATATACATACCTGTATATATATTAGTCGGTGATCCCGCCTCAATAATATCATATCCGATACCATATCTATAATCAGACATCCCAAGTCAAGAGTGTGGATCAATCATCAAAATATAGCTCGTACGTAAATCCGTCGTACGACATCCCCAAATCTGGGTACGGGTTAATATCATATTCATCACACTATTCATCTGGTATCCTCTTTATCCAAGATCATAGTCCAGGGTACTGACCTATGTCTAGTACAATACTAATATCATCAATATAGTCATGATCTGACTACTGATCGACAGTCTCGTACAAACCGATATCACAACCACAAAACAAATCTCATCGACTCAACTCAATCCCAAGTATCGTCCTCATATCCATATGTGAACACATAGTCCCATACCCATGTGAACACATAATTATAAAGAATCCCATGAGCACATATAAATAGGAATGTATTCAAGTATGTATGTGTGTATATAAGTGTGTATGTGTAGTGCAACACTACCCTAGGGTTCGCAACACTAAAGTAATCCAACACACCAATATCCATCCTAACATCATTATTAATCCTAAATAACATATAATTGTTGGTGTGTATACGCATCCGTATACACCACCACGGACTGCGGGGGTGCTATACGCCATCCACCCGACTTCTCCCCGTAGATATAAATCTACTCACCTGGCCCTCGTTCGCCGGTCCCGACGTCGCCACACGCTTGCTTGTCGTCTCGAAGTCCACATGGGGTACCTACATATCATAACGTACCGTATCGTATTAAAATCCGACTGATGACCAAAATGACGCACGAATCCCACATAGGTCAAAACCTATGGTTGCTTTCACAAATCAACCCAAAAACCCTCAACGTCGGCGTACAAACGCCAAACCATCGAGAAAAACCCAAATACACTCATTTGCACATTCACGAACACTAATTTTAATATAAAATAGGTTAAAATTCACAAAAACCCCAATTTCACTTAAAAAGTCATTTTTCCGAAAATCTA
Organism: Agapanthus africanus; assembly: GCA_030015575.1. NCBI lineage: Eukaryota > Viridiplantae > Streptophyta > Magnoliopsida > Asparagales > Amaryllidaceae > Agapanthus > Agapanthus africanus. The sequence goes on from JASDDO010000008.1 coordinate 365,367,571, forward strand.
GCAAGCACAATTCGCCGTTTTTGTACAAAACATGATGTTTTAACAATTCTAGTGACCAATATGATAACTTAATATCTTAATTATTCCATAAAAACCATTACGTAAATTTTAAACCCACAAATTAATTCGATTTCAAAAACCTAGTTTGCAATATTAACCAATTTTAACAATTTTTAGCAAAAATGCACAAACTACAATCTAGCTTGGATTTTCATGAACTAAGCTATTAAACTACATTTTATAATATCAATGAAGTCATGAAAAACCTAATTACATTTTTAAACCCAATTATTTAACCAATTTTAAAAACCTAGTTAGCACATTAGCGTAATTATCAAAATTTTTAAACTAACAATTAACAACTAGCTACAAACTTTGTTTTAACATGTCATAAGGGCCTAATTAAAACACACAACCATACACCAAATTCACAAAACCCTAACTTGCATTCAACCCCTTTCTTGAATTTTATAACTAACAAAATACAACCCAAACTATACATGAAACACTAAATTAGCACTAATTTGAAGCCCAAAAAGCAAGTTAAACTCTTAGATTTGGTTCGTATAAAATACTAGATAGCAAAATAGAATAATTAACTTAATAATGGTGTGCTAAAAACCCTAGTTTAACTCAAACCATTCTCTTGAAGATCCTAGATGAAAATAGCACCAATATTAACACTAAAACAACTAATTTAAAGAAATCTAACCATAAGAATTTAAATGGGTAAGAATTATACCTCTAGATCTAGAGATCTAGCAAGAAATTTTGACTCCAAAGATGGCCTCCTAGCATCCATGATCCATGCAAGAAAGGTTAAGAAGAATGGATGAAGGATGGGCTTGAAATTGTGAAGTTTAAATGGAATTTTGATGGAATTTTGATGAGTTTAGAAGAAAAATGAGAGGGGAAATTTTCGGGTTGTTTATTGCAGGAATTCGGCTGAGGAGGGAGTGGGTGGAGGTGTGGGGGATTTGTGGAAAATAATCCAAGTCAAAGCCCCTCCCAAATTACCATAATACCCCCATCCAAAATAATATAATAAAAACCTATACCATAATACCCCCATCCAAAATAATATAATAAAAACCTATATTTAAATCATTTGAATGAGTCTAAGAAGCAAGGAATGGAGGGGGAAGTTGCTGATCCAGCAGTGGTGGGGCCGGCCAAAATAGTGAGGAATGAGTGAAAGAGATTTTACAAAGAAATTCTATGCAAAAAGACCCCCCACAATACCATATTTGCAAGTTTTAGTTCAAAATAACTATATTTTTGTTTTCCATAAAATAAATCAATTAAAACTTCAAATAAAATACTAAAAATTTATATTACGACTAGATTTTAATTAACATCATTTTAAAGATTAAAATTAGCCCATTTAAATTTATATTTATCGCTAATTTAATGTATTTTCTTACCGGCTTAAAATAATATTAAAATAATTAATTTCGGAAAAAATTTCAGAAAATTTGAAATTTCACCAGTGGCTCAATAAACACCAAATACTAGCAATTACATAGCTAGAATATGTATATTTAATTTTATAATAAAGATATTTGCATTTTGACTTTTTACAGAAAGCCCCCCTTATTTTACCGTTTTTTCGAAATTTCACCGAAACGATTTTCAAAACATTTCAAAGGCGCTCCTCGACTAATAAGGCTGCGTCTACCGCTGCTGCATGTGTCTCATAATGCTGCGCGCTGATCGCAAGGAACAGTGGTGTAATCAAGCCTCGGACAAATCTCTTGACTCGCAACTCCTCAGTAGCCACTAAATACGGGGCATAGATAGATAGCTCTGTGAATAGCACATCATACTCTGCCACTGACATCTCCGGAGTCTGGCATAAGGACTCGAACCTGCGTGCTCTAGCATCTCTGACTCTCAGTGGAAGAAAGCGGGCAAGGAATAGTGCCACAAACTCTGTCCAGGTCATAGGAGGAAGACCTGCTGCTCTGCCCCTTCTCAACTGATTCGCATCATTTCTGCGCAAGACCTTCCTGGCAAAAGCTCGCGAACTTAACCCATCTCACATCTGTGCATCTGAGGGAACGGCATATCCAATCCATCCTATCAATGAAAGACTGTGGGTCCTCGGCTGCATCGGTGCCTGTGAAGACCGGAGGCTTCAGTCTCATAAACTCTGATAGCGGATACCGTAATGACCTCTGTAGCTATAAGAACAACTGCCTGTGCTGTGGGTATCACCGCGGTCTCTGCCACGGGTGGAACAACCTCTGGTCGCTGCGCTCGAAGTGTCTCAACTAGAGATCCATCATCTGGCGCATCTCATGCATACTGGATCCCACCGTCTGGCGCATCTCCTGCATACCAGCCTCTAACATGGCAATCTGATCTGTCACGGGAGGAACAGCCTGCTCGGGCACAACCGGTGTACTACCCGGATCAGTCTCGTCTCGGACGAGTCAACTCAAATCTCGGCCCTCGCGGCCGCTCTCTGCGCCCTCGTAGTCGTTGGGCGGCATAATGGCAGAAAGGAAAATAGGATTCGATAAGGATGCAGAAATTGAATTGCAAGAATGTATATACTCAAGAAGGGATTTAAATCAATAAGTCCTAAGGTCGCTTTGGCGGAGTACCGTGTCGTGAGTATGCCGCGGAACATACGCACGCTACGTCACTCTGCTTCAGCTACCTAATCCATCATACCATGGTCATCTTACACTCCGAAAGGTAAAACCTACGCTCTGATACCAACTTTGTCACGACCCGAATATTTCGAATCATGAACCGGCACTTAACCACGCAACGTCTACAAGCGTAACGCGACTAAGTAAGCCGAACCCAGAGATCAAAACCATTAAAAGTAGTGAGTGTTGAAAACATTTAATTAAAACATTTAGAAAACCTTAAATAGTTCAATAAGTTCTTTTAAAGTTAAGTTATCCTAATAATAATTTTGGCAGCATTTCCTTTGTAAAAGTGACCCCGAAATCGGGTACAAAACAGGATATAAGTGAAATGATATATATAACGAAATAATGCATCCCCAAAACGGGAGCAACCACGCCCAACGGTGGAAACCATCACCACAAGAGTAATATACGACGCCGTAGCGAAGAATGAGCAATAAGTAAAACATCACAGAATAATAAACTGCATATATACAGTCGGCTGCCACGAGCTCGACACCAGAATACAATTAATATACATCATCGTCCTCACATTGTCTCTAAGTCAAGTACATATATGGTAGATGGAGAATACTAGATACAAAAGTGTGTACAATAAAAGTAACCAGATACCACAACCCACCTAATAGCAAAATAGCTCTCGCACCAACTGTAGTGGTATCTGTAGCCAAACGATATAAAAAGGCAGCCTGCCGCGACTACTCCGAAGGGCAACCTGCAAATACTGTGGCACAACGGGGGTGGGTTGCCAACTCGTGAATAGAGATAACATATAAAGGTAATCGCGAGCTTGCACGTACTGCGCTACTCTATCATATGCCAGCAGATGATATCAATGCGCGATAAGCAGTATGTGCAATAATCATGCAAGTGCTCTATCAGGTAATATAACTACAGGATGAGATACAATAATGAATGTTGAGCATGGGAAATATAAACATCTACACGGAATATCAATCGTGGAAAATAATCGGTGCCCAAAACTGCACCTAAATCCCAAATAAACTCAGGTCCCGGCACTCTCTTCGGCCCTCAAATCCTGTAAATCTCTAAGAATCACGAGTGCCCATCATCGGTACTCAAAATATCATAAAATACTCGTGTCCAGCATCGACACGCAAATCCTCATATATCGGGCTCCGTAAGTCCGAATCAGCCCACGGGCTCCGTCTGCGGTAACGGCCCTCGGCCCCGGCAGTACGGATCATCCCGCATCCATCTCTCGACTCTGCTCAGTACCCTCCGGATAACCGCCAGGTCCAACCAATCACCGGTAGGTACTCTCCCACCTCCAGGCTCAATCGGCAAAGTCCATCGATCATCTTACCGAGGGGAACCATACCGGGTCCACCACGAACCTGCAAACGGATCATCCAACTCCTCGAATCGGGTTTCAAGCACACGTCTCAGCACCGAGAAAACGCGTGGTGGACGCACCAAAATATCATATCACGAGGAAACGGGTTTTCAAATAGTGCATCATTTCTTAAATAACCCCATGGTCCTCAAAACCAAAATCACATGAAATCCAACATCAATGAGTAAATCAAATGCGATGTGCTATGTACATCAAGCCATAATATAGGAAAAAGGGTGGAACCACTTTTTAAAATAGTTTCAGTTTTTCAAAGACCTCATGCGGCTCCCAATGTCTATGAAAAATCATATCGAATCATATGTGAAAGGAACTACAGTATAATGATCATGGCAATTCTACAGTGAGTGTGTTATGGCAATTACTAACGGTGTGTGTGTAACATGCAGATTAGTGCTCGTGCAACATGAACCGTTAGTAATAGTGCGGTGTTCTATCAATTCTAAGTTTACATATATATAGCAGGGTATGCAGTATGCAACAACAGTATCCATGAACAGTCAATGTAGGTAATGCAATATATAGCTATAAGGTCCCATCAGCCTAGACGCATAACGCCATGCGGGCGATATCCCCGTAGATGTTAAATCTGCTCACTGAAGTCTCGCGCTAAGTGTAGCCGACGACTTGCTTCCCCTTCTTCGTAGCGTCCGTCGCACTCGCCTGCGAACCTAGAATTTACACAATATATCACACATAAGCTCAAAACCTTACAAACACGACATTTAAAGTCAAACTAGAAACCCGCGTCGCAAACCAAGCGCGCGTGTGCACGATACGCTAAAACGTGTAATTAAGCGTCTGAGACTACTTTGACGCGTCGCGATACGCAAAACACCCAAACCCACACACGTAACCCGCGTGTCGCGAAGATTTAAAATACGGGAAATAGGGTAATAGGTCTCAGATTTTGATAAAGAAAGAGTTTTATAAAACTATATATACCATGAAACCCCACACATCAGCAGACACCAACCATCAAAACCCCAACCCACAGTTCTCCCATCTGGCCGCAAATTACGGCCAGAATGTGTTTTTCGGCGGTCTGGGTAGGGGGGTGGGCTTCTGGGTTTGGTGTGTGCACTCCATACATACTGTGTATGCCCCAGTAATTACAATTTTAAATTAAGGCAACTCGGGTAACAGCAGATTCAACAGAACCCAAATTCAAGTTAAAAATCACACTTTTGCACTAAAATGATACTTTAGGGTATTTTTGTGAAATCTGAAACAAACCAAAGTCTAAAACCACACTAATATCACATTACCAAGCTAATCAAGACATAAAAAGTTAATTTTTTTACATAACCTCACTAAAACCCCTTATATTGCACAAAACATGCATAAATATGTGATATTTTGATAAAAACACAACAAGTTATGAAATGTGTTGTTAAATATGAGTGTAATACCTTCAAAAGTATTTAGAAAAACCCACAAGTTCCAGTTCTAGCCTCAAGTATGCAGACTTGCCATCAAACACCTCAAATAAGCCATTAAACCAAGGTTTTGTGAAGGAAAAAGGTTAGATTTGTGTAGGGTTTTGTGTAGAGATCAAAGAGGAGTGAAAAGAGAAGAGAAAAGACGAAGAAAGTGATATGTTTGCTGCTGCAATTCTGCAGTTTCCAGAAAACGAGAGAAGAGAGAGAGAAGAGAGAAGGAGATAGCTAATAAAATTCAAATTTTCCTTACCTAACACCATGCTCCATTTCTATTTGAATTTTTGAAAAATAAAAAGGGTTTGACTTAGCTAAAATGGGTGGGGGATAATTACAACCATGCAAGAAAATATAATAGGGTTAATATGTTACACTAAAAAAACCTAAGTCACAAAAGTGGCTAAGTGTGCATGTGTGTACTTAACACAAAATTTCTCACTTAGGGTAACACGACTAAAATAATTAATAACCCTATACATATATATAAAACACGCACACTTGCTAATTAACGCGAAAATATTCTAAACGAAATTTCAAAGCGTTACAGTTGGATATCCCAAGCATTCGCAAGGGTATATCTTCTACCTAACCGAGGAACAAAAGATGTTTTGTTTATCAGCATGCCACCTTTGTGAAAGGGAATTTCTTGTGAAGAAATTACTGGTCATGAGGTAGAACTGGAAAGGTTCCAGCTATACAAACTGCAGATGATGATTTGGTAGAACCAAAGGATTCAATAGTTTCCAACGAACCTTAGCCTCTCCGCCGATAGTAGGGTTCCTTACCCACGTGAGAGAAACTTCGGTTTCTCTATGACAGTGGGAGCGAGGATTGCATCATGAGATGATGACCCAACTTATTTCGAGTGGGACTCTGTAAGAATGGCTGGATGCTTAGCGATCTGAGATGGAATCCTTATACACCGACAAAGTATGGACTTTGGTTGTTTTATCTGAAGGGTTAAATCCCCATCAGGAGAAAGTATATCTTGAGAAGATTACTTGGTGTACATGGAAAAGTTGAGACTTTCAAAGCTATGCTTAAGTCCATCCAGATCCTACTTGCCACGGCTACATACCATGACTGCGATATCTGGCGATTGGGTGTCATGACTGCTTTTCTAAATGATGATTTAGAAGAGAGCTTCTATAAGTACACAGCCAGAGGGCTTCGTAGACAGTGGGAGCAGTGGAAGCGTGTGCAAGATGTTTTATGTGATAAAGCAGGCATCGCGGAGTTGGAATATCTGTTTTGATGTGTTACTCAAAAAGTTTGACTTCATCAAAATGGTAGATGAACCTTGTATATAAAAAAAGGTAGTAGGGAGTATGGTGGTGATCCTCGTAGAGTACGTGGATGACATACTCTTGATAGGGAAGGAGTTTCCTATGCTATGCTCGGTCAATCTCAGCTTATCACAAAAGAATCTCCATATAGGATCAAAGTGATACCTCCTAAATCCTGGGTTTTGGATCTATGAGATAGATCTAATTGGATGTTAGGATACTCACTAGTTGTAGTGAGATGGTATCAATCGACCCTGAGGAGAATCACTGGATAGGTTCCAGGGTGATAAGAACGACTGAATGTCAGTCGCAGGCATTGTCTTTACCCTTAGTGGAGAGACAGTATGTTGGAAGAATTCCAAGCTAGATACCGTGACTTACTAGACGATTAAAGGCAAGATACATCGTTACCAAGGATGCTACTAAAGAGGCAGTCTGGATATATATAAGTTCATGAGATGAACTTCGTTCCTACCATTGTGTGACAATGGAGTTGTGGCTTATGCCAAGGAACCCCCATCCCATCAGAAATCCAGATATAATTCTTAAGCAGTATCACCTGATCATGGAGATGGTTGATCTCCAGGGAGATCGAGGTTAGGAGAGTAGACACAGAGGACAATAGCGCGGATCCACTCACAAAGGCCTTTTTCCCAGTAGAGACTTTTATAGGATGGTTGAGTATGAGATACTTCAACCGCAGCTAATAGTTGGGTATGCGATACCACAACAGATGGCCCTAGTGCAAGTGGGAGATTTTTAGTTATATGCATGCCCTAGAGGCCATTACTGTACATACGATGTATATTGTAGTGGCTGCTTGGACATATATAGGGAGGACTTTCTTGCTCGACATGATAGTACGCTATATGTGTAACACCTTAGAATGTGTTTTGTAGCTAATTATATTTTAATATATAGTTTTTAATAAAAAGTTTACCATATTAAGTTTTAAATATTTTATTCTAATTATTGTGTATTTTATTGGAATTTTGTTAGGCACACACACACTTGTGCATGACAACTAAGGTTTAGAGATGGGATTAGACCATGTTTAGCAAGCATGATAGAGTAATCCTTTCTCTTTAAGTTATTAATTTGTGTTTAAGTGCTTTGGGTTTAATAGTGTCATGGTTATTTTCATTTAAAATGAATTTAAAAAGGGATTTTAATATGGTTGAAATGTTGACTTTGGAGGGGGAGAGGGCATGGGACAACATGGCTTGTGCCATGCTTCTTAATTGAGAGAGAGAGAGAGTGAGAAGAGGGGGTGTTGGAATTCCTCTCATTCTCATCCTCACATTCTCTTTTCTTTCTTTCTCTCACACTCTCTCACACACACACACAGCCGAGAGAGAGAGAGAGAGGCCTCAGCAGCAGCAGCAACAGAGACAGAGAGAGGGGGGAGCAGAAGCAGCAGCAGCAGCTGGGGGCATCATCATCAACATCATCAGCAGGAGCAATAACACACAACAACAACAACAACAACACACAACAACAACATCATCAGCATTATCATCATCTTCATCATCAGCATCATCATCAGTAGCAGGAGCAGCAGCCACAGCAGACATCAACAGCAGCAGCTAGCAGCCCCCGTTCTTGCAGTAGCTCCACACACCTCTTCACCTGCTTTCTTGGGCTCTTTAAGGTCCAATAGGGTAATTTCTGAACCCCATTTCGTGTGTGCTTAAGTTTTGTGTCGATTAGTGCTAATTTAGCAAGTTTAGTGCTAGAATGTGGTGTTTAAGTGGAATTGTGGTAAATTGTGAATTGTGTTAGCTACCTTAGGTTAATTTAGTGTTATTAGGGCCACTTCAACTGAGAAATCCCCAGATTACACTAAAATACCCTAAGGTTTCTAAATTGTGCAAAATTGGTGTTTTTAAGCGATATAAAGGATATTTGTGATCTGCTGTAGACCCGATGCCTTCAGGTCAAAATTGTGGATACTGGGACATGATACCTAGGTCTAGACACCACCACCAGAGCACGAGCCCTACCTCCCAAACCTGGCCGCCAATTTCTCTGTTTTGGCCGCAATTTGCGGCCCAAGGGTGGGCTGGGGTGTTGGGGTTTTGAGTATGGTTCTATGCAGTGTTTTCTGGGTCTTTGGTATGTATAGTTTTGTAAGATTTGGCCTGTAGGAAAATCTGGGGCTATATGTCGCTTTTGGTGTCCGTTGTGTTTGCGCGATACGCGCGATACGTGAGTGGGTTCTGCGATCCAGCGTATCGCGGCGTGTCGCGATGGGTTTTAGACGCGTACACACACGATTCAGCGTATCGTGCACACGTGCGCTTAGTTCGCGACGCGAGTTTCTCGTTTCGTTTCGATATCGCGTTTCGCGAGATATCTTTGCTTATATGTGATTTCCATGTTATATTTACAGGTTTGCAGGCTGGAGCTACGGACACGGCTACACAGGGGATAGGTTTCACCCAGCGTGGAGTTTAGGTGAGTAGATATAACATCTACAGGGGAATCGCCCGCATGGCGTTATGCGTCTGGGCTAGGATTCAATTACCTGCCGCACATTCTACGTCATTGTAGAATTGCGTTTTACTGCATTTCCTAGATATAGCTTTATACTGTGACTAGCAGCCGTAGGACACCGCACACATTATTGACGGTTCATGTTGCACGAGCACGGATTGCATGCTACACACACACCGTCAATAATTGCCATGTCACACACTACCCCTTATAGCTACCATTGCTTGCCACACTTGACATCTAGCTTATCGGTATACCTATAGTGTATCATACCTTTAGTGATAGGTATATTTTCACTTTGCGATACAGCTACAGGTATACGTCCTACATATTTTACCTATACCGGGAGGGATTTCCTACATATGTTACTTATACCCAGGGGGGTATACGACATCAGTTCCTATAGGTAGATACCTACACTTTGCTACACCTGTATGTTAGATACATATTCAGTTGTTGTCGCATATTCACATTTACTGATGTTACTTAGCTATACCTTATCTTGATATCGCATACATCTGGTTCAGCTTTATACTTGTGTTTACCTGCTCGCATTCAGATACATCGCATACATTTATTCCTGTGTTTATGCATTGGTTATCTGGATTTTATATGATGTTTTCGGGATTTGGGAACCGCGGGAGTTCATGAAATTATGCATACATGAACAACCCGGTTTCCTTGATATGATATTTGAGCGTCCCCCATGAGTTTTATCGGTGCTGATTATCTACTCCATACGATGTGTGGTTGCCGTATGAGAGTACATGGTGGGGCCCGGTATGGTTCCCCTCGGCAAGAAGATCGATGGGTTTGCCGATTGAGCCTGGAGGCGGGCGAGTACCTACCGGTGATTGTTTGGACCTGGCAGTAGTCCGGAGGCTACTGGCCAGAGTAGAGAGAGATGGATGCGGGATGACCTGTACTGTCGAGGCCTAGGGCCGACACTGCAGACGGACCCCGTGGGCTGATCCAGACTGACGGAGCCCCATATACGAGGATTTCTGTGTCGATGCTTGGCACACGGTTTCATGATATTTCTTTAACCCCTTTTTCTATATATAACAGGGGACTTAGCCGTTGTTATATATACCCTTACACCAATATTAGTGGAATGGGACGCTAATATATGTGTATTGCCCCCATCATATTTATTTCTGTACATATATTTACCTTTAGGATGCTAGAAACTTACTTGAGATTGGACTTGGGATACTAGATGATTCATTGGGACTTGGACATTGGATATACCTATGTGATTGGTGACTTGTACATTCGGGATATAGGAGATTACTCGACATTGTACATTGAGGAGATGTGAGACTTATTTGATGTGAGTGCCCAATGTGGGGGCCTGGTTTGAGGATTTGGGATTGGAGTATCTTGCTGGATTGTGATCCTGCCACGACGTCAGGTTTCCGTGGAAAATGACATATTCCACCCTACACCTCACCATTGCCTATCTTATGCACAGATTCTTATAGTGGCAGTACCTGTTAGTGTACCCTTATGATAGTTGCATATTTGCTTCTCATATCTCTATTGCATAGACATTGCATACTACTATCATGCCATCATTGCTTCACATATTGATTGTACCTGCTAGTGTACTTTCCCTATTTCAGCATTGCATGATATATTATTATTGTAATCGCATATCTTAGATTCATGCTGTACGTACATTCCTGTGATTACCTGCATATGTTTTATACTATTCACGAGTTGGCAACTCACCCCCGTTGTGCCACAGGTGTTTCAGGTTGTTCCCCAGAGTAGTCGAGGCAGGCTATTCCTTTATTCAGCTATCCAGCTACCACCTTTTGCTACAGATACCGTATCAGCTCACAGTACCTTTTTGGCTTAGGTGGGTTAGACGGTTGTCTGTATTTCATATTGTATATTCGTTGTAGTTTGTACTCTCCATCAGCTATTGTATCTTTTGACATAGAGACTTGGTGAGGACGTTAGCAGATATTATTGTGGATTTGATGTCTTGTATATACAGCTTCTTTCTCTACTGTTATTATTTTCTGTTGTATTCATTTTGGCTGGGTTTTTACCAATGGATCGTTGCTAAAATTTTAAAGGAAAGAAAGTAAGACTTTTAAAGAATTTGGGTTGCGATTTCAATTGTTTTTAAACTTATATTATCTTTTTTCCGTATTTTCCTTGGTTTAGATTTCTGGGTTTGGCTTTCTTTTACTACGTTGCATCTTTAGGCGTTGCGTAGTATTAGGGCCGTCACGGGCCAAATTCTGGGTCGTGACAAAGTTGGTATCAGAGCGTTAGGTTTTACCTTTCGGAGTGTAGGATGACCTTAGTATGATGGAGTAGGTAGCTTAAGCAGAGTAACGTAGTGTGTGTATGTCTGCAGCATACCCACAGAGCGGTACCTTGCATTAAGTGACCTAAGTACAATTTGCTTGACATTCCTTCCTTGATGATTCATATCTTTGAGATTCGAATTCCTCATTCTTATCGAATCTCATCTTATATCTATCTATAGCCTTGCCGCCGATGACTATGGGGACTCAGAGTGATGCAGCGAGGGCCGAGGTCAGAGTTAGCTCGGGTGAGACGGGTACTGACCAGGATGGCACTCTAGTTGCACAGGTGCAGACGGATCAGCCTACCACCTATACTATGGGTAGACTTTTGGTAGAGATGCAGGAGTTCCGCCAGACGATGAGTTCTTTGGTTGATGTCGTTCGGGAGCTACGACAGGAGGTTGTCACCCCCGTTACTCAGCTATCCCTTACGATCAGTATGCAGCAGTCTGTCACCTACATAGCACCAGTGGTTGCAGCTCCAGTTGACGAGGCGCATATTTCGGAGGCTCAGAGAGTTCCAGGACAGTGGAGGACTCGTACCAGCGTACCAGCCCAGAGACAAAGGTTTGGTCGTCGAGACAGATTTCGTGGCCGTCGCGGGAATAGCAGAGGCTTAGGACAAGGACAGTCGTTCAGCTCTCATCCCCAGGGTGGTCAGCAGTCAGCACGTGAATGTTTTCGATGCGGAAGCCTTCAGCACTTCGTCAGGGATTGTTCATTAGCACCTCATCATGATCGCTTCCAAAGAGGCCGTGGACCTGGAAGGTTTGCTCAGAGGGCTCAGGCTACCAGAGGAGTTCATCCAGCTGCGAGTAGAGGGCAGACACAGGAGTTTGCTTCTACTCATCGGGACGCGCGGGCGTCCAATGTGGAGTTTTCAGGTACCCTTGAGTTATATTTTATTTTCTCTTGGTGTATTTGTTGTTCATGCTTGTACTGTGGTTGGGTAGATTAGTCGTAGTTGTGTTAACTTCTGTCAGCGATCCTTTTGTTGCGCGACACGTATTCAATTTTGTGCCAATCGGATAGGAGATAGAGATTCGTCCGTCGTTTTGATCCTTCTAGAGATGTTGGATTTGACGTTCTCCTGGGCACGGGTTGGTTAACTACCGTGAGGAAACAAGTTAGGTTTTGTTTTCCCCGGCAAGTCAGTTCTTGTTGTGCAGGCGGATGGTTGTGCCGCCTCCCACAGCTTGAATTCCACCTTTTCGCTAGTCGGCTTCTGAGGAGATGTCGTGGATTCTTGACGTTCGTTCGTGATACGGAGCCACCGTGGGATTGTTGGACAGGGTTCCTTTCGTGCGAGAGTTTTCCGACGTTGTTCCAGATGGGCCAGCGAAGCTTGGGAGCTAAAGGATCAGCTGCAGAGTTTTGGTTTGGGGAGTTTTGTGCGTCTGAGTGTTTCGCTTTTGGAAACTCCTATTTCTGTTCGTCGAGGAGAAAAGACGGCAGTTGAGGTTGTGTATCGACGGATCGTCAATTGAACCGGCTTACGGTGCGGATAGGTATCCTTCATCTCGCCGTGACGATTTCTTCGATCAGCTCCAGAGTGCGAGACATTTTTTAAGTGTGTTTGGGATCAGGTCATCATTATTGCGGATTCGGAGTGATGGCATTCCGAAGACTGCCTTATGCGTGCTACGGGCTTTGTGTGTTTTTGTGAGTCGTTGGATTCACTGTCGCCCTAGCAGCATTTGTAGTTATGATGAACCAGATTTCTTCAGGCCGTTCCTCGACCAGTTCTGTTGTGTTATTTACGACATTCTGGTCTATTTAATGTGTCTTGAGGGACAGGAGTAACACTTGAGGATTTATTATGCAATTGCTGGGAGAGCACCAGCAGTTGCTAATTCTCAGGGTGTTTCTTCAGGCTTGTTTTGTGTTGACTCCTAGGTCTTGTTGTCGCGGGAGACGGTTCCGTATGGTTCCGAGGGAGATCGTGGCCGTACAGCTTAGGCCCAGACTTGTGTGCAGGACGGAGATCCGCGGATAGTTGGGCTTAGCAGGGTTTTTACCGCCGTTTCATGCAGGATTGCTAGAGTAGTGCTGCACCGCCGACTGAATTGACCAAAAAGGAGGTTCCTTTTCTTTGGACTGAGGCATGTGTACGGAGTTTTCAGCAGTTGAAGATTCAGTTAGCAACTGCATCAGTCTTTCTTTGCTTTTGGTTCGGGCAGCCTTGTTGTTTAACTGTAATGTTTCTTGAGTGGGCTCGAGGGTGTACTGAGGTGACACTATAGAGATATCGCTTTTGCTTTCCCTACATTTGGAGGAAGTACGAGGAGGATATTCCACCCATGATCTGGAGATGACCGCGGTGGTTTTGCGTTGGAAATTTGGAGACACTTCTTGTTTGAGAGTCGTGTCAGATTTTCCACGGACCACCAGAGCTTAATGTACATCTTCCTGCAGCAGATTTGGATTGTTGTGTTAGTCTTCTGCAGATTTACAGTTCTTGTGTGATCGTTGAGTATAGCTTAGTTCGTCTCTACGGAGGGGACAGCTTGCTCATGTCCGCGCCCGACCACTTTCCTAAAATCGTTTTCGCGAGACACTGCCCGTCGAAGCTCGTACGTCAGAGGTACTTGAGCATATTCGGCTAGGTAATGATTCGGAAACCTTGATCGTGACAATGATGTGCTAAGTTAGGGACACGTTCATGTACCTATCTTTATCAGGTAGAGACGTGTAATCCTAGCACATGCACATCTGTCAACTCTCTTTATACATTCAAGTTCCACCAGCTTTGGCGTGACTTGTGAGATAGTTACGTGTGGACAGGGATGTAAAGAGAAGTTTCAGGTTTCGTTTCAGGTGTCAGTCTTGTTGTGTGCTTGAGTCGAGCATCTGAGGCCGGCTGGAGAATTGCAATCTTTTACCGTTCCGAAGCAGGAATGGGAGCAGATCTCCATGAATTCCGTTATGGTTTCTACCCAGTTAGTTAGGGTGTGATCCCATTCGGATTCTTGTCGTCCGGTTTTACTCAGTTTGCTCAGTTGTTTTGTTAAGTTTGTGTGTTTGCTTGTTTGATGGCAGCAGTTGGGGATCGCCACTCGCCATCGTTAGGGTTCTCCTTCGATAGCTGTTATCAAGAGACACTCCAATTGACCACCCTTAGGCTTAGGGGTTAGGTTGTGTCGATCGCCAGCCTGTTGCTTTGCTGACTCTGCGTAAGTAGGGCTTTGGACCCCAGCTAGTCTAGAGATTTCGGAGACGGTCCAGTCGTGTTAGGTCAGGATGGGGATTGTCCATTTCTAACTGAAGTCTTATGACGACTGTGTTGGTCATAGACTCGAGTTCGTAGGACAGATCATGTATTCCTATGGACTTCCGATGAATGACATGTTGGATTTTGGGAAGCTTATCCCAGGATTTTAGGTCCTTTTAGATCCTATAAGCGAGTTAGTTTCGTTGCCTATAACTTGGCACTTCCGCCCAGATTATTGGATTTTCACCCCGTGTTCCTTGTGATGATACTTTACAATTACCTTCTCGACCTTTCTCACATGATTTGGCACCAGACCTTTTAGCTGGACGCGATCTTTCGTTCACCCGCAGCCATGTGTGTTAATGGCTTGACAGGTGGAGAAACATCGGTCAAAGGTCTTACCATCTGTGAAGGGTTTTCTTGGACGTAGCCGTATAGTGAGGTAATCACTTGGGAGGCTGCAAGCGAGATTGAGGATTTTAAGCTTCTTTGGAAGGTACAGGTAACAGTATAAGTTTTAAATTCGGGGACGAATTTCTTTTTAGGGGGGGGGGGAGATTGTAACACCTTAGAATGTGTTTTGTAGCTAATTATATTTTAATATATAGTTTTTAATAAAAAGTTTACCAAATTAAGTTTTAAATATTTTATTCTAATTATTGTGTATTTTATTGGAATTTTGTTAGGCACACACACACTTGTGCATGACAACTAGGGTTTAGAGATGGGATTAGACCATGTTTAGCAAGCATGATAGAGTAATCCTTTCTCTTTAAGTTATTAATTTGTGTTTAAGTGCTTTGGGTTTAATAGTATCATGGTTATTTTCATTTAAAATGAATTTAAAAAGGGATTTTAATATGGTTGAAATGTTGACTTTGGGGGGAGAGAGGGCATGGGACAACATGGCTTGTGCCATGCTTCTTAATTGAGAGAGAGAGAGTGAGAAAAGGGTGTGTTGGAATTCCTCTCATTCTCATCCTCACATTCTCTTTTCTTTCTTTCTCTCACACTCTCTCTCACACACACACACAGCCGAGAGAGAGAGAGAGAGGCCTCAGCAGCAGCAGCAACAGAGACAGAGAGAGGGGGGAGCAGAAGCAGCAGCAGCAGCTGGGGGCATCATCATCAACATCATCAGCAGGAGCAACAACACACAACAACAACAACAACAACAACACACAACAACAACATCATCAGCATTATCATCATCTTCATCATCAGCATCATCATCAGTAGCAGGAGCAGCAGCCACAGCAGACATCAACAGCAGCAGCTAGCAGCCCCCGTTCTTGCAGTAGCTCCACACACCTCTTCACCTGCTTTCTTGGGCTCTTTAAGGTCCAATAGGGTAATTTCTGAACCCCATTTCGTGTGTGCTTAAGTTTTGTGTCGATTAGTGCTAATTTAGCAAGTTTAGTGCTAGAATGTGGTGTTTAAGTGGAATTGTGGTAAATTGTGAATTGTGTTAGCTACCTTAGGTTAATTTAGTGTTATTAGGGCCACTTCAACTGAGAAATCCCCAGATTACACTAAAATACCCTAAGGTTTCTAAATTGTGCAAAATTGATGTTTTTAAGCGATATAAAGGATATTTGTGATCTGCTGTAGACCCGATGCCTTCAGGTCAAAATTGTGGATACTGGGACATGATACCTAGGTCTAGACACCACCACCAGAGCACGAGCCCCTACCTCCCAAACCTGGCCGCCAATTTCTCTGTTTTGGCCGCAATTTGCGGCCCAAGGGTGGGCTGGGGTGTTGGGGTTTTGAGTATGGTTCTATGCAGTGTTTTCTAGGTCTTTGGTATGTATAGTTTTGTAAGATTTGGCCTGTAGGAAAATCTGGGGCTATATGTCGCTTTTGGTGTCCGTTGTGTTTGCGCGATACGCGTGATACGTGAGTGGGTTCTGCGATCCAGCGTATCGCGGCGTGTCGCGATGGGTTTTAGACACGTACACACACGATTCAGCGTATCGTGCACACGTGCGCTTAGTTCGCGACGCGAGTTTCTCGTTTCGTTTCGATATCGCGTTTCGCGAGATATCTTTGCTTATATGTGATTTCCATGTTATATTTACAGGTTTGCAGGCTGGAGCTACGGACACGGCTACACAGGGGATAGGTTTCACCCAGCGTGGAGTTTAGGTGAGTAGATATAACATCTACAGGGGAATCGCCCGCATGGCGTTATGCGTCTGGGCTAGGATTCAATTACCTGCCGCACATTCTACGTCATTGTAGAATTGCGTTTTACTGCATTTCCTAGATATAGCTTTATACTGTGACTAGCAGCCGTAGGACACCGCACATATTATTGACGGTTCATGTTGCACGAGCACGGATTGCATGCTACACACACACCGTCAATAATTGCCATGTCACACACTACCCCTTATAGCTACCATTGCTTGCCACACTTGACATCTAGCTTATCGGTATACCTATAGTATATCATACCTTTAGTGATAGGTATATTTTCACTTTGCGATACAGCTACAGGTATACCTCCTACATATTTTACCTATACCGGGAGGGATTTCCTACATATGTTACTTATACCCAGGGGGGTATACGACATCAGTTCCTATAGGTAGATACCTATACTTTGCTACACCTGTATGTTAGATACATATTCAGTTGTTGTCGCATATTCACATTTACTGATGTTACTTAGCTATACCTTATCTTGATATCGCATACATCTGGTTCAGATTTATACTTGTGTTTACCTGCTCGCATTCAGATACATCGCATACATTTATTCCTGTGTTTATGCATTGGTTATCTGGATTTTATATGATGTTTTCGGGATTTGGGAACCGCGGGAGTTCATGAAATTATGCATACATGAACAACCCGGTTTCCTTGATATGATATTTGAGCGTCCCCCATGAGTTTTATCGGTGCTGATTATCTACTCCATACGATGTGTGGTTGCCGTATGAGAGTACATGGTGGGGCCCGGTATGGTTCCCCTCGGCAAGAAGATCGATGGGTTTGCCGATTGAGCCTGGAGGCGGGCGAGTACCTACCGGTGATTGTTTGGACCTGGCAGTAGTCCGGAGGCTACTGGCCAGAGTAGAGAGAGATGGATGCGGGATGACCTGTACTGTCGAGGCCGAGGGCCGACACTGTAGACGGACCCTGTGGGCTGATCCGGACTGACGGAGCCCCATATACGAGGATTTCTGTGTCGATGCTTGGCACACGGTTTCATGATATTTCTTTAACCCCTTTTTGTATATATAACAGGGGACTTAGCCGTTGTTATATATACCCTTACACCAATATTAGTGGAATGGGACGCTAATATATGTGTATTGCCCCCATCATATTTATTTCTGTACATATATTTACCTTTAGGATGCTAGAAACTTACTTGAGATTGGACTTGGGATACTAGATGATTCATTGGGACTTGGACATTGGATATACCTATGTGATTGGTGACTTGTACATTCGGGATATAGGAGATTACTCGACATTGTACATTGAGGAGATGTGAGACTTATTTGATGTGAGTGCCCAATGTGGGGGCCTGGTTTGAGGATTTGGGATTGGAGTATCTTGCTGGATTGTGATCCTGCCACGACGTCAGGTTTCCGTGGAAAATGACATATTCCACCCTACACCTCACCATTGCCTATCTTATGCACAGATTCTTATAGTGGCAGTACCTGTTAGTGTACCCTTATGATAGTTGCATATTTGCTTCTCATATCTCTATTGCATAGACATTGCATACTACTATCATGCCATCATTGCTTCACATATTGATTGTACCTGCTAGTGTACTTTCCCTATTTCAGCATTGCATGATATATTATTATTGTAATCGCATATCTTAGATTCATGCTGTACGTACATTCCTGTGATTACCTGCATATGTTTTATACTATTCACGAGTTGGCAACTCACCCCCGTTGTGCCACAGGTGTTTCAGGTTGTTCCCCAGAGTAGTCGAGGCAGGCTATTCCTTTATTCAGCTATCCAGCTACCACCTTTTGCTACAGATACCGTATCAGCTCACAGTACCTTTTTGGCTTAGGTGGGTTAGACGGTTGTCTGTATTTCATATTGTATATTCGTTGTAGTTTGTACTCTCCATCAGCTATTGTATCTTTTGACATAGAGACTTGGTGAGGACGTTAGCAGATATTATTGTGGATTTGATGTCTTGTATATACAGCTTCTTTCTCTACTGATATTATTTTATGTTGTATTCATTTTGGCTGGGTTTTTACCAATGGATCGTTGCTAAAATTTTAAAGGAAAGAAAGTAAGACTTTTAAAGAATTTGGGTTGCGATTTCAATTGTTTTTAAACTTATATTATCTTTTTTCCGTATTTTCCTTGGTTTAGATTTCTGGGTTTGGCTTTCTTTTACTACGTTGCGTCTTTAGGCGTTGCGTAGTATTAGGGCCGTCACGGGCCAAATTCTGGGTCGTGACAATATGATTGCTCTTTATCTTAACATGTACTCTGATTGTCTCTATGTTACATGTTG
This sequence comes from Agapanthus africanus, assembly GCA_030015575.1. Lineage (NCBI taxonomy): Eukaryota > Viridiplantae > Streptophyta > Magnoliopsida > Asparagales > Amaryllidaceae > Agapanthus > Agapanthus africanus. The sequence goes on from JASDDO010000008.1 coordinate 365,386,878, forward strand.
ATAAAGCCCTTAGGATATGTACTCGACTACTGGGACTATGATGAGATCATACTAGTGGGGCCACGATAGTCGACGAGTACATCCTATAACTGTTCCTGGTCAAGGGTGTATCGAGATAGGGCATCGATACCCAGAGTAGACTAGCGTATATGCATCTTGACCCATATGATGGACGATGGATGATCCCATATCCATCGATGTTTGACATCAAGGATGGTGTACGGGTGCTCAGTAGAGACTGGGTACACTGGATGGACTCGCCGAGAACTCCTAGATGGTATTATACCTCACGTCAGATGGCAGTTCTCCGGTGACACTGGTACAGAGTAGTCTGTTGACCCGAGATCGTCATAGAGTCTTGTGTGATTCCCACTGTACTCTGATTTCTATCAAACCATGTCCAAGAGGGCGTGCAAAAAGGTGGCTTTTAGGTACAGTCCCGAATCACATGGAGGCAATGAGCGATTGGAGGGGATTCGTCTCTCCCGGTATAGGGAGTTGATGTTGTGTTGTGTTCGATTGGCTATAACTGGAAATCCCTGGCCGGGGTTGCTGAGATTTACTGGTAAGTGTTATCAGTAGTTTCTCGAACTGTTATAGACCTCATATCGACACGACTTATCGAGCTACTAGGGTCTGACGTTTACCACCCTTAGGCGAGATATGCGACATATCAGACGACGAGACCGGACTGTACGGGAGTGTTACTAATTGGATTTGCATGAGAATGTACATGCTTGCTTGTTGATCTTATGATCGCTCAATACCTGGGTGGCTGTTACGTTTAGCTGACCGCTTGCAGCTTGTGGGTGTTTGATATGATCATCACCTACTGCCGGCGTATTGACGATTCTTTAGAGTCCTACATAGAGGTTTCTTGGCTCAGGAAAAATGGAGTTGGGGAACATATGTGATATATGCAGGACCGAGGATAATGCGATATGAGATACCGTATTCTATTCTCGCGATATTTGATATCAGCCGGGTCATCGGATCAAGTGTTGATTCGATGAATCGGTAAATGATATATTAGTCGGTTATATGCGATATAGCCGGATTGTCGGATCAAGTGTTGATTCGATAATTTAATGTATAATAATATATTTAATATATTAAATTACATTAACTAATATTAGTTCACTAAAAGATTCTTTTTCTCACTCGGGTAATACATTGATATATATGCGATATATGTTAATTGTATTATTTTATTTTGTTATAATAAATATTGTATATGTGATATATAATATTGTAACATGTTATAATTACTAATGCAACATGATTAGTGGAGATTAAACAAGGTTAGGGTTTGATTTGGGTTAGCTCATTCTTGTAGCTTCTAGAAGCTTTTCTTTTTGTCATGAGCAAAGATATTTGTTCTTTGATTTTTGTGATGAAAGTGAGTGAGAATAAGAAAACAAATGAGAGAAAAAATCCTACTTCATCATCCTCATCTACCCTTTCCATTTAGATGAGGGTGTTCACTTCATTTTATGAGTGAGAGCTTGTGTTAATGAGACTTCAAGATAGATCATCTTTGTTATCGAAGATCGGAAGCAAGCTTGCATCTTTCTCTTCGTGGAGCCTCTCTAGAGTCAGGATGCACGATGATCGCAGCGAAGGGACCTCAACACGGAGCTTAAGAAGTGCAGGACTGAATCTACAAAGGTTGTAATCCCTCTCACTTAGTGTTAAAGTGTTTAACATGCTTGTTTTCGCCTAATCTCTAGTTTAAAGATCTTGTTAAGGGTAGTTCGACACGGCTAATTTTTAAATCGGGCATGGTTGATGCCCCATAGACCCTTATGGCAGTGCCTAGTAATCCTACAGAGTATAGCGTCGTTCTAAACTAGCTTTAGAAGTGTACGTGTATATGACCCTGCTAGAGGGTTGTCGTAGTCAGTAGGAGCAGCGGAAGTATAGTGGACAGGTTGCTTATGTCTATTTATGGACTAAAGCAGATATAGCGGAGATAGATCATCTATAGCTGATGTGACAGTCATAGGTTTGACTTCATCAGAATAGGGGATGGATCTGTTAAGAAGGTAGTAGGGTGTGATGTCCTGGTATTTGGATGACATACACAGAGTAGGAAGTGAAATTCCTATACTACGATCGGTTATATTTTGGTTGTCACACAGTGGTTTCTCCGTATAGGATATGGATATTATATCAGATATTCTCGTTACTAGATCTATGGTTTTGAATCTAGATTTAGGTAGTTTCCTAATCAGGGTACTTAGACAGCATTCTAAAGGTATTTCAGAATGGACGACTCCTGGCACGGTAGTGTACCTGCAAGTAATGGAGTCACCCTCTCTAAAGGTGTTTTATAGTCTAAAAGGGAGAGGGATGTGCATGATTGGCAGATCACTTGCTTAGACAATTGAGTCAATCGTGAGATGTCAAATACCACACCAGATGCTGTTTTTGCACTGGATGCAATAAGTTGATATTGATCCAATCCTGGAGAAACATTCGGAAGCAGTTTAAGAACATAAGTGGATGTTCTATGGATATGATAACAACAGCCTCTTTGAGGAGACAGTTATCATTCCAGGCTTCCAAGGTGACCTGGATGACAGAGTGACTATCAGAGTTATAGTTTTCCCTCTAACGAGGGGAAGTATTTTGGACAGGTGGTCCAAGCGGATACTGAGGGAGGTATGGCGCAGGATACTGATTAAGTTCAGTTAACGATACAGTCTAAGAAGTTTGGATTTGGAGTTCATTTGTGAACTAGGTCCCATCAGATATCCAGACATATTCTAAGACAGGTTTTGCTCATTTCGGGAGATGGCTTTCTCCGCGAACTTGGGATAAAGAGAGACATAGAAAGAAACATCAGGGAAGATCCACTCACTGAGACTATTCCTCGAACGCAATAGTTTCACAAACGGGCTTTGTGAGACTGATTAGTAGAGGAGTTGGGTGTTCGGTATCACACGGGCTGTGAGTATGCGACATCGCAATAATTAGCCTTGAGTGTAAGTGGGAGATTGTTGAATATAGTGCCCTCAGAATCAATTATTGGATCACAGGCACGTGGTTGCAATGATTGAGGACGACCTATACCGGTAGGACAGTATTACTCAAGAGGTTTGTATACTATCTGGTTTGTCTTTATCATCGTGCACATGCATTAGGTGACATTGTAGTTCACTATTACACGTTGATAGAGAATAGTATGCTACCATGGTTTAACTTTATCATCGTGTACTGCTTTAGGTGACCTTACAGGTCACTATTGCACGTTGATAGAGCCCATAGGATTCTTGCTTGACTGCCAGCAGTATGATGGCGATCATATACGTGGGAGCTGGGGTCTATAAGTACATCCTTAAAAGGTCCCTAGTCGTGGGAGTTTTCGAGACAGGGTATCGATACTCCGGAGTAGACTAGTGTATACAATCGAGACCCCGACGAGGGGCGGTGGCCGGTCTCATAAACCATTGGTGTCATTGGATCACCTAAGATGTATACAGGTGCTCATTGGGTTATGAGTACACCGGACATGACTCGCCGGGAACATGCTAGTTGGTATTATACCTAGCGTCAGATAGCAGTTCCCTGGTGACATGTGTACAGGTTAGTTCATCGACCTGAGATCGTCATTTGTCTCGTGTGAGTTCCCACTGTACTTTGATTACTACCCTACCATGGCTCAAAGGAGTCGTGCAAATAGGTTATAGTTGGGTACAGTCCCGAGCCACATGGAGGCAGTGAGCGGATCAGCAGGGGTTCGTCTCTCCCGGTATTGGGGGTGAGGTCGCGCTGTGTCTAGGAGAGCCATTACACGAAGTCCTTGGCCAAGGAAGGAGATTTACTGGTAGGTATTTCAGTAGTATCTCAGGGTGTTCTGGGCTACACTCCGACACGACTTGTACCGCTTTTGGGGGTCTGACTTTTACCAACCCCCTAGGCTCGACATGTGATGCTCATAGACGAACGGACCGGAATGTACGGATATTGTCACTGACAGGCTCAGTAGGGTGTCAGGATGAGTTCGCTCATCGACCTCCCTTTTGGTCAATACCTGGTAGCCCGTTACGTACGGCTAATACCTCTGACGTGCTAGTGGTTAAATCCATAGCCAAAGTATTGACGAGTCTTTAGAGTCCCCCACAGACAGTTTCTCAAGTTTCGGGCGAAACGTTGTAGAGGCCGTATGATATATAGCAGGGTTCGATCATATACGTACGGTAGTGCACGGATCATGATCGGACGGATCATACTAGTGGGCTTTGGTTTAAGTCGGATCCTAGTATTAGATTTGTTGGATTACTTTAGTCTCATCGCATTCGCATTCAGTCGGAATGCGGGTGCAATTATGTATATACAGGTGAGGGGTATCCTTGTGATCCATCACGAGTTTACTTTAGATGTTTCCGTATCTTTTTATTGTTGCAAACATTTGGATTAATGTTTGCAAATGGAAATTATGAGCTAGAAATCATCTTTTTGTGCATTAATTGTGACACATGCAAACCTAGTAACTCGTGGTCTCTTTTATTGTGCATATGTCACATTTGATGTTTGATTTGTGTTGATCTGATGAGAAGAGAGAGAGGGGGCTACCATATGAGAGGTTTGGTCTTGTATTTTTTTTCACTGTCTCTCACTCTCATTTGATCATAGCAAAAGAAAAGAAAAAGAAACCTCTTCCTCTTCTTCTTCTTCCTCTAGCTCATTATCTCCATTAATGGCAACACCTTCAACCTCCTTCACCTTCCTACACTTGATTAGCAATCAAGTGTGGTGTGTTTTCTTCACTAATAAGGTTAGTGAAGATGTAGCTTGGATTGGCGGACTTCGGATGGATCATCTTCGGCACGAAGGTCATCGGATGAAGTTCGTTCAACCTTCAAATGGAGTCGCGTGGACTACAACTCGGAGCATTTGAAGAGAAGGACTTGGTCTACGAAGGTCGTATACTCCTTCCTGTTGGATATATATATATATATATATATATATATATATGCCATAGAGGCCATTATTTGATAGTGGATGTATTGAAATGTATATATATATATATATATATATATATTCAGAGGACTTTCTTGCTCGAATTGATAGTATTCTATCTGGTTACTCTTTATATTAACATGTTCACTTGATTGTGTATAATGTTCATTTGTTACATGCTGATAAAGCCCTTAGGATATTTGCTTGACTACTTTGATTATGATGCAGATCATACTGGTGGAACATGTGTAGTTTATGAGCATATCCTTAAATGTTCCTAGTCGTGGGTGTATCGAGACGGGGCATCTATATTCTAGAGTAGACTAGCGTATACGTTTCTTGACCCATTTGATGGGCGATGGATGATCCCATATCCATTGGTGTTTGACATCAAAGATTGTATACGGGTGCTCTGTGGAGACTGGGTACACTGAACGGACTCGCTGAGAACTCCTATATGGTATTATATTTATCGTCGGATAGCAGTTCTCAAGTGACACTTGTACAGGTTAGTCTGTAGACCTGAGATCGTCATAGAGTCTTATGTGTTCTCCCACTTTACTTTGATTTCTACCCTACCACGGCTCTACTGAGTCGTGCAAACTGTTGGATATAGTGCCCTCAAAGTCAATCATTGGATCGTGGGCACGTGATTGCAATGATTGAGGGATGACCTATACCGGTAGGACAGTCTTACTCGAGATGATAGTATGCTATTTGGTTTGTCTTTATCATCGTGTACATGCTTTGGTGACATTACAGATCACTATTACACGTTGATATAGCCCTTAAGATTCTTGATTGACTACCAGCAGTATGATGGCGATCATATACGTGAGAGTTGGGTAGTCTATAAGCACATCCTTAAAGTGTCCCTAGTCGTGGGAGATTCGAGACTGGGCATTGATACTACATTAGTAGACTAGTGTATACAATCGAGACCCCGAGGAGGGGAGATGGCCGGTCTCACAACCCATTGGTGTCAGTTGGTTCACCAAAAATGTATACAGGTGCTCATTGGGTTATGAGTACACCGGACAGACTCGCCGAGAATATGCTAGTTGGTATTATACCCATCGTCAGATAGCAGTTCCCTGGTGACATGTGTACAGGTTAGTCCATCGATCTTAGATCGTCATTTGTCTCGTGTGAGTTCCCACTATGCTTTGATTACTACCCTACCATGGCTCAAAGGAGTCATGCAAACAGGTTTTAGTTGGGTACAGTCCCAAGACACATGCAGGCAGTGAGCGGATCGGCAGGGGATTCGTCTCACCCGGTATTGGGGGTGAGATCGCGCTGTGTTTAGAAGAGCCATTACACAGAGTACCTGGACAGGGCAAGCAAGATTTACTGGTAAGTATTCCAGTGGTTTCTCATAGTGTTCTGGGCTACACTCCGACACGATTTATATCGCTATTGGGGGTCTGACGTTTAACAACCACCTAGGCCCGATATGCGATACTCATAGAAGAACAGACCGGACAGTACGGATATTGTCACTGACAGGCTCAGTAGAGTTTTAGGATGAGTTCGCTCAGTAAGGTTTCAGGATGAGTTCGCTCATCGGCTTTCCTTTCACTCAATACATAAGCAGCCGTTACGTACAGCTAGTACCACTGACGTGCTTGTGGTTAAACCCACTGCCAGCGTATTGACGAGTCTTTAGAGTCCACCACAGAAAGTTCTCCCAAGTTCGGGTGAAACGTTGTAGAGGCCGTATGGTTTTATGGCAGGGTTCGATCATATACGTGCACTCGTGCACGGATCATGATCAGACAGATCATACTAGTGGGCTTTGGTTTAAGCCGAATCCTAGTATTAGATTTGTTGGATTACTTTCGTCTCGTAGTATTCATATTCAGTCGGAATACGGATGCAGGTTTGTATATACGGATGAGGGGTATTCTTGTGATCCGTCACGAGATTACTTTAGTAGATGCCATTTCTTTTTTGGATTAAACATTTAGATTAATGTTTGATTATGTGGAAATTGTGAGTGCAAGTTTTAACCTAGGGCATTAAATATGGCATGTGCAACTTTGGTGACTCGTGGTGTGATTTTTTGTGCCATGACCATTTTATTTATTGTTTTTGGGGTGTGGGATATTTTGTGGAGAGAGAGAGAGGGCAGCCATATATGGCTATGGATTGATCTTGAGAAATATATAGAGCTCACACAAAAGATCTCACACAAAATAGCAATGCCATTTTTCTTCACTAGCTTTTCTTATGCTCACAACTCTTCACTCATGGCTTCATCTTTAACCTCCACTCTATCCTTCTCATATGTTGAGAATCCTAGAGTGTATTGAGACAATGTAATCACACACTATCTCTACTTCACCTTGGACATGTCGGCTAGCAAACTTCATCTCCGAGTTGCTTCGGTTTGAAGCGGGATCCCGTATAAAGAATCCTCGATGTGGAGCCACTTAGACGATCGAAATCGGAGAGCGAACTTCGTCGGCGTAGCAGTGAGGAGCTTAGCGGTGTGATTGAAGACCGAAGGACACGGATTGATTGATATAATCTCTCTAAACACATTTACAGTTTACTAGTTTACGGTTAATGGAACGATCCGGGTTTTAGGGTTATGATAGCGTCGGTTTAAAAAGTTTTTGTTCCGCATTTGGCCACGGATAGACGGCCGGGGCGCTGTCGTAGCCTTACATGGTATCGGAGCCAAACCATTAACCGCATACTAGTTTGTTTAGACAATGTTAAAGTATCGAAACTGAAATAAACCCAATACACTGCACTGAACATTCATGGTTCTGTCGATTTTAAAAGTATCTTCAAAAATTATTTAAACAATTGCAGAAGGCTATTTTAGTGACCACTAGAACACCCTAAAAATTTGAACCCTATCCGCCGGATTTCACCCGGTGAGAGCATGCTTAAAACCGGCCAGATTTTGGCTTCAGGACTTGAATTTTTCAGGGTAGTCTGGTCTCTGTAATGTTGGTGCAGTGGTATTGTTTGTTTATCCCAGTTTGGATATAGTTTTATCTACTTGTTTGGGGCTATTCGGGGGTTATTTCGAAGTCGATATTTTCTAACATTGTTTAAAGTTTGCAGTACTTACATTACTATCTGCGACCGTGAATGTCATTCGAGCGGTACAACTTGTCTAATCTCTATAACTCTTTTTAACGGGTTTGCGAACGTGACATTCACGTTGATGTTCTGTGTTGTGCTGTGATGTTGTGGATTTTTCGTGGTGGATAGATTGCGTGCAATGGTAGTGCAGTTTGGATATATTTGTACATTTGATATCGCGGGGCGAGCGTCCGATATGTGGACTGCCGTCACTTCCTGTTTGTATATTATTCTTTTGGGGAACGACCGGGTTGAGGTCGATGTACCCGTTGTACATATTTTCTTTTCTATACTAGGATTACCCCGTGGTGGAGTGCACAGATAGACGGGTTCTAGAGGGTAACATGCCAGCATCTCATGGCTTTGAGACGGAGGGGGCTATTCGCCGCACTCGTAGGGGGTACGGGTTGACCCAAGGGAGGGTGCTCAAGTTACAGGATTCCGTGAAGTGCTGGGTGGTCCATTCACTTTGTTGAAGGGGGCTGCCTCGCTTCTGGTTTTAGCGGGTAACTTGCCGCACTTGTAAAGGTCTAGGTTTTCATTGCACAGGCTATCCACACGACCAGGGGAACATCAGGTTTCACTTGCGGCTTAAAGGAAACCCGGGGCTCCCAGATTATCTGTATCATTCTGTGATGCTTATTACTTTTCTGTGATGTTGCATTTATCACGCCTGGAGCGATTATTGTATATTTTTATATATATACTAGTAGATGTTGCATATGTTTTACACCCGCGCTAGTCCAGTCCCCGCTCTGTCGTTAGTTAAGTAACCTAACGGGTGATGACGAGACCCAGTGGTGAATGCTGATGGCATATACGTACATTATATTTCATTCTTTTGTGGTGTGATTAATTGATGGGACTGTGTTGATTCAGATCAATGCAAGGAAAATAGACTTATTCGAAGTTGTTGGAACAATTTTCAAAAAGCTGTTATTGCAAGGACGTTCTCTTTTGTTTTGCACAGAGGTATTTGGTTATGAATATCCAGCACCTCATTCGACGAGGCAAGGGCCGAGATCCCTTCATCGGGAGTGACCACTTGGGCAGAGGTTTGCGTCAGGGTAATAACTTCACTATAGTCGATTACTTTTTTCTTTGCTTCGCGGTATTCAGTTGGAATATCCTGCATCTCATTCTACAGGGAAAGAGCCGAGATCCCTTCTCAGGGAGTAACCTCTTTAGTAAAGGTTTTCGCCACTATATATTTGTAAAAAGCTATCTGGTTCCTTCAACGATATCAAGTTCATTACGTTAAAGGTTTTTCGCCAAAAACCATTCGTAGCCTTCTGTCATTTCAGACAGGTCGCACTTAGTATTCATGCTATGTATGTTGGCCTTCGTCAAGGCATAATGTATGGTAGCTATTTGTTACTTTTCTGTTGCATAGATAAATGCGTTGGTTTGGGACAGTCGTACTACTATTTTGGCCTTCGTCAAGCGTATGTACGGGTGGGTTCAAATTAACCTTTATAATGACAGTTAGAACTTGACATGCGACTTATGATATGTTGGCTTTCGTCAAGGTCATAAGAGCATGGGGTAAAAATCACATCGGGAGTTTCTAAAGAAACTAAAACTTGCCAGGCATGCGCATACCTTCTGGAGTGTGATAACGTGAGTGAAATCCATCACGTTATCATGCGATGATAGTTGGATACCGATTCCCACTGATGAGTTGGTTTACTCCTCGGGTGATACCGACTAATTCTTCTTTCAGGTTTGGAGGAGAATTTGAGGATACAGTGGGAGACATCCTGATTAGATAAAGTGATTAACCATTCTGATCTAGGTTAGAGTGCACGCAGAGTGTTTCTTTTCTCTCTCTCTTTGGCAGCGACCATGGCCCGACCCTAGACTATGACTCAGTGACCAAGTTAACCGAACTTTCTTAAAACACTGGCTTTTGGATTGTTTGAATTGCATACATCATTGCCACTCCTTCTTTTACCCTTTTCATTTCTCCAGAACACCCTGTATCACAACGAACATCCACTTCCATTGGATTAATCCATCGTATAGTTACATATGAACTCGAAGGAACTTGTTCCAGATTCGAGGATGGATTCTGGTTCTGGAGAGATTGAATAGGATTATTCAGTTGTCTTTTCCTTTTACCTTCTCTCAGGTTGTGAGGGCTCCTAGTATTAGGAGGGTACACCTATTACGCTTATTGGATAATCTTCTTCCAAACCATAGGTAGGTGCCGAAAGGTAGGGAATGAAGAAAACCAATTAGCCTAAGTGTGGTGTACAGAAGGTAATAAGTAAAGACAAATAAAGGGATTAGAAAGAGGGCAAAGTAAATTGCGACTGCTATCATTCACGACCAAACCACATATTTCATCGCCACTCCTACTTCACCTTTTTATTTCTCCAGAACACCCCGTATCACTACGAACATCCACTTCCATTGGATAAATCCATCGTATGGTTATATACGAACTCGAAGGAACTTGTTCCAGTTCGAGGATGGATTCTGGTTCAGGAGAAATAGGAATAAGGTTTATTCAGTTTTATTTTATTTTTACCTTCTCTCAGGTTACGAGTGCTCTTAGGATTAGGAGAGTACACCTATTATTCTTATTGGATAGTCTTCTTCCAAACCATAGGATGGTGCCGAACGGTAGGAAAGGAAGAAAACCATTTATCCAAACGATGGTGTACAGAAGGTAATGAGTAAAGACAAATAAAGAGATTTAGAAAGATGGCAAAGAAATATACGGTTACAATCATGAATCTGATAATGGAAGTGGCATTACTAGGAATACCCGAATACCCCTTCGAAACAGTTTCATGTTTCAGTTTCATTATGCGTTGTTTAATGAAAACTGATTTCCCAATTAGATACTTACTCCAAGGTATGTATTTACCAGGTTTGGTTCTCACATCTGCATGGTTTTACAGATGATAAGTGGGAGTAAGTTATTGGGAATTAGGTAATCATCCTCATTATATCGGGATTCGTTGTAATTGGTGATATTCGAGTAAATCGCCTTTTTTTTGGCCGGACGGAAAATATTTGGTTTTGAATATCCATTGTTATGCACCTACTTCAAATTGATATATCTATACGTTTATTTTATAAAGTGACATATAACTTTTTGAAATTATGTCTATGACATTTACCTATATCAGTTGACGGTTAGGTAAGGAGCATTAAACAGCGGTGTAATTCTTCTTAACCATAAGTACAGTTTTCAACTTACGACGCACAGGGTTTTAGTTATTAAACTCAGGGGACTTATACAAAATATTGTATGTTATCCAGTGTCCATTAGGACAGAAGGGTTGTCCCCGTACTATATTCTGTTTACTTATGACTTCTCAAGTTTTAGACACGTGTTTCGTAGAAATACAAGGTCCAAGAAGTGAGAAGTTATAGGTACAAGATTAAAGTAGAGAGCCATGTGTCGCAAGTATCGGGATTCTTCAAGGTGATCGAAGATGAAGATACTTGTGTGAGGTATTCAGTTGATAGTAATGGTTTTGAGAACTTACTTCTCTTTCTGGTTACTCATAATTGGATGCACTTCTAAGTTGAGTAATGTTGATCGGCCTCTCTCTATTTAGTTGACATACACTAGAGACAGCCGCATGATTTGAATCTGGTTCTAATTAAATCAGTGCCTCTGTTTCTATATTGTATATAGAATAGATCATATCTTAACCATGTTAAGGTATATGGAGTTGTCCGGCTTATGCTTAAAACCAGACTCTGGATAACTCAAGGCACGTTTCTGTAATGGCATTTTGTGGGTTAACCCAGGCTATGACGAGGGTTAACTTTCTACAATCTGGAGGATCAATAGTAATATTGTTCTTGACTCGCCACAGTTTTGGTAAAATGGATTTTTTTAATAAAACAGTAGTGGGAGTTTGGTAGAACTGGAAGTGATTCCAGAACTGCAAACGATAACTGAAAATTTAATAGGACCTAACTATTCAATCAGGTTTGACATTCCATTAGCCACTCCGCAGATATGGTGGGTAACCTCAACCACCCGAGAGGTACTCCGGTAGCCTCAAGGGCAGTGACAGGGAGGTTCTTGTTTACCCAGACTTGCCATTACTGCTGTTCCAGGCTATGAGAACCGGCAGGAGGATGAGTATAGCGTCGTTCTAAACTAGCTTTAGAAATGTATGTGTATATGACTCTGCCAGAGGGTTGTTGTAGTCAGTGGAAGCAGCGGAAGCATAGTGGAAAAGCAGCTTATGTCTATTTATAGACTAAAGCAGATATAGCGGAGATAGATCATCTATTTTTTATGTGACAGTCATAGGCTTTGACTTCATCAGAATAGGAGATGGATCTGTTAAGAAGGTAGTAGGATGGTATGTCCTGATATTTTGATGACATACACATAGTAGGAAGTAAAATTCGTATACTACGATCGGTTATACTGTGGTTTCTCTACATAGGATATGGATATAATATCAGGCATTCTGGTTACTAGATCTATGCTTTTAGATCTTGATTTGGGAAGTGTCCCAATCTGGGTACTTAGACAGTATTCTAAAGGTGTTTTAGAATGGACGACTCCTGGCATGGTGATGTACCTGCAGGTGATGGAGTCACCCTCTCTAAAGGTGTCTTACAAACTAAAGGGGAGAGAGATGTGCATGATTGTCATATCACTTGCTTAGGCAATTGAGTTGATCATGAGATGTCAAGTACCACACCAGATGTTTTTTTTGCACTAAATGCAATAAGTTGATATTAATCCAATCCCGGAGAAACGTTCGGGAGCAGTTTTAGAACATAAGTGGATGTTCTAGGGATTTGATAACGACAGCCTCCTTCGGGAAACAGTTATCAATCCAGGCTTCCAAGGTGACCTGGATGACAGAGTGACTGTCAGAGTTATAGTTTTCCCTCCGACGAGGGGCATTAGTTTGGACAGGTGGTCCATGCAGATACTGAGGGAGGCATGGCACAGGATACTGATTAAATTAAGTTGACGTTACAGTCTAAGAAGTTTGCTGGATTTAGAGTTCACTTATAAACTAGGTCCCATCAGATATCCAGACGTATTCGAAGACGGGTATTACTCAATTCGGGAGATGGATTTCTTCGCGAACTTGAGATAAAGAGAGTCATAGAAAGAAACATCAGAGCGGACCCACTCACGGAGGCTATTTCTCTAACGCAATAGTTTCACAAACAAGCTTTATGAGACTGATCAGTAGAGAAGTTAGGTGTTCGGTATCACACGGGCTATGAGTATGCGACATCGCAATAATTAGCCTTAAGTGCAAGTAGGAGATTGTTGGATATAGTGCCCTCAAAGTCAATTATTAGATCGCAAGCACGTGATTGCAATGATTGAGGGAGGACCTATACCGGTAGGACAGTCTTACTCGAGATGATAGTATGCTATCTGGTTTGTCTTTATCATCGTGTACATGCTTTAGGTGACAATAAAGATCACTATTACACGTTGATAGAGCCCTTAGGATTCTTGCTTGACTACCAGCAGTATGATGGCGATCATATACGTGAGAGTTGGGTAGTCTATAAGCACATCCTTAAAGTGTGCCTAGTCGTGGGAGTTTGAGACTGGGCATCGATACTCCATTAGTAGACTAGTGTATACAGTCGAGACCCCGACGAGGGGCGGTGGCCGGTCTCACAAGCCATTGGTGTCAGTTGGTTCACCTAAGATGTATGTAGGTGCTCATTGGGTTATGAGTACACCGGACAGACTCGCCGGGAACATGCTAGTTGGTATTATACCCATCGTCAGATAGCAGTTCCCTGGTGACATGTGTACAGGTTAGTCCATCGACCTGAGATCATCATTTTTATCGTGTGAGTTCCCACTGTGCTTTGATTACTACCCTACCACGGCTCAAAGGAGTCGTACAAACAGGTTTTAGTTGGGCACAGTCCCGAGCCACATGGAGGCAGTGAGCGGATCGGCAGGGGATTCGTTTCTCCCGGTATTGGGGGTGAGATCGCGCTGTGTTTAGGAGAGCCATTACACAAAGTCCCTGGGCAGGGCTGTTGGAGATAGTGCCCTCATAGTCAATTATTGGATCGCAGGTACGTGATTGCAATGATTGCGGAGGACCTATACCGGTAGAACAGTCTTACTCGAGATGATAGTATACTATCTGGTTTGCCTTTATCAGTCGTGTACATGTTCAGGTGACTGATTGCATGTTACACTTTGATAGAGCCCTTAGGATCTTGCTTTACTACCAACAGTATGATGGCGATCATATACGTGAGAGTTGGGTAGTTTATATGCATATCCTTAATTGTGGTCCTTAGTCGTGGGAGTTTCGAGACAGGGCATCGATACTCCGGAGTAGACTAGTGTGTACAGTCGAGACCCCGACGAGGGACGGTGGCCGGTCTTACAAGCCACTGGTGTCAGTTGGATCACCTAAGATGTATACAGGTGCTCATTGGGTTATGAGTACACCGGACAGGACTCGCCGGGAATCTGCTAGTTAGTATTATATCTATCGTCAGATAGCAGTTCCCTGGTGACATGTGTACAGGTTAGTTCATCGACCTGAGGTCGTCATTTGTCTCGTGTGAGTTCCCACTGTGCTTTGATTTCTACCCTACCACGGCTCAAAGGAGTCGTGCAAACAGGTAGCTTTTGGGTACAGTCCCGAGCCATATGGAGGCACGTGAGCGGATCGGCAGGGGATTCGTCTCTCCCGGTATTGGGGGCGAGATCGTGCTGTGTCTAGGAGAGCCATTACACAAAGCCCACTGCCGTGGCAGGAGATTTACTGGTAGGTACTCCAGTAGTATCTCAGGGTGTTATTGGGCTTCACTCCGACACGACTTATACTGCTAATGGGGGTCTGACGTTACTAGCCCCCTAGGCGGATATGCGATACTCATTGACGAACGGACCGGACTGTATATACATTGTCACTGTTAGGCTCAGTAGGGTTTCTGGATGAATTTGCTCATCGGCCTCCCTTGAGTGCGCTCATCGGTCTCCCTTGAGGTCAGTCCGTGGGCAGCCGTTACGCATAGCTAGTGCCGCTGACGGTTTGTGGTTAAACCCACTGCCAGGGTACTGACGAGTCATTAGAGTCCCCCACAGACAGTTTCCCAAGTTCGGGCGAAACGTTGTAGAGGCCGTATGGTTTTATGGCAGGGTTCGGAAAATGCACGTGCGTTTACGCACGTGTTATTTTTCGGGCAGATGATACTGGTCGGCTTTGGTTTAAGCCGGATCCGAGTATTATATTGAGTAGGTATAATATCTTTGTCTCAGTTGCATTTGTATTCGGTCGTAATACAAATGCGGGTATATTTATACAGTTTCGGGGTTATCCTGAAAGTCGTTTCAGGATCACTTTTGGAAGTTGCCAGTTTCCAGTTTTCTATCAGCCGTCTTTTAACATTCGGTTAAAGACGGATTTATCTTTTCTTGGATGAGAGTGAGTCATCATTCTAGAAGGTTCTAGAAGTGATGAGGTGGCTAATGAGTCATCTTAACATTGATTGGATCATTAATGACTTGATGAGGTGTTTAAGTGAGTCATGCTTTAGCTTTTATGTTTCTTGTTTAGCTAAGGATATTTTGAGTGAGAAGCTTTGATATTTTGTTCTTATAATCACTCTCCCCTCTCCTACACTCACCTCCCTCCATCTATATATATGGCCGGCCCCTCCCCTCTCTTATTTGCACACTTGAGTTTTCATTTGCAAAAGATTATGATAGTTTGGGGTGTATGGAATTCACAGCTTATTTCATTCCATCACCCGATTCCCTCGGCAACTTCATTAACCGATCGTCCACGGACTTGGACGAAGTGAGACAAAGTCATCTACTCATTCTCTACATCATTCTTGGTTGTCTCTTTTAGCAAACTTGACGATCGAGTTGCCTCGAGTCAGAGGCGGGAGCCCGTTTAAAGAATCAGTGATGTGGTGCCACCTCGACGAGGATATCGGAGATCGACGAGATCGGAGCAGCCGCAACGGAGCGTGGGATGATGGTTGAAGAACGAAGGACTCGGATCGTTCGGTATAACCTTTCTACACTCTTTACAGTTTGTTAGTTTAGCAATAATGGTAGATCCGGGTTAAAGTATACGATAGCGCCAGTTTAAAAGTTTTTGTTCCGCATTTGGCGTCTGTAGACTGCCAGGGCGCTACCGTAGACTTACAGTGGTATCAGAGCCTAACCATTTTGCTATACTAACTTGTGCTAACGCGTTCAAAATATAGATCGAACCGAAAATCAAAAACGGCAAAATCCTAACTTGACAGTTTCTGTTGATTTTAAATGGTCTCAAAAATTATTTCTGGATGTCTTAAAAATCTGTGCAGGCGTTTTTAAGAGCCACGACAAAATTTGGGGTCGTGATTCCTCCAAGCAGCCGCGGAAACGCGGCCAAACCCATGGTTTGGCCGCGCATCCGCGGCCACGTGGGGAGCACGTGCTCCCAAATTTGGTCAGTGGGTTCTGTGTTGGATTTTGGGGTTTTTGGTAAATATCGTTTTGGCCCAGGTTTTGTTACTGTTCACCAAAAGTCGTGGGGCCCATTTTTTTGATATTTGGTCGATCGAAATTTAAACACGTTAGTTTACAGTACTTACATTATATCTCCGACCGGGAATGTCATTTGATCGGTAAACCGCGTCTGATTGCTATAGTTCTTTTAAGACGGGTTTGCGAACGTGACATTCGCGTTGATGTTCTGTGTTGTGCTGTGATGTTGCGGATTTGTCGTGGTGGATAGCAGTGTGCAATGGTAGTACAGTTTGTGTTTATTTGTACATTTGATATTGCGGGGCGAGCGTCCAACTTGTGGACTGCCGTCACTGCCTGTTGTATAATATTCTTTTGGGGCACGACCAGGTTGCGGTCGATGTACCTATTGTACTATTTTTCATTACTGTACAAGGTTTTGCCCCACGACGGAGTGCACGAATAGCCGGGTTCTGGGGGGCAACGGGTCCGCATTTCATGGCTTTGAGAGGCAGAGGGTCCCCACTCTAGAATTGGCAGACTATTCGCCGCACTCGTAGGGGGTACAGGTTGACCCAAGGAGGGGTGCTCAATTTACCGGATTCCGTGGAGTGCTGGGTGGTCCATTCACTATGCTGTAGGGGGCTGCTTTGCTTCAGGTTTTGGCGGGTAACTTGCCGCACCCGTAGGGGTCTAGGTTACATTGCACAGGCTATCCACACGACAGGGGAACGTCGAGTTTCAGCAGCGGCTCTGTGAAACTCGGGGATCCCAGATATCTGTATTGTTCTATGATGCTTATTACTTTTCTGTAATGTTGCATATTATCACGCCTGGATCGATTATTGTATATTGGTTTATATACTATTAGATGTTGTATATGTTTTACACCCGCGCTAGTCCAGTCCCCGCTCTGTCGTTAGTTAAGTAACCTAACGGGTGATGACGGGACCCAGTGACGAATGCGGATGGCATATACGTACATTTTATTTTCGTTCTTTTCTGGTGTGATTGATTGATGGGACTGTGTTGATTCTGATCAATGCAAAGTAAAGCAAATCTATTTACAGTTGTTGGAACAATTTAAAAAGTGTTATTGCAAAGTCGTTTCCTTTTTTTATGCATAGCGGTATTCAGTGGAATATCCTGCACCTCATTCGACGGGGCAAGGGACGATATCCCTTCACCGGGACTGACCCCTTGGGCAGAAGTTTGCGTCAGCGTAATAACTTCACTATAGTCGATTACAAGTTGCTTTGCATAGCGGTATTCAGTGGAATATCCTGCAGCTCATTCCACGAGGAAAGAGCCGAGATCCCTTTACCGGGAGTGACCTCTTTAGCAAAAGGTTTTCGCCACTATATTTTAAAAAGCTGTCAGGTTCCTTCAGCGATATCAAGTTCAATACGTTAAAGGTTTTTCGCCAAAAACCAGCCGTAGCCCTCCGTCATTTCATTTGAATGGTCAGTAGTATTCAAGCTATGTTGGTCTAGCCCTTAGCTAGGATATAGTGATTGGTAGCTGCTGGGGTGTTCATATGTTGCATAGATAGATGCGTTGGTTTGGGACAGTCGTACAGCCTTGTTGGCCCTTAGTCAAGGGCGAGTACGGGTGGGTTCAAATTAACAAGATAATGATGGGAAGAACTTGACATGTGACTTATGGTGGACTGGCCCTTAGTCACGATCATAAGAGCATGGGGCAAAAATCATATCGGGAGTTTCTAAAGAAACTGAAACTTGCCAAGTATGCGCATACCATCTGGAGTATGAGTAACGTGGATGCATTCCATCACGTTATCATGCGATGAGAGTTGGATCCCGATTCCCACTGATCAGTTGGTTTACTCTTCGGGTGATCCCGATTGATTCTTCTTTCAGGTTTGGAGGAGAATTTGACAGGACAGTGGGAGATTTCCGGATTAGATAAAGTGATGACCATTCCGATCTAGGTTAGAGTGCACGCAGAGTATTTCTTTTCTCTCTCTCTCTTTGGCAGCGACCTTTGACCGACCCTAGACTATGACTCAGTGACCAGGTTGACCGAACCTTCTTAAAATACTGGCTTTTGGATTGTCTGAGTTGCATAAGTCATTGCCACTCCTTCTTTTACCCTTTGAATTTCTCAGAACACCCGTATAACTACGGATATCCACTTCCATTGGATAGATCCATCGTATGGTTATATACGAACTCGAAGGGACTTCTTCGAGGATGGATCCAGGTTCAGGAGAAATAGAATTGGTTTATTCAATTGTCCTTTATTATCACCGTCTCTCAGGTTTCGAGAGCTCCTTGGTTTAGGAGAGTACACCTATTACGCTTATTGGATAGTCTTATTCCAAACCATAGGCTGGTGCCGAAAGGTAGGGAATGAAGAAAACCAATTAGCCTAAGTAGGGTGTGCAGAAGGTAATATGTAAAGACAAAATAAAGGGATTAGAAAGAGGGCAAAGTAAATTGCGACTGTTATCATTCACGACCAAAACCGCGTACTTCATCACCACTCCTATTTCACCTTTAAAAAGAATAAGGTATTGTTCAGTTGTCTTTTATCATCACCTTCTCTCGAGATGCGAGTACTCCTTGGTTTAGGAGGGTACACCTATTATGCTTACTGGATAGTCTTCTTCCAAACCATAGGCTGGTGCCGAACGGTAGGGAAGGAAGAAAACCATTTAGCCTAACGATAGTGTACAGAAGGTAACGACTAAAGACAAATAAAGGGATTTGGAGAGACGACAATAAAATATACGGTTGAAGTCATGAATTGGATTATGGAAGAGGCATTGCTATGAATACCAGGATACCCCTACGAAACATTTTCATGTTTCAGTGCATCGTTAAAAGAAAACCTGTTTTCCCGATTAGACACTTACTCCAAGGGTATGTATTTACCAGGTTTCATTCTCATATCTGTATGGTTTTACAGATGATGAGTGGGAGTAAGTTATTGGGAATTAGGTGATCATCCTCATTATATCGGAATTCGTTGTAATTGGTGATATTTGAGGAAATCGCCAGGGTACAGTTTTCAACCTACGACGCACAGGTTTTGAGTTGTTTAAACTCAGCGGACTTATACAGAGTATTGTATGTTGTCCAAGTGTCTATCAGGACAAAGGGGTAGGTCCTCGTACTATGTTCTGTTTACTTGTAACTTCTCTAGTATTTAGACAAGTGTTTCGTAGAAATACATGGTCTAAGTTTTGAGAAGTTGTGGGTATAAGAATAAAGTAGAGAACCAGGTATCACAAGTATCGGGATTCTTCAAAGAGATCGAAGATGTAGATTCTTGTGATTGGTATTCAGATGATAGTGATGGTTTTGAGAAACGTGTTTCTCTTTCAGGTTACTCATAATTGGATGGATTCCTAAGTTGAGTAATGCTGATTAGCCTCTTTCCATTAAGTTGATATGCACTGGAGACAGCTGCATGGTTTGAATATGGTTCCAATTAAATTAGTGCCAAAGTTTCTATATTGGATATAGAATAGTTCGTACCTTAAAAGATATTGAGGTACGGGGAGTTGTCCAGCTTATGCTTAAAACCAGACTCTGGATAACTCAGGGCACGTTTCTGTAATGGCTGTTTGTGGGTTGACCCTGGCTATGACGAGGGTTGATATTCTACCATTTGGAAGATCAATAGTGATATTGTCTTGACTCGCCACAGTTTTAGTAAAATGGATCTTTTTTAGAAAACAGTAGTGGGAGTATGGTAGAACTGGAAGTGATTCCAGAACCGCGAAAGATTACGGAAAATTTAATAGGACCTATATATTCAATCAGGGTTGACATTCCAATAGCCACTCCGCAGATATGGTAGGTAACCTCAGACACCCGAGAGGTACTTCGGTAGCCTCAAGGACGGTGACAGGGAGGTTCTTATCTACCCAGACTTGACACTACTGATGTTCCAGGCTATGAGACCCGTTAGGAGGGTTGTCGTAGTCAGTGGGAGCAGCAGAAGTATAGTGGGCAAGATACTTATGTCTATTTATAGACTTAGGCAGTTATAGCGGTGATAGATCATCTGATTTTGATGTGACAGTCATGGGTTTGACTTCAATCAGGATAAGGGATGGATCTGTTAAGAAGGTAGTAGGGTGTGATGTCATGGTATCTGGATGACATACACAGAGTAGGAAGTAAAATTCCTATACTACGATCGGTTGTACTGTGGTCGTCACACAGTTGTTTCTCCAGACAGGATATGGATATAATATTTGACATTCTGGTTTCTAGATCTATGGGTTTAGATCTGGATTTGGGTAGTTTCCCAATGTAGGTACTTTGACAGATATTCTAATGGTTTTTAGAATAGTTGACTCCTAGCATGGTAGTGTACCTGCAGATGATGGAGTCACCCTCTCTAAAGGTGTCATATAGACTAAAGGGGAGAGGGATGTGCATGATTGGCAGATCACTTGCTTAGGCAATTGAGTCAATCATGAGATGTCAAGTACCACACCAAATGTTGGTTTTGCACTAGATGCAATAAGTTTGTATTAATCCAATCCTGGAGAAATATAAGGAAGCAGTTTTAGAACATAAGTACATGTTCTACGGATTTGATGACGGCAGCCTCTTTCGGGAGACGGTTATCATTCCAGGCTTCAAAGGTGACATGGATGACAGAGTGATTGTCAGAGTTTTAGTTTTCCCTCTGACGAGGGACAATATTATGGACAGGTGGTTCAAGAGGATACTGTGGGTGGCATGGTGCCGGATACTGATTAGATTCAGTGATCCATACAGTCTAAGAAGTTTGGATATGGAGTTCGTTTATGAACTAAGGTCCCAACAGATATCCAGACATATTCTAAGACAGGTATTACTCAATTCGGGAGATGACTTTCTCCGCGAACTTGAGATTAAGAGAGATTCAGAAAGAAACTTCTAGGCGGATCCACTCACCGAGGCTATTTCTCGAACACAATAGTTTTACAAACGGGCTTTGTGAACTGATTTGTAGAGGAGTTGGATGTTCGGTTTCACACGGGCTGTGAGTAGTCGACATCGCAATATTAGCCTTGAGTGCAAGTGCGAGATTGTTGGAGATAGTGCCCTCATAGTCAATTATTGGATCGCAGGTACGTGATTGCAATGATTGCGGATGACCTATACCGGTAGAACAGTCTTACTCGAGATGATAGTATACTATCTGGTTTGCCTTTATCAGTCGTGTACATGTTCAGGTGACTGATTGCATGTTACACTTTGATAGAGCCCTTAGGATCATGCTTTACTACCAACAGTATGATGGCGATCATATACGTGAGAGTTGGGTAGTTTATATGCATATCCTTAATTGTGGTCCCTAGTCGTGGGAGTTTCGAGACAGGGCATCGATACTCCGGAGTAGACTAGTGTGTACAGTCGAGACCCCGACGAGGGGCGGTGGCCGGTCTCACAAGCCACTGGTGTCAGTTGGATCACCTAAGATGTATACAGGTGCTCATTGGGTTATGAGTACACCGGACATGACTCGCCGGGAATCTGCTAGTTAGTATTATATCTATCGTCAGATAGCAGTTCCCTGGTGACATGTGTACAGGTTAGTTCATCGACCTGAGGCCGTCATTTGTCTCGTGTGAGTTCCCACTGTGCTTTGATTTCTACCCTACCACGGCTCAAAGGAGTCGTGCAAACAGGTAGCTTTTGGGTACAGTCCCGAGCCATATGGAGGCATGTGAGCGGATCGGCAGGGGATTCGTCTCTCCCGGTCTTGGGGGCGAGATCGTGTTGTGTCTAGGAGAGCCATTACATAAAGCCCACGGCCGTGGCAGGAGATTTACTGGTAGGTACTCCAGTAGTATCTCAGGGTGTTATTGGGCTTCACTCCGACACGACTTATACTGCTAATGGGGGTCTGACGTTACTAGCCCCCTAGGCGGATATGCGATACTCATTGACGAACGGACCGGACTGTATATACATTGTCACTGTTAGGCTCAGTAGGGTTTCTGGATGAATTCGCTCATCGGCCTCCCTTGAGTGCGCTCATCGGTCTCCCTTGAGGTCAGTCCGTGGGCAGCCGTTACGCATAGCTAGTGCCGCTGACGGTTTGTGGTTAAACCCACTGCCAGGGTACTGACGAGTCATTAGAGTCCCCCACAGACAGTTTCCCAAGTTCGGGCGAAACGTTGTAGAGGCCGTATGGTTTTATGGCAGGGTTCGGAAAATGCACGTGCGTTTACGCACGTGTTATTTTTCGGGCAGATGATACTGGTCGGCTTTGGTTTAAGCCGGATCCGAGTATTATATTGAGTAGGTATAATATCTTTGTCTCAGTTGCATTTGTATTCGGTCGTAATACAAATGCGGGTATATTTATACAGTTTCGGGGTTATCCTGAAAGTCGTTTCAGGATCACTTTTGGAAGTTGCCAGTTTCCAGTTTTCTATCAGCCGTCTTTTAACATTCGGTTAAAGACGGATTTATCTTTTCTTGGATGAGAGTGAGTCATCATTATAGAAGGTTCTAGAAGTGATGAGGTGGCTAATGAGTCATCTTAACATTGATTGGATCATTAATGACTTGATGAGGTGTTTAAGTGAGTCATGCTTTAGCTTTTATGTTTCTTGTTTAGCTAAGGATATTTTGAGTGAGAAGCTTTGATATTTTGTTCTTATAATCACTCTCCCCTCTCCTACACTCACCTCCCTCCATCTATATATATGGCCGGCCCCTCCCCTCTCTCATTTGCACACTTGAGTTTTCATTTGCAAAAGATTATGATAGTTTGGGGTGTATGGAATTCACAGCTTATTTCATTCCATCACCCGATTCCCTCGGCAACTTCATTAACCGATCGTCCACGGACTTGGACGAAGTGAGACAAAGTCATCTACTCATTCTCTACATCATTCTTGGTCGTCTCTTTTAGCAAACTTGACGATCGAGTTGCCTCGAGTCAGAAGCGGGAGCCCGTTTAAAGAATCAGTGATGTGGTGCCACCTCGACGAGGATATCGGAGATAGACGAGATCGGAGCAGCCGCAACGGAGCGTGGGATTATGGTTGAAGAACGAAGGACTCGGATCGTTCGGTATAACCTTTCTACACTCTTTACAGTTTGTTAGTTTAGAAATAATGGTAGATCCGGGTTAAAGTATACGATAGCGCCAGTTTAAAAGTTTTTGTTCCGCATTTGGCGTCTGTAGACTGCCGGGGCGCTACCGTAGACTTACAAGGGCAAGCGAGATTTACTGGTTGGTATTCCAGTAGTTTCTCAGGGTGTTCTGGGCAACACTCCAACACGACTTATACCGCTATTGGGGGTCTGACGTTTACCAACCGCCTAGGCTCGATATGCGATACTCATAGACGAACGGAACGGACTGTATGGATATTGTCACTGACAGGCTCAGTAGGGTTTCAGGATGAGTTCGCTCATCAGCTTCCCTTTCACTCAATACATGTGCAGCCGTTATGTATAGTTAGTACCACTGACGTGCTTGTGGTTAAACCCGCTACCACCGTATTGACGAGTCTTTAGAGTCCCCCACAGAAAGTTTTCCTAAGTTCGGGCGAAATGTTGTAGAGGCCGTATGGTTTTAAGGCAGGGTTCGATCATATACGTGCACTCGTGCACGGATCATGATCGGACGGATCATTCCATTGGGCTTTAGTTTAAGCCTGATCCTAATATTAGATTTGTTGGATTACTTTCGTCTCGTAGTATTCGTATTCAGTTGGAATACAGATGCAGGTATGTATATACGGATGAGGGGTATTCTTGTGATCCATCACGAGATTACTTTAGTAGATGCCATTTCTTTTTTGGATTAAACATTTAGATTAATGTTTGATTATGTGGAAATTGTGAGTGCAAGTTTTAACCTAGGGCATTAAATATGGCATGTGCAACTTTGTTGACTCATGGTGTGATTTTTTGTTCCAAGACCATTTTATTTATTGTTTTTGGGTGTGGGATACTTTGTGGAGAGAGAGGGGGTAGCCATATATGGCTATGGATTGATCTTGAGAAATATATAGAGCTCACACAGAAGATCTCACCCAAAATAGAAATGCCATTTTTCTTCACTAGCTTTTCTTGTTCTCACAACTCTTCACTCATGGCTTCATCTTTAACCTCCACTTTATCCCTCTCATGTGTTGAGAATCCTAGTGTTTTTTAAGACAATGTAATCATACACTATCTCTACTTCACCTTGGACATGTCAGTTAGCAAACTTCATGTCCGAGTTGCTTCTGTTTGAAGCGGGAGCCCGTATAAAGAATCCTCGACGTGGAGCCACTTCGACGAGCGAGATCGGAGAGCTAACTTCATCGGCACAGCAGCGAGGAGCTTGGCGTAGAGATTGAAGACCGAAGGACACGGATCGATCGGTATAATCTCTCCAAACTCTTTTACAGTTTACTAGTTTACGGTTAATCGAATGATCCGGGTTTTAGGGTTATGATAGCGCCAGTTTAAAATGTTTTTGTTCCGCATTTGGCCTCGGATAGACGGCCGGGGCGCTGCCGTAGCCTTACACAAACATGTGGCTTTTGGGTACAATCTCGAGACACATGGCGGCAATGAGCGATAGGAGGGGTTTCATCTCTCCCAGTATTGGGGGTTGATGTTGCGCTGTGCTCGATTGGCTATAACTGGAAGTTCCTGACCAGGGCGGATGAGATTAACTGATAAGTGTTATCAGTAGTTTATCGATCTATTATAAGCCATATATCGGCATGACTTTTTGAGTTATTGGGGTCGACGATACCATCCCTAGACTCGATATACAGCATATCTGACAAAGAGATCAGACTGTATGGTAAATGTTACTGGTTGGCTCTACGGGTGTTTTGACCGGTTCGCTTATTGTTCTTCTGTTCACTCAATACCTGGGAGTCGTTACGTGCAGCTAGTACCGCTGACGGTTTATGGGTATGTGATATGATCACTACCTACTGCTAGCGTATTGACGAGTCTTAAAGTCCCACAAAGGAGTTTCCAAGCTTAGGCGAAAAGATGTGAGGCGCATATGTGGATATGTGCAGGAGCTTGATTAAATACAAGTATATGATACCGTATCTTAATCTAGAGTTTTCTATTGGTCGGGTCGTAAGTGATATGACCGGATTATTAAATCAAGTGTTGATTTAATATCATGTGACCATTAGCTCATTTATTAAATCCTTTCTTTATTTGTATGCATGTATGTATGTATGTATGTTTATATTGATATGTATGCACACATGCATGCATACATGTGTCATGGTTGGTGATACATTGGAGATGGCTATGCAAGACTCACATGGAAACTATTATGATATTTTTATAATTATTGAGTTAAAGGAAATTAGAAATTAATCCATGGTTGGTTTTTTCCTTCTACACACTTCTTAAAATATCTAAGTAACCATGGTTTCATTTCTAATCCTCCACTAACTCAACTACTAAAAATATCTAGATATTTTCATGGTTGGGTTATTAGTGAGTGTGACTCTCTCTCTTTTATTATTCTTGTGTTCATCTCTCTTGAGCTCTACCTAAGCCATTTTCCATCTCCTTCTTCCTCCAAGCTCTCTACCATATTGTAATGAGTGAAGAAAAAGGAAAATAATGGTTTTTTAGTGAGCTTATTACCCACTTCACCAATCTATATTAGTCTAGCCTACTAGTGTAGGTTGTTTGCCTCACTTCTACTTAGGTCAAGTGAAGCAAGAAGCTTGAGCAAAGGAACTCCGTGGTAATCATCGTGGACTTCGTAGGCCTCAAGCGGACCCGTTCAAGTTTCGAGTAGAACCAAGGAGTCAAGGAGGAAAGGTTTACAAAGGTTGTATTTCTTTCCTCTTAGTGTTAGACACTTACTAGTACGTAATACTTTTTAGCTTTTGCGCCAAATACTCTAGTTCGATTCTAAGTTCGGGTTGGTTAGCACCCTAGTTTTTTAAAGTTGCATGTTTGATACTTGTTAAAACCTAGTGAGGGTGCTAAGCAAACCCCAACAGAGGTATCAGAGCCAAGCTAAAATATTAGGCATGACCTAGACGACGTTAAAGTGTTCGAACGAACATCGAAACCCATGCTTGACATGCTCTTTGGAAATTTTTCAAAAGTTGGAATTTTTGGGTTTAAAAATATTCAGAAAATCTTGCAGGGTATTGTGTGGACCCCCAAGAAAAACAACCCATTAACTCGACCTAATGACTGTGGAAACGCGGCCAAAAGTTGCTTTTGGCGGCGGTTCCGCGGCGCCGTTGGTGAAGCAAAGGACGTGCTTTCTTGTGCTGGTCCGTATGTACTGTTGGCACAGTCTGGGTATTTTTGAATCTGTCTCAAGTGTTGAGGTCTCTAAGACTTGTAGGTTTTGATAGATCAATCGAAATGTTTAACATCGCCTAGTTTTTTTGAATGTGATACAATATTTGGAATCTGCACTAATTAGTTTTGAGAAAATTAATTAGTTGGTTGTAAATCTAACATTTCGGTCTCGGTCGGAATCGGGAATTTTGTTGAATTACCCGATTTCTTTTGAAAAGGTATTTTCATTTTTGAAACCCAAATGTAAGATCTACATTATTAGGTATGAGACCCGGAATATAAGATATTCCGGGTTTATGATGTCTAAGGAAAGTGTGGATTCCAAGTGTTGTAGTTCGACATTTCTTTTCGGCAACCGTAAGTGTAATATGTAGTGTATCGCCGGTTTCGTTGCTATACGTCAACGAAAATTGGGATACGCATATTTATTTACGTTAATAACATGTGATGTTATGTGTTGTTGTGATATGATGTATAGGATCGTCGTGAATGGATAGCCGGGGGTTTTATGTGAGATGACGGTTTTTCTTTTCATTCATGTAATATTCATTATATGTAATGTTCTTTTATTGGGGCACTTCCGGGTTGAGGATGATGTCACTATTGATGTATATTATTTACTTTTCCGCATTAGGATAGACCTAACGTGGGGAGCACAAGTGACCGGAATCTAGAGGCCATTTCGAGGAGTCGAGACCGGGTCTCTTAACTCTATAATTGGCGGGGTCGCTTGCCGCTCTCGTAGGGGTCTAGGAGTGTGGGCTTTGCTATTCATCACGACCATGGAATCCGTATTTTCTATCGTTAGCTAATTACAAAATATGGACCTCCTAATATATCCTATATTTTCATATATGTGCTTCTGTTGTTGTTATTCTGCGATGTGATCACTTTATATCCTGAGACGAATGGTATATTATATATATGATATATATAAAAAACATTGCTTATGTTTTGCATCTGCGCTAGTCCTACCCCCGCATTGCCGTTAGTTAAGTAACCTAATGGTGCATGACGGGAACCCATGGCGAATGCGGATAGTATAAGCGTACGTTCTATTTTCGTTTCTTTGCTGTGATGGCTTAAGGACCTAAATGATGGGACTACATTAATGAGATTAATGTGAAGAAAAATAAACCTAAAAGATTTTGCATAATCAAATTTGAAACTCACTCGGCTTTTTTTTAATGAAAAAGCAAGTTTCAAAAATGCGGAGCTTAAGCCTTTTCTTTTAAAACTATTTGATTCTACAACGAGATCAAGTTCAAAGCGTTAAAAGTTTTCTTAAAAACCATCCGCAACCCTCCGTCATTTTAGGAAGTAGAGTACTTAGTATTCGTGCTACATATGTTGATCATAGTCAAGGCGTAGTCTACGGTAGGTAAACGATGTCTTCCTACACAACATATGATGCGATAAGTTAGGTCATTCATGTGATTATGTTGATCATAGTCAAGGGTTATGTGAATGGGTCTAATTAATCACGAAATGATGGGTAGAACTTGACTAGTGCATATGATATGTTGACCATATAGGGCTACTAAGCACACGCACAAGGGTCTATAAGGCATCAACCATGCCCGATTTAAAATTTAACCGTGCAGTGGTTCTAGTATGAATCTGAGGTTTTAATAAACCAAGATCTTAGACAAGAGATTAGACGAAACAAAGCATGTTAAACACTTTAACACTAAGAGTTTGGGATTACAACCTTTGTAGTCTGGTCCTTCACTTCAAAAGCTCCGTGTTGAGGTCCCTTCGCTGCGATCATCGAGTATCCGGACTCTCAAAAAGCTCCACGAAGAGAAGGATGCAAGCTTGCTTCCGATCTTCGATAACTAAGATGATCTACCTTGAAGTTTCTTTAACACAAGCTCTCACTCACTAAATGAAGTGAACACCCTAATCTAAATGGCTAGGATAGATTAGGATGATGAAGTAGGATTTTAGCTCTCATTTGTTTTCTATTTCTCGCCCATTTTCATCACTTTTGAAAAAGCTAGAAAGCTTTTCCATGAAAGAAGAAGAAGGAAGAAGAAGATCTTTTCTTTTGTGATGAATAATGAAATTCAAGTAAGGTTAGAAATGCAACCATGGGTTAAGAATGAAGTCTTAACCCATGTAGAGAGTTAACTATGGTGAAGGGTTGGGTTGAGTTAAGCAAATATCTACACAAAATATCCAAAGTCAAAGTCAAAGCTTCAAGAAGCTTCTTGAAAGCTTCATGCTTGCTTAACCCTAATCCAAACCCTAACCACAATTAAACTCCACAAAACATGTTTCATTTATAACCACAATATGTTACAATATTATATATCACATATAAAATATTTATTGTAACAAAATAAAATAATACTATTAACATATATCGCATATATATCAATGAATTACGCGAGTGAGAAAAATAATCTTTTAGTGAGCTTATATTAGTTAATGTAATTTAATATATCAAATATATAATTATACATTAAATTATCGAATCAACTCTTGATCCGATAATCCGGCTATTTCATAAATAACCGACTAATATAATCTGTATCAGTTCATCGAATCAACACTTGATCCGATGACCCGGCTATATCACATATACCCGGCCGATATCTCATATCGCAAGAATCTAATACGGTATCGCATACACGCATCATTCTCGGTCCCGCACATATCACATATGAGCTCTTACTCCGTTTTGCCTGAGCCAAGAAACCTCTGTGTAGGACTCTAAAGAATCGTCAAAACGCCGGCAGTAGGTGATGATCATATCAACACCCACAAGCTGCAAGCGGTCAGCTAAACGTAACAGCCACACAAGTATTGAGCGCTCAGAAGATCAACAAGAAAGCCTGTACATTCTCCTGTGAATCCAGTCAGTAACACCCCCGTACAGTCCGGTCTCTTCGTCTGATATGTCGCATATCTCGCCTAGGAGTGGTAAACGCCAGACCCCAATAGCTTGATAAGTCATGTCGATTTGAGGTCTATAACAGTTCGAGAAACTACTGATAACACTTACCAGTAAATCTCAGCAACCCTGGCCAGGGATTTCCAGTTATAACCAATCGAACACAACGCAACATCAACTCCCTATACCGGGAGAGACGAATCCCCTCCTATCGCTCATTGCCTCCATGTGATTCGGGATGTACCCAAAAGCCATCTTTTTTCACACCCTCTTCGACGTGGTATGATGGCAATCAAAGCAAAGTGGGAATCATACAAGACTCTATGACGATCTCGGGTCTACAGACTAACCTGTACCAGTGTCAGCAGAGAATTGCCATCTGACGTGAGGTATAATACCATCTGGGAGTTCTCAGCGAGTCCGTCCAGTGTACCCAGTCTCCACTGAGCACCCGTACCCCATCCTTGATGTCAAACACCGATGGATATGGGATCATCCATCGCCCATCATATCGGTCAAGATGCGTATACGCTAGTTTACTCTGGTGTATCGATGCCCTGTCTCGATACACCCTCGACTAGAAACAGTTATAAGATATACTCGTCGACTACCGTGGCCCCACTAGTATGATCTCATCATAGTCCCAGTAGTCGAGTATATATCCTAAGGGCTTTATCAACATGTAACATAGAGACAATCAGAGTACATGTTAAGATAAAGAGTAACCAGATAGCGTACTATCATGTCGAGCAAGAAAGTCCTCCCTATATATGTCCAAGCATCCACTACAATATACATCGTATGTACAGTAATGGTCTCTAGGGCATACATATAACTAACAATCTCCCACTTGCACTAGGGCCATCTGTTGTGGTATCACATACCCAACAATTAGTTTTGGTTGAAGTATCCCATACTCAACCATCCCATATAAAGTCTCTAATGGGAAAAAGGCCTTTGTGAGTGGATCTGTGCTGTTGTCCTATGTGTCTGCTCTCCTAACCTCAATATCCCTAGAGATCAACCATCTCCATGATCAGGTGATACTGCCTAAGAATTATATCTGGATTTCAGATGGGACGGGGGTTCCTTGGCAGAAGCCACAACTCCATTGTCACACAATGGTAGGAACGAAGTTCATCTCATGAACTTATATATCCAGACTGCCTCTTTGGTAGCATCCTTGGCAACGATGTATCTTTCCTTTAATCGTCTAGTAAGTCACTGTATCTAGCTTGGAACTCTTCCAACATACCGTCCCTCCACTGAGGGTAAAGACAATGCCTGCGACTGACATTCAGTCGTCCTTATCACCATGGAACCCTTTCCAGTTATTCTTCCCAGGATCGATTGATACCATCTCAGTACAACTAGTGAGAATCCTAACATCCATTTAGATCTATCTCATAGATATAAAACCTAGGATTTAGGAGGTATCACTTTGATCCTATATGGAGAATCCTTGTGATAAGCGGAGGTTGACCGAGCGTAGCATAGGAAATTCCTTTCCTATCAAGAGTATTTCATCTACGTACTCTACGAGGATCACCACCATACTCCCTACTACCTTTTTGTATATACAAGGTTCATCTACCATTTTGATGAAGTCAAACTCTTTGACTTCCATATCAAAACAGATGTTCCAACTCCGCGATGCCTGCTTTATCATATAAAACATCTTGCAAACGTTTCCGCTGCTCCCACTGTCTACGAAGCCCTCTAGCTGTGTACTTATAGACGCTCTCTTCCAAATCAACATTTAGAAAAGTAGTCATGACACCCAACCGCCAGATATCATAGTCATGGTATGTAACCGTGGCAAGTAGGATCTGGATGGACTTAAGCATAGCTTTGAAAGTCTTAACTTTTCCATATACACCAAGTAATCTTCTCAAGATATACTTGCTCCTGATGGGAATTTAACCCTTCATATAAAGCAACCAAAGTCCATACTTTGTTGGTGTATAAGGATTCCATCTCAGATCGCTAAGCATCCAGCCATTCTTACAGAGTCCCACTCCTGATGGCCAGCTCAAAAATAGTTGGGTCGTCATCTCATGATCTAATCCTCGCTCCCACTGTCATAGAGAAACCGAAGTATCTCTCAAGTGGATGAGGAACCCTACTAGATCGGCGGAGAGGCTGAGTTTCGTTGGAAATTATTGAATCCTTTGGTTCTACGAAATCATCAGCTGCAGTTTGTATAGCTGGAACTCTTTCCAGTTCTACCTCATGACCAATAATTTCTTCACAAGAAATTCCCTTTCACAAAGGTGGCATGCTGAGAAACAAAACACCTTTTGTTCCTCGGTTAGGTAGAAGATATTCCCTTGCGAATGCTGGGGATATCCAACAAACTTCTACAGAACTGACTTTTCCTCGAGCTTGTCCGGATTTTGTTTTTAGACATAGGCCGGACAACCCCAAATCTTAACATACTTAAGATATGGGCTCTTCCCATTCTATATCATATATGAAGTGGTAGGCAACTGATTTGATTTGAACCCTATTCAATAGGTATGCATCTTCTCAAGTGCATAACACCCAAAAGGAAATAGGAAACTCAGTAGTACTCATCATAGAGCGCACCTTATCTAATAGGGTGTGATTGCTCCGCCCCGATACACCGACGGTGCTGTGGTGTATACGGGGGAGTAATGCTGAGAGAGAATCTCATTCTCCTTTAGAATAGTCCAGGAATCTCAGTGCTCAAGTATTCTCCTCCTTGATCTCATCAAAGGACATAATACTTATACCCGTTTTTGGTTCTCTACTTCTAATTTATATTCATTGAATTTCTCAAAAGGTTCAGACTTGTGTTTCAACAAGAACACATGTGCAAATCTTGAGAGACTATCAGTGAATATAATGAAGTACAAAGAACCGGTCTTAGCATGTGTAGACAGGGGACCTGCATACATCAGCATGTATCAATCCTAATAGTTCACTAACTCTTTCTCTGTTTCCAATAAACGGAGCTGTGGTCATCTTATCTCTATGACATGACCGACAAGTTTCACAAGATGTAAATTCAAACTAATTTAAATATGCATCTATATGTAGCTTCAGCTAGTCGTGTCGCATTGATATGACCTAGTCTACAATGCCTCAAGAAGGATACGTTCATTTCTGAACTCTTCTTCTTGTGTGTGTTCTGTATACTAAGAACTGTAGTTTGATTTAGAACCTCTATGCTTTTAGATAACGTGCCTGAACCGATCAACACTTGATGTAGGAAATGTTCAAAACATTATCCAACAATACAAAATTATATCCTTCTTTACTAATAAAGAGACTGATATGATGTTGTATCTCAGGTTCGGTATCTAATAAAATTCGTTCAGAATCAATGTATTCTGATAATACAGGGTGATAATTACCAACAGACTTGGCTGGAACACTTGCACCGTTTCTATCTCATGAAACTTATCACCCGTTCTCAGTTCTCTACCTATTTGTAGCCCATGTAACAAATTACATATCTGGGATCCTGATCCGGTATCTCATACCCAGGACGTAAAGGATACTGAGAAACAGTTCTCGGTAATGAACACACCTGAAGATGATGCATCAGCATGCACTTTTTTCGTTTGGGCGGCATGGGAATTCTGGTAATCCCCTATTTCCTGCTCTGTCTTATAACAATTATAAGTTGGAGCGAGACCAACGTTCCTTAGCGCAGTATAACAAGCGGGTTCGGTCAATACATCCGTATTATTATCTCGATTAAGGCGTGATATAGTCGCAACCAGGAGAGAGAGAAGAAAACACTCAGCGTGCGCTTTTACAAGATTTGATTGGTTATCAATTTATCTAATCAAGATGTCTCCCACTATTTTAGTCAAATCTTCCTTCAAACCCAAAAAGGAAAGACTAGCCGGGATTAATTACACTCTACAAGTTCGCCAATCTTTCAGCCAGGCCAGTGCCGGTACTTTGAGAGAGGTTCCCCATGCTTTCACATGGACCTAATTAAAATAAACCTCGTTTTCCCAGAGGCATAACCCCGTTAACACCTTTCTAGACACCTACTTGATCGGCTAATCGTAATGTGTAAAACTCTTCCAGGAGTAACTCTCACTCACAGCGGGCATTGGGATCCAACTATCTCATAAAAGGAATGCAATCTCATTGCAAATTTCAACACTTGAAATTCCCAATAATATTTTACCCGTAGCGTCCTATGACCTTGACGGAGGTCAACAAACCATAGGCTGCTAGTCAAGTTCTACCTGTCATTTCCTGATTGAATTAAACCCACCCGCACGACCCTTGACGGAGGTCAACAAGGCCGCATGACTAGCCTAAAACAATCTGCATCATATGCATAAGCAGATAAATACTAGTTTAGCTACCGCACACTACGCCTTGACGGAGGTCAACAAACATAGTATGAATACTAATTAGAATTTATCTGAAATGACGGAGGGCTACGACAGGTTTTTAAGAAAACCCTTTGCGTAATGAACTTGATATCGTTGTAGAATCGAGTGATTTGAATGGAATGTTTTTGAGGCCTTTTCTAGTTTTGCTAAAGAGGTCACTCTCGGTGAAGGGATCGTCGGCTCTTTCCTCATCGAATAAGGTGCAGGATATTTCACAAATATCTCTATGCAAAGCAAAAACTATGAAAACAATTAAAAGACAAACCGAGTTTGTAGCATCTGCCAGTTTCGCTAAATAGGTCACTCCCGGTGAAGGGATCTCGGCTCTTTCCTTCTCGAATAAGGTGCTGGATGTTTTACAAGGAACACCGCTATGCAAAACAAGAACTAGAGCTACCAGTTTTTGAGACAAGTTTCTACAACATCTTTAGGTTTCTTTTATTTCATTAATCTCATTAATGAAGTCCCATATTATTATGCTTCACAAGCATCACATTTGAAACGAAATCTGCAATATAACATATATCTCATATATATAATATAAACATTCGTCTCAGGCAGTAATATGATCTCATCACAGAACATTGCAGCAGAAGAACATATATGAAATATTGGATATACTAGGATGTCCGTGTTTTCAATACGAACCTGTATAAAACACGGATTCCACGGTCGTGATGAATAGCCGAACCCACATCCCTAGACCCCTACGAGAGCGGCAAGCAACACTGCCAATTCTAGGGTTAGGAGACCTGGTCTCGACTCCTCGAGATGGTCTCCTACTGAACCCTAGAACCCGGTAACTTGTGCTCCCCGCCTTGGGTCTACCTAATGCGGAAAAGTAAATAATATACAATGGTGACATCATCCTCAGCCCGGAAGTGCCCCAATAAAAGAATATTACATAGAAATGAATTTTACATGAATGAAAAAGAAAAACTCTCATCTCACATAAAACCCTCGGCAATTCTGAACACGACGATCCAATATAACATATCACAGCAACACATAATATCTCATATCAACAACGTAAGTAAATATGCATATCCCAATTGTCGTTGATGTATAGCAACGAAACCGGCGATACACCACATATTACACTTACGGTCACAGAAAAGAAAGTGTAAAACTACAACAGTTGGAATCCGCAACCTTCTTAGACATCACATGCCTAACCAATTGAATTCCTTAGACATCGCATGCCTAACAACTACAAACCCCGCATTTTAGTCTCATTATCGAAAACACTTTTCAATATCTAGTCGGGCAATTCAACAAGATTCCCGACAACCTGATCGAATGCTCGTCCCAAACTTTAGTAGACGGCCGCACCCCCGGATGCCGTAGACGAAGTGCACTAAGATGGAACACCGCTGCCGCGAGCACCCGAACGGATGCTATTGGCGACGGGGTTCTCCTACAGTCACTTGGTCGGGGCTATGGGGCGTGGCTATCTATTAAGTTTACCCGGCGAGTATCCGCGTACGCTACGTGATTGCGACGGACTTTTGATCACATCAAAATTCCGTGGCAACCGATCAACTGAGACTGAACAGCTAGATTTGTAACATTCAAATCAGTTATCTCATAACCACTTGTGGATTCCAATTATTGTATCACATTCCAGATAAGTAGACAATATTAAACTTTCCGATCGAATAATCAAACACCTAAGTTTTCCCAAATAGCTCAACACTTGAGCGGAGTTCAAAAAATATCCATCACATGCCACAGCACCAATGGTCCAGCCGTAGAAGGGTCAAGCCAACGCCTCATATGTGGCAACGCCGTACTGTCCCAAACCCTAAGGTTTAGAGGCAGTTCAAGACGGCCACATAATCGAGTTAAGGTTTGTGTTCTTCTAGAGGGTCCACCGTGTTACTTGCATGATTTTTCGTAAGTTTCAAACTCGAGAAAAAATCTAACTTTTGAAAATTTTCCGACAGGGGAAAAAGTGAGTTATTGATATCCATTCGAACTTTTAAACATGTTCTAAAATTACCTGGAAAAACTTAAACGAAGTTAAATTATCCGATCGAATCAACGAGTCCCCAATACATCCCAGAAAACTCAACACTTGAGTAAATTAAAAAATTCCCAGAATAATCAGGAATTACATACAGACATTACTGTGCAAAACACGTGCCATGATTCTACTGTTTGGCCGCGGAACCGCCGCGCAAGCCATAGTACGGCTGCGGTTCCGCGGCGCTTTAATGGTATTGGAGGCACGTGTTTTACAGTAATTCTTATATTTCCCTGCTGATTTTTTTGAGTATTTTTAATATGAAAAAATCAACATTTTTAAAAATTTCCAGAGAAGGGGTTTGTGTCGGGGTTTCGGGGTTCGATCGGACTTTAAACTTCGCCTAAAGCTTTAGCTTGGCTCTGATACCACTGTAGGGTTACTAGGCACATGTACAAGGGTCTATAAGGTATCAACCATGCCCGATTTAAAATTTAGCCGTGCTGAACAACCTTAAACCAAGATCTTAGACTAGAGATTAGGAGAAACAAAGCATGTTAAACACTTTAAAACTAAGAGTTTGGGATTATAACCTTTGTAGTCTGGTCCTTCACTTCTAAAGCTCCGTGTTGAGATCCCTTCGCTGCGATCATCGAGTATCCGGACTCTCAAAAAGCTCCACAAAAAGAAAGATGCAAGCTTGCTTCCGATCTTCGATAACTAAGATGATCTACCTGAAGTTTCTTTAACACAAGCTCTCACTCACTAAATGAAGTGAACACCCTAATCTAAATGGCTAGGATAGATCAGGATGATGAAGTAGGATTTTAGCTCTCATTTGTTTTCTATTTCTCACTCATTTTCATCGCCTTTGAAAAAGCTAGAAAGCTTTTCCATGAAAGAAGAAGAAGGAAGAAGAAGATCTTTTCTTTTGTGATGAATAATGAAAGTCAAGTAAGGTTAGAAATGCAACCATGGGTTAAGAATGAAGTCTTAACCCATGTAGAGAGTTAACTATGGTGAAGGGTTGGGTTGAGTTAAGCAAATATCTACAAAAAATATCCAAAGTCAAAGTCAAAGCTTCAAGAAGCTTCTTGAAAGCTTCATGCTTGCTTAACCCTAATCCAAACCCTAACCACAATTAAACTCCACAAAACATGTTTCATTTATAACCACAATATGTTACAATATTATATATCACATATAAAATATTTATTGTAACAAAATAAAATAATACAATTAACATATATCGCATATATATCAATGAATTACCCGAGTGAGAAAAATAATCTTTTAGTGAGCTTATATTAGTTAATGTAATTTAATATATCAAATATAAAAAAATACATTAAATTATCGAATCAACTCTTGATCC
Organism: Agapanthus africanus; assembly: GCA_030015575.1. NCBI lineage: Eukaryota > Viridiplantae > Streptophyta > Magnoliopsida > Asparagales > Amaryllidaceae > Agapanthus > Agapanthus africanus. Next base: position 365,424,302 of record JASDDO010000008.1, read on the forward strand.
GATAATCCGGCTATTTCATAAATAACCGACTAATATAATCTGTATCAGTTCATCGAATCAACACTTGATCCGATGACCCGGCTATATCACATATACCCGGCCGATATCTCATATCGCGAGAATCTAATACGGTATCGCATACACGCATCATTCTCGGTCCCGCACATATCACATATGTGCTCTTACTCCGTTTTGCCTGAGCCAAGAAACCTCTGTATAAGACTCTAAAGAATCATCAATACACTGGCAGTACGTGATGATCATATCAAACACCCACAAGCTGCAAGCGGTCAGCTAAATGTAACAGCCACCCAGGTATTGAGCGCTCAGAAGATCAACAAGAAAACCTGTATATTCTCCTGTGAATCAAGTCAGTAACACCCCCGTACAATCCGGTCTCTTCGTCTGATATGTCGCATATCTCGCCTAGGGGTGGTAAACGCCAGACCCCAATAGCTTGATAAGTCGTGTCGATATGAGGTCTAGAACAGTTCGAGAAACTACTGATAACACTTACCAGTAAATCTCAGCAACCCTGGCTAGGGATTTCCAGTTATAGCTAATCGAACACAGCGCAACATCAACTCCCTATACCGGGAGAGACGAATCCCCTCCTATCGCTCATTGCCTTCATATGATTCGGGACTGTACCCAAAAGCCACCTTTTTGCACGCCCTCTTGGACGTGGTATGATGGAAATCAAAGCACAGTGGGAATCACACAAGACTCTATGACGATCTCGAGTCTACAGACTAACCTGTACCAGTGTCACCAGAGAACTGCCATCTGACGTGAGGTATAATACCATCTGGGAGTTCACGGCGAGTCCGTCCAGTGTACCCAGTCTCCACTGAGCACCCGTACACCATCTTTGATGTCAAACACCGATGGATATGGGATCATCCATCGCCCATCATATGGGTCAAGATGTGTATACGCTAGTCTACTCTGGTGTATCGATGCCCTGTCTCGATACACCCTTGACTACGAACAGTTATAGGATGTACTCGTCGACTACCGTGGCCCCACTAGTATGATCTCATCATAGTCCCAGCAGTCGAGTACATATCCTAAGGGCTTTATCAACATGTAACATAGAGACAATCAGAGTACATGTTAAGATAAAGAGTAACCAGGTAGCGTACTATCATGTCGAGCAAGAAAGTCCTCCCTATACAGGTCCAAGCATCCACTACAATATACATCGTATGTACAGTAATGGCCTCTAAGGCATACATATAACTAACAGACCATAGCCAAGGTCATAAGCTGTTAGGGGTAAAAACCATATCGGGAGTTTCAAGAGTTGAAATTTGCAATGAGATTGCATACCTTCGATATGATAGTTGGATCCCGTTCCCACTGTGAGTAAGAGTTACTCGCAGAAGAGTTTTGCACTTTACAATTAGCTAACCCATTAGGTGTCTAGAAATGTGTCAACAGGGTTATGCCTATAGAAAAACGAGGTTTATTTTAATTAGGTCCGTGCGAAAGCATGGGGAACCTCCCTCAAAGTACCGACACTAGCCTGGCTGACCGGTTAGCGAACTTGTAGAATGTAATTAATCCTAGCTAATTTTCTTTTTATGGTTTGAAGGAAAATTTGATAAAAGAGGTTGGAGACATCGATTAGATAAGATAATAACCAATCTAATCTTAGCTAGAGCTTTTACTGAGTGTATTCTTTTCTCTCTCCTAATAGCAGATACCCATGAATGGACTTAAGCTTCTGTTATAGGAAAATAAATTGACAAGACCCGATTATAAAGACTGGCTGAGGAACATAAACATTGCCCTTACATATGATAAGGTATCATATGTCCTTACTACCTCAGACCCTCCCAGCCAAGGCCCTACATCTTCTGTTGTGGATAGGGAGATCCGCAAGACATGGGATATTGATTGTGCCACTGCCAAATGCCTCACGCTTGCTTCAACGGATAATGTACATCAAAAGAAGCATGAGAAGATGGACGTTCAATACATCTTTCTCCATACAAAGGAGTTGTATGGAGAGCAATCTCGTACCTTGCGCTATGAGGCATCTCAAAAGCTGTTTCAGATGAGAATGGCTCCTGGCACACCAGTAAGTGATCATGTCTTGAAGATGATAGCTATTATTGAAGAGCTTGAGGGCCTCGGATGGACAATTGAGAACGAACAGTATATTGATATTGTTCTGCAGTCTTTCCCCTTTCTTTTACTCAGTTCATAGTAAACTTCAACATGCACAACATGGAGAAGTCACTACATGAACTCCTCAATATGTTGAGAAGTGCAGAGAGCATGCTTAAGACAGCGAAAACTCCCACTTTGCTTGCTGGGCCATCTTCCTCTTCTCTCCCAAAAGCCAAGGACAATGGAAAGGTGAAGAAGAAACCCACCAAACCAAGAGGTGGAGTGAAAAATGGCAAAAGGGAAAGACAAATCCTGGGCTGAGGAGTCAGGAAAAGGAGAATGTTTCTACTGCAAAAGGTCGGGACACTAGAAGAGAAATTGTATTGGGTACATCGTTGATCTTAAGAAAAATAAGTATGGTGATGCTTCCGCTTCAGGTTTGTTTGTGACTGAAAACTGTTTTTCTATAAACTCTGCCTCCTGGGTATTGGATACCGGTTCGGGTTCTCATATCTGCAATTGTATGCAGGGATTGAGAAATAGCAGAGTTTTGATGACTGGTGATCACACTCTCCGGGTTGGAAATTGTCACGACCCAAATTAGGAGCACGACCGGCACTTAAATCACACAACGTCTAAAGGCTAAACATAATTCAAGTAAGCCGAAAAACCCAGAAATCTAAACCATAAAAGATAGAATGGAAAACATTTAAAACATTTGTTAAAAACATTTAGAAATCTCAAGTTATAAAAATTTAAGTTTTATTTATTTTCTTAAAAATTTCGGCAGCATCTTGTTCATACCAGAATATTGCATTTTATACCGCCCATTCTTACGCTCGTTTGTTTATAGGAAGGTGCTTTTAATCAATGTTTGCCACATAATTGCAGGATACTGGTCTCAGCACTAAACAATAAATATCATGGAAAAGTACAAAAAATTCCGGATTACTGCCAACAACAGATAAAACACGAATCTCTGCTCTCTATCCGTGTGTTGCCACATACCAATTTAAGGGACAAAATGGCAAATCGATTGTCATTTTCATGCACAAAGCTCAATGTCAACACAAGATCCAAGAAATCTACGCGGAGCTCGAGGAAATCATGGAAAAAGATCCACATCACATCACCTTTTGATCTACTGAAATTCTGGAAGAATTGTGAAGAGATTCTGAGAAAAGTCATATACCACACAACAGACAACAGCAAACCAGGAATCCCCACACAAACCCACGGCCCAATTCCCTAAAATAGCTGCGGTTCCGCGGCATAAGCAGGCTTAGGCCGCGGAACCTCGGCCGTATAGACTCCGCAGGGTGTCGTTTTCTGTGGGCAATTTGGTCACTTCATTTAGAGGCAGAATCTGGCCCTAGGGTTTGGACTCTCCTCCTATAAATACCCCAGATCTGAACCATTGTAGGGAGTTCATTCTTATGCCTCTTTTTTGTTAGTTTTTAGTCTTCTTCTTCTTCTTCTTCATTCTTTCCACCATGAAAATGTAGTGAGAGTATTGAGTGGATGTTAAATGAAGATGAGGGTTTTTGTATCATTCTTTTTTGCCTAGCTTCCCCCTTGAGCTCTCTACCTTAACTTGATCTTGCAACCTCTTAAGTGAGCTTGCAAGTTTAAGTTTTGGTCATTGATCTCAAGGGGTTGTATCATTTTGTTCTCTCTTTTGTGCTTCATTTCACGTGAGTTCTTTACCCTTCTCTTGATCTTGCAACCTCTTGATTGAGCTTGCAAGTTTAAGGGTTGGCTATTGATCCCATGGCTTGTCTTGAGTTCTTTGGTTCTTAGTGTTACTTTCTTGCTTATCTCTTTCTTGCATTTTTCATTCTTGTCTTTTATTACTTGCAATTTATTACCATGCACTTTAATTACTTGCTTGTAATCTTTTCTTTTCTATGTTTACTTTTTGTTCTCTCTTTTTGGTTCGTTTTGTGAATGGTTGTAATTATTGTTGTTAAGAATAAATATGATATTGTAAGTTAATGTTTCTTTGCTCATTTCCTTTTCCCGTTATTTTCCATTGAACTCCGCCCAAATGATACGCAAGCGCTCTGTTAGGCACCCTACCCTACCAAGGTAACGGTGATTTCTAACCGCGACCGGTTGCGTTCGGTTTGGCCGGAGGCGAAAGAAAGAGACAAGAACTAAAGGACAAGGGTAAATAAGCCGGATTCCACGAATACCGTGCTTAAATCCCCTAATCCACGTTGTTGCCAATTGCTCTAGCTTCAATTGGTCAAGACTCGGCTCAAAGGTTTTGAGTGTGGATTTTTTTAGCTTACACTTTCGTATCTTTTTCTTAACAACTTTATACTTGCATATAAAACACTTAGGATAGACTTGAACAAACATATACACATTCTTTATTGACTCGTCTAAAACTCGAACGGACATACAACCATCTCTCTGTGGATCGACCCGTGCTCAACGGGCTAGCTGCATAGCGACACCGTCCTGATCGCGGTAAACTTTAGAACTTTGAACATCCGACACGCCAAAAGCGTGCGATCAAATGGCGCCGTTGCCGGGGAGACGGTAACGTATTTTCTTTCTTGTTATTCGGGTTAATATTCTTTTTGTATATATTTATAAATAAATAAAATATAAAATCTTTTTGTTATTTTTGATAATTTTTGTGAGCAAGTCTACAGATTTTTGCGGATTTGCAAACGGCGATTGTGGGGAGCAAAGTGTACGTTCAAGGCTAAGGTGATTGCAAAGTACTGTGCCAAAGATCCGGGTAGTTTGACCCGCGCAAGCGAACTTTTCAAGCTTACCGGATTTGATTCAACGGGGGTTTCCTAACCCAAAAACTTAACGGTACGTACTTTACTAACACCTTCTCAAATCCGACGCATCCAATATACTATTCTTTGCAGGATTCTTTGCAAGTTCGCTAGCAAACGCTAAAAATTGACTAACCCGCATTTGTTGCAGTGCCGTGCTTAAACTAAAAAATGATTGTTTGATTCTTTATAGAATTTTTATTGAATTGCGCATTGCATACATTAATACGGACTTAAGGGCAAGTGAACCCCATAATATACGGTAAAGGATTTCATCACCTTTTCCATGGCCCACAAATCACGAACTTGAGCATAACATTTACCCGCACAAATTTTAAAAGAAATTAGACTTTAAGCCTTAAGGACTTCGCGCTCATTAGGAGAAGTTAACCGTGTTTAGAACCTCGCTTAACGGTACATTGTTTATGGGGTGTCTAGGAAAGTGTTAATGGAGAAACCGCCAAAAGAGAAAGGGTTATTTAATTAAGGAATTTCGCGAAAGCGTTGGAAAACCTCCCCTTATCTCTGCACTTACTTGGCCTCGTGATCAGTGTATCTTAAGCCCGTTTCTCGACACAGTTTTACTTCGACAATCAAGTTCGGGAGCAGGTCTAGTTGACCTAGGTGAACCCTTGAACAATTAGGTGTGTGGTATTTTTGTGTCGTGATTGTTTTTGCCCAGATTCTTTTGTGTGTATATTTCATTCTTTTGCTAAAAACTAAAAAAAAAAAATCACATTCTTTTTCCCCTCCTTTTCTCTGCCTTTCTTTCTTTCTCTCTTTATATCATGGGTACCCCACCTCGTAAAACTCTTGCTAAACTTTGGTACCCACAACCAGACATTACTTCTTACGGTTCTTGCTTTGGCCGAACGTCGAACGATCCCTCCATGCCCAAAATCTCTTTGAAAGATCGAATAGACGCGTCTAGGACAAACACTTGCCCTCCGCAATCCACTTTGTATCAACCTTTTCAACCTCCCCCACCCTCTCATGTTGATACCCTTTTTGCAAGTCATCCTTTGTCCGTCGCTGAACATATTGAACAATCCTGTAGCCGATCTTTCACTCCTTTCACCACTACAGATTCTTGGGATCAACAATTCCATTCACCTTCTTATCCAAATGTTGATCCTACTCCTGTCCAGCCATTCAATTCCTACCAGTCCTACCCGACTTTTGCACCTTCCCTAGACATTGCTTCTGAACCGCCATTTGGGTGTTTTCATTATCCAAACAACTTTGAATCTTTTACTGAAACCTCTTCACAACCCATGTCTAGTCTGGAACAGTCTTTGGAAGACTTTAGGGTAGCATCGTACCAACAGATGATGGATTTGAATGCGTCCATGGCCGCCCTCATACAACCTAGTGACCCGGCAGCGAGTTTTCAACTAGCTTCAAATTTTCCAATGTATGAAAAGGCGGTAGGACAGGTTGAGAATTTGAGTGGAGAGAGTGAGATGTACCCCCTTCCGAATCAAGCCTACCCGTTTCAACTTGAATCCCACAACTCCGGTTTTGAATGTCTATCTAGTGTTCCAAACGATTCATTGATTAAAGATAGAACAGATAATGAGTTGTGTGACTTTGTAGTGTTTGATTTGCCCGATTGTGAAGGGTCCTTTTCGAGTGAAACCACACCCAATCCTTTTTCCCTCTACACCTCCACTCTAGAACCTGAAAGGTTCCTTGGCACCCTATAGAGGTCTCACAAGGCATCGAACATGCCAATATAAAATTTTATGGGTGCCGAGAGACCCGACTACGGATCGTCGGCTAGATATTTAGGCGAAACAATAAACTAGTTAACACTTAACTAAGAGATACGGAAATACAACCTTTGTAGATCCGGTTCTCCACCTCCATAGCTCCGCAATGAAGTCTCCTCGCTGTCCATAACAAGTCCCGGGCTCTAGCGTCGGCTTCATCGGAGAATGGACGGGCAAGGTCATCGATGTCCATGCCGAAGATGATCTACGTCGAGGCATCGCTAAATCAAGCTCCGACTTCACCAAGTCAAGAAACTTGTGAAGAAAACACACTCTACTACTTGGCAAGAGGTAGAGGATGAAGAAATAGGAAGTGGGTAGACTTTAGAATTGGATTTCTCACTCATTTCCATCAATCACCATTGATGGAGCTTGCTTTCTTCATGGAAGAAGATGAAGAAGAAGAAGAAAGTCTTATGATAAGAATAATTGAATTAGAATAATAATCATTTCTTATCATAATGCTAACTATGGTAATGTGTAGAGAATCAATCATGGTTAAAGGAATGGTTAGGGTCAAGCTAGAGACAAAATGGTCACTTAGTCAAAGTGTTCATGAAGCTTCATGAAAACAACAAATGAAAGCCACCATTTCATTTCATTTTCTTTTATTCATTTATCAAAAATAAATGGATAACTAAATAAGATAATTGAATAAAAAATAATAAACCCTAACCATTTCATTAACCAAGGTTTAATACATTACACTTAATCAAAAAGCATGTATCATCAAACATGATACAAGCAAGTGCACAAAATCATATCACATATATAATGCGCACATCCGAGCGAGAAAAACCATTTAAAGTGAACCAATACTAGTTAATGCAAAGTAATATATCAAATATATAATTATGCATTAAATCATTAAATCAACACTTGATTCAATGATCCGGTCATGTCGCACACAACCGACTAGTATACTATGTATCGACTTATCGAATCAACGCTTGAATCGATAACTAGGTTATATCGCATACAACCATTCGATACATTCATCGCGAGAATGAAATACGGTATCACATACTCGCATTATTCTCGGTCCCGCACATATCTCATATGCGCTCGTATTTCGTTTCGCTTGAGCCAGGAAACCTCTGTGTAGGACTCTAAAGACTCGTCAATACGCCGGCAGCAGGTGATGATCATATCAAACACCCACAAGCCGCAAGCGGTCTGCTAAACGTAACGGCCACCCGGGTATTGAGCGATCAGAAGATCGACGAGCAAGCCCGCTCACACTCCAGTGAATCCAACCAGTAACACTACCGTACAGTCCGATCTGATCGTCTGATATGTCGCATATCTTGCCTAGGGGTGGTAAACGTCAGACCCCAATAGCTTGATAAATCGTGTCGATATGAGGTCTATAACAATTCGAGAAACTACTGGTAACACTTACCAGTAAATCTCAGCAACCCTGGCCAGGGATTTCTTATTATAGCTAATCGAACACAGCGCAAAATCAACCCCCTATACCGGGAGAGACGAATCCCCTCCTATCGCTCATTGCCTCCATGTGATTCGGGACTGTACCCAAAAACCACCATTTTGCACGTCCTCTTGGACGTGGTAAGATGGAAATCAAAGTACAGTGGGAACCATACAAGACTCTATGACGATCTCGGGTCAATAGACTACTTTGTACCAGCGTCACCTGAGAACTGCCATCTGACGTATGGTATAATACCATCTGGGAGTTCTCGGCGAGTCCGTCCAGTGTACCCAGTCTCTACTGAGCACCCGTATATCTCCTCTGATGTCAAACACTAATGGATATGGGATCATCCATCGCCCATCTTTAAGGGTCGAGAAGGTATACGCTAGTCTACTCTGGTGTATCGATACCCCGTCTCGATATACCCACGACTAGGGACTTTGAAGGATGTACTTATGGACTACCATGTCCCCACTAGTATGATCCGCATCATAGTCCAGATAGTCAAGTACACATCCAAAGGGCTTTACCAACATGTAACAGAGAGACAATCAGTATACACATTAAGGTAAAGAGCAACCAGATAGTATACTATCATGTCGAGCAAGAAAGTCCTCCCTATATATGTCCCAGCATCCACTACAATATACATCCTATGTACAGTAATGGCCTCTAGGGCATACATATAACTAACAATCTCCCACTTGCACTAGGGCCATCTGTAGCAGTGGTCGAAGTATCTCATACTCAACCATCCCATAAAAGTCTCTCTCTAGGAATAGGCCTTCGTGAGTGGATCCGCCGTGTTATCCTCTGAGTCTACTCTCCTTGCCTCGATCACCTTGGAGATCAACCATCTCCATGATCAGGTGATACTGCCTTAGAATATGTCTGGATCACTGATGGGACCTGCGTTCCTTGGCATAAGCCACAACTCCATTGTCACACAATGGGAGGAACATAGTTCATCTCATGAACCATTATACACCCAAACAGCCTCTTTGGTAGCATCTGAAGTAGCGATGTATCCAACCTTTATCGTCTAGTATGCCACGGTATCTAGCTTGGAACTCTTCCAACATACCGTCCCTTTACTGAGGGTAAAGACAATGCCTGCGACTGACATTCAGTCGTCTTTATCACCCTGGAACCCTTCCAGCGATTCTCCCCAGGATCTATTGATATCATCTCACTACAACTAGTGAGAATCCTAACATCCAATTAAATTTATCTCATAGATCTAAAACTCAGGATTTAGGAGGTATCATTTTGATCCTTCACGGAGAATCTTTGTGATAAACGGAGATTGATCGAGCGTAGCATAAGAAACTCCTTTCTTATCAAGAGTATGTCATCCACGTACTCTATGAGGATCACCACCATACTCCCTACTACCTTTTTGTTTATACAAGGTTCATCTACCATTTTGATGATGTCAAACTCTTTGACTAACTCATCAAAACAGATGTTCCAACTCCGCGATGCCTGCTTTATTACATAAAACATCTTGCACACGTTTCCGCTGCTCCCACTGTCTACGAAGCCCTCTGGCTGTGTACTTATAGACGCACTCTTCTAAAACATCATTTAGAAAAGTAGCCATGACACCCAACCACCAGATATCGTAGTCATGGTATGTAGCCGTGGCAAGTAGGATCTGGATGGACTTAAGCATAGCTACTTGAAAAGGTTTTATCATTATCCACAACTGTCCAATGATGCAAACTTTTAACAAGTATAGCTTTGAAAGTCTCAACTTTTCCATCTACACCAAGTAATCTTCTCAAGATATACTTGCTCCTGATGGGGATTTAACCCTTCAGATATAGCAACCAAAGTCCATACTTTGTCGGTGTACATGGATTCCATCTCAGATCGCTAAGCATCCAGCCATTCTTACAGAGTCCCTACTCTTGATGGCCAGCTCGAAACTAGTTGGGTCATCATCTCATGATGCAATCCTCGCTCCCACTGTCATAGAGCAACCGAAGTATCTCTCAGGTGGGTGAGGAACCCTACTAAATCGGCGGAGAGGCTGAGGTTCGTTGGAATCTACTGAATCCTTTGGTTTTATCAAATCATCATCTGTAGTTTGTATGGCTGGAACCTTTCCAGTTCTACATAACAGACCTTGCCTCGAGCTTGTCCGGATTTTGCTTTTAGACATAGGCCGAACAACCCCAAATCTTAACTAACTTAAGAGATGGGCTCTTCCCTTTCCATATCACATATGAAATGGTAGGCAACTGATTTGATTGGAACCCTATTCAATAGGTATGCAACTTCTCAAGTGCATAACACCCAAAAGGAAAAAGGTAACTCAGTAGTACTCATCATAGAGCACACCATATCAAATAGGGTGTATCTGCTCCGCCCCGATATACCATCGTGCTATGGTGTATACGGAGGAGTAATTCTGAGAGAGAATCTCATTCCCCTTTAGAATAGTCCAGGAATTTCCGTGCTCAAGTATTCTCCTCATTGATCTTATCATAGGACATAATACTTATACCCATATTTTGGTTCTCTACTTCTAACTTATATTCTGTGAATATCTCAAAAGGTTCTGACTTGTGTTTCAACAAGAACATATGTCTGAATCTAAAGAGATCATTAGAGAACGTAATGAAGTATAAAGAACCAGTCTTGGCATGTGTAGACAGGGGACCTACATACATCAACATGTATCATCCCAAGAGTTCACTAACACTTTCTCTGTTTCCAATAAACAGAGCTATGGTCATCTTATCTTTGTGACATGACTGGCGAGTTTCACAAGATGTAAATTCAAACTGATTTAAATATGCATCTATATGTAACTCTAGCTAGTCGGGTCACATTGATCTGACCTAGTCTATAATACCTCAAGAAGAATTCGTTCATTTCTGAACTCTTCCTCTTGTGTGTGTTCCGTATACTAAGAACTGTAGTTTGATTTAGAACATCAACGCTTTTAGATAACGTGCCTGAACCGATCAACTTTTGATATAGGAAATATTCAAAACATTATCCAACAATACAAAATTATATCATTTCTTTACTAATAAAGAGACTGATATGATTTTGTATAGCAGGTTCGGTATCTAATAACATTCGTTCAGAATCAATGTATAAGTAATACAGGGTGACAGTGACCGACAGACTTGGCTGCAACTCTTGCCCCGTTTTCTGCCTCATGAAACTTATCACCCGTTCTCAGTTTTTCTACCTTTTTGTACCCCTATGTAACAGATTACATATCTGGGATCCTGATCCGGTATCATATACCAGGATGCGGAGGATACTGAGAAACAGTTCTGTATAATGAACACACCCGAAGATGATGCATCAGCATGCACTCTCTTCGTTTAGGCGGCACGGGAAATCTGGTATTCCCCAATTTCCTTCTCTGTCTTATAACAATTATAAGTTGGAGCGGGACCAACGTTCCCCAGCTCAGTATTACAAACGGGTTCGGTCAATAATCCGTATTATTATCTTGATTAAGGCGTAATATGGTCGCTACCAGGAGAGAGAGAGAAGAAAACACTCAGCGTGCGCTCTTGCAAGATCAGATTGGTTATATATTTTATCTAATCAGGATGGCTCCCACTGCTTTTTATCAAATCTTCCTTCAAACCCTAAAAGGATAGACTAGCCGGGATTAATTACACACTACAAGTTCGCCAATCTTTCAGCCAGGCCAGTGTCGGTACTTTGAAAGAGGTGCCCCGTGCTTTCGCACGGACCTAATTAATGTAAACCTCGTTTTCCCAGAGGCTTAACCTCGTTAACACCTTTCTAGACACCTACTTGATCGGCTAATTGTAATGTATAAAACTCTCCCAGGAGTAACTCTTACTCGCAGCGGGTATCGGGATCCAACTATCTCATAGAAGGTATGCAATCTCATTGCAAATTTCAACACTTGAAATTCCCGATAATATTTTGCCCCTAACGTGCTATGACCTTGACGATAGCCAACAAACCATAGCGCGCTAGTCAAGTTCAACCCGTACATTTCTTGATCGAATTAAACCCACCCGCACGACCCTTGACGAAAGACAACAAAGCCGCATGACTACCCTAATCCAATCGCATCGTATGCTGGCAGATAAGCAGCATATAACTACCGCACACTGCACCTTGACGAAAGCCAACAAATGCAGCACGAATACTATATACAACTTATCTGAAATGACGGATGGCTACGACAGGTTTTTCTGAAAACCTATTGCGTAATGAACTTGATATCGTTGTAGGATCGAATGAATTTTAAAATGGAATGTTTTTTAGGCTTTTCCAGTTTTGCTAAAAGAGTCACTCCCGGTGAAGGGATCGTCGGTCCTTTCCTCGTCGAATGAGGTGCGGGATATATCATATATATCACTGTGCAAAGCAGAACTCTTAAAAGCTATCAAAAGACAAACCGAGTGTGTAGCATCTGCCAGTTATTGCTAAAGGAGTCACTCCCGGTGAAGGGATCTCGGTCCTTTCCTTATCGAATAAGGTGCAGGATATATCAAATATACCGTTGTGCAAAGCAAGAACTGTAGCTACCCTGTTTTATTTTGAAATTCGATTCTACAACATCTTAGGTTTCTTTTATTTCATTAATCATATTAATGAAGTCCCATCAGTTAAAGTACCTAATCATCACAGATAAATACGACATACACTTATGCCATCCGCATTCGCCTCGATGTCCCCTCGTGCACCGTTAGGTTAGGTAACTAACGGCAGAGCGGGGCAAGGCTAGCGCGGGTGTAAAACATAAGTAACGTCTATATAATATATCATATATACTATATACTGTATCTTATCAGAGAACATCATATGATCACATCACAGATATCGCAGTAGAAGAAACATATGAAATATTGGATATACTAGGACGTCCGTGTTTTCAATACGAGCCAGTATAAAACACGGATTCCACGATCGTGATGAATAGCCAAACCCACACCCCTAGACCCCTACGAGAGTGGCAAGCAACCCTACCAATTCTGGAGTTAGGAGACCCGGACTCGACTCCTCGAGTTGGTCTCCCACTGGACTCCAGAACCCGGTTACTTGTGCTCTCCTCCTTGGGTCTATCCTAGTGCGGAAAAGTAAATAATATACAACGGGTGACAACTTCCGCAACCTGGAAGCGCCCCAATAAAAGAATATTACATACAAGTTTTACATGAATGAAAATGAAAAAACACTCATCTCACATAAAAACCCCCGGTTATTCATACACGACGATCCAATATAACATATCCAGCAACACATAACATCACATGTCATCAACGTAAGTAAACATGCGCATCCCAATTTTCGTTGACATATAGCAACGAAACTGGCGATATCACATATTACACTTACGGTTACAGAAAAGAAAGTGTAAAACTACAACAGTTGGAATCCGCAACCACCTCAGACATCGCATGCCTGACCAAATGAATTAGTTAGACATCGCATGCCTAACAATTATAAACCCCGCATTTTAGTCTCAAAATCGAAAACTCTTTTCAATATCAAGTCGGGCAATTCAACAAGATTCCCGACATCCTGATCGAATGCTCGTCGCAAACTTCAGTAGGCGGCCGCACCCCCGATACCGTCGACGAAGTGCACCAAGGCGGAACACCGCCACCGCGAGCACCCGAACGGATGCTTTCTGCGACGGGGTTCTCTTACAGTCACTTGGTCGGGGCTATGGAGTGAGGCTGTCTATTAAGTTTATCCGGCGAGTATCCGCGTACGCTACGTGATTGCGACGGACTTTTGATCACATCAAAATTCCGTGGCAACCGATCAATTGAGACTAAACTGCTATGTTTATAACATTCATTCAGTTATCTCATAACTTATTGTGAATTCCAAGTATTGTATCACATTCCAGATAAACAGAAAATTTTAAACTTTTCGATTCAACAGTCAAACACCCAAGTTTTCCCGATACAGCACAACACATGAAATAAGTCTAACAACATTCAGTTCGTGCCTCAGTACCAACGGTCCAGCCGTAGAAGGGTCAAGCCAACGCCTCACATGTGGCACGTCGTACTGCCCCAAACCCGAAGGTTCAAAGGGCAGTTCAAGACGGTCATATAATCGAGTTAAGGTTTGTTGTCTTCTAGAGGGACCATCGCGTTACTTGCACTACTTAGAACGTCGTTAAACTACGGAAAAATCCAACACTTGGAAATTTCCCGACAGGGGAAAAATTGGGTATTTATATCCGGTCGAACTTTTTAACATATTCTAAAATTTATCCGGAAAGCCACACAGACAAAATTTGATAATCCGATCGATACACCGAGTCCCCAAAACAACCCCAAAAAATTCAACTCTTGAATTAATATCAAAAATTCCCAGAAAATCCAGCATAATTTAATAAGAGTTACTGTGCAAACAGTGGAGGATTACGTCATCAATAGGCCGCGGAACTGCCGCATAAGCCATGCTTATGCCGCGATTCCGCCGCACATTATATTGTTCATTGGAAACTTTTTGCGCCGTAATTCTTATATTTCCCTGCTGAATTTTTTAGCAATTTTTAATTTGGAAAAATCCCAGTTTTTGAAAAAAGGACAGAGAGCTATTTTGGAGTTGGTTTCGGGTTCGTTCGGGTTTCAAATTCCGTCTAGACTTCGCCTAAGGCTCTAGCTAGGCTCTGATACCATTGAAAGGTTCCTAGGCACCCTATAGAGGTCTCACAAGGCATCGAACATGCCAATATAAAATTTTATGGGTGCCGAGAGACCCGACTACGGATCGTCGGCTAGATATTTAGGCGAAACAATAAACTAGTTAACACTTAACTAAGAGATACGGAAATACAACCTTTGTAGATCCGGTTCTCCACCTCCATAGCTCCGCAATGAAGTCTCCTCGCTGTCCATAACAAGTCCCGGGCTCTAGCGTCGGCTTCATCGGAGAATGGACGGGCTAGGTCATCGATGTCCATGCCGAAGATGATCTACGTCGAGGCATCGCTAAATCAAGCTCCGACTTCACCAAGTCAAGAAACTTGTGAAGAAAACACACTCTACTACTTGGCAAGAGGTAGAGGATGAAGAAATAGGAAGTGGGTAGACTTTAGAATTGGATTTCTCACTCATTTCCATCAATCACCATTGATGGAGCTTGCTTTCTTCATGGAAGAAGATGAAGAAGAAGAAGAAAGTCCTATGATAAGAATAATTGAATTAGAATAATAATCATTTCTTATCATAATGCTAACTATGGTAATGTGTAGAGAATCAATCATGGTTAAAGGAATGGTTAGGGTCAAGCTAGAGACAAAATGGTCACTTAGTCAAAGTGTTCATGAAGCTTCATGAAAACAACAAATGAAAGCCACCATTTCATTTCATTTTCTTTTATTCATTTATCAAAAATAAATGGATAACTAAATAAGATAAATGAATAACAAATAATAAACCCTAACCATTTCATTAACCAAGGTTTAATACTTTACACTTAACCAAAAAGCATGTATCATCAAAGATGATACAAGCAAGTGCACAAAATCATATCACATATATAATGCGCACATCCGAGCGAGAAAAACCATTTAAAGTGAACCAATACTAGTTAATGCAAAGTAATATATCAAATATATAATTATGCATTAAATCATTAAATCAACACTTGATTCAATGATCCGGTCATGTCGCACACAACCGACTAGTATACTATGTATCGACTTATCGAATCAACGCTTGAATCGATAACTAGGTTATATCGCATACAACCATTCGATACATTCATCGCGAGAATGAAATACGGTATCACATACTTTCATTATTCTCGGTCCCGCACATATCTCATATGCGCTCCTATTTCGTTTCGCTTGAGCCAGGAAACCTCTATGTAGGACTCTAAAGACTCGTCAATACGCCGGCAGCAGGTGATGATCATATCGAACACCCACAAGCCGCAAGCGGTCTGCTAAACGTAACGGCCACCCGGGTATTGAGCGATCAGAAGATCGACGAGCAAGCCCGCTCACACTCCAGTGAATCCAACCAGTAACACTACCGTACAGTCCGGTCTGATCGTCTGATATGTCACATATCTTGCCTAGGGGTGGTAAACGTCAGACCCCAATAGCTCGATAAGTCGTGTCGATATGAGGTCTATAACAATTCGAGAAACTACTGGTAACACTTACCAGTAAATCTCAGCATCCCTGGCCAGGGATTTCCTGTTATAGCCAATCGAATACAGCGCAACATCAACCCCCTATACCGGGAGAGACGAATCCCCTCCTATCGCTCATTGCCTCCATGTGATTCGGGACTGTACCCAAAAACCACCATTTTGCACATCCTCTTGGACGTGGTATGATGGAAATCAAAGTACAGTGGGAACCACACAAGACTCTATGACGATCTCGGGTCAACAGACTACTTTGTACCAGCGTCACCTGAGAACTCCCATCTGACGTATGGTATAATACTATCTGGGAGTTCTCGGCGAGTCCGTCCAGTGTACCCAGTCTCTACTGAGCAGCCGTATATCTCCTCTGATGTTAAACACCAATGGATATGGGATCATCCATCGCCCATCTGTATGGGTCGAGAAGGTATACGCTAGTCTACTCTGGTGTATCGATGCCCCGTCTCGATATACCCACGACTAGGGACTTTGAAGGATGTACTTATGTACTTCCATGTCCCCACTAGTATGATCCGCATCATAGTCCAGATAGTCAAGTACACATCCTAAGGGCTTTACCAACATGTAACAGAGAGACAATCAGTATACACGTTAAGGTAAAGAGCAACCAGATAGCATACTATCATGTCGAGCAAGAAAGTCCTCCCTATATATGTCCCAGCATCCACTACAATATACATCCTATGTACAGTAATGGCCTCTAGGGCATACATATAACTAACAGAACCTGAATTGATTAATATCCTTGCTTTTGTTGAGGTGTCTGAGAATATTGATTTTCACTTGATTGAGGATATTGACGCCGGGAATATTTTGGATGATGAACTGTAAATTTGGCAGAGTTTTTCTCTCCAATTCATCATCCCGAGTCATTAAATGTTTTTCCCGAACCCCATATGCGTCTGGATTTTGAGGATAAATGCATGGATGTGCTGAATTTTGGAGAAAATTTTGAGGATATTTTTGAGGATGAACCAGTTTTGCTTGATGAGTCGGATTTTCCAATTCATCCTGTCCTTGTCATTGACTGTGTACACCCTCCAGAACCCTTAACCGATACCCTTTCTCAATCACTCCCCTCCATCCTTTCCATCGTTCCGACCATGCAAGAAACCGCATTACTTTCATTTCGTATGTCTGGTTTACCAAGTTCGGCGTACCCATGGTTTCTCACGAATCTTGAGGGATTTGACCCAATTTCGTGCCATATTGATAGATTTGTACAATCCATCTTTTCACATCGATCATTACAGATTGTACTAATTTATTCAATCCATTTCCACCCTCAAGTTCGTATTCTACTTCTTTCTCCCTTCCGCCATTCTTCTTCTCATATACCGAGACCGTATCCCACTTCTCTCTTCATACGGTCTCGCATATTCTCCATTTCTTACCTCTCCGTATTCTTTCACCAGCCACTGCTTTATCACGATAAGATCTTTGAATGGTTGGTGCTCACCTTTGGCCTGTGTAAGTCCTTGTATAGCTTGATACTGTTCTTTTCCCTCTATTCCTGAACTTCAACGTTTTACAGTGGAAACACTGTTTCACTTAAGTTTGGGGGGGACCTTTTTGTGTATATATTTTTGGTTTTCTTTTTTATTTTATTATAAAATTTTCTTTTGGAGAGCGCCGACAATTTTGACCCTCTTCGTGTAGCCTGACAGTGAGGGCACTGCCAAGTTTAAGTTTGGGGGTGTGCTCGGTAAGCTTTCTTCCTTCGCATTCATTTGTATATTTTGCATTTACATACCTTATTAAAAACCCACAAAAATCGAAAATTTTCCAAAAATATAAAAACTTTGTCAAGTTAGCTAGTGGGAGAACTCTGATTCAACATTTCGACGGTTTTGTTTGATAAGATAAGAATAACTAAATCTTATTTTTAGATTTTGAAAACCTGAAAGATAACTCTCCTTTGAAGTTAACTATAGCTGATATACGTCTTTACATCACACTTCACGTGTCGTGAGTTTTGGAAATTAGATGAAAAGTCTATTATGTCTAAAAACTTTTAAATGGATAAATGATTTTCTGAGGATCAAATAGGTTTGTTCTGAAATAAGTAATATCAAGAATAGTTTATGAAGTGAAGCGAAAATGAAGGAATGTTATTGATGCCTTAATTGGAACTAATTCTGAAAAATAACCCATCTGGAACTTGATTGGAATGATTACACACCTAACCCACTAAAACACGTCTTTTATCCAAAAAATAACTGAACTGCCGGTTATATCTCCGTTCGCATTGAATCATCATGATTTTCACGCTAAATTGTCTTTTGTTTTTGGGCCTAGGTAACTTGAGTAATTAAGTCCGCTGGGGTGTCTCTACACCTAATGCTCTAAAGCCAACTGGTTTGGGTGCATTGCCCAAAGCTCGTTAAGAAGCTTAGAAAGTCCAGATTAAAACAAAGTCAAGCAAGTGTTCTCTCCGAGTAAAAATTCCTAACGGTTCTTTGTGTGAGAATAATCTTGACAAAAGAAAGGTTTTATAAAAAAAAATATTTCTAGCGGAGATATGAAGGTATTACTCTATGATAAAGACTATTGCACGTTCACAGAGGTGTGTATGAAATGAAAACAAGAAAAAGGTGGAGTGAAAAATAAGACCTAGTTTTCTGTTAGGGAAGATAGAAATTCTGAAGTTGAAACTTTACTGGAAAACGAAACTTGAAAAATGCTTAACTCTTTATAAAACTTATGTGATCCTTTAAAAAAATTTATCTAGGCTTTATTGTGTGACATGATGACTTTAATCGATCCTTCTGGAACTTAACGACACTATTTGCACTGCACGTAGAGATATATAAAATCTTTAGTTAAATAAGAAGCGAGGTGTGAAAAATAAGGGTTCGATAGTCTAGACTTAGGATCATAGAATTGTTATTTTCTGAAACAAAACTTTAGGGTTTGAATCATAGTTATTTCGCAAAACTAGCTTGACCGGATTTTGTGGGTGTAATCCGTTGAAAACCCTCAGGAGACAACACTCCTCCTACTAGGGACACCTAGAGGTTTAGCGGCTTGTTGCACGAGCTCAGTGCAATCGCGTTCCCTGCGAAAGTGCGGTTAAGAATTTTTTGTGAATAATTGGTTTTGCTCGGGACGAGCAAAAGTTAAGTTTGGGGGTATTTGTTCATACCAGAATATTGCATTTTATACCGCCCATTCTTACGCTCGTTTGTTTATAGGCAGGTGCTTTTAATCAGTGTTTGCTACATAATTGCAGGATACTGGTCTCAGCTCTAAACAGTAAATATCATGGAAAAGTACGACAAATTCCGGATTACTGCCAACAACAGATAAAACACGGGTCTCCGCTCTCTATCCGTGTGTTGCCACATACCAGTTTAAGGGACAAAATGGCAAATCGATTGTCATTTTCATGCACAAAGCTCAATGTCAACACAAGATCCAAGAAATCTACGCGGAGCTCGAGAAAATCATGGCAAAAGATCCACATCACATCACCTTTTGATGTACTGAAATTCTGGAAGAATTGTGAAGAGATTCTGAGAAAAGTCATATACCACAAAGTAGACAGCAAACCAGGGATCCCCACAAAAACCCACGGCCCAATTCCCTAATATAGCCGCGGTTCCGCGGCATAAGCAGGCTTAGGCCACAGAACCGCGGCCGTATAGACTCTGCAGGGTGTCGTTTTCTGTGGGCAGTTTGGTCACCTCATTTAGGGGCAGAATCTGGCCCTAGGGTTTCAACTCTCCTCCTATAAATACCCCAGATCTGAACCATTGTGGGGAGTTCATTCTTATGCCTCTTTTTTCGTTAGTTTTTAGTCTTCTTTTCTTCTTCTTCATTCTTTCCACCATGAAAATGTAGTGAGAGCATTGAGTGGATGTTAAATGAAGATGAGGGTTTTTGTATCATTCTTTTTTGCCTAGCTTCCCCCTTGATCACTCTTCCTTAACTTGATCTTGCAACCTCTTAAGTGAGCTTGCAAGTTTAAGCTTTGGTCATTGATCTCAAGGGGTTGTATCATTTTGTTCTCTCTTTTGTACTTCATTTCACATGAGTTCTTTACCCTTCTCTTGATCTTGCAACCTCTTGATTGAGCTTGCAAGTTTAAGGGTTGGCTATTGATCCCATGGCTTGTCTTGAGTTCTATGGTTCTTAGTGTTACTTTCTTGCTTATCTCTTTCTTGCATCTTTCATTCTTGTCTTTTATTACTTGCAATTTATTACCATGCACTTTAATTACTTACTTGTAATCTTTTCTTTTCTTTGTTTATCTTCTTGTTCTCTCTTTTTGGTTCGTTTTGTGAATGGTTGTAATTATTGTTGTTAAGAATAAATACGATATTGTAAGTTAATGTTTCTTTGCTCATTTCCTTTTCCCGTTATTTTCCATTGAACTCCGCCCAAACGATATGCAAGCGCTCTGTTAGGCACCCTACCCTACCAAGGTAACGGTGATTCCTAACCGCGACCGGTTGCGTTCGGTTTGGCCGGAGGCGAAAGCAAGAGACAAGAACGGAAGGACAAGGGTAAATAAGCCGGATTCCACGAATACCGTGCTTAAATCCCCTAATCCACGTTGTTGCCAATTGCTCTAGCTTCAATTGGTCAAGACTCGGCTCAAAGGTTTTGAGTGCGGATTTCTTTAGCTTACACTTTCGTATCTTTTTCTTAATAACTTTATACTTGCATATAAAACACTTAGGATAGACTTGAAAAAACATATACACATTCTTTATTGACTCGTCTAAAACTCGAACGGACATACAACCATCTCCCTGTGGATCGACCCGTGCTCAACCGGCTAGTTGCATAGCGACACCGTCCAGATCGCGGTAAACTTTAGAACTTTGAACATCCGACACGCCAAAAGCGTGCGATCACATCTCCTCGGTAAAAACTAGCCCCAAACGGGTACAAGCAAAGAATAAATATAAAGCATCCCCAAACGAGAGAAACTCACACCAAAAGGCGGAACACAACCACAAAAGTTATATACGACGCCGTAGCGAAGGAATAAGCAAGAAAGAAGTGAAAACAATATCACAACATAAACAAAATAGCCGGCTCACACGAGCTCGACACCTAGAGTCACAAATAAAACAATATCGATCCCCACAAATCTCATTTCTAAGTCAAATACATGAAAGTGGTAGATGGAGAGTACTAGATACAATAAGATATTCAATGAGATCATACAGATACCCGCAAAACCAACCACCTATCCAAATCACGGCCAACAGTAACGGTATCCGCAGAAGTAGAAGAAATAAGAAGCCCTGCCGCGACTACACTGAGGGTCAAGCCTGCAAAACACTGTGGCACAACGGGGGTGAGTTGCCAACTCATGAATAGTTGTCACGACCCGAAAAGTACGGAGCGTGACACGCACTTAAATTACGAAACTTCTCGAGGCGTACGTAATCTAAGTAAGCCAAAACCTAGAAATCAAAACCAAATAAAGCAGTAGAGTGAAGGAAAACCAATTTATTGAAAGTGATTTTAATCAATAAGTCACATCAAGTATTTTAAAAGCAACATCCATTTTTCCGAAAATTTCGGTAGAGTCTCCTTTGTAAATACTGACCCCAAACGGGTTCAAAACGAGAATATATGTACAACATGAAATAAGGCATCCCTAAGCGGGAGCTAGGTCTTCGCCCAAGGCGGGCTCAAAATCACACGCAATATAAATCATCACTGTGCAAAATAAGCATAATAAGGCATAAAGTAATAAAGCATCATGTCGGCTCAAGTGAGCTCGACCTAGAGAAACAACATAAAAGTACAAGTCGCACTGTCCCATCTCTAAGTCACTAATACAATAATACAAGTGGTAGATATGGTAGATGGAGTACACTAGATACAATACTGATACATGGTGGAAACAAAATAACCCCGCAACCCACCTACGAACAATACTGCGAGTCCAAGCAAAAGGAGAAAAAGAGGAGGTGCGCCCGCCGCTACTACGCTAGCGGGTCAGACCTGCAAAATACTGTGGCACGACGGGGGTGAGTCGCCAACTCGTGAGTAATAAGTAACATCTAATAAGGCTATCGTATGCATGCACAAAAATTCATCACAGCCTACATATACTAATATGATGCGATGTAATAATATGTATGCAACATGAATGCAATAAGCAGCACGAGATTTGAATATGATTAACATGGGAAATATGTATTCCTATCTTATTAAACTTCTGTGATTTAGCTATAGTTTCATCAATGAAATCAATATAAATCTGTGTCAAGCATCGACACTAAATATGAATATCTCAATTATCCCGGGCTCCGGCAATCCGGACTGGCCCATAAATCTGATCTAGGGCTCCGGCAATCCGGACTGGCCCAAATCCTCATAACTCAAGACTACGTCGGTATCCTCCGGATATCCGCCTCGTCGCAAATAACCAGTCGGTAGTGCTCCCCTGCCGGGCTCAATGCCATCATCTGCGACCATCTTGCCCTGGGGTACCGCACCGGGTCCACCATGCACCCACATACGGTTCCTCCTTCTCCTCGAATTGGGTGTATGATACTGCTCAAGCACCGAGAAATCTCATGGTGGACGGTATATGCATCATATCACGAGAAAACCGCAACTTACATTTTTAAAATGGTAATACGTTTTCAAATCTTTGCGGTTTCTCCAAATCCATATATCTCATAAATACGGAAATCCTCGAGAAAATCACAATACATGAATGTCTATGATATTAACAATATGAAATGTCATGCGGAACTAGAAAACTATGCATGAATAATGATGCAATAGGATATGTTCATATGACTAGCAATCCTACGTATCCATATTGATGAATTAAATATATCAAATGCAGGTTTATTAATAAATAATTGGCGCAAGTGATAAGATGTGGATTTAAACAAGTTATAAAGTGTCTGTGGCATAGCAATTACCTAGACATGTGTGTCCCCATGAATAGTACCCGTGCAGCATAAACCAATGGTAATAGTGCGAGTGTCCTATGAGGTACTATCATAGTATATATATGATAAATGATGCAATGAAACGGGATGATTAACTAGGAACTATGCATAAGTGTAAGTACTAAACGAAATTCTAACTATCGGGCGTCTTGCGCCATCCAAACGATTCCCCCGTAGATGTGTACATCTACTCACCGGAACGTCTCCGCTAGTCTGATCCAATCACTGCCTTTACTTTCCGTGCCGTGTCCGATGTCTCCGCGACTGATCCTAGAATTTATACAAAGCAACACACATAAGGCTAATATCCAGCAAAACGCGATATCAAGACCATACGAGAAAACTAGCGTCGCAAGCTAACGCGTGTGCACTCGAAACACCAAAACGTGCGTGCTAACGTCTGAAACCACCCCGACATGATGTGATTCATAGAAAACACCAAACCCAAACTCATAACGTACGTTTCGCGCAAGTCCAAAAGTACTAAAAACAAGGTAAATGGTCCCAAATTTTGATACGAGTGGAAATAGGAAAAGTTGCATGCTCCAAAGACCTACAATATATAGCAGACACCTACTGAAAAAAAACCCCGACACCCAGATCCACCCTCTGGATGTAATTTGCGGCCAGAACATTTAAATTTGCGGCCACTTAGGGGAATGGGGGTCTCGTGCTTCGGTTGTGTGTTCCTAGCCCGGTAACTAAGCTCCAGTAATTACAACTTTTGCCTGAAGCATATGGTTTGAAAGCAGAACACAAAACGAACACAATTCTTCACTAAAACACTAATTAACACTAATCTAATACAATATGTTGTTTTAGTGAAATCTGGTGAAAAGACTTGGATTAAGCGACACTAACAACACTTAGTTAAGCTACTCAAGCCATAAAAATCTTAACTTGGCCTAATCTCCACTTAAACCACATAAATAGAACTAAAACCCACTTAAACATTACTTTAAGCTAAATAAACTACAAGTTTAGCAAAAAGGTAATTAAGGTAAGCTTTATACCTCAAGTTGGTCTAGTGATGGCTCAAACTTGCTGACCTTGCCTCCAAAAGCAAAGACTTGCCTCAAGAACCAACAAGGAAGTGTTTTGGAGTGTTTAACATGAGGTTTTGTGAATAAAAGAGGGATTTTTAATGGAGACGGATGCTTGAAAGAAGAGAAGAAGAAGAAATGAAGGGGAGGGGCTGCTGCTGCTGGGGCTGCTGCTGGCTTGAGGGGGAGTGAGGGAGAGAGTGACAAAGTCAAGCCCCCCCATGCTTATTTAATTCCCCATGCCTCTCTTTTCGTCATTTCTTTTCTATTTTCTTAAAATAGTTTTGATTTTATAAAGGAATAGAGAACCAAAAGGGAAATTAAAATGAAGACATGTTACAATATTAACCTAGGGTAATTATAGGTTGTGCATGCTAACTAAAATTTTTGCTTAGAAAATAATAGTTAAGAAAATTAGATAATTATGTGAACAATAATTAAAATGTTAATTAATAAAACACAATTATTTATATAATTATATATTATCACAATTAAAATTGATTTATTCAAGTCTATGTGGAAATAGCTATTAACGAGGTTTTATGAAAAACACGCATTATCGCTAATTAACACGAAATTAACCAAAACGAATTTTCAAGGCGTTACAATAGTAAATAACATCATACAAATAATCGCAAGTACGCACGAAAGCGACAGTCTGAAAAATGTAATCTGACGACATAAATATAACAGTATGGATATGCAGTAAAATCATGATCAAGGTACACCACTAGGGTACAACAACTATATGAAATAGTGCATGTCTAATAAATCCTGAATATGGGATAACACAATAAACCTCATGTATGAATCATCATCATGGAAAACCGGTGCCCATCAACGACACCCCAAATGCCCAATATCTCAGACGCCGTCACTCTAATCCGCCCTCATATCCGTCACATCATGAAACCTGAGTGTCCAACATCGACACTCGAAACATCATGAAAACCCATGTCCAGCATCGACACGTAAATACTCATCTCTCATGCGCCGCATACTCATATCGACCCTCAATATATCTCATCTCAGGCACCGCATACTCAGATCGGCCCTCATATCCATCTCATATCATACTCCAAAACGGTATCCTCCGGATAACCGTCGAGTTCTATGAAATCACTGATAGGTAGTGCTCCCTCTGCCAAGCTCATCGTCTACTCCATAAAAATCATTTCTTGCCCTGGGGTACCATACCGGGTCCACCATGTACCCCCAGACGGTGCCTCCCACTCCTCGAATCGGGTATGCTCACAACTCAGAATCGAGAAAACAAATGGTGGACGCCTCGAAATATCATCTCAAGAGAAACCGCGTTTTTAAAGCAATACAGATATTTTCCCTTTTGAATAACAGTCGCGGTTCTCAAATCCAGAAATTGCATAAAATCAGTACATCAATGCATATGTCCATGAGATACTATGCATGCAACAATGGAACGGTAATGTGACCATATCAAGAGAAAACCGCACTTTTAAATATATCAAGTTTTCAAAGGTATCTTGCGGTTTTCTTAATTTTTCACGAAATCGAAGTGCAATATCTTGTGAAAGCAACGGGTGACTATAGCAATGTACGTATGTATGCATGTATGTATGATGCAATTTATGTGCCCAATAGAACGAGAATAAATATCTAACTATTAATGATAAGAAAACGATGCAACGTATTATCCATAATAATTCTATAACGTGAGTATCATGGCAATTACTAACGGTGTGTGTGTGGCATACAGTTTGGTGCTCGTGCAACATGAACCGTTAGTAATAGTGCTGTGTCTCATTAATATTATGTCATATGCAACAGGAAATGGGATATGCAACTAGGATACTTATGCATGATCGATGCATGTATGTATATACTTATAAACAATTGTCCTATCACTGAATCTAACCCTTGACGCATAACGCCATACGGGCAGTTCCTCCGTAGATGTTAAATCTACTCACCGATGATCTCGAGCTAGGTAAATCCAACCACCAGCTTTCCTTTCCTTGTAGTGTCTGAAGTCCCCGCAATCGAACCTAAAATCACACCACAACATAACAAATGCAACTTAGAAACCGTCTGATAAAACACTCAAACTACGCTTAAAATCAACACAACGACTCTCACAAGCTCTCAAGGGTTAGCTTAGTCGCTAACGTGTGTAGCGACACCCTAAACCAAACCCAAGTGCAGAAAGCTACGTGACATGTCGGATACCATATCGTGCATTACCGAAACACTAAAAACTAGCCTAGTGGTTCCAGATTTTGCCTACAATCAATATAAGAAAATCAAACGGTACCAAACACTAAGAAAAACTTACAGACAGCTACTCTCAAAAGAACAACTTCCTAGTCCACCAAAAATCCGGCGGCGTCGGGAATTTCCTAAATCTCGCCGGGCCAACTAGGTTAGGTGGGGTCCGAGTTTCAGGTGAACACTTAGGGCTTCTAACACTACACTACTGCATTGCTAGATTTTACAGTAGACTAACGAAGTGATAGCAGATCACAGAGACACCAAAACATAACCAAAATACGATATTTCGCTAAAAATTAAAACTTTAAGGTTTAAAACAGAAACTAATAAGCAACCACACATCCTTAGAGCCTACTTAACAGTAGAAATCACTACCTCAGCAAACTTGCTTGAAGACCTTAGCTTTCCAAGCTCCAAGTCATCTCAAGAGGCTTAACATGATTATGTGAGCGGTTTTTGTGAGGGTTGATGGAGATTTATGCTTTAGGATTTGTGGTGATGGGTTTCAAGTGAAGTGATCAGTTGAAGGAGATGAAGAATAAGAGAAAAAGAGAGTGAGGTGAGAATGAGAGGGTGAGATAAGATTGAGAGAGTGAGAGTGTGATGGTGAGAGTAAGCCATGCCCCTTTCTCTCCCCTCCATAAATGCATCCCATGCAATGTCCTCTCATGTCTCCTAGCCTCATTATTCCTCTCCTTCTCATTTCCAACAATTAAAAAAAAATTATTTGTTTAAAAAAACTAAATAATGAAAACATATAACATAATAATATGAGGGTTAAGGTGCCATGCTACCAAAATATGGTTAACATGCACAAGTTGTGTGCAAGCTCAAAAATAATAATAAAATATTAATTTAAAATAATAAAATATATTAAAATAGTTACTGGTTAAATTTCATTAAAAATCCGCATTATCACTTAATTAACACTAACCGCATTCTAAAATGTTACAATCTTCTCCCCTTAAAGAAATTCGGTCCCCGAATTTAAAAATCTTACTCTGCTTATGTTAGTGTATATGCCCTAGAGGCCATTACTGTATCATACTAGTTTGTATATTACTTAATGGAAGCTTGGGATATTCACCTTGTATAAACAATCTTGCTCAATATAGTAGTATGCTACTTGGTTTGTTTCTACTTCAATGTGTACTTGTGTTTATTTCAGTATATCACTTATACGCATTAGTGGAGCCCTTAGGATCTTTGCTTGATTACCAGCGTTGTGATGGCAGTCACACTAGTGGGGGCTGGGTAATCTATAAGCACATCCTTATACAGGTCCCTAGTCGTAGGACTATCGAGACAGGGCATCGATACTCCGGAGTAGACTAGCGTATGCGCTTCTCATCCCAGTGTGGGAGATGGTCTGTCCCACAGCCATCAGTACGTCGTACTGGAGATAGTATACGGGTGCTCGTTTGGTTACGAGTACACTGGACAGGACTCGTCGGGAACTGACAGGTTGGTATTATACCTATCGTCAGTTATTAGTTCCCAGGTGACATGAGTACAGCTTAGTCCGCTGACTTGACACTGGCACTTCGCCTCAAGTGTGTTCCCACTGCACTTTGATCACTACCCTACCACGGCTCAAAGGAGTCGTGCAAACAGGTGGTGGTTGGGTGCAGTCCCGAAGCACTTGGAGGCAGTGACGGATAGACAGGATTCGTCTCTCCCGGTATTGGGGGTTGACATCGCGCTGTGTCTAGGAGAGCCATTACACGAGTAGTCCCTGGCCAGGGCAAGCGAGATATACTGGTAGGTTTCCAGTGTTATCTCAGGGTGTTTTGGGCTTCACTCCGGCACGACTTGTACCGCTATTGGGGGACTGACGTTTACCGCCCCCTAGGCCCGCCATGCGATGTATCAGACGAACAGACCGGACTGTACGGAGACTGTCATATTCAGACTCAGTAGGAGTACAGATGGGGTTTCACCTCGTCAGCCTTCTTGTCGACATCTACCTGGGGACCGTTACGCACAGCTAGTGCCGCTTGCGGCCTGTGGTTAAACCCACTGCCAGCGGAGTGTCGAGTCTTTAGAGTCCCACACAGAGGGTATTCGCCTCTGGGCAAAATAGAGTAGAGGTCGCATGGTTTTGCGACAGGGTTCGTTCTCATCTGCGCACTTGTGCACGTTTGGAGTCCGGACGGATATTGCCAGCGGGCTCTGGTTTGAGCCGGATACTGGTATATGTTTTGGGGTTGCTTTTATCTCTCAGTATTCATGTTCCTCGGTACAAGAATGCAGGTGTGTATGCACAGTTTTTTTGAGGAAGAGGAAGAGGACTTTCATTAGGGTTTCGGAACGGGTGCGTATGCACAGTTGACAGTCGTCTTTTTCCAAACCCTAATGGATTTTTATTATATCATTTAATAATATATAATAAAATGAAATTGTGTCATGGTTAGTTTTTGTTGACTTGTTGACCATGGTTGAACTTTTGACCATCATCATTACAAAAGCAAGATGCTTTTTGATTCTTGCAAAAACATTTAATGTTTGAAATGATAATGGTCATTCTAAAACTTTCCATCAACCTTTTCATTTTCATTATTATTATTTGATAATTCTTTTTCTTTTGCATTATGGTTGCAAGAAAGAAAAAGAGAGCTCATTATCTCATTTAGCTTCTTTCTCCTCACTTCATCTTCTTCTTCCTCTAGCAAAAGAGAACCCTTCTCATGTGTTGAGAATCCTTCTCTTTAAAAAGAAAAACAACCCCTAGTCACTCTCTACTCATTCTAGGATCAAGGTTTAGCAAGCCGGAAACCCTAGTTCACTCAAAGCACGAGGAAGAGCCCAAAGGTTGATCTCTCGAGGTGGATCTATCTTTGACGGAAGAAGGCGACAAGAAGAGAACCATCAACCTCTACAAAGTTTGAAGAAGAAGGTGTTCAAGTTTAGGTATAACCATCTCCATCCGAGTAGCTAACTCTCTTTAGCAAAGTATGCTAGTTTTAGTTTAGTTAAAGATCCCGACTTTGCTTAGTCCATGTTGCCCCTTGCGCTAAAAATTGATTTTTATACCGTTTCCGCCTCCCCGTAAGAACCGGGGGTCGCAACGTGGACTTACAGTGGTATCAGAGCCTAACTAAACTTAAACTAGCTTGGTAGTGGAGTGTAACGAAGTTCGGAACCGAAAAAACCCAAAAACCAAACTTTTTCAAAATCCAAGTTTCTGTTAAAATTTTTTCTGGTCAAAACAAGATTTGTTATACACCTAAATTCGGCTCAGGGTTTTGTGTGAACACCCAAGAAAAACGATCCCCTAATTCGTTCAAACCGCCGCGGATCCGCGGCTCCACCTATTCATTGAGCCGCGGATCCGCCGCCGTTTAGAGTCCTCTGGTGATCGTCTTTCGTGCAGTGTGTCTCTGTATTGGTTTTGGGATTTTTAAAATATGTTATATGTGCCCAGATTCTCCAGAACAGAAATTTACTTTTGGGGGCCTATAATTCCGTATTTTTTCGAACTTCACTACACTTTGACTATGATGGTTATATCTGTGATGTTTGCATGTATTGAACGTCGGCTAATCGCTATAAGTCGATTAGTCGGGGTTATACATGATCTGTGTTTGATATTGGAATGTGTATATGAATGTGTTAGACTGTCGCGGGTGAATAGCCGGGGTGGATGTGAGATGAGCTTTTGTTTTTCTTTCATTCATTGTAAATGTAAATTGATGTAATAATTTTATTTGTTTGGCCGGACAACCGGGTCAGGGTTGTAGCCGTCATTGTATAATTCTTTTTACTGTTTTTGCTCCTAGGATAGACCCATGGAGGGGTGCACAAACTACCGAGTACTTGGCGGGTAGTTTGCCGCACCCGTAGGGGTCTTGGGTGGGGTATTTGGCTATTCACCGCGACCGTGTTATCCGCTTTTCGTTCCAGGCTCGAAAGGATTGCGGATTGCTAGTATATCCAATGTATTCATCTATGATCTGTAATGTCTATCATTGCTTTCTATTTAGGCGTTGCTTATGTTTTACAGCCGCGCTAGCCCAGCCCCCGCTCTGTCGTTAGTTAAGTAACCTAACGGGTGATGACGGGGCCCCGTGGCGAATGCATATGGTATAAGCGTACATCATATTTTGGTTGTTTTCTGCAATGGTAGGATTAAATGATGGGACGCATTAAAAGTACTAATGCAAGAATATCACGCATTAAAAGAACTAATGCAAGATAATAAACCAAGTTGAAGTCGTTGGAACACTTTCGAAAAACCACTCGGTTCTTTTCAAAACTAACTTTTAAATGCGGAGATTGAGCCACTCCTTCTAAAAGCTATCTCGTTCCATCGATTAAATCAAGTTCACTACGTTCACGGTTTCGCCAAAACCATTCGTAGCCCTCCGTCGTTTCGTATGAATATTCAATAGTATTCAAGCTATGTTTGTTGACCTTCGTCAAGGCATAGAGTTTGGTAGCTGTTGGGTGTTCATATGTAGCATAGATAGATGCGTTGGTTTGGGACAGTCGTGTTGCCTTGTTGACCTTCGTCAAGGGTATATACGGGTGGGTTCAAATTAACCTGGATAATGACGGGCAGAACTTGACATGTGACTTATGATTTGTTGACCTTCGTCAAGGTCATAAGAGCATGGGGAAAAAATACACATCGGGAGTTTCATAAGTACTGAAACTTGCTAGATTTGCATACCATTTGGAGTGTGGTGATTCTGGTAGGATTCCTTCAGTTTCGTCACGCGATGATATTTGGATCCCGATCCTACTGTGAGTATATGCTACTCCTCGGGAATTTTTTCACTAAACGATCAATGCTATAAACCTAGTAGGTGCCTAGAAAGGTGTTAGCGGGGCTACGCCCCCAGGGAAAAGAGGTTATTTAATTAAGGAACTTCGCGAAAGCGTTGGAAAACCTCCCTCGAAGTACCGACACTGGCCTGGCTGAACGGTTAAGCAAGTATTGTGCGGTGGGATTGATCCTGACTAATTCTTCCTTTATGGTTTGAGGAGGGATTTGAGAGACAGTGGGAGCCATCCTGTTTAGACAAATTAAAAACCATTCTAAACTTGCAAGAGCATCGTGCTAAAGTGTTTCTTCTCTCCCCCCTGCAGCGACCAAATCGAAATGACTGGACTTAAGTTGATTCTAGATAAAAACATATTGACAGGGCCAAATTACAAAGATTGGCTCAGGAATGTCAAGTTGGCAATCACTTACGACAAGCTGGGGTATCTTCTTACCACCAAAGCTCCCCCCGTCCCAGGTCCCACCTCCAGCGTCGCGGATAAGGAAATCCGTAAGACTTGGGAGATTGACAGCGCGAAGGCCAGGTGCCTCGTACTTGCCTCGATGGACAACGAACATCAGAGGAGGCACGAGAATATGGATTTGGAATCCATATTTCTTCATACAAAAGAACTGTATTGTAACATTTTCAAAAATATAAAATATTAATTTTGGGAATTTTTATAATTTAATATTATTTTATTGATTATTTTAATATTAAATGCAAATAAATAGGAAAAATGTTAGAAAAATTACGAAAAATTATGGAAAATTCTAAAATAGGGTAAATTAGTGAATTTTGACATTTTTAAGCTTTTGTGATTAGTTTGACACTAATTTAGTGCTAATCGCGATTAAAATCGCTAATCGGGTTTTTTTTTCAATTTTGAGCAAAACATGCACATAACACTTTTGCTACACTTTTGCATTGTTCTACCATGGTTTCTCATTTGGGTCTACTATTTATGTGAGAAGGATTTTGAGAGAAATGAAATGGAAAAGAAAGGAAAAGAATAAAGAATTGGGTAGTAGGTGAGGGAGAGAGGCATGGACCTTTGACTTGAACCCTAAACCATTGTTTTCCTCTTATTTCTCCCTCCCTCTTCCTTGCTTGCTGCTGCTGCCTCCCCTTCATCTCCCTCCCCTCTTCAACTCCTCACTTCACCTCTAAAACAACCCCAAAACTACACACTCCTTTCATTAAAAATGTGCACAAGCTCGAGACCTTCAAGATGGATCAAGAAAGCGTGGATTTTGACCACTAGGGGGCAACTCAAGAAATTTCTTGAGTTGCCAAGTGAGGTAAATTCTGGACCTTTAGCTTAATTCTTGCATTACCTATACCCCAATGTTGTTATAGTATCGATATGGTGTGATATTATGGACATGGTGATAACCTAGTTAGGGTTGTGGTGAATTATGGGTTGTAATACGAAATTGAGGTCAGTAGAGGATACACCAACACCCTAGTGTATGAATTGAGACCCAAACCTGAAGCTAGAACCAAAATTACGGATTTTAGAAACCGATATCGGGGAAATTGTGTAATCTGGAATGAGTATATCGAATCTGCTATCACCCGAGGCACCCTAAAATAAAATTGATTGGACAGTGGTATGTGCAGGAACCCAGGAAGCTAACCCCAAAACCCTAGCTCCCCACTCCACTTCGAGGCCGCCGGAATTCCCATTCTGGCCGCAAATTGCGGCCAGACCAGGGAGGAATGTCCTCGTTTTGCGTGCATGGCCCTATTTCCTCAATTCTTGGCCCTGGGTACTTCTAGTTTTGACAGATCCCTTCTAGGGTAAAATCTGGGACATATTTCCTAAGTTGCCATTTTGAATTCGTGTTTCCGTATTTTCATTTCTGCATTGGTGTATTTCGTTTTACCTCGACTATTTGTCGTTTATACGACGATATGGAGGATCTATTGATGGTTTTGAAGGCGTGCCATAGGTTCTCACCTATAGGCCCCTTATCGTATCGTTTTGGATTTCATGCGCCGTTTTAGCTTGGATTTGGTTTTAATGCGCATATACGATATTCGATGTGTAGGTACCCATGAAGACTTCGGGACGACAAGCAAGTGCATGGTGATGTCCGCAAATGATGATGCAAGGTGAGTAGATTATATCTACAGGGGGAAGTCGGGTGGATGGCGTATAGCACCCCCGCAGTCCGTAGTTAGTATACTATATATATGTAGATATATGATAGTGTTTAGTGTGTTGTATCTTTGTGTTAGAGGTATTATGGATAGTGTAGGGTTAGAAGTAACTAGTGTAGTTTCTAGTCGCGAACCCTAGGGTAGAATTGTACCCACACTCACACACTTGGCTATTCCTTATACTTTCACTTGGTTGATGATATTTGATGACATTGGAGATGAGTCGATGATATTGGGCCTTGTTCCGCAGGATCGGTGATTGGTTATGGTTCATATTTGGGAATATGACATATGACTCTTGCGGGTTTGGGATGTGTGTTTGCCCCCGCATTCATATCTTGTAGATGGTATCAGTGGTACTAGACTTAGAGTAGCACCCCAGATTAGGTCATATGATGATAATGACACCTGATATGTAATAAGAGGAATGTGATTTGACCCTTACCCAGCTATTGGGAGGCCGTACGATGATTACCGTACGAGCCGATATTGATGATAGATCCGCACTCATAACTCGAGGATATCTTACGATATGACATTGAGGCGAGATCACCGACTATATACCTTTATATATATGTATCGACTCAGATTTAGGCGGTTTCCTTACCCCTACCGACTTGCTTGATACTTAGATCAGTAGCTGCATAGTAGATGTTAGACTAGACCGAGTCATACTTATTTCAAAACTAACGAATCGGGAATATTTGCAAGATAGGAAAAAGGGGAATTCTACGGATACTTTCAAATGTGTAGTGTCTATTTTCTAAACACCGTAGCCCTTGTTTTACCAAAAACCCCGATTCGTCTTATTTCAAAAGGCAAGGTTGCATGTTGTAGCTTTTGAGTTAGATTCCTTACTTTTGCGTTGATTATTCGATTGCACCTGTTCATACTATTTGTATCGCATTATTTGTGCTCATTGCTATATTACCATCATGCTGTTAGGACACCAGCACCATTATCGATGATGCGTATGATCCACGTACACTGATTGCCGGTTCACACACTTCATCATCGATAATTGCCATGCCACTACACTGTAGTACTGCTGCATTCATGGTATGATTTCCGCATGGTATATTGTACACTTAGACCTGTACACAAACATATATGATTATGACTTGATACTCATATTTGATACACATGTCACACCTGATCATTATATTGTAGCTCATTTATATGTGACATGACTTGCTATTCATACCTGATACATATGTCACATCGCATCATAATATCATAGCTCATTTATATGTGACATGACTTGATACTCACATTGATGCTTATATCACATCTGATCATTATATTGTAGCTCATCTATATGTGACTTGACATGATATTTATGTTCGACGCACATATCATATCAGATTAGTGACTTACATTCTGGTTTGGATTATATGTGATTTCTGGATTTGGGAACCGTGGCTATTTCAAATATGTAATCATTTAAAAAACCCGGTTCCCTTGATATGATATTTCAGTGCGTCCACCATGTGTTTTCTCGGTGCTAGAGTGATATATGAAAACCCGAATCGAGGAGGCGGTTGAGGCCGATTACGGGTACATGGTGGACCCGGTATGGTACCCCGGGGCGAGAACGGTTTCGCTGTGTGATAGACGGTGAGCCCGGCAGAGGGACTACTACCTACCGGTGATTGTATTTGAGCTCGGCGGATATCGGGAGGATACCGACCGGAGCATTAGAGATGGATATGGGCTGACCCGTACTGCCGGGGCCGAGGGCCGATACCGCAGACGGAGCCCAGAGATGGACATGGGTTGATTCGTACTGCCGGGGCCGAGGGCCGATACCGCAGACGAAGCCCCATATGGATACGAGGATTTACGTGTCGATGCTAGGCACGGTTTTCATGATGTTTTTCCATGACTTTGTTTATATCCTCATATTGCATACATGATGCTTATTGTCATTGGTTGACGGGTGGACGGGTTCCACGTTTATTGTCATTAGTTGACGGTGGACGGGTTCCACGTATATACAGACATGGATCATATACAGACTTGGATCATATACAGACATGGATCATATACAGACTGGATTTACACTTATCATACTTCATTTGTATATATAACAGGGTATGAGGGCGCTGTTATATATACCCTTACACCAATATTAGTGGTATGGGACGCTAATATATGTGTATTGATATCATTGATACTTCATCATACTTACTTCATGCAGACATACCTTATACTGATGACATGTTATTACCTGAGTACTTGGCACCACATACCTGTTTAGATGTTGATTTGCCACCTTATCATGTATCAGGCTTATTCTTTGAGGTTTATTACTGATTGTTGACTTAGGTTTATGTCTTGCATTCGACTTATTCTTGTAGATATTTCTATTCACGAGTTGGCAACTCACCCCCGTTGTGCCACAGTCCTTGCAGGTTATGCCGTACAGGTTCTATTGCGGCATCTCTGGCACACTGCTTCTTGCGGGTGGTTTGCTTTTGGTAGGTGGTTTCTTTCGCATCAAGAACCACCATTGTACCTTTTATTTCATTGTATCTAGAATTTCCATCAACCAAAACTGTATATTCTTTCAGACCTAGACATTTGTGTTGTATATTTCGACCTTAGAGTCGCGCTTAGTTGTTTTGCGGATTTTCTTGTTGCCTTGAGCTTTCTTTTGGATTTGATCCTCGCCACTTGGCGTTGTATATTATATCATTGTGTGGTTGTGACCGTCGATTGACGAAGAGCTAGCTCCCGCTTAGGGATGCCTTTATCATTGCATATATATATATTGTCATTATTGTGTTACCCCATTCGGGGCCCGTTTTACAAAAGAAACTCTGCCGAAATTTTTAGAAAAGACAGTACCGTTTTTAAAATGCATATTCGGCTTAGTTATTTAAAAACCTTGATTTCAAACACGTTTTCTTTCACTTCTTTAAACCAGTTTCTTTACTTATTCTTAAAATGGTTTTAGATTTCTGGGATTTTGGCTTACTTGGATCAGATGGAGTCCTATAGACTTCATGTGGTTCAAGGGCCAGTCACGTGCTCTTTCGGGTCGTGATAAAGTTGGTATCAGAGCGCTAGGTTGACCTTGGTTCGAGTCTAAGTTTGACTATGTGGAGCCTAGGGCGTTTATATATACGGAACTTAGGCTTGACCTTACGGAACTTAGACTTGGTCGAGGGGGTATTCGACCCGAACTTTCGTCGTTTTAGGATGACCCTTGGTTGATGGATTAGGTGACTAAAGTAGAGTGACGTACCGTTGGTATGTTCCGCGGCATACTTACGA
This sequence comes from Agapanthus africanus, assembly GCA_030015575.1. Classification (NCBI taxonomy): domain Eukaryota; kingdom Viridiplantae; phylum Streptophyta; class Magnoliopsida; order Asparagales; family Amaryllidaceae; genus Agapanthus; species Agapanthus africanus. Next base: position 365,461,015 of record JASDDO010000008.1, read on the forward strand.
CACGCCACTCCGCTTAAGGAACCTTAGGATGTACATTTGTTTTGAGATCAGTGATTCCTTTCATATCCAGGATTATACATCCATTTGAGATCCCCGATTCTATTAGTTCCATGATCATACCTTCATTGATACTGTTCCTTCCTATGATCATGTATCCACTTTGGATCAGTTGTTTCCCTTCTTGCCATTGATGTGCTCTTTTGATACTCGATTGAGATTCCTGTCACCATGTTTGAGCGCAGTTTGGGCTGCTGTTAGGGTTACGGCCGGTGTGAGCTCGTGTGGTACGAGGGCCGACCTTTGTGTTTTCTGGTGACATGGGAACGTCTCGAGTTATTATTGGTGATTGTGACCTCTAGCGGAGGTGAGTGCTTGGTTTTGCACCGGATGATCGGGCCATTGTTAGAGCTACCAGTTGAGAGAGGACTGTTGATGTGCAGCATACCTCAGGGATTGTGATGACGGCTACCGTGCAGACAGATGGACCAGCTGTTGCTGAGATTGACAGATGTTGCTTTCGGAGCTTACGAGCTGAGATTGCCGGAGCTTTTGGGCAGATATGCGATAGATGATAGCTAGTCTACCCGATTTGAGAGACGAAGGTGATTCGTCCGATTTTTCGCCAGAGCGTGCCCAGATGAGTTGAAGATTTCCAGTGTGGAGAGTCTTACTCAGATCTAGATCAGACCGATTCAGAGATGACTGCCTAGGTGTTGCCCTTCCTGGAGGATTGAGGCATTGTTCGGCGTACAGGAGTATGAGCCAGTTGTTGCTGCAAATGATGAGATATCGCCCAGATGATTGGAGCTACTGTAGTATGAGCATATACTCAGAGAGATGATAGCGAGTCGCTAGTCACCTGAGGATGAATGACTAGGACATTTGGTTCGTTCGTTTACCGATGCGAGGACATCAGATAGATTGTTTCCAGCTAGAGATGACTTCACGCAGGTTCGTTGAGAGTCGATTGAGACGATCGAATGTCAGGAGCCATTTTCCAAGTTTAAAGTATACGGAAAGACATGCAGGTGATTCTATGGACCCTCTAGAAGAATGAAACCCTAACTCGACTTAATGACCGTGTGACAGCCTTTGAACCTTAGGGTTTACGGCGGTTCCGCGGCGCCATTAGTGAGGCTTGGGTTTGCCCTTCTACGGCTGGACCACCGACGCTGTGGCATGTACTCGATACTATTAAACTGTACCCGAGATGTGAGCTCTTGGGGGATTATGAGGATCTGACGAGTCGATCGGATGGTTCGACATCTTTCGGATATCGTGATGGGACACTGCTTGGGAGACTCCAGATGCGAGCATAGCCGTCGGAGCGCAGTTCGTGCAGCCATGATGAGACGAGTCCGAATCAGTCGACATTTGAGCAGAGTGAAGAAAAGAGTTCGTACGAGATTTCGACGAGATGACGTCCCACTCCGCTGATATTAGAGATGTGATACACACCCCGAGGCATGGTATATGGATATATCTTCCAGAAAGAAGCGCGATAAGTATGCAGCCGTTCCGGAATAAGCGTGAGCTTCAGCATTGGATGATGACTTCCGGGCATTTCGGCAGGGTTGAAATTTGAGAAAAGAATCTCGACAGGACCTTTCCGGAATACGATACGAGAAGACCTAGACCAGGAGTGGTCGTATTGCGCACACCCAGCAGGCCAGAGTTCGGCTTTTTCGACGAGGTAGTTGACCAAGTTCGGATAAAGGAACTTAACCAGATGCATTGCGAATTGATCAAGGACGGACGAGTGATGAGTATTCCTCCGATGGTTGGGACGTGTTTCCGAGGACCTATTCGGCCTGACATCTTCTACAGAATGATGAAGCTACAGAGTACGCGATTTCGAGTCCGTACGAGAGACTTCAGATTGACTGTGGCCGAGAACAGTGCAGTGCATAGTAGCTTGGCGTGACGTCATAGTGGACGACGATGGAGACAAGTGGTACCATAGGTTCGTGTGAGACACTGACGAGCTGTCATTTCTTCCCGTCGAGACTAGAGACCAGATATGCTTACAGAGACGACGTCCCTTTTGGTCAATAGCTGGTAGCCCGTCATGTATGGGTAATACCTCTGACGTGCTAGTGGTTAAATCCACAGCCATAGTATTGACGAGTCTTTAGAGTCCCCCACAGACAGTTGCTCAAGTTTTCGGGCGAAACGCTGTAGAGGCCGTATGGAGACATGGCAGGGTTCGATCAGATACGTGCGGCATTGCACGGATCAGGATCGGACGGTTAATACTAGCGGGCTTTGGTTTAAGACGGATCCTAGTATAGTACTGTGTAGATTTTGTCTCATTGCATTTGTATTTCGGTCGGAATACAAATGCGGGTATGTATATACAGTAGCGGGGTTTTCCTGTAATTTATTACGGGATCAGTTTTTGGAGTTGTCGGTTTGTTTTCCGTTTCAGCCATATTTCTTTGTATATTTCATTGGCTGAAGATTGGTGGAGGAGAGCTTATTTGCATTTGTGCAAACAAGCAATTTGGATGGTGTTATTTTCATCTTGTTGGTTCATGATGGTTCATGATAGCTTGACTTTGTGATGAGATGATGAGGTTGGTGGAGTGTTGGTTTTGTCTTGTGATCATTTCTTTACATCATCACCTTTTCTCTCTCTTAGAAAATGAGAAACTCTCATTCTTTGGTTACTCATTCCCTCTCTCATACACTCACCTCTCCATTCTCTTATTCCTCTTGCCATGGCCGGCCAAGGAGAGGAGGAGGGCTGCCCTTATTTTGTGTGGGGATTTTTTGTTCTCTCATGCTTGCAAAAATCCTCAAGTTCATCACAAAATTCCACAAGTACATTTCCTCCACCAGAGGCAACTTCCAATACCCCAAAATGAGACATAGCTTTCTACACGTATTCTACAGCAAATCTTGGGCACGTCGACTCGCCAGCTTCGTACCCAAGTTGCTTCGGTCCAGAGGTGGGAGCCCGTAAAAGAAGCCGGCGACGTGGTGGAGACCGAAGATTCCGCGGGGAGATCGGGACGACGACAAGAAGACCGAAGGACACGGATCGCTCGGTATATCTCTCTACCCCCTTCCCTTGATAGCTAGGACTAGTTTAATGGCCCGATCCGGGTTTATAGGGCACGGTGGTGCCGGTTTGAAAAGTTATAGTAAATCACCGCTTCCGCCTTTCAGCGTCGGATTGACGGCCGGGGCACCACCGTGCACATACAGTGGTATCAGAGACTCACCATTAACCAAGTCTAGCTTGGTCTAATGTGTTTACGTTTCCGATCGAACAAAATTCCACAACTGCATTTTCAATAGCATCATGTTTCTGTCGAAATTTTTCGGGGTCGAAAAATTTTTCAGGTTGTATCAGAAACATGTGCAGGGAAGTAGGAGAACTCCGGTAAAATTTCATTGCATGAACCCATCATACCACCGCGGAACCGCGGCCAAACCCCAGTTTGGGCCGCTGTTCCGCCGCCACCTTGTATGTTCAGTGCATCAATTTTTTACAGAGGGTCTCTGTGTTGAAAATAGGGGTTTTAGAATATTATTTTTTGGGCCCAGAATTTCTTTAAGTGCTTCAGTAATGCTTGGGGCCCATTTGGTAAAATTTGATCGATCGAAAATTTTAAAACACATTAGTTCACAGTATTTACATTATATCTGCGACCGTGAATGTCACTTGATCGGTAAATCCTGTCTAACTGCTATAGCCCGATTAGACGGATTTGTGAACGTGACATTCACGTTGATGTTCTGTGATTGTGCTGTGATGTTGCGGATTGGTCATGGGGGATGGCCTGGATGCAATGCTAGTACAGTTTTTGTTGTATTATGTACATTTGATATTGCGGGGCGAGCGTCCGACATGTGGACTGCCGTCACTGCTTGATTGTATATTATTCTTTTGGGGCACGACCAGGTCGAGGTCGATGTACCCGTTGTATGTATATTTTACTTTCTGTACTAGGATTACCACGCGGAGGGGTGCACTGATAGTCGGGTTTTAGAGGGCAACGAGCCCGCATCTCATGGCATTGAGACGGAGGGGGCTTTACTCTAGAATTGGCGGGCTATTCACCGGTTGCTGAAGGGGGTACAGGTTGACCCAGGAGGGGTGCCCAAGTTACCGGATTCCGTGAAGTGCTGGGTGGTCCATTCATGTTGCTGAAGGGGGCTGCCTCGCTTCAGGTTTTGGCGGGTAACTTGCCATGCCCGTAGGGGTCTAGGATTTCATTGCACAGGCTATCCACACGACCAGGGGAACGTCGGGTTTCAGTAGCGGCTCTGTGAAACCCGGGGATCCCAGATATCTGTATTGTTCTGTGATGCTTATTATATTTCTGTGATGTTGCATTTTATCACGCCTTGAGCGAAATATTATATATTGATATGTATACTAGTAGATGTTGTATATGTTTTGCATCCGCGCTAGTCCAGTCCCCGCTCTGTCGTTAGTTAACTAACCTAACGGGTAATGACGGGACCTAATGGCGAATGCGGATGGCATATACGTACGTCATTATTTTCATTCTCTGTGGTGTGATCAATTGATGGGACTGCGTTGATTCGGATCAATGCAACTTAAAAACAAACCTATTCTGATGTTGTTGGAACACTTTTCAAAAAGCTGTTATTGCAAGGACGTTCACTTTTGTTTTGCATTGTGGTATTCAGTTGGAATATCCTGCTCCTCAGTCGACGAGGCAAGGGCCGAGATCCCTTCACCGGGAGTGACCCCTTGGACAAAAGTTTGCGTCAGGGCAATAACTTCACTATAGCCGATTATTTTTGCTTTGCACCGTGGTATTCAGTTGGAATATCCTGCACCTCATTCTACAGGGAAAGAGCTGAGATCCCTTCACCGGGAATGACCTCTTTAGCAAAGGTTTTCGTCACTATATTTTTAAAAGCTATCTGGTTCCTTCAACGATATCAAGTTCATTACGTTAAAGGTTTTCGCCAGAAACCATTCGTAGCCCTCCGTCGTTTCAGACGGGTAGCACGTAGTATTCATGCTATGTTTGTTGGCCTTCGTCAAGGCATAGTGTATGGTCGCTGATTGTTGCCTTTCTGCTGCATAGATAGATGCGTTGGTTTGGGGCAGTCGTATAGCCTTGTTGGCTAAAGTCAAGGGCTTGTGCGGGTTGGCCCAAATTAACCTGGAAAATGACGGGTAGAACTTGACATGTGACTTATGATTTGTTGGCCTTCGTCAAGGTCATAAGAGCATGGGGCAAAAATCCATATCGGGAGTTTCTAAAGAAACTGAAACTTGCCATATATGCGCATACCTTCTAGAGTGTGATGACGTGAGCGGATTCCTTCACGTTATCATGCGATGATAGTTGGATCCCGATTCCCACTGATGAGTTAGTTTACTCCTCGGGTGATCCCAACTAATTCTTCTTTCAGGTTTGGAGGAGAATTTGACGGTACAGCGGGAGGTTTCCAGATTAGATTAATTGGTAACCATTCTTATCTAGGTTAGAGTGCACGCTGAGTGTTTCTTTTCTCTCTCTCTTTGGCAGCGACCATTGACCCGACCCTAAGACTATGACTCAGAGACCAAAATTAACCGAACCTTCTTAAACACTGGCTTTTGGATTGTCAGAGTTGCAAACCTCATTGCCACTCCTACTTTTACCCTTTTCTCCAGGACACCCCGTATTATTACGAACGTCCACTTCCATTGGACAAAACCATCGTATGGTTATATACGAACTCTAAGGAATTTATTCAAGAATGGTTTCCGGTTCTGGAGAAAACGGATAGGACTATTCAGTTGTCTTTTCCTTTTACCTTCTCTCAGGTTGCGAGTACTCCTTAGTTTAGAAGATAGTACACCTATTACGCAAATTGGATAGTTTTCTTCCGAACCTTAGGCTAGTGCCGAACAGTAGGAAATGAAGAAAACCAATTAGCCAAAACCAAGTATTTCTTCGCCAATCCTAAATCACCTTTGTATTTCTCCAGGACACTCCGTATCACTACGAAGATCCACAGTTTATTGGATACTCCATCGTATGGTTATATACGAACTCGAAAAGAACTTGTTCCAGTTCGGGAATGGATTCTGGTTCAGGAGAAATAGGAATAAGGTTTATTCGGTTGTCTTTTATCTTCACCTTCTCTCGCATTGCGAGTGCTCCTAGGATTAGGACAGTACACCCATTATGCTTATTGGATAGTCTGTAAGTGCACGGCGACGCCCCGGCCGTCAATACGACGCCGGAATGCGGAAGCGGTGATTTACTAACTTTTCAAACCGGCACCACCGCGCACTAAAACCCGGATCGTGCCATTAACCAGTCCTAGCTAAGAACAAGATGGGGAAGAGAGATATACCGAGCGATCCGTGTCCTCCGGTCTTCTCGCCGTCGTCCCGATCTCCCGCGGAATGTCCGGTCTCCACCTCCTCGCCGGAAGGGCTCCACGTCGCCTGCTTCTTTTACGGGCTCCCACCTTTATACCGAGGTAACTCGGGCACGAAGTTAGCGAGTCGACGTGCCCAAGATTTGCAGTAGAATGTGTGTACAACTCATGTCTCATTTTGGGGTAGTGGAGGTTTCCATTTGGTGGAGGAATGATATAAGCTTTTGGAGATGGAACTTGTGGGGATTTTTGTGAAGCCAAAAGACTAAAAATCCCACACCACAAAAATGGGTAGCCCTCTCCCATCTTTGGCCGGCCATGCATGAAAAAAAATGGAGAGAAGAGAGTGAATGAGGGAGTGTAGGGATCAATAATGCAAGAAGAGAATCAAATGATATCATGAAGGGAAATGATCACAAATACAAACCCACACTCCACCAACCATCATCATCACTCCAAAGTCAAGCTATCATGAACCATCATGAAAGTCAAGGGTGGAAGAATAATCATGACACAAGAATATACAAAGACCACCCTCCACAAATGCTTATTTGTACAAATGCAAATAAGCCCTCCTCCACCAATCTTCGGCCAATGAAAGATACAAAGAAATATGGACGAAACGGAAAGCAAACTGGCAACTCCAGAAAACTGGTCCAGTAATAAATTACAGGAAAACCCCGATACTGTGTATACACACCCGCATCTGTATTCCAACCGAATACAAATGCAATGAGACAAAATCTACACTGTACTATACTAGGATCCGGCTTAAACCAAAGCCGGCTAGTAATATCCGTCCGATCCTGATCCGTGCAATACCGCACGTATCTGATCGAACCCTTCCATATATCCATACGGCCCCGAAACTTGAGTAACTGAATGTGTGGTGGACTCTAAAGACTCGTCAATACTATGGCTGTGGATTTAACCACTAGCACGTCAGAGGTATTAGCCATACGTGACGGGCCACCAGCTATTGACCAAAAGGGACGTCTGTGAGCGAACTCAGCCTGAAACCCTACTGAGCCTGTTAGTGACAATATCCGTACAGTCCGGTCCGTTCGTCTATAAGAATCGCATGGCGGGCCTAGGGGGTTGGTAAAAGTCAGACCCCCAAAGTGGTACAAGTCGTGTCGGAGTGTAGCCCAGAACACCCTGAGATACTACTGAAATACCAACCAGTAAATCTCCTGCCTCGGCCGAGGGCTTCGTGTAATGGCTCTTCTAGACACAGCGCGACCTCACCCCCAATACCGGGAGAGACGAACCCCTGAAGATCCGCTCACTGCCTCCATGTGGCTCGGGACTGTACCCAACTAAAACCTGTTTGCACGTCTCCTTTGAGCGTGGTAGGGTAGTAATCAAAGTACAGTGGGAACTCACACGAGACAAATGACGATCCCCAGGTCGATGAACTAACCTGTACACATGTCACCAGGGAACTGCTATCTGACGTCAGGTATAAGACCAACTAGCATGTTCCCGGCGAGTCCTGTCCGGTGTACTCATAACACAATGAGCACCTGTATACATCTTAGGTGATCCAACTGACACCAATGGCTTGTGAGACCGGCCACCGCCTCTCGTCGGGGTCTCGACTGTATACACTAGTCTACTCTGGAGTATCGATGCCCTGTCTCGAAAATCCCACGACTAGGGACCTTTTAAGGATGTGCTTATAGACCCTACCTCCCACTTATATGATCGCCCTCATACTGCTGGTGGTCAAGAAAGAATCCTAGGGGCTCTATCAACGTGTAATAGCGACATGTCAGGTCACCTAAAGCAGTACACTATGATAAAGATAAACCAAATAGCATACTATCATCTCAAGTAAGACTGTCCTACTGGACAGGTCCTCCCTCAATCATTGCAATCACGTGCCTATGATCCAATAATTGACTCTAAGGGCACTATCTCCAACTATCTCCCACTTGCACTCAAGGCTAATTATTGTGATGTCGCATACTCACAGCCCGTGTGATATCGAACACCCAACTCCTCTACTAGTCAGTTTCACAAAGCTCGTTTGCAAAACTATTGCGTTCGAGGAATAGCCTCAGTGAGTGGATCCGCTTTAATGTTTCTTTCTATGTCTCTCTATATCTCAAGTTCGTGGAGAAAGCCATCTCCCGAAATGAGCAATACCTGTCTCAGAATGTGTCTGGATGTCTGATGGGACCTAGCTCATAAATGAACTCCAAATCCAAACCTCTTAGACTGTATCGTCAACTGAACTTAATCAGTGTCTTGCGCCATGCCTCCCTCAGTATTGCCTTGGACCACCTGTCCAAAATACTGCCCCTCATCAGAAGGAAAAACTATAACTCTGACAACCTCCCTGCCGTCCAGGTCACCTTGGAAGCCTGGAATGATAACTGTCTCCCGAATGAGGCTGTCGTTATCATATCCCTAGAACATCCACTTATGTTCTAAAACTGCTTCCGACTGCTTCTCCAGGATTGGATCAATGTCAACTTATTGCATCTAGTGCAAGAACAACATCTGATGTAGTACTTGACATCTCATGATTGACTCAATTGCCTGAGCAAGTGATCTGCCAATCATGCACATCCCTCTCCCCCTTAGTCTGTAAGACACCTTTAGAGAGGGTGACTCCATCACCTGCAGGTACACTACCGTGCCAGGAGTCGTCCATTCTAAATACTCTTAGAATGCTGTCTGAGTATCCAGATTGGGAAACCACCCAAATCTAGATCTAAAACCATAGATCTAGTAACCAGTATGTCAGATATAATGTCCAAGTCCCATGTGGAGAAACCACTGTGTGACGACCAAAGTATAACCGATCGTAGTATAGGAATATCACTTCCTACTCTGTGTATGTCATCCAAATGCCATGACATCTCACCCTACTACCTTCTCAACAGATCCATCCTCTATTCTGACGAAGTCAAACCTATGACTGTCACGTCAGAAATAGATGATCTATCTCTGCTACATATGCTTTAGTCTATAAATAGACATAAGCCACTTTTCCACCAATGCTTCCGCTGCTCCCACTGACTACGACAACCCTCTGGTAGAGTCATATAGACGTACACTTCTAAAGCTAGTTCAGAACGACGCTATACTCATCCTCCTGCCGGTCTCACAGTCTGGAACAACAGCAATGGCAAGTCTGGGTAAACAAGAACTTCCCTGTCACCGTCCTTGAGGCTACCGGAGTACCTCTCGGGTGCCTGAAGTTACCCACCTTATCTGCGGAGTGGCCAATGGAATGTTAATCCAGATTGAATCTTTAGGTTCCTTATCAAATCTTCAGTAATCGTTTGCGATTCTAGAATCACTTCCAGTTCTACCATACTCCCACTACTGTTTTCTGAAAAAATCCATTTTTATTAACACTGTGGCGAGTCTAGAATAATATCACTATTGATCTTCCAGATAGTAGAAAGTCAACCCTCGTCATAGCCTGGGTCAACCCACAAACAGCCATTACAGAAACGTGCCTTGAGTTGTCCAGTGTCTGGTTTTAATCATAAGACGGACAACTCCCCGTACTTTAACAATGTTAAGATATGAACTGTACTATATCCAATATAGAACCAGAGGCACTGATTTAATTGAACCAGATTCAAATAATGCAGCTGTCTCCAGTGCATGTCAATTAAATGGAAGGAGGCCGATCAGCGTTACTCAACTTAGGAATGCTTCCAATTATGAGTAACCTGAAAGAGAAGCAAGTTCTCTTAATCATTACTATCAACTGAACACCATACACAAGTATCTACATCTTCGATCACTTTGAAGAATCCCGATACTTGCAATACTTGGTTCTCTACTTTATTCAAATACCTATAACTTTTCAAAATTCGGACCCTGTGTTTCCATGAAACACCTGTCTAAAAACTAGAGAAGTCATAAGTAAACCGAATATAGTACGAGAACCAACCCCTCTGTCCTGATGGACCCTGGACAACATACAATACTTTGTATAAGTCCCTTGAGTCTGATAACTCATTCACTGTGTGTCGCATGTTGAAAACTGAACTTATGGTTAAGAAGAATTACACCGCTGTTTAATGCTCCTTACCTAACAATCCACTGATATAGGTAAATGTCACTGACATAATTTCAAAAAGATATATCTCACTCTATAAAAATAGACGTACAGATATATCAATTTGAAACTGGTGCATAACAGCGGATATTCAAAACCAAATATTTGCCTTCTGGCAACCAACCCAGGTGACTTCCTCAAATATCACCGATTACAACGAATCCCGATATAATGAGGATGATCACCTATTTCCCAATAACTTACTCCCACTCATCATCTGCAAAGCCATACAGATATGATAATCATACCCGGTAAATACATACCCTGGAGCAAGTGTCTAACTGGGAAATCAGTTTTCCTTTAACAGTACACAGTGAAACTGAAACATTGAAATGTTTCGATGGGGTATCCCGGTATTCCTAGTAATGCCTCTTCCAGATTCACGACTGTAACCGTATAATTCTTTGCCACCTCTCCAAATTCCTTTTTATGTCTTTAGTCATTACCTTCTGCACACCCCTTTAGGCCAAATGGTTTTCTTCCTTCCTTACCGTTCGGCACCAGCCTATGGTTTGGAAGAAGACTATCCAATAAGCATAATGGGTGTACTGTCCTAATCCTAGGAGCACTCGCAATGCGAGAGAAGGTGAAGATAAAAGACACCTGAATAAATCTTATTCCTATTTCTCCTGAACCAGAATCCATCCCCGAACTGGAACAAGTTCCTTTTCGAGTTCGTATATAACCATACGATGGAGTATCCAATAAACTGTGGATCTTCGTAGTGATACGGAGTGTTATGGAGAAATACAAAGGTGATTTAGGATTGGCGAAGAAATACTTGGTTTGGTCGTGAATATCAGTCGCAATTTACGTTGCCCTCTTACTAATCCCTTTCTTTGTCTTTACATAATACCTTCTGTACACCATCGTTATGCTAATTGGTTTTCTTCATTCCCCACCGTTCGGCACCAGCCTAAGGTTTGGAAGAAGACTATCCAATTTGCGTAATAGGTGTACTATCTCCAAAACCAAGGAGTACTCGCAACCTAAGAGAAGGAAAAAGGAAAAGACAACTGAATAGTTCTATCCGTTTTCTCCAGAACCGGAAACCATCCTCGAATAAATTCCTTCGAGTTCGTATATAACCATACGATGGTTTTGTCCAATGGAGGACGTTCGTAGTAATACGGGGTGTCCTGGAGAAAAGGGTAAAAGTTGGAGTTGTAATGAGGTATGCAACTCTGACAATCCAAAAGCCAATGTTTAAGAAGGTTCGGTCAATTTTTGTCACTGAGTCATAGTCTTAGGGTCGGGTCAATGGTCGCTGCCAGAGAGAGAAAAGAAACACTCAGCGTGCACTCTAACCTAGATCAGAATGGTTAGCAATTTATCTAATCTGGAAACCTCCCACTGTAACCTCAAACTCTCCTCCAAACCTGAAAGAAGAATTAGTCGGGGTCACCCGAGGAGTAAACTAACTCATCAGTGAGAATCGGGATCCAACTATCATCGCATGATAACGTGATGGAATCCGCTCACGTCATCACACTCCAGAAGGTATGCGCATATCTGGCAAGTTTCAGATTCTTTAGAAACTCCTGATGTGATTTTTACTCCATGCTCTTATGACCTTGACTTTGGCCAACAAATCATAAGTCACATGTCAAGTTCTACCCGTCATTCTCCAGGTTGATTTGAATCCACCCGTACCTACCCTTGACTTTGGCCAACAAGGCAGTACGACTGTTCCAAACCAACGCATCTATCTATGCTGCATATGAATAACCAACAGCTACCAAACACTGTACCTTGACTTTGGCCAACAAACACAGCTTGAATACTATTGACTATCCATATGAAACGACGGAGGGCTACGAATGGTTTCTGGTGAAAACCTTTAACGTAATGAACTTGATATCGTTGAAGGAATGGATAGCTTTTAAAAATATAGTGACGAAAACCTTTGCTAAAGAGGTCACTCCCGGTGAAGGGATCTCGGCTCTTTCCCCGTAGAATGAGGTGCAAGATATTCCAACTGAATACCACGATGCAAAGCAAAAGTAATCGGCTATAGTGAAGTTAATGCCCTGAGGCAAACTTCTGTCCAAGCGGTCACTCCCGGTGAAGGGATCTCGGCCCTTGCCTCGTCGACTGAGGTGCTGGATATTCATAACCGAATATCACTGTGCAAAACAAAAGAGAGCGTCCTTGCAATAACAGCTTTTTGAAAAGTTGTTCCAACAACATCAGATTAGGTTTGTTTTACTTGCATTGATCCGAATCAATGCAGTCCCATCAATTGATCACACCATAAAGAACGAAAATATACTGATGTACGTATATGCCATCCGCATTCGCCACTGGGTCCCGTCATTACCCGTTAGGTTAGCTAACTAACGACAGAACGGGAACTAGACTAGCGCAGATGCAAAACATATACAACATCTACTAATATATAAACCAATATATAATATTTCGCTCAAGGCGTGAAAAAAAATGCAACATCACAGAAATTTACAGCATCACAGAACAATACAGATATCTGGGATCCCCGGGTTTCACAGAGCCACTACTGAAACCCGACGTTCCCCTGGTCGTGTGGATAGCCTGTGCAATGAAATCTTAGACCCCTACGGGAGCGGCAAGTTACTCGCCAAAACCGGAAGCGAGGCAACCCCCTTCAGCAACGTGAATGGACCACCCGGCACTTCACGGAATCCGGTAACTTGGGCACCCCTTCTGGGTCAACCTGTACCCCCTACGAGTGCGGCGAATAGCCCGCCAATTCTAGAGTGAAGCCCCCTCCGTCTCAATGCCATGAGATGCGGGTCCGTTTCCCTCTAGAACCCGGCTATCCGTGCACCCCATCCATGGGGTAATCCTAGTACAGAAAGTAAAATATACATACAACGGGTACATCGACCGCAACCTGGTCGTGCCCCAAAATAATAATACAAACAGGCAGTGACGGCAGTCCACATGTCGGACGCTCGCCCCGCAATATCAAATGTACATAATACAACAAAAACTGTACTAGCATTGCAACCAGGCTATCCCCCACGACCGATCCGCAACATCACAGCATAACACAGAACATCAACGTGAAAGTCACGTTCGCAAATCCGTCTAACCAGGCTACAGCAGTTAGACTGGATTTACCGATCAAGTGACATTCACGGTCGCAGATATAATGTAAATACTGTGAAATAATATGTTTAAAATATCCGATCGATCAAATTTACCAAGTGGGCCCCAAACTTTACTGTAGCATATGAAGAAATCTGGGTCCAAAAAATAACATTCCAGAAAACCTATTTTCAAGTCCAAGCCCCTCTGTAAAAAATTGGTCCAGTGAGGAGGCTAAACGGCGGCGGAACCGCGGCCCAAGCATGGCTTTGGCCGCGGTTCCGCGGTGATATGGTATGATCACTCGACCAATTTTTCACAGATTTCTTATATTTCCCTGCACAGAATTCTGCAACTACCTGAAAAAATTTTAGAACCAAAAAAATTCGACAGAGACTGATACTATAGAAAATGCGGATTTTGGAATTCTTTGTTCGATCCGAAATGTAAACACATTAGACCAAGCTAGACTATGTTAATGGCGAGTCTTGAGTGGTGGACTCTAAAGACTCGTCAATACTATGGCTGTGGATTTAACCACTAGCACGTCAGAGGTATTAGCCATACGTGACGGGCCACCAGCTATTGACCAAAAGGGACGTCTATGAGCGAACTCAGCCTGACACCCTACTGAGCCTGTCAGTGACAATATCCGTACAGTCCGGTCCGTTCGTCTATGAGCATCGCATGGCGGGCCTAGGGGGTTGGTAAAAGTCAGACCCCCAAAAGCGGTACAAGTCGTGTCGGAGTGTAGCCCAGAACACCCTGAGATACTACTGGAATACCTACCAGTAAATCTCCTGCCTCGGCCGAGGGCTTCGTGTAATGGCTCTTCTAGACACAGCGCGACCTCACCCCCAATACCGGGAGAGACGTACCCCTGAAGATCCGCTCACTGCCTCCATTTGGCTCGGGACTGTACCCAACTAAAACCTGTTTGCACGTCTCCTTTGAGCGTGGTAGGGTAGTAATCAAAGTACAGTAGGAACTCATGCGAGACAAATGACGATCCCCAGGTCGATGAACTAACCTGTACACATGTCACCACGGAACTGCTATCTGACGTCGGGTATAAGACCAACTAGCATGTTCCCAGCGAGTCCTGTCCGGTGTACTCATAACCCAATGAGCACCTGTATACATCTTAGGTGATCCAACTGACACCAATGGCTTGTGAGACCGGCCACCGCCCCTCGTTGGGGTCTCGACTGTATACACTAGTCTACTCTGGAGTATCGATGCCTTGTCTCGAAACTCCCATGACTAGGGACCTTTTAAGGATGTGCTTATACACCCCCAGCTCCCACTTATATGATCGCCCTCATACTGCTGGTGGTCAAGCAAGAATCCTAGGGGCTCTATCAACGTGTAATAGCGACATGTCCGGTCACCTAAAGCAGTACACGATGATAAAGATAAACCAGATAGCATACTATCATCTCGAGTAAGACTGTCCTACTGGGACAGGTCCACCCTCAATCATTGCAATCACGTGCCTGTGATCTAATAATTGACTCTGAGGGCACTATCTCCAACATAGTCTTCTTCCAAACCATAGGCTGGTGCCGAACGGTAGGGAAGGAAGAAAACCATTTTTCCTAAAGGGGTGTACAGAAGGTAATGACTAAAGACATAGAAAGGGATTTGGAAAGATGGAAAAGAATTACACGGTTACAGTTGTGAATCTGGATAATGGAAGAGGCATTACTAGGAATACCGGGATACCCCATCGAAACATTTCAATGTTTCAGTTTCACTGTGTAATGTTAAAAGAAAATTGATTTCCCGATTAGATACTTGCTCCAGGGTATGTATTTACCAGGTTTGATTCTCACATCTGTATGGTTTTACAGATGATGAGTGGGAGTAAGTTATTGGGAATTAGGTGATCATCCTCATTATATCGGGATTCGTTGTAATCGGTGAAATCTGAGAAAGTCATCTGGGTTGTTTGCCGGACGGCAAATATTTGGTTTTGAATATCCGCTGTTATGCACCAATTTCAAATTGATATATTTGTACGTCTATTTTCATAGAGTGAGATATACCTTTTTGAAATTATGTCTATGACATTTACCTATATCAGTGGATGGTTAGGTAAGGAGCATTAAAAATCGGTGTAATTCTTCATAACCATAGTAAAGTTTTCAACTTACGACACACAGGGATTGAGTTATCAGACTCAAGGGACTTATAGAGAGTATTGTATGTTGTCCAGCGTCCATGAGGACAGAGGGGTTGGTTCTCGTACTATATTCGGTTTACTTATGACTTCTCTAGTTATTAGACAGGTGTTTCGTAGAAACACAAGGTCCAAGTTTTGAGAAGTTATAGGTATATGGATAAAGTAGAGAACCAGGTGTTGCAAGTATCGGGATTCTTCAAGTTGATCGAAGATGTAGATACTTGTGTAGGGTATTTAGTTGATAGTAATGATTAAGAGAACTTGCTTCTCTTTCAGGTTGCTCATAAGTGGAAGTATTCCTAAGTTGAGTAACGCTGATCGGCCTCCTTTCATTTGGTTAACATGCACTGGAGTAAGCTGCATGATTTGAATCTGGTTCAATTAAATCAGTGCCTCTGGTTCTATATTGGATATAGAACAGTTCATATCTTAACGATGTTAAGGTACGGGGAGTTGTCCGGCTTATGCTTAAAACCAGACTCTGGATAACTCAAGACACGCTTCTGTATTGGCTATTTGTGGGTTGACCCAAGCTATGACGAGGGTTGACTTTCTACCATCTGGAAGATCAATAGTGATATTGTTCTAGACTCGCCACAGTTTTATTAAAAATGGATTTTTTTCTGAAAACAGTAGTGGAAGTATGGTAGAACTGGAAGTGATTCCAGAACCACAAACGATTACTGAAGATTTGATAGGAACCTAAAGATTCAATCTGGTTTGACATTCCATTGTCCACTCCGCAGATAAAGTGGGTAACTTCAGGCACCCGAGAGGTACTCCGATAGCCTCAAGGACGGTGACAGGGAAGTTCTTGTTTACCCAGACTTGCCATTGCTGTTGTTCCAGGCTGCGAAACCCGGCGGGAGGATGAGTATAGCGTCGTTCTAAACTGGCTTTAGAAGTGTACGTCTATATGACTCTGCCAGAGGGTTGTCATAGTCAGTGGGAGCAGCGGAAGCATTGGTGGACAGGTGGCTTATATATGTTTATAGACTAAAGCAGATATAGCGGAGATAGATCATCTATTTCTGATGTGACAGTCATAGGTTTGACTTCATCAGAATAGGGGATAGATCTGTTGAGAAGGTAGTAGGGTGTGATGTCCTGGTATTTGGATGACATACACAGAGTAGGAAGTGATATTCCTATACTACGATCGTTTATACTTTGGTCGTCATACAGTGGTTTCTCCACATGGGACTTGGACATTATATCAGACATACTGGTTACTAGATCTATAGTTTTAGATCTACATTTGGGTGGTTTCCAAATCAGGGTACTTAGACAGCATTCTAAGAGTATTTAGAATGGACGACTCCTGGCACGGTGGTGTACCTGCAGGTGATGGACTCACCCTCTCTAAAGGTGTCTTATAGACTAAAGGGGAGAGGGATGTGCATGATTGGCAGATCACTTGCTTAGACAATTGAGTCAATTATGAGATGTCAAGTACCACACCAGATGTTGTTCTTGCACTAAATGCAATAAGTTGACATTGATCCTATCCTAGAGAAACAGTCGGAAGCAGTTTTAGAACATAAGTGGATGTTCTAGGGATATGATAACGACAGCCTCATTCGGGAGACAGTTATCATTCCAGGCTTCCAAGGTGACCTGGACGACAGGAAGGTTGTCAGAGTTATAGTTTTCCTTCTGATGAGGGGCAGTATTTTGGACAGGTGGTCCAAGGAGGATACCGAGGGAGGCATGGCGCAGGATACTGATTAAATTCAGTTGACGATACAGTCTAAGAAATTTGGATTTAGAGTTCATTTATGAGCTAGGTCTCATCAGACATCCAGACACATTCTAAGACAGGTATTGCTTATTTCGGGAGATGGCTTTCTCCGCAAACTTGAGATATAGAGAGACATAGAAAGAAACATCAAAGCGGATCCACTCACTGAGTCTATTCCTCGAACGCGATAGTTTCGCAAACGGGATTTGTGAGACTGACTAGTAGAGGAGTTGGGTGTTCGGTATCACACGGGCTGTGAGTATACGACATCGCAATAATTAGCCTTGAGTGCAAGTGGGAGATTGTTGGAGATAGTTCCCTCAGAGTCAATTATTGGATCACAGGCATGTGATTGCAATGATTGAGGGAGGGCCTATCCCAGGAGGACAGTCTTACTCAAGATGATAGTCTGCTATCTGGTTTATCTTTATCATCGTGTACTGCTTTAGGTGACCTGACAGGTCGCTATTACACGTTGATAGAGCCCCTAGGATTCTTGCTTGACTGCCAGCAGTATGAGGGCGATCATATACGTGAGAGCTGGTGGTCTATAAGCACATCCTTAAAAGGTCCCTAGTCATGGGAGTTTCGAGATAGGGCATCGATACTCCAGAGTAAACTAGTGTATACAGTCGAGACCCCAACGAGGGGCGGTGGCCTGTCTTACAAGACACTGGTGTCAGTTGGTTCACCTAAGATGTATACAGGTGCTCATTGGGTTATGAGTACACCGGACAGGACTCGCCGGGAACATGCTAGTTGGTCTTATACCTGACGTCAGATGGCAGTTCCCTGGTGACATGTGTACAGGTTAGTTCATCGACCTGAGGATCGTCATTTGTCTCGTATGAGTTCCCACTGTACTTTGATTACTATCCTACCACACTCAAAGGAGACGTGCAAACAGGTTTTAGTTGGGTACAGTCCCGAGCCAAATGGAGGCAGTGGACGGATCTTCAGGGGTTCGTCTCTCCCGGTATTGGGGGTGAGGTCGCGCTGTGTCTAGGAGAGCCATTACACGAAGTCCTTGGCTAAGGCAGGAGATTTACTGGTAGGTATTCCAGTAGTATCTCAGGGTGTTCTGGGCTGATCTCCGACACGACTGTACCGCTTTTGGGGGTCTGACTTTTACCAACCCCCTAGGCCCGCCATGCGATGCTCATAGACGAACGAACCGGACTGTACGGATATTGTCACTGACAGGCTCAGTAGGGTGTCAGGATGAGTTCGCTCATCGACGTCCCTTTTGGTCAATAGCTGGTAGCCCGTCACGTATGGGTAATACCTCTGACGTGGTAGTGGTTAAATACACAGCCATAGCATTGACGAGTCTTTAGAGTACCCCACAGACAGTTGCTCAAGTTTTCAGGCGAAACGCTGTAGAGGCCGTATGGAGACATGGCAGGGTTCGATCAGATACGTGCGGCATTGCACGGATCAGGATCGGACGTTTAATACTAGCGGGCTTTGGTTTAAGCCGGATCCTAGTACAGTACTGTGTAGATTTTGTCTCATTGCATTTGTATTTCGGTCCGAATACAAATGCGGGTATGTATATACAGTAGCGGGGTTTTCCTGTAATTTATTACGGGATCATTTTTTGGAGTTGCCTGTTTGTTTTCCGTTTCAGCCATATTTCTTTGTATCTTTCATTGGCTGAAGATTGGTGGAGGAGGGCTTATTTGCATTTGTGCAAACAAGCAATTTGGAGGGTGTTATTTGCATTTTGTTGCTTCATGATGGTTCATGATAGCTTGACTTTGTGATGAGATGATTAGGTTGGTGGAGTGTTGGTTTTGTCTTGTGATCATTTCTTTACATCATCACCTTTTCTCTCTCTTGGAAAATGAGAGACTCTCATTCTTTGGTTACTCATTCCCTCTCTCATACACTCTCCTCTCCATTCTCTTATTCCTCTTGCTATGGCCGGCCAAGGAGAGGAGGAGGGTTGCCCATATTTTGTGTGGGGATTTTTGGTTCTCTCATGCTTGCAAAAATCCCCAAGTTCATCACAAAATTCCACAAGTACATTTCCTCCACCAAAGGCAACTTCCAATACCCTAAAATGAGACATAGCTTTCTACACGTATTCTACAGCAAATCTTGGGCACGTCGACTCGCCAGCTTCGTGCCCGAATTGCCTCGGTCCAGAGGTGGGAGCCCGTAAAAGAAGCCGGCGATGTGGTGCCCTTCCGGCGACGTGGTGGAGACCGGAGATTCCGCGGGGAGATCGGGACGACGACAAGAAGACCGAAGGACACGGATCGCTCGGTATATCTCTCTACCCCTTCCCTTGATAGCTAGGACTAGTTTAATGGCCCGATCCGGGTTTATAGTGCGCGGTGGTGCCGGTTTGAGAATTTATAGTAAATCACCGCTTCCGCATTCCGGCGTCGGATTGACGGCCGGGGCGCCGCCGTACACTTACACTCCTGCGGAGTGGTGCGGGAATGTCCTATTCTTTTGAACCTTCTTGTTCTACCAAGCTTTCAGTAATAGCTTGTGGTTCTAGAATTTCTTCCAGTTCTATTGCGCTCCCACATATCTGATTTTTTAAAAATTCAGTTTCCAAGAAGCAGGCATGACGAGAAACAAATACCTTTTGTTCCTCTGCGTAATATAAGAAATTTCCCTTAGAGTTCTTTGGATATCCCACAAACTTGCACTGTACTGAGCGTGTCTCGAGTTTGTCCGTATGCTGCTTTTTAACAAAAGCAGGACATCCCCATTTCTTAAAATGTTTAAGATAGGGTTTCTTCCTACTCCACATCTGATATGGTGTGGTAGGCACTGACTTAGTAGGAACCCGGTTCAAAAGATATGCAGCTGATTCTAGTCCATAACCCCAGAAAGATCGTGATAACTCAGCGTTACTCATCATGGAACGTACCATATCCAATAGGGTTCGGTTCCTTCTCTCCGATACACCATTGTATTGTGGTGTGTATGGAGGAGTAAGTTGTGAGAGAATTCCATTCTCTTTTAGGTAACCCAGGAACTCGGCACTTAAGTATTCACCACCTCGATCAGATCTCAGTGTCTTGATACTTTTGCCGGTTTGTTTTTCTACTTCGTTCTTGTATTCTTGGAATTTCTCAAAGGCCTCGGATTTATGCCTCATCAAGAAGACATGTCCAAACCTTGAAAAATCATCCGTAAAAGTAATGAAGTAAGAATAACCACTTCGCGCATGTGTAGATATTGGACCACATACATCGCTGTGTATGAGTCCCAAGAGCTCGCTCGCTCTTACTCCGTGTCGATTGAATGGAGTCTTTGTCATCTTTCCCATGAGACATGATTGACAAGTTGCATAAGACTGATATTCGAACGAATCCAAATATCCCTCTTTATGTAATTTAGTCAATCGTGTTTCATTGATGTGACCTAGTCTACAATGCCATAAGAAAGCATGATTTAATTCTGGAGACATTCTTTTGTGTGTATTCTGGATATTGAAAATCTGCGGTCAGTTTAATACGTATATACCGTTGCTTAATGTACCCGACCCAATCAAAACATGATAAGATGAATGTTTACAACATTGCTTACAAATGCAAAATCATAACCTTCTTTAGACATTAAAGATAAAGATATGATAGTACAAGTCAAACTGGGTACAAAATAACAGTTGCGCAAAACCAAAACATGTACATCTGTAAATCCTAAGTGACAGTCCCCCACGGACTCAGCATCCATGCTTGCTCCGTTTGCAACTCTGAGGGTCATATCACCTGTCTTCAAAACTCTACGGCTTCTCAACCCCTGCAAAGAATTACAGATATGAGATCCTGATCTGGTATCCAATACCTAGGAAGTAGAGTTGATTGACAGACAATTTTCAATTACATACACACGTGAAGCTGAAGCCACAACCTGCTACGGGTCCTGGTTCTTGGCCTTCCAAGCCCTGCAATCTTTCTTCCAGTGTCCTTTCTTATAAGAATAAAAGCATTCTTCCTTTCCCACTATCTGTCCCGCCATTTTTGCCTTTCCCTTGGCTTCCACATTACTAACACCGCCCCTCGGTTTGGTAGGGGCCCTCCTTTTCTTTCCTTTGGCTTTCGCCTTAGATCTAGAAGAAGAAGCACCGCCAACAAACAGAGCGGGTGTTTCCCTGATTTTCTGCAGGGTGCCCTCTGCACTCCTCAACATGTTGAGGAGTTCCGGAAATTCAACTTCTTTACCTAGAAAGTTGAAATTCAGGATAAACTGGGCGTATGTGGAAGGAAGGGACTGGAGAATCAAGTCAGTATACAGCTCATTCTCTAACGTGGTCCCGAGGTCCGTGAGCTCCTCAATATAGCCAATCATCTTAAGGACGTGTTCCCCTACAGATGATCCGACGGCCAACCTCGCTGAAAACAGTTTCTTCGAGGTCTCGTATCTTGCGATACGGGATTGCTCTCCATATAGTTCCTTAGTATGGAGAAATATGGATTCAAGGTCCATATTCTCGTGCCTCCTCTGATGTCCATTTTCCATAGAGGCAAGCACGAGACACTTGGCCTTCACGCAGTCAATCTCCCAGGTCTTTCGGATTTCCTTATCTGCGACGCTGGATTCTGGACCTGGGACGGCGGGGGCCTTAGTGGTAAGGAGATACCCCAACTTGTCATAATTGATTGCCATCTTGACATTCCTGAACCAATCTTTATAGTTTGTCCATGTCAATATATTTTTATCTAATAGTACCTTAAGGCCCGTCATGTTGTTTGCTCGCTGCAATTAGGAGAGAATGAAGAAACACATTAGCATGATACTCTTGCAAGTTTAGAGTGGTTTTTAATTTGTCTAAACAGGATGGCTCCCACTGTTCCTCGAATCCTTCCTCA
This sequence comes from Agapanthus africanus, assembly GCA_030015575.1. Lineage (NCBI taxonomy): Eukaryota > Viridiplantae > Streptophyta > Magnoliopsida > Asparagales > Amaryllidaceae > Agapanthus > Agapanthus africanus. The sequence continues at coordinate 365,483,295 of JASDDO010000008.1, forward strand.
AACCATAAAAGAAGAATTAGTCAGGATTGATCTCACTGTACAATACATGCTTAACTGTTCAGCCAGGCCGGTGTCGGTACTTCGAGGGAGGTTTTACGACGCTTTCGCGAAGTTCCTTAATTAAATAACCTCTTTTCCCTGTGGGCGTAGCCCCGCTAACACCTTTCTAGTCACCTACTTGGTTTATAGCATTGATCGTTAAGTGGAAAAAAATCTCCCGAGAAGTAGCATATACTCATAGTAGGATCGGGACCTAAATATCATTGTGTGATAAAGTTGAAGGAATCCTACCAAAATTATCACACTCCAAATGGTATGCAACACTAGCAAGTTTTAGTTTCTCTAAAAACCCCCGATGTGTATTTTTGCCCCATGCTCTTATGAACTTGACTTTAGCCAACAAATCATAAGTCACATGTCAAGTTCCACCCGTCATTCTCCAGGTTAATTTGAACCCACCCGTACCTACCCTTGACTTTGGCCAACAAAGAAGTACGAATGTCCCAAACCAACGCATCTATCTATGCTTCGTATGAATATCCAACAGCTACCAATCACTATGCCTTGACTTTGGCCAACAAACATAGCTTAAATACTATTGACTATTCATATGAAATAACATAGGGCTATGAATGGTTTTGGCGAAACCGTGAACATAGTGAACTTGATATAATCGAAGGAACGTGAAAGCTTTTAAAAGGAGTGGTTTAAGCTCCGCATTTAAACGTTTTGTTGTTTTGAAAAAAACCGAGTGGTTTTGAAATTGTTCCAACGATTTAACTTTGGTTTGTTTTCTTTGCATCAATATAATGCGTCCCATCAAAAAATCCTACCATTGCAGAAAACAACAAAAATATAACGTACGCTTATGCCATCCGCATTCGCCACGGGGCCCCGTCATCACCCGTTAGGTTACTTAACTAACGACAGAGCGGGGGCTGGACTAGCACGGATGTAAAACATACGCAACGTCTACTACATATCATATATAGATATATACATTCGTCAGACGCAATGATGGTCATTCCAGATCACAGATGAACACATTGGATATGCTAAGAATCCGCGTTTCGTTCAAGCCTGCAACGAAAGACGGATTACACGGTCGTGATGAATAGCCAAAACCCCGGCCAAGACCCCTACGGGTGCGGCAAACTACCCGCCAAATACCCGAAGTGGAGCAGCCTCCCTCAACAAAGTGAGTAGGCCACTCGGCACTTCAAAGTACCCGGTAGTCTGTGCAGCCCACCTTAGGTCTATCCTCGGAGCAGAAAACAGTAAAAGAAATAATATACAAAGGCGGCTACATCCTCAACCTGGATGTGCGACCCAAAAATAATATTACATCAATTTACAATTTACATCAAATGAAAGATAAATAAACACTCATCTCACATCCCCGGCTATTCATCCATGACAATCCAACAAGTTCATATACATAATCCAACAACACAGATCACAGATATGTACAACCACCACTAATCGACGTATAGCGATTAATAGACGTTCAGTACATATATCACATTACAGATATAATCCATTTAGCTAAAGTTTATAGAATTTCGATCAATATTCAAATTTGAAAACTACCCTAAATACAACACTGTACTCAAAGGAATCTGGGCAGAAACAAAGTATCTGAAAAATCCCAAAACATCAAGCTTGACAATCTGAAGGAAAAACGAGTTGACTCCGAGTCGACTCGACCGCGGATCCACGGCGAAACGCATGGTTTAGCCGCGCTTCCGCGGCAGTCTAACCGAGTCATGAGCTCGTTTTTCTTGGGTGTCCTTAAAAAAGCCTGCACGTATTTTTCAGGTCTCTGAAAATATTTTTAGACCTGTTTTGAAAATCGACAGAAAACACAAGTTGTTGTGTGTTTTTGGGATTTTTTCCGTGATCGAAGTTCTAATGACTTTGCTAACATGTTAGTTGTTGTTTAGCAAGGCTCTGATACCACTGTAAGTCTATGTTACCCACCCTTGTACTTTCGGAGAGGTGGAATAGGTAAAAATCGAATTTTTCTTTGTAGGAAACATAGACTAACCATGAAGGATCTTTGCTAAACAAAAACTAACAAACTAACTTAGAGTTTTTAACTACTAGGTTAGATGATTATACCTTGGTCTTGAACTCCTTCTTCTCCTTGTTGTGAGCTCCTTGGAGTGGTGTAGATGGCTCCTCCTCACCGTCTTCTCTTTGCCAAAGAAAGATCCACCCGAAGGCCTCTACCTTGAGCTCCAACCTCTATCTTGAAATGACTAAGATGCTTGGTAAGCTAGACCAAGAACACTAGAGAGAGTAGAGAGTGATTTTATGGTTAGATCTCATAAAGATCTTGATTTTCAACACATGAAACAAGAGAGCCTTGAGAGAGGAAGAGGGGAGAGCTAGCAAGAGAGAATGTATCATGATAGAATGAGGAGATAGCTCTCATATGATCAAAAAGAATAATGATAATTTTAATTAGGATAAATTGTCATAGTTGATGTTGATTTGACCATTATCATGTCACAATTAATGCTAAGCATGCTGTCACGTCCCGCAATTACGGAATATGACCGGCACTTAAACTACAAACGTCTCGAGGCGTACGTAATCTAAGTAAGCCGAAAACCCAGAAATCCAAACCAAGAAAAGTAGTAGAGTGAAGGAAAACCAATTTAAATCAAGTAGTTTTAATAGCATAAGCTGAATTATGCCTTTTTAAAAACATCAAATATTTCCTGAAAATTTCGGCAGAGTCTCTTTTGTAAATACTGGCTCCCAAACGGGATACAACATGAATAGTATACGAAATCAATAAAAAGGCTTCCCCAAGAGGGAGCTAGCTCTTCGTCAATCGACGGTCACAACCACACAAACAATATAATATACAACGCCAAGGGCGAGGATCAAAACTCAAAAGGAAACTCAAAACCACCAGAAATCCACAGAAATATAACGCGCGACTCTAAGGTCGAAAGAATAAACATCACTGGTCTCTATCTCTGAAATAAATACATGTTTGGTTGATGGAACTTCTAGATACAACAGAATAATGATATACAACATATATAATGGGGGTATGATACAAGTAAACCCACCTACTAGCAAGTCACCCGGAAATGGGAAGCAGTGCCAGCAAAGCCGTAATGAAACCTGTACGGCAAAACCTGCAAGAAACTGGGGCACAGCGGGGGTGAGTTGCCAACTCGTGAATAGAAAAACATCTACGGAAAGAAATCGCATAAATAACGCAACCTAGGTCAATGATCATAATATATCCTCAATTATATATATAACATGCAGCCTATAACAAAGGCTAGGGTAAATATCTAACCCGAGTGTAATCTCATGTGCCCGTGTCAGTGCCTCAGGTAGCAATATATCATATGAATGAGGTATGAATGCATGAAAAAAGAATACATGTAAATGAAGTAACTGTTTTCATAATTTAGTGAGATTTCCTTTGTATTTTTAAAATGAGGTATCATAATGAAATCAGCATCAAAACAGTGCCTAGCATCGGCACAAAACGTAATCCCAATATCTCGATATCTCTGTATCACAGTCTCTGTACCTCAATATCTCGAAATCTCAATGTCTCAATCACAATATCTAGGGCGTCGTCAGTCCAGACTGGCCCCTACCATCCATCTCAAGACCACGACGGTATCCTCCGGATATCCGACGCGTCGGGTAATATCACCGGTCGGTAGTGCTCCCCTGCCAGGCTCAACGTCAACAACACGATCCTCTTGCCCCGGGGTACCGCACCGGGCCCACCATGTACCCGAAACGGTTCCTCCACTCCTCGAATCGGGTCTCAAAATCCATCAGCAAACTCATGGTGGACGACTCATACATCATGGGAAAACCACATTTTTATTTAAAAAGAGATAAAGCAGTTTATATATGTTTTGCGGTTTTCCTCCAAATCCAGAAAATATCATGGAAATCCGAATCATCAATAGCATGTAAAACCATGAATATAAGCATGAGAATCCATAAATACGGCATAACAATGAATAACAGTATGCATGAAGCGACAAATAATAACTACAATATCTAAGCTCGCATATAAGGTATGTACACTAATATTATGTCAAACTACTAGCTATCAATCTAAGTTAAGCAATAACATTTTCTAAGGTGTACGTGACATGGCAATTACCGATGAAGATGTGTGTGAGCCGGCAAGTAAGTGTTTGTGGTACATACGCATCATCGGTAATGGTGTTGGTGTCCTAACAACATAATGTCAACAATTCAATATGAAATAATAATGTAAGTATGCGATGCGGAGCGAGCAACCAAAATGAGCGGAAGCTAAATATTAAACAATGGTGCCATTTGAAATAACACGAATCGCGGGGTTTTGAAAATAGGGGCTACGGTGGTTTTTAAGAAAGGATACGTTTTTGAAATATCCGTAGATCCATTGACCTGTCTTTTAAAATACCCACGATCCGCTAGTTTTGAAATAGGTAGGAGTCTAATCTAATCTAACAACTACACTAAACTATACGGCTGAACTAACAAGCTGAACTACAGGTAAGGAAACCGCCTATCATCTGAGTCGATACATATATATACCTGTATATGTATAGTCGGTGATCCCGCCTCAATAATATCATATCTGATACCATATCTATAATCAGGCATCCCAAGTCAAGAGTGCAGATCAATCATCAATATAGCTCGTACGTAAATCCGTCGTACGGCATCCCAAATCTGGGTACGGGTCAATATCACATTCATCATACTATTCACCTGGTATCCTCTTTATCAAAAATCATGATCGGGGTACTGATCTACGTCTAGTACAATAATAATATCCTCAATATAGTCATGATCTGCCTACTGATCGACAGCCTCGTACAAACTGATATCATCAGCATAAATCATCATCAAGGGGTATACATCGCCCAATACGGCCTAGGATCAATATCCTAGCATACCATATTACATATCACGATCACATGTCGACCGTTTAATTAATAACACTATTCACCCGTATTGTCATCCCAAGATCCGCTATAACACCAGGACGTACCTCAAGTACGAATCCTGCCATATCACCGAAATCACAATCTCAACACAAAACTCATCGACTCATCTCAAATCCGTATGTGAACACATAGTCCCATACCCATGTGAACACATAACAATATATTCCCGTAAGCACAAATGAAAGAAGAAAGTATGCAAGTATGGGTGGGTGTGTGCAAGTGTGGTGCGACCGCTACTCTAGGGTTTCGCGACACTATAACATCCAAGAACACCAAATATCCATATTTATCATCAATAACTCAACAAAATAAACAATATATATATGTGTGTATACATATTCGTATACATCACCATGAACTGCGGGGGTGTTATACGCCATCCACCCGACTTCTCCCCGTAGATATAAATCTACTCACCTGCTCCTCGCTCGCCGGTGCCGACGTCGCCACGCGCTTGCTTGTCGTCTAGAAGTCCACATGGGTACCTACATATCATAACGCACCGTATCACATTAAAATCCGACTCATGATCAAAACGACACACGAATCCCACATAGGTCAATACCTATGGTTTCTTTCACAAATCAACTCAAAAACCCTCGACGTCGGCGTACAAATGCCAAACCATCGAGAAAAAGCCCAAACACACTCATTTACACATTCACAAACACTAATTATAATATGAAATAGGTTGCAATTCACAAAAACCTCAAACTCACTTTAAAAGCTATTTTTCCGAAAATCTAGCAAGCATAATTAACCGTTTTAGTACAAAACTCGATGTTTAAATAAATCTAGTGGCCATAATACTTATTAAACATCTTAATTAAATCATCTAAACCATTTCTATAATTTATTCCCAATAAATTTCATTAACCCCTAAATTCTAGTTTACAATATACCTAAATTTTAACAATTTATAGCAAAAATGCACAAACAACAATTTAGCTTGGATTTTCATGAACTAAAAGCAATAAACCACTCAATATAATATTTATAATGACATGAACCCTTAATTTGAATTTTATCTCACAAGAATATAATTATTTTAAAAACCTAGTTTACAATTTATATAATTATCACAATTTAAATCAACAAATATGCAAACTAGCAACTTAAATTGGATTTAGTATAACCTAATATGTCAAATACATCACACAACCCTAAACTCACAACACAAAACCCCAATTTGAATTCAAATCCCACTCTTGAATTTCAAATCATGCACTTAGAACTAAAATAAAACCTATTTAAACATATAATTAAGCCAACCTAAAGCAATTAACAACAATTTAAGAAAAATGTTAGAATTATACCTCATGATCAAGAGATCAATTATGGAAATCAAAGTCTCTAAAATGCCAACTTGTTCCGTAGATCTATGCAAGTTTGGCTAATGAGAAATGGGTAGGAGTTGGATTTGGATTTTGGGATTTATTTGATGGATTTTGAGGCAATTTTTGAAGCAAAAGAGATGGAAAATTGGGGGAAAAGAGGGGGCTGTTGTAGCAGAAATTTCGGCCAGTAGAGGGGCTGGAATGAGGTGAGGAAATTGGGGTGGAAATTCTAAGGTCAAAGCACCTCCCAATTACCATAATACCCCCACCTACTTTACTATATATAAAAACCTTATTTTAACCCATTTCTCACATGATTTAAGGTCAAAAGGAGGGAAATAAAATTCTTGGGGTGCTACAATAGTGTTGGGCCGGCCAAGGGGAGTGAGGGTGAGTGTGAGAAACTTTACAGAAAAATTCTATGCAAAAAGACCCCCCACAATACCATATTTGCAAGTTTTAGTTCAAAATAACTATATATTTGTTTTCCATAAAATAAATCAATTAAAACATGAAATAAAATACTAAAAAAATTATATTACAACTAGATTTTAATTAAAATGATTTTAAAGATTAAAATTTTCCCATTTAAATTTGTATTTATCGCTAATTTAATTTATTTTCTTACCGGCTTAAAATAATATTAAAATAATTAATTTCGGAAAAAATTTCAGAAAATTTGAAATTTCAGCAGTAGCTCAATAAACACCAAATACTAGCAATTACATAGCTAGAATATGTATATTTAATTTTATAATAAAGATATTTGCATTTTGACTTTTTACAGAAAACCCCCTTATTTTACAGTTTTTTCGAAATTTCACCGAAACGATTTTCAAAACGTTACACATGCTCACAAAAAAATCTAAGTCAACTTGGATCAACAAAGTCAAATGGTTAAACTAATTAACCATGATACAATTATCCCTGATTAAAACTCATTGATCAATTTCCTCCATCTCATTATGGTTTTAATCAAGTCAATGGTCAAAACCCTAATGAGGTTCCTCTGCCTCTGTCAACTGTGTATACACACCCGCATCCGTGCTCCGAGGAACACGAATACAATGAGACCAAACCAACCCAAAACCAAATACTAGGATCTGGTTTAAACCAAAGCCCACTAGTATCAACGGCTCGAACACCGAACACGCACAAGTATGCATATGTGAACGAACCCTTTCGTAAAACCGTACAATTTCTACTCTGTTTTGTCCAAAGGTGAACAACCTTCTGTGTGGGACTCTAAAGACTCGACACTATGCTGGCAGTGGGTTTAACCACAGGCCGCAAGCGGTACTAGCTATACGTAACGGTCCCCAGGTAGATGTCGTTAAGAAGACCGATGAGATGAACCCATCCGAACTCCTACTGAGCCTGAATGTAAAAATTTCCGTACAGTCCGGTCTGTTCGTCTAAAAGTATCGCATGTCCGGCCTAGGGGGCGGTAAACGTCAGACCTCTAATAGCGGTACAAGTCATGTCGGAGTACGATCCAAAACACCCTGAGAAACTACTGGAGTACCTACCAGTAAATCTCGCTTGCCCTGGCCAGGGACTTTTTGTAATGGCGTTCCGAACACAGCGCGATATCATCCCCCAATACCGAGAGAGACGAATCCTATCTAACCGCCACTGCCTCCAAGTGCTTCGGGACTGCACCCAACAACTACCTGTTTGCACGACTCAATAGAGCCATGGTAGGGTAGTAATCTAAGAACAGTGGGAACACACTCGAGGCGAAGCAGCAGTGTCAAGTCAATGGACTAAGCTGCACTCATGTCACCTGGGAACTGATAACTGACGATAGGTATAATACCAACCAACAGTTCCCAGCGAGTCCTGTCCAGTGTACTCGTAACCTAACGAGTACCTGCATACTATCTCCAGTACGACGTACTGATGGCTGTGGGACAGACCATCTCCCCTCCTGGAATGAGAAGCGTATACACTAGTCTACTCTGGAGTATCGATGCCCTGTCTCGATAATCCTACGACGAGGGACCTATATAAGGATGTGCTTGTAGACTACCCAGCCCCCACTAGTGTGACTGCCATCGCAACGCTGATAGTCAAGAAAAGATCCTAAGGGCTCTATCAATATGTATTAGCAATATGTTAAAAGAAACACATACACATATTAAGATAGATAGAAACCAAGTAGCATACTACCATATTGAGCAAGAATGTCAATCCGTGTATAGATCCCAAGCCTCCAAAATGTAATATACAAACTAGTACTATACAATAATGGCCTCTTGGGCATAACACACTAACACTGTGTTACCCTCAAAATCTACTCTCCTTACCTCGATCCCTTGGAGATCAACCATCTCCCTGATCAGGTGATACTTGCCTCAGAATATGTCTGGAACGCTGATGGGACCTTCGTTCCTAGGCCAAAGCCACAACTCCATTGTTGTCACAATAATGGTTATTGGACGCTCAATTGTAGGAACCTTGTTCATCTCATGAACAAGTAATGCCAAGACAGCCACATTGGCAGCATCATTGGTAACAATGTATTCAGCCTTTATCGTCTAGAATGTCACGGTATCTAGCTTGGAACTCTTCCAACATACCGTCCTTGCACAGAGGGTAAAGACAATGCCTATGACTGACTCTAAGTCGAACTTATTACTCTGGAAGCTGGAACCAAGAACTTTCTTTCAGTGCTTCTCAAGTACTTAAGAATGCCATCCACAACTATCCAGTGATTCTCCTAAGATCGAATTGATTCCTGATCACTACACCTAGTGAGTCATCAACATCTGGTCTGGTACATAACATCACATACATGATAGAGCCTACTGCTATAACGCCTTAGATTTCGGTTAGTGTTCGTTTAGACGTTAATGCGGGTTTACTGTAAAAAGTTTACCAATTTGGGTTCCTCACATTATAACATTTAATTAATAATTTATTATTATTTGTTATAAGCATGCACGCACGTGTGCACGTAAATGTGGATTTGTTTATGCTAATTTTGTTCTTAGCAACCTTGACACTTAACCTAATCCTTGCTTAATCCTTATCGACCCTTTGCTTTAATCATTTTTCTTGATATTTTGAGTGAGAAGGGGAGATATTTGTTTGAAGTGTTGAGGTGTGTGTGAAATCATTAATGGTGCATTAATGATGTGGTTATACTTACCCTTAACCTCACCTCTCTCTCTCCCTCTCTCTTTATCATTCCCTCTCTCTCTCTCATTTCTCTATCTCTTTTCTTTTTCTCTCTTCCTCTCTCTTAACTGAACACTCACCCATTTCCTACACAAATCCATCACAAAACCTCAAAATCTTCACAAAAATCACATCTTTCCTTGGATATTGCCTCTTGGATGCCTTGGATCATACAAAGCTAGGATCTTTGTGTTCTTTTAATTAGGTAATGTTTCTTTTCTGTTCTTTAAGTTAGTTTTGTGTAGCTTAGCTTTAAAATTGCTGTTTTTATCGCGTATCGTATCGTTTCGGGTAAATATCGTATTTTTAGTGTCGATTTGGGGTCTCGGATGATCTGCTGTTAAACCAGGTAATTGTTACAAAAATTGACTTGACAGTAGCCTAGTGTAGAGACCAAGAACCTACCCAAAAAGTACGAACCAATTCCATCATGTTTGGGCACCAGATTTATTTCTTCTGGCCGCAATTTGCGGCCAGACTGGGGAGTTGGGGTTTGAGTTTTTGGATAGGGGTTTTGGGGGTTATTTGTAGTCTCATGGTACTTGCAATTTTTATAGATTACTGGTACAGAAAAATCCGGGACCACTTGTGTGTTTCTCGTGTTTCGTTTCACGCGATACATTATCCGATACGGTGCGTGTTCTGTATTGCTGTTGTTCTGAGTTGGTTTCATAGTGTCGTTATACGCGTTAGCTATAACACGAACCCTTTAGAGTACGTATGTGTGTCGTGTGGGTACGTGTAGATTATACGTGTTTTGGGTCTATTGCTAATATATATCTGTTACATTGTATTATATTGCAGGTTCGCAGGCGGGGACTTCGGACGCTGCTATAAAAGGAAAACAGGTGGTAGACTTCACCTAGCCAGAAGCGTTGGTGAGTAGATTTAACATCTACAGGGGAATCGCCAGCATGGCGTTATGCGTTTGGGCTAGAGAAGTTAATACTTGTCGCATATTCTATGTCATATTTAGAATTGCGCGTTTACCCTATAGCTTAGATATTGTTGTCCTTGTACTAGTAGCCTTAGGACACTGCACATATTATTGACGATTCATGTTGCACGAGCACTGATTGTATGCTACACACACCGTCAATAATTGTCATGTCACGCACAACCCACTTATAGATATGATAAAGCTTGGTTAGGAAAATTGAGACATTGATTCATATTTCTTATCGCATATGACATATAGCATACCTGTATATCTACATGCTTACACATATGCCTTCACATACTTACATGCTAGATACCTGTATACCTGATTAGTCCAAAAAATATAAGTTTAACCGTAATCAGAAACGGCGTCGCTTTGTAGCTAGCCGGTGAATACAGGTCGATCCACGGAGATGTGTAATTTTCTGATTTGTGTTTTTACGAGTTGATTCCGATGGTGGTTTGGTTTTTGTTGATTGATTTAAAAACTAAATTATACGATATTAAAGAACTTGTTAGGATTAGGTCTAAAGTAGGGTTGAGTAGATAAAGATTAACACATCTTTCAATGCTTTTGATTCAAACCTGTTTTAGAAGTTATAACAATTATTAGCAAAGAGGATTAGGATGATTGTGAAGAAACGAAGTTTCTTCCTCTTGATCCTTGTCCGTCCTTTCCTACTAATTGCTATAACCTTCATGGACGTCATGCATGTCCGGTCCTTTATACTACGGTGTCACCATTACCTCGTGGGTAGGGTGCCGTAGGGAGCGGATCATGCATGCGTGCATGAAGTTCTATTTAAAAATATTCGGCATTGAAAGAGATGAGAGATATTCATCTCTCATTCCCTCCTTTATTCCTAACCCTAACAAGCGAGGATTTTACTTGCTCATTAGGGTGTCTTTTAAAAGTGACATTTTTAAATCACTTACCGATTGCATTTGAAAGACTATACTAAATTAACTAGGGCAATGATATGATTGATCTACTGCAAGAATTATACGAGAGAACTAGGGCAACAATTAAATTAACACTACGGCAGAATTTAAAGAAATAAAGACTTACTAAAATGATGCTCTTGATCTCCCAACAATTCTGAATTTTATTGATTGAAAAGAGGCATCCCTTTTACAGATTTGAGATTACAATTTATAAGTAAACAGAGAAACTAGGGTTACAGATTCTCGAACACATGATTTTACAGATATGCCCACGGAAAATCCCAACACCCGCACCGACGCACCGACACAAGAAGTCGGCGCCGACACGGGCATTAAATGGCCGCGGAACCGCGGCATTTGTCAGTTCACCAACTTCTCTGGGCTGCATCTTGGTTGTTAGGGCTTCTTAGTTATTCACAACTTTTCTCTGTTTGGCTTCTTATTCTTCTCCAGATCTTCAATGAAATTTTGTATTGGTCTTTTAACCGTTTCACTTTGACAAACTTGGACCTTGCGTTGCCTTGAACTGTTATTAGTTTGGGCTTGACTAGGATCCGTCTACTTGTTGGTCAAAAGTCCTTTTTCTGTATCAACTTTCGTCTTTTTCACTGTATTCGCTCCAAGAGCCTGTATCCTATAACATGCAACAAACGTGCGTCAAGAGTACCTGTTTACTTATAAAATGAATAAAAATGGGGAGTACAATAATGCAATATTATAGTATGAACAAATACCCCCAAACTTATCTTTTGCTCGTCCTCGAGCAAACTTATTATTTTATTCAAAAAAAGTTAACCTAGCCGCACTTTCGCAGGGAAACGCGATTGCACTGAGCACGTGCAACAAGCCGTTAAACCTCTAGGTGTCCTTAGTAGGAGGAGTGTTGTCTCCTGAGGGTTTTCAGCGGATTACACCCACAAAATCCTATCAATTCAGTTTTTCGACTTTTGTTCTCCAATTAGGGTTTTTAACAAGGAATTCTATTATCTTCGACCCACAAATCATCCACCCATATTCTTCACACTGCCTCATTATTTAACTTAAAATTATATTTGTTCTATAGAATTACTTAGCTTTCGGCATTTCTTAAGTTTTCCTTCTAGGGTTTCATCTCCGCTCAGGAATTTCTATCAACTCTACTAAAGATACAAGTTCTATTCTTCATTCCTTTCTCTTATCTAAACTCTAATCACATATCCCCACGTGTGTGTAAATATCACCCCTACACTTGGAAATTCAAATCAAGCAATAGTACTCTCGTCCATTGTCCAAAGCACTTATTAATTGGTGAATTTTCACTTATACATCCTTCATGCGACCGTTAATACTTCTTGAGGTACCAACAACCGATTACAAGATGCGTTAGCATTTTAAATCGTACTTCCTAGTTTTGTAACACCCAAGGATTTAGCAGTGACTCCCAAACCAGTTGGTCTAAGGCACTAGGTGATGAAGCACCCTCTTTAAATATTTTTCTATGTTTTGGCCTTAAGTAATCACAAAACCAGTGTCCATTTTTTTCCTCTATTCATTTTTTTTCTTTTATTTTCTTCGTGCTAAGGACTTTAGACAAGAGCAATTCAAGGTCTTTTCTACTATTCCAAGTTTCAAGGTGCGTGATTGTGCAACTTGTAGGGTATATGTTTTCAGACTCTAGACTTAAGCTAGAAATTATTTTTCAAACTTATACTTTAATAAAAGTTTTAATACTCTTCCTTCGTTTCGACTTAGCCCAAGAAGTGAACCCAAAATTTACCTATTTCTAAATAACCTACAAAGACATATACTTTCTACCGTTAAACTCTAAGGAAGGTTATTTTTAGGGTTTTTAATTTGCTAAGTCTAAGATCTAGTTTTTTCCTAGCCAGTTAACCTATTTATCAAACTCAAGTCAATTAACCAGAATTGAATACATTAATTTTTATAATTTTTGAAAATTTTCAATTTTTATGGGTTTTTCTTTTTCTAAAAAAATATTTTTTAATTTTTTTTTAAATTTTTCACATTTTTATGATTTTTATATAAAGAATGCAATGCAGAAATTAAATATGCAAAAAGAATATATACAAATTGAAAATATGCAATGCAAAAGATAACTATATACACTACCCTCTCCCCCAAACTTGAGCAAAGCAGTGCCCTCACTGCCCGGCCCCACGTTTCGCTCGTGAGCGTGAACGTGATCGTTCCCCTATAGCCAAAAGGGTTTGAATACCCCTCTCAATTTCCGTCAACCGACGGTCGTGATCTCGTGCTGTCGCCCGAAACTCATCCCTCAAAGAATCAATTCTTCTTACCGTTCTCCGCATCAATCGTGCATGCTCTTGAGGGGTCAGTTCTTCCCCGCTCGATGTCGAGCTAGAGCTAGGGGTGCGTGCGGGAATATTCTCTGCCAGTTCCGTTCGTGACCAAATATCAGTAAGTCTAGAGTAGGAAGAAGTAACGCCCTCAACGAGTGGTCGAACCGGAACTCCGTCTATCATGTATGAATCAAATTCCTCGACGGGGAGGAAATAACGGCAGAGTTGGGTGACTAGCATGGGACATGGGTAGATGGTACCTCTTTTCCCCGCACATATAGAATGGAGCAATACGGTGCACATGTCGAACCGTGGATTTTTCATCATTAGAGTGTGTACGACATGTAAGGAGGGGGTGAAAAAAGTCGTGTTGTTCGAGCTGCCAAAGATGTTGTTTTGTGCCCACCGGCACACAGTAAGAACGTTAGCGAAAAGGGTCCGTGCTTGGATACCCTTACGCGGCTCTCTAGCGCAGTCATTCCCCATCAAGGGCATATAATCCTCAAAGTGTAAGGGGTGGTCATGTGCGGGCACAAGAGGTATGAGTGTGACTTCGTGGATCATATCCCTATCAATGTGAATTACGCGATCTCCCCAATTTATTTTAATGTAGCCTAAGGTGTCAAGACTATTATCCTCCATTGATTCATAAAACAGGGCAACTAGTTCAGGTAGGGCAAACGCAGAGGAGTGATTATAGGTCAGGAAATTCCAGCCCTTCTGCTCTATTTCATGTGCAAAATAGCTACCGTACAATTCGTGCGTGAAAACCGGCGAAAAATCCCTTTCAAACTGCATTTTATGTGCCATAATAATTTTTCAGAAAAAGATATGCAAGAACCGAGAGGAAATAGACAGAGTTACCTCCCCTGAAAATTTCAGGGGGCGACGACTCCAGACGGCGGCGGAAGTGCAGCGGGAGGCGGCTACTGTAGCGGGATCGCAGCGGATTGGCGGCGGCACGGCGAAATTTTTCGGCAGAGGGTAGGTGGCGGCGCTAGGGTTTGGTTTAGATGAAGAAATTTTTAGGGTATAGAAGATAGGGGCTCGGGTCTCTTTAAATAGGGGATGAGAGAATGATTATTTGTAGAAAACACCCTCCACAATGAGGGTGGTAATTAAAAGAATGTCAGCTATTAATTCTGAAAATTTTCAATTAGGTCCAAAAAATTAATTTTTTTTTTCATTTTTCAAATTTTTTTCTTTTTTATGGTATTTTGAGATTATATATTTACAAATTATACACACACCCCCAAACTTATTTGAAATAATGCTTTGGAAAAAAAAGAAATTTGGGGGTGAAAGTGGAGGAAAATCACTCGGTGTAGATCGGCTCCTGCAACAACATGAGCTCCTTCGAAGGGTCCGCTGTGAAGAATGGTTTCAGTCGATGCCCATTCACTTTGAATAAGGTACCGTCTTCAGGATTTTCAAGATCAACCGCACCATGCGGATAAACGGTGCGGACTACAAAAGGTCCTCTCCATCTGGAACGGAGCTTGCCGGGATGATAATGTAACCGAGTGTCGTAAAGTAAAACCTGTTGACCAGGTTTAAAAGTTTTTCGCAAAAGGTGTTTATCGTGGAACACCTTAGCTCGGTTTTTAGTAATTAGGGCATTATCATATACCTCATCCCTCAGCTCTTCTAGTTCATTCAACTGCAGCTTTCGATTGCTACCCGCATCTCCTAAAGATAAATTCAGCTCTTTGATAGCCCAAAAAGCTTTATGCTCAATCTCCACTGGGAGGTGGCAAGCCTTCCCGTAAACAAGCCGGTATGGAGACATACCAAGATCGGTCTTATATGCAGTACGGAAAGCCCATAGTGCATCAATCAGTTTAAGTGACCAATCTTTACGGTTTTTAGAAACCGTTTTCTCCAAGATTTGCTTTATTTGCCGATTTGAAACCTCGGCTTGCCCACATGTTTGGGGATGATATGGCGTTGACAGCTTGTGGGTGATAGAGTATTTGCGCATTAAGGACTCGAAAGTCCTATTGCAAAAGTGAGAACCATTATCACTTATTTTCGCCCGAGGGTGCCCAAATCGAGAAAAGATGTGTTCTTTAAGAAATCGAACGACAACCTTGTTGTCGTTCGTTTTGCTCGGCACAGCCTCGACCCACTTTGAAACGTAGTCAACGGCCAAAAGAATATACACATTTCCAAAAGAGTTAGGAAATGGTCCCATGAAATCTATACCCCAAACATCAAAAATGTCCACAACCAAAATAGGTTGGAGCGGCATTTCGTTTCTCCGCGATATCCGGCCCAAGTGCTGGCACCGGGAGCAAGTTTTGCAGTATTCAAATGCATCCTTGAAGAGTCGTGGCCAATAGAAACCACACTGCAAAACTTTTTCGGCTGTCTTCTTTGGGCCAAAGTGCCCGCCACATGCTTGATCGTGGCAAAAAGACAGCACGCTCTTGACCTCACTTTCAGGTACACACCGATGAATGATTTGGTCGGAACAGTATTTAAAAAGTTAGGGTTCATCCCAGTAAAAATGCTTTACTTGGGACAAAAATCGAAGTTTATCCTGTTTCGACCAATCTTTAGGTATCAGGCCGGTGGCTAAGTAGTTTACAATATCGGCGAACCATGGTTCGCAAGAAACGGTCAAGAGTTGCTCATCGGGGAAAACATCAGTGATTGGGAGATCAAGCGTAAGCGAAGAAGGAAGTCGTGATAGGTGATCAGCTACTACGTTTTCACATCCTTTTTTGTCCTTTATGACAAGGTCAAATTCTTGTAGTAAAAGGATCCAACGTATTAGCCTTGACTTAGCATCCTTCTTTGCAAAAAGGTGGCGAAGAGCTGAATGATCAGTATATACAACGACTGGAGAACCAATTAAATAAGGCCGAAATTTTTCAAGTGCAAACACAACCGCTAAAAACTCTTTCTCTGTTGTTGTGTAGTTTAGTTGGGCCTCATTTAGTGTTCGGCTAGCATAATAAATCACATGCGGCATTTTATTAATGTGTTGTCCAAGGACAGCGCCAATGGCAAAATCTGATGCGTCGCACATGATTTCGAAAGGGTGCGTCCAGTCCGGAGATGAAAGGATGGGCGCAGAGATGAGAGAATGTTTCAAAGACTCGAATGCTTCAATGCATGTGGAGTCGAAAGCAAATGTTGTGTCATTGGCCAATAAGAGAGTCAACGGTCTAGCAATCTTGCTAAAGTCCTTGATAAACCGTCTATAAAATCCGGCGTGGCCAAGGAAGGCTCTAATGTCTTTGACGCATTTAGGGGGAGGGAGATTAGAAATCACTTCGATTTTAGCTCTATCAACCTCGATGCCGTTTTGCGAGATGACATGTCCTAAGACAATGCCTTCTCGCACCATGAAATGGCACTTCTCCCAATTCAACGTTAGGTTTTTATCCCTACAGCGGGTAAGAACAGCGTCCAAATGTCGTAAACACTCGTCGAAAGAGTCGCCAAAGATGGAGAAATCATCCATAAAGATCTCCAAGAACTTTTCAACCATGTCTGAAAAGATCCCCATCATACACCGCTGAAATGTCGCGGGTGCATTGCATAACCCAAAGGGCATACGACGATAAGCAAAAGTGCCAAAGGGATAAGTGAATGTTGTCTTGTCGTGATCCTCTTTGGCGATGGGGACTTGGTTGTAACCGGAATAGCCATCCAGAAAGCAATAGAACTCATGCCCTGCCAATCTCTCGAGCAATTGGTCAATGAAAGGTAAGGGAAAGTGGTCTTTCCTTGTCGCGGCATTGAGTTTCCTATAGTCTATGCAGACTCGCCACCCAGTTTGGGTGCGAGTGGGAATTAACTCATTCGCCTCATTGGTAATGACCGTAATGCCCGATTTCTTTGGCACGACGTGGATTGGGCTAACCCATTGGCTATCCGAGATAGGGTAAATGATACCACTATCCAGACACTTAACAATCTCCTTCTTAACAGCCTCTTTCATAATGGGGTTGAGGCATCTTTGAGGATCCCTTGCCGTCTTGGCATCATCCATCAAGTGTATATGATGTTCGACTATGAGGGGACTAATTCCCTTAATGTACGCCATAGACCAGCCGAAAGCTTGCCGATTATTATGTAAGACCATCAAAAGAGCCTTCTCTTGCTCAAGAGCTAGATAGGCCGATATAATGACGGGTAAGGTCTTATTATCACTTAGATAAGCATATTTTAGGTGTGCCGGCAAAAGCTTTAATTCGAGTTTAGGAGGTGAAACAATAGATGGTAACGATGGGGTAACTGTTTCAAACTCGAAGGATTCCATCAAAGGTTCGAATCGAGTGTACGCAACAGAGACGGATGGTTCAATTAACTCATCCGAAAAAGCAAAAGACTCCAATTCAGGTGATGAGTCTTCAAAGTCGTCAACGAAGGTAAAACACTCAAAATCGTTATCCACCGTGAAAGCTGTGTCGGATTCTAGGAGGAATGCACTAGTGGCGTTAACATTGCTGTGATCGAACAAAAAATTCTCGAACTCACAGTCCTCCTCCGCGATCTCATTGATCGAGCAAACATCGAGTATACTAGCATTAGGATCAGCAGGATGACTTCCCAACTTGAAAATATTGAGCTCAATCGTCATATTGCCGAAAGATAGGTTCATTGAACCATTACGACAATTGATCACTGCGTTGGAAGTTGCCAGAAATGGTCGACCAAGTATTACCGGAATTTGATTCCGGGGGTTAGCGACAGGTTTTGCATCCATCACGATAAATTCAACGGGGAAAATGAAATCCCCTACTCTAATTAACACATCCTCCAGCTCTCCCCTAGGATGGATTATTGACCGGTCGGCCATTTGGAGAGTACAGTGAGTGGGCTTAAGCTCTCCAACGCCCAATTGCTCGTACACTGAATAAGGTAGCAAATCGACACTCTCACCAAGATCTAATAGTGCTCTATTGATGTTCTTGTCCCCAATTGTTATCAAAATGGTAGGACAACCGGGGTCCTTTTGCTTTAAGGGTAAAGAATTGACAAGAGCATCACTAATAGCACTAGCCATAAAAACTTTCTTTGGCACTTGTGACTTCCTCTTTTTGATGCATAAGTCCTTTAAAATTTTTGCATATGAAGGAACTTGTTGGATTGCATCCAAAAGAGGGATATTTATGCTAACCTGTTTGAACAACTCTACAATCTTTTCCATCTGTGGAGTTGGTTTATTGGATCTCAATCGGGTAGGAAAAGGAACATTTTGAAAGGTGGTTGAGTCCAATCTTTGCGGATCAAATTGTCGAGTTGAAACGGCACCCTGTGTAGATGTGTTCGTGTTGTGAGAAATGGGTCCGTTCGAGCTAGAAGACGTAGAGCCGTGTGAAGGGTGGAGAATAGGCTTTGAAGAAGAAGGTGAAGAAGATGAAGAAGGGCCACCGGCAGGGGTGTCATTGTCAATACCCACATTGTTTTGCAACACTTTTCCCGATCTCAACGTGGTCACCGCATTTACGTTATGATTCTGCTGTTGATTTGCAGCATGTGCTTGACCGGGGTTGGGCAGTGGTTGAGACGGGAGCTTTCCTTTTTCGCGCTCGCTCAAAGCTGCATTGAGTTGTGCAATTTGTGCCTCAATAGATTTGATGCTTTGATCGTGTAAGGCACTGTTTTGCACCAATGATTGAATAGAAGTCTCTAGTCTTGCTGTAGACTGTGTAGATTGCTTAAGGAACGCATCTAGACTTCTTTCGAGCGAGCTAACCTTATCATTATTAGGTTGAACATAATTGTTTGGCTGGTAAGCAGTGTTAGGCACAAAATTGTTCACCTTATTAGGGTAAGGTTGCTGTTGAAATTGAGTTTGTGAAGGTGCTTGTTGTTGTTGTGGAGGAGGAGGTCTTTGAAAATTGTTATTTCCTTGGAATTGTTGATTTTGGTTCCAAGCGAAATTTGGGTGACTTCTCCACCCCGGATTGTATGTCGAAGAGTACGGATCGTTCCTTTGTCGTTGCTGAAATGCAGCATTGACTTGATCCTGTCCTTGAGTAGATGCATTTTAAGGAAACTCTTTGGTTAGGTGCGACGGATCCGCACAACAAGCACAAACAGTTCGTGGAGGCATAACAGGGGCAGGAGAAGACGACGAGATTTTGGTCTCAATCGCTTCTAGCTTTTTCGTAAGAGCGGCCATCTCGGCCTTCATAGCAATCGAAATTTCTACTTGATGTACGCCTGCCCTAGATTGACCACTAGAAGAAGATGATGTGGTCTTGGTACTCTCCCACTGAATTTTTTGCTCACTAAGATCCTCAAGAAACTGCCATGCTTCGTCACTAGACTTGGAGAGAAAATGGCCTTGACTTATGGTTTCTAGCAACTGCTTCGTTACCGAGTTCAATCCCTCGTATAATGTTTGGCAAAGTTGCCCACTTTCAATCCCATGATGAGGGCATTGAACGAGTAGGTCTTTAAATCTCTCGAAGCACTTCCAAAATGGTTCGGAAGGAAGTTGTGAAAATTGAATTATTTCATTGCGGATTCTAGCAGTTTTGTGATGAGGATAGAACTTTTTCAGAAAAGCTTTCACAAACACGTCCCAATTTATTATGGAATGTGATACGGTGCTGTATAGCCACTTCTCGGCTAGGTCACATAAGGTGAACGGAATGACCCTTAGCCTTATCGCGTCATCACTTAATTGGGTTGTTTTCATCATAGCGCACACATTTTGGAATTTATTGATAAAGATATATGCATCTTCAGATTCCAATCCATGAAACTTTGGCAGCATATTGATGAAATGTGGTTTTATTTCAAAATTGTCCCTATTTACCGGTGGGGGTGAAAGACAGGTAGGTAAAGAAGTGCGGACGGGGTAGAAGAGATCCTGGAGCGCAACTCGTGCGGGCGCTTCAACAGGCGGTTGAATCGGGTTATTCGCACCTGGCGGAGGTGGAATCATTCCCGTCGGTAAGGTATTATTGGGGTTGAATCCCGACATGCCTTCGGTGGAAGAATATGAAGGTGTAGGTAAGAAAGTGGACGGAATGTTGACTTCGGTGTCGAAAGGTTCGTCGGTCGGTACCAACGAAACACGGACTAATCGGGCGTTAGTATCCCTAGTCCAAAGTGACATACACTAAAAGGGGTAGTGTAGTCAGAAAAAAGAAAGACAGAATGTGGAGGTAAGATAACGTCAGTGAAGGGAAGTGGTGGAAGTGAGTTGCAAGTTTTCTTAGCGACAAGTTGCAAGTTTTGAAAAGATTTTTCTTTTTTTTTATGTGAGAGTTTTGCAAGGAGGTTTTTGAAAAGGGACTCGTGAAACAATTGCTATCAACCACACATGCACAATCAGGCCTAGATCTAGGGTCACCTAGGTCTGCTAGACAGCTCCTAACTAGGGCTAGAAATAGGACCTCAAACCGTCTCTTCACCGACAAGTACGGCCAGGTAAGTGCCAGGTAAGTGGGAAGGAACCACAGTAGTGGGCCTAATTAATAACCACTAGCCTAGACACACTTGCCTAGACACCGCAAAGTCAGTTAGGATAAACGGTCGATGCCTATACTAGTCCTTTTCCTATTGAGCTCGATGTCCTTAGGTCTGAGTCTAGTATTTTTTAATTAATTGTGGTCAATGCACATGCTTTAAGTGTTTTCTGGGGTCCTGGGAAGGGTGATGAAATCCCCACCCAATCTGAGTTTGGTCAATTAGCCCCTTAAAGTCCGATTAAATTATGCAAAACAATAAAATTCACTTGCAATCAATTTTTTTAGCGCGGCGCAAAGAAACCTGCAGAAAATCTGTTATTTAGAAGGGGGAAGAAGAAATTTTTTTTTTAGCGTAAAGAAACCCTGCAGAAAGTTTTTACAGAGAGATATATGGAGGTTGACAGAGGGGAGAAGGAGAGATCTTACCATGCAATTTTCACGCACAGAAGAGGTAAGAGCGCCGTGGTTCCGCGGTTTTAGCGCCCAATGGCCGCGGTTTCGCGGTCAGGTGGTGGGATCAATTCCTGAAAAAAATTCTACTGCTCTGTTGTGAACTTCCTCCTCTGTTCTGATGTGCACTTTTCTGTTCAGCCTTCTGTAAATTTCCAGATTCGCAATTCTTCGCTGTTCCTGCAAGATTCAAACCATAAAACCCTTCAAACAGATAAAAATCGATAAAATGTTTTTGTATTTTTTTTTCTATTTTCAGATTTTTATGATTTTTAAAAAATATTATATCAACCCGAAATTACACAAAAGAAATATTACGCCATCCCCGGCAACGGCGCCATTTGATTAGTCCAAAAAATATAAGTTTAACCGTAATCAGAAACGGCGTCGCTTTGTAGCTAGCCTATGAATACGGGTCGATCCACAGAGATGTGTAATTTTTTGATTTGTGTTTTTACGAGTTGATTCCGATGGTGGTTTGGTTTTTGTTGATTGATTTAAAAACTAAATTATACGATATTAAAGAACTTGTTAGGATTAGGTCTAAAGTAGGGTTGAGTAGATAAAGATTAACACCTCTTTCAATGCTTTTGATTCAAACCTGTTTTAGAAGTTATAACAATTATTAGCAAAGGGGATTAGGATGATTGGGAAGAAACGAAGTTTCTTCCTCTTGATCCTTGTCCGTCCTTTCCTATTAATTGCTATAACCTTCATGGACGTCATGCATGTCCGGTCCTTTATACTACGGTGTCACCGTTACCTCATGGGTAGGGTGCCGTAGGGAGCGGATCATGCATGCGTGCATGAAGTTCTATTTAAAAATATTCGGCATTGAAAGAGATGAGAGATATTCATCTCTCATTCCCTCCTTTATTCCTAACCCTAACAAGCGAGGATTTTACTCGCTCATTAGGGTGTCTTTTAAAAGTGACATTTTTAAAGCACTTACCGATTGCATTTGAAAGACTATACTAAATTAACTAGGGCAATGATATGATTGATCTACTGCAAGAATTATACGAGAGAACTAGGGCACCAATTAAATTAACACTACGGCAGAATTTAAAGAAATAAAGACTTACTAAAATGATGCTCTTGATCTCCCAACAATTCTGAATTTTATTGATTGAAAAAAGGCATCCCTTTTACAGATTTGAGATTACAATTTATAAGTAAACAGAGAAACTAGGGTTACAGATTCTCGAACACATGATTTTACAGATATGCCCACGGAAAATCCTAACACTCGCACGGACGCACCGACACAAGAAGTCGGCGCCGACACGGGCATTAAATGGCCGTGGAACTGCGGCATTTGTTGGCTTGGGCCGCGGTTCCGCGGCCCTTTGGTGAGCTCAGCTCACCAACTTCTCTGGGCTGCATCTTGGTTGTTAGGGCTTCTTAGTTATTCACAACTTTTCTCTGTTTGGCTTCTTATTCTTCTCCAGATCTTCAGTGAAATTTTGTATTGGTCTTTTAACCGTTTCACTTTGACATGCTTGGAACTTGCGTTGCCTTGAACTGTTATTAGTCTGGGCTTGACAAGGATCCGTCTACTTGTTGGTCAAAAGTTTCTTTTCTGTATCAACTTTCGTCTTTTTCACTGTATTCTCTCCAAGAGCCTGTATCCTGTAACATACAACAAACGTGCGTCAAGATTACCTGTTTAGTTATAAAATGAATAAAAATGGGGAGTACAATAATGCAATATTATAGTATGAACAATACCATAGGGTATTGTACCATTAGTGATAGGTACATACACACTTTAAGACATAGCTACATGTATACCTTGCACACATATTTCACTTATACCCTGGGGGTATACTACATCATTAGTTATAGGTAGTTACATATACCTTGCTATACCTTCGTGTTTGCACATACAACAGTTATAGCTACATATTTACCTTTACTTGATGTTATTTAGAATTGGATAAAATAGGAACCGCATGATATTTATATTAATTTGTTGCAGTTAATTAGCGGCTTTTCCTTTATATGCTTTCATTATGTTGCATATATTATATTCATGGATTTTCGCGTTATGATATGGATTTTTCCATGATGTTTTCTGGATTTGGGGACCGTGGGAGTTCATGAAATTATGCATTATTTTAAAACCCCGGTTTCCCTTGATATGATATTTCAGCAGCCACCATGAGATTTATCGTTTCTGATATATATAACCCACGCGAGGAATGGAGGGGTCCGTGTGCGGGTACATGGTGGGGCCCGGAGGTACCCCGAGGCAAGAATGAGGTCGTGGTATCAGACGATGAGTTGCAGGGGAACCATACCATCCGGTGACATTACCAATGACTCAGAGGTTATCATGGGGATACCGACGGGGGTCATGTTCGTATAGATACGTCGAGAGGAGAGGGTCAGAGCTAGGCACTCGAGCTTTCAGGATAGCGTACGATACGTACCTATCAGGGTGCCAGTCGTGGTGACAGCACCTGATAGACCTGCATTTCTGTGTCGATACTTGACACATTGGTTTCATGATATTTTTTTACTCCTTTGTATATATAATAGGGGTTTAGGACGCTGTTATATATTCCCTTACACCAATATTAGTGGAATGGGACGCTAATATATGTGTGTTGACATTTTTACTTCTTTGTCTATATAACAGTGGGTTAGGACGCTGTTATATATGCCCTTACACCGATATTAGTGGAATGGGACGCTAATATATGTGTATCGACATTAATTTATATACATCATCATATTAATTCATGCAAATATATTTAGGGTGTTAGAATTTTACTTGATATTGAATTTGGGATATAGGGGATTTATTTAAGATTTGATACGGGATATATATGAGATTGCTGATTTGTACATTCAGGATATATGAGATTTATTCGATATTGTACATTCAGGATTTATGAGACGTATATGATATGAGAGCCAATTTGGAGGATGATTTGAGGAAATTGGGATTTGGATTGTCTTGATGGATTGTGATCCTACCACGATGTCAGGATTCCTTGGAAATGACATATTTCATTCCATACTCCATATTTATTGTTTATGCACTGCTTCATGTTTTTATTATACCTGCTAGTGTACACTTCATGATTATTGCATCCATATGACCTGTTATTGCTATTAATTGCATATGTTAGATTCACGCTATACGTGCATGCTTGTGATTACCTGCATATGTTATTTACTATTCATGAGTTGGCAACTCACCCCCGTTGTGCCACAGTTGTTTTGCACGGTGTTCCCCAGAGTAGTCGATGCAGGCTATTCATCTGTCCATCATCTTTTGCTACGGATACGGTATCGGCTCACAGTGTGCTGTTTTGCTTAGGTGGGTTTTGTGGTTATTCGTGTTGTATTGTATATTCGTTGTATCCTTGTACTCTCCATCTACTACTTTCATGTTTGACTTAGAGACTTGAGTGAGGACGATATTGTATATTATTTGTGACTTGTTGTCTTTTATACAGTTTTCTTTCTATCGTCTTTTATTTCTTCGCTTCGGCGTTGTATATTTGTTGTCGTGGTTGTTTTCCGCATTTGGGCGTGTTATTGCTCCCGTTTGGGGATGCTTTACTTTTATTTATGTTGTACCCATTTTTGGGGCTAGTTTTTACAAAGGAGGTGCTGCCAAAATTTTAAAGGAAATAAGTTGGGCTTTTAAAGAATTTGGGTTGTGATTTCAAATGTTTCAAAACTTCTATTATCTTTCCTTGTCTTTTAATGGTTTAGATTTCTGGGTTTTGGCTTTCTTTTACTGCGTTACGTCTGTAGGCGTTGCGTAGTATTAGGGCCGTCACGTGCCAAATTTCGGGTCGTGACAAAGTTGGTATCAGAGTGCTGGGTTTTACCTTTCGGAGTGTAAGATGACCTTGGTATGATGGAGTAGGTAGCTTAAGCAGAGTAACGTAGTGTGTATGTCTGCAGCATACTCACGTTGCGGTGCTCCGCCTAAAGTGACCTAAGTACAAATTGCTTGAAATCCCTTCCTTGATGATTCATATCCTTGTGATTCGATTTCCGTGTTCATATCAAATCCTGTCTCTATTTATAGCCTTTGCCGCGGATGACTATGGGGACTCAAAGAGGTGCAGCGGGGGCCGAAGTCAGAATTGACTCGTGTGGGTCAAAGACTGACCAGGATGGCACGCTCGATGCACAGGTGCAGATGGACCCGCCTTCGACATATAGTACTGCTAGGCTTGTGACAGAGATGTAGGACTTGCGCCAAACGATGAGTTCATTGGTTGAGGTCGTTCGAGCGCAGCGACAGGAGGTTGTCACCCCTGTTAACCAGTTGTTCCTTGCGATCAGCATGCAGCAGTCCGTCACCTACATAGCACTAGTGGATGCAGCCCCAGTTTACGAGACACGTATTCCAAAGACTCTGAGAATTCCGGGACAGTAGAGGGCTCGTACCGGTGTACCATCTCAGAGACAGAGGCCTAGTCGTCGTGACAGATTTCGTGACCGTCGCGGGAGTAGCAGAAGCTTAGGACGAGGACAGTTGTTCAGCTCTCATCCCTAAGAGGGCCAGCAGCCGTCGTATGGATGTTTTCAATGCGGGAGCCTTCATCACCACATCGGGGATTATTCCTTAGCACCGCGACAGGGTCGTTTTCAGAGAGGTCGTGGACGCGGAAGGTTCGCTAAGAGGGGACGGGTTGGCAGAGGAAGAGAGAATTTGCTTCTACTCATCGGGACGCGCGGGCGTCCAATGCAGGGTTTTCAGGTATTCATAATTCGTATGTTCTTTTGTCGTACTTGTTTGTTTTTCACACTTGTGCTATGGTTGGGATGAGAGTCGTGTTAGGTAGATCAACCGTTTCTTGTGTTAATTTCTGTTAGCGATTCTTCTGTTGCGCAACTCGTATTTCTGTTGTGTGCCAATCGGATAGGAGATAGAGATTCGTCCGTCACTTGATCCTTTTAGAGATGTTGGATTTGACATTCACCTGGGCACGGACTGGTTGGCTACGTGCTAGGCGTCTTTGGACTACCGTGAGAAAACAGTCAGGTGTTGTTTTCCTCGGCGAGTCAGTTCTTGTTGCGCAGGTGGATAGTTGTGCCACCTCTCACAGCTCGAATTCTGCCTTTTTCGCTAGTCGGCTTTTGAGGAGAGGATGTCGTGGATTCTTGGCGTTCATTCGTGGTACCGGAGCGACAGTTGGTTTATTGGACTGGGTTCTTTTCGTGTGAGAGTTATCAGACGTTGTTCCAGATGAGCCATTGAAGCTTTAGGGAGCTTAAGGATCAGCAGCTGCAGAGTTGTTTGTTGGGGGGCTTGTGCGTCTGAGTGTTTCGCATTAGGGAGCTCCTATTTCTGTTCGTCAAGGAGGAAGACGGTAGTTTAGGTTGTGTATTGATTGATCGTCAATTGAACCGGCTTACGGTGCGGTTGGTATCCTTTACCTTGCATTGACGATTTCTTCGATCAGCACCAGAGTGTGAGACATTTTCTAAGTTTGTTCGGGATCAGGTCATCATTGTTGCGGGTTCGGAGTGATGACATTCCGAAGACTGCCTTGTGCGTGCTACAGGTTTTGTTTGTGTTGGTGTGTCATTGGACTCACCAATGCCCTAGCAGCATTCGTAGATATGATAAACCGGATTTCTTCAGGCCGTTCCTCGACCGGTTATTGTTGTGTTATTGACGACATTCCGGTCTATTCAATGTGTCAAGAGGAACAGGAGTAACACTTGAGGATTTGCTTTGCAGACATTGGGAGAGCCCCAACAGTTGCTAGATTCTCGGAGTGTTCCTTCAGGCTTGCTTGTGTTAACTCCTAGGTCTTGTAGTTACGGAAGACGGTTTTTCGTATGGCTCCGAGGAAGATCGAGACCGTACAGCTTCGGCCCAGGCTTGTATACGGACGGGGGTCCGTTGATTTTTGGGCTTAGCAGGTTTTTACCGCCGTTTCGTGCAGGATTGCTAGTGTAGTGCTGCACCGTTGACTGGAATGACCGGAAAGGAGATTTCTTTTCTTTGGACTGAGGCATGTGTGCGGAGTTTCGGCAGTTGAAGACTCGGTTAACAACTGCACCAGATCCATCTTTGCTTCTGGTTCGGGCGAATTTGTTGTTTAACTGTATTGTTTCACGAGTGGGGCTCGATTGTGTACTGAGGTGATACTATAGAGTTATCACTTTTGCTTCCCTACATCTACAGGGAGTACGAGCAGGATATCCCACTCATGATCTGGAGATGGCCGCTGTGGTTTTGTGTTGGAGATTTGGAGACACTACTTGTTCGAGAGTCATGTCATATTTTCACGGACTACCAGAGCTTAATGTACATCTTCTTGCAGCGGATTTTGATTGTTGTGATAGTCTTCTGCAGATTTACAGTTCTTGTGCGATTGTTAAGTACAGCTTGTGTTCGCCTCTACTGAGGGGACAGCTTGCTCATGTCCGTGCCCGACCACTTTTCTTTAATCACTTTCGCGAGGCACTGCCCGCCGATGCTCGTTCGTCTGAGATACTTGAGCATACTTGGTTGGGTAATGATTCAGAAACCTTGATTTGTGACAAGGGTGTGCTAAGTTTAGGGACGCGTTTGTGTACCTGATACTATTGGGTAGAGACGCGAAATCCTAGAGCAGGCACATCTGTCAACTCTCTGTACTCATTCAAGTTCCACCAACATTGACGTGACTGGTGAGATAGTTACAGGAGGGCAGGGATGTAAAGAGAAGTTTCGGATTTCGTTTCAAGGTGTCTGTCTTGTTGTGTGTTTTGGTTGAGCATCTGAGACCGGCTGGAGAATTGCAACCTTTAACCGTTCCAAAGTGGAAGTGGGAGCAGATCTCCATGAATTTCGTTATGGTGTCTACCCAGGTCTAGTCAGGGTGTGACACCATTTGAATGTTGTCGTCCGGTTTTGCTCGGTTTGCACAGTTGTTCTTTGTTAAGTTTGTGCGTACGTATTAATTGTTTTCGGCAGTTGGGATCGTCACTTGCCATCGTTAGGATACTTCTTCGATAGCTGTTATCGGGAGTCATTCCAATTGGCAACCTTTATGTTTAGGGGTTAGGTCGTGTCGATCACCATTCTGTTGCTTTTCTGACTCTGCGTAAGTAGTGTTGGATATAGTGCCCTCTAAGTCTATTATTGGATCGCAGGTACGTGATTGCAATGATTGAGGGAGGACCTATACCGATAAAACAGTCTTACTCGAGATGATAGTATGCTATCTGGTTTGTCTTTATCATCATGATAGAGCCCATAGGATTCTCGCTTGACTACCAGCAGTATGATGGCGATCATATATGTGGGAGCTGGGGTCTATAAGCACATCCTTAAAGTGTCCCTAGTCATGGGAGTTTCGAGACAGGGCATCGATACTCCAGAGTAGACTAGTGTATATAGTCGAGACCCCGACGAGGGGCGGTGGCCGATCTCACAAGCCACTGGTGTCAGTTGGATCACCTAAGATGTATACAGGTGCTCATTGGGTTATGAGTACACCGGACAGGACTCGCCGGAAACATGCTAGTTGGTATTATACATATCGTTAGATAGCAGTTCCCTGGTGACATGTGTACAGGTTAGTTCGTCGACCTGAGGTCATCATTTGTCTCGTGTGAGTTCCCACTGTGCTTTGATTTATACCCTACCACGGGTCAAAGGAGTCATGCAAACAGGTATATTTTGTGTACAGTCCCGAGCCACATTGGAGGCAAGTGAGCGGAGCTTCGGGGATTCGTCTCTCCCGGTATTGGGGGTGAGATCGCGCTGTGTTTAGGAGAGCCATTGCACGAAATCCCTGGCCAGGGTAATCGAGATATACTGGTAGGTATACCAGTAGTATCTCAGGGTGTTCTGGGCTGCTCTCTGACACGACTTATGCAGCTATTGGGGGTTTGTCGTTTGCCGACCCCCTAGGCCTAATATGCGATACTCATAGACGAATGTTCCGGACTGTACAGATATTGTCACTTTCAGGCTCAGTACGGTTTATGGATGAGTTCGCTCGTCGGCTTCCCTTCCAATCAATACATAGGCAAACCGTTACGTACAGCTAGTACCTCTGACGTGCTAGTGGTTATACCCAGTGCCAGTGTGTTGATGAGTCATTAGAGTCCCCCACAGACACTTTCCCAAGTTCGGGTGAAACGTTGTAGATGCCGTATGGTATTATGGCAGGGTTCGAAAAAAGCACGTGCGTTTTCGCACGTGTCATTTTTCGGGCAGATTATACTGGTAGGCTTTGGTTTAAGCCGGATCTCAGTATTATACTGTGTAGATATAATATCTTTGTCTCAGTTGCATTTATATTCGGTCGTAATATAAATGCAGGTAAGTTTATACTGATACGGGGTTATCCTGAAATTCGTTTCAGGAACACTTTTGGAAGTTGCCAGTTTCCAGTTTTCTATCACCCATATTTAACATTCGGTTAAATACGGATTTGTCTTTTCGTCTTGAGGGTGAGTCATGCTTCTAGAAGGTTCTAGAAATGGTGACTAGCTTGATGAGTCATTTGTGCTTTAATGATTCATTTTATGTGTTCATACCACTCATTCTTTGTTCATGATAAATATCCTTGATATTTTTCTTTGATCTTTTGCTTACACTCACCATCCCCTCTCATACACTCACCCTCCCTCTTCTATAAGTGGCCGGCCCCTTTTGTGAGGATGGGATGGTTGTTCATTTTGATTTGTGAGAAAAGATTATGATAACTAGTGTATGGAAATTTCCTAGTTCAATTTCCATTCACCAAATTCCAAATGGCAACTTCTATTAACTGTTCGTCCATAGCCTTGGACGTAAC
Organism: Agapanthus africanus; assembly: GCA_030015575.1. Taxonomy (NCBI): domain Eukaryota; kingdom Viridiplantae; phylum Streptophyta; class Magnoliopsida; order Asparagales; family Amaryllidaceae; genus Agapanthus; species Agapanthus africanus. The sequence continues at coordinate 365,513,662 of JASDDO010000008.1, forward strand.
GAGACAAAGTATTATACTCATTCTCTACTTCATCTTGGTCGTCTCTTTTAGCAAACTTGACGATCGAGTTGCCTCGGTTCAGAGGCGGGAGCCCGTTTAAAGATCCGTCGACGTGGTGCCACCTGGACGACGAGACCGGAGATCGAGCAAGTTCGGATCAGTTGCAACATAGCGTGGGATGATGGTTGAAGACCGAAGGACTCGGATCATTCGGTATAACAATTCTACCCTCTTTACAATTTGTTAGTTTAGCTTTAATGGCAGATCCGGGTTATAGTACGCGATAGCGCCAGTCATAAAAGTTTTGTTCCGCATATTGGCGTCTGTTAGACGGCCGGGGCGCTGCCGCGGACTTACAGTGGTATCAGAGCCTCACCATTAAGCTATACTAACTTGTGCTAACGCGTTTAAAAGGTCAATCGAACGGAATTTCAGAAACTGCATTTTTCTGTATCCACGGTTTCTGTTGATTTTCAAACTGTTCTAAAATTATTTTTGCATATCACAGAAAAACAAGCAGGCTTTTTTAAGCAACCCGTACAAATTTGGACACTTGATCTCTTTAAACCACCGCGGAACCGTGGTCAAACCTAGGGTTTGACCGTGCATCCACGGCGGTTTAGTGGGAATGGTGCCCCAAATTTGTACAGGGGCTTCTATGCAGGGAATTGTGGTTTCTAGTATATTTCTTTTGGGCCCAGTTTTGGTTGCTGTACAGCAGATGTTTGTGGGGCCCACTTCAGGAAATTTTGACGATCAAAATTTTTAAACTTGTTAGTTTACAGTACTTACTTTATATCTCCGACCGGGAATGTCATTTGATCGGTAAACCGCGTCTGATTGCTATAGTTCTTTTAGACGGGTTTGCGAACGTGACATTCGCGTTGATGTTCTGTGTTGTGCTGTGATGTTGCGTTTTGTCGTGGTGGATAGAAGGGTGCAATGATAGTGCAGTTTGGATTTATTTGTACATTTGATATTGCGGGGAGAGCGTACGACTTGTGGACAGCCGTCACTGCCTGTTGTATAATATTCTTTGGGGGCACGACCGGGTCGAGGTCGATGTACCCGTTGTATATATTTTTATTTCTGTACTAGGTTTATCCCGTGAAGGAGTGCACGGATAGCCGGGTTCTAGAGGGCAACGGGTCCGTATATCATGGCTTTGAGAGGCAAAGGTGCCTCACTCAAGAATTGGCAGACTATTCCCCACACTCATAGGGGGTACAGGTTGACCCAAGGAGGGGTGCTCAATTTACCGGATTCCGTGAAGTGCCGGGTGTTCCATTCACTATGCTGTGGGGACCACCTCGCTTCAGGTTTTGGCGGGTAAGTTGCCGCACCTGTAGGGGTCTAGGTTTCATTGCACAGGCTATCCACGCGACCAGGGGAACGTTGGGTTTCAGTAGCGGCTCTGTAAAACCCGGGGATCCCAGATTATCTGTTTTGTTCTGTGATGCTTATTACTTTTCTGTAATGTTTCATATTATCACGCCTGGAGCGATTATTGTATATACTATTAGATGTTGTATATGTTTTACACCCGCGTTAGTCCAGCCCCCGCTCTGTCGTTAGTTAAGTAACCTAACGGGTGGTGACGGGACCTAGTGGCGAATGCGGATGGCATATACGTACATTATATTTTCGTTCTTTTCTGGTGTGATTGATTGATGGGACTGCATTGATTCTTATCAATGCAAGAATAAAACAAACCTATATTTGATGTTGTTGGAACAAATTTTAAAATGAATTATTACATAGACGTTTCCTTTTGTTTTGCATAGCGGTATTCAGTTAGAATATCCAGCACCTCATTCGACGAAGCATGGGCCGAGATCCCTTCACCGGGAGTGACCCCTTGGGCAGAAATTTGCGTCAGGGTAATAACTTAAATATAGTCGATCACAAGTTGCTTTGCATCGCGGTATTCAGTTAGAATATCCTGCACCTCATTCCACGAGGAAAGAGACGAGATCCCTTCACTGGGAGTGACCTCTTTAGCAAAACGTTTTCGCCACTATATTTTTATAAAAAGCTATCAGGTTCCTTCAACGAGATCAAGTTCATTAGGTTAAAGGTTTTTCACCAAAAACCAGCCGTAATCCTCCGTTGTTTCTTATGGATGGTCAGTAATATTCAAACTATGTTTGTTGGCCTACGTCAAGGCGTAGTGTTTGGTAGCTGCTGGGTATTCATTTGTTGCATAGATAGAGGCATTAGTTTAAGTCAGACGTACAACCTTGTTGGCCTATGTCAAGGGCATGTATGATGACTTAAATTAATCAGGACAACGACGAGTAGAACTTGACATGTTGCTTATGATTTGTTGGCCTACGTCAAGGTCATAAGAGCATGGGATAAAAACAATATCGGGAGTTTCAAACATACAAGAAACTTGCCAGACTTGCGCATACCTTCTGGAGTGTGTTAACTTGAGTGGCTTCCATCAAGTTATCATACGATGATAGTTGGATCCCGATTCTCACTAATGAGTTGGTTTACTCTTCGGGTGACCCCGACTAATTCTTCTTTCAGGTTTGGAGGAGAATTTGAGATTACAGTGGGAGGTTTCCTTATTAGATAAAGTTATAACCATTCTGATCTAGGTTAGAGTGCACGCAGAGTGTTTCTTTTCTCTCTCTCTTTGGCAGCGACTTTTGACCGACCCTAGACTATGACTCAGTGACCAAGTTGACCGAACCTTCTTAATATACTGGCTTTTGGATAGTCTATAGTTCCATAAGTCATTACCGCTCCTTCTTTTACCCTTTGTATTTCTCAGAACACCCCGTATTATTACGGACATCCACTTCCATTGGATAGATCCATCGTATGGTTATATACGAACTCGAAGGGACTTTTTTGAGGATGGATCCAGGTTCAGGAGAAATAGAATTGGTTTATTCAATTGTCTTTTATTATCTTCTTCTCTCAGGTTGCGAGGGCTCCTTGGTTTAGGAGAATACACCTATTACGCTTATTGGATAGTCTTATTCCAAACCATAGGTAGGGAATGAAGAAAACCAATTAGCCTAAGTAGGGTGTGCAGAAGGTAATATGTAAAGACAAAATAAAGGGATTAGAAAGTGGGCAAAGTAAATTGCGACTACAGACATGCACGACCAAACCACGTATTCCATCGCCACTCCTACTTCACCTTTAATTTCTCCAGAACAACCCGTATCATTACGAACATCCAATTCCATTGGATAAATCCATCGTATGGTTATATACGAACTCGAAGGATATTTTTTCGAGGATGGATTCCGGTTCAGGAGAAATAGTAATAAGGTTTATTCAGTTGTCTTTTATCATCACCTTCTCTCAAGATTACGAGTACTCCTAGGTTTAGGAGGGTACACCTATTATGCTTACTGGATATTCTTCTTCCAAACCATAGGCTGGTGCCGAACGGTGGGGAAGGAAGAAAACCATTTAGCCTAATGATGGTGTACAGAAGGTAATGACTAAAGACAAATAAAGGGAATTGGAAAGATGGCAAAAAAATATACGGTTAAAGTCATGATTTGATTATGGAAGAGACATTACTAGGAATACCAGGATACCCCTACGAAACATATTAATGTTTAATATTCACTGTGCATTGTTAATTAAAAACTGATTTCCCAATTAAACCCTTGCTCCAGGGTATGTATTTACCAGATTTCATTATTACATCTGTATAGTTTTACAGATGTTGAGTGGGAGTAAGTTATTGGGAATTAGGTGATTATCCTCATTATATCAGAATTTGTTGTAATTGGTGATATTTGAGAAAATCGCCTGGGGACAGTTTTCAACCTGCGACGCACAGGTTTAGAGTTATTAAACTTAGCGGACTTATACAAAGTATTGTATGGTGTCCAGTGTCCGTTAGGACAAAGGGGTTGGTCCTCGTATTCTGTTCTGTTTACTTATAACTTCTCTAGTTTTTAGACAAGTGTTTCGTAGAAATACAATGTCTAAGTTTTGAGAAGTTATGGGTATAGGAATAAAGTAGAGAACCAGGTATCGCAAGTATCGGGATTCTTCAAAGAAATCGAAGATGTAGATTCTTTTGATTGGTATTTAGTCGATAGTAATGGTTTTGAGAAACTTGTTTCTCTTTCAGGTTACTCATAATTGGATGCATTCCTAAAGTTGAGTAATGCTGATTAGCCTCTTTCCATTAAGTTGATATGCACTGGAGACAGATGCATGATTTGAATCTGGTTCCAATTAAATAAGTGCCAAAGTTTCTATACTGGATATAGAATAGTTCATATCTTAACGATGTTAAGGTAAAGGGAGTTGTCCAGCTTATGCTTAAAACCAGACACTGGATGACTCAAGGCACGTTTCTGTAATGGCAGTTTGTGGGTTGACCCTAGCTTTGACGAGGGTTGATTTTCTACCATCTGGAAGATCAATAGTGATATTGTTCTAGACTCCCCACAGTTTTAGTAAAATGGATTTTTTCAGAAAACGGTAGTGGGAGTATGGTAGAACTGGAAGTGATTCCAGAACCGCAAACGATTACGGAAAATTTAATAGGACCTATATATTCAATCAGGTTTGACATTCAAATAGCTACTCCGCAGATATGGTGGGTAACCTCAGACACCCGAGAGGTACTTCGGTAGCCTCAAGGACGGTGACAGGGAGGTTCTTGTTTACCCAGACTTGACACTACTGTTGTTCCAGGCTATGAGACCCGGCAGAAGATTATGTATAGCGTCATTCTAAACTAGTTTTAGAAATGTACGTATATATTATTCTGCCAGAGGGTTGTCGTAGTCAGTGGGAGCAGCGGAAGCATAGTGGGCAAGTAGCTTATGTCTATTTATAGACCTGAGCAGAAATAGCGGAGATAGATCATCTATTTTTGATGTCACAGTCATAGGTTTGACTTCATCAGAATAGGGGATGGATCTGTTAAAAAGGTAGTAGGGTGTGATGTCCTGGTATTTGGATGACATACACAGAGTAGCAATTAAAATTCCTATACTATGATCGATTGTACTGTAGTTGTCACACAGTTGTTTCTTCACAAGGGACATGGATATAATATTTGACATTCTGGTTTCTAGATCTATGGTATTAGATATAGATTTGGGTAGTCTCCTAATGTGGGTACTTTGACAGTATTCTAATAGTATTTTAGAATAGTTGACTCCTGGCATGGTGGTGTACCTGCAGGTGATGGAGTCACCCTCTCTAAAAGTGTCTTACAGACTAAAGGGGAGAGGGACGTTCATGATTGGCAGATCACTTGCTTAGGCAATTTAGTCAATCGTGAGATGTCAAGTACCACACCAGATGTTGTTTTGCACTAGTTGCAATAAGTTTATATTAATCCAATCCTGAAGAAACATAAGGAAGCAGTTTTAGAATATAAGTGCATGTTCTACGGATTTGATGACGGCAGCCTCCTTCGGGAGACGGTTATTATTCCAGGCTTCACGGGTGACATGGATGACAGAGTGATTGTCAGAGTTATAGTTTTCCCCCGACGAGGGACAGTATTGTGGACAGATGGTCCAAGAGAATACTGTGGGAGGCATGGTGCTGGACACTGATTAGTTTCAGTTGTCGATACAGTCTAAGAAGTTTGGATTTAGAGTTCATTTATGAACTAGGTCCCATCAGATATCCATACATATTCTAAGACAGGTATTACTTAATTCGTGAGATGGTTTTCTCCGCGAAGTTGAGATATAGAGAGATTCAGAAAGAAACACCGAAGCGGATCCACTCACTGAGGCTATTTCTCGAACACAAGAGTTTTACAAACAAGCTTTGTGAAACCGATTAGTAGAGGAGTTGGATGCTCGGTATCACACGAGCTGTGAGTACACGACATCACAATAATTAGCCTTAAGTGCAAGTAGGAGATTGTTGGATATAGTGCCCTCTAAGTCTATTATTGGATCGCAGGTACGTGATTGCAATGATTGAGGGATGACCTATACCGATAAAACAGTCTTACTCGAGATGATAGTATGCTATCTGGTTTGTCTTTATCATCATGATAGAGTCCATAGGATTCTTTCTTGACTACCAGCAGTATGATGGCGATCATATATGTGGGAGCTGGGGTCTATAAGCACATCCTTAAAGTGTCCCTAGTCGTGGGAGTTTCGAGACAGGGCATCGATACTCCAGAGTAGACTAGTGTATACAGTCGAGACCCCAACAAGGGCCGGTGGCCGGTCTCACAAGACACTGGTGTCAGTTGGATCACCTAAGATGTATACAGGTGCTCATTGGGTTATGAGTACACCGGACAGGACTCGCCGGAAACATGCTAGTTGGTATTATACATATCGTCAGATAGCAGTTCCCTAGTGACATGTGTACAGGTTAGTTCGTCGACCTGAGGTCGTCATTTGTCTCGTGTGAGTTCCCACTGTGCTTTAATTTATACCCTACCACGGGTCAAAGGAGTCGTGCAAACAGGTATATTTTGGGTACAGTCTCGAGCCACATTGGAGGCAAGTGAGCGGTTCTTCGGGGATTCGTCTCTCCCGGTATTGGGGGTGAGATCGCGCTGTGTTTAGGAGATCCATTACACGAAATCCCTGGCCAGGGTAATCGAGATATACTGGTAGGTATACCAGTCGTATCTCAGGGTGTTCTGGGCTGCTCTCTTACACGACTTATGCAGCTATTGGGAGTCTGACGTTTACCGACCCCCTAGGCCTATTATGCGATACTCATAGTCGAATGTTCCGGACTGTACAGATATTGTCGCTGTCAGGCTCAGTAGGGTTTATGGATGAGTTCGCTCGTCAGCTTCCCTTCCAATCAATACATAGGCAAACCGTTACGTACAACTAGTACCTCTGACTTGCTAGTGGTTATACCCAGTGCCAGTGTGTTGATGAGTCATTAGAGTCCCCCACAGAAACTTTCCCAAGTTTGGGCGAAACGTTGTAGATGCCGTATGGTATTATGGAAGGGTTCGGAAAAAGCACGTGCGTTTTCGCACGTGTCATTTTTCGGGCAGATAATACTGGTAGGCTTTTGTTTAAGCCGGATCCCAGTATTATACTGTGTAGATATAATATCTTTGTCTCAGTTGCATTTATATTCGGTCGTAATATAAATGCGGGTAAGTTTATACTGATACGGGGTTATCATGAAATTCGTTTCAGGATCACTTTTGGAAGTTGCCAGTTTCCAGTTTTCTATCACCCGTATTTAACATTTGGTTAAATGCAGATTTGTCTTTTCATCTTGAGGGTGAGTCATGCTTCTAGAAGGTTCTAGAAATGGTGACTAGCTTGATGAGTCATTAGTGCTTTAATAATTCATTTAATGTGTTCATACCACTCATTCTTTGTTCATGATAAATATCCTTGATATTTTTCTTTGATCTTTTGCTTACACTCACCCTCCCCTCTCCTACACTCACCCTCCCTCTTCTATAAGTGGCCGGCCCCTCTTGTGAGGATGGGATGGTTGTTCATTTTGATTTGTGAGAAAAGATTATGATAACTAGTATATGGAAATTTCCTAGTTCAATTTCAATTCACCCGATTCCAAATGGCAACTTCTATTAACAGTTCGTTTATAGCCTTGGACGTAACGAGACAAAGTATTCTACTCATTCTCTACTTCATCTTGGTCTTCTCTTTTAGAAAACTTGACGATCGAGTTGCCTCGGTTCAGAGGCGGGAGCCCGTTTAAAGATCCGTCGACGTGGTGCCACCTGGACGACGAGACCGGAGATCGAGCAAGTTCGGATCAGTTGCAACATAGTGTGGGATGATGGTTGAAGACCGATGGACTCAGATCATTCGGTATAACAATTCTACCCTCTTTACAATTTGTTAGTTTAGCTTTAATGGCAGATCCGGGTTATAGTACGCGATAGCGCCAGTCATAAAAGTTTTGTTCCGCATATTGGCGTCTGTTAGACGGCCGGGGCGCTGCCGTGGACTTACAAGTAGGATTTTTGGACCCGAGCTAGTCTAGAGACTTCGGAGATGATCCAGTTGTTTTAGGTCAGGATGAGAATTGTCCATTGCGGACAGAGGTCTTATACCGACCATGGTGGTCGTAGACTTGAGTTCGCAGTGGGAGATCATGTATTTCTACGGATTTCCGATGAATGACGTGTTGAGTTTTGGGAAGCTTATCCTAGAATTATAGGTCTTTTCTGTAAGTCTGGGTTACCTCTCCCGATTCTTTCGGGTTTGCAGAAATGGTGAAAAACAATTTTTAGGGTTTAGGTAACTTGGACTACAAAAACGGATCTTGGCTAAACTACACACTAGCAACCTAACTAGAGATTTATCTACTCGGTTAGGGGTTATACCTCACTTGAACTCCTTCTTCTTGAACTCTTTGTAGTGGTTGGATGGTGCTTTCCTCGTCGCCTTCTTTCGTCAAAGATGGATCCACCTGAGGGTTTCAACCTTGGGCTCCTTTCTCGAACTTTGAGATAACTAAGGTCTTTGGCTTGCTAGACCTTCAACCTTAGAGTGAGTAGAGAGTGGTTTAGGGTATTTTATCTCAAGGAGAGATTTCTCAACTCATGAGAATGGATCTCCTTGAACTAGAGGAGGAGGAAGAAGAAGAGAGACGAGAGAATGGTTATGATAGAATGAGGATGGTATTTTACAACCATAACAATATAAGTGAATTATCTAATAATAATATTAATCCAAAATGAAAAAGGTCATGGATGGTTTGATGAGACCATTATCATATCACATTAAATGTTTTTTTGCAAAGAACAAAGAGCATCTTTGATGTGTAATGATGATGGTCAATGTTTCAACCATGGTCAACGAGTCAACCTTGGTCAACTGTTGGAGATAGTACCCTCAGAGTCAATTATTGGATCACAGGCATGTGATTGCAATGATTGAGGGGGGACCTATCCCGGTAGGACAGTCTTACGCAAGATGATAGTATGCTATCTGGTTTATCTTTATCATCGTGTACTGCTTTAGGTGACCTGACAGGTCACTATTGCACGTTGATAGAGCCCCTAGGATTCTTGCTTGACTACCAGCAGTATGAGGGCGATCATATACGTGGGAGCTGGTGGTCTATAAGCACATCCTTAAAAGGTCCCTAGTCGTTGGAGTTTCGAGACAGGGCATCGATACTCCAGACTAGACTAGTGTATACATTCGAGACCCCGACGAGGGGCGGTGTCCGGTCTCACAAGCCACTGGTGTCAGTTGGATCACCTAAAATGTATACAGGTGCTCACTGGGTTATGAGTACACCGGACAGGACTCGCCGGGAACATGCTAGTTGGTCTTATACCTGACGTCAGATAGCAGTTCCTTGGTGACATGTGTACAGGTTAGTTCATCGACCTGAGGATCGTCATTTTTCTCGTGTGAGTTCCCACTGTACTTTGATTACTACCCTACCACACTAAAAGGAGACATGCAAACAGGTTTTAGTTGGGTACAGTCCCGAGCCACATGGAGACAGTGAGCGGACCTTCGGGGGTTCGTCTCTCCCGGTATTGGGGGTGAGGTTGCGCTGTGTCTAGGAGAGCCAGAACATGAAAAGTCCTTGGCCAAGGTAGGAGATTTACTAGTAGGTATTCCAGTAGTATCTCAGGGTGTTCTGGGCTGATCTCTGATACGACTTGTACCGCTTTTGGGGGTCTGACTTTTACCAACCCCCTAGGCCCGCCATGCGATGCTCATAGACGAACGGACCGGACTGTACGGATATTGTCACTGACAGGCTCAGTAGGGTGTCAGGATGAGTTCGCTCATCGACGTCCCTTTCGGTCAAAAGTTGGTGGCCCGTCACGTATGGCTAATACCTCTGACGTGCTAGTGGTTAAATCCACAGCCATAGTATTGACGAGTCTTTAGAGTCCCCCACATTCAGTTGTGCATGTTTTCGGACGAAACACTGTAGAGGCCGTATAGAGATATGGAAGGGTTCGATCAGATACGTGCGGTATTGCACGGATCAGGATCGGACGGATAATACTAGCCGGCTTTGGTTTAAGCCGGATCATAGTATAGTACTATGTAGATTTTGTCTCATTGCATTTGTATTTCGGTCGGAATAGAAATGCGGGTGTGTATACACAGTATTAGGGTTTTCCTGTAATTTATTACGGGACCAGTTTTCTAGAGTTGCCAGTTTGCTTTCCATTTCGGCCATATTTCTTTGTATCTTTCATTGGCCGAAGATTGGTGGAGGAGGGATTATTTGCATTTGTGCAAATAAGCTTTTGTGGAGGGTGTTCTTTGCATTTTATTGCATCATGATGGTTTTCATGATGGGTGCACCATCCATTGACTTGATTGATCCGTCATGGCTTGACTATTAAAAGTCATGATTGTTGATGATGAAGGATGTTGGTTGATTTGGAGTATGGACTTTTAGTTTGTGATTATTGTATCTTATCATGACCTTTTATCTCTTGCATTATGGGTGTGGTTCCATCATCCATACACCTCTCTCTCATTCTCACTCTCCCCCTCACCATTGCATGGCCGGCCAAAGAAGGGGGGGCTGCCCATTTTTGTGGTGTAGGATTTTGGTTCTCTTGTGTTCTAAAAATCCCCAAGTTCCTCTACAAAGTTCATGTATCATCCCTCCACCAAAATAGCAACCTCCATGAACCCCAAAATGAGACATGGTTCTACACTATATTCTACAGCAAATCTTGGGCACGTCGACTCGCCAACTTCGTGCCCGAGTTGCCTCGGTATAAATGTGGGAGCCCGTAAAAGAAGCCGGCGACGTGATGCCCTTCCGGCGACGAGGTGGAGACCGGAGATTCCGCGAGGAGATCGGGACGACGACGAGAAGACCGAAGGAAACGGATCGCTCGGTATATCTCTCTTCCACCTTCTTGTTTGCTAGGACTAGATTAATGGCCCGATCCGGGGTTTTAGTGCGCGGTGGTGCCGGTTTGAAAAGTTAAAGTAAATCACCGCTTCCGCATTCCGGCGTCGGATTGACGGCCGGGGCGCCGCCGGGCACTTACATCAACAAGTCAACAAACCCAACCATGACACAATTTTATTTAATTAATATTATTAATAGATATATCACAAATTCATTAGGGTTTGGAAAAAGACGACTGCCAACTGTGCATACACACCCGTTCCAAAACCTAATGAAAATCCTCTTCCTCCGCCTCAAACAACTGTGCATACACACCCGCATTCGTGTTTCGAGGAACATGAATACAATGAGATAAAACTAACCCCAAAACATATACTAGGATCCGGCTCAAACCAGAGCCCGCTAGTAATGACTGTCCGGACACCAAACGTGCACAAGTGCGCGGATGTGAACGAACCCTGTCGCAAAACCATGCGACCTCTACTCTGTTTTGCCCAAAGGCGAATAACCCTCTGTGTGGGACTCTAAAGACTCGACACTATGCTGGCAGTGGGTTTAACCATAGACCGCAAGCGGCACTAGCTATACGTAACAGTCCCAGGTAGATGCCGATAAGAAGACTGACGAGGTAAACCCATCTGAACTCCTACTGAGTCTGTATGTGACAATCTTCGTACAGTCCGGTCTGTTCGTCTAAGAACATCGCATGGCGGGCCTAGGGGGCGGTAAACATCAGTCCCCTACTAGCGGTACAAGTCGTGTCGGAGTGTAGCCCAGAACACCTGAGATAACACTGGAAACCTACCAGTCTATCTCGCTTTCCCTGGCCAGGGACTTTGTGTAATGGCTCTCCTAGACACAGCGCGATATCAACCCCCAATACCGGGAGAGACGAATCCTGTCTAACTGTCACTGCCTCCAAGTGCTTCGGGACTGCATCCAAAAACTACCTGTTTGCACGACTCCTTTGAGCCGTGGTAGGGTAGTAATCAAAGTACAGTGGGAACACACTCGAGGCGAAGTGACAGTGTCAAGTCATCGTACTAAGCTGTACCCATGTCACCTGGGAACTGATAACTGACGATATGTATAATACCAACCAACAGTTCCCGACGAGTCCTGTCCAGTGTACTCGTAACCTAACGAGCACCTGCATACTATCTCAAGTACGACGTATTGACGGCTGTGGGACAGACCGTCTCCCAAGCTAGGATAAGAAGCGCATGCGCTAGTCTACTCCGGAGTATCGATGCCCTGTCTTGATAGTCATGCGACTAGGGACCTCCATAAGGATGTGCTTATAGATTACCCAGCCCCCATGAGTGTGACTGCCATCACAACGCTGGTAATCAAGCAAAGATACTAAGGGCTCCACTAATGTGTAAAGACGATATGCTAAAAGAAACACATGCACACATTAAAGCAGAAACAAACCAAGTAGCATACTACCGTTTTGAGCAAGAATGTCAATACAAGGTGAATATCCCAAGCTTCCATCAAGTAATATACAATCCAGTATGATAGAGTAATGGCCTCTAGGGAATATACACTAACAATCTCCCACTTGCACTAAGGCCATGTATTGGCGTATCGAAGACCTATCATCTCGATCAGCCGCTCGAACTGAGTCTGTGGTAAGGCCTTGGTGAATAGATCAGCAATGTTATCTTCCGTAACAACTCTCCGAACCTCCATCTCCTGGCGACCCACGATCTCCCTGATCAGGTGATACCGCCTCAAGATGTTTCTGGACTTTTGACGGGACCAGGGTTCCTCCGCTAAAGCTATAGCTCCGTTGTTGTCACAATACAGCGGTATTGGATCAACAATGGTAGGAACCACCTGAGGCACCGTGAGGAACTTCTTCATCCAGACGGCTTCTTTTGCGGCATCTGCGGCAGCGATATATTCCGCTTCCATCGTCGAGTCAGCAACGGTTTCCTGTTTGGAACTCTTCTAACACACCGCCCCTCCATAAAGGGTAAAGAGATAACCTGACATGGACATGGAATCATCCTTGTCACTCTGGAAGCTGGAGTCAGCAAAGGCCTCGACCTGGAGGTCTTTTCCACCATACACTAAGAACATCTCCTTAGTCCTTCTCAGGTACTTGAGAATGTTCTTTACTGCTATCCAGTGTTTCTCTCCAGGGTTTGACTGATACCGGCTTACCACACTCAGTGCATAAGCTACATCTGGTCTGGTACACAACATCGCATACATTATAAAGCCTACCGCAGAAGCATAGGGTATAATAGACATGCGATCCGTTTCCAAATCAGTCTTGGGAGACATCTCTTTGGAGAGGGTGATCCCGTGACAAGCCGGTAGATTACCGTGCTTGGAATCTTCCATACTGAATCTTTTCGGTATGGTGTCGATGTACCTGGACTGTGAGAGTCCCAGTATCCTCTTGGATCTGTCACGATAGATCTGGATCCCCAGAATGTATGAGGCATCACCCAGGTCTTTCATGGAGAACCTGTGTGACAAGAACCCTTTGACAGATTGTAGCATAGGAATGTCATTTCCTATCAAGAGAATGTCATCCATGTATAAAACGAGGAATACTACAGTTCTCTCTACAAATCTATTATAGATGCATGGTTCATCTGTAATTTTGATAAAGCCAAATTCTTTGACCGTCTCATCAAAACAGATGTTCCAACTCCGCGATGCCTGCTTTAGTCCATAGATGGACTTAAGCAATTTGCACACCTTTCCGCTGCTCCCACTCTGAATGAAACCTTCTGGCTTGTCCATATAGACACACTCCTCTAAATTTCCATTTAGGAAAGCGGTTTTTACATCCATTTGCCAGATCTCATAATCGTGGAAGGCAGCAATGGCAAGATGGATCCGAATGGATTTTAGCATAGCCACTGGAGAAAAGGTTTCGTCATAGTCCAAGCCATCTCATTGACGAAAACCCTTTGCAACAAGTCTAGCTTTATAGGTCTCAACCTGTCCATCTACACAAATCTTCCTTTTGAAGACCCACTTACATCCTACGGGTTTTACCCCATCTGGAGCAATGTCCAACGTCCATACTTTGTTGGTGTACATGGACTCCATTTCGGTCCGCATTGCATCCAGCCATTTTACCGAGTCAACGCTCTGAATGGCATGCTGGAAGCTAGTCGGCTCATCACTATCAATAATGCGATCCTCTCTATCCCCGTCTATAAGAAAACCGTAGTATCTCTCGGGCGGATGAGACCGCCTACTACTTCTGCGGAGCGGCGTAGGAATGTCCTGATCTTTCGAACCCTCTGGTTCTACTAAGCTTTCAGTAATAGCTTGTGGTTCTGGAATTTCATCCAGTTCAACTGCGCTCCCACTTATCTGATTTTCCAAAAACTCAGTTTCCAAGAAGTGGGCATGACGAGAAACAAAAACCTTTTGTTCCTCTTCGCAATAAAAGAAATATCCCTTGGAGTTCTTTGGATATCCCACAAACTTGCATTATACTGAGCGTGCCTCGAGCTTGTCCGCATGCTGCTTTTTGACAAAAGCTGGACATCCTTATGTCTTAATATGATTAAGATAGGGTCTCTTCCCACACCACATCTGATATGGTGTAGTAGGCACGGTCTTAGTTGGAACTCGGTTCAAAAGGTATGCAGCTGATTCTAGCGCATATCCCCAGAATGATCGCGGTAACTCAGCGTTACTCATCATGGACCGTACCATGTCCAATAGGGTTCGGTTCCGTCTCTTCGATACACCGTTATGTTGCGGAGTGTATGGAGGAGTAAGCTGAGAGAGAATTCCATTCTCTTTTAAGTAATCCAGGAACTCGGCACTCAAGTATTCACCACCTCGATCAGATCTTAGTGTCTTGATACTTTTGCCTGTTTGTTTTTCTACTTCATTCTTATATTCCTGGAATTTTCCAAAGGCTTCGGATTTATGTTTCATTAAGAAGACATAATCGTTCCTTGAAAAGTCATCCGTAAAAGTAATGAAGTAAGAATAACCGCTTCGTGCATGCATAGATATTGGACCACACACGTCGCTGTGTACGAGTCCCAAGAGCTCGCTCGCTCTCACTCTGTGTCCAGTGAACGGAGTCTTTGTCATCTTTCTTTTGAGACAGGATTGACAAGTTGCATACGATTGATATTCGAACGGATTCAAATATCCTTCTGTATGTAACTTCGTCAACCTTCTCTCATTAATGTGACCCAGTCTATAATGCCATAAGAAAGTCTGATTAGTTTCCGGAGACTTTCTTTTGTGTGTATTCTGGACATTGAAAATCTGTGGTTGGTTTAATACGTATATACCATTGCTCAATGTACCTGACCCAATTAGAACTTGATTAAGGTGAATGTTTATAACATTACTTACAAACGCAAATTCATAACCTTCTTTAGAAACCAAAGATACAGAAATGATATTACAAGTTGCGTTGGGTACAAAAAAGCAATTACGTAAAACCAAAACATGTCCATCTGACATTTCCAGGTGATAGTCCCCCACGGCCTCAGCATCCATGCTAGCTCCGTTTGCAACTTTGATGGTCATGCCACCTGCTTTCAAAATCCTATGCTTTCTCAACGCCTGCAAAGAATTACAGATATGAGATCCTGATCCGGTATCCAATACCCAGGACGTAGAGTTTATTGATAAACAGTTTTCAATAACATACACACCTGAAGCTGAAGTCGCAACTTGCGTCAGATCCTGTGTTCTGGCCTTCCAAGCCCTGCAATCTTTCTTCAAGTGTCCACTCTTGTGACAGTAAAAGCATTCTTCCTTATCCACAAGCTTCCCTGCTACCTTTACTGCTTTTGCCTTTCCCTTCGTATCTTTCTTACTAACACCGCCCCTTGGTTTGGCGGGGATTTTCTTCTTCTTTCCCCTGGCTTTCTCCTTAGACCTAGAAGAGGAAGATCCTACTAAAAACAAAATGGATGTTTCCCTACCTTTCTGTAGGGTGCCCTCTGCACTCCTCAGCATGTTGAGGAGCTCTGAAAGTTCAACTTCCTTTTCTTGCAAGTTGAAATTCAGGATGAAATGGGCGTAAGTGGAAGGAAGGGACTGAAGAATCAAGTCTGTATAGAGCTCATTCTCCAACGTGGTCCCAAGGTCCGCGAGCTCCTCTATGTAGCCAATCATCTTAAGCACGTGTTCCGCTACCGATGATCCGACAGTCAATCTTGCCGAAAACAACTTCTTCGACACTTCGTATCTGGCGATACAAGATTGCTCTCCATACAGTTCTTTTGTATGGAGAAATATGGATTCAAGGTCCATATTCTCATGCCTCCTCTAATGTTCGTTGTCCATAGAGGCAAGCACGAGGCACTTGGCCTTCGCACAGTCGATTTCCCAGGTCTTACGGATTTCCCTATCCGCGACGCTGGTTTTGGGACCTGGGACATGGGGAGCTTTGGAGGTAAGAAGATACCCCAACTTGTCATAAGTGATTGCCATTTTGACATTCCTGAGCTAATCTTTGTAGTTTGGCCCTGTCAGTATGTTTTTATCTAGTAGTAACTTAAGTCCAGTCATGATGTTTGGTCGCTGCAATTAGGAGAGAGAGAAGAAACCCTTTAGTATGATACTCTTGCAAGTTTAGAGTATTTTTTAGTTTGTTTAAACAGGATGGCTCCCACTGTCTCTCGAATCCCTCCTCAAACCATAAAGGAAGAATTAGTCGGGATCAATCTCACCGCACAATACTTGCTTAACCGTTCAGCCAGGCCAGTGTCGGTACTTCGAGGGAGGTTTTCCAACGCTTTCGCGAAGTTCCTTAATTTAAGAAGCTCTTTTTCCTGGGGGCGTAGCCCCGCTAACACCTTTCTAGACACCTACTTGGTTTATAGCATTGATCGTTAAGTGAGAAATTTCCCGAGGAGTAGCATATACTCACAGTAGGATCGGGATCCAAATATCATCGCGTGACAAAACTGAAGGAATCCTACCAGAATCTTCACACTCCAAATGGTATGCAACGCTAGCAAGTTTCAGTTCTTTTGAAACTCCCGATGTGGATTTTTGCCCCATGCTCTTATGACCTTGACTTTGGCCAAAAAATCATAAGTCACAAGTCAAGTTCTATCCGTCATTCTCCAGGTTAATTTGAGCCTACCCGCACATACCCTTGACTTTGGCCAACAAGGTAGAACGACTGCCCCAAACCAACACATCTATCTATGCTGCACAGGAATACCCAATAGCTACCAATCACTATGGCTTGACTTTGGCCAACAAACATAGCTTGAATACTTATTGACCATTCATGTGAAACGACGGAGGTCTACGAATGGTTTTGGCGAAACCGTGAACGTAGTGAACTTGATATAATCGAAGGAACGAGATAGCTTTCAAAAGGAGTGGTTCAAGCTCCGCATTTAAAAGTTTGGTTTTGAAAAGAACCGAGTGGTTTTCAAAGTGTTCCAACGACTTTTACTTGGTTTATTTTTTTATCTTGCATTAATTACAATGCATCCCATCATTTAATCCTACCATTGCATAAAACACCAAAAATATGACGTACACTTATGCCATCCGCATTCGCCACGGGGTCCCGTCATCACCCGTTAGGTTACTTAACTAACGACAGAGCGGGGGCTGGACTAGCGCGGATGCAGAACATAAGCAACGCCTAAATAGATATCATATAGATATATTTAAACATTCGTCACATGCAATGATAGCCATTCCAAATCACAGATGAATACATTGGATATACTAGGAATCCACAATTCGTACGAGCCTGTAACGAAGAGCGGATTACACGGTCGCGATGAATAGCCACACCCACCCTAGACCCCTACGGGTGCGGCAAACTACCCGCCAAGTACCCGAAGCGAAGCAACCTCCCTCAACTCATGAGTAGGCCACTCGGCACTTCGAGATACCTGGTAGTTTGTGCACCCCAACTTGGGTCTATCCTAGGAGCAAAAATAGTAAAAAGAAATTATACAATGACGGCTACAACACCGACCCGGTTGTGCGGCCATACAAATAATATACATCAATTTACAAATTACAAGAATTGAAAGATAACAAAACTCTCATCTCACAATTACCCCCGGCTATTCATCCGCGACAATCCAACGAATTCATATACACATACCAACAACATCACAGATCACAGATATGTATAACCCCCACTAATCGACGTATAGCGATTAGCAGACGTTCAATACATATACAACATTACAGATATAACCCATTAGACAAAGTCAATAGAAAATCGACCAAAATACAGATTTGTAACCATCCTAAAAACAAACTTGTTCTCTGGAAAATCTGGGCAGAAACAAACCATCCCAAAAATCACAAAATACCCCCAGAAACAAACTGCAGGAGAAACGATCCGCGGCCGAGTCAACTCGGCCGCGGAACCGCGGCGAGTTGGTCGGCTCGTGCGATCGTTTTTCTTGCCTGTTCTTTAAAAAGCCTGAGCCAATTTTTAAGATATGAATTATTACTTTTTGAGCAGAAAAAAATCGGCAGAAACTAGGGTTTTCCGGGGTGTTTTGCGGTTTTTTTGTTCGGTCGATATTCTAAATACTTTGCTAACATGCTAGGGGGTGTTTAGTTAGGCTCTGATACCATTGTAAGTCCAGGTTACCTCTCCCGGTTCTTTCGGGCTTGCGGAAATGGTGAAAAACAATTTTTAGGGTTTAGGTAACTTTGACTACAAAAACGGATCTTGGCTAAACTACATACTAGCAACCTAACTAGAGATTTATCTACTCGGTTAGGGGTTATACCTCACTTGAACTCCTTCTTGAACTCTTTGTAGTGGTTGGATGGTGCTTTCCTCGTCGCCTTCTTTCGTCAAAGATGGATCCACCTGAGGGTTTCAACCTTGGGCTCCTTTCTCGAACTTTGAGAGAACTAAGGTCTTTGGCTTGCTAGACCTTCAACCTTAGAGTGAGTAGAGAGTGGTTTAGGGTATTTTATCTCAAGGAGAGGTTTCTCAACTCATGAGAATGGATCTCCTTGAACTAGAGGAGGAGGAAGAAGAGAGGAGAGAGAATGGTTATGATAGAATGAGGATGGTATTTTACAACCATAACAATATAAGTGAATTATCTAATAATAATATTAATCCAAAATGAAAAAGGTGTTGGATGGTTTGATGAGACCATTATCATATCACATTAAATGTTTTTTGCAAAGATCAAAGAGCATCTTTGATGTGTAATGATGATGGTCAATGTTTCAACCATGGTCAACTAGTCAACCTTGGTCAACAAGTCATCAAACCCAACCATGACACAATTTCATTTAATTAATATTATTAATAGATATATCACAAATTCATTAGGGTTTGGAAAAAGACGACTGCCA
Organism: Agapanthus africanus; assembly: GCA_030015575.1. Lineage (NCBI taxonomy): Eukaryota > Viridiplantae > Streptophyta > Magnoliopsida > Asparagales > Amaryllidaceae > Agapanthus > Agapanthus africanus. The sequence continues at coordinate 365,532,802 of JASDDO010000008.1, forward strand.
ACTATGCATACACACCCGTTCCAAAACCCTAATGAAAATCCTCTTCCTCCGCCTCAAACAACTGTGCATACACACCCGCATTCGTGTTCCGAGGAACATGAATACAATGAGATAAAACTAACCCCAAAACATATACTAGGATCCGGCTCAAACTAGAGCCTGCTAGTAATGACTGTCCGGACACCAAACGTGCACAAGTGCGCGGATGTGAACGAACCCTGTCGCAAAACCATGCGACCTCTACTCTGTTTTGCCCAAAGGCGAATAACCCTTTGTGTGGGACTCTAAAGACTCGACACTATGCTGGCAGTGGGTTTAAATACAGAACGCAAGCGGCACTAGCTGTACGTAACGGTCCCCACGTAGATGCCGATAAGAAGACTGATGAGGTAAACCCATCCGAACTCCTACTGAGTCTGTATGTGACAATCTCCGTACTGTCCGGTCTGTTCGTCTAAGAACATCGCATGGCGGGCCTAGGGGGGAGGTAAACATCAGTCCCCTACTAGCGGTACAAGTCGTGTCGGAGTGTAGCCCAGAACACCTAAGATAACACTGGAAACCTACCAGTCTATCTCGCTTGCCCTGGCCAGGGACTTTGTGTAATGGCTCTCCTAGACACAGTGCGATATCAACCCCCAATACTGGGAGAGACGAATCCTGTCTAACCGTCACTGCCTCCAAGTGCTTCGGGACTGCACCCAAAAACTACCAGTTTGCACGACTCCTTTGAGCCGTGGTAGGATAGTAATCAAAGTACAGTGGGAACACACTCGAGGCGAAGTTACAGTGTCAAGTCAATAGACTAAGCTGTACTCATGTCACCTGGGAACTGATAACTGACAATAGGTATAATACCAACCAACAGTTCCCAACGAGTCCTGTCCAGTGTACTCGTAACCTAACGAGCTCCCGCATACTATCTGTTGGAGATAGTGCCCTCATAATCAATTATTGGATCGCAGGTACGTAATTGCAATGATTGCGGAGGACCTATACCGGTAGGACAGTCTTACTCAAGATGATAGTATGCTATTTGGTTTGCCTTTATCAGTCGTGTACATGTTCAGGTGACTGATTACATGTTACATTTTGATAGAGCCCTTAGGATCTTGCTTTACTACCAACAGTATGATGGCGATCATATACGTGAGAGTTGGGTAGTTTATATGCATATCCTTAATTGTGGTCCCTAGTCGTGGGAGTTTCGAGACAGGGCATCGATACTCCGGAGTAGACTAGTGTGTACAGTCGAGACCCCGACGAGGGGAGGTGGCCGGTCTCACAAGCCACTGGTGTCAGTTGGATCACCTAAGATGTAAACAGGTGCTCATTGGGTTATGAGTACACCGGACAGGACTCGCCGGGTATCTGCTAGTTAGTACTATATCTATCGTCAGATAGCAGTTCCCTGGTGACATGTGTACAGGTTAGTTCATCGACCTGAGGTCGTCATTTGTCTCGTGTGAGTTCCCACTGTGCTTTGATTTCTACCCTACCACGGCTCAAAGGAGTTGTGCAAACAGGTAGCTTTTGGGTACAGTCCCGAGCCATATGGAGGCATGTGAGCGGATCGGCAGGGGATTCGTCTCTCCCGGTATTGGGGATGAGATCGTGCTGTGTCTAGGAGAGCCATTACACATAGCCCACGGCCGTGGCAGGAGATTTACTGGCAGGTACTCCAGTAGTATCTCAGGGTGTTATTGGGCTTCACTCCGACACGACTTATACTGCTATTGGGGGTCTGACGTTGCTAGCCCCCTAGACAGATATGCGATACTCATAGACGAACGGACCAGACTGTATATACATTGTCACTGTTAGGCTCAGTAGGGTTTCTGGATGAGTTCGCTCATCAGCCTCCCTTGAGGTCAGTCCATGGGCGGCCGTTACGCATTGCTAGTGCCGTTGACGGTTTGTGGTTAAACCCACTGCCAGGGTACTGACAAGTCATTAGAGTTCCCCACAGACAGTTTCCCAAGTTCGGGCGAAACGTTGTAGAGGCCGTATGGTTTTATGGCAGGGTTCGGAAAATGCACGTGCGTTTACGCACGTGTTATTTTTCGGGCAGATGATACTGGTCGACTTTGGTTTAAGCAGGATCCGAGTATTATATTGAGTAGGTATAATATCTTTGTCTCAGTTGCATTTTTATTCGGTCGTAATACAAATGCGGGTATATTTATACAGTTTCGGGGTTGTCCTGAAATTCGTTTCAGGATCACTTTTGGAAGTTGCCAGTTTCCAGTTTTCTATCAGCCGTCTTTTAACATTTGGTTAAAGACGGGTTTATCTTTTCTTGAGATGAGTATGGATTCTTCTAGAAGATTCTAGAGAGAGTGACTTGACATGGTGAGTCATTAGTGCATTAATGGTGTCATTAATGTTTTTGGTGACTAGGTTTTTTGAAATGTTTCTTTATGACTCATGCTTTAGCTTTAATGGGTTTTGTTAACCTTAGGATATTTAGTGAGAAGCTTTCATCTTATGGTTACCTCTCCCCTCTCCTACACTCACCTCCCTCCATCTATATTTGGCCGGCCCCCTCCTCTCTCTCATTCACTTGATGTTTCATTCGTAGAAAAGATATGATAGTAATTGGGGTGCATGGAATTTTACAGTCCATTTCATTCCATCACCCAATTCCCTCGGCAACTTCATTAACCGATCGTCCACGGATTTGGACGAAGTGAGACAAAGTCATCTACTCATTCTCTACATCATTCTTGGTCATCTCTTTTAGCAAACTTGACGACCGAGTTGCCTCAAGTCAGAGGCGGGAGCCCGTTTAAAGAATCGTCGACGTGGTGCCACCTCGACGAGGAGATCGGAGATCGACGAGATCGGAGTAGCCGCAACGGAGCGTGGGATGATGGTTAAAGAACGAAGGACTCGGATCGTTCGGTATAACCTTTCTACACTCTTTACAGTTTGTTAGTTTAGCAATAATGGCAGATCCGGGTTAAAGTATACAATAGCGCCAGTTAAAAGTTTTTTGTTCCGCATTTGGCGTCTGTAGACGGCCGGGGCGCTAGCGTAGACTTACAGTGGTATCAGAGCCTAACCATTTTGCTATGCTAACTTGTGCTAACGCGTTTAAAACATCGATCGAACCGGAAATCGATAATTGCAAAATTCCAAGCTCACAGTTTCTGTCGATTTTAAATGGTCTCCTAAAATTTTTCTACATGTCTTAAAAATCTGTGCAGGCTTTTCTAAGAACCACGACCAAATTTAGGCACGTGACTCCACCAAACCGCCGCGGAAACACGGCCAAACCAATGGTTTGGCCGCGCATCCGCGGCCACTTGGTGAGCTCATGCTCCCAATTTTGTACAGTGGGTTCTCTGTTGGATTTTGGGGTTTTTGGTATATATCGTTTGGGCCCAGGTTTTGTTACTGTTCACCAGTAAGTCGTGGGGCCCACTTCTTGATATTTGGTCGATCGAAACTTAAACATGTTAGTTTACAGTGCTTACATTATATCTCCGACCGGGAATGTCATTTGATCGGTAAACCGCGTCTGATTGCTATAGTTCTTTTAGACGGATTTGCGAACGTGACATTCGCGTTGATGTTCTGTGTTGTGCTGTGTTGTGCTGTGTTGTTGCGGATTTGTCGTGGTGGATAGCAGTGTGCAATGATAGTACAGTTTGTGTTTATTTGTACATTTGATATTGCGGGGCGAGCGTCCAACTTGTGGACTGCCGTCACTGCCTGTTGTATAATATTCTTTTGGGGCACGACCAGGTTGCGGTCGATGTACCTATTGTACTATTTTTCATTATTGTACTAGGTTTTGCCCCGCGACGGAGTGCACGGATAGCCGGGTTCTGGGGGGCAACGGGTCCGCATCTCATGGCTTTGAGAGGCAGAGGGGTCCCACTCTAGAATTGGCAGACTATTCGCCGCACTCGTAGGGGGTACAGGTTGACCCAAGGAGGGGTGCCCAAGATTACCGGATTCCGTGAAGTGCTGGGTGGTCCATTCACTATGCTGTAGGGGGCTGCCCTGCTTCAGGTTTTGGCGGGTAACTTGCCGCACCCGTAGGGGTCTAGGTTTCATTGCACAGGCTATCCACACGACAGGGGAACGTCGAGTTTCAGAAGCGGCTCTGTGAAACTCGGGGATCCCAGATTATCTGTATTGTTCTGTGATGCTTATTACTTTTCTGTAATGTTGCATACTATCACGCCTGGAGCGATTATTGTATATTGGTTTATATACTATTAGATGTTGTATATGTTTTACACCCGCGCTAGTCCAGTCCCCGCTCTGTCGTTAGTTAAGTAACCTAACGGGTGATGACGGGACCCAGTGACGAATGCGGATGGCATATACGTACATTTTATTTTCGTTCTTTTCTGGTGTGATTGATTGATGGGACAGCGTTGATTCTAATCAATGCAAAGTATAACAAACCTGTTTGGATGTTGTTGGAACAAATTTAAAAGGTGTTATTGCAAAGACGTTTTCTTTTGTTATGCATAGCGGTATTCAGTGGAATATCCTGCACCTCATTCGACAGGGCAAGGGCCATATCCCTTCACCGGGACTGACCCGTTGGGTAGAAGTTTGCGTCAGGGTAATAACTTCACTATAGTCGATTACAAGTTGCTTTGCATCGCGGTATTCAGTGGTATATCCTGCACCTCATTCCACGAGGAAAGAGCCGAGATCCCTTTACCGGGAGTGACCTCTTTAGCAAAAGGTTTTCGCCACTATATTTTTAAAAAGCTATCAGGTTCCTTCAGCGATATCAAGTTCACTACGTTAAAGGTTTTTCGCCAAAAACCAGCCGTAGCCCTCCGTCGTTTCTTATAGATGGTCAGTAGTATTCAAGCTATGTTTGTTGGCATACGTCAAGGCATAGTGTTTGGTAGCTGCTGGGTATTCATTTGTTGCATAGATATATAAGTTGGTTTGGGACAGTCGTATTACCTTGTTGGCATACGTCATGGGTATGTACGGGTGGGTTCAAATTAACCAGATAATGACGGGCAGAACTTGACATGTGACTTATGATTTGTTGACATACGCCAAGGTCATAAGAGCATGGGGCATAAATCATATCGGGAGTTTCTAAAGAAACTGAAACTTGCCAAGTATGCGCATACCTTCTGGAGTATGAGTAACGTGGATGCATTCCATCACGTTATCATGCGATGAGAGTTGGATCCCGATTCCCACTGATGAGTTGGTTTACTCTTCGGGTGATCCCGATTAATTCTTCTTTCTGGTTTGGAGGAGAATTTGACAGGACAGTGGGAGGTTTCCGGATTAGATAAAGTGATGACCATTCTGATCTAGGTTAGAGTGCACGCAGAGTGTTTCTTTTCTCTCTCTCTTTTTGGCAGGGACCTTTGACCGACCCTAGACTATGACTCAGTGACCAGGTTGACCGAACCTTCTTAAAATACTGGCTTTTGGATTGTCTATGTTGCATAAGTCATTGCCACTCCTTCTTTTACCCTTTGAATTTCTCAGAACACCCGTATTACTACGGATATCCACTTCCATTGGATAGATCCATCGTATGGTTATATACGAACTCGAAGGGACTTCTTCGAGGATGAATCCAAGTTCAGGAGAAATAGAATTGATTTATTCAGTTGTCTTTTATTATCACCTTCTCTCAGGTTGCGAGAGCTCCTTGGTTTAGGAGAGTACACCTATTACGCTTATTGGATAGTCTTATTCCAGACCATAGGCTGGTGCCGAAAGGTAGGGAATGAAGAAAACCAAATAGCCTAAGTAGGGTGTGCAGAAGGTAATATGTAAAGACAAAATAAAGGGATTAGAAAGAGGGCAAAGTAAATTGCGACTGATATCATTCACGACCAAAACCGCGTACTTCATCGCCACTCCTATTTCACCTTTAAAGGAATAAGGTATTATTCAGTTGTCTTTTATCATCACCTTCTCTCAGTTGCGAGTACTCCTTGGTTTAGGAGGGTACACCTATTATGCTTACTGGATAGTCTTCTTCCAAACCATAGGCTGGTGCCGAACGGTAGGGAAGGAAGAAAACCATTTAGCCTAACGATGGTGTACAGAAGGTAACGACTAAAGACAAATAAAGGGATTTGGAGAGATGGCAATAAAATATACGGTTGAAGTCATGAATTGGATTATGGAAGAGGCATTGCTATGAAATACCAGGATACCCCTACGAAACATTTTCATGTTTCAGTGCATTGTTAAAGAAAAACTGTTTTCCCGATTAGACACTTACTCTTAGGGTATGTATTTACCAGGTTTCATTCTCATATCTGTATGGCTTTACAGATGATGAGTGGGAGTAAGTTATTGGGAATTAGGTGATTATCCTCATTATATCGGAATTCGTTGTAATTGGTGATATTTGAAGAAATCGCCAGGGTACAGTTTTTAACCTATGACGCACAGGTTTTGAGTTGCTTAAACTCAGCGGACTTATACAAAGTATTGTATATTGTCCAGTGTCCATCAGGACAAAGGGGTAGGTCCTCGTACTATGTTCTGTTTACTTATAACTTCTCTAGTATTTAGACAAGTGTTTCGTAGAAATACAACGTCTAAGTTTTGAGAAGTTGTGGGTATAAGAATAAAGTAGAGAACCAGGTATCACAAGTACCGGGATTCTTCAAAGAGATCGAAGATCTAGATTCTTGTGATTGGTATTCAGATGATAGTGATGGTTTTGAGAAACGTGTTTCTCTTTCAGGTTGCTCATAATTGGATGGATTCCTAAGTTGAGTAATGCTGATTAGCCTCTTTCCATTAAGTTGATATGCACTGGAGACAGCTGCATGATTTGAATCTGGTTCCAATTAAATAAGTGCCAAAGTTTCTGTATTGGATATAGAATAGTTCGTACCTTAAAAGATGTTAAAGTACGGGGTGTTGTCCAGCTTATGCTCAAAACCAGACTCTGGATAACTCAGGGCACGTTTCTGTAATGGCTGTTTGTGGGTTGACCCTAGCTATGACGAGGGTTGATATTCTACCATTTGGAAGATCAATAGTGATATTGTTCTTGACTCGCCACAGTTTTAGTAAAATGGATCTTTTTCAGAAAACAGTAGTGGGAGTATGGTAGAACTGGAAGTGATTCCAGAACCGCGAACGATTACGGAAAATTTAATAGGAACTATATATTCAATCAGGTTTGACATTCCAATAGCCACTCCGTAGATATGGTAGGTAACCTCAGACACCCGAGAGGTACTTCGGTAGGCTCGGATGGTGACAGGGAGGTTCTTATCTACCAAGACTTGACACTACTGTTGTTCCAGGCTATGAGGCCCGGTAGGAGGGTTGTCGTAGTCAGTGGGAGCAGCAGAAGCATAGTGGGCAAGATTCTTATGTCTATTTATAGGCTAGAGCAGTTATAGCGGAGATAGATCATCTAGTTTTGATGTGACAGTCATGGGTTTGACTTCAATCAGGATAGGGGATGGATCTGTTAAGAAGGTAGTAGGGTGTGATGTCATGGTATCTGGATGACATACATAGAGTAGGAAGTAAAATTCCTATACTACGATCGGTTGTACTGTGGTTGTCACACAGTTGTTTCTCCAGACAGGATATGGATATAATATCAGACATTATGGTTTCTAGATCTATGGTTTTAGATCTGGATTTGGGTAGTTTCCCAATGTAGGTACTTTTGACAGTATTCTAATGGTTTTTAGAATAGATGACTCCTAGCATGGTGGTGTACCTGCAGGTGATGGAGTCACCCTCTCTAAAGGTGTCTTACGGACTAAAGGGGAGAGGGATATGCATGATTGGCAGATCACTTGCTTAGGCAATTGAGTCAATCGTGAGATGTCAAGTACCACACCAGATGTTGTTTTTGCACTAGATGCAATAAGTTTGTATTAATCCAATCCTGGAGAAACATAAGGAAGCAGTTTTAGAACATAAGTACATGTTCTACGGATTTGATGACGGCGGCCTCCTTCGGGAGACGGTTATCATTCCAGGCTTCAAAGGTGACATAGATGACAGAGTGATTGTCAGAGTTATAGTTTATCCCTCTGACGAAGAGGGACAGTATTATGGACAGGTGGTCCAAGAGGATACTGAGGGTGGCATGGTGCCTGATACTGATTAGGTTCAGTGATCGATACAGTCTAAGAAGTTTAGATTTGGAGTTCATTTATGAACCAGGTCCCATCAGATATCCAGACATATTCTAAGACAGGTATTACTCGATTCGGGAGATGGCTTTCTCCGCGAACTTGAGATTAAGAGAGATATAGAAAGAAACATCTAGGCGGATCCACTCACTGAGGCTATTTCTCGAACACAATAGTTTTACAAACGGGCTTTGTGAAACTGATTAGTAGAGGAGTTGGATGTTCGGTTTCACACGGGCTGTGAGTAGTCGACATCGCAATAATTAGCCTTGAGTGCAAGTGGGAGATTGTTGGAGATAGTGCCCTCATAGTCAATTATTGGATCGCAGGTACGTGATTGTAATGATTGCGGAGGACCTATACCGGTAGGACAGTCTTACTCAAGATGATAGTATGCTATCTGGTTTGCCTTTATCAGTCGTGTACATGTTCAGGTGACTGATTACATGTTACATTTTGATAGAACCCTTAGGATCTTACTTTACTACCAACAGTATGAAGGCGATCATATACGTGAGAGTTGGGTAGTTTATATGCATATCCTTAATTGTGGTCCCTAGTCGTGGGAGTTTCGAGACAGGGCATCGATACTCCGGAGTAGACTAGTGTGTACAGTCGAGACCCCGACGAGGGGCGGTGGCCGGTCTCACAAGCCACTGGTGTCAGTTGGATCACTTAAGATGTATACAGGTGCTCATTGGGTTATGAGTACACCGGACAGGACTCGCCGGGAATCTTCTAGTTAGTACTATATCTATCGTCAGATAGCAGTTCCCTGGTGATATGTGTACAGGTTAGTTCATCGACCTGAGGTCTTCATTTGTCTCGTGTGAGTTCCCACTGTGCTTTGATTTCTACCCTATCACGGCTCAAAGGAGTTGTGCAAACAGGTAGCTTTTGGGTACAATCCCGAGCCATATGGAGGCATGTGAGCGGATCGGCAGGGGATTCGTCTCTCCCGGTATTGGGGGCGAGATCGTGCTGTGTCTAGGAGAGCCATTACACATAGCCCACGGCCGTGGCAGGAGATTTACTGGTAGGTACTCCAGTAGTATCTCAGGGTGTTATTGGGCTTCACTCCGACACGACTTATACTGCTATTGGGGGTCTGACGTTGCTAGCCCCCTAGGCAGATATGCGATACTCATAGACGAACGGACCGGACTGTATATACATTGTCACTGTTAGGCTCAGTAGGGTTTCTAGATGAGTTCGCTCATCAGCCTCCCTTGAGGTCAGTCCATGGGCGGCCGTTACGCATTGCTAGTGTCGCTGACGGTTTGTGGTTAAACCCACTGCCAGGGTACTGACGAGTCATTAGAGTTCCCCACAGACAGTTTCCCAAGTTCGGGCGAAACGTTGTAGAGGCCGTATGGTTTTATGGCAGGGTTCGGAAAATACACGTGCGTTTACGCACGTGTTATTTTTCGGGCAGATGATACTGGTCGGCTTTGGTTTAAGCAGGATCCGAGTATTATATTGAGTAGGTATAATATCTTTGTCCCAGTTGCATTTGTATTCGGTCGTAATACAAATGCAGGTATATTTATACAGTTTCGGGGTTGTCCTGAAATTCGTTTCAGGATCACTTTTGGAAGTTGCCAGTTTCCAGTTTTCTATCAGCCGTCTTTTAACATTTGGTTAAAGACGGGTTTATATTTTCTTGAGATGAGTATGGATTCTTCTAGAAGATTCTAGAGAGAGTGACTTGACATGGTGAGTCATTAGTGCATTAATGGTGTCATTAATGTTTTTGGTGACTAGGTTTTTTGATTCAATGTTTCTTTATGACTCATGCTTTAGCTTTAATGGGTTTTGTTAACCTTAGGATATTTAGTGAGAAGCTTTCATCTTATGGTTACCTCTCCCCTCTCCTACACTCACCTCCCTCCATCTATATATGGCCGGCCCCCTCCTCTCTCTCATTCACTTGATGTTTCATTCGTAGAAAAGATATGATAGTAATTGGGGTGCATGGAATTTTATAGTCCATTTCATTCCATCACCCAATTCCCTCGGCAACTTCATTAACCGATCGTCCACGGATTTGGAAGAAGTGAGACAAAGTCATCTACTCATTCTCTACATCATTCTTGGTCGTCTCTTTTAGCAAACTTGACGACCGAGTTGCCTCAAGTCAGAGGCGGGAGCCCGTTTAAAGAATCGTCGACGTGGTGCCACCTCGACGAGGAGATCGGAGATCGACGAGATCGGAGCAGCCGCAATGGAGCATGGGATGATGGTTAAAGAACGAAGGACTCGTATCGTTCGGTATAACCTTTCTACACTCTTTACAGTTTGTTAGTTTAGCAAAAATGGCAGATCCGTGTTAAAGTATACGATAGCGCCAGTTAAAAGTTTTTTGTTCCGCATTTGGAGTCTGTAGACGGCCGGGGCGCTAGCGTAGACTTACACTATCTCAAGTACGACGTACTGACGGCTGTGGGACAGATCGTCTCCCAAGCTGGGATAAGAAGCGCATGCGCTAGTCTACTCCGGAGTATCGATGCCCTGTCTCGATAGTCCTGCGACTAAGGACCTACATAAGGATGTGCTTATAGATTACCCTGCCCCCACGAGTGTGACTGCCATCACAACGCTGGTAATCAAGCAAAGATCCTAAGGGCTCCACTAATGTGTAAAGGCCATATGCTAAAAAAACACATGCACACATTAAAGCAGAAACAAACCAAGTAGCATACTACCATTTTGAGCAAGAATGTCAATACAAGGTGAATATCCCAAGCTTCCATCAAATAATATACAATCCAGTATGATACTGTAATGGCCTCTAGTGCATATACACTAACATTTTCGAGTTCCTTTAAGCGAGAAAGTTCCGTTGCCTTTAATTTGGCACTTCCGCCCAGATTATCGAGTATTCTCCCGTATTCCTTGTGTCGATACTTTGCAATTACCTTCATGACTTTCTCACATGATTCAACACCTGACCATTTATCTTGGACGCGATCTTTCGTTCACCAGCAGCCAATTGTGTTAATGGCTCGGCAGGTGGAGAAACTTCGGTCAAGGGTCTTGCCATCTGTGAAGGGTTTTCTTGGGCGTAGCCGTATAGTGAGGTGATCACTTTGGAGGCTGCGAGCGAGATTTGAGAGTTTGTAATCTTCTCTTTGAAGGTACGCTTAGTGAGAATTTTAAATTCGGGGACGAATTTTTATAAGGGGGAGATTGTAACGCCTTATATTTCGGTTAGTGTTCGTTTAGACGTTAATGCGGGTTTACTGTAAAAAGTTTACCCATTCGGGTTCCTCACATTTTATAACATTTAATTAATAATTTATTATTATTTGTTATAAGCATGCACGCACGTGTGCACGTAAATGTGTGGATTTGTTTGTGCTAATTTTGTTTTTAGTAACCTTGACACTTAACCTAATCCTTGCTTAATCCTAATCCACCTTTGCTTTAATCCTTTTCCTTGATATTTTGAGTGAGAAGGGGAGATATTTGTTTGGAGTGTTGAGGTGTGTGTGAAATCACCATTAATGATGTGGTTATACTCACCCTTAACCTCACCTCTCTCTCTCCCTCTCTCTTTATCATTCCATCTCTCTCTCATTTCTCTATCTCTTTTCTTTTTCTCTTTTTCTCTCTTATAACTGAACACTCACCCATTTCCTACACAAATCCATCACAAAACCTCAAAATCTACACAAAAATCACATCTTTCCTTGGATATTGCCTCTTGGATGCCTTGGATCATACAAAGCTAGGATCTTTGTGTTCTTTTGATTAGGTAATGTTTCTTTTCTGTTCTTTAAGTTAGTTTTGTGTAGCTTAGCTTTAAAATTGCTGTTTTTATCGCGTATCGTATCGTTTCGGGTAAATATCGTATTTTTAGTGTCGATTTGGGGTCTCGGATGATCTGCTGTTAAACCAGGTAATTGTTGCAAAAATTGACTTGACAGTAGCCTAGTGTAGAGACCTAGAACCTACCCACAAATTACGAACCAATTCCATCATGTTTGGGCCGCAGATTTATTGCTTTTTGCCGCAATTTGCGGCCAGACTGGGGAGTTGGGGTTTGAGTTTTTGGATAGGGGTTTTGGGGGTTATTTGTAGTCTCATGGTACTTGCAATTTTTACAGATTACTGGTACAGAAAAATCTGCGACCACTTGTGTGTTTCTCGTGTTTCGTTTCACGCTATACATTATCCGATACGGTGCGTGTTCTGTGTTGCTGTTGTTCTGAGTTGGTTTCATAGTGTCGTTATACACGTTAGCTACAACACGAACCCTTTAGAGTACGTATGTGTGTCGTGTGGGTCCGTGTAGATTATACGTGTTTTGGGTCTATTGCTAATATATATCTGTTATATTGTATTATGTTGCAGGTTCGCAGGTGGGGACTTCGGACGCTGCTATAAAAGGAAAATAGGTTGTACACTTCACCTAGCCAGGACCGTTGGTGAGTAGATTTAGCATCTACAGGGGAATCGCCAGCATGGTGTTATGCGTCTGGGCTAGAGATGTTAATACTTGTCGCATATTCTATGTCATATTTAGAGTTGCGCGTTTACCCTATAACTTGGATATTGTTGTGCTTGGACTAGTAGCCTTAGGACACTGCACATATTATTGACGATTCATGGTGCACGAGCACTGATTGTATGCTACACATACCGTCAATAATTGCAATGCCACGCACAACCCACTTATAGATATGATATTGCTTGGTTAGGAACATTGAGACATTGATTCATATTTCTTATCGCATATGACATATAGCATACCTGTATATCCACATGCTTACACATATGCCTTCACATACTTACATGCTAGATACCTGTATACCTATAGTGTATTGTATCATTAGTGATAGGTACATACAAACTTTAAGACATAGCTACAGGTATACCTTGAACACATATTTCACTTATACCCTAGGGGTATACTACATCATTAGTTATAGGTAGATACATATACCTTGCTATACCTTCGTGTTTGCACATACAACAGTTATAGCTACATATTTACCTTTACTTGATGTTATTTAGAATTGGATATAATAGGAACCGCATGATATTTATATTAATTTGTTGCAGTTAATTAGCGGCTTTTCCTTTATATGCTTTCATTATGTTGCATATATTATATTCATGGATTTTCGCGTTATGATATGGATTTTTCCATGATGTTTTCTGGATTTGGGGACCGTGGGAGTTCATGAAATTATGCATTATTTTAGAAACCCGGTTTCCCTTGATATGATATTTCAGCAGCCACCATGAGATTTATCGGTTCTGATATATATACCCCACGCGAGGAACGGAGGGGTCCGTGTGCGGGTACATGGTGGGGCCCGGAGGTACCCCGAGGCAAGAATGAGGTCGTGGTGTCAGACGATGAGTTGCAGGGAAACCATACCATCCGGTGACATTACCAATGACTCGGCGGTTATCATGGGGATACCGACGGGAGTTATGTACGTAGAGATACGTCGAGAGGCGAGGGTCAGAGCTAGGCACTCGAGCTTTCGGGATAGCATATGATACGTACCTATCAGGGTGCCAGTCGTGGTGATAACACCTGATAGACCTGCATTTCTGTGTCGATGCTTGACATATTGGTTTCATGATATTTTTTTTACTCCTTTGTATATATAACAGGGGTTTAGGCTGCTGTTATATATGCCCTTACACCAATATTAGTGGAATAGGACGCTAATATATGTTTATTGACATTTTTACTTTTTTGTATATATAACAGTGGGTTAGGACGCTGTTATATATGCCCTTACACCAATATTAGTGGAATGGGACGCTAACATATGTGTATTGACATTAATTTATATACATCATCATATTAATTCATGCAAATATATTTAGGGTGTTAGAATTTTACTTGATATTGGATTTGGGATATAGGGGATTTATTTAAGATTTGATACAGGATATATATGTGATTGCTGATTTGTACATTCAGGATATATGATATTTATTCGATATTGTACATTCAGGATTTGTGAGACTTATATGATATGAGAGCCAATTTGGGGGCTGATTTGAGAAAATTGGGATTTGGATTGTCTTGATGAATTGTGATCCTACCACGATGTCAGGATTCCGTGGAAATGACATATTTCATTCCATACTCCATATTTATTGTTTATGCACTGCTTCATGTTTTCATTGTACCTGCTAGTGTACTCTTCAAGATTATTGCATTCATATGACCTGTTATTGCTATTAATTGCATATATTAGATTCACGATGTACGTGCATACTTGCGATTACCTGCATATGTTATTTACTATTCACAAGTTGGCAACTCACCCCCGTTGTGCCACAGTTATTTTGTAGGGTGTTCCCCAGAGTAGTCGAGGCAGGCTATTCATCTGTCTATCATCTTTTGCTATGGATACCGCATCGGCTCACAGTGTGCTGTTTTGCTTAGGTGGGTTTTGTGGTTATTCGTGTTGTATTGTATATTAGTTGTATCCTTGTACTCTCCATCTTCTACTTTCATGTTTGACTTAGAGACTTGTGTGAGGATGATATTGTATATTATTTGTGACTTGTTGTCTTTTATACAATTTTCTTTCTATCGTCTTTTATTTCTTCGCTTCGGCGTCGTATATTTGTTGTGGTGGTTGTTTTCCGCCTTTGGGCGTGTTTTTTCACCCGTTTGGGGATGCTTTTCTTTTATTTATGTTGTACCCATTTTTGGGGCTAGTTTTTACAAAGGAGGTGCTGCCAAAATTTTAAAGGAAATAAGTTGGGCTTTTAAAGAATTTGGGTTGTGATTTCAAATGTTTCAAAACTTCTATTATCTTTCCTTGTCTTTTAATGGTTTAAATTTCTGGGTTTTGGCTTTCTTTTACTGCGTTACGTCTGTCGGCGTTGCGTAGTATTAGGGCCGTCACGTGCCAAATTTCGGGTCGTGACAAAGTTGGTATCACAGCGCTAGGTTTTATCTTTCAGAGTGTAGGATGACCTTGGTATGATGGAGTTGGTAGCTTAAGCGTAGTAACGTAGTGTGTATGTCTGCAGCATACTCACGTTGCGGTGCTCCGCCTAAAGTGACCTAAGTACAAATTGCTTGAAATCCCTTCCTTGATGATTCATATCCTTGTGATTCGATTTCCGTGTTCATATCGAATCATGTCTCTATTTATAGCCTTTGCCGCGGACGACTATAGGGACTCAGAGAGTTGCAGCGAGGGCCGAGGTCAGAATTGACTCGGGTGGGTCAAGGACTGACCAGGATGGCACGTTCGATGCACAGGTGCAGATGGATCCGCCTTCGACAGATAGTATTGCTAGGCTTGTGACAGAGATACAGGACTTGCGCCAGACGATGAGTTCATTGGTTAAGGTCGTTCGAGTGCAGCGACAGGAGGTTGTCACCCCTGTTAACCAGTTGTTCCTTGCAATCAGCATGCAGCAGTCCGTCACCTACATAGCACCAGTGGATACAGCCCCAGTTTACAAGACACATATTCCAGAGACTCTGAGAATTCCGGGACAGTGGAGGGCTCGTACCGGTGTACCATCTCAGAGATAGAGGCCTAGTCGTCGAGACAGATTTCGTAACCGTCGTGGGAGTAGCAGAGGCTTGGGACGAGGACAGTCGTTCAGCTCTCATCCCCAAGAGGGCCAGCAGCCGTCGTATGGATGTTTTCAATGCGGAAGCCTTCATCACCACATCATCAGGGATTGTTCCTTAGCACTGCGACAGGTTCATTTTCAGAGAAGTCGTGGACGCGGAAGGTTCGCTCAGAGGGGACGGGTTGGCAGATGAAGATTTCAGCCAGTTGCGGGTAGGGGGCAGACACGAGAATTTGCTTCTACTCATCGGGACGCGTTGGCGTCCAATGCAGGGTTTTCAAGTATTCATAATTCGTATGTTCTTTTGTCGTACTTGTTTGTTTTTCACACTTGTGCTGTGGTTGGGACGAGAGTCGTGTTAGGTATATCAGCCGTTTATTGTGTTAATTTCTGTCAGCGATTCTTCTGTTGCGCAACACGTATTTCAGTTGTGTGCCAATCGGATAGGAGATAGAGATTCGCCCGTCACTTGATCCTTCTAAAGATGTTGGATTTGACGTTCTCCTGGGCACGGACTGGTTAGCTACGTGCTAAGCGTCTGTGGACTACCGTGAGAAAACAGTCAGGTGTTGTTTCCCCGGCAAGTCAGTTCTTGTTGTGCAGGTAGATAGTTGTGCCACCTATCACAGCACGAATTCTGCCTTTTTCGCTAGTCGGCTTTTGAGGAGAGGATGTCGTGGATTCTTGGCGTTCATTCGTGGTACCGGATGTTAGGTCCACGTTACCTCTCCCGGTACTTACGGGGTTGCGGAAACGGTAAATCAAATTTTTTCTAAACTTTGTAACATGGACCGTAAAAGCCGGATCTTTGCTAAACTAAACTAGCATACTTGCAAAGAAGAGTTAACTACTCGGCAAAGTGGTTATACCTCAACTTGAACTCCTTCACTCCTTGTGGTTGTTCTTCTTTGATGTTCTTCTCTTCTTGTTGTTGTTCTTCTTTGATGTTCTTCTCCTCTTGTTGTTCTTCTCATTGTTTGCTCAAAAGTTGATCCGGACTTCGGTCACCTCCGCGGCCTCCTTGAGTCGAAGACGATCCACCCGAGAGATGTACACCTAGCTCCACCTCAAGCCGAGGTAACTAGGGCAAGGAGATTGCTAATCTAGAAGCCCTAGGTTGTGTAGAGAAGATGAATGGATGTGTTTTGTCAAATAGAATCCTTTTTCTCTCAACACATGAGATCAAAGGAGAAATCAAGAGGAGGAAGAAGAAGGAGGTTTTCTAGCAACCATGGAGCTTCTCATTTCAAGAGAGAGAATGAGAATAAGCAAATGAAAAGCTTAACCAAGAGAAAAGCTAACCATGGTTGCAATAATGCACAAACACTATCATTACAAATCCAATCAAGATAAAGGTGATGGCTACAAATGACATGACCATTATCATAACCAAAAGAAAAGAAAACCAAAGAATACTTTAGATCTTCTAAGAAGATCCAAGTCAACTTTGGTCAAATGGTCAACAAAGTCAAGATGGTCAAATGGTCAATGTAATTAGCCATAACAAAATTATCAAGGAAAGGATTAGTAAACAATGTCCCCGGCTCATAATGGTTTTGACCAAACGAACTGTCGAAACCCTAATGAGTCGGCCTCAAAATGGTTTTGACCGAATCAACTGTCAAAACCTTAATGAGCCTGCCACATAGCGGGTTTGGCCGAACCATCTGCCAAAACCCTAATGAGGCACCTCCTCCTTCATCGCTCCAGAAAACTGTGCATACACACCTGCATCCGTATTCCGTAGAATGCGGATGCACAGAAGACAAAACAAATCCATCCGTGCAATACTAGGATCTGGCTTAAACCAAAGCCCACTAGTACTGCCTGCCCGAACATCATACGCACACAAGTGCACGTAAGTGATCGCAGCCCTGCCGTAAAACCATACGGCCTCTACACGTTTCGCTCAGTGCAGGGAAACTCTCTGTGTGGGACTCTAAAGACTCGACACTACGCTGGCAGTGGGTTTAACCACAGACCGCAAGCGGCACTAGCTGTACGTAACGGTCCCCAGGTAGATGTCGATAAGAAGGCCGATGAGGTAAACCCATCCGAACTCCTACTGAGTCTGAATGTGACAATCTCCGTACAGTCCGGTCTGTTCGTCTGATACATCGCATGGCGGGCCTAGGGGGCGGTAAACGTCAGTCCCCCAAAAGCGGTACAAGTCGTGCCGGAGTGAAGCCCAAAACACCCTGAGATAACACTGGAACCTACCAGTATATCTCGATTGCCCTGGCCAGGGACTACTCGTGTAATGGCTCTCCTAGACACAGCGCGATGTCAACCCCCAATACCGGGAGAGACGAATCCTGTCTAACCGTCACTGCCTCCAAGTGCTTCGGGACTGCTCCCAACTACTACCTGTTTGCACGACTCAGTAGAGCCGTGGTAGGGTAGTAATCAAAGAACAGTGGGAACACACTCGAGGCGAAGTGACAGTGTCAAGTCAGCGGACTAAGCTGTACTCATGTCACCTGGGAACTGATAACTGACGATAGGTATAATACCAACCATCAGTTCCCGACGAGTCCTGTCCAGTGTACTCGTAACCTAACGAGCACCCGCATACTATCTCAAGTACGACGTACTGACGGCTGTGGGACAGACCGTCTCCCGTGCTGGGATGAGAAGCGCATACGCTAGTCTACTCCGGAGTATCGATGCCCTATCTCGGTACTCCCACGACCAGGGACGTGTATAAGGATGTGCTTGTAGATTACCCAGCCCCCACGAGTGTGATCGCCATCACAACGCCGGTAATCAAGCAAAGATCCTAAGGGCTCTACTAATGCGTATAGGTGATATAATAAATAAACACACATGTACACATTAAAGCAGAGACAAACCAAGTAGCATACTACTATATTGAGCAAGATTGTCTCTACAACTGTGAATATCCCAAGCTTCCATCAAGTAATATACATACTAGTATGATACAGTGATGGCCTCTAGGGCATATACACTAACAATCTCCCACTTGCACTAAGGCCATGTACTGGCGTATCGAAGACCTATCATCTCGATCAGCCGCTCGAACTGAGTCTGGGGTAAAGCCTTTGTGAATGGGTCCGCAGTGTTGTCCTTTGTGTCCACTCTCCGCACCTCGATCTCCTGTCGATCAATGATCTCCCTGATCAGGTGATACCGCCTTAAGATGTGCCTGGATTTCTGATGGGACCTTGGTTCCTTCGCTAAAGCTATAGCCCCATTGTTATCGCAATACAAAGGTATTGGGTCAACAATGGACAGAACCACCTGAAGTTCACTAATGAACTTCTTTATCCAGACCGCTTCTTTTGCGGCATCGCTTGCAGCAATGTATTCAGCCTCCATCGTCGAGTCTGCGACGGTATCCTGCTTGGAACTCCTCCAACATACCGCCCCTTCGTTGAGGGTAAACACAAAACCCGAGACAGACTTGCTGTCATCTTTGTCACTCTGGAAGCTTGAATCGGTAAAGGACTCGACCCGGAGGTCTCCATTACCGTAAACCAGGAACATCTCCTTAGTCCTTCTTAGGTACTTGAGAATGTTCTTCACTGCTATCCAGTGGTCCTCCCCTGGGTCAGACTGATACCGGCTTACCGCGCTCAACGCGTAAGCTACATCTGGTCTTGTACATAGCATCGCATACATTATAGATCCTACCGCCGAAGCGTAGGGTATAGTGCTCATGCGAACCCTCTCCTCGTCATTCTTAGGAGACATCTTCTTGGAGAGGGTAATTCCGTGCAATGCGGGTATGTTACCGCGCTTGGAACCCTCCATACTAAATCTCTTTAGTACGGTCTCTATGTACCTGGACTGTGAAAGTCCCAACAGTTTCTTGGATCTATCTCTATAGATCTTGATCCCCAGAATGTACGAGGCATCACCCAGGTCCTTCATGGAGAACCTTTGTGACAAAAACAGCTTGACCGATTGTAGCATAGGAATATCATTTCCTATCAAAAGAATGTCGTCCACGTACAAGACTAGGAATACGACAGTTCGTCCTACAATCTTCTTATATACACAGGGTTCATCTTCGTTCTTGATGAAATCAAATTCCTTGATTGCCTCATCAAAACAGATATTCCAGCTCCGCGATGCCTGCTTTAATCCATAAATGGATTTAAGCAACTTGCACACCTTTCCGCTGCTCCCACTGTCTACGAAACCTTCTGGTTGATCCATGTAAACGCACTCTTCCAAACAACCGTTTAGGAAAGCCGTCTTAACATCCATCTGCCAGATTTCATAGTCATGGAAGGCAGCAATGGCAAGTAAGATCCGAATGGATTTGAGCATAGCCACCGGAGAAAAAGTCTCGTCATAGTCCAAACCAGGTCTTTGACGAAAACCTTTTGCAACGAGTCTAGCTTTATAGGTTTCCACCTGCCCATCTACACCAAGTTTCCTTTTGTAGATCCATTTGCATCCAACGGGTTTTACCCCAGGTGGAGCAATATCCAAGGTCCACACTTTATTGGCGTACATGGACTCCATTTCGGATTGCATTGCTTCCTGCCACTTATCAGAGTCCCTACTGATAATGGCCTGCCTGAAACTGGTAGGGTCATCTTCTTCCAAGATGCAATCCTCTCGATCCCCGTCTATGAGAAAACCGTAGTATCTCTCGGGCGGATGAGAAATCCTACCAGATCTGCGGAGTGGCTGAGGTTCGTTTGGGGTCACTGAATCTAGCGGTTCCTCCAAATTTTCAGTTAAGGTTTGTGTTTCTGGATTTTCATCTAGTTCTACCGTGCTGCCACTACTGTTTTTCAAAAGAAATTCTTTTTCTAAAAATGTGGCATTTCTTGAAACAATTATCTTCTGTTCCTCTGCATGGTAGAACAGATACCCACTTGAATCTTTTGGGTATCCCACAAACTTACACAAAACTGCCCGTGCCTTAAGTTTGTCTGGGTTCTGCTTTTTGACATAAGCTGGGCAACCCCAAATCTTAATACGTTTAAGATACAAACTCTTACCACTCCATATTTCATACGGAGTCTTAGGCACGGACTTGGATGGAACTTGATTCAATAGATGTGCTGCAGTTTGAAGTGCATATCCCCAGAATGAAAGAGGTAACTCAGCACTACTCATCATGGAGCGAACCATATCCAATAGGGTACGATTCCTCCGCTCCGATACACCGTTGTGCTGTGGTGTATAGGGAGGAGTAAGCTGAGAGAGAATACCTTTCTCTTTTAAGTAGTCTAGGAATTCCGTGCTTAAGTACTCCCCTCCCCTGTCAGACCGGAGGATCTTGATACTTTTGCCTGTCTGGTTCTCTACTTCGTTTCTAAATTCCTTGAATTTCTCAAAAGCTTCAGATTTGTGTTTCATCAGATACACATATCCGAACCTAGAGAGATCGTCAGTGAATGTGATGAAGTACGAGAACCCACCCCTTGCATGTATAGACATCGGACCACATACATCACTATGTACGAGTCCCAAGAGCTCTGCTGCTCTTTCTCCATGTCCGGTGAACGGAGATTTGGTCATCTTCCCTTTGAGACAAGACTGACAAGTTTCATAAGATGAAAACTCGAACGCATCCAAGAGTCCATCTTTATGCAACTTACTCAGTCTTTTCTCTCCGATATGACCAAGTCTACAATGCCACAAGTAGGATTCATTCGTATCTGAATTCTTCCTCTTGCGTGTGTTATGTATATTGAGAACTGTATTCTGATTTAGAACGTAGATACCATTAACCAGTGTACCCTCTGCAACCAGTACCTTATCAAGGTAAATGTTCATGATATTCTTTTCAAGAACAAACTTATATCTATCTTTATCGAGTAAAGAAACTGATATGATGTTGCAAACCATGGAGGGTACATAGTAGCAATCGTTCAAAATCATAGTCTTGCCATTTGGCAATACTAGGTGATATTCACCGACGGCTGCCGCATTAACTTGTGCTCCGTTCGCTACTCTGAGCGACATATCACTCGGTGCAACTTTCCTACTTTTTCTCAGTCCTTGCAATAAATTACAGATATGAGATCCTGATCCGGTATCAAGTACCCAGGAGGTAGGGCTGACCGTAAAACAGTTCTCAATTACAAGAACACCTGAAGTAGATGCAAAACCATGCTTCTTCTTCAACTGGGTATCCTGGAAATCCATACTTTCCTCTTTCCCATTCTCATACTCATGACTGTTGTCACAAGTTAGAGCTGAACAAACTTTCCCCAGTCCCGAATAAGAATTCGGTTCGGTCAAGCGATACATTTTATTATCTTGATTAGGGCGTGAAAAGGTTGCTGCCTGGAGAGAGAGAAAAGAAACACTCAGCGTATGCTCTTGCAAGATTAGATTGGTTTATTAATTTATCTAACCAGGATGTCTCCCACTGTTTCCTCAAATTCTTCTTAAAACCTTTTTAAAAGAAGAACTAGCCGGGTTTTAATTCACGTCACAATACTTGCTTAACCTTTCAGCCAGGCTAGTGTCGGTACTTCGAGGGAGGTTTTCCAACGCTTTCGCGAAGTTCCTTAATTAAAGAACCTCTTTTCCCTGGGGGCGTAACCCCGCTAACATCTTTCTAGACACCTACTAGGTTTATAGCATTGATCGTTAAGTGAAATAATCTCCCGAGAGTAAACCAACTCATCAGTGGGATCGGGATCCAACTGTCATTGTGTGATAACCTAGATGGAATACACTCTAGTCACCACACTCCAGAAGGTATGCTAAATCTGCAAGTTTCAGTTCTTTTGAAACTCCCGATGTGGTTTTTGCCCCTAGGACCCAAGTGATCTTGACACAGTCAACAAATCAAAGAGTCCTAGTCAAGTTCATCCCGTCGTTGTCTTGATTGCATTAAACCCACCTGCATAACCCTTGACACAGTCAACAAGGTTACACAAATGTCCTAACCAATCACATTGTATCCAGCAAATAAGCAACACTTAGCTACCGTTCACTGCGCCTTGACACAGTCAACAAACGCAGCACGAATACTAAGCATAACTTATAAGAAACGACGGAGGGCTACGGCTGGGTTTTTGGCGAAAAACCCGTTAACGTAATGAACTTGATATCGTTGAAGGAACATGATACAGTTTTTTGAAAATATAGTGGCGAAAACTTTTTGCTAAAGAGGTCACTCCCTATGAAGGGATCTCGGCTCTTTCCTCGTCGAATGAGGTGCAGGATATTCCAAATTGAATATCTCGATGCAAAGCAAGAATAATCGACTATAGTGAAGTTATTACCCTGACGCAAATTTTTGTCCAAGGGGTCACTCCCGGTGAAGGGATCTCGGCCCTTGCCTCGTCGACTGAGGTGCTGGGTATTCATAACCGAATACCGCGATGCAAAACAAAAAAATGAACGTCCTTGTAATAACAGCTTTTTGAAAAATTGTTCCAACAACGTCTTTTAGGTTTATTTTCTTGCATTAGTTCTTTTAATGCGTCCCATCATTTAAATCCTACCATTGCAGAAAACAACCAAAATATGACGTACGCTTATGCCATATGCATTCGCCACGGGGCCCCGTCATCACCCGTTAGGTTACTTAACTAACGACAGAGCGGGGGCTGGGCTAGCGCGGCTGTAAAACATAAGCAACGCCTAAATAGAAAGCAATGATAGCCATTACAGATCACAGATGAATACATTGGATATACTAGCAATCCGCAATTCTTTCTAGCCTGGAACGAAAAGCGGATAACACGGTCGCGGTGAATAGCCAAATACCCCACCCAAAACCCCTACGGGTGCGGCAAACTACCCGCCAAGTCCTCGGCAGTTTGTGCACCCCTCCATGGGTCTATCCTAGGAGCAAAAACAGTAAAATGAATTATACAATGACGGCTACAACCCCGACCCGGTTGTGCGGCCAAAAATAATATTATTACATCAATTTACATTTACAATGAATGAAAGAAAAACAAAAGCTCATCTCACATCCACCCCGGCTATTCACCCG
Source organism: Agapanthus africanus (assembly GCA_030015575.1). Classification (NCBI taxonomy): domain Eukaryota; kingdom Viridiplantae; phylum Streptophyta; class Magnoliopsida; order Asparagales; family Amaryllidaceae; genus Agapanthus; species Agapanthus africanus. Next base: position 365,556,442 of record JASDDO010000008.1, read on the forward strand.
CGACAGTCCAACACATTCATATACACATTCCAATATCAAACACAGATCATGTATAACCCCGACTAATCGACTTATAGCGATTAGCCGACGTTCAATACATGCAAACATCACAGATATAACCAATGTAGCCAAAGTGTAGTGAAGTTCTGGAAAAAATACGGATTTATAGGACCCCAAAAGCAAATTTCTGTTCTGGAAAATCTGGGCACATATAATATATTTTAAAAATCACAAAATCCCACCAGAAGAACACTGCACGAAAAACGATGCAGAGAGGAAAACAAACCGCGGCGCTTCCGCGGCACATGCCTACCTCGTGCCGCGGAAGGGCGGCGCTTTGGATGAATTAGGGTATCGAATTTCTTGGGTGTTCAAACAAAACCCTGAGCCGAATTTACAAGTATAAAGTTTTTCATTTTGAGCAGAAAAATTTTTAACAGAAACTCAGGTTTTTGGTTTTTCCGGTTTTGTGATTTTTTCGGTTCCGAACTTCGTTACACTTCGCTACCAAGCTAGTTTAAGTTCAGTTAGGCTCTGATACCACTGTTAGGTCCACGTTACCTCTCCCGGTACTTACGGGGTTGCGGAAACGGTAAATCAAATTTTTTCTAAACTTTGTAACATGGACCGTAAAAGCCGGATCTTTGCTAAACTAAACTAGCATACTTGCAAAGAAGAGTTAACTACTCGGCAAAGTGGTTATACCTCAACTTGAACTCCTTCACTCCTTGTGGTTGTTCTTCTTTGATGTTCTTCTCTTCTTGTTGTTGTTCTTCTTTGATGTTCTTCTCCTCTTGTTGTTCTTCTCATTGTTTGCTCAAAAGTTGATCCGGACTTCGGTCACCTCCGCAGCCTCCTTGAGTCGAAGACGATCCACCCGAGAGATGTACACCTAGCTCCACCTCAAGCCGAGGTAACTAGGGCAAGGAGATTGCTAATCTAGAAGCCCTAGGTTGTGTAGAGAAGATGAATGGATGTGTTTTGTCAAGTAGAATCCTTTTTCTCTCAACACATGAGATCAAAGGAGAAATCAAGAGGAGGAAGAAGAAGGAGGTTTTCTAGCAACCATGGAGCTTCTCATTTCAAGAGAGAGAATGAGAATAAGCAAATGAAAAGCTTAACCAAGAGAAAAGCTAACCATGGTTGCAATAATGCACAAACACTATCATTACAAATCCAATCAAGATAAAGGTGATGGCTACAAATGACATGACCATTATCATAACCAAAAGAAAAGAAAACCAAAGAATACTTTAGATCTTCTAAGAAGATCCAAGTCAACTTTGGTCAAATGGTCAACAAAGTCAAGATGGTCAAATGGTCAATGTAATTAGCCATAACAAAATTATCAAGGAAAGGATTAATAAACAATGTCCCCGGCTCATAATGGTTTTGACCAAACGAACTGTCGAAACCCTAATGAGTCGGCCTCAAAATGGTTTTGACCGAATCAACTGTCAAAACCCTAATGAGCCTGCCACATAGCGGTTTTGGCCGAACCATCTGCCAAAACCCTAATGAGGCACCTCCTCCTTCATCGCTCCAGAAAACTGTGCATACACACCTGCATCCATATTCCGTAGAATGCGGATGCACAGAAGACAAAACAAATCCATCCGTGCAATACTAGGATCTGGCTTAAACCAAAGCCCACTAGTACTGCCTGCCCGAACATCATACGCACACAAGTGCACGTAAGTGATCGCAGCCCTGCCGTAAAACCATACGGCCTCTACACGTTTCGCTCAGTGCAGGGAAACTCTCTGTGTGGGACTCTAAAGACTCGACACTACGCTGGCAGTGGGTTTAACCACAGACCGCAAGCGGCACTAGCTGTACGTAACGGTCCCCAGGTAGATGTCGATAAGAAGGCCGATGAGGTAAACCCATCCGAACTCCTACTGAGTCTGAATGTGACAATCTCCGTACAGTCCGGTCTGTTCGTCTGATACATCGCATGGCGGGCCTAGGGGGCGGTAAACGTCAGTCCCCCAAAAGCGGTACAAGTCGTGCCGGAGTGAAGCCCAAAACACCCTGAGATAACACTGGAACCTACCAGTATATCTCGATTGCCCTGGCCAGGGACTACTCGTGTAATGGCTCTCCTAGACACAGCGCGATGTCAACCCCCAATACCGGGAGAGACGAATCCTGTCTAACCGTCACTGCCTCCAAGTGCTTCGGGACTGCTCCCAACTACTACCTGTTTGCACGACTCAGTAGAGCCGTGGTAGGGTAGTAATTAAAGAACAGTGGGAACACACTCGAGGCGAAGTGACAGTGTCAAGTCAGCGGACTAAGCTGTACTCATGTCACCTGGGAACTGATAACTGACGATAGGTATAATACCAACCATCAGTTCCCGACGAGTCCTGTCCAGTGTACTCGTAACCTAACGAGCACCCGCATACTATCTCAAGTACGACGTACTGACGGCTGTGGGACAGACCGTCTCCCGTGCTGGGATGAGAAGCGCATACGCTAGTCTACTCCGGAGTATCGATGCCCTATCTCGGTACTCCCACGACCAGGGACGTGTATAAGGATGTGCTTGTAGATTACCCAGCCCCCACGAGTGTGATCGCCATCACAACGCCGGTAATCAAGCAAAGATCCTAAGGGCTCTACTAATGCGTATAGGTGATATAATAAATAAACACACATGTACACATTAAAGCAGAGACAAACCAAGTAGCATACTACTATATTGAGCAAGATTGTCTGTACAACTGTGAATATCCCAAGCTTCCATCAAGTAATATACATACTAGTATGATACAGTGATGGCCTCTAGGGCATATACACTAACACCGGAGCCACAGTTGGTTTGTTGGACCGGGTTCCTTTCGTGCGAGAGTTATTCGATGTTGTTCCAGATGAGCCAGTGAAGCTTAGGGAGCTTAAGGATCAGCTGCAGAGTTATTTGTTGGGGGGCTTGTGCGACTCAGTGTTTCGCATTAGAGAGCTCCTCTATTTCCTGCTCGGACTTATAACAATTATAAGATAGAGCGAAACCAATGTTCCATAGCTCAGTATAATAAGAAGTTTCGGTCAATGCATCCATATTGATTAAGGCGTGACATGGTCTCTACCAGGAGAGAGAGAGAGAAGAAAACACTCTGGGTGCGCTCTTGCAAGATTAGATTGGTTATTATTTTATCTAATCAGGATGGCTCCCACTGTTTTAGTCAAATCTTCCTTCAAACCCTAAAAGGTAAGACTAGCCGGGATTAATTACACCCTATAAGTTCGCCAGTCTTTCGGCCAAGCCAGTGTCGGCACTTTGAGAGAGGTTCCCCGTGCTTTCGCACGGACCTAATTAAAATAAACCTCATTTTCCCAGAGGCGTAACACCGTTAACACCTTTCTAGACACCTACTTGATCGGCTAATTGTAATGTGTAAAACTCTCTCAGGAGTAACTCTTACTTGCGGTGGGTATCGGGATCCAACTATCTTTAGAAGGTATGCAATCTCATTGCAAATTTCAACACTTGAAATTCGCGATAATATTTTACCCCTAACATCCTATGACCTTGACGAAAGCCAACAAACCATAGTGCGCTAGTCAAGTTCAACCCGTCATTTCCTGATTGAATTAAACCCACCAGCACGACCCTTGATGAAATCCAACAAAGCCGTACGACTAACCTAATCCAATCGCAATATATGCTTAAGCAGATAAGCACTAATTAGCTACCGCACACTACTCCTTGACGAAAGCCAACAAACGTAGCACGAATACTAAATACTACTTATCTGAAATAACGGAGGGCTACGACAGGTTTTTATGAAAACCTTTTGCGTAATGAACTTGATATCGTTGTAGAATCGAGTGAATTTTAAAATGAGTGTTTTTGAGGCATTTACTAGTTTCGCTAAAGAGGTCACTCTCGGTGAAGGGATCTCGGCACTTTCCTCATCAAATGAGGTGCATGATATTTCACAAATACCACTATGCAAAGAAAAAACTATAGAAGCAATCAAAAGACAAACAAGTTTGTAGCATCTGCTAGTTTCGCTAAAGAGGTCACTCCCGGTAAAGGGATCTCGGCTCTTTCCTTTTCGAATAAGGTGCTAGATATTCTACAAGGAATACCGCTATGCAAAGCAAGAACTAGAGCTACCAATTTTTAAACAAGTTTCTACAACATCTTTAGGTTTCCTTTATTTCAATAATCTCATTAATGAAGTCCCATTATTTATGCTTCACAAGCATCACATAAGAAACGAAAGCATCAATATTTATTATATCTCATATATATAATATAGGCATTCGTCTCAGAACATATCAAGTGATCACAACACAGAATATCAGCAGCAGAAGAATCATATATGAAATATTGAATATACTAGGAATTTCGTGTTTTATTTAAGCCAGTAAAACGCGGATTCCACGGTCGTGATGAATAGCCAAGCCCACATCCCTAGACCCCTACGAGAGCGGCAAGCAACCCTCCCAATTCTAGAGTTAGGTGACCCGGTCTCGACTCCTCTAGATGGTCTCCCACTGGACCCTAGACCCCGATTACTTGTGCTCCCCGCCTTGGGTCTTTCCTAATGCGGAAAAGTAAATAATATACATCAGTGGTGACATCATCCTCAATCCGGAAGTGCCCCAATAAAAGAATATTACATACAAGCTTTTACATGAATGAAAATGAAAAACTCTCATCTCACATAAAAAAACCCGGCTATTCAGAACACGACGATCCAATATAACATATCACAGCAACACATAATATCACATGTCATCAACGTAAGTAAATATGTGTATCCCAATTGTCGTTGACATATAGCAACGAAAACGGCGACACACCACATATTACACTTACAGTCACAGAAAAGAAAGTGAAAAACAACAACAATTGGAATCCGCAACAACCTTAGACGTCATAAACCCAATGTATCTCATATTTTAGATTTCATGCCCAACCAAATGCTTTCCTTAGACATCTCATGCCTAACAATTATAAACCCCGCATTTTAGTCTCGATATTGAAAACACTTTCCAATAACATGTCGGGTAATTCAACAAGATTCCCGATAACCTGATCGAATTCTCGTCGGAAACTTTAGTAGATGGCCGCACCCCCCGATGCCGTCGACGAAGTGCACTAAGGCGGAACACCGCTGCCGCGAGCACCCGAACGGATGCTTTTGGCGACGGGGTTATTCTACAGTCACTTGGTCGGGGCTATGGGGAAAGCCTATCTAGTAAGGTTAGCCGGCGAGTATCCGCGGACGCTACGTAATCGCGACGAACTTTTGATCAACATCAAAATCCCGTGGCAACCGATCAAATTAGACTAAACTGCTAGATTTATAAAGTTCATGTAAGTCCATGTTGCTCACCCCGGTTCTTACGGGGAGGCGAAAACGGAGAAAAACGATTTTTGGCGCAAAGGCAACATGGACTTAAAGGAAGGATCTTTGCTAAACTACAAACTAGCAAACTACAAGAGGTGCTATCTACCATGCCATAGAGATTATACCTCATGATACCGCTCCTTCGGGTCTTCATTCCGCTGTTCTACTCGTCCGTCCACGCTCCAAGGATCGATCCGGAACTTGGTCACCTCCGCGGCCTCCTTGAGTCAAAAATGATCCACCCGAGAGTTGTACACCGAGCTCCACCTTGAGCCGAGGCAACTAGGGCAACAAAATCGCTAGTCTTGATGTCCTACGTTGTGTAGAAGTAGTAGAGGGATGGTTTTGTCAAGTGGGATCCTTTTTCTCTCAACACATGAGATCAAAGGAAGAATCAAGAGGAGGAAGAAGAAGGAGAACTAGCAACCATGGAGCTCTTTTCTTTTTCTTCTCACAAGAGAGAGAATGAGAATAAATGAAAAAAATGGACTAAAGAAAAAAGGGCACCATGGTTCAATAATGGATAAACACCATCATTACCAATCCTTTCATGATAAAGTTGATGGCTACTAATGAATTTACCATTTTCATAATCCAAAAAGAAAAAGAAATCCAAAGAAAACTCTAGACCTCTCATGAAGGTCAAAGTCAACTTTGGTCAACTACGGTCAAATGGTTAAAGCAATTAGCCATCATATAATTATCACCGAAAAGATTAGTAAATAGTATCCCCGGCACATAATAGTTTTGACCGAACGAATTGCCAAAACCCTAATGAGTCCGCCTCAAAATGGTTTTGACCGAATCAACTGTCAAAACCCTAATGAGCCTGCCACATAACGGTTTTGGCCGAATCAACTGCCAAAACCCTTATGAGGCACCTCTTCCTTCTTCGCTCCTCAAAACTGTGCATACACACCCGCATCCGCATTCCGTAGAATGCGAATGCACAGAAGACAAAAACAAATCCATCCGTGCAATACTAGAATCCGGCGTAAACCAAAGCCCACTAGTATTGCCTGCCCGAACAGCATACGCACACAAGTGCATGTAAGTGATCGCAGCCCTGCCGTAAGACCATACGGCCTCTACACGTTTCGCTCAGTGCAGGGAAACTCTCTGTGTAGGACTCTAAAGACTCGAAACTATGCTGGCAGTGGGTTTAACCACAGACCGCAAGCGGCACTAGCTGTACGTAACGGTCCCCAGGTAGATGTCGATAAGAAGGCCGATGAGGTAAACCCATTCGAACTCCTACTGAGCCTGTATGTGACAATCTCCGTACAGTCCGGTCCATTCGTCTGAGAATATCGCATGGCGGGCCTAGGGGGTGGTAAACGTCAGTCCCCTAAGAGCGGTACAAGTCGTGTCGGAGTGTAGCCCAGAACACCCTGTGATAACACTGGAAACCTACCAGTATATCTCGCTTTCCCTGGCCAGGGACTAGTCATGTAATGGCTCTCCTAGACACAACGCGATATCAACCCCTAATACCGGGAGAGACGAATCATGTCTAACCGTCACTGCCTCCAAGTGCTTCGGGACTGCACCCAACTACTACCTGTTTGCACGACTCCTTTAAGCCGTTGTAGGGTAGTAATCTAAGTACAGTGGGAACACACTCGAGGCGAAGTGACAGTGTCAAGTCAGCGGACTAAGCTGTACTCATGTCACCTGGGAACTGATAACTGACGATAGGTATAATACCAACTAACAGTTCCCGACGAGTCCTGTCCAGTGTACTCGTAACCTAACGAGCACCCGCATACTATCTCCAGTATGACGTACTGATGGCTGTGGGACAGACCATCTCCCCTGCTGGGATGAGAAGCGTATACGCTAGTCTACTCCGGAGTATCGATGCCCCGTCTCGATAATCCTACGACTAGGGAACTGTATAAGGATGTGCTTGTAGATTACCCAGCCCCCACAAGTGTTACTGCCATCATAACGCTGGTAATCAAGAAAAGATCCTAAGGGCTCTACTAATATGTATAAGCGATATGCTAAAAGAAACACATGCACATATTGAAGCAGATACAAACCAAGTAGCATACTACCATTTTGAGCAAGATTTTCTATACAACTGTGAATATCCCAAGCTTCCATCAAGTAATATACAAACTAGTATGATACAGTAATTGTTAGTTATATATATACCCTAGAAGCCATTACTGTACATTGGATATATATTGTAGTGGATGCTGGGACATATATAGGTAGGACTTTCTTGCTCGACATGATAGTACACTATCTGGTTGCTCTTTATCTTAACATGTATATTTTCTGTCTCTCTGTTACATGTTGATAAAGCCCTTAGGATGTGTACTCGACTTCCAGGACTATGATGTAGATCATACTAGTGGGGCCTGGGTAGTCCATGAGTACATCCTTCAATGTTCCCAGTGGTGGGAATATCGAGACGGGGCATCAATATTCCAGAGTAGACTAGCATATATCTTTTCGACCCATGTGATGGGCGATGGATGATCCCATATCCAATGGTGTTTGACATCAGAGATGGTATGCGGGTGCTCAGTGGTGACTGAATACACTGAACGGACTCGCCGAGAACTCCCAGATGGTATTATACCTTACGTCAGATGGCAGTTTTCTGGTGACACTGGTACAGCTTAGTCTGTTGACCCGAGATCGTCATAGAGTCTTGTGTGTCTCCCACTGTGCTTTGATTTCCACACCACCACGGCTCTACTGAGTCGTGCAAACAAGTGGTTTTTGGGTACAGTCCCGATTCACATGGAGGCAATGAGCGATAGGAAGGGATTCTTCTCTCCCGGTATTGGGGGTTGATGTTGCGCTATGCACGACTGGCCATAATTGGAAATCCCTGGCCAGGGTTGTTGTGATTTACTGGTAAGAGTTATCAGTAGTTTCACGATTTTTATGGACCTTACGTCGGCATGACTTATCAAGCTATTGGGGTCTGACGTTTACCACCCCTAGGCGAGATATGCGACATATCAGACGAACAGACCGGACTGTACGGTAAGTGTTACTGGTTGGATTCACAGGAGTGTGAGCGGACTTGCTCGTCGATCTTCTGATCGCTCAATACCCGGGTGGCCGTTACGTTTAGCAGACCGCTTGCGGCTTGTGGGTGTTTGATATGATTATCATCTGCTGCCGGCGTATTGACGAGTCTTTAGAGTCCTACACAGAGGTTTCCTGGCTCAAGCGAAACGAAATAGGAGCACATATAAGATATGTACGGGACCGAGAATAATACCAGTATGTGATACTGTATTATATTCTCACGATATGTATCATGGGACGGTTATATATGATATAGCCGGGCTACCGAACCAAATGTTGATTTGATACATTGATACACTTGATATTAGTCGGTTATATGCAGTATGACCGGATCATTAAATCAAGTGTTGATTTAATGATTTAATGCATAATTATATATTTGATATATTACTTTGCATTAACTAGTATTGGTTCACTTAAGATGGATTTTCTCACTTGATGTGCACATTGTATATATATGATATAGTTTTGTGCACTAGTTTGTATCATGTTTGATGATACATGCAAACTTGGGTGTGCGTATGCTTTTAACTATGATTAGGTTAATGGTTAGGGTTTGATTTATTTACTTATTCATTTATTTATTTATTCATTTTTGGCAAAATGAAATGGTGGCTAATTTTGTTTCTTTGCTTTAGCTTCATGAAGCTTCTTTATATTATCTACCATTTTGTCTTTTGCCTAAACCTAACCATTCACCTAACCCTAGTTTATTCTCTACACTTAACCAAGGTTGCATTATGATAACTTCACTTGATTTTATCATTTGATTATTATTCTCTCAACATATTCTTTTTCTTCTTCTTCTTCTTCTTCTTCTTCAAGAAGAAGAAACCATTCTAGCTTCAATGGTGCCTTGAGAAAAAGAGTGAGAAATCCAATTCTAAAGTGAACCCACTTCCTATTTCTTCATCCTCTACCACTTGCCATGTAGTATAGGGTGTTTTCTTCACAAGTTTCATGACTTGGTCAAGTTGGAGCTTGATCTTGAGTTTCCTCGACGTAGATCATCTTCGGAATCGAAGTCGACGACCTAGCCCGATCATTTCTTCGACGAAACCATCGCTAGAGTTCGGGATCCGATGATCGTAGCGGAGGGACATCATCATGGAGCTAAGGAAGTGGTGGACCGGATCTATAAAAGTTGTAGCCCCTTTCACTATCTAGTTAAGTTGTTAACTTGTTGTTTCGCCTATTCCTCTAGTTACGATCTTGCTTAGGGTTACTTGGCACATAGACAAATTTTGAATTGGCCATGTTTGATCAGTTGTGAAACCTCATGGGTGCCTAGGAACCCTACAGTGGTATCAGAGCCTAGCTAGAGCCTTAGGCGATGTGTAGACGATGTTTTACGTCCGATCGAAACACGAAACCCTAATCCGACCCTTTCTCTGTAAAATTTTTAAAACAGTGAGATTTTCTATATTAAAAACACGGACGTCCTAGTATATCCAATATTTCATATGATATTTTCTGCTGCGTTATCTGTGATGTGATCATGTGATGTTTAGGTGGACTTAAATGATGGGACATTCATTAATGAGATTAATGAAAGAAAATAAACCTAAAAGATGTTGTGGAATTGAATTTCAAAATAAAAAAAGGTAGCTACAGCTCTTGCTTTGCATCGCGGTGTTCCTTGTAGAACATCCTGCACCTTATTCGATAAGGAAAGGACCGAGATCCCTTCACCGGGAGTGACTCCTTTAGCAATAACTGGCAAATGCTATAACTCTCGGTTTGTCTTTTGATTATTTCTATAGTTTTTGCTTTGCACAACGGTATATATGATATATCCTTCACCTTATTCGATGAGGAAAGGGTCGACGATCCCTTCACCGGGAGTGACCCCTTTAGCAAAACTAGAAAAGCCTAAAAAACACTCCATTTAAAAACCATTTGATTCCGCAACGAGATCGAGTTCAAGCGTTAAAGGTTTTATTAAAATCCATTCGCAACCCTTAGTATTCATGCTACGTTTGTCGACCATAGCCGAGGCGTAGTGTACGGTAGCTAACTGATGTCTTCCTACACCGCATATGATGCGATTAGTTAGGACAATCCTGTGGCTTTGTTGACCTTAGCCAAGGGTCATGTGGGTGGGTCTAATTAATCACGAAATGACGGGTAGAACTTGACTAGTGCTTATGATTTGTTGACCTTAGCCAAGGTCATAGGTGCTAGGGGTAAAAACCATTATCGGGAGTTTCAAGTGTTGAAATTTGCAATGAGATTGCATACCTTCTATATGATAGTTGGATCCCGATACCCACTACGAGTAATTGCTACTCCTGGGAGAGTTTTGCACTTTACAATTAGCCGATCAAGTAGGTGTCTAGAAAGGTATCAACGGGGTTACGCCTCTGGGAAAATGAGGTTTACTGTAATTAGGTCCGTGCGAAAGCACGGGGAACCTCCCTCAAAGTACCGACACTGGCCTGGCTGAATGATTGGCGAACTTGTAGAGTGTAGTTAATCCCGGCTAGTCTTTCCTCTTAGGGTTTGAAGGAAGATTTGATAAAAATAGTGGGAGCCATCTTGATTAGATAAAATATATAACCAATCTAATCTTGCAAGAGCGCACGAAGAGTGTTTTCTTCTCTCTCTCTCCACGTAGCGACCACATCACGCCTTAATCAAGATAATAAAATGGATGTATTGACCGAACCCGCTTGTTATACTAAGCTGGGGAACGTTGGTCCCGCTCCAACTTATAATTGTTATAAGACATAGCAGGAAATAGGGGAATACCAAAATTCCCATGCCGTCCAAACGAAGAAAGTGCATGAGATGCATCTCCTTCGGGTGTGTTCATTACAAAGAACTGTTTCTCAGTATCCTCTGCATCCTGGTATTTGATACCGGATCAGGATCCCAGATATGTAATCTGTTATATAAGGCTACAGAAAGGCAGAGAACTGAGAACGGGTGATAAGTTTCATGAGACAGAAAACGGGGCAAGTGTTGCAGCCAAGTCTGTTAGTCACTGTCACCATGTATTACCAATACATTGATTCTGAACCTATGCTATTAGATACCGAACCCGATATACAAAATCATATCAGTCTCTTTATTAGTAAAGAAGGATATAATTTTGTATTGATGGATAATGTTTTGAACATTTCCTATATCAAAAGTTGATCGGTTTAGGCACGTTATCTAAAAGCATTGATGTTCTAAATCAATCTACAGTTCTTAGTATACGGAACACACACAAGAGGAAGAGTTCAGAAATAAACGAATCCTTCTTGAGGCATTGTAGACTAGGTCATATCAATGCGACCCGACTAGCTTAAGTTACATTCTAGATGCATATTTAAATCAGTTTGAATTTACATCTTGTGAAACTTGCCAGTCATGTCACAAAGATTAGATGACCATAGCTCTGTTTATTGGAAACAGAGAAAGAGTTAGTGAACTCTTGGGACTGATACATGATGATGTATGTAAGGTCTCCTGTCTACACATGCCAGGATCGGTTCTTTGTACTTTATTATATTCTCTGATAGTCTCTCAAGATTCAGCCATATGTTCCTGTTGAAACATAAGTCCGAACCTTTTGAGGTATTCACAGAATATAAGTTGGAAGTAGAGAACCAAAATATGAGTATAAGTATTATGTCCTATGATAAGATCAGGGAGGAGAATACTTGTGCATGGAATTCTTGGACTATTCTAAAGGAAAATGAGATTCTCTCTCAGTACTACTCCTCTGAATACACCACAGCACAACGGTGTATCAGGGCGGAGCAATCGCACCGTATTAGACATGGTGTGCTCTATGATGAGTACTACTGAGTTACCTATTTCCTTTTGGGGTTGTGCACTTGAGAAGATGCATACCTATTGAATTGGGTTCGAATCAAATCAGTGCCTACCACTCCATATATGGTATGGGAAGAGCCTATCTCTTAAGTAAGTTCAGATTTGGGATTGTCCGGCCTATGTCAAAAGCAAAATCCGGACAAGATCGAGGCAAGGTCAGTTCTGTAGAACTGGAAAGGTTCCAGCTATACAAAACTGTAGCTGATGATTTGACAGAACCAAAGGATTCAATAGTCCCCGATGAATCTCAGCCTCTCCGCCGATCTGGTAGGGTTCCTCACCTGCCTGAGAGATACTTCGGTTTCTCGATGACAGTGGGAGCGAGGATTGCATCATGAGATGATGAACCAACTAGATTCGAGCAGGTCATCGAGAGTAGGGACTCTGTAAGAATGGCTGGATGCTTAGCGATCTCAGATGGAATCCATATACACCAACAAAGTATGGACTTTGGTTGCGATATCTGAAGGGTTAAATCCCCATCAGGAGCAAGTATATCTTGAGAAGATTACTTGGTGTAGATGGAAAAGTTGAGACTTTCAAAGCTAGACTTGTTAAAGGTTTTCGTCATCAACCAAGCGTGGATAATTATGAAAGCTTTTCCAGGGACTATGCTTAAGTCCATCCAGATCCTACTTACCATTGCTACATACCATGACTACGATATCTAGTGGTTGGGTGCCATGACTGCTTTTCTAAATAATGATTTAGAAGAGAACGTCTATAAGTACACAGCCAGAGGGCTTCGTAAATAGAGGGAGCAGCGGAAACATGTGCAAGTTGCTTTACAGGATAAAGCAGGCATCGCGGAGTTGGAACATCTGTTTTGATGTGGTAGTCAAAGAGTTTGACTTCATCAAAATGGTAGATGAACCTTGTATGTACTAAAGGGTAGTATGGAGTATGGTTATGATCCTCGTAGAGTATGTGGATGACATACTCTTGATAGGAAAGGAGTTTCCTATGCTACGCTCGGTCAATCTCCGCTTATCACAAGGATTTTCCATACAGGATCAATGTGATACCTCCTAAATCTTGGGATTTGGATCTATGAGATAGATCTAAATCGATGTTAGGATTCTCACTAGCTGTAGTAAGATAGTATCAATCGATCCTGGGGAGAATCACTGGAAAGGTTCCAGGGTGATAAGGACGACTAAATGTCAGTCGCAGGCATTGTCTTTACCCTTAGTGAAGGGATGGTATGTTGGAAGAGTTCCAAGCTAGATACCGTGGCAAACTAGACGATAAAGGCTAGTAACATCGCTATTAAAGATACTATCAAAGAGGCAGTTTGGGTGTATATTGGTTCATAAGATGAACTAGGTTCCTACCATTGTATGACAATGGAAGTGTGGCCTTGGCCCATGAACTTTGGTCCCATCAATGACCCAGACATATTCTGAGGCAGCATCACCTGGTCATGGAGATAGTTGATCTCCAAGGTGATCAAGGTTAGGAGAGTAGACTCAGAGGACAACACGGCTGATCCACTCACGAAGGCCTTTTCCCAAAGAGAGACTTTTTGGGGATGGTTAAGTATTAGATACTACAACTACTGCTACAGATGGCCCTAGTGCAAGTGGGAGATTGTTAGTTATATGTATGCCCTAGAGGCCATTACTGTACATTGGATGTATATTGTAGTGGATGCTGGGACATATATAGGTAGGACTTTCTTGCTCGACATGATAGTACGCTATCTGGTTGCTCTTTATCTTAACATGTATACTTTCTGTCTCTCTGTTACATGTTGATAAAGCCCTTAGGATATGTACTCGACTTCCAGGACTATGATGTAGATCATACTAGTGGGGCCTGGGTAGTCCATGAGTACATCCTTCAATGTTCCTAGTCGTGGGAATATCGAGATGGGGCATCGATATTCCAGAGTAGATTAGCATATATCTTCTCGACCCATGTGATGGGCGATGGATGATCCTATATCCATTGGTGTTTGACATTAGAGATGGTGTAAGTGCACGGCGGCGCCCCGGCCGTCAATCCGACGGCCAAACGCGGAAACGGTGATAAACTTTAATTTTGTGGACTTAGCAAACCGGCACCACCGCGCACTAAACCCCGGATCGTGCCATTAAACTAGTCTAAGCTAACAAGAGGATGGGTTAGAGATATACCGACTGATCCGAGTCCTCCGGTCTTCATCTCCACTCCGATCTCCTCGCGGGATCTCCGGTCGTCGCCTCCTCGCCGGAAGGGCACCACATCGCTTGTAGCTTTTACGGGCTCCCACCTCAATACCGAGGGAACTCGGGCGCGAAGTAGGCTAGCCGACGCGTCCAAGATATGCTGTAGGAAGTGTAGTGTAGAATCATAGTCTCTTTTGGGGTGGTTGCCATTTGAAGATGATGGAGGAAATAAGATAAGAAAAATGGTGCTTGCATTTTTCTTAGCATGAAAAGAGATCAAGAATGAAACACTATCAAAGATGAAGCTATCTCCTTCTCTTTTCTCCTTCTCTCTTTTTTAATGAAAAACTTCTCACTTAGAAAATGGTGGAGGAAAGATTATGAAGCATGAAGGGAGGTGATGGTAGGAGCAAAAGTGGTGACCACATCCAAAACATAATCATAACCATCTCACATCAAACTCTAATCACTTCTAATCCTTTCTTATCAACCAAAAAGCAAATGATGAGAATGGTATCAAAAGATGCTTTCATAATTAAAACATTTGCAAGAAAATCCTCCACAAAGTGTTATTTGCAAACTTGCAAATAACCCCCTCCATCGGAAAAGTCCGGCCGGGAAAAAACAAAGGAAAACCGGCCGGAACGGAATGCAAACTGGCAACTCCAGAAAACTGGTCCCGTAATAAATTACAGGAAAACCCCGATACTGTGCATACACACCCGCATCTATATTCCGTACGGATACAAATGCAAAAAGACAAAATCTACACTGTACTATACTAGGATCCGGCTTAAACCAAAACCGGCTAGTAATATCCGTCCGATCCTGATTCGTGCAATACCGCACGTATCTGATCGAACCTTGCCATATAACCATACGGCCACTAGTACAAACCGTCCGATCCTGATCCGTGCAATACCGCACGTATCTGATCGGACCCTGCCATATCTCCATACGGCCTCTACAGCGTTTCGCCCGAAAGCTTGAGTAACTGGAAGTGTGGTGGACTCTAAAGACTCGTCAATACTATGGCTGTGGATTTAACCACTAGCACGTCAGAGGTATAAGACAATACGTGACGGGCCACCAGCTATTGACTAAAAGGGAAGTCGATGAGCGAACTCATCCTGACACCCTACTGAGCCTGTCAATGACAATATCCGTACAGTTCGGTCCGTTCTTCTATGAGCATCGCATGTCGGGCCTAGGGGGTTGGTAAAAGTCAGACCCCCAAAAGCGGTACAAGTCGTGTCGGAGTGTAGCCCAGAACACCCTGAGATACTACTGGAATACCTACCAGTAAATCTCCTGCCTTGGCCAAGGACTTTTCATGTTCTAGCACTCCTAGACACAGCGCGACCTCACCCCCAATACCGGGAAAGACGAACCCCTGAAGATCCGCTCACTGCCTCCATGTGGCTCGGGACTGTACCCAACTAAAACCTGTTTGCACGACTCCTTTGAGCCGTGGTAGGGTAGTAATCAAAGCACAGTGGGAACTCACACGAAACAAATGACGATCCCCAGGTCGATGAACTAACCTGTACACATGTCACCTGGGAACTGCTATCTGATGTCAGGTATAAGACCAACTAGCATGTTCTCGGCGAGTCCTGTCCGGTGTACTCATAACCCAATGAGCACCTGTATACATCTTAGGTGATCCAACTGACACCAGTGGCTTGTGAGACCGGCCACCGCCCCTCGTCGGGGTCTCGACTGTATACACTAGTCTACTGTGGAGAATCGATGCCCTGTCTCGAAACTCCTACGACTAGGGACCTTTTAAGGATGTACTTATAGACTACCAGCTCCCACGTATATGATCGCCCTCATACTGCCGGTAGCCAAGCAAGAATCCTAGGGGCTCTATCAACGTGCAATAGTGACCTGTCATGTCACCTAAAGCAGTACACGATGATAAAGGTAAACCAGATAGCATACTATCATCTTGAGTAAGACTGTCCTACCGGGATAGGTCCTCCCTCAATCATTGCAATCAGGTGCCTGTGATCCAATAATTGACTCTGAGGGCACTATCTCCAACAATCTCCCACTTGCACTCAAGGCTAATTATTGCGATGTCGCATACTCACAGCCTGTGTGATACCGAACACCCAACTCCCCTACTAGTCGGTCTCACAAAGCTCGTTTGCGAAACTATTGCGTTCGAGGAATAGCCTTAGTGAGTGGATCCGCTCTGGTGTTTCTTTCTATGTCTCTCTATATCTCAAGTTCGCGGAGAAAGCCATCTCCCGAAATGAGCAATACCTGTCTTAGAGTGTCTGGATGTCTGATGGAACCTAGCTCATAAATGAACTCCAAATCCAAACTTCTTAGACTGTATCGTCAACTGAACTTAATCAGTATCCTGCGCCATGCCACCCTCAGTATTGCCTCGGACCACCTGTCCAAAATACTGCCCCTCGTCAGAGGGAAAACTATAACTCTGACAATCTCCTTGTCGTCCATGTCACCTTGGATGCCTGGAATGATAACTGTCTCCCGAATGAGGCTGTCATTATCATATCCCTAGAACATCCACTTATGTTCTAAAACTGCTTCCGACTGTTTTTCCAGGATTGGATCAATGTCAACTTATTGCATGTAATGCAAGAACAACATCTGGTGTGGTACTTGACATCTCATGATTGACTCAATTGCTTAAGCAAGTGATCTGCTAATCATGAACATCCCTCTCCCCTTTAGTCTGTAAGACACCTTTAGAGAGGGTGACTCCATCACCTGCAGGTACACTACCGTGCCAGGAGTCGTCCATTCTAAATACTCATAGAATGCTGTCCAAGTACCCATATTGGGAAACCACCCAAATACAGATCTAAAACCATAGATCCAGTAACCAGAATGTCTGATATAATATCCAAGTCCTATGTGGAGAAAACACTGTGTGACGACCAAAGTATAACCGATCGTAGTATAGGAATATCACTTCCTACTACCTTCTCAACAGATCCATCCCCTATTCTGATGACGTCAAACCTATGACTATCATATCAGAAATAGATGATCTATCTCCGCTATATCTGCTTTAGTCTATAAATAGACATAAGCCTGATATCCACCAATGCTTCCGCTGCTCCCACTGACTACGACAACCCTCTGCCAGAGTCATATAGACGTGCACTTCTAAAGCTAGTTTAGAACGACGCTATACTCATCCTCCTGCCGGGTCTCGCAGCCTGGAACAACAACAATGGCAAGTGTGGGTAAACAAGAACTTCCCTGTCACCGTCCTTGAGGCTACCGAAGTACCTCTCGGGTGCCTGAAGTTACCCACCTTATCTGCGGAGTGGCCAATGGAATGTCAAACCAGATTTAATCTTTAGGTTCCTTATCAAATCTTCAGTAATCGTTTGCGGTTCTGGAATCACTTCCAGTTCTACCATACTCCCACTACTGTTTTTCTGAAAAAATCCATTTCTTTTAAAATTGTGGCGAGTGAAGAACAATATCACTATTGATCTTCCAGATGGTAGAAAGTCAACCCTCGTCATAGCCTGGGTCAACCCACAAACAGCCATTACAGAAACGTGCCTCGAGTTATCCAGAGTCTGGTTTTAATCAGAAGCCAGACAACTCCCCGTACCTTAACAACGTTAAGATATGAACTGTTCTATATCCAATATAGAACCAGAGGCACTGATTTAATTGAACCAGATTCAAATCATGCAGCTGTCTCCAGTGCATGTCAACTAAATGGAGAGAGGCCGATCAGCGTTACTCAACTTAGGAATACTTCCAATTATGAGTAACCCGAAAGAGAAGCAAGTTCTCTTAACCATTACTATCAACTGAATACCATGTACAAGTATCTACATCTTCGATCACTTTGAAGAATACCGATACTTGCAACACCTGGTTCTCTACTTTATTCTTATACCTATAACTTCTCAAAACTTCGACCCTGTGTTTCTACGAAACACCTGTCTAAGAACTAGAGAAGTCATAAGTAAACAGAATACAGTACGAGGACCAACCCCTCTGTCCTAGTGGACACTGGACAATATACATTACTCTGTATAAGTCCCCTGAGTCTTGCGATTCAATCACTGTGTGTCGTAGGTTGAAAACTGTACTTTTGGTTAAGAAGAATTACACCGCTGTTCAATGCTCCTTACCTAACCATCCACTGATATAGGTAAATGTCATCGACATAATATCAAAAGGTATATCTCACTCTATAAAAATAGACGTACAGATATATCAATTTGAAATTGGTGCACAACAACGGATATTCAAAACCAAATATTTGCCGACCGGCAAACAACCCAGGTGGCTTCCTCAAATATCACCAATTCCAACGAATCCCGATATAATGAGGATGATCACCTAATTCCCAATAACTTACTCCCACTCATCATCTGAAAAACTATACAGATGTGAGAATCATACCTGGTAAATACATACCCTGGAGCAAGTGTCTAGTTGGGAAATCAGTTTTCTATTAACTGTACACAGTGAACCTGAAATATAGAAATGTTTCGATGGGGTATCCTGGTATTCATAGTAATGCCTCATCCATTATCCAGATTCACAACTGTAACCGTATAATTCTTTGCCACCTCTCCAAATCCCTTTATATGTCTTTAGTCATTACCTTCTGTACACCTTTTAGGCCAATTGGTTTTCTTCTTTCCCAACCGTTCGGCACCAGCCTATGGTTTGGAAGAAGACTATCCAATAAGCATAATGGGTGTACTGTCCTAATCCTAGGAGCACTCGCAATGCGAGAGAAGGTGAGGATAGAAGACACCTGAATAAACCTTATTCCTATTTCTCCTGAACCAGAATCCATCCCCGAACTGGAACAAGTTCCTTTCGAGTTCGTATATAACCATACGATGGATTATCCAATAAAATGGGATCTTCGTAGTGATACGGAGTGTCCTGGAGAAATACAAAGGTGATTTAGGATTGGCGAAGAAATACTTGGTTTGGTCGTGAATAGCAGTCGCAATTTACTTTGCCCTCTTACTAATCCCTTGCTTTGTCTGAACTTAATACCTTCAGTACACCGTTTAGGCTAACTGGTTTTCTTCATTCCCTACCGGTCGGCACCAGCCAATGGTTTGGTAGAAGACTATCCAATTTGCGTAATAGGTGTACTACTCCTAAACCAAGGAGTACTCGCAGTCTGAGAGAAAGTGAAAAGAAAAGACAACTGAATAGTCCTATCCGTTTTCTCCAGAACCGGAAACCATCCTCGAATAAATTCCTTCGAGTTCTTATATAACCATACGATGGTTTTGTCCAATGGAAGTGGATGTTCGTAGTAATACGGGGTGTCCCGGAGAAAAGGGTAAAAGTAGGAGTGGCAATGAGGTCTGCAACTCTGATAATCCAAAAGCCAGTGTTAAGAAGGTTCGGTCAACTTGGTCACTGAGTCATAGTCTAGGGTCGGGTCAATGGTCGCTACCAAAGAGAGAGAGAAAAGAAACACTCAGCGTGCACTCTAACCTAGATCAGAATGGTTATCATTTTTTCTAATCAGGAAACCTCCCACTGTACCTCAAATTCTCCTCCAAACCTGAAAGAAGAATTAGTCGGGGTCACCCGAGGAGTAAACCAACTCATCAGTGGGAATCGGGATCCAACTCTCATCGCATGATAACGTGACGGAATCCGCTCACGGTATCACACTCCAGAAGGTATGCGCATATCTGGCAAGTTTCAGTTCTTTTGAAACTCCCGATGTGGATTTTTGCTCCATGCTCTTATGACCTTGACTAAGGCCAACAAATCATAAGTCACATGTCAAGTTCTACCCGTCATTGTCCAGGTTGATTTGAACCCACCCGCACAAGCCCTTGACTAAGGCCAACAAGGCTATACGACTGTCCCAAACCAACACATCTATCTATGCAGCATATGAATACCCAATAGCTACCAAACACTGTGCCTTGACTAAGGCCAACAAACACAGCTTGAATACTATTGACTACCCATATGAAACGGCGGAGGGCTACGAATGGTTTCTGGCGAAAACCTTTAACGTAGTGAACTTGATATCGTTGAAGGAACGGATAGCTTTTTAGAAAATATAGTGACGAAAACCTTTACTAAAGAGATCACTCCCGGTGAAGGGATCTCGGCTCTTTCCCCGTAGAATGGGGTGCAGGATATTCCAAATGAATACCACGATGCAAAGCAAAAGTAATCGGCTATAGTGAAGTTACTGCCCTGACGCAAACTTTTGTCCAAGGGGTCACTCCCGGTGAAGGGATCTCGACCCTTGCCTCGTCGACTGAGGAGCAGGATATTCTAAATGAATACCACGATGCAAAACAAAAGTGAACGTCCTTGCAATAACAACCTTTTGAAAAGTGTTCCAACAACATCAGAATAGGTTTGTTTTAACTTGCATTGATCCGAATCAACGCAGTCCCATCAATTGATCACACCACAAAGAACGAAAATATACTGACGTACGTATATGCCATCCGCATTCGCCACTGGGTCCCGTCATCACCCGTTAGGTTAGCTAACTAACGGCAGAGCGGGGACTGGACTAGCTGTCACGACCCGAGAATTCGGCTCGTGACCGGCACTTAACCACGCAACGTCTACAGGCGTAACGCGGCTAAGTAAGCCGAACCCAGAAATCAAAACCCTTAAAATAGAGAGTGATTTTTAAAACATTTTGTAAAACAATCGTACATGTCCGAAAAACTACCATTTGTTTAGTAAAAATCCTTTTTAAGTTCAAAAGTTATAAGTTTTATAATTTTGGCAACATTTCCCTTTTTAAAACATTAGCCTGCCAGCCAGAAAGAAACATGGTGTAATAAAAATGACGAGTAAAAAGAATGAAATATCACAATGAGATATACGACGCTGCAGCGAAGAATACACAGTAAAGCCAGGACAATATCATAAAAGCTGAGACTGCAAAAGTAAAGTCGGCTCACATGCGAGCTCGACACCAGAATATAAAATCATACATATCGTCCTCTCAACCGTCTCTAAGTCAATACAGAAAGGTAGATGGAGAGTACTAGATACATCAATATACAACTGAAAGATAACAGATACCGTACAAAACCCACCTATCAGCAAAAGGCTCTCTCTGCTAAAAAAGGTATCTGTGCCAAAAGATGCGGTAACAGCCAGCCGTGACTACTCCCAAGGACAACCTGCAACACTGTGGCACAACGGGGGTGCGTTGCCAACTCGTGAATAGAGATAACATATAAAGGTAATCGCGAGCATGCACGTACAGCGCTACTCTAACAAATGCCAACAGGTAATATCAATGCGATGTAGCAGTACGCATAATAATAATGCAAGTCCTATATCAGGTGATATAACTACAGGATGAGATGGGATAATAAATGCTGAGCATGGGAATATAGTATCTACATGAAGTATCGAAGTGGACTACA
The DNA here is from genome assembly GCA_030015575.1 of Agapanthus africanus. Lineage (NCBI taxonomy): Eukaryota > Viridiplantae > Streptophyta > Magnoliopsida > Asparagales > Amaryllidaceae > Agapanthus > Agapanthus africanus. The sequence continues at coordinate 365,578,246 of JASDDO010000008.1, forward strand.
TATATATGTATGCACCACAAATCCAACATCTCAAACGCCGGTACTCCATCGGCCTCATATCCTGTGTATCCCTGAGAATCCCGAGTGCCCAACATCGGCACCCAAATATCATAAATACTCGTGTCTAGCATCGACACGTAAAACATCCTGTATCGGGCATCCGTCAGTCCGGGTCAGCCCTCTCTCAAAACTATATATATATCGGGAATCCGTCAATCCGGGTCATCCCTCTCTCAATACATCGGGCATCCGTCAGTCCGGGTCAGCCCTCTATCAATCCATCGGGCATCCGTCAGTCCGGGTCAGCCCTCTATCAATCCATCGGGCATCCGTCAGTCCGGGTCAGCCCTCTATCAATCCATCGGGCATCCGTCAGTCCGGGTCAGCCCTCTATCAATCCGTGCCTCGAGCACCGAGAAAACACGGGGCGACGCCCCAAAATATCATATCAAGGGAACCGGGTTTTTAAATGGTTACTTATTAAAAAGGCCACGGTTCCCAAATCCAGAAATCATATGAAATCCCAACAATAATACAAGTAACTGTGCTGTGATATAGGTATCAAGTATGGAATCCAAGTAATGTCATGTATAATGAGCTACAACAATATACAACAGTATGATCATGGCAGTTCTATCAGTTCTAAGCAATATATATATATATAAACACAGCAGGGAATGCAATATGCAGTGACAGTCTATGGGGTGCATGCAACATATAATAATAAAGTCCTATCAACCCTGACGCATAACGCCATGCGGGCGATATCCCCGTAGATATGAAATCTACTCACCGTGTCTCGTGCTAAGTATAGCCGACGACTTGCTTGCCCTTCTTTGCAGCGTCCGTCTCACTGGCCTGCGAACCTAAAATCACATAACATATATCACACATAAGCTAAATCCACAAAAACGCGACAATACGGTCAAACTAGAAACTCGTGTCGCAAACTAATCGCGCGTGTGCGCGATACGCTAAAACGTGAAATCACGCGCCATGAAACTACCCCGACGCGCCGCGATACGCAGAACCCAAACCTACTCACGTATCACGCGTGTCGTGAAGGTTTAGAAAAACGGCAAAACAGGTATTCGGTCCCAGATTTTTCTACAGAACTAATATTACAAAAATATAAATATCAAAGGACCCTACACACTGGGATACACCTACAGAACCCAAAAAAACCCAAAACCCCTCCCATCTGGCCGCAAATTGCGGCCAGAATGAGGATTTCGGTGGCCTACTGTAGCAGGTAGGGGGTCGGGTTGAAACCATGGTATCAGCACATCACCACCACACTACAGTCCTCTCAAAATCATTCTGAACTCACGGGGTAAATAGCAGATCCAGAAAAACTCAATTTGCACAAATACGACATTTGCATCAAACATGAAATTGGTGGTATTTTAGTGTAATCGGGGTTCGACTAAGTTACAATTGCCTCAACAGACCACAATCATCCTACTGGAACTAATCTACACCTCATTAGCACAAAGTTCACACTAAACACCCCATATCGCACTAAAACGCACCAATATCCAATAACCGATGCAAATCTACACTAACCAAGCTAACTAGGGACTAATTTTAGGAAATATACCTCATACTCGACCCTAGGAAGCTGGAGGGAGGTGGAGAAGTGAAGTGAAGAGGCTGCAATGGGAGCTGGGGGCTGCTACTGCTCACTGCCTCTGCTGTTGCTGCTGTTTCTTCTTGCTGCTGCTGCTACTTCTCATGCTGCTGCTGCTGCTTCTATGTTGCTGCTGCTGCTTCTGGTTCAGGTAAGAGTGTGTGTGTGTGTGAGTGTGAGGGTTATGAGAGAAACAAAGAAAAGAAATGAGAGGAATCATTGCTTCCAATTGTCAACCCTCTCTCTCTCATTAATTGCAAGCATGGCTTGCCATGATGCACTCTCCCCCTCTCTCACTCACAAGTCAACACACAAAGAACTAATTCAAAATAAAGCATCCTTTTTAACTAATTAATTAGACTTACATAAACCCCAAAAGAATAATCCTACAATTAACCCACCATGGTTAATAATTATTGTATTTACTTGATTTATAAACCCTAGTTTACATGCACATGTGTGTGCAAGCCTAGGAAAATTTTGGAAAAATGTTTATTAAATTAGGAAAAATATTTAAAACACAGTTTGGTAAACTTTTTATTAAAAAAATCATTATTTAATTATAATTATACACTAACCCTTATCCTAAGGTGTTACAATCTCTCCCCCTTAAAGAAATTCGTCCCCGAATTTCAAAAATCTAACTAAGGTTACCTTCAAAAAGATGGGGATACGTCTTCATCATCTCGCCTTCGGTCTCCCAAGTGACCTCCTCACGGTTCTGACCACGCCAAAGTACCTTAACTGATGGAATGTCCTTCGATCTCAATTTCTTCACTTGTCGATCCAAGATCATCACCGGCTGCTCTGCATAGGAAAGGTCGCGCTCAAGCTGGATCGTCGGATGCTGAATCGCATGCGAAGGGTCATGTAGATATCTACGGAGCATCGAAACATGGAATACGGGGTGCGCATCTGGAAAGCTGGGCGGAAGGGCTAACCGGTAAGCTACTGCACCAACACGCTCGAGGATCTCGAAAGGACCCACATACCTGGGGCTAAGCTTCCCTTTCTTACCAAACCTCATCACACCTTTCATTGGGGAGACCCTCAAGAAAACATGATCACCAACAGAAAACTCAAGTCTGCGTCGTCGACGGTCTGCATAAGCCTTCTGCCTACTCTGCGCTGCTCTCATCCTATCGCGAATCAACTGGATCTTCGCTGTCGTCTCCTCAACGATCTGTGGCCCTAAAATACTGCCCTCTCTGAGCTCTGTCCAACAAGTGGGTGACCTGCATCTCCTTCCATAAAGAGCCTCAAACGGTGCCATCTGAATAGTCTCCTGGTAGCTGTTATTGTAGGAGAACTCTACCAAGGGTAGATGATGATCCCAGCTACCTCCGAAATCTAGTACACAAGCTCTGAGCATGTCCTTGAGAGTCTGAATGGTCCGCTCTGACTGTCCGTCGGTCTGCGGATGAAATGCCGTGCTGAAACTCAAGCGAGTGCCCAAAGCCTCCTGAAGCCTCTGCCAAAGTCTACTAGTAAACTGGGTGCCTCTGTCGGACACAATGCACGTCGGGACTCCGTGTAATCGCACTATCTCGTCAATGTAGATCTGGGCATACTGAGTAAATCCGAAAGTCGTCTTCACCGGTAGGAAGTGAGCCGCTTTCGTCAAACGATCCACGATCACCCAGATGGAGTCATACCCCCTACTAGTCCTGGGTAGACCCACCACGAAATCCATCGAAATCTGTTCCCATTTCCACTCCGGAATGGGTAACGGCTGTAGCTCTCCCGCGGGCCTCTGGTGCTCAGCCTTGACTTGCTGACAAGTCAGGCATCTCGATATAAAGTCTGCAATGTCTCTCTTCATTCCGTCCCACCAGTAAACATCTCGCATATCATGATACATCTTGGTGGAACCGGGATGGACGCTATATACCGATCGATGTGCCTCCTCAAGAATCTCGCGTCTCAACCCCTCAGCATCCGGTACGCACAGTCTGACTCCAAACCGTAGTACTCCCTGATCATCGACCACAAACTCGGAAAATCTGCCCTGTCCCATCTGTGCCATGATCTCTGAACATCGGTCATCACTGAGCTGTGCCTCACGTATACGATCGATCAACTGTGGGCGTGCACGGACATGCGCTATCTGTCCTCCAATCGGCGTGAACTCGAACTGTACTCGACTGTCGCATAAAATCTGCCAATCTGCGGATGACTGTCCCTGTGCTGCACTCAAACAAGCTAAACTACCCCCGGGCCTCCTGCTCAAAACATCCGCCACCACATTTGCCTTGCCCGGGTGATATAAGATCTCGCAGTCGTAATCCTTCACTAGCTCCATCCACCGACGCTATCGAAGGTTCAGGTCCCGCTGCTGGAATATGTATTTCAAACTCTTGTGATCCGTAAATATCTGGCACGACTCGCCGTATATGTAGTGTCGCCAGATCTTAAGTGCGAAGACCACTGCTGCCATTTCAAAATCATGAGTGGGATAATTTTGTTCATGTCTCTTCAATTGTCGCGAAGCATACGCGATCACCCTATCATGCTGCATCAGAACGCATCCTAGCCCCACTCGAGAAGCATCACAAAAGACCACAAATCCGCCCGATCCAGAGGGTAAGGATAACACCGGTGCCGTCGTCAGCCGTGTCCGTAACTGCTGAAAACTGTGCTCGCACTCCTCCGTCCAATCGAAAGGAACTCCCTTCCGGGTCAACCCGGTCAACGGTGTAGCAATACTGGAGAAGTCCTGCACAAAACGTCTGTAGTAACCGGCCAATCCCAAAAAGCTGCGAATCTCCGTCACCGATGTGGGTCTGGGCCATCGCTGAACGGCCTCGATCTTCCTCGGGTCTACACATATACCGTCTCGTGAAATCACGTGCCCCAAGAAATCTACGCTGTCCAGCCAAAAAGCACACTTGGAGAATTTCGCATAAAGCTGGTGCTCCCTCAATGTCTGCAATGTAATCCACAGGTGCTGCTCGTGCTCCTCACTACTCCGGGAATACACCAAAATATCGTCAATAAAGACTATAATGAACAAATCCAAATAAGGTCGGAAAATACGGTTCATCAAGTCCATGAATGCTGCTGGCGCATTGGTGAGTCCGAACGACATCACCAAAAACTCGTAATGGCCGTAGCGCGTACGGAAAGCTGTCCGGGGAATGTCCTCCTGCCGAACCCGCAGCTGATGATAGCCCGATCGTAAATCGATCCTCGAAAAGTACCCTGCCCCCTGAAGCTGGTCGAACAAATCGTCGATACGCGGCAAAGGATACCTGTTCCGCACTGTCACCCTGTTCAGCTGGCGGTAGTCGATACAAAGACGCAAACTGCCATTCTTCTTCTTGACGAACAGGACTGGAGCACCCCAAGGAGAAACACTGGGTCGAATAAGTCCCTTGTCCACCAAATCTTGCAACTGCTCCTTCAGCTCACGAAGTTCCGCCGGGGCCATCCGATAAGGCGGTATAGAAATAGGCCCCGAGCCAGGAACCAAATCAATACAGAAAGAAATGTCGCGCTCGGGCGGCAACCCAGGAAGCTCGTCAGGGAACACATCAGGAAACTCGCTAACAACCGGAATCTGATCCAAAGGAACCTCTGTAGCGCGAGCATCGCGAACATAAGCGAGAAATCCCTGACATCCCTTCCTCAAAAGCTGTCCAGCGCGGAAAGAAGAAATCACACTGTGAGGGGCGGCACCACGGTCCCCCATCACAACAAAAACCGACTCACCGGGGAAACAGAATCTAACTGTCTTCTCGCGGCAGTCCACAGAAGCATAGCACGTGGCTAACCAATCCATGCCCAAAAGAACGTCGAAGTCCAACATCTCCAGAAGGATCAAATCGACAGGCAACTCTCTCTCGCCAATACAGACGATACAGGATCGGAACACGTGCCTAGCCACAAACGACTCTCCAACCGGAGTGGTCACCACAAGCGGCTGATCTAGCAAGCCGGACTCTCTACCCAAACTCGGCACAAAGTGTGTGGATCCGGGATCGAACAGTACATGTGCATCAACTGAACATACAGGAAGGATACCTGAAACCACTGCATTGGACGCCTGCGCGTCCTGATGTGTCAAAGCAAAGACCCTCGCCTGTCCACCACCTGTAACTGACTGACCTCTGCCTCGGTCATCTCGTCCTCTCTGAGCAACTCTTCCACGCCCACGACCTCTCTGTGCATAAGTCTGGCGCGGAGCAACGGTAGGCACAACGGGCAACGCCCTCTGGGGTGGTGAAGGTGGTAAGGTAACATGCGGTGCTGCCGCCTCTTTCCTGGGTAACTCAGGACAATCCCGTACACGGTGGTAAGAACTCCCACAGCGAAAACATCCCGAAGACGGCCGCTGACCATCCTGGGAATAGGAACTGAATAACCGGCCCCGCCCTAAATCTCTGCTGCCTGCAATACGTCTATCACGGCGCCGAAAAGGCTGTCTCTGTGCTGATGTATCCGCACGAGCTCTCTTCGGCTCTGGAAGTGCCGAAGTCTCAACAAGGTACTCCTCGACCACTAGGGCTGCGTCTACAGCTGCTGCATAGGTCTCGTAGTGCTGCGCGCTGATCGCGAGGAACACTGGTGAAAGCAAGCCTCGAACAAATCTCCGGACTCGCAGCTCCTCGGTGGCCACTAAATGTGGGGCGTAGACTGCTAACTCGGTAAACAGTACGTCATACTCTGCCACTGTCATCCCTGGCGTCTGGCGTAAGGACTCAAACCTGCGTGCTCGGGCATCTCTAACACTCCGGGGAAGGAAACGGGCTAGGAATATGGTCACGAACTCCGTCCAGGTCATAGGAGGAAGACCTGCTGCTCTGCCCTTCTCCACTGAATCACACCATTTCTGCGCAAGACCTTCCAGGCGAAAGCTCGCGAACTCGACCCATCTCGCATCTGCGCATCTGAGGGAACGGCATATCCTGGCCATCCTGTCTATGAAAGACTGTGGGTCCTCGGCTGTATCAGTGCCTGTGAATACTGGAGGCTTCAGCCTCATAAACTCTGATAGCGATACTGTGATCACCTCCGTGGCTGCAGGGGCAACTGGCTGTGCGGTAGGCACCATCGCGGTCTCTGGAACAGGTGGAGCTACCTCTGGTCGCTGGGCTCGAAGCGTCTCAACTAGTGATCCTATCATCTGGCGCATCTCCTGCATGCTAGATCCCACCGTCTGGCGCATCTCCTGCATACCAGCCCCTAGCGTGGCGATCTGCTCTGTCACGGCAGGAACAGCCTGCTCAGGTACAACGGGTGCACTGCCCGGATCAGTCCTCGTCTCGGACGAGTCAACACGAATCTCGGCCCTCGCGGCCGCTCTCTGTGCCCTCATAGTCTTAGGCGGCATAATGGCTGAAAGAAAATTTGGATTCGATAAGAACACGGAAATCGAATCGCAAGAATATAAGGAGGGATCAAATCAATAAGTCCTAAGGTCGCGTAGGCGGAGTACCGTGTCGTGAGTATGCCGCGGAACATACGCACGCCACGCTACCCTGCTGCAGCTACCTACTCCATCATACCAGGGTCATCCTACACTCCGAAGGTAAAACCTACGCTCTGATACCAACTTTGTCACGACCCGAGAATTCGGCTCGTGACCGGCACTTAACCACGCAACGTCTACAGGCGTAACGCGGCTAAGTAAGCCGAATCCAGAAATCAAAACCCTTAAAATAGAGAGTGATTATTAAAACATTTTGTAAAACAATCGTACATGTCCGAAAAACTACCATTTGTTTAGTAAAAATCCTTTTTAAGTTCAAAAGTTATAAGTTTTATAATTTTGGCAACATTTCCCTTTTTAAAACATTAGCCTGCCAGCCAGAAAGAAACATGGTGTAATAAAAATGACGAGTAAAAAGAATGAAATATCACAATGAGATATACGACGCCGCAGCGAAGAATACACAGTAAAGCCAGGACAATATCATAAAAGCTGAGACTGCAAAAGTAAAGTCGGCTCACATGCGAGCTCGACACCAGAATATAAAATCATACATATCGTCCTCTCAACTGTCTCTAAGTCAATACAGAAAGGTAGATGGAGAGTACTAGATACATCAATATACAACTGAAAGATAACAGATACCGTACAAAACCCACCTATCAGCAAAAGGCTCTCTCTGCTAAAAAAGGTATCTGTGCCAAAAGATGCGGTAACAGCCAGCCGTGACTACTCCCAAGGACAACCTGCAACACTGTGGCACAACGGGGGTGAGTTGCCAACTCGTGAATAGAGATAACATATAAAGGTAATCGCGAGCATGCACGTACAGCGCTACTCTAACAAATGCCAACAGGTAATATCAATGCGATGTAGCAGTACGCATAATAATAATGCAAGTCCTATATCAGGTGATATAACTACAGGATGAGATGGGATAATAAATGCTGAGCATGGGAATATAGTATCTACATGAAGTATCGAAGTGGACTACATATATATGTATGCACCACAAATCCAACATCTCAAACGCCGGTACTCCATCGGCCTCATATCCTGTGTATCCCTGAGAATCCCGAGTGCCCAACATCGGCACCCAAATATCATAAATACTCGTGTCTAGCATCGACACGTAAAACATCCTGTATCGGGCATCCGTCAGTCCGGGTCAGCCCTCTCTCAAAACTATATATATATCGGGAATCCGTCAATCCGGGTCATCCCTCTCTCAATACATCGGGCATCCGTCAGTCCGGGTCAGCCCTCTATCAATCCATCGGGCATCCGTCAGTCCGGGTCAGCCCTCTATCAATCCATCGGGCATCCGTCAGTCCGGGTCAGCCCTCTATCAATCCATCGGGCATCCGTCAGTCCGGGTCAACCCTCTATCAATCCGTGCCTCGAGCACCGAGAAAACACGGGGCGACGCCCCAAAATATCATATCAAGGGAACCGGGTTTTTAAATGGTTACTTATTAAAAAGGCCACGGTTCCCAAATCCAGAAATCATATGAAATCCCAACAATAATACAAGTAACTGTGCTGTGATATAGGTATCAAGTATGGAATCCAAGTAATGTCATGTATAATGAGCTACAACAATATACAACAGTATGATCATGGCAGTTCTATCAGTTCTAAGCAATATATATATATATAAACACAGCAGGGAATGCAATATGCAGTGACAGTCTATGGGGTGCATGCAACATATAATAATAAAGTCCTATCAGCCCTGACGCATAACGCCATGCGGGCGATATCCCCGTAGATGTGAAATCTACTCACCGTGTCTCGTGCTAAGTATAGCCGACGACTTGCTTGCCCTTCTTTGCAGCGTCCGTCTCACTGGCCTGCGAACCTAAAATCACATAACATATATCACACATAAGCTAAATCCACAAAAACGCGACAATACGGTCAAACTAGAAACTCGTGTCGCAAACTAATCGCGCGTGTGCGCGATACGCTAAAACGTGAAATCACGCGCCACGAAACTACCCCGACGCGCCGCGATACGCAGAACCCAAACCTACTCACGTATCACGCGTGTCGCGAAGGTTTAGAAAAACGGCAAAACAGGTATTTGGTCCCAGATTTTTCTACAGAACTAATATTACAAAAATATAAATATCAAAGGACCCTACACACTGGGATACACCTACAGAACCCAAAAAAAACCCAAAACCCCTCCCATCTGGCCGCAAATTGCGGCCAGAATGAGGATTTCGGTGGCCTACTGTAGCAGGTAGGGGGTCGGGTTGAAACCATGGTATCAGCACATCACCACCACACTACAGTCCTCTCAAAATCATTCTGAACTCACGGGGTAAATAGCAGATCCAGAAAAACTCAATTTGCACAAATACGACATTTGCATCAAACATGAAATTGGTGGTATTTTAGTGTAATCGGGGTTCGACTAAGTTACAATGGCCTCAACAGACCACAATCATCCTACTGGAACTAATCTACACCTCATTAGCACAAAGTTCACACTAAACACCCCATATCGCACTAAAACGCACCAATATCCAATAACCGATGCAAATCTACACTAACCAAGCTAACTAGGGACTAATTTTAGGAAATATACCTCATACTCGACCCTAGGAAGCTGGAAGGAGGTGGAGAAGTGAAGTGAAGAGGCTGCACTGGGAGCTGGGGGCTCCTACTGCTCACTGCCTCTGCTGTTGCTGCTGTTTCTTCTTGCTGCTGCTGCTACTTCTCATGCTGCTGCTGCTGCTTCTATGTTGCTGCTGCTGCTTCTGGTTCAGGTAAGAGTGTGTGTGTGTGTGAGTGTGAGGGTTATGAGAGAAACAAAGAAAAGAAATGAGAGGAATCATTGCTTCCAATTGTCAACCCTCTCTCTCTCATTAATTGCAAGCATGGCTTGCCATGATGCACTCTCCCCCTCTCTCACTCACAAGTCAACACACAAAGAACTAATTCAAAATAAAGCACCCTTTTTAACTAATTAATTAGACTTACATAAACCCCAAAAGAATAATCCTACAATTAACCCACCATGGTTAATAATTATTGTATTTACTTGATTTATAAACCCTAGTTTACATGCACATGTGTGTGCAAGCCTAGGAAAATTTTGGAAAAATGTTTATTAAATTAGGAAAAATATTTAAAACACAGTTTGGTAAACTTTTTATTAAAAAAATCATTATTTAATTATAATTATACACTAACCCTTATCCTAAGGTGTTACACTAGCGCGGATGTAAAACATATACAACATCTACTAATATATATACCAATATATTATATTCGCTCAAGGCGTGATAAGAAATGCAACATCACAGAAATGTACCGCATCACAGAACAATACAGATATCTGGGATCCCCGGGTTTCACAGAGCCACTACTGAAACCCGACGTTCCCCTGGTCGTGTGGATAGCCTGTGCAATGAAATCCTAGACCCCTACGGGCGCGGCAAGTTACCCGCCAAAACCTGAAGCGAGGCAGCCCCCTTCAGCGCCGTGAATGGACCACCCAGCACTCCACGGAATCCGGCAACTTGGGCACCCCTCCTGGGTCAACTTGTACCCCTTACGAGTGCGGCGAATAGCCCGCCAATTCTAGAGTGAAGCCCCCTCCGTCTCAATGCCATGAGATGCGGGCTTGTTGCCCTCTAGAACCCGGCCATCCGTGCACCCCTCCGCGGGGTAATCCTAGTACAGAAAGTAAAATATACATACACCGGGTACATCGACCGCAACCAGGTCGTGCCCCAAAAGAATAATACAATCAGGCAGTGACGGCAGTCCACATGTCGGACGCTCGCCCCGCAATATCAAATGTACATAATACAACAGCACAGTACTAGCATTGCATCCAGGCTATCCCCACGACCGATCCGCAACATCACAGCATAAGCACAAAACATCAACGTGAAAATCACGTTCGCAAATCCGTCTAACCGGGCTATAGCAGTTAGACCGGATTTACCGATCGAGTGACATTCACGGTCACAGATATAATGTAAATACTGTGAAAAATGTGTTTAAAATTTTCCGATTGACCAAAAATTAACAAGTGGGCCCCAAACCAATACTGCAGCACACACAGAAATTCTTGGCCCAAATTTAATATTCCAAAACCCCCAAAATAAGCCCAGAAAGATACTGATGAAATATGATAAATTGATCTCGCTGCAGTGCGGCGGAACCGCGGCCCAATGGTGGTTCTCGCCGCGGTTCCGCGCTCTGACAGGGGAATCACTTTATCATATTTTTGCAGAATTCTTATATCGTTTGGTAGATCACTTTTCTGTCACCTGAAAAATTTTTGGACACCAAAAAATCTTAACAGAAGACTGATGTGAACTAAAACATAGATTTTGGAATTTTGGTCGATCGGAAATGCAAAACACATTAAACGAAGCTAGACGAAGTTAATGGCGAGGCTCTGATACCACTGTAAGTGCACGGCGGCGCCCCGGCCGTCAATCCGACGGCCAAACGCGGAAACGGTGATAAACTTTAATTTTGCGGACTTAGCAAACCGGCACCACCGCGCACTAAACCCCGGATCGTGCCATTAAACTAGTCTAAGCTAACAAGAGGATGGGTTAGAGATATACCTTCTGATCCGAGTCCTCCGGTCTTCATCTCCACTCTGATCTCCTCGCGGGATCTCCGGTCGTCGCCTCCTCGCCGGAAGGGCACAACATCGCCTGTAGCTTTTACGGGCTCCCACCTCAATACCGAGGCAACTCGGACGCGAAGTAGGCTAGCCGACGCGTCCAAGATATGCTGTAGGAAGTGTAGTGTAGAATCATAGTCTCTTTTGGGGTGGTTGCCATTTGAAGATGATGGAGGAAATAAGATAAGAAAAATGGTGCTTGCATTTTTCTTAGCATGAAAAGAGATCAAGAATGAAACACTCTCAAAGATGAAGCTCTCTCCTTCTCTTTTCTCCTTCTCTCTTTTTTAATGAAAAACTTCTCACTTAGAAAATGGTGGAGGAAAGATTATGAAGCATAAAGGGAGGTGATGGTAGGAGCAAAAGTGGTGACCACATCCAAAACATAATCATAACCATCTCACATCAAACTCTAATCACTTCTAATCCTTTCTTATCAACCAAAAAGAAAGTGATGAGAATAGTATCAAAAGATGCTTTCATAATTAAAACATTTGCAAGAAAATCCTCCACAAAGTGTTATTTGCAAACTTGCAAATAACCCCCTCCATCGGAAAAGTCCGGCTGGGAAAAAACAAAGGAAAACCGGCCGGAACGGAATGCAAACTGGCAACTCCAGAAAACTGGTCCCGTAATAAATTACAGGAAAACCCCGATATTGTGCATACACACCCGCATCTGTATTCCGTCCGGATACAAATGCAAAAAGACAAAATCTACACTGTACTATACTAGGATCCGGCTTAAACCAAAGCCGGCTAGTAATATCCGTCCGATCCTGATTCGTGCAATACCGCACGTATCTGATCGAACCTTGCCATATAACCATATGGCCACTAGTACAAACCGTCTGATCCTGATCCGTGCAATACCGCACGTATCTGATCGGACCCTGCCATATCTCCATACGGCCTCTACAGCGTTTCGCCCGAAAGCTTGAGTAACTGGAAGTGTGGTGGACTCTAAAGACTCGTCAATACTATGGCTGTGGATTTAACCACTAGCACGTCAGAGGTATAAGCCAATACGTGACGGGCCACCAGCTATTGACTAAAAGGGAAGTCGATGAGCGAACTCATCCTGACACCCTACTGAGCCTGTCAGTGACAATATTCGTACAGTCCGGTCCGTTCTTCTATGAGCATCGCATGTCGGGCCTAGGGGGTTGGTAAAAGTCAGACCCCCAAAAGCGGTACAAGTCGTGTCGGAGTGTAGCCCAGAACACCCTGAGATACTACTGGAATACCTACCAGTAAATCTCCTGCCTTGGCCAAGGACTTTTCATGTTCTAGCTCTCCTAGACACAGCGCGACCTTACCCCCAATACCGGGAGAGACGAACCCCTGAAGATCCGCTCACTGCCTCCATGTGGCTCGGGACTGTACCCAACTAAAACCTGTTTGCACGACTCCTTTGAGCCATGGTAGGGTAGTAATCAAAGCACAGTGGGAACTCACACGAGACAAATGACGATCCCCAGGTCGATGAACTAACCTGTACACATGTCACCTGGGAACTGCTATCTGACGTCAGGTATAAGACCAACTAGCATGTTCTCGGCGAGTCCTGTCCGGTGTACTCATAACCCAATAAGCACCTGTATACATCTTAGGTGATCCAACTGACACCAGTGGCTTGTGAGACCGGCCACCGCCCCTCTTCGGGGTCTCGACTGTATACACTAGTCTACTCTGGAGAATCGATGCCCTGTCTCGAAACTCCTACGACTAGGGACCTTTTAAGGATGTGCTTATAGACTACCAGCTCCCACGTATATGATCGCCCTCATACTGCCGGTAGCCAAGCAAGAATCCTAGGGGCTCTATTAACGTGCAATAATGACCTGTCATGTCACCTAAAGCAGTACACGATGATAAAGGTAAACCAGATAGCATACTATCATCTCGAGTAAGACTGTCCTACCGGGATAGGTCCTCCCTCAATCATTGCAATCACGTGCCTGTGATCCAATAATTGACTCTGAGGGCACTATCTCCAACAGATGGTATGCAGGTGCTCAGTGGTGACTGAGTACACTGAACGGACTCACCAAGAACTCCCAGATGGTATTATACCTTACGTCAGATGGCAGTTCTCTGGTGACACTGGTACAGCTTAGTCTGTTGACCCGAGATCGTCATAGAGTCTTGTGTGTCTCCCACTGTGCTTTGATTTCCACCCTACCACGGCTCTACTGATTCGTGCACACAGGTGGTTTTTGGGTATAGTCCCGATTCACATGGAGGAAATAAGCGATAGGAGGGGATTCGTCTCTCCCGGTATTGGGGGTTGATGTTGCGCTATGCACGACTGGCCATAACTGGAAATCCCTGGCCTGGGTTGCTGTGATTTACTGGTAAGAGTTATTAGTAGTTTCACGATTGTTATGGACCTTACGTCGGCATGACTTATCAAGCTATTGGGTTCTGACGTTTACCACCCCTAGGCGAGATATGCGACATATCAGACGAACAGACCGGACTGTACGGTAAGTGTTACTGGTTGGATTCACAGGAGTGTGAGCGGACTTGCTCGTCGATCTTCTGATCACTCAATATCCGGGTGGCCGTTACGTTTAGCAGACCGCTTGCGGCTTGTGGGTGTTTGATATGATCATCATCTGCTGCCGGCGTATTGACGAGTCTTTAGAGTCCTACACAGAGGTTTCCTGGCTCAAGCGAAACGAAATAGGAGCACATATGAGATATGTGCGGGAGCGAGAATAATACCAGTATGTGATACTGTATTATATTCTCGCGATATGTATCATGGGACGGTTATATGTGATATAGCCGGGCTACCGAATCAAATGTTGATTTGATACATTGATACACTTGATATTAGTCGGTTATATACAGTATGACCGGATCATTAAATCAAGTGTTGATTTAATGATTTAATGCATAATTATATATTTGATATATTACTTTGCATTAACTAGTATTGGTTCACTTAAGATGGATTTTCTCACTTGATGTGCACATTGTATATATATGATATAATTTTGTGCACTAGTTTGTATCATGTTTGATGATACATGCAAACTTGGGTGTGTGTATGCTTTTAACTATGATTAGGTTAATGGTTAGGGTTTGATTTATTTACTTATTCATTTATTTATTTATTCATTTTTGGCAAAATGAAGTGGTGGCTAATTTTGTTTCTTTGCTTTAGCTTCATGAAGCTTCTTTATATTATCTACCATTTTGTCTTTTGCCTAAACCTAACCATTCACCTAACCCTAGTTTATTCTCTACACTTAACCAAGGTTGCATTATGATAACTTCACTTGATTTTATCATTTGATTATTATTCTCTCAATATATTCTTTTTCTTCTTCTTCTTATTCAAGAAGAAACCATTCTAGCTTCAATGGTGCCTTGAGAAAAAGAGTGAGAAATCCAATTCTAAAGTGAACCCACTTCCTATTTCTTTATCCTCTACCACTTGCCATGTAGTATAGGGTGTTTTCTTCATAAGTTTCATGACTTGGTGAAGTTGGAGCTTGATCTTGAGTTGCCTCGATGTAGATCATCTTCGGCATCGAAGTCGACGACCTAGCTCGATCATTTCTTCGACGAAACCATCGCTAGAGTCCGGGATCCGATGATCGCAGCGGAGGGACATCATCATGGAGCTAAGGAAGTGGAGGACCAGATCTACAAAGGTTGTAGCCCCTTTCACTATCTAGTTAAGTTGTTAATTTGTTCTTTCGCCTATATCTCTAGTTACGATCTTGCTTAGGGTTACTTGGCACATAGAAAAATTTTGAATTGGCCATGTTTGATCAGTTGTGAAACCTCATGGGTGTGCCTAGGAACCCTACAGTAATGGCCTCTAGGGCATATACACTAACAATCTCCCTCTTGCACTAAGGACATGTACTGGCGTATCGAAGACGTATCATCTCGATTAGCCGCTCGAACTGAGTCTGGGGTAGGGCCTTTGTGAGTGGATCTGCAGTGTTATTCTCTAAATCTACTCTCTTCACCTCGATCTCCCGGATCAGGTGGTACCGCCTCAAAATGTGCCTGGACTTCTGATGGGACCTGGGTTCCTTCGCTAAAGCTATAGCGCCGTTGTTGTCGCAATACAGCGGTATTGGATCAACAATGGTAGGAACCACCTGAAGCTCCGTGAGGAACATCTTCATCTAGACAGCTTCTTTTGCGGCATCGCAAGCAGCTATATACTCCGCTTCAATAGTTGAGTCAGCAACGGTTTCCTGCTTGGAACTCTTCCAGCAAACCGCCCCTCCATTGAGGGTAAAGACATAACCCGACATGGACTTAGAGTCATCCTTGTCACTCTGGAAGCTGGAGTCAGCAAAGGCCTCGATCTGGAGGTCTTTTCCTCCATACACCAAGAACATCTCCTTAGTCCTTCTCAGGTACTTGAGAATGTTCTTTACTGCTATCCAGTGTTTCTCTCCTGGGTCCGACTGATACCGGCTTACAACTCTTAATGCGTATGCTACATCTGGTCTGGTACATAATATCGCATACATTATAGAGCCTACCGCAGAAGCGTAGGGTATAATAGACATGCGATCCCTTTCCAAATCAGTCTTGGGAGACATCTCTTTAGAGAGGGTGTTCCCGTGACAAGCCGGTAAATTACCACGCTTGGAATCTTCCATACTGAATCTTTTCAATATGGTGTCTATGTACCTGGACTGTGAAAGTCCCAACATCCTCTTAGATCTATCACGATAGATATGGATGTAGGGTTCCTAGGCATCCTAAGCAAGTCTCACAAGGCATCGAACATGCCAATTTCAAAAATTATTGGTGCCGAGAAACCCTAACACGGATCGTTTACTAGATGTTTATGCGAAACGGAAAACTAGTTAACTAATTAACTAAAGGTCGGAAGCTACAACCTTTGTAGATCCGGATTTCCACCTCCTTAGCTCCACGTGGTCATGCCCTCGCTGTCCATCATGAATCCTCGACTCATTCGTCGGCTTCATCGGAAAAATGTGCGGAATAGGTCGTCGGCTTCGTGTCAAAGACGATCTACGTCGAGGTTGCACTAGTTCAAGCTCCGACTTCACAAAGTTGTGAAACTTGTGAAGAGAACACCCAAAAGAACTTGGCAAGAGGTAGAGGGTGAAGAAATAGGAGATGTGTTCACTTTAGATTTGGAATTCTCTCACTAGAACTCAAGTTGCCATTGATGGCATCTAAGTTTTTCTTTTGAAGATGAAGAAGAAGAAGAGCTAGAATTATGATGAGTTCTTTTAAAATGAAAAGAAAAATCTATACTTATCATAATTCTAACTAAGGTTAAGTGTAGAGAATCAACCATGGTTATTTGGAGAGTTAGGGTTAAGCTAGTGGACAAGAATGGTTGCATAAAGTCAAGGCTTCATGAAGCTTCAATATAAAACAAGAAATGCCACCATTCTCCACTTAAGCTTTATCCAAATAAATGAATAAACAATTAAATGAATAAATGCACAATTAAAACCCTAATCTCAAGTTAACTATGGTTTAATTCCATACACTTAACCATATGATGAAGTATCATCAAACATGATACTTATATGTGCACAAAAGTATATCACATATACAATGTGTAAATCAAGTGAGAAAAATCAGTTTAAAGTGAACCAATACTAGTTGATGCAAAGTAATATATCAAATATATATAATTATACATTAAATCATTAAATCAACACTTGATTCAATGATCCGGTCATGTCGCACATAACCGACTAGTATTCAATCCATCGATTTATCGAATCAATGATTCGATAACTAGGTCATATCTCATACAACCAATCGAAACATTTATCGCGATAATGAAATGCGGTATCACATACACGCATTATTCTCGCTCCCGCACATATCTCATATGCACTCCTATTTCGTTTCGCATGAGCTAGGAAACCTCTGTGTAGGACTCTAAAGACTCGTTAATACGCCGGTAGCAGATGATGATCATATCAAGCACCCACAAGCCGCAAGCGGTCTGCTAAACGTAACATGGTAGAAAAGATATCCATGTGAATGTTTGGGATATCCCACAAACTTGCATAGAACTGACCGTGCCTCGAGTTTGTCCGGATTTTGCCTTTTGACATAGGCCGGGAAACCCCATATCTTAACTCGTTTAAGACATGGTCTCTTCCCACTCCATATCTCATATGGTGTGGTAGGTACAGATTTAGATGGAACTTGATTCAATAGGTATGCTGCTGTCTCCAGCGCATAACCCCAGAAGTAAATAGGTAACTCAGCTGTGCTCATCATAGAGCGCACCATATCTAATAGGGTGCGGTTCCTTTGTTCTGATACACCGTTGTGCTGTGGTGTATATGGAGGAGTCAGCTGAGAGAGAATCCCATTCTCTTTTAGGAAGTCCAGGAATTCATTGCTCAAGTATTCCCCTCCTCGATCAGATCGTAGGATTTTAATACTTTTTCCGGTTTGGTTCTCGACTTCTTGTTTATATTCTCTAAATTTCTCAAAAGCTTCTGATTTGTGTTTCATCAGGAACACATATCCAAATCTAGAGAGATCGTCAGTGAATGTAATGAAGTATGAAGAACCATCCCTGGCATGTGTAGATATGGGACCGCATACATCACTATGTATCAGTCCCAGGAGTTCTGTAACTCTTTCTCCGTGTCCCGTAAACGGAGTTTTGGTCATCTTGCCTTTGAGACATGACTGGCAAGTGTCATAAGATGAAAATTCAAACGGATTTAAATATCCATCTTTATGCAACTTAGCTAGTCGTGTCGCATTGATGTGGCCCAGTCTACAATGCCACAAGAAGGATTCGTTGAGTTCAGAACTCTTCCTCTTGTGTGTGTTTGTTATGCTCAGAACTGTTGATTGGTTTAGAACATAAATGCCATTGCACAACGTGCCTGATCCAACCAACTTTTGGTTACGGAAAATGTTCATAACATTATCCTGTAATACAAAATTTTATCCCTCTTTACTCAATAAAGAAACCGATATAATGTTGCATATCAGGTTCGGCATGTAATAACATTCGTTCAGAACCAATGTATTACCAGTTGTAATTCAAGGTGATATTCCCCGACAGTCTTAGCTGCAACAATTGCACCATTTCTGACTCTAATGTCTTTATCACCTTCTCCAAGTTCTCTACCTTTCCTAAGCCCATGTAACTGATTACATATATGGGATCCTGACCCGGTATCCAATACCCAGGACGTAGAGCAAATGGAGAAACAGTTCTCAGTAACGAACACACCCGAAGAAAATGCATCAACATGTACTTTCTTCAATCGGGTGGCATGGGAATCCTGGTATTCCCCTATATCCTGTTCATTCCTATAACTCTTATAGGAAAGAATGGAACCAACGTTCCCCAGCACAGTATAACATGCGGGTTCGGTCAATACATCCATATTATTATCTTCATTAGGGCATGAAATGGTCTCTACCTGGAGAGAGAGAGAAGAAAACACTTTAGCGTATGCTCGTGCAAGATCAGATTGGTTATTATCTTATCTAATCAGGATGGCTCCCACTGCTTTTTATCAAATCTTCCTTCAAACCCTAAAAGGAAAGACTAGCCGGGATTAATTACACACTACAAGTTCGCCAATCTTTCAGCCAGGCCAGTGTCGGTACTTTGAGGGAGGTCCCCCGTGCTTTCGCACGAACCTAATTAATGTAAACCTCGTTTTCACAGAGGCGTAACCTCGTTAACACCTTTCTAGACACCTACTTGATCGGCTAATTGTAATGTGTAAAACTCTCCCAGGAGTAACTATTACTCACAGTGGGTATCGGGATCCAACTATCTCATAGAAGGTATGCAATCTCATTGCAAATTTCAACACTTGAAATTCCCGATAATATTTTGCCCCTAGCGCCCTATGACCTTGACAAAGGCCAACAAATCATAGCATGCTAGTCAAGTTCAACCCGTCATTTCTTGATTGAATCAAACCCACCCGCACGGCCCTTGACAAAGGCCAACAAGGTCGCACGACTACCCTGAAACAATCTGCATCATATGCATAAGCAGATAATCACTATTCAGCTACCGCACACTACGCCTTGACAAAGGCCAACAAACGCAGCACGAATACTAAACAGTTCTTATCTGAAATGACGGAGGGCTACAACAGGTTTTTCTGAAAACCTATTGCGTAATGAACTTGATATCGTTGTAGAATCAAATGAAGTTTTAAAATGGAGTGATTTTGAGGCTTTTCTAGTTTTGCTAAAGGGGTCACTCCCGGTGAAGGGATCATCGGCCCTTTCCTCATCGAATAAGGTGCAGGGCATATCATATATACCGCTTTGCAAAGAAAAAACTCAAAAGCAATCAAGAGCAAACCGAGTGTGTAGCATCTGCCAGTTATTGCTAAAGGAGTCACTCCCGGTGAAGGGATCTCGTTCCTTTCCTCATCGAATAAGGTGCAGGGCATATCATATAAACCGCTTTGCAAAGCAAAAAACTGTAGCTACCTGTTTTATTTAAAATCTGATTCTACAACATCTTAGGTTTCTTTCCTTTCATTAATCACATTAATGAAGTCCCATCATTTAAATACCTAAACATCACAGATAGATATGACGTACACTTATGCCATCCGCATTCGCCTCGATGTCCCCTCGTGCACCGTTAGGTTAGGTAACTAACGACAAAGCAGGGCAGGGCTAGCGCGGGTGTAAAACATAAGTAACGTCTATATAATATATCATATATACTATATACTATATCCATCACAGAGTCACAACACAGAAATCGCAGCAGAAGAAACATATGAAATATTGGATATACTAGGACGTCCGTGTTTTCAATACGAGCCAGTATAAAACACGGATTCCACGGTCGTAACGAATAGCCAATCCCACATCCCTAGACCCCTACGAGAGCGGCAAGCAACCCTGCCAATTCTAGGGTTAGGAGACCCGAACTCGACTCCTCGAGTTGGTCTCCCACTGGACCCCAGAACCCGGTTACTTGTGCTCCCCTCCTTGGGTCTATCCTAATGCGGAAAAGTAAATAATATACATAAGGTGACATCTTCCGCTACCTGGAAGTGCCCCAAATAAAAGAATATTACATACAAGTTTTTACATGAATGAAAATGAAAAACACTCATCTCACATAAAAATCCCCGGCTATTCGAATACGACGATCCAATATAATATATCCAGCAACACATAACATCACATGTCATCAACGTAAGTAAGTATGCATACCCCAATTGTCGTTGACGTATAGCAACGAAACCGGCGATATGAACATACTACACTTACGGTCACAGAAAAGAAAGTGTAAAACTACAACAATTGGAATCCACAATTTCTTTAGACATCGCATGCCTAATCAAATGAAATACTTAGACATCACATGCCTAAAAGATATAAATCCCGCATTTTAGTCTCATTATCGAAAACTCTTTTCAATATCATATGGGACTAAACTGCTAAATTTATAACATTCATTCAGTTATCTCATAACTGTTTGTGAATTCCAATTATTGTATCACATTCCAGATAAACAGAAAATGTTAAACTTTCCGATCGAACAGTCGAATACCCAAGTTTTCCCGATACAGTCCAACACATGAAATAAGTCTAACAACATTCAGTTCGTGCCTCAGTACCGACGGTCCAGCCGTAGAAGGGTCAAGCCAACGCCTGACATGTGGCACGCCGTACTGCCCCAAACCCGAAAGTTCAAAGGGCAGTTCAAGACGGTCACATAATCGAGTTAAGGTTTGTTGTCTTCTAGAGGGTCCATCGCGTTACTTGCACTACTTAGAATGTCGTTAAACTACGGAAAAATCCAACACTTGGAAATTTCCCAACAGGGGAAAAGTTGGGTATTTATATCCGGTCGAACTTTTTAACATATTCAAAAAATTATCCGGAAATACACATAGACAAAATCTGATAATCCGATCGAACAATCGAATCCCCAAAACAACCCAGAACATTCAACTCTGGAATAAATTTTAAATATTCCCAGAAAATCCAGAATAATTAAATAGGAATTACTGTGCAGAAAATATGTGATGACGTCACCAGGGGACCGCGGAACCGCCGCATAAGCTGGGCTTCTGCCGCTGTTCCGCCGCCGTTTAGATGAATCTTTCGCCTAAGTTTTCACAGTAATTCTTATAATTATTTATTGAATTTTTTAGGCATTTTTAATACACAAAAATCCTCATTTTCGGAAAAAGTCCAGAGAGCATATTCCGGGTAGGGTTTCGGTTCGATCGGGTTTCAAATTCCGTCTAGACTTCGCCTAAGGCTCTAGCTAGGCTCTGATACCACTGTAGGGTTCCTAGGCATCCTAAGCAAGTCTCACAAGGCATCGAACATGCCAATTTCAAAAATTATTGGTGCCGAGAAACCCTAACACGGATCGTTTACTAGATGTTTAGGCGAAACGGAAAACTAGGTGACTAATTAACTAAAGGTCGGAAGCTACAACCTTTGTAGATCCAGATTTCCACCTCCTTAGCTCCACGTGGTCATGCCCTCGCTGTCCATCATGAATCCTCGACTCATTCGTCGGCTTCATCGGAAAAATGTGCGGAATAGGTCGTCGGCTTCGTGTCAAAGACGATCTACGTCGAGGTTGCACTAGTTCAAGCTCCGACTTCACAAAGTTGTGAAACTTGTGAAGAGAACACCCAAAACAATTTGGCAAGAGGTAGAGGGTGAAGAAATAGGAGATGTGTTCACTTTAAATTTGGAATTCTCTCACTAGAACTCAAGTTGCCATTGATGGCATCTAAGTTTTTCTTTTGAAGATGAAGAAGAAGAAGAGCTAGAATTATGATGAGTTCTTTTAAAATGAAAAGAAAAATCTATACTTATCATAATTCTAACTAAGGTTAAGTGTAGAGAATCAACCATGGTTATTTGGAGAGTTAGGGTTAAGCTAGTGGACAAGAATGGTTGCATAAAGTCAAGGCTTCATAAAGCTTCAATATAAAACAAGAAATGCCACCATTCTCCACTTAAGCTTTATCCAAATAAATGAATAAACAATTAAATGAATAAATGCACAATTAAAACCCTAATCTCAAGTTAACTATGGTTTAATTCCATACACTTAACCATATGATCAAGTATCATCAAACATGATACTTATATGTGCACAAAGGTATATCACATATACAATGTGTAAATCAAGTGAGAAAAATCCGTTTAAAGTGAACCAATACTAGTTGATGCAAAGTAATATATCAAATATATATAATTATACATTAAATCATTAAATCAACACTTGATTCAATGATCCGGTCATGTCGCACATAACCGACTAGTATTCAATCCATCGATTTATCGAATCAATGATTCGATAACTAGGTCATATCTCATACAACCAATCGAAACATTTATCGCGAGAATGAAATGCGGTATCACATACACGCATTATTCTCGCTCCCGCACATATCTCATATGCACTCCTATTTCGTTTCGCTTGAGCTAGGAAACCTCTGTGTAGGACTCTAAAGACTCGTCAATACGCCGGTAGCAGATGATGATCATATCAAGCACCCACAAGCCGCAAGCGGTCTGCTAAACGTAACGGCCACCCGGGTATTGAGCGATCAGAAAATCGACGAGCTAGCCCGCTCACACTCCTACGAATCCGACCAGTAAAACTTACCGTACAGTCCGGTCTCTTCGTCTAATATGTCGCATATCAAGTCTAGGGGTGGTAAACGTCAGACCCCAATAACACGATAAGTCGTGCCGATGTGAGGCTCGTAACAGGTCGAGAAACTACTGGTAACACTTACCAGCAAATCTCTGATCAGCCCTGGCCAGGGACTTCCCTGTTACGGCCAATCGAGCACAGCGCAACATCAACTCCCAATACCGGGAGAGACGAAACCCCTCCTATCGCTCATTGCCTCCATGTGACTCGGGACTGTACCCAAAGACCACCGTTTTGCACGCCCTCATGGACGTGGTAAGGTGGAGATCAAAGCACAGTGGGAATCACACAAGACTCTATAACGATCTCGGGTCTACAGACTAACCTGTACAAGTGTCACCTGAGAACTGCCATCTGACGTGAGGTATAATACCATCTGGGAGTTCTCGGCGAGTCCGTCCAGTGTACCCAGTCTCCACTGAGCACCCGTATACCATCTCTGATGTCAAACACCAATGGATATGGGATCATCCATCGCCCATCACATGGGTCGAGAAGCGTATATGCTAGTCTACTCTGGTATATCGATGGCCCCTCTCGATACACCCACGACTAGGGACCTTGAAGGATGTACTTATGGACTACCATGTCCCCACTAGTATGATCTGCATCATAGTCCAGGTAGTCAAGTACACATCTTAAGGGCTTTACCAACATGTAACTATAAGACAGTATAAAGAGACAAGTGTACATGTTAAGATAAAGAATAACCAGATAGCATACTATCATATCGAGCAAGAAAGTCATCTCTATATATGTCCAAGCATCCAATATAATATACATCATCTGTACAATACTTGCCTCTAGGGCATACATACAACTAACACTGGATCCCCAGAATGTAGTTGGCATCGCCCAGGTCCTTCATGGAGAACCTCTGTGACAAGAATCCTTTGACTGACTGTAGCATAGGAATATCATTTCATATTAGGAGAATGTCATCCACGTACAAGACGAGGAATACCACAGTTCTCCCTACAATCTTACTGTAAATGCATGGTTCATCTGGGTTTTTGATAAAGAGGAATTCCTTGTGTTAGTTATATGTATGCCCTAGAGGCCATTACTGTACATTGGATGTATACTGTAGTGGATGCTGGGACATATATAGGTAGGACTTTCTTGCTCGACATGATAGTACGCTATCTGGTTGCTCTTTATCTTAACATGTATACTTTCTGTCTCTCTGATTACATGTTGATAAAGCCTTTAGGATGTGTACTCGACTTCCAGGACTATGATGAAGATCATACTAGTGGGGCCTGGGTAGTCAATGAGTACATCCTTCCTTGTTCCTAGCCGTGGGAATATCGAGACGGGGCATCGATATTCCAGAGTAGACTAGCGTATATCTTCTCGACCCATGTGATGGGCGATGGATGATCCCATATCCATTGGTGTTTGACATCAGAGATGGTATGTGGGTGCTCAGTGGAGACTGGGTACACTGAACGGACTTTCCGAGAACTCCCAGATGGTATTATACCTCACGTCAGATGGCAGTTCTCTGGTGACACTGGTACAGCTTAGTCTGTTGACCCGAGATCGTCATAGAGTCTTGTGTGTCTCCCACTGTGCTTTGATTTCCACCCTACCACGGCTCTACTAAGTCGTGCAAACAGGTGGTTTTTGGATACAGTCCCGATTCACATTGAGGCAATGAGCGATAGGAGGGGATTCGTCTCTCCCGGTATTGGGGGTGGATGTTGCGCTATGCTCGACTGGCCATAACAGGAAATCCCTGGCCAGGGTTGCAGTGATATACTGGTAAGAGTTATTAGTAGTTTCACGATTGTTATGGACCTTACGTCGGCATGACTTATCGAGCTATTGGGGTCTGACGTTTACCACCCCTAGGCGAGATAAGCGACATATCAGACGAACAGACCGGACTATACGGTAAGTGTTACTGGTTGGATTCTCAAGAGTGTGAGCGGGCTTGCTCGTCGATCTTCTGATCGCTCAATACCCGGGTGGCCGTTACGTTTAGCAGACCGCTTGCGGCTTGTGGGTGTTTGATATGATCATCACCTGCTGCCGGCGTATTGACGAGTCTTTAGAGTCCTACACAGAGGTTTCCTGGCTCAAGCGAAATGAAATAGGAGCGCATATGAGATATGTGCGGGACCGAGAATAATGCGTGTATGTGATACCATATTCTATTCTCGCGATTAATGTATCGATTAGTTGTATGCGATATAACCTAGTTATCGAATCAAGGATTGACTCGATAAGTCGATACATTGGATATTAGTCGGTTATATGCGATATGACCGGATCATTAAATCAAGTGTTGATTTAATGATTTAATGCATAATTATATATTTGATATATTACTTTTCATTAACTAATATTAGTTCACTTTAAAAGGATTTTCTCACTTGATGTGCACATTATATATGTGATATATTTTTGTGTGCACTTGTTTGTATCATGTTTGATGATACAAGCTAACTTGAGTTTGTGTAAAGATTAAACCATGGTTATGTAATGGTTAGGGTTTTGATCTTATTTATTTATTCTTTTTAATCTTTATTTTGGCAAGAAACAAAAGGGTGGCTACTTTTGTTTTTTCTTTGAAGCTTCTTGAAGCTTTGAAGCATTGACCATTTTGTTTCTTAGCCTTAACCCTAACCATTCAACCTAACCCTTGTTTAGTCTCTACACCTTACCAAGGTTGGATTATGATAAGAATGAGTTGGATTTTCTTTTTTGAAGATAATCCTTTTTATTCTATCATATTCTTTCTTCTTCTTCTTCATCTTCAACAAGAAGAAAACCTTGCCTTCATCAATGGCAACTTGCGAAAATGAGTGAGAAATCCAATTCCAAAGTGAACCCACCTCCTATTTCTTCATCCTCTACCTCTTGCCAAGTAGTATAGGGTGTTTTCTTCACAAGTTTCATGACTTGGTGAAGTAGGAGCTTGATCTTGTGATGCCTCGACGTAGATCATCTTCGGCATCGAAGTCGACGACCTAGCCCGCCTATTTCTCCGATGAAGCCGATACTAGAGTCCGGGATTCGATTTGGACAGCGGAGGGACGTCATCACGGAGCCTAGGAGGTGGAGGACCGGATCTACAAAGGTTGTAGCCTCTTTCCTTTAAGTTAAAGTTGTTTACTTGCATCGCATCACCTATATATCTAGTTAACGATCCGTATTAGGGTTTCTCGGCACTTGTAAAATTTTAATTGGCTATGTTTGACCTGTTGTGAGACTTTATTAGTGTGCCCAGGAACCCTACAGTGGTATCAGAGACTAGCTAGAGCCTTAGGCGATGCGTAGACGGAGTTAGAAGTCCGATCGAACCGAACCCTAACACAAATTTGCTCTCTGGACTTTTTTCAAAAACTGGGTTTTTTACCGATTAAAAATATGCAGAAAAATCAGCAGGAAATTGTAAGAATTACTGTGAAATTCGATGGCCTATTTCCATCAAACCGCCGCAGTTCCGCGGCACGAGCATGGCTCGTGCGGCGGTTCCGCGGCCTTAAGGTCTCCTTGTTCAATGAATTTTGCACAGTAATTCCTATTTTGCAGTGCTTCGTTTTCTGGGAATTTTTAATATTTACTCAAGAGTTGAGTTTTCTGGGTTGTATTGGGGACTCGGTGTTTCGATCGGATTGTCTAATTTTGTCAGTATGTTTTTCCGGGTAATTTTTGAATATGTTAAAAAGTTCGACCGGATATAAATACCCACTTTTTCCCCTGCCGGGAAATTTCTAATTGTTGGACTTTTCCGTAGTTTAACGACGTTCTAAGTAGTGCAAGTAATGCGATGGTCCCTCTAGAAGACAACAAACCTTAACTCGATTATGTGACCGTCTTGAACTGTCCTTTGAACCTTAGGGTTTGGGGCAGTACGGCGTGCCACATGTGAGGCGTTGGCTTGACCCTTCTACGGCTGGACCGTTGGTACTGAGGCATGAACTGAATGTTTTTAGACTTATTTCATGTGTTGAGCTGTATCGGCAAAACTTGGTTGTTCGATTGTTCGATCGGAAAGTTTAACATTTTCTATTTATCCGAAATGTGATACAATACTTGGAATTCGCAAATTGTTATGAGATAACTGATTGAATGTTATAAGCATAGCAGTTTAGTCTCACTTGATCGGTTGCCACGAAATTTTGATGTGATAAAAAGTCCGTCGCAATCAC
This sequence comes from Agapanthus africanus, assembly GCA_030015575.1. Classification (NCBI taxonomy): domain Eukaryota; kingdom Viridiplantae; phylum Streptophyta; class Magnoliopsida; order Asparagales; family Amaryllidaceae; genus Agapanthus; species Agapanthus africanus. The sequence goes on from JASDDO010000008.1 coordinate 365,605,812, forward strand.
GTGGCGTACGCGGATACTCGCTGCGTAAACTTAATAGACAGCCTCACCCCATAGCCCCGACCAAGTGACTGTAGGAGAACCCCGTCGCCGAAAGCATCCGTTCGGGTGCTCGCGGCAGCGGTGTTCCGCCTTGGTGCACTTCATCGACGGCGTCGGGGGTGTGGCCGCCTACTAAAGTTTGCGACGAGCATTCGATCAGAATGTCGGGAATCTTGTTGAATTGCCCGACTTGATATTGAAAAGTGTTTTCGATAATGAGACTAAAATGCGGGGTTTATAATTGTTAGGCATGTGATGTCTAAGGAATTCATTTGTTTAGGCATGCGATGTCTAAAGAGTTTGCGGATTCCAACTGTTGTAGTTTTACACTTTCTTTTCTGTGACCGTAAGTGTAATATGTGATATCGCCGGTTTCGTTGCTATATGTCAACGACAATTGGGATGGGCATATTTACTTACGTTGATGACATGTGATGTTATGTGTTGCTGGATATGTTATATTGGATCGTCGTGTTCGAATAGCTGGGTTTTTTTTATGTGAGATGAGTGTTTTTCATTTTCATTCATGTAAAAACTTGTATGTAATATTCTTTTATTGGGGCACTTACAGGTAGCGGAAGATGTCACCCATTGTATATTATTTACTTTTCCGCATTAGGATAGACCCAAGGAGGGGAGCACAAGTAACCGGGTTCTGGGGTCCAGTGGGAGACCATCTCAAGGAGTCGAGTTCGGGTCTCCTAACCCTAGAATTGGTAGGGTTGCTTGCCGCTCTCGTAGGGGTCTAGGGGTGTGGGATTGGCTATTCATCACGACCGTGGAATCCGTGTTTTATACTGGCTCGTATTAAAAACACGGACGTCCTAGTATATCCAATATTTCATATGATATTTTCTGCTGTGTTATCTGTGATGTGATCATGTGATGTTCTGTGATAGATATAGTATATAGTATATATGATATATTATATAGACGTTGCTTATGTTTTACACCCGCGCTAGCCCTGCCCCGCTCTGCCGTTAGTTACCTAACCTAACGGTGCACGAGGGGACATCGAGGCGAATGCGGATGGCATAAGCGTACGTTATATTTATCTGTGATGTTTTGGTGGACTTATATGATGGGATATTCATTAATGAGATTAATGAAAGAAAGTAAACCTAATTGATGTTTTGGAATCGAAATTCAAAATAAAACAGGTAGCTACAGTTCTTACTTTGCATCGCGGTGTTCCTTGTAGAACATCCTGCACCTTATTCGATAAGGAAAGGACCGAGATCCCTTCACCGGGTGTGACTCCTTTAGCAATAACTGGCAGATGCTACAACACTCGGTTTGTCTTTTGATTGCTTCTATAGTTTCTGCTTTGCACAGTGATATATATGATATATCCCGCACCTCATTCGACGAGGAAAGGGCCGACGATCCCTTCACCGGGAGTGACCCCTTTAGCAAAACTAGAAAAGCCTCAAAAACATTCCATTTAAAAACCATTTGATTCCGCAACGAGATCAAGTTCAAAGCGTTAAAGGTTTTCATAAAAACCAGCCGCAACCCTCCGTTAATTTAGGAAGTAGAGTACTTAGTATTCGTGCTGTGTTTGTTGACCTTAGTTAAGGCACAGTGTAAGGTAGCTAAGTGATGTCTTCCTACACCGCATATGATGCGATTAGTTAGGACAGTCGCGTGACTTTGTTGACCTTAGTTCAGGGTCATGTGGGTGGGTCTAATTAATCATGAAATGACCGGTAGAACTTGACTAGTGCTTATGATTTTTTGACCATAGTTAAGGTCATAGGTGCTAGGGGTAAAAACCTTTATCGGGAGTTTCAAGTGTTGAAATTTGCAATGAGATTGCATACCTTCTATATGATAGTTAGATCCCGATACCCACTGCGAGTAATTGTTACTCCTGAGAGAGTTTTGCACTTTACAATTAGCCGATTAAGTAGGTGTCTAGAAAGGTGTCAACGGGGTTACGCCTCTGGGACAACGAGGTTTACTGTAATTAGGTCCGTGCGAAAGCACGGGGAACCTCCCTCAAAGACCGACACTGGCTTGGCTGAAAGATTGGCGAACTTGTAGAGTGTAATTAACCCCGGCTAGTCTTTCCTTTTAAGGTTTGAAGGAAGATTTGATAAAAACAGTGGGAGCCATCCTGATTAGATAAAATATATAACCAATCTAATCTTGCAAGAGCGCACGCAGAGTGTTTTCTTCTCTCTCTCTCCAGGTAGCGACCATATCACGCCTTAATCAAGATAATAATATGGATGTATTGACCGAACCCGCTTGTTATACTGAGCTGGGGAACGTTGGTCCCGCTCCAACTTATAATTGTTATAAGACAGAGCAGGAAATAGGGGAATACCAGAATTCCTATGCCGCCCAAACGAAGAAAGTGCATATGATGCATCTCCTTCGGGTATGTTCATTACAAAGAACTGTTTCTCAGTATTCTCTGCATCCTGAGTATATGATACCGGATCAGGATCCCAGATATGTAATCTGTTACATAGGGCTACAAAAAGGTAGAAAACTGAGAACGGGTGATAAGTTTCATGAGACAGAAACCGGGGCAAGTGTTGCAGCCAAGTCTGTTAGTCACTGTCGCCCTGTATTACCAATACATTGATTCTGAACAAATGCTATTAGATACCGAACCTGATATACAAAATCATATCAGTCTCTTTATTAGTAAAGAAATGATAAAATTTTGTATTGATGGATAATGTTTTGAACATTTCCTATATCAAAAGTTGATCGGTTCAGGCACGTTATCTAAAAGCATTGACGTTCTAAATCAAACTACAGTTCCTAGTATACAGAACACATACAAAAGGAAGAGTTCAGAAATGAACGAATCCTTCTTGAGGCATTGTAGACTAGGTCATATCAATGCGACCCGACTAGCTAAAGTTACATTCTAGATGCATATTTAAATCACTTTGAATTTACATCTTGTGAAACTTGCCAGTCATGTCACAAAGATTAGATGACCATAGCCCTGTTTATTGGAAACAGAGAAAGAGTTAATGAACTCTTGGGACTGATACATGATGACGTATGTAAGGTCTCCTGTCTACACATGCCAGGACTGGTTCTTTATACTCCATTATATTCTCTGATAATCTCTCAAGATTCAGTCATATGTTTCTGTTGAAACATAAGTCCGAAGCTTTTGAGGTATTCACAGAATACAAGTTGGAAGTAGAGAACCAAAATACGGGTATAAGTATTATGTCCTATGATAAGATCAGGGAGGAGAATACTTGTGCATAGAATTCCTGGACTATTCTAAAGGAGAATGAGATTCTCTCTCAGTGTTACTCCTCTGAATACACCACAGCACAACGGTGTATCGGGGCGGAGCAATCGCACAATATTAGATATGGTGTGCTCTATGATGAGTATTACTGAGTTACCTATTTCCTTTTGGGAGTTATGCGCTTGAGAAGCTGCATACCTATTGAATTAGGTTCGAATCAGATCACTGCCTACCATTCCATATGAGATATGGTATGGGAAGAGCCTATCTCTTAACTAAGTTAAGATTTGGGATTGTCCGGCCTATGTCTAAACCAAAATCCGGACAAAATCGAGGCAAGGTCAGTTCTGTAGAACTGGAAAGGTTCCAGCTATACAAAACTGCAGTTGATGATTTGACAGAACCAAAGGATTCTATAGTCCCCGACGAACCTCAGCCTCTCCGCCAATCTGGTAGGGTTCCTCACCTGCCTGAGAGATACCTCGGTTTCTCGATGACAGTGGGAGCGAGGAATGCATCATGAGATGATGACCCAACTAGTTTCGATCAGGCCATCAAGAGTAGGGACTCTGTAAGAATGGTTGGATGCTTAGCGATCTGAAATGGAATCCATGTACACCAACAAAGTATGGACTTTGATTGCTATATCTGAAGGGTTAAATCCCCATCAGGAGCAAGTATATCTTGAGAAGATTACTTGGTGTAGATGGAAAAGTTGTGACTTTCAAAGCTAAACTTGTTAAAGGTTTTAGTCATCAACCAGGTGTGGATAATGATGAAACCTTTTCTAGGGACTATGCTTAAGTCCATCCAGATCCTACTTGCCACTGCTACATACCATAACTGCGATATCTGGTGGTTGGGTGCCATGACTACTTTTCTAAATAATGATTTAGAAGAGAACGTCATTAAGAACACAGCCAGAGGGCTTCGTAAACAGTGGGAGCAGCAAAAACGTGTGCAAGTTGCTTTACAGGATAAAGCAGGCATCGCGGAGTTGGAACATCTGTTTTGATGTGGTAGTCAAAGAGTTTGACTTAATCAAAATGGTAGATGAACCTTGTATGTACAAAAGGGTAGTATGGAGTATGGTAATTATCCTCGTAGAGTATGTGGATGACATACTCTTGATAGGAAAGGAGTTTCCTATGCTACGATCGGTCGATCTCCTCTTATCACAAAGATTCTCCATATAGGATCAAAGTGATACCTCCTAAATCTTAGGTTTTGGATCTATGAGATAGATCTAAATGGATGTTAGGATTCTCACTAGTTATAGTGAGATAGTATCAGTTGATCCTGGGGAGAATCACTGGAAAGGTTCCAGGGTGATAAGGACGACTGAATGTCAGTCACAGGCATTGTCTTTACCCTCAGTAAAGGGACGGTATGTTGGAAGAGTTCCAAGCTAGATACCGTGGCAAACTAGACGATAAAGGATGGTAACATCGCTATTAAAGATACTACCAAAGAGGCAGTTTGGGTGTATATTAGTTCATAAGATGAACTAGGTTCCCACCATTGTGTGACAATGGAAGTGTAGCTTTGGACAAGGAACCATGATCCCATCAGTGACCCAGACATATTCTGAGGCAGCATCACCTGATCATGGAGATAGTTGATCTCCAGGGTGATCGAGGAAAGGAGAGTAGACTCAGAGAACAACACAGCGGATCCACTCACGAAAGCCTTTTCCCAGAGAGAGACTCATATGGGATGGTTGAGTATGTGATATTGCAACCACTGCTACAGATGGCCCTAGTGCAAGTGGGAGATTGTTAGTTATATGTATGCCCTAGAGGCCATTACTGTACATTGGATGTATACTGTAGTGGATGCTGGGACATATATAAGTAGGACTTTCTTGCTCTACATGATAGTACGCTATCTGGTTGCTCTTTATCTTAACATGTATACTTTCTGTCTCTCTGATTACATGTTGGTAAAGCCTTTAGGATGTGTACTCGACTTCCAGGACTATGATGAAGATCATACTAGTGGGGCCTGGGTAGTCAATGAGTACATCCTTCATTGTTCCTAGTCGTGGGAATATCGAGACGGGGCATCGATATTCCAGAGAAGTCTAACGTATATCTTCTCGACCCATGTGATGGGCGATGGATGATCCCATATCCATTGGTGTTTGACATCAGAGATGGTATGCGGGTGCTCAGTGGAGACTGGGTACACTGAACGGACTCGCCGAGAACTCCCAGATGGTATTATACCTCACGTCAGATGGTTGTTCTCTGGTGACACTGGTACAGCTTAGTCTGTTGACCCGAGATCGTCATAGAGTCTTGTGTGTCTCCCACTGTGCTTTGATTTCCACCATACCACGGCTCTACTGAGTCATGCAAACAGGTGGTTTTTGGGTACAGTCCCGATTCACATGGAGGCAATGAGCGATAGGAGGGGATTCGTCTCTCCCGGTATTGGGGGTGGATGTTGCGCTATGCTCGACTGGCCATAACAGGAAATCCCTGGCCAGGGTTGCAGTGATATACTGGTAAGAGTTATCAGTAGTTTCACGATTGTTATGGACCTTACGTCGGCATGACTTATCGAGCTATTGGGGTCTGACGTTTACCACCCCTAGGCGAGATATGCGACATATCAAACGAACAGACCGGACTATACGGTAAGTGTTACTGGTTGGATTCACAGGAGTGTGAGCGGGCTTGCTCGTCGATCTTCTGATTGCTCAATACCTGGGTGGCCATTATGTTTAGCAGACCGCTTGCGGCTTGTAGGTGTTTGATATGATCATCACCTGCTGCCGGCGTATTGACGAGTCTTTAGAGTCCTACACAGAAGTTTCCTGGCTCAAGCGAAACGAAATAGGAGCGCATATGAGATATGTGCGGGACCGAGAATAATATGTGTATGTGATACCGTATTCTACTCTCGCGATTAATGTATCGATCAGTTGTATGCGATATAACCTAGTTATCGAATCAAGGATTGATTCGATAAGTCGATACATTGGATATTAGTCGGTTATATGCGATATGACCGGATCATTAAATCAAGTGTTGATTTAATGATTTAATGCATAATTATATATTTGATATATTACTTTGCATTAACTAATATTAGTTCACTTTAAAAGGATTTTCTCACTTGATATGCACATTATATATGTGATATATTTTTGTGTGCACTTGTTTGTATCATGTTTGATGATACAAGCTAACTTGAGTTTGTGTAAAGATTAAACCATGGTTATGTAATGGTTAGGGTTTTGATCTTATTTAGTTATTCTTTTTATACTTTATTTTGGCAAGAAATAAAAGGGTGGCTACTTTTGTTTTTTCTTTGAAGCTTCTTGAAGCTTTGAAGCATTGACCATTTTGTTTCTTAGCCTTAACCCTAACCATTCAACCTAACCGTAGTTTAGTCTCTACACCTAACCAAGGTTGGATTATGATAAGAATGAGTTGGATTTTCTTTTTTGAAGATAATCCTTTTTATTCTATCATATTCTTTCTTCTTCTTCTTCATCTTCAACAAGAAGAAAACCTTGCCTTCATCAATGGCAACTTATGAAAATGAGTGAGAAATCCAATTCCAAAGTGAACCCACCTCCTATTTCTTCATCCTCTGCCTCTTGCCAAGTAGTATAGGGTATTTTCTTCACAAGTTTCATGACTTGGTGAAGTGGGAGCTTGATCTTGTGATGCCTCGACGTAGATCATCTTCGGCATCGAAGTCGACGACCTAGCCCGCCCATTTCTCCGATGAAGCTGATGCTAAAGTCCGAGATTCGATTTGGATAGCGGAGGGACGTCATCACGGAGCCTAGGAGGTGGAGGACCGGATCTACAAAGGTTTTAGCCTCTTTCCTTTAAGTTAAAGTTGTTTACTTGCATCGCATCACCTATATATCTAGTTAACGATCCGTATTAGGGTTTCTCGGCACTTGTAAAATTTTAATTGGCCATGTTTGATCTGTTGTGAGACTTCATTAGTGTGCCCAGGAACCCTACACCTTGACAGTATCATCAAAGCAGATGTTCCAACTCTGCGATGTCTGCTTCAGTCCATAGATGGACTTGAGCAACTTGCACACTTTACCGCTGCTCCCACTCTTAATGAATCCTTCCGGTTGATCCATATAGACGTACTCTTCCAAATTTCCATTTAGGAAAGCCGTCTTTACGTCCATCTGCTAGATTTCATAGTCGTGGAAAGCAGTAATGGCAAGAAGGATCCAAATGGATTTGAGCATAGCCACTGGAGAAAAGGTCTCGTCATAGTCCAAACCAGGTCTTTGACGAAAACCCTTTGCAACAAGTCTAGATTTATAGGTTTCAACCTGCCCATCTACACCAATCTTCTTTCTGAAGATCCATTTGCAGCCTACGGGTTTTACCTCTTCTGGAGCAAAGTCCAAAGTCCAAACTTTGTTGGTGTACATGGACTCCATCTCGGTCCGCATTGCATCCAGCCATTTTACCGAGTCACCGCTCTGAATGGCATGCTGGAAGCTAGTAGGCTCACCATAATCAATAATGCAATCCTCTCTATCCCCGTCTATGAGAAAACCGTAGTATCTCTCGGGCGGATGAGACTGCCTAGTACTCCTGCGGAGTGGCGCTGGGATGTCTGGTTCTTCCAAGCTTTCAGTAATAGCTTATGGTTCTGGAATTTCTTCCAGTTCTACTACGCTCCCACATGTTTCTTTTTCTAAAAACTGATGTTCCAGAAAGTGGGCATGACGAGAAACAAAAACCTTTTGTTCTTCTGCGTGATAGAAAAAATACCCCCTGGAGTTCTTTGGGTATCCCACAAACTTACACAGTACTGAGCGTGCCTCGAGCTTGTCCCCATGCTGCTTTTTTTACAAAAGCTTGACATCCCCATGTCTTAAGATACTTAAGACAGGGTTTCTTCCCACTCCACATCTGATATGGGGTGGTAGGCACAGTCTTGGTTGGAGCCTTGTTCAAGAGATATGCAGCTGTTTCTAGTGCATAACCCCAGAAAGATCGCTGCAACTCAGCCTTACTCATCATGGAACGAACCATATCGAATTGGGTTCGATTCCGCCTTTCCGATACACCATTGTGTTGTGGTGTGTATGGAGGAGTAAGCTGAGAGAGAATTCCATTCTCTTTTAAGTAGCCCAGAAACTCGGCACTCAAGTATTCACCACCTCGATCAGATCTCAGTGTCTTGATACTTTTGCCTGTTTGTTTTTCAACTTCATTGTTGTATTCCCGAAATTTCTCAAAGGCCTCGGATTTATACTTCATCAGGAAAACATGTCCATACCTAGAGAAATCATCTGTGAAAGTAATGAAGTATGAATAACCACTTCGCGCATGTGTAGACATTGGACCACACACGTCGCTGTGTATGAGTCCCAAGAGCTCGCTTGCTCTTTCTCCGTGTCCAGTAAACGGATTCTTTGTCATATTTCCCATGAGACAAGATTCACAAGTGGCATAAGACTAGTACTCGAACGGATACAAGTATCCTTCTTTATGTAACTTTGTCAACCGTGTCTCATTAATTGACCCAGTCTACAATGCCATAAGAAAGCCTGATTTAATTCCGGAGACTTTCTTTTAAGTGTGTTCTGGACACTGAAAAACTGAGCTAGATTTAATACGTATATCCCGTTTTTTAATGTACCTGACCCAATCAGAACTTGATTTAGGTGGATGTTGACCACATCGCTTACAAAAGTAAAATCATATCCTTCCTTAGAAAGTAAGGATACAGATATGATATTACAAGTCGCACCTGGTACATAAAAACAGTCACGCAGAATCAATATATGCCCAGTTGTCAGTCCAAGATGATACTCCCCTACGGATTCAGCGTACATGCTCATTCCGTTAGCAACCCTGGAGTCGTATCACCTATCTTGATAACCCTACGGTTTCTCAGAGCCTGTAACGAATTACAGATATGAGATCCTGATCCCGTATCCAATACCCAGGAGGTAGGGTTAATTGACATACTGTTCTCTATTACAAACACACCCGAAGCCGAAGCCACAACATGGTTCGAATCGAGGCTACTGGCTTTGCTAGCCCTGCAATCTTTCTGCCAATGTTCATTCCCGTAACAATAGGAATGTCCCTCTTTTACTACATCCAGTCCCGAAACTTCTGCCCTTCCCTTTCCTTCTGCTTCCCTGGTTTCCTTCAGGGTAGAAGGTAGAGACTGTAGAACCAAGTCAGCATTTGACCCGTTCTTCAACGTGGTCTTCAGGCCCATGAGCTCAAAATTGCTGGTCTCTGTAAGGACGTTGCCCCCTACAGATGACCCGATAGCCAACCTCGCTTGAAGCAATTCGTTCGAGATCTCATATCTTGCGATACGAGATTGCACTCCATATAAATCTTAGTTATGGAAGAAGATAGAAACTGAGTCCATCTTCTCATGTTGCCTCTGGTATGTACCATCAACTGAGGCTAACACGAGGCACTTGGCTTTCGCACTGTCTTTCTCCGATGTCTTGCGGATATGAATATCCGTGACAGGGGAAACTGGACCTGAGACGGCGGGGGTTGGATCAGTTAAGAGGTTTCCCGGCTTGTCATGGGAAATGGACATCTGGACAGACATTTGCCAGTCATAACAGTCAGATTCGGTCATTTTGTTATCTAGATGTAACCTAGGTGTGGTCACTGGGTCGCTGCAATTAAGAGAGAGAGAAGAAAACACTCAGCATGATGCTCTTGCAAGTTTAGATTAGTTTTTAATTTATCTAAACAGGATGGCTCCCACTGTCTCTCGAATCCCTCCTCAAACCATAAAGGAAGAATTAGTCAGGATCATTCTCACCGTGCAATACTTGCTTAACCATTCAGCCAGGTCAGTGTCGGTACTTCGAGGGAGGTTTTCCAATGCTTTCGTGAAGTTCCTTAATTAAATAACCTCTTTTCTCTGTGGGCGTAGCCCCGCTAACACCTTTCTAGACACCTACTTGGTTTATAGCATTGATCGTTAAGTGAGATAGTTCCCGAGGAGTAGCATATACTCACAGTAGGATCGGGATCCAAATATCATCGTGTGATAAAACCGAAGGAATCCTATCAGAATCATCACACTCCAAATGGTATGCAGCACTAGCAAGTTTCAGTTTCTTTAGAAACTCCCGATGTGGATTTTTTTGCCCCATGCTGTTATGACCTTGACGAAGGCCAACATATCATAAGTCACATGTCAAGTTCTACCCGTCATTATCCAGGTTAATTTGAACCCACCCGTACATACCCTTGACGAAGGCCAAAATAGTAGTACGACTGCCCCAAACCAACCCATCTATCTATGCTACAAATAAATATTCAGCAGCTACCAATCACTATGCCTTGGCGAAGGTCAAAATACATAGCTTGAATACTACTGAATATTTAACTGAAATGACAGAGGGCTACGAATGGTTTTGGCGAAACCGTGAACGTAGTGAACTTGATATAATCGAAGGAACGAGATAGCTTTTAAAAGGAGTGGTTCAAGCTCCGCGTTTAAAAGTTGGTTTTTGAAAAGAACCGAGTGGTTTTAAAAGTGTTCCAACGAATTTTATTTGGTTTATTTTCTTGCATTAATTATAATGTGTCCCATCATTTAATCCTACCATGGCAGAAAACAACGAAAATATGACGTACGCTTATGCCATCCGCATTCGCCACGGGGCCCCGTCATCACCCGTTAGGTTACTTAACTAACGACAGAGTGGGGGCTCGACTAGCGCGGATGCAAAACATAAGCAACGCCTAAATAGATATCATATATAGATATATACATTCGTCAGATTCAATGATAGCCATTCCAGATCACAGATGAACACTTTGGATATACTAGGAATCCGCATTCCGTACGAGCATGTAATGAAAAGCGGATTACACGGTCGCGATGAATAGCTAAACCCCACCCTAGACCCCTATGGGTGCGGCAAACTACCCGCCAAGTACCCGAAGCGAAGCAACCTCCCTCAACAACGTGAGTAGGCCACTCGGCACTTCGAGATACCCGGTAGTTTGTGCACCCCACCTTGGGTCTATCCTAGGAGAAAAAACAGTAAAAAGAAATTATACAATGGTGGCTACAACCTCATCCCGGATGTGCGGCCAAACAAATAATATTACATCAATTTACAAATTTTACAATGAATGAAAGAAAAAGAAACGCTCATCTTACATCCACCCCGGCTATTCATCCGCGACAATCCAACGAGTTCATATACACAAACCATCAACATTACAGATCACAGATATGTATAACCCCCACTAATCGACGTATAGCGATTAGCAGACGTTCAATACATATATAACATCACAGAAAATATCCATTAGCCAAAGTCTTCGGAATATCGATCAAAATACGGATTTGTAACCACCCCAAAAATTAATTTGTTCTGTGGAAAATCTGGGTAGAAAAAACTATATTAAAAATCCCAAAACCTCCAACTAAGTACACTGCACCAAACTCGGTCCACGGCCGAGTCAACTCGGCCGCGGATCAGCGGCAAGAAGCATTTTCTTGCCGCGGAACCGCAACGCTTTGACCGGTTCAGTGGATCGTTTTTGGTGGGTGTCTTTAGAAAACCCTGAGCCGATTTTTCATGTATGTCAAATAGTTTTTTGAGCAGTATAAAAAATCGACAGAAAGTTGATTTTTCCCGGACGTGTTTTGTGATTTTTTTCCGATCGATATTCTAAATACTTTGCTAACTTTCTAGTTTATGTTTAGCTAGGCTCTGATACCACTATAAGTCCACATTGCTCACCCCGGTTCTTACGGGGAGGCGGAAACAGCGAAAAAAGATTTTTGGCGCAAAGGAAACATGGACTTAAAGAAAGGATCTTTGCTAAACTACAAACTAGCAAACTACAAGAGGTGCTATCTACTATGCCATAGAGATTATACCTCACGATACCGCTCCTTCGGGTCTTCATTCTGCTGTCCTACTCGTCCGACCACGCTCCGAGGATCGATCAGGAACTTAGTCACCTCCGCGGACTCCTTGAGTCGTAGACGATCCACCCGAGAGTTGTACACCGAGCTCCACCTCGAGCCGAGGCAACTAGGGCAACAAGATCGCTAGTCTTGATGTCCTAGGTTGTGTAGAAGTAGTAGAGGGATGGTTTTGTCATGTGGGATCCTTTTTCTCTCAACACATGAGATCAAAGGAAGAATCAAGAGGAGGAAGAAGAAGGAGAACTAGCAACCATGGAGCTCTTTTCTTTTTCTTCTCACAAGAGAGAGAATGAGAATAAATGAAAAAATGAACTAAAGAAAAAAGGGCACCATGGTTCAATAATGCATAAACACCATCATTACCAATCCTTTCATGATAAAGTTGATGGCTACTAATGACTTGACCATTTTCATAATCCAAAAAGAAAAAGAAATCCAAAGAAAACTATAGACCTCTCATGAAGGTCAAAGTCAACTTTGGTCAACTATGGTCAAATGGTCAAAGCAATTAGCCATCATATAATTATCACTGAAAAGATTAGTAAATAATGTCCACGGCTCAAAATGGTTTTGACTGAACGAATTGCCAAAACCTTAATGAGTCTGCCTCAAAATGGTTTTGACCGAATCAACTGTCAAAACGCTAATGAGCCTGCCACATAACGGTTTTGGCCGAATCAACTGCCAAAACCCTGATGAGGCACCTCCTCCTTCTTCGCTCCTCAAAACTGTGCATGCACACCCGCATCCGCATTCCGTAGAATGCGAATGCACAGAAGACAAAAATAAATCCATCCGTGCAATACTAGGATCTGGCTTAAACCAAAGCCCACTAGTATTGCCTGCCCGAACAGCATACGCACACAAGTGCACGTAAGTGATCGCAGCCCTGCCGTAAAACTATACGGCCTCTACATGTTTCGTTCAGTGCAGGGAAACTCTCTGTGTGGGACTCTAAAGACTCCACACTACGCTGGCAGTGGGTTTAACCATAGACCGCAAGCGGCAATAGCTGTACGTAACGGTCCCCTGGTAGATGTCGATAAGAAGGCCGATGAGGTAAACCCATCCGAACTCCTACTGAGCCTGTATGTGACAATCTCCGTACAGTCCGGTCCGTTCGTCTGAGAATATCGCATGGCGGGCCTAGGGGGTGGTAAACGTCAGTCCCCTAATAGCGGTACAAGTCGTGTCGGAGTGTAGCCCAGAACACCCTGAGATAACACTGGAAACCTACCAGTATATCTCGCTTGCCCTGGCCAGGGACTACTCGTGTAATGGCTCTCCTAGACACAGCACGATATCAACCCTTAATACTGGGAGAGACGAATCATGTCTAACCGTCACTGCCTCCAAGTGCTTCGGGACTGCACCCAACTACTACCTGTTTGCACGACTCCTTTGAGCCGTGGTAGGGTAGTAATCTAAGTACAGTGGGAACACACTCGAGGCGAAGTGACAGTGTCAAGTCAGCGGACTAAGCTGTACTCATGTCACCTGGGAACTGATAACTGACGATAGGTATAATACCAACCAACAGTTCCCGTCGAGTCCTGTCCAGTGTACTCGTAACCTAACGAGCACCTGCATACTATCTTCAGTACGACGTACTGATGGCTGTGGGATAGACCATCTCCCTTGCTGGGATGAGAAGCGTATACGCTATTCTACTCCGGAGTATCGATGCCCCATCTCGATAATCCTACGACTAGGGACCTGTATAAGGATGTGCTTGTAGATTACCCAGCCCCTACAAGTGTGACTGCCATCACAACGCTGGTAATCAAGCAAAGATCCTAAGGGCTCTACTAATTTGTATAAGCGATATGCTAAAAGAAACACATGCACATATTGAAGTAGATACAAACCAAGTAGCATACTACCATTTTGAGCAAAATTGTCTATACAAGTGTGAATATCCCAAGCTTCCATCAAGTAATATACAAACTTGTATGATATAGTAATGGCCTCTGGGGCATATACACTAACAGTTCAAACTAGTTATCACATAACCAATTTTGTGGATTCCAAATTTTGTATCACAATCACAGATAGCAAGACGATGTTAAACTTTTCGATCGAATAAGCAAGTACCCAAAAATTCCCAACAAGCTCAATACTTGAGCGGAGTCTAAAAAAGCACCCAGAACATGCCACAGCACCTATAAACCAGTCGTAGAAGGGTCAACCAATGCCTCACCTGTAGCACCGCTAAACTACTATAAACCCTAGGGTTTAGTGGCGGTTTTGATTGTCACAGAATCAAGTTAAGGTTTCGTTCTTCTAGAGGGTCCACAGAATCACCTGCAATATTTTCTGAATATTTTAAACTCGGAAAAAAAATCCAACTCTTGAAAATTTCCAGCGGGGAAAAATTGGGTTATTGATATCCATTCGAACTTTTTAACATCGTCTAAATAACCCGAATACATGTTAGAATTATGATTATGAAACACTCCGAGTTGCTTTTGCATAAAGTTAACATCAAATGAATATTTAGCAAAAACAAACAACACCTGAAACACAAAAACCCAGAGACTGGAACACCCTGAAAATTTGAAGTCAAAACACCAAATTTGTGCCGAGGAGGCCGGTTTTCTTCCTATGTGGCCGGCCATATTTATACAAAACCCCCTCAAATTTTCATGGTGTTCATGTAATATCTCATACAACATTTTGCAGTTGTTTAAAAAAATTTTGAAGACCTTTTAAATTCGACAGAAACCAAGTTTTCGTATCGGGTGTTTCGGAGTAGTTTTGGTTTCATAATCCTAGCAAACATCGTCTAATTTTCTAGCATGGCTCTGATACCAATGTTGGGTTGTCTAGCATAGCAGCAAGGTTTTGGGAGGCATCATCCATGCCATTTTTAAATTTTTTCCGTTCTGGCTAACCCTAACCCTAGAATCAATACTAGAAAATCCAACGAAACGAATACAAACAACTTTGCAACTAAAGTGAACAAGGAATACAACCTTTGTAGACCGGTCCTTCACTTCAATAGCTCCATGTAGTAGTCCCTTCGCTGCGATCATGAACAGGTAACTCTCTCTCGCCAATACGGACAATACAGGATCGGAACACGTGCCAAACAACAAACGACTCTCCCATAGGAGTGGTCATAACAAGCTGCTGATCAAGCAAACCGGACTCTCTACCCAAACTCGGCACGAAGTGTGTAGAAACATATGAGTGCGTGGATCCGGAATCAAATAACACGTGTGCATCGATAGAACATACAGATAGGGTACCTGTCACGACGGCATTGGATGCATGTGCATCCTGCGGTGTCAAAGCAAACACTCGGGCCTGACCTCCACCAATAGCGGGTTGACCTCGGCCTCTGCCTCTGCTTCCTCGTCCTCTCTGGATAGGACCGCCGCGTCCACGGCCTCTGGGTGCACCTAAGTGGCATGGAGCATCGCCTGTGGCAGGAAGTGAGCTCTCTGAGGAGGGGGTGGTGATGTTGGTAGGGTCACATGTGGAACTGTCGCCGCTCCCTGTCGTCTCGCCGGACAGTCTCTGACACGATGGTGCGGACTCCCGTACCCATAATATCCTGGCGATGGCTGCTGTCCCTGAGGATACGAACCATACAGCTGACCTCGTCCAAACCTTTTGCCGGCCCTATCTCTCGGAAAGATTCTGGCAGGCTCCCTCTGATCCGGTGTACTGGTACGAATTCTCTTCGGCACGGAAACGGTCGAAGTCGCTGAAATACGTGCCTCCATCTGCAACGCCATATCCATAGCAGCTGAATAAGTGTCGAAATGCTGGGCGCCAATGGCAATAAATAGCTGGGCATCGAGTCCCTGTATGAACCTCTTCACCCTCTTCTCTTCGGTATCCACCAAATACGGAGCATATCTGGACAACTGCGTGAACTGGACATCATACTCAGACACCGTCATCCCTGGGGTCTTGATCAAAGCTTCAAAACTGCGAGCCCTAGCATCACGAACGCTCTCTGGAAGGAAGCGAGCTAGAAAGACTGCTGAAAACTAGGCCCAAGTCAAAAGCAGTAGACCTGCAGCTCGACCTCTCAATACTGACTCCCACCATGTCTACGCGAGGCTAAACGGAAACTCGCAAGCTCCACCCATCGATCGTCAGAACATCTAAGCGAATGGCAAATCCTGGCTAAACTGTCAAGGAATGTCTGCGGATCCTCTGCTGTATCGGTGCCCGTGAAGACTGGAGGTCTCAGCCTCATGAAATCCTGTAGCGATACTGGAATGGCCAAGGTAGTAGCAACTGTCTGGGCAGCAGGTATCATGGTCGTCTGTGATGTAGTAGGTACGTCCTCCAACCTCGGTGCACGACTGGCCGCTACTAAGGATCCCACTATCTGTCGTAGTTCCTGCATACCTCCCATCATCTGTCGTAGCTCCTCCATACCAGACTCAAGCCTATCCATACGGCCTGGGGAAGGCGGATCAGTCTGTCCCTGCGGCGTAGGCATACCACCCTGCTCTGTCCTCGTCTCGGACGAGCCTGCTCGGATCTCATCTCGGGCGGCAGCCCTCTGCGCTCTTGTAGCCCTCTATGGCATAGTGACTGGTACAGGAAACAGGAAAATAAGAACGGTGCAATAGAATCATAGGATACACGGAATTGAAGAAGTATTTTCAAGAAAGTATGTCCTAATGTCACTTAGGCGGAGTGCCGTATCGCGAGTATGCCGCGGACATACGCACGCTACGTCACCCTGCTTAAGTCACTTACTCCATCTACTAAGGGTCATCCTACACTCGGAAGGTGAAACCTATCGCTCTGATACCAACTTTGTCACGACCCGCAGGGTACGAAACGTGACCGGCACTTAAGTTATGAAACGTCTCAAGACGTCCGTAAAATAAGTGTTCCGAAGCCCAGAAAACAAAACCTGATTTAGAAATAGAGTGAAGGAAAAACCATTTTTTTAAAGCAAGCTATTTAATCCATTAAGTCACATCAAGCTTTTTAAAAGCAACTTCCCTTTTTTCACAATTTTCGACAGAGTCTTCTTTGTAAAACAGGCCCCCAAACGGGTACAAAACAGGAGTATAAATGAATAACATGTAATATGGCATCCCCAAGCGGTAGCTAGCTCTTCGCCTCAAGGCGGTCACCAATCCCACGCAATGTAAAACAATACTGTGCATAAATAAGCATAAAAAGCACAAGTAAAATAACATGTCGACTCAAGTGAGCTCGACCCCCAATATAACATAAAGTCCACAAGTCTCACAGCCTCGTCTCTAGGTCAATATACAATAATCCAAATAACTGGTACAGCTGAAATAGTAGATGGAGTACTCTAGGTACAATGAATATATAAGGTGGTACAAAATGATAACCACCCACCTATGAGCAAAATCCTCGGGTCAAGCAAGAAGAGCAAAAGTAGCTAGTGCGTCCGTCGCTACAGTACAGACGGAACGGACCTGCAGGAAAGCTGTGGCACAACGGGGATGAGTTGCCAACTCGTGAGTAATAAATAACATCTATAAAGGCTATCGCATGCATGCACACTAGTATCCTAGCATCTCTAAAACATATATGGCAGGGTATACTAGCAGGTATGTATGCAACATGAATATACTAGCAGGTATGTATGCAACATAAATCAACTCGTGATCTCGATATGTAATATAAGAATCATTCTTTCTTTTTGAAACACTTTTTAAATATCAGCATAATACCCTTAGAATTAACAAGAATCCGTGTCCAGCAGCGACACCTCAAAACTGTCTCAAATCTCATATATCCATGTCATAGTATCTCTGGCCTCAGCCATCTGGTTGACCCATATCAAATATCAATATCGCTGCCACGGTCGGTATCCTCTGGATATTCGCCGTGCCAAATTAAGTCACCGGTAGGTAATCCATCCGCTGCCAGGCTCAACGCCATCCCCTGCGATCTTTTTGCCCCGGGGTACCTTACCAGGCCCACCATGTACCCGAAACGGTTCATCCACCTCCTCGAAACGGGTCTCGAAAACCACAACAAACTCATAGTGGACAACACTTTACATCACTAGAAAACCACAACTTTTCATATTTAAAAGATAATAAGTTTGTAAATCTTGCGGCTTTCCCCCAAAATTCAGAAATATCATAAAATCTCAAGAAACCATCATGGGTGCATATGTCAATGATAATGAATGCATATGGTATCAATGTTGAAGTTGCAATTTATGATTAATAACTATGCATGAACAAATGATATAATGATGTATATGCACATGAATAGCAATTCTACAATTTTATTTTAAAGATTTATTGCAATAGCACAGGTCTAAGAATCAATTAGAAACATGTTTCAGATTATAAGTTATCTAGTGTCGTGACATGGCAATTACCAGGGCGTGTGTGTACACATGAATAGTGCTCGTGCAGCATATAAAAACCCGGTTAATGGTGCATGTGTCCTATAGAATGAGTTCGCATATGTATGACAGTATAGAGCATGAATGTAGCAGATAACATACGAGTGTTCTATTTCTAATTACTGACAAAGCTAGGTATCTTTTTAAGTTACTAAATATATCGGGCGACTTGCGCCATCCAAGCGATGGTCCCCCGTAGATGTTATATCTACTCACCCGTGATCCCGCGCTAGGTGTGTCCGACCACTTGCTTTCCTTTCTCCGCGGCGCTCGAAGTCTCCGCCGGTAAACCTAGAATTCACAAAAGTCACACATAAGGCAAATCCTGCAAAAACACTAGATATCGCTAAAAAGGATAACGCGTGCGTGAAACTAAACGCGCGTGCACTCGACGCGTCGCGACGTGCGTAACTCACCAGAACCCACTCCGACACGCTGTGTCGCGCAGCGCGCCACAGAACCACGCGGATCACGCGTGTATCGCACAGTTTAAGAATGTCGATATAAGGTCTTAGGCTCCAGATTTTGACTCTGGTCCCAACACAAAAAGTCACAGATACCAAAACCCTAAGCTACCAAGAATACCCCACACACCAAAACCCAGCACCCCAACCTCTACTCTGGCCGCAATTTGCGGCCAGATGTAATAAATCTTCGGCCATAATAGGGAGAGGGGTCCCCCTGATTTGTGTGTGTGTGTCTGACATGGTCACTATGCTACAGTCTCCTCAATTTTATTCTGAAAGGCTCGGGTCAACAGCAGATTTTAAAGAGGCTAAAAATTCAATAAATACACTAAATTACGCCGATTCGAAACATTCAGATATTTAACTGGAATCTAGGGTAAATCTTGGGTTAACTAGTCTCAACAGCACCTAATTTGGTTATACTAACAATCCAAACCATCACATGGCCACATCTCACTCAAAATCACTAAATCTAGCACTAAACTACATAGCAAACAGTAAACTAAACCATACTATTACCTAAGTTAAACAAGCAAGGGAAAAAGTTTAGGGATTATACCTCTAAATATCCTGGGATGAAGGAGAAGAGGAGAAGAAGAAGAAGATGAGGAGTGTGCTCCTGCTACTGCTGAGCTGCCACCATTGCTGATGCAGTTGCTATTTGCAGCTGCTGTTTCTGGTTGCTGCTGCTGCAATGCAGTTGTTGTTGTGATATTGTTGTGTTGCTGTTGTTGCAGCAGCTGAAGTGTTGGTGTGGGTGCTTTTATTGCTGGTGTGAGTAGGGGTGCTGGTGTTGCTTCAGCTGCTGATGCTGAAGCTGTTTGCTACTGCTGCTGATGTTATTGTTTTTGTTTGTGTTGCAGCTGATGTTGGGGCTGTTGTATTTGTGGTGAAGTGTGAGAGTGATGTTGTAGTATATGATGATGGTGTGTGTGTGAGTGAGAGGGAGAGATGTGAAAGATATGAGAGTGTGAAAGAGAGTGTGAGAGACATGCAAAAGTTTTGAGGTGAGATGGATTGTTACCTTACCTTAAAGCCACCTCTCTCTCTCTTAATAAATGCTAGCATGCACATCCATCATAACCTCTCTCTCTCACCACAAGTCAACCCTTAACTCTAATCAAATTTAAACAAAACCAAACCCTTAATTAAAACTAATTAACTTAACCAAGTGGGTTAGGCCACCATAGTTGTCTAAGCATGGTTAACCCACATTCACATCTAAACTTGGTAACCCAAGACTTAACCCTAGGTAACATGCACAAGTGTGTGCAGTCGAGATAAAATTCTAATAAAATATCCATAAAACCAAATAAATTATTAGAAACCCGTTTTGGTAAACTTTTTACCCAAAACCCCACATTAACACACAATTACCACTAAACACAAACTCAGGTGTTACAGTCTTCCCCCTTAAGAAAATTCGTCCCCGAATTTAAAATACATAACCACGCGTACCTTCAAAAAGATGAGGGAATCTCTTCCGCATCTCTCCCTCGGCCTCCTAAGTGATCTCCTCCCCATTCGGGCTGCGCCAAAGAACCTTCACAGAAGGCAGGACCTTCGATCGAAATTTCTTCACCTGCCGATCCAATATCTCTACTGGCTGCACGGTGAACGAAAGGTCGGGCTCCAGCTGAACGGTCTGATGCTGAATCGTGTGGGAAGGGTCATGAAGATATCTGCGTAGCATCGACACGTGGAAGACGGGGTGAACATATGAAAAGCTGGGTGAAAGAGCCAAATGATATGCAACTGTGCCGACACGGTCGAGGACCTCGAAGGGACCCACAAATCTGGGGCTAAGCTTTCCTTTTCGCCCAAATAGCATCACGACCTTCATCGGAGAGACCCTCAGAAAAGCATGATCGCCAACTGCGAACTCTAATCTGCGACGGCGCCTGTCTGCATACGATTTCTGCCTACTCTGAGCTGCTCTCATCCGATCTCGAATCAACTGTACTTTCTCGGTCGTCTCCTGCACGATCTGCGGCCCCAAAATACTACTCTCGCTCAGCTCGGTCCAACAGATGGGCGATCTACATCTCTTCCCATACAAGGCCTCGAAAGGTGCCATCTGAATAGTATCCTGGAAGCTGTTGCTGTAGGAGAACTACACTAGCGGTAAATGATGATCCTAGCTACCACCAAAGTCCAAAACGCACGCTCTGAGCATGTCCTCGAGAGTCTGAATAGTCCGCTCTGACTGGCCGTCGTTCTGCGGATGAAATGTTGTGCTGAAACTCAAACGGGTGCCTAATGCCTCCTGAAGTCTCTGCCATAGTCGGCTAGTAAACTGGGTGTCTCGGTCCGACACGATACAAGTAGGTACGCCATGCAACCGCACGATCTCGTCGATGTAAATCTGGGCATACTGAGCGAAACCGAAAGTGGTCTTCACTGGCCGGAAGTGAGCCGCTTTCGTCAATCGATCCACGATCACCCAAATGGAGTCGTATCCCCGACTGGTCCTGGGTAGACCCACAACAAAGTCCATAGAGATATGCTCCCATTTCCACTCCGGAATGGGCAAAGGCTGCAACTCTCCTGCTGGCCTCTGGTGCTCGGCCTTGACTTGCTGACAAGTCAGGCATCTCGATACAAAGTCTGTGACATCCCTCTTCATCCCGTCCCACCAATAGACATCTCTCAAATCGCGGTACATCTTGGTGGAACCCGGATGAACGCTGTATGCCAATCTATGTGCCTCCTCAAGAATCTCATGCCGCAGTCCCTCAGAATCTGGTACGCACAATCGAGTCCCAAATCGCAGTACTCTCTGATCATCGATCACGAACTCGGAATCTCTGCCCTGCCTAATCTGCTCCAAGATCTCTGAAAGACGGTCATCACCGGGTTGTGCCTCTCGAATACGGTCAAGTAACTACGGACGTGCACGAACATGCACAAGCTGTCCCCATGTCGGAGTGAACTCGAACTCGACTCGGCTGTCGCATAAAATCTGGCAATCTGCTGACGACTTCCTCTGCACTGCGCGCAATTAGATAGACTACCCCCGGGTCTCTTGCTCAAAGCATCCGCCACTACATTGGCCTTGCCCGGGTGATACAAGATCTCGCAAACATATTCTTTCACCAGCTCCATCCAACGACGCTGTCTCAGATTCAGGTCTCGCTGCTGAAATATATACTTTAAGCTCATATGATCAGTGAATATCTGGCACGACTCGCCGTATAGGTAATGTCGCCAGATCTTAAGTGCAAAGACTACTGCAGCCATCTCCAAATTATGAGTGGGGTAGTTCTGTTCATGTTTCTTCAACTGCCGCGAAGCATATGCAATCACCCTGTCATGCTGCATCAATACGCATCCTAGCCCCACCCGTGAAGTGTCACAATAGACCATAAATCTCCTGATCCTGACGGCAAAGATAATACCAGCGCCGTAGTCAAACAAGTCCGTAGCTGCTGAAAACTGCGCTCGCACTCCTCCGTCCAAACGAAAGGAACTCCCTTCCGGGTCAAACCGGTCAAAGGTGCAGTAATACGGGAGAAATCCTAAACGAATCGCCTGTTGTAGCCAGCCAGGCCAAGAAAACTACGGATCTCTGTAACCGATGTCGGTCTGGGCCACTGCTGAACGGCCTCAATCTTTTTCGGGTCCACACATATGTCATCTCTCGTAATCACGTGGCCTAAGAAACCAACGCTGTCCATCCAGAATGCACACTTAGAGAATTTTGCAAAAAGCTGATGCTCCCTCGAGGTCTGTAATGTAACCCGCAAGTGCTGCTCGTGCTCCTCTCGGCTCCGGGAATACACCAAAATATCATCAATGAACACTACGATGAACAAGTCGAGATACGGCCTGAATGTACAGTTCATCAAGTCCATGAATGCTGTTGGGGCGTTGGTGAGTCCGAACGATATCGCCAAAAACTCATGGTGGCCGTAACGCGTGCGGAAAGATGTCCTCGGTATATCCTCCTGTCGAACTCGTAGCTAATGCTATCCTGATCGCAAGTCGATCCTCGAAAAATATCCTGCCCCCTGAAGCTGGTCAAACAAATCATTAATGGGTGGCAAAGGATATCTGTTCCGCACGGTAACTTTGTTCAGCTGGCGGTACTCGATACACAAGCGCAAACTGCCGTTCTTCTTCTTGACAAACAGGACCGGAGCACCCCACGGATAAACGCTAGGTCGAATAAGTCCCTTATCCAACAAATGCTGCAACTGAACCTTCAACTCTCTAAGCTCCGTCGGGGCCATCCGATAAGGCGGTATAGAAATAGGCCCCGAGCCGGAAATCAAGTCAATACAGAACTCAACGTCGAGCTTAGGCGGTAGTCCTGGCAGCTCATCAGGGAAAACGTCAGGGAACTCACATACAATCGGAATCTGGTCTAATGGAACATCTGTAGCTCTAGATCGCAAACATAGGCTAGAAATCCCCGACATCCCTTCATCAACAGCTGTCCAGCACGAAGAGAAGAAATCAATATGGGAGGGGCGGCACCACGGTCCCCCTGCACAACGAAAGCCGGCTCGCCGGGAAAACAAAATCTAACTGTCTTCTCACGGCAGTCCACAGACGCATAGCACGTGGCTAACCAATCCATGCCCAAAAGAACGTCGAAGTCCAACAACTCTAGAAGGATCAAGTCGACAGGCAACTCTCTCTCGCCAATACGGAAAATACAGGATCAGAACACGTGCCTAGCAACAAACGACTCTACCGCAGGAGTTATCACAACAAGCGGCTGTCAAGAAAACCAGACTCTCTACCCAAACTCGGCACGAAGTGTGTGGACACATACGAGTGCGTGGATCCGGGATCAAACAACACGTGTGCATCGATAGAACATACAGATAGGGTACCTGTCACGACGGCATTGGATGCCTGTGCATCCTGCGGTGCAAAGAAAACACTCGGGCCTGACCTCCACCAATAGCGGGCTGACCTCGGCCTCTGCCTCTTCCTCCTCATACTATCTGGATAGGACCGCCGCATCCACGGCCTTTGGGTGCACCTAACTGGCATGGAGCATCGCCTGTGGCAGGAAGTAGAGCTCTCTGAGGAGGGGATGGTGATGGTGGTGGGTCATATGTGGAACTGTCGCCGCTCCCTATCGTCTCGCCGGAAAGTCTCTGACACGATGGTGCGGACTCCCACACCCATAACATCCTGGCGACGGCTGCTGTCCTTGAGGATACGAACCATACAGCTGACCTTGTCCAAACCCTCTGCCGGCCCTATCTCTCGGAAAGAATCTGGCAAGCTGCCTCTGATCTAGCGTACTGGTACGAATTCTCTTCGGCCCGGAAACGGTCGAAGTCGCTGAAATGCGTGCCTCCATCCGCAACGCCGTATCCATAGCAGCTGAATAAGTGTCGAAATGCTGGGCGCCAATGGCAAGAAATAGCTGGGCATCGAGTCCATGTACGAACCTCTTCACCCTCTTCTCTTCGGTATCCACCAAATATGGAGCATATCTGGACAACTGCGTGAACTGGACATCATACTCAGACACCGTCATCCCTGGGGTCTTCATCAAAGCTTCAAAACTGCGAGCCCTAGCGTTACGAACGCTCTCTGGAAGGAAGCGAGCTAGAAAGACTGCTGTAAACTCGGCCCAAGTCATAGGCGGTAGACCTGCAGCTCGACCTCTCAAGACTGACTCCCACCATGTCTGCGCGAGGCCCACTAAACGGAAACTCGCAAGCTCCACCCATCGATCGTCAGAACATCTAAGCAAACGGCAAATCCTGGCTAAACTGTCAAGGAATGTCTGCGGATCCTCTGCTGCATCGGTGCCCGTGAAGACCGGAGGTCTCAGCCTTATGAAATCCTGTAGCGATACTGGAATGGCCACGGAAGTAGCAACTGTCTGGGCAGCAGGAATCATGGTCTTCTGTGATGTAGTGGGTATGTCCTCCGGCCTCGATGCACGACTGGCTGCTACTAAGGATCCCACCATCTGTCGTAGCTCCTGCATACCTCCCATCATCTGTCGTAGCTCCTCCATACCAGACTCAAGCCTATCCATACGGCCTGGGGAAGGCGGATCAGTCTGTCCCCGCGTCGTAGGCATACTACCCTGCTCGGTCCTCGTCTGGGACGAGCCTGCTCGGATCTCATCTCGAGCGGCAGCCCTCTGCGCTCTCGTAGCCCTATGTGGCATAGTGACTGGTACAGGAAACAGGAAAATAAGAACGGTGCAATAGAATCATAGGATACACGGAATTGAAGAATGATTTTCAAGAAAGTATGTCCTAATGTCACTTAGGCGGAGTGCCGTATCGCGAGTATGCCGCGGACATACGCACGCTACATCACCCTGCTTAAGTCACTTACTCCATCTACTAAGGGTCATCCTACACTCGGAAGGTGAAACCTATCGCTCTGATACCAACTTTGTCACGACCCGCAGGGTACGGAACTTGACCGGCACTTAAGTTACGAAACGTCTCAAGGCGTCCGTAAAATAAGTGTGCCGAAGCCCAGAAAACAAAACCTGATTTAGAAATAGAGTGAAGGAAAAACCATTTTTTTAAAGCAAGCTATTTAATTTATTAAGTCACATCAAGCTTTTTAAAAGCAACTTCCCTTTTTTCACAATTTTCGGCAGAGTCTTCTTTGTAAAACAGGCCCCCAAACGGGTACAAAACAGGAGTATAAATGAATAACATGTAATATGGCATCCCCAAGCGGGAGCTAGCTCTTCGCCTCAAGGCGGTCACCAATCCCACGCAATGTAAAACAATACTGTGCATAAATAAGCATAAAAAGCACAAGTAAAATAACATGTCGACTCAAGTGAGCTCGACCCCCAATATAACATAAAGTCCACAAGTCTCACAGCCTCGTCTCTAGGTCAATATACAATAATCCAAATAACCGGTACAGCTGAAATAGTAAATGGATTACTCTAGGTACAATGAATATATAAGGTGGTACAAAATGATAACCACCCACCTATGAGCAAAAGCCTCAAGTCCAGGCAAGAAGAGCAAAAGTAGCTAGTGCGTTCGTCGCTACAGTACTGACAGAACGGACCTGCAGGAAAGCTGTGGCACAACGAGGGTGAGTTGCCAACTTGTGAGTAATAAATAACATCTATAAAGGCTATCACATGCATGCACACAAGTATCATATCATCTCTAAAATAGATATGGCTGGGTATACTAGCAGGTATGTATGCAACATGAATATACTAGCAGGTATGTATGCAACATAAATCAACTCGTGATCTCGATATGTAATATAAGAATCATTCTTTCTTTTTGAAACTCTTTTTAAATATCAGCATAATACCCTTAGAATCAACAAGAATCCGTGTCCAACAGCGACACCTCAAAACTGTCTCAAATCTCATATATCCATGTCATAGTATCTCTGGCCTCAGCCATCCGGCTGACCCATATCAAATATCAATATCGCGTCCACGGTCGGTATCCTCGGATATCCGACATGCCAAATGAAGTCACCGATAGGTAATCCATCCACTGCCAGACTCAACGGCATCTCCTGCGATCTTCTTGCCCCGGGGTACCTTACCGGGCCCACCATGTACCCGAGACGATTCATCCACCTCCTCAAAACGGGTCTCGAAAACCACAACAAACTCATAGTGGACGACACTTTACATCACTAGAAAACCGCAACTTTTCATATTTAAAAGATAATAAGTTTGTAAATCTTGCGGCTTTCCCTCGAAATCCAGAAATATCATAAAATCTCAAGAAACCATCATGGGTGCATATGTCAACGATAATGAATGCATATGGTATCAATGTTCAAGTTGCAATGTATGATTAATAACTAGGCATGAACAAATGATATAATGATGTATATGCACATGAATAGCAATTCTACAATTTTATTTTAAAGATTTATTGCAATAGCACAGGTCTAAGCATCAATTAGTAACATGTTTCAGATTATAAGTTATCTAGTGTCGTGACATGGCAATTACCAGGGCTTGTGTGTACACATGAATAGTGCTCGTGCAGCATATAAAAACCCGGGTAATGGTGCATGTGTCCTACAGAATGAGTTCGCATATGTATGACTGTATAGAGCATGAATGTAGCAGATAACATACAAGTGTTCTATTTCTAATTACTGACATTGATAGGTATCTTTTTAAGTTACTAAATCTATCGGGCGACTTGCGCCATCCAAGCGATGGTCCCCCGTAGATGTTACATCTACTCACCCGTGATCGCGCGCTAGGTGTGTCCGACCACTTGCTTTCCTTTCTCCGCGGCGCTCGAAGTCTCCGCCGGTAAACCTAGAATTCACAAAAGTCACACATAAGGCAAATCTTGCAAAAACACTATATATCGCTAAAATGGATAACGCGTGCGTGAAACTAAACGCGCGTGCGTGAAACAAAACGCGCGTGCACTCGTCGCGTCGCGACGTGCGTAACTCACCAGAACCCACTCCGACACACTGTGTCGCGCAGCGCGCTACAGAACCATGCGGATCACGCGCGTGTCGCACAGTTTAAAAACGTCGATATAAAGTCTTAGGCTCCAGATTTTGACTCTGGTCCCAACACAAAAAGTTACAGATACCAAAACCGTAAGCTACCCAGAATACCCCCACACACCAAAACCCAGCACCCCAACCTCTACTCTGGTCGCAATTTGCGGCCAGATGTAATAAATCTGCGGCCATAATAGGGAGAGGGGTCCCTGTGCTTTGTGTGTGTTTGTCTGACATGGTCACTGTGCTACAGTCTCCTCAATTTTATTCTGAAAGGCTCGGCTCAACAGCAGATTTTAAAGAGGCTAAAAATTCGATAAATACGCTAAATTATGCCGATTCGAAACATTCAGGTATTTAACTGGAATCTGGGGTAAATCTTGGGCTAACTAGTCTCAACAGCACCTAATTAGGTTATACTAACAATCCAAACCATCACTTGGCCACATCTCACTCAAAATCACTAAATCTAGCACTAAACTACATAGCAAAAACTAAACTAAACCATATTATTACCTAAGTTAAACAAGCAAGGGAACAAGTTTAGGGATTATACCTCTAAATATCCTGGGATGAAGGAGAAGAGGAGAAGAAGAAGAAGATGAGGAGTGTGCTCCTGCTACTGCTGAGCTGCCACCATTGCTGATGCAGTTGCTGTTTGCAGCTGCTGCAATGCAGATGTTGTTGTGATGTTGTTGTGTTGCTGTTGTTGCAGCAGCTGAAGTGTTGGTGTGGGTGCTTTTGTGGCTGGTGTGAGTAGGGGTGCTGGTGTTGCTTCAGCTGCTGATGCTGAAGCTGTTTGCTACTGCTGCTGTTGTTATTGTTTTTGTTTGTGTTGCAGCTAATGTTGGGGCTGTTGTATTTGTGGTGAAGTGTGAGAGTGATGTTGTAGTATATGATGATGGTGTGTGTGTGTGAGTGAGTGGGTGAGTTGTGAAAGATATGAGAGTGTGAAAGAGAGTGTGAGAGACATGCAAAAGTTTTGAGGTGAGATGGATTGTGACCTTACCTTAAAGCCACCTCACTCTCTCTCTTAATAAATGCTGGCATGCACATCCATCATAACCTCTCTCTCTCACCACAAGTCAACCCTTAACTCTAATCAAATTTAAACAAAACCAAACCCTTAATTAAAACTAATTAACTTAACCAAGTGGGTTAGGCCACCATAGTTGTCTAAACATGGTTAACCCACATTCACATCTAAACTTGGTAACCCTAGACTTAACCCTAGGTAACATGCACAAGTGTGTGCAGTCGAGATAAAATTCTAATAAAATATCCATAAAACCAGATAAATTATTAGAAACCCGTTTTGGTAAACTTTTTACCAAAAACCCCACATTAACTCACAATTACTACTAAACACAAACTCAGGTGTTACAACAAATATCTTAAGCAAGACAAAAGAGTGGACTAAGTCAATAAAGACCACAAGCTTCTACAAGCTTTGAACCATGACAAATATTTCCACAATTTTGAATTTGCTTGAAATAAATATAAACCCTAACTTAACCCTAGCATGGTGTGAGTCTCATACATACATGTTGCAAGTGTAACCTAGCATGACACAACAATATATATCACATATATATTTTTTGTACAAAAGGAAAATAATACAATTAACATATATCGCATATATATCAATGTATCATCAAGTGAGAAAAAGTAATACTTAAGTGAGCTAATATTAGTTAATATAATGTAATATATCAAATATATAATGATACATTAAATTATTAAATCAACACTTGATTTAATAATCCGGCTTTATTACATATAACCGACTAATATCAAATGTAACAACTTATCGAATCAACACTTGATCCGATAACTTGGCTATATCACATATAACGGACGAATGTCACATATCGTGAGCATAGAATGCGGTATCACATACTCGAATTAATCTCGTTCCCGCACATATCACATATGTGCTCCTACTCCATTTCGCATGAACCAAGAAATCTCTGTGTAGGACTCTAAAGACACGTCAATACGCCGGCAGTGGGTGATGATCTTATCAAACACCCATAAGCCGCAAGCGGTCTGCTAAACGTAACGGCCACCCGGGTATTGAGCGATCAGAATATCAACAAGCACGCCTGCTTGTACTCCTGTGAATCCAATCAGTAACACTACCGTACAGTCCGGTCTCTTCGTCTGATATGCCGCATATCACAGCCTAGGGGTGGTAAAACGTCAAACCCCAATCGCTTGATAAGTCATGCCGATGCAAGGTCCATAATGGTTCGAGAAACTACTGTAAGTCTATGGTAGCGCCCCGGCCGTCGATCCAAGGCCAAAATGCGGAAACGAAAACTTTTTCAAACTAGAAACCGGCCCTATCGTATACTTTCAATCCGGATCGAACCATTAACCAACAACTAGCTAACAAGAGAAGGGTTGGAAAAGCTGTACCGATCGATCCGTGTCCTTCGGTCTTGGCCACCATCCCAAGCTCCTCGCGGCATCTCCGGTCTCGATCTCCTCTTCGGAAAGGGCACCACATCTTCGAGTCCTTTTACGGGCTCCCGCTTCATCCGAAACAACTCGGGCATGAAGTTCGCTAGTCGACGTGTCCAAGGTGAAGTAGAGAATGTATGTGAAAACTTTGTCTCTTGCATCCATTACATGGATGGAGGTTGAAGATGAAGCCATCAATAGAGGTTGTGAGCTAGAGAAAGAAGAAGAAGAAGATGCCTTTTTCTTTTGTGTTGTATGATAATGAGAGTGAGAGCAAGAAAAAATAATACAAGAGCCAACCATCCCTTATAGCTGCCCTTTCTATCTCTCCCTCTCATTTCATCCACAAATCAATCACATAATGTGACATTAGCACAAGAAAAGAGACCATGAGTCACTAATGAAGTCTATGTCACATTAAATGCTCAAAATGATGATTTAAGCTCACAATTTCCTTTTGTAAACATTAACCCAAATGTTTACAACAATAAAAAGATACGGCAACATCTAAAGTAAACTCGTGACGTATCATAAGGATACCCCTCACCTGTATATACATACCTGCATCTGTATTCCGACTGAATGCGATTGCGATGAGACTAAAGTAATCCAACAAATCTAATACTAGGATCTGGCTTAAACCAAAGCCCACTAGTATGATCTATCCGATCATGATCCGTGCACTACCGCACGTATATGATCGAACCCTGCCATATATCATACGGCCTCTACAACGTTTCGCCCGAAACTTGAGAAACTGTCT
Source organism: Agapanthus africanus (assembly GCA_030015575.1). NCBI lineage: Eukaryota > Viridiplantae > Streptophyta > Magnoliopsida > Asparagales > Amaryllidaceae > Agapanthus > Agapanthus africanus. Next base: position 365,636,543 of record JASDDO010000008.1, read on the forward strand.
GTGGGGGACTCTAAAGACTTGTCAATACTTTGGCTATGGATTTAACCACAAGCACGTCAGAGGTACTAGCCGTACGTAACGGGCTACCAGGTATTGACCAAAAGGGAGGTCGATGAGCGAACTCATCCTAACACCCTACTGAGCCTGTCAGTGACAATATCCATACAGTCCGGTCCGTTCGTCTATGAGCATCGCATGGCGGGCCTAGGGGATTGGTAAAAGTCAGACCCCCAAAAGCGGTACAAGTCGTGTCGGAGTGTAGCCCAGAACACCATGAGATACTACTAGAATACCTACCAGTAAATCTCCTGCCTTGGCCAAGGACTTCGTGTAATGGCTCTCCTAGACACAGCGCGATCTCACCCCCAATACCGAGAGAGACGAAACCCCTGCCGATCCGCTCACTGCCTCCATATGGCTCGGGACTGTACCCAACTAAAACCTGTTTGCATGACTCCTTTGAGCCGTGGTAGGGTAGTAATCAAAGCACAGTGGGAACTCACACGAGACAAATGACGACCTCAGGTCGATGAACTAACCTGTACACATGTCACCAGGGAACTGCTATCTGACGTCAGGTATAATACCAAATAGCATGTTCCCGTCGAGTCCTGTCCGGTGTACTCATAACCCAATGAGCACCTGTATATATCTTAGGTGAACCAACTGACACCAATGGCTTGTGAGACCGGCCACCGCCACTCGTCGGGGTCTTGACTGTATGCACTAGTCTACTAATGGAGTATCGATGCCCAGTCTCGAAACTCCCACGTCTAGAGACCTTTTATGGATGTGCTTACAGACCCCAGCTCCCACGTATATGATCGCCATCATACTGTTGGTAGTCAAGAAAGAATCTTTAGGGCTCTATCAACGTGTAATAGCGACCTGTAAGGTCACCTGAAGCAGTACACGATGATAAAGATAAACCTATAGCATACTATCATCTTGAGTAAGACTGTCCTACCGGTATAGGTCCTCCCTCAATCATTGCAATCACGTGCCTGTGATCCACTAATTGACTCTGAGGGCAATATATCTAACAATCTCCCACTTGCACTCAAGGCTAATTATTACGATGTCGCATACTCACAGCCCGTGTGATACCGAACACCCAACTCCTCTACTAATCAGTCTCACAAAGCCCGTTTGCGAAACTATTGCGTTCGAGAAATAGCCTCAGTGAGTGGATCCGCCCTGATGTTTCTTACTATGTCTCACTTTATCTCAAGTTCGCGGAGAAAGCCATCTCCCGAAATGAGCAATACCTGTCTTAGAATATGTCTGGATATCTGATGGGACCTAGTTCATAAATGAACTCCAAATCCAAACTTCTTAGACTGTATCGTCAACTGAATTTAATCAGTATCCTGCGCCACACCTCCCTCAGTATCCGCTTGGACCACCTGTCCAAACTACTGCCCCTTGTCAGAGGGAAAACTATAACTCTGACAGTTACTCTGTCATCCAGGTCACCTTGGAAGCCTGGAATGATAACTGTCTCCTAAAAGTGGCTGTTGTTATCATATCCCTAGAACATCCACTTATGTTTTAAAACTGCTTCCGAACGTTTCTCCAGGATAGGATTAATATCAACTTATTGGATCTAGTGCAAAAAACAACGTCTGATCTGGTACTTGACATCTCATGATTGCCTCAATTGTCTAAGCAAGTAATGTGTCAATCATGCACATCCCTCTCCCCTTTAGTCAGTAAGACACCTTCAGAGAGGGTGACTCCATCACTTGCAGGTACACTACCGTGCCAGGAGTCGTCCATTCGAAAACACCTTTAGAATGCTGTCTAAGTACCCAGATTAGGACACTTTCCAAATCTAGATCTAAAACCATAGATCTAGTAACCAGAATGTCTGATTATAATATCCAATTCCTATGTGGAGAAACCACTGTGTGACAACCAAAGTATAACCGATTGTAGTATAGGAATTTCACTTCCTACTCTGTGTATGTCATCCAAATACCAGGACATCACACTCTACTACTTTCTTAACAGACCCATCCTCTATTCTAATGAAGTCAATCCTATGACTGTCACATCAGAAATAGATGATCTATCTCCGCTATATCTGCTTTAGTCCATAAATAGACATAAGTTACTTGTCCATTATGCTTCCGCTGCTCCCACTGACTATGACAACACTCTGGCCGAGTCATATACACGTACACTTCTAAAGCTAGTTTAGAACGACGCTATACTCATCCTCCTGCCGGGTCTCACAGTCTGGAACAACAGCAATGGCAAGTCTGGGTAAACAAGAACCTCCCTGTCACCGTCCTTGAGGCTACCGAAGTACCTCTCGGGTGCTTGAGGTTACCCACCATATCTGCGGAGTGGCCAATAGAATGTCAAACCAGATTAAATTTTTAGGTTCTTATCAAATTTTCAGTAATCGTTTGCGGTTCTGGAATCACTTCCAGCTCTACCATACTCCCACTACTGTTTTCTGAAAAAATCCATTTTTATTAAAACTGTGGCGAGTCAAGAACAATATCACTATTGATCTTCCAGATGGTAGAAAATCAACCCTCGTCATAGCCCGGGTCAACCCACAAACAGCCATTACAGAAACGTACCTTGAGTTATCCAGAGTCCGGTTTTAAGCATAAGCCGGACAACTCCCCATACCTTAACAATGTTAAGATATGAACTATTCTATATACAATATAGAAATAGAGGCACCGATTTAATTGGAACCAGATTCAAATCATGGAGCTATCTCCAGTGCATGTCAACCAAATGGAGAGAGGCCGATAAGCATTACTCAACTTAGGAGTGCTTCCAATTATGAGTAACCTGAAAGAGAAGCAAGTTCTCTTAATCATTACTATTTACTGAATACCATACACAAGTATCTACATCTTCGATCACCTTGAAGAATCCTGATGCTTACAATACCTGGTTCTCTACTTCATTCATATACCTATAACTTCTCAAAACTTGGATCTTGAATTTCTATGAAACACGTGTCTAAGAACTAGAGAAGTCACAAGTAAACAGAATATAGTACGAGTACCAACCCCTATGTCCTAATGGACACTGGACAACATACAATACTCTGTATAAGTCCCCTGAGTCTAATAACTCATTCCATGTGTGTCGTAGGCTGCAAACTATACTTATTGTTAAGAAGAATTACACCGCTGTTTAATGCTCCTTACGTAACCATCCACTGATATAGGTAAATGTCATAGACATAATTTCAAAAAGTTATATCTCACTTTATAAAAATAAACATACAGATATATCAATTTGAAATTGGTGCATAACAACGAATATTCAAAGCCAAATATTTGTCGTCCGGCAAACAACCCAGGAGATTTCCTCAAATATCACCAATTACAACGAATCCCGATATAATGAGGATGATCACACAATTCCCAATAACTTGCTCCCACTCATCATCTGTAAAACCATACAGATGTGAGAATCAAACCTGGTAAATACATACCCTGGAGCAAGGGCTAATTGGGAAATCAGTTTTCTTTTAACAATACACAGTGAAACTGAAACATGTAAACGTTTCGAAGGGGTATCCGGGTATTCTTAGTAATGCCTCTTCCATTATCAGATTCACAACTGTAACCGTATATTTCTTTGCCATCTCTCCAAATCCCTTTATATGTCTTTAGTCATTACCTTCTGTACACCCATTTAGGCCAAAATGGTTTTCTTCCTTCCCTACCGTTCGGCACCAGCCTATGGTTTGGAAGAAGACTATCCAATAAGAGTAATAGGTGTACTTTCCTAATCCTAAGAGCACTCGCAACCCGAGAGAAGGTAAAGATAAAATACAACTGAATAAAACCTTATTCCTATTTCTCCGAAACCAGAATCCATCCCCAAACTGGAACAAGTTCCTTCGAGTTCGTATATAACCATACGATGGAGTATCCAAAAAACTGTGGATCTTCGTAGTGATACGGAGTGTCCTTGAGAAATACAAAGGTGAAGTAGGAGTGGCGATGAAATATTTGGTTTTGTCGTGAATAACAGTCGCAATTTACTTTGCCCTCTTACTAATCCCTTTATTTGTCTTAACTTATTACCTTCTGTACACCATCGTTAGGCTAATTGGTTTTCTTCATTCCCCACCATTCGGCACCTGCCTATGGTTTGGAAGAAGACTAACCAATAAGCGTAATAGGTGTACTGTCCTAATCCAAGGAGCACTTGCAACCTGAGAGAAGGAAAAAGGAAAAGACAACTGAATAGTCCTATTCATTTTCTCCAAAACCAGAAACCATCCTCGAATCTAGAACAAGTTCCTTCGAGTTCGTATATAACCATACGATGGTTTTATCCAATGGAATTGGATGTTCGTAGTAATACGGGGTGTTCTGGAGAAAAGGGTAAAAGTAGGAGTGGCAATGAGGTTTGCAACTCAGATAATCCAAAAACCGGTGTTTTAAGAAAGTTCGGTTAACTTGGTCACTGAGTCATAGTCAAGGGTCGGGTCATGGTCGCTGCTAAAGAGAGAGAGAAAAGAAACACTCTGCGTGCACTCTAACCTAGATCAGAATGGTTATCACTTTATCTAACCAGGAAACTTCCCACTGTATCGTCAAATTCTCTTCCAAACCTGAAAGAAGAATTAGTCGGGATCACCCGAGGAGTAAACCAACTCATCAGTGGGAATCGGGATCCAACTATCATCGCATGATAACGTGATGGAATCCACTCACGTTATCACACTCCAAAAGGTAAGCGCATATCTGGCAAGTTTCAGTTTCTTTAGAAACTTCCGATGTGATTTTTACACCATGCTCTTATGACCTTGACGAAGGCCAACATATCATAAGTCACATGTCAAGTTCTACCCGTCATTATCCAGGTTAATTTGAACCCGCCCGTACATACCCTTGACGAAGGCCAAAATAGTAGTACGACTGTCCCAAACCAACGCATCTATCTATGCTGCAGAAAAGTAACAAGCAGCTACCGTTCACTATGTCTTGACGAAGGCCAACATACATAGCATGAATACTAAGTGCTACCTTTCTGAAATGACGGAGGGCTACGAATGGTTTTTGGCGAAAACCTTTAACCTAATTAACTTGATATCGTTGAAGGAATCTGATATCTTTTTATAAAAATATAGTGGCGAAAACCTTTGCTAAAGAGGTCACTCCAGGTGAAGGGATCTCGGCTCTTTCCCCGTAGAATGAGGTGCAGGATATTCCAACTGAATACCACGATGCAAAGCAAAAAGTAATCGACTATGGTGAAGTTATTACCCTGACGCAAACTTCTGTCTAAGGGGTCACTCCCGGTGAAGAGATCTCAGCCCTTGCCTCGTCGACTGAGATGCTGGATATTCATAACCGAATACCACTGTGCAAAACAAAAGAGAACGTCCTTGCAATAACAGCTTTTTGAAAAATGTTCCAAAAACATCAGAATAGGTTTGTTTAGCTTGCATTGATCCGAATCAATGCAGTCCCATCAATTAATCACACCACAAAAGAACGAAAATACGATGTACGTATATGCCATCCACATTCGCCACTGGGTCCCGTCATCACCCGTTAGGTTACTTAACTAACGACAGAGTAGGGACTAGACTAGCGCGGGTGTAAAACATATACAACATCTACTAGTATATATATCAATATATAATAATCGCTCAAGGCGTGATAAAATACAACATCACAGAGAGTAATAAGCATCACAGAACAATACAGATAATCTGGTATCCCAAGGTTTCATAGAGCCGCTACTGAAACCCGACGTTCCCCCGGTCGTGTGGATAGCCTATGGAATGAAATCCTAGACCCCTACGGGCGTGGCAAGTTACCCGCCAAAACCTGAAGCGAGGCAGCCCCTTTCAACAACGTGAATGGACCACCCAGCACTTCACGGAATCCGGTAACCTGAGTACCCCTCCTTGGGTCAACCTGTACCCCCTACGAGTGCGGCAAATAGCCCGCCAATTCTAGAGTGAAGCCCCCTCCTTCTCAAAGCCATGAGATGTGGGCCCGTTGCCCTCTAGAACCCGGCTATCCGTGCACCCCACCGCGGGGTAATCCTAGTACAGAAAGTAAAATATACAACGGGTACATCGACCTCAGCTCGGTCGTGCCCTAAAAGAATAATATACAAACAGGCAGTGACCGCAGTCCACATGTCGGATGCTCACCCCGCAATATCAAATGTACAAATACAACCAAACTGTACTACCATTGCATCCAGGCTATCCACCACGACAAAACCGCAACATCACAGCACAATACAAAACATCAACATGAATGTCACGTTCGCAAATCCATCTAAAAGAACTATAGCAATTAAACAAGATTTACCGATCAAATGACATTCACGGCTGCAGATATAAAGTAAGTACTGTGAACTAACATATTTAAAATTTTCGATCGACAAAATTTCCCGAAGTGGGCCCTAAGTACAATTCCCAGTACTTAAAATAACCTGGGCCAAAACAAAAATTACCAGAAACCCCAATTCCAACTCAGAGACCACTGCAGAAAGTTTGGTGCATTGATGCTACAGGAGTGCAGCGGAACCGCGGCCAAAACAACGGTAATGTCGCGGTTCCGCGGCGCTACAGTGTGATCACATCACCAAATTTCTGTTGTAGTCTTATAAAAGCCTGCCTGATTTTCTGCAATACTCAAAATAATTTTTCAACGACAAAAAAAATTCGACAGAAACTTCGTTTTTGAAATTGCGGTTTCGGAAATTTTGTTCGATCGAAGTTCTAAATATGTTAGAGCAAGCTAATAAAGGTTAATGGCGTGGCTCTGATAGCATGTAAGTCTGCGGTAGCGCTCCAGCCGTCGATCCGAGGCCAAAATACAGAAACAAAAACTTTTTCAAACTAGAAACCGGCGCTATCGTATACTTTCAATCCGGATCGAACCATTAACTTACAACTAGCTAACAAGAGAAGGGTTGGAAAAGCTATACCGATCGATCCGTGTCCTTCGGTCTTGGCCACCATCCCAAGCTCCTCATGGCATCTCCGATTTCGATCTCCTCGTCGGAAAGGGCACCACATCTTCGAGTCCTTTTATGGGCACTCGCTTCATCCGAAACAACTCGGGCACGAAGTTCGCTAGCCGACGTGTCCAAGGTGAAGTAGAGAATGTGTGTGAAAACTTTGTCTCTTGCATCCATTACATGGATGGAGTTGAAGATGAAGCCATCAATGGAGGTTATGAGCTAGAGGAGGAAGAATAAGAAGTAGCCTTTTTCTTTTGTGTTGTATGATAATGAGAGTGAGAGCAAGAAAAAATAATACAAGAGCCAACCATCCCTTATGGCTGCCCTTTCTCTCTCTCCCACTCATTGCATCCACAAATCAATCACATAATGTGACATTAGCACAAGAAAAGAGACCATGAGTCACTAATGAAGTCTATGTCACATTAAATTCTCAAAATGATGATTTAATCTCACAATTTCCATTTGTAAACATTAACCCAAATGTTTACAACAATAAAAAGATACGGCAACATCTAAACTAAACTCGTGATGGATCACAAGGATACCCTCACCTGTATATACATACCTGCATCCGCATTCCAACTGAATGCGAATGCGATGAGACAAAAGTAATCCAACAAATCTAATACTAGGATCCGGCTTAAACCAAAGCCTACTAGTATGATCCGTCCGATCATGATCCGTGCACTACCGCACGTATATGATCGAACCCTGCCATATATCATACGGCCTCTATAACGTTTCGGCCGAAACATGAGAAACTGTCAGTGGGGGACTCTAAAGACTCGTCAATACTTTGGCTATGGATTTAACCACTAGCTAGTCAGAGGTACTAGCCGTACGTAACGGGCTACCAGGTATTGACTAAAAGGGAGGTCGATGAGCGAACTCATCCTGACACTCTACTGAGCCTGTCAGTGACAATATCCGTACAGTCCGGTCCGTTCGTCTATGAGCATCGCATGGCGGGCCTAGGGGGTTGGTAAAAGTCAGACCCCCAAAAGCGGTACAAGTCATGTCGGAGTGTAGCCCAGAACACCCAGAGATACTACTGGAATACCTACCAGTAAATCTCCTGCCTTGGCCAAGGACTTCGTGTAATGGATCTCCTAGACACAGCGCGATCTCAGCCCCAATACTGGGAGAGACGAAACCCAGTGAACTGCTATCTGACGTCAAGTCGATGAACTAACCTGTACACATGTCACCACGGAACTGCTATCTGACGTCAGGTATAATACCAACTAGCATGTTCCCGGCGAGTCCTGTCCGGTGTACTCATAACCCAATGAGCACCTGTATACATCTTAGGTGAATCAACTGACACCAATGGCTTGTGAGACCGGCCACCGCCCCTCGTCGGGGTCTCGACTGTATACACTAGTCTACTAATGGAGTATCGATGCCCAGTCTCGAAACTCCCATATCTAAGGACCTTTTAAGGATGTGCTTACAGACCCCAGCTCACACGTATATAATTGCCATCATACTGCTGGTAGTCAAGCAAGAATCCTTAGGGCTCTATCAACGTGTAATAGCGACCTGTAAGGTCACCTAAAGCAGTACACGATGATAAAGATAAACCAGATAGCATACTATCATCTTGAGTAAGACTGTCCTACCGGTATAGGTCCTCCCTCAATCATTGCAATCACGTGCCTGTGATCCAATAATTGACTCTGAGGGCACTATATCCAACAACTACTGATAACACTTACCAGTAAATCTCAGCAACCCTGGCCACGTATTTCCTGTTATGGCCAATCGAGCATAGCGCAACATCAACTCCCAATACCGGGAGAGTCGAAACCCTTCCTATCGCTCATTGCCTCCATGTGACTCAGGACTATACCCAAAAACGACCTTTTTGCACGATCTCTTGACCGTGGTATAGTGTAAATCAAAGCACAGTGGGAATCACATAAGACTCTATGACGATCTCAGGTCTACAGACTAACCTGTACCAGTGTTACCAGAGAACTGCTATCCGACGATAGGTATAATACCAACTAGGAGTTCTCGGAGAGTCCGTTCAGTGTACCCAGTCTCCACTGAGCACCCGTATACCTTCTCTGATGTCAAACATCAATAGATATGGGATCATCCATCGCCCATCACATGGGTCGAGAAGCGTATACGCTAGTCTACTCTGGAGTATCGATGCCCTGTCTCGATACTCCCACGACTAGGAACAATTATAGAGTGTACTTGTGGACTACCCTTGACCTCACTAGTATGATCTCCATCATAGTCCTGGTAGTCAAGTACACATTCTAAGGGCTTTGTCAACATGTGAGAGCAAGACAACATCACGTATACAAGTCAACATGTTAAGAAAAAGTGCAACCAGATAGCATACTATCATATATAGCAAGAAAGTCCTCCCTATATATGTCCAAGCATCCACTACAATATACATCCCATGTACAGTAATGGCCTCTAGGGCCTACATATAACTAACAATATGTGCGGGACCGAAATTAATACGAGTATGTGATACCGTATTCTATTCTCGCGATTTGTGTTATCGGTCGGTTATATGTTATATAGCCGGGATATCGAATCAAATGTTGATTCGATAAGTTGATACATATGATGTTAGTCGGTTATATGTGATATAGCCAGATTATTAAATCAAGTGTTGATTTAATAATTTAATGTATAATTATATATTTGATATATTAACTTACATTAACTAAAATTAGCTCACTTAAGTATTTCTTTTTCTCACATGTGTGCACTTAATATATATGTGATATCTATTATTGTGTCATGCTAGTTGCTACATGCAACATGAGTGTATGAGACTCACACCATGCTTAATATAATGAAGGGTTTTATTTATTTAAAATAAATCAAAATTAGTTTGAAATTAGTCACATGGTTGAGCTTAGTGGAAGCTTGTAGAACCATTGACTTAATATACTATGTTTGTTTTACTTAAGATATTTATTAACCCAACCATTATGATTAGCCATGGTTAAGTCTCTACAAGAGTTATATGAGATATTTCTCACCCATGGTTATCATTCTTCACTTGCTTCTCTCCATGGTTGCTTTTCTTCATCTCCTTCCTCAAGCTCTCTAGCATTTTGGGAGGTGAAGAAAACGAGTGAGAAAAATATTTCTAAAGTGAGCAAAATTCCTACTTCATCAACCTACACTAGACTAGCCATTTAGTTTAGGTTGTTTGCTTCATTAATTCCACATTAGTGAAGAGGGAGCTTGAGTTAGTGTCTCCTCGATGTAGATCATCTTCGGCCTCATAGACTTTAAGCAAGCTTGTTCATTTCACATTGTGGAGCCTTACTAGAGTCTGGGAGATCACTACTTGGAGCGAAGGGACTACTACACAGAGCTTTTGAAGTGAAGGACCGGTCTACAAAGGTTGTATTCCTTGTTCAGTTAGATGTAAAGTTGTTTACATGCATGTTTTGTCTAATTCTCTAGTTAAGATTCTAGGTTAGGGTTCTTTAGCATGCCAATTTTTTGAAAACGGCATGGTCAATGCCTCCCGAAACCTAGTGGCGGTGCTATGGAACCCAGCAGTGGTATCAGATCCATGTTAAAGAATTAGACTATGTTCGTAGTATTACGAAACCGAAACAACTCCGAAACCTTGAAACAAAAACCTAGTTTCTGTCGAAATTTTTAAGTCCTCTAAAATTTTTTTAAGCAACTGCAGAATGTTATACGAGATGTAACATGAACACGAAACAAATACGAACCATTTTCACCGGATTTGACCCGGCGAAATGAGCTAAAAATCCGGCCTAGCCGGTCCTGTTCAAGTGTTTGGGCTTCGTATTTTTCTGGTGTTCCAGTCTCTGGGTTTTGGTGTTTCAGGTGTTTCTTGTTTTTACTGAGATTGCATATGATGTTATCTTTATGTAAAGGCAATTCGGGGTGCTTCGTAGTCGTAATTCTAACATCGTTTCGGGTATTTTAGACGACGTTAAAATGTTCGAACAAATTTCAATAACCCATTTTCTCCCACGCTGGAAATTTTCCAAAAGTTGGATATTTCCAAGTTTTAAATCTTCAGAAAATCATGCAAGTGTTTTCTATGGACCCTCTAGAAGAACGATACCCAAACTCGACTCTTTGACCGCGGAACCGCGGCCAAACCCTAGGGTTTGCGGCAGTTCCGCGACGCCATGAGTGAGGCGTGGGTCGGCCCTTCTACGGCCGGTCCATAGGTTTGTGGCATGTTCTGGGTAATTTTTAAACCGCGCTCAAATGTTGAGCTCTCTGGGGAAATTTTGGGTGTTTGTTGATTCGATCGAAATGTTTAATATCGTCTAGCTATCTGTGAATTGTGATACAATATTTGGAATCCACATGTAACATTACAGAAAAATAAAATATTATTTTTGGAAATTTAAATAATTAAATAATAAATTTCAGGAATATTATTAAGTGCAAGGATTGGTTTTAATGATATGGTATAATTATATACCGATAAATTGGGAAATATTGGAAAATTGAATTGAATGTTGATTTTGAAAGGGATTATAAGAATGGAGAATTCATAGATTTTCTTATAATTAATTATATTCTATGTTAATGCTAAACTCGATTAATTTTCACTAATCTTGCATTAAGCTTGATTATGCATCATGACATGCAACAAAACTTGTTTCATTTTTAGAACCATGGCTTCATTGTTATTGCTATTGTTTTTGTTTCCTTTAAAAGAGTTAATGGGAAAAAAAGGAAAAAAGAAAAGAATAAAGAAATTGTGGCATGGCATGAGGTATGGGCAATGAGAGAGAGAGAGGGTGAGGGGTCACTTGACCATGGCTCATTTTGTTATTCACTTCATTTCTTCATCATTTTCTTCCCCTTCTCCTCTCATGGCTGCCCTCTTCCCTTCACCTCCTCACTAGAACCCCAAATCCACACCAAAACTTCATAATCCCTTCATTAAATATGCGCACAAGCTCACTACAAGCATGGTGGATCAAGAAAGTTAGGATTTTGAGAACTTGGGGCAACTCGAGAATTTTCTTGAGTTTCCAAATGAGGTAATTCTTTCACCATTAGTGTAGTAATTCATTTCCTTTAGCATCTATTTTAGTTTAGAAGTGATTAAGTGAGGTTTAGTGGTCTTGGAAAATTCCAAGATGAAGTTTAGGGGATTCTTGAGTTGTGATGGTGCAAATGATGTGTAATTGGTGACTAGAACCCCTTAGAGTTAAAAACCAGAGCTTAGGACACGAAAAATTCGACTTTAGAAACTTTCCATGTCGGTTTTGTGCATATCTTGAGCCTACAGGGAATCTGGAGTGACCTGAGACCTGTACGAGAAAAACTAGCAACTCTATTGACCTAGACCTGACACTAGAAGACCACCATGCAAATACGAAGCCAATCCAAGACATAAAAACCGAGCAGGCCGGATTCTTGGGTGATCTCGCTGGGTAATCTATGGGAATTGGTCTTAGAATTGGTTCAGTAGCTCACATACCCCATATACTACCCCACTGTACTGCTAGTTTGGCCGAATTTTACCTGAACCAAAATCTGGAACCAGTTTTCTAAGTTTCTATTTTGGTTTCATGGTTGTTCATGACTTGAACTTTAGATTTGGTGTGTTTCCTCGGTCACTTGATGTTTGTACGTCGATATCGGGTGTTGTTTGGTTCGTTTGCATGCGTAGACCATAGGTTTTAACCTATGTGCGATTTGTGTGCCGTTTCGGTTTTCGTACACGATTCTGTTTACAATACTATGTGTTTATATATGTAGGCACCCTCACGTGGACTTCGGATAACAAGGAGGAGCGTGGAGATATCGACTTCGGTAAGTAAGGATCAAGGTGAGTAGATGTATATCTACGGGGGAAGTCGGGTGGATGGCGTATAGCACCCCCGCAGTTTCGTAGTGTCACATGCGAATATGTTATATATATGTGTGTGTGTGTGTGTGTGTGTGTGTGTGTGTGTTATGAGACGTGGATAAGTAGCAAGAACGGCTTTAGGAGATCATAGGTTAGTTTTAGCATAATTAGAAGATAGTGCTTTTAGTTTAGTTTCTTAGATGCGAAACCCTAGAGTAAAGGTTCACACACACACACACGCACGCACACACGTGATATGTTTAGGTGTATATCTTTATATGTATATATATATGTGGATTCGTTGGTACATATATATATATATATATATATATATATATACATATACGTATACACGGGTGATGAGGATAGTATATGATACTTGGTGGTGAGTCGATATGATCGGGCATGATACTGTGAGATCGGTTATGTGATTTGGGTCGTGTTATGAAATACGACATGATATTATAGTGGATCAATGGGCGATGTGTTTTTATTCACACGCGGATATATGTTTGATGGTATCGGAATGTACTAGACTTTAGAACGGTACCCCTAATTCAGGATATTATGATAATGATACCATATGAATAATGGGGTATATGTGATATTTGACCCGTACCTCGATTTTGGGATGCCGTACGATGGATTTTACCGTACGAGATATAAATATGATGATTGATCCGCACTCTTGACTCGAGGATGTCGTATTATATATTTTACTGTATGTGACGCTATTGAGGCGGGATCGCCGACTACTAGATATATCGACTCGGACTTTAGGGGGATTTCCTTACCCTTTCGATTAGTCTCTGAGTTTAGTCCTGTAGTTTATTAGGTAGATGTAAGATTGGGCGGGAGTCATACTTGATTTCATAAACTAACGAATCGTGAGTATTTTCAAAGGACAACGCGAGGGATATTACGAATTTTTCAAAGGAGGTACCTTTTCTTAAAAACACCGTAGCCCTTATTTTCAAAATACTACGATTCATGCTATTTCAAAGGCCAAAACTGTATGACTCGTATATATAAATGTATATTCTTATATGTTGCGGTTACTACATCTTTTTCCATATATTCATATTGTTCTTATCGCATTGCATGCTTATACTTGTGATTTCTTTTGTTATTATGAACCCATGTTGTCAGGACACCAGCACCATTACCGATGATGCATATGTCTACGAACACTTGCTTGCCGGCTCACACACATCATCATCGGTAATTGTCATGTCATATACACTTTAGAAAATATTACTTCATTGATATAACCTGTCAGCTGATAGTTACAATTTATCATTACTTTGCTAGTTTAGATATTGCATTCTTTACTTAGATACCCATGCATGTGTATATTCATTTGTTATGCAATATTATGGGGCTTTATGCCGGTATTTCACTATTTATTGACTCTCGATTTTGGGATTTCGGATATCCATGAGATTTCTGGATTTGGAGAAACAACATAGATTTTATAAATTCATTATCGTTTCTAAAGATAGAAATTTGCGGTTTTCTCGTGATATGATGTGAGAGGTGTTGTCCCGACCCGAAGGTACGGAACGTGACTGGCACTTAAATTACGAAACGTCTAAAGGCGTAACGTAATCTAAGTAAACCAAAGCCTAGAAATCTAAACCAAATTACAAGTAGAGTGAAGGAAAACTTGTTAAAAGAAAATGATTTTTAACCAAAACAAATCTAATTAGCATTTTATTAAAACAACAAAATTTCCCGAAAATTTCGGCAGAGTCTCCATTGTAAATACTGGCCCCCAAACGGGTACAAACAAGAGAAATACATATATATCATAGATAAGGCATCCCCAAGCGGGAGCTAGCTCTTCGCCAAAGGCGGATCACAACTACATGCAATGAATATATCAAATAATGCGAAATAAGTATAAGAGTATAAAAGCAGCCCGTCGGCTCAAGTGAGCATCGACACCAAACCACAAATACAAGTCTCAAATTTCACCATCTAGACCAATACACAAGGGTAGATGGAGTATACTAGATACAAAATAAAAATACACGGTAGGAGCAAAAACAAATCCTCCAAAACCCACCTGTGAGCAAGCTGCAAGTCGAAGCAAGGAAGCGAAATAGAAGATACGCCCGCCGCTACTGCGCTGATGGGTCAGACCTGCAAGACATTATGGCACAACGGGGGTGAGTTGCTAACTCGTGAGTAGTAAGTAATATATAATAAGGTTATCGTAAGCATACACGCAAATGCGTCACAACCTACATATTCCGATATGATGCGATGCACTAGTATGTATGCAATATGAATGCATAATCAACATGAAATCTGAATATATTTGGTATGAGAAAATCTGTATTCTTATCTTCGTAAAACTTTTGTAAAATCACTGAGGTATCATCAATGAAATCATCAGAATCCGTGTCAAGTATCGACACAAATACGAATATCACAATGTCTCAATATCTCAATGTCTCAATATATCACTATCTCAATGTCTCAATATCTCTGGCTCCGTCAGTCTGGATCGGCCCATATCATCAAATCTCATGACTACGACGGTATCCTTCGGATATCCGCCGCGCCCGACATCACCGGTAGGTAGTCTGCCCCTGCCAGGCTCATCGTCTACAACTCAAGCTTCTTGCCCCGGGGTACCGTACCGGGCCCACCATGTACCCGAAACGGTTCATCCCACTCCTCGAATCGGGTCTCGAAAACCATCAGCCATCATGAAAATTCATGGTGGACGACACATACATCATGAGAAAACCGCAACTTGCATTTTAAAATGATAATATGTTTTTATAAAATTCTTGCGGTTTTTTCCAAAATCCAGAAATCTCATCAATACAGAAATCCTCAAAAGAACCACAATACATGATTATGTAGAAAAATGATAATGTCTATGATATCCATGTCATGAAATGCGATTATAACTAGAAAACTATGTATGAATGATGATGAAATGCGGTATATGTACGGCTAGCAATCCTTAGTGTTAATCTTGATGAGATGGAAAATACAACTACCAGTTTAAATATCATGTATGATGCGAATATTTTCGATACTAGTCTAAGTAGGTTCTATAATGTTCATGACATAGCAATTACCAATAGCGTGAGTGTTCGCATAAATAGTGCACGTGTGGCAGGAACCAATGGTAATGGTGCAAGTTTCCTATAAGATGATATCACATATATATCTATTTATACATATAACGATGCGAAGCAATAAGATTGCTAACTAGAAACTTTGCATATAAAGTAAATATTTTAAATAATACTAAACAGTCGGACGCCTCGCGCCATCCAGACGATCCCCCAATAGATGTATACATCTACTCACCGGGACGCATCGGCTAAACTGATCCGATCTTTGTCTGTCTTTCCGTGCCGCGTCCGACACCTCTGCACCCGACCCTATGATCGCACACAAGGAATAAAAAGGATAATACACAATTAGTCACGGACGCAAACGACACAAGTCAAACAACGCGCGCTAATTAAAAGCGCACGCACCTGGTGCACAAAACGCGTTCGCGACAACGCCACAAACTACAACTAGGGTCGTTATACGTGAAACACACCAAGCCTAAAACCAAAATCGTATCAATTGTGCACTCACAACACTCTAGATATTATATAAAACAGGTTATAAATTATCAAAATCTCAAGCTAAATTTAAATCGATTTATTTTTAAAAAAAAACTAGTAAGCGACCATTACCCGTTTTAATACCAATCTTGATGTTTTAACAATTCTAGTGACCAAGATGATAACTTAATATCATAATTATGCCATACAAACCATTACTTAAATTTAATATTACCAATTTAATTAAATCCTAAAAATCTAGTTTGCAAAATTTCCTAATCTTAACAATTTTAAACTAGCACTTTACAAATTAACAACTAAACTGGATTTTGCATATTTTAAAATGTTAAACCACTCATGGAAACCTTAATGATGTGCTAAAAACCCTAACTTAAAGTCATAACCCCTTTCTTGAATTTTAAATCTAAACATTAAAACCATAATTTAAACTCCTAATTAGGCTAGATTGGAGTACTTTAGTACAATTTAAATATGGGTTAGGATTATACCTCAACAAGTTTTGAGATCAACTTGCAAACTTATGATTTCTTAGCCTCCCAACGTGATCTCTTGCTCAAGATTCATGCTTGCTTTTGATCAAGGAATTTTAATGAAGAAGTTGCTAGAATTAGTGTTGATTTTATTTTGGATTTTTTTTATGCAAAATGAGAAATTTTTGAGAGGAAAAGAAGTGAACAAAAAATGGGGCTGCCACAATGGGAGGCTCGGCCAACCCAACAGAGGGAAAGAGAGAGAGAGAGAAATGTGTGGATGTCTAGAAATGTCCATATTAATTACATCTTTCATTCTTTCATTAATTTATTAATATCTTTTCTTTTGTGTTGAAATGAAAAGATTTTAAAGAGAAAAAGGTGGGCTGCTGGTGTGCTCAGCCATAAAGGGAAAATGGGTGTGTGGGGGGTTTTGTGAGTATGGAAACTTCTTTATTTAATGCCTCTTTTAACTCCTTTTTCTAATTATTTAATTTCCTTTCATAAAAATCCTAGAAAAGCCTAGAAACATAGAGATAATTAGTGAAGAAAAGAGCATGTTACACACTGGATTCCAATATGTCTTGGTTCACATTTGTCCAATTGATCCATTCCAATTTGTAATTACCACTAATTAAATGTATAATTAAAAGCTTATAATATTATTTAAAATAATTAATTAAGGAAAAATATTTAAGTAAACTAATAATTTATAAGTGGCAAAATAAATACCAAATACTAGCAATTACATAGTTAAAATAGACATATATAAGTCTATGGTGAAAAATAATTATAGTTAAGTTTTACGGAAAATACGGTTTATTTTACCGATTATCAGAAAATTCACCTAAAGGATTTTATTTATTTATTTATTTTTAAAACGTTACAATCTTCCCCCCTTAAAGAAATTCGGTCCCCGAATTTAAAATCTAACTACACCTACCCTAGAAGAGATGGAAATGTTTCTTCCGCATCTCGACCTCGGCTTTCTACGTGACCTCTTTGCCGATCGGACCACGCCAAAGAACAATTACGGACGATACGTCCCCGGACCTCGGTTTCCTCATCTCCTACTGATCTAGAATAACTACCGGCAACTCGGCTAAAGAAAGATTGCACTCCTGCTAGATCGTCTGATGCTGTATCGCGTGAGCGGGGTACGGAAGATACTTGCGGATCATTGATACATAAAAACACGGGTTGACATCTAGAAAGATGGATGGAAAAGCCAAACGATAAGCACGGCGCCGACACGCTCGAGAATCTCTAAAGGACTTCATATAAAAAACTAAGCCTTCTTTTCCTCCTGAATCTCAATCTGCCTTTTATCGGAGAAACCTTAATAGAACATGATTTCCAACGGTGAACTCAAGTTGCAATGACGTCCATCCACAAAAGATTTCTGCCCGCTCTGGGCCGCTCTCAACATATCCTGAATCACTAAATCCTTTTGGTCATCTCCTGCACAATCTGTGGCCCCAAAATATTGCTCTCACTGAGCTCTGTCTAACATACGGGTGGTCGACATTTCTTCCCACAAATGCTTCAAAGGGTGCCCTCTGAATCTCTCCTATAAGTTGTTAGTTTAGAAAATCCTTGTCAGGGGAAAATGACGACCCTAATGCCACGAAATCTAAAACGCAAGCTCGGAGCATGTCCTCAATAATCTGAATGGTCCGCTCTGATTGACCGTCGGTCTGTGGATCGAAAACTGCACTGAAACTCTATTGGTATCCAAATCTCCTAAAATTTCTACAATAGTCGGCTGGCGAACTGGGTGCTCTGTCGGACACAAAACACTTCGGAACGCCATGAAGTCGCACAATCTCATCAATATATATATATGAGCATACTGAACGAATCCGAAAATGGTCCTGACTGGCTGAAGATGAGCTGCTTTCGTTAATTGGTCTACGATTACTCAAATAGTGTCACACTCTCAACTGATCCTAGGTAGACCCACGATAAAATCCATAGAAATTTTCTTCCATTTCCACTCTAGAATGGGCTAAGGTTGTAATTCTCCTGCTGACCCCTGAGTCTCGGCCCTAGCTTGCTGATAAGTCAGCATCCTGAAACAAATCTATGACATCCTTTTTCATCCCTTCATAAGATATCCGGATGACGTTAAAATTTTCGATCGATTCATCGAAGTCTCACAATTCCCCTAAGAGCTCAACACTTGAGTACGGTTTAATGATATCCAGTACATGCCACAGTACCTGCGGACCAGCCGTAGAAGGGCAAACCCAAGCCTCACTAATGGCACCGCGGAACTGCCGCAAACCCTCAGATTCAAAAGCGTTCCCATGGTCATTATGTCGAGTTAGGGTTTCATTCTTCTAGAGGGTCCATAGAATTACTTGCATGATTTTCCCAATACCATAAACTTGGAAAAATGGGTTTTTAACATTCGTTCGAACTTTTTAACTTCGCCTAGCCAACATGCGAATACCCGAAACAATGTTAAAACTACGAATATGAAACACTCCAACTTGCCTATGTTGTACGATCACACCACCTGCAAACTTAGTAAAAACAAGCAACACCCGAAACTCTAAAACCCAGATCCTAGAACACTGGAAAATAATTTTGAAGCCAAAACTCTCAAACAGGGCCGGCTGTCATGAAGAATCTGCTAATCTGTCATCGACTGTCTCTGAACCGTACTCAAACAACAAAAGCTACCTCCGGGACTCCAACTCAAAATATCTGCCACAACATTCGTCTTGCCTGGACGATAAAAATCTCACGGGCATAGTCTTTCACCAACTCCATCTATCAGCGCTATCTCAAATTTTGATCTTGTTGCTGAAAATGTACTTTAAGCTTCTTGTGATCCGTAAATATCCGGTACGACTCGTCTCCAAATCTTAAATGTAAAAATTACTGCAGCCATCTCTTTGTCATGAGTGGAATATTTCTACTCGCGCTTCTTCAGCTGTCGCGAAGCATCGCCATACCTAACAACACCGCCTAATCCTGAAGGCAAAGAAAATACTATTGCCATAGTCAAACGAAGCTTTAACTGCTAAAAGTTTTGCTTGCATACCATAGTCCAAAGAAAAGAAACTCCCTACCGGGCCAAACCCAAAAATGCTGTGAACCACCGTCACTGATACAGGTCTGGGCCAGTGCTGAACGGCCTCAACCTCATTCGGTTCCATACTTACTATTTCTCGTAACAACGTGACCTAAGATGTCAACCCTATCCAACCAGAAAACACACTTAGATAATTTAGTGAATAGATGGCGCTCCCTCAAAGTCTTCAACGAAAAACCTCAATTTCTGTCCAAGTTCCACTCGGCTCCAAAAGTACACTATGACGTCCTCAATGGACTGTTGGATATAGTGCCCTCAGAGTCAATTATTGGATCTCAGGCACGTGATTGCAATGATTGAGGGAGGACCTATACCGGTAGGACGGTCTTACTCAAGATAATAGTATGCTATCTGGTTTATCTTTATCATCGTATACATAATTTAGGTGACATTACAGGTCACTATTGCATGTTGATAGAGCCCATAGGATTTTTGCTTGACGGCCAGCAGTATGATGGCGATCATATACGTGGGAGCTGGGGTCTATAAGCACATCCTTAAAGTGGTCCCTAGTCGTGGGAGTTTCGAGACTGGGCATCGATACTCCATTAGTAGACTAGTGTATACAGTCGAGACCCCGACGAGGGGCGGTGGCCGGTCTCACAAGTCATTGGTGTCAGTTGGTTCACCTAAGATGTATACAGGTGCTCATTGGGTTATGAGTACACCGGACAGGACTCGCTGGGAACATGCTAGTTGGTATTATACCTGACGTCAGATAGAAGTTCCCTGGTGACATGTGTACATGTTAGTTCATCGACCTGAGATCGTCATTTGTCTCGTGTGAGTTCCCACTGTGCTTTGATTACTACCCTACCATGGCTCAAAGGAGTCGTGCAAACAGGTTTTAGTTGGGTACAGTCCCGAGCCATATGGAGGCAGAGAGCGGATCGGCAGGGGTTTCGTATCTCCCGGTATTGGGGGTGAGATCACGCTGTGTCTAGGAGAGACATTACACGAAGTCCTTGGCCAAGACAGGAGATTTACTGATAGGTATTCCAGTAGTATCTCAGGGTGTTCTGGGCTACACTCCGACACGACTTGTACCGCTTTTGGGGGTCTGACTTTTACCAACCCCCTAGGCCCGACATGCGATGCTCATAAACGAACGGACCAGACTGTACAGATATTGTCACTGACAGGCTCAGCAGGGTGTCAGGATGAGTTCGCTCATCGACCTCCCTTTTGGTCAATACCTGGTAGTCCGTTACGTACGGCTAGTACCTCTGACGTGCTAGTGTTTGAATCCACAGCCAAAGTATTGACGAGTCTTTAGAGTCCTCTGATTAAGATGAGATTTTACGATCAAAAATATCTATTACCGCAATCAAGAACGGCGTCGCTTTGCAGCTAGCCGGTGAGTACGGGTCGGTCCACAGGGATGTTGTGAATTTCCGATTCGTTCTTACGAGTTAATTCCGAAGGGTGTTCGGATTAATTATTAAATCTAAAAATCTAATTAACCTAGGGAAATTATCTAGATCTACTCTTGCTAGGGCTAGGTTTAGGGATGATTTGGAAATGTAATTAAATCTCACCGCTTTCAATATCCGAATGAAGATCTATGAGGAGTTATTGTAATTATCAATAAAGTGGATTAGATCCGTTCGGGAAGGTGTTCCTTCCTCTAGGTCCTTGTACTTCCTTTAGAGATCCTTACCCTAACCTTCATGGAAAACATCACACCCGGGCCTTTATACTAAGGTATCACCGCTACCTCGAGGGATAGGGTGCCGTAGGGAGCGGTATGTGCATGTATGCATGGAGTCCTATTGTAAATATTTGGTGGGTAAGAAAGGGATGAGAGATCTCATCTCTCAAAATCCTTCCTCAAAGCTAAACCCTAACAAGTTCCTAGGGCATGAAATTAAATCTATCTAGGGCAAGGAATTGAAGACCACACTAGGGCAAGAAATTAAATTACTTACAGATGGCTCTCTCCAAACATCAAAGCAGGGTTGTCAGATCTGAATTTCTGAATTAAAGAGAGGCACCGATGCTCTCCAAAAGATTTCTAAATTTTATAAAAAGGAGGCATAGGGAGGCATGAAAAGAATACAATGATTTGGGCTTCTATTTATAGGAGATAGAAACCCTAGGTTACAGCTTGAACTGCATATCTGCTTTTACAAAAATAGCCCTCTAGAAAGACCGGTCAAAGATTTTACAAAATAAGGTAAAAATTTTATCTCCTGATTGCCCTATACGGCCGCGGAACCGCGGCATGGGTGGGGGTTGGGCCACGGTTCCGCGGCCCATTAGAGGATTCATTTCCTCAGATTTTCTATTCTTCTTTTGGGCTTCCTGGGCATTGTTATTCTTTGGTTCTTTTCTCAGTTTGGCTTCTAGGTTTGTTCCAGATCCTACAGTGAATAATTGTAGTGAACTTTAACCCTTCGCTTTGAGTCGACATCTTGAATCTTGCTTTGTGAACTATTCCTTATGTAGGCTTGATCAAGATCCTTCACTTTGTTGGTCAAAGTCTCACTTTTATATCGTCTTTACATCGTTTTCACTGTTTTCTGTCCAAGAACCTGTAACCTGTAACACGTAGCAGACATGGGTCAAAAGCACCTGTTTTCATTGTAAAATGCATAAGAATGGGGAATATAAAATACAATATTATGGTGTGAACAAATACCCCCAAACTTATCTTTTGCTCGTCCTCGAGCAAACTTATTTTTTATTTTATTCTCGATAAAAATCTAACCTAGCTGCACTTTCGCAGGGAAACGCGATTGCACTGAGCACGTGCAACAAGCCGTTAAACCTCTAGGTGTCCCTAGTAGGAGGAGTGATGTCTCCTGAGGGTTTTCAGCGGATACTTCCCACAAAATCCTATCAATTCGGCTTTTCGACTTTTGTTCTCCAATTAGGTTTTCTAACAAGGAATTCTATTATCGTCGACCCGCAAATTATCCACCCATATTCTTCACACTTTCTCATCATTTAACTTAAGATGATACATATCCTGTAGAATTACCTAGCTTTCGGCATTTCTTAAGTTTTCCTTCTAGAGTTCCATCTCCACTTAGGAATTTCTATCAACTCTATTAAAGACACAAGTTCTATTCTTCATTCCTTTCTCTTATCTAAACTCCAATCACATATCCCTACATGTGTGTAAATATCACCCCTACACTTGAAAATTCAAATCAAGCAATCGTACTCCCGTCCATTGTCCAAAGCAATTATGAATTTTCACTTTCACATCCTTCATGCGACTGTTAATACTTCTTGAGGTACCAACAACCGATTACAAGATGCGTTAGCGTTTTAAAGCGTACTTCCTAGTTTTGCAACACCCAAGGCTTTTAGCAGTGGCTCCCAAACCAGTTGGTCTAAGGCACTAGGTGATGAAGCACCCTCGCTAAATATTTTTCTATTTTTACAGCCTTAAGTAATCACAAAAACCAGTGTCCATTTTTTTTTCTTTATCCACTTTTTTTTTCTTTTTCATTGTGCTAAGGACTTTAGACAAGAGTATTTCAAGGTCTCTTCTACTAATCCAAGTTTCAAGGTGCGTGTTTGTGCAAATTGTAGGGTATACGTTTTCAGAATCTAGACTTAAGCTAAGAACTATTTTTCAAACTTATACTCTAATAAAAGTTTTAATACTTTTCCTTCGTCTCGACTTAGCCCAAGAAGTGAACCCAAAATTTTCCTATTTCCAAATAACCTACAAAGACATATACTTTTTACCGTTAAACTTTAAGGAATGTTATTTTTAGGGTTTTTAATTTACTAAGTCTAAGATTTAGTTGTTCCTAGCCAGTTGACCTATTTGTCAAACTCTAGTCAATTAGCCAAAATTGAATACAATAATTTTTATAATTTTTGAAATTTTTCAAATTTTTATGGGTTTTCAAATAAGTATGCAAATGCAAAAATGTACATATGAATGCGAAGGAAGAAGACGTACCGAGCATACCCCCAAACTTGAACTTGACAGTGTCCTCACTGTCATGCTAAACCAACAGGGTCAAAATACCGGCACTCCCCTGTTTATTTATTTATAATTTTTTTTATATTTTTAATTTTTTGAATTTTTTTTTATTTTTTTTATAGAAAAAGAAAACAAAAATATATACATATATACAAAGATTCCCCCAAACTTAAGCTTGGCCTTGCACAAGCCAAAAGTTAGCACCAACCATTCAAAAATCTTATCATGGTAATGGTAGAGTTGGTGCAAGAATGGGATGGAAAGAAAAGATATGAAAAGCACGCGAGACCGTGTGGAAAGAAGAATGGTAGAATATGGTCTCGGTGGGGGAGAAGAAAGACGGAAAGAAGAAGGAAGTGGAGTGCGATCTTGAGGGTGTAAATTGAGTGAATAAATTAGCACAATTTGTGATGACCGATGTGTTAAAAGCGATTGCGCTAACCTACCAACTAGTCGGGAAATGGGGTCAAATCCCTCAAGATTCGCAAGAAAACATGGGTACGCCGAACTTGGTATAGGAGATGAAAGCGTAACGGTCATTTGTTCGGTCGGAACAATGGGAAAGACGAAAGGGAGTGAATTAGGGATATTATCTTTCTCACCGTAGTAAACTGTTTCGAACTTGAAAGATTCCATTAATGGTTCAAAACTACTATAATCAACCGAGTCTGATGGCTCATCTGAAAATGTAAAGGACTCAAACTCGGGCGGTGAGTCATCAACATCGTCCGAAAAAGTGAAACACTCGTAAGTGTTATCATCTGTGAGAACAGTATCAGATTCAAAGGAAAATCTTTCAAGCTCACAGTCTTCAAGTATGGTCGGAACGATGGGAAGGAGGGAGGGTGATGTAACAGTCAAAGGTTCAGGAGGATGAATTGGAAAATCAAACACATCAAACAAAAATGATTCAACCTCAATATTATCCTCAAGACTCTCCTCAATACTATCCTCAATATTCAACTCATTATTTAGCATATCCATGCCATTATCATCAAAATCTAGACGCATATGAGATTCGGGAGAAACATTTAATAACTCAGGATGATGATTTGAACATAAAATTTCAATTAAATCGACAGGTTCATCATCCGAAATATTCTCGGCGTCTATATCCTCAATCAAGTGAAAATCAATTTCTTTAGACACTTCATCCACAGCATGGATATTTATCAATGTAGGTTCTAGAGTGGAGGTGTAAAGATCGAAAGGATTAGGTGCGGTTTCACTCGAAAGGGGTTCCTCACAATCTGGCAAATCAAACACTACAAAATCACACAACTCATTTTTATTTTCAACAGGTGAACTATTTAGGGCAATCGATGGAAAATAGGAGTTGTGGGCTTCAATTGGGTAAGGGTAGATTTGATTTGAAAATCCTCTCTCTTCTCACTCTGTCCAACCACCTCCTCATACATTGAAAGATTTGGAGCTAGCGGGACACTAGCTACCGGTTCACTAGGTTGCATAAGGGTGGCCACGGACGCTTCCACATTCCTAACCATTTTGTTTGTTGCTGCGATATACGCCTCCAACGCCTCTTCCAAACTAGACTTAGGTGGTGAGGGGTTTCAGTAAAAGATTCAAAATTGGTTGGATATGTGAAACTCCCTAATGGCTGTGTCGAAACAGTGTCTAGTGAAGGTGGGAAGGTTGGGTATGACTGGTAGGAAGTGGGTGGTTGGGTAGGGGTAGGGTCAACATATGGATAAAAAGGTGAATAATCGTGCGGATCCCTAGAACTAGATGTGTGGAGAGGGGTGAAAGATCGGCTGCGAGATTGAGCAATGTGCTCAGCAATGGACGTCGGCCTAGGAGTGTCAGAAGGACTCGAAAGAGTGGTATCAACATATGGAAGTGGTGAAGGTTGACTTGGTTGACACAAAGTGGGTTGAAAAGTCAAATTGTTTCTCCTAGACTCCTCTATGTGATCTTTCAAAGATTTTTTAGGCATGGAAGGATCGTCTTTAAATCGACCGAACACATTGACATATGACGCAAAATTAGGTTCGGGATACCAAAGTTCGGCTAATGATTTTTTATGTGGGGTACCCATGTTAGAAGAAAGGATGAAAGAAAGAAAGTTGGGTGATGGTGCAAGGATTTATTTGCGGCAAAAGTTTGCAAGTTCTCTAATAAAAATTTTCCTTTTTCTTTTTCTTTATTTGAAAATTGTTGCAAAAAGATTTTTAATAAAAGATATGCAACAAAAAATATTACTTGCAATCAGTTATTATATTAAGCATATCACAAGAATCTTTATTTGGAAAAAATTGTTGCAAAAAGATATTCGAGAAAAGATATGCAACAAAAAGATTACTTGCAACCAATTTTCATTTCAAGCGGGGCCCAAAAATCCTGCACAATATTGTTATTTGGAAGGGAGAATATTTTTAAGGCGCACAAAATTCTGCAGGAATATTTCAGAAAAGATATATCTAGATCTCCAGAGAAAGACCAGAGAAGCTTACAGAGGAATTTTCACCTGATGACGTCACCCGAGAGCAGCTGAACCGCGGCCAAAAGGGGTCTACCACCGCGGTTCCGCGGTGAAGGAGCGGGCGCGGGTCCCCAGAAAAATTTCGACGTTCTGAAACTCCAAGACCGCGGCAGATCCGCGGTCTAAAGTGGGTTAGCTCGGCGGAAAGGGCGGCGCAATGGAGGGTTCGGGTCTCGGAAAAATTGTGCTGCTCTGATTTTGAATTCCCCTTCTGTTTTAATATTTGGTTTTCTGTTTCTCTCTCTGTAGATTTCCAGATCCGAGTTTGTTCCTGCAAGATTTCACACAACAAAGTACCCTTTCCAAAAAATAACAATGAAATATTTTTATATATATATTTTTTTTTAATTTTTTAGATTTTTATGATTTTTTTTTAAATTTTGATTAACCCGAAATTGCGAAAAGGAAAGTTCTACGCCATCCCCGGCAATGGCGCCATTTGATTAAGATGAGATTTTACGATCAAAAATATCTATTACCGCAATCAAGAACGGCGTCGCTTTGCAGCTAGCCGGTGAGTACAGGTCGGTCCACAGGGATGTTGTGAATTTCCGATTCGTTCTTACGAGTTAATTCCGAAGGGTGTTCGGATTAATTATTAAATCTAAAATCTAATTAACCTAGGGCAATTATCTAGATCTACTCTTGCAAGGGCTAGGTTTAGGGAT